>CP136869.1:18152765-19405890 GCA_033000465.1 Sciaenops ocellatus
GTGGGGAAAATTTAGAGCGAGTCTGAAGAGGAGGATGAGTTGTTAAAACAGTGTCATCAGTAGTTGGTATGCGCCATCGCCTGCAGAGCCACGAAGAACAACCCATGGTGCTGAATTTAAATGCTGTAGCTGTTATGACAATTTGGTAAAGTTGGAAAGTTGCAGGAGTATTAAAAGACTCCCTGTACAATTATAGACCCACATTGCTGATGACACAATAGATAATCAATTAATAAAGTCTTCTTTGGAAGTTATTTAAGGAAAGAACAATAAATCAGTTGTAATTTACCACTTTTTAAAAACTGTAATACGTTTAATAAGACTACATCACTTGCTAATACTTTCTACTTTTGTTATAGGTTGCTATTAGGAACAATCCGCAAGTGTCACACACGACAGCAGCCAAAAATAATGAAGCATTGTTAAATGATACAGTCCAGTGCAGTTTTGAAACATGTGCACTTTAAAAAGATTCTCCATACGAGTAAAACTGACCCATACGAGTCAGTGAATGCTAAAGTTGCTTCATATCTGCTGTTTGCTAACAAGTTTACCATATAAACTAAATGTGACAGCATGTCAGTGTTTAAAGCTCATTTCCATGGCACCCAAGTGGCTGAAAACAAAAGCGACAGTTAATGCTGGCCTGTGTTAACATAGGCTTCAAGACAGTGTTGTGCAGGCCTGTCTCTGTTTCTTCTGTCTGGTCTTCCTGATTGTTTGGCCCCATCTACCTCATGGCTGAAATAATGAAAGTAGTGTGGTTTTGCTACTTTTTAGGTAAAGGGGGTAATTATAAGGTAATTTCCACCACTGTGTACAATTATTTACAGTTATCTCTTATAAACAGAAGTCTCATTAGGAAGTGGTGCCAATTTTTTACTGAATTCCATCCAGTATCTGTAGTTTACACTTTGTTAAGCACAGACTTTATATGTGTAATGCTTTTCCATGAATATATCATCCCTCTGAGGACCTGGCTTTTCAGTGTTCACAGAGGTTTAAAGACCTTCATTACTCAGAAATTATATAATGTGACATTTTCTCTGCTGAAGCAGTGTTTAGAAAGTTGTGCACTTCCCTCCTAACTTTCAGCTCTTCAGTTCCTGTGTTTGGAGAACTTCTCATGCCAGAACCAGCATTTCAGTGGGATAACAGGGTGGATTTACAGAGTCCCATTAAATGAGGAGGCGCTCTTTCTTTGCTGTAACCCCACTTCCTGATTTAAGATGATAACATGGGTGTATTTTTAAAAATTGTGCATAGTGGAGCTTTAAATCACTGTCATTTTTTTTGTAAACACACCAAGAGGCGGTTCTCCTGTGCATGTTAAATCATTCTGCAGTGAGCTTCATGAAGAGCGAGGAACATAAAGGAAGATCTTTTGCATCATTCTTTGGGACAAATAACGATTCCACCGACCCATTATAGGCGATATTCTTTTGGCAGATAGAAACTTGGAGAAACTGACATCCTTGCTAGGCTTTGGGTAGCTAGTCTAGACCTAATTTGCAATAACATCCTAATTAACTCTGCCTTCCTTTCCTATCTCTCCCTTCAGCTTCTCCCTCTTTACTCTCTTACTCCTACTCTAACTCTGTTCTTTTTCACTCGCATTGCAAATTATCCCTCTGTCTTCCCAACTTGTGGCCTGTTCCATCTCTTAGGAAAGGGAAAATTGACTGGCTGAAGTCCCCATGGAGAATTATAGCATGTCGTGGAATATATTTATATACTGTAGGTCCACAAAAGGCAGATGTCCTTAAACTCAGAGAGTAAGAGAACTTAAATAATACATATGGGTTATTAGAGGTGCATGCAACAAATACGGAAGGGAAGAAGACAAGATAGAGGGAGTAACTAACACTATGAAATAGTATTTTTTAAATTATTAAAGACAGGGTACCATTTTTGTCTGACAGTTATATCATTTATTGAATTTTATGAAATAGAGTAAACCTTGTGATATCACACGGTAACAAAAAAAGAAAAGAAAAGTGAATTACTAATATGAAGTACCTATTATGGTCAATGGTACCCCGCCTCTCGGCCAAAGTCAGCTGGGATAGGCTCCAGCCGCGCCGAGACCCTGATGAGGATAAGAGGTTACAGATAATGGATGGATGGATGGATGGATGGATATTCTGGTCAATGGTGTAGTTACTGGGAAACAAAACAGTAGCCTCAGTTTAGGAAGACAGCTGTACTTTTTTTAAAAAAATCTTCTTTTATAGATGTAGCTATACAGTAAGGGTACAAACAGTTTTGTTGTAATTGCATAGTTGCTGGATAAGCTATAACATGTCAGCACAATTAAGAAGGAAACAGAATTTGTCCATCTCAGTGTTTAAAACAGATGTTAAAGTGTTAATACTAAGTTGGATCTGTGCTTCTGAAATGTAGTTGAAAGCCTCTGGACACATCAGCAGTGAACTGGTACCTCATCTACAATAGTATATTAAATAAGGGTATTTTAGGTGGTATCATTTTAGTGAAGGATGCTGAGATTTCTCTGGTATACTCCTTTTGGTTGTGTGCATAAGGAAAGTCAATATATCCGCTGCCAATACCCCTATGTTAAAAACTATTCTACTACTGTACTCTGAAATTTGCAACCTGCCAACTCCAACAATTTCTATGTTTTCAGACGTAAATATTAAAGGTCCCGTATCTTTCTTCTTTATAAGTTCTTTGAAGTTTTAACATACATAAAATTATATATTTGTGGTTCTTAGTACAAAAACAACAAAACAAAAATCCAAACTGCTGCATATTTCTTGGCTCCATGTGTGCAAACTTTTTTTTGCTAATTTAATTTCCTCCCTGTGGACAATCTTGCAGCTCGCGGCGCTCTACAGGGAAAAACAAAACAAATGACAGCAATTTACTGCTCGCTGCTTCTCCCTGAAGGAACACACGTTGAGTTCGCAAGTGCATCTGTGTTTGTGTTTGTGTGCTTTTAAAAAGGATTTTCATGACAAGTGACGTGATGCTACGCTGCTTCCTGACAGTCTTACATGCCACCTGATTACTTGAACACACTGCAGCTTTAATGGTGGACATAGAATGCAGATACGGTGTAATGGATGCCGTTGTAGATGTACAGATTGTCGTGATGCTGTAATATTTGTCCTCACTGTATCTGCTCTGTTATGAAAGACATCAATCTCAGCAGTGTAAATCTGTGGTTTGTTTATTTCAAGACACAGAGATGAATAATGGAGGCCTTGAGGAAACAGAAAAGCCTTTGATTTAGAAATGCAAATCCTCACATTTACGCAGTGGCTCATATTGCTGTATTCCATCATACACAGTCAAAGTGACAGGCTGAGTTTGTTGATAGTGTACGTCTTCCTGTTGCCTTCTGATGCCTGGTTGTGTATGGTTGATACACACAGTGAAGGAGAAAGAAAGAAAGAAAGCTGAAGAAAGTATCTAGCAGTGAGGGGATGTGCTGATAAAAGACTTTTTAAACCTCCTGTACATACAGCCTCTTCGTCTGACACATTGCTGTATTTCCCAGACCGCCCAGTCTGAACACCTCACCATACACAGCAGCCACATCTGTGTGAGCCTCCATTTTTCATTATGCAATTACACATCCAGCAGCTCAATTACATTAGACAAGTTGTGCATCACGTTTATTATGAGCGGCTCCACACCTGCGGTCTCAGCCTACATAAAGTGTATGTTTGTGTGTGCGTAGGCGCAGGGGAGATGCCATCAGAGCCCAGTGAGCCTACGAAGCAGGTCAGTGACAATCTGTCAAATGGCCTTTTCTTGTCCTTATAGGGGGGAAAAACAACACAAGCCTCAGTTTTTAATGCCATGTAATCTCTCACTTGACCCAGTCCTCCTCAGTGCTCCTGAAACATCCTGTAAAAGGTTTGAACAGGGAAACAGACACAATCTTAGATTTTCTAGCTGTATCGATGCAGTTTTACCTTCCCATGCTTCATTATTTCTTTCTGACCTCATTAATGTCTCACTAGCTGATACCATCCAACTTTTGAATTTCAAATTTGAAATAATACTACAGCAGAATCCTTGACTTGATATCAGTATAGATCACCTCACACTGTTTTATCACCTGAAGTGCACCTGGTGCACCACAGCAAACTGCATTAACAACAAAACATACTTCTTTTGACCAAATGTGACCAAACTGTGACTTTTTAAACACATAAAATATTAAATGTTTCTCAGCGAGCTTTATTTTGAAGGTCTAACTGTATGCTTATTATTGCTTACTAGATGGACAGTGCATGTCAATTGTTTACTTGACCTTAGTTGAGAGCTCTGCACATGCAAAACTGATGCTAAAGAGGTATCTAGAGTGTCCTAGTGTGAAGCATGGGGTCGCACAAGCTACTGGTTTTGAAGTGAGTTGAAGTGTTTTGAAGTGTTCCTGTGGTTTAATTTCTATGAGAGCAATGATTAGTTTGCGAGCAAAAAAAAAAAACTACAGCTCCTATGAAAAACTTTAAAGTACTTTTTAAGATTTTTCATCTGTTATCCTGCTGTTGAAATGTCTACAGTGTTCAGTGTGACAGTGTGGCATACGTGACATGAGATTGGTTCCAATGCTGGAGGATTATTTGTTAAAAATGTCAATGGGATTGTGAATGAGGTTCTTTCATTGCTATGGCAACCTTTTGGACCAGATCAACTGGATATTAGTTGCCTGGGTCCAGATCCACCCACCCCATCGAGTTGACTGATCGAAATGTAGTATAATGAGTAAGGAGTAAGGAGAAACCCAAGCTGTCATTGATTCAAAATAGACTTCTCCGTTGCTGATAGGTCACTGCTCTTGCTGTGTTACTCTCTATTGTCTTGTTAAGGCACAAGCATATTTCCTGGAAAAGCGTCCCACAAACCCAAACACAGAATTTGTTTAAAAGCCAAAGTCTCGATCTGCTCTAACAGCTTCTTTAACACGACATCTTGTCCTGTCACAGTTCCCATGTGCTGGTGCAGATGGACGAGGTCAGAATCCGCTGACCTGTGTATAAATGTAAATGGTTTCCTCGGAGTGGACCGCCTTTTCTTATTCATCTCCAGTCAGATGTGTGTTGATGGAAAGGTACAGTAATGAGTCTTAGTTTATACTGGCAGTGACCGTGAACCTCACCTCCTGTTGTTCAGGCATTGTGTGTATGTGTGTGGAAGGAGGTAAAATAATGAGTCAAAGTTTACCTCTGCTAATGCACCTGCTGGGCTCTGCACCATGCATGACTGAACACACACACATGACACGGAAGTGATACGCATGGCTGAATGTGTTGGTGAATGTGTGAGAGCTGAAATCCATGCTTTAATTTATTCATCACATTCATGTATTTATACATTCTTACAGTTACATCGCCTCATTTAACAGCCCTACTTACATTTTTTCCCACATTCCTCTGCAGCTGATTTGACTTTAATGAAGCATGTTGTATATTTGTAACCTGAAGTAGAAATGTATTTTGACTTGTCTTCAAGGAGCATTACACACACTCTAACTGTTAGCTCACATCAGAGAACATTAAAAAACTTGTTAGTATGGTTACAAATCCTTGAGATGCTCCACATGTCTGATCATCTCTACATTCAGACCAGTCTAGGAAGTACAGTCAACAGTCAGTACCAATGCAGGAGGTAGTTTGCCTTTTGTGTGGCAAGGCAAAAAGCAACGCTGTGGAGGTTAAAGTTGTGAATATACAACCAAATATTATATTTTAAGAATTAAGTCACAATATTTTGACATTCAGAAAACAAAACAAACTGTTCAAAGATCGTGGAGGATCATTTTGACCAGAAAACAAAGAAACTAGTTGTTATTAAATAAGACTAAGTTATTAAAAGACTACACAGGCACTTCATCTTCTGACGGGTTTACAGCCAAATGAAGATATTAACCAGAGATCCTGTCTGATCAATGAAAGAAAACATGATGATGATTTGCACACGGGATAATTTAACATAAATAATATTTTTATGAGGGAGGGGCTTTGTCATGTACACTTATGTACACTTACAAGATTTCAGCATTGAGGAACAATCAGGCTACATTCATGATTTTATTGAGAATCATTATAAAGTTTCAGGGCGTTCCCATAACCATAGTGACTCACAGTGCCAAAGGGGAGGTAGAGACGCTGTGCTGCTGCCAGCAGAGCCGCAGAATGAAGCCGTTTTGTCAGACGTGCTCTCACAAAACTTGACAAACCGCGTCTCAAAATGACCCAGTCCAAAAACTAATTGATAACTGACAGACATGTGGTGTGACAGCATGTGGAAAGGGTGAGTCTCACTGTAATTGCGTGAGAGCTGGCAGCGCCAGAGCGAGTCAGTCAACTTAACACCATAAAAAGTTAGGAGCAAGCAACATCAGTCTAAGTTAATGTGTATTTTCTGTATGTTCTGGGACTATGTAGCATGAAAGGAACAACTTTTATTTAGTTGTGCAATCCTTTGTTGTATAGCGACAAATAAATGTCCTTGATATGCAGACATTTCAAACAAGGCAGGCTGGTACAGCTCAGGGATTTATTAATTTAAATCGAGGAAGAAGCAAGGATCAAAACCAGAGAGGCAATCTAAAACAGGCAAGAAAATAAAGTCCAAAAAGATTCAAAATCAGCAGGTAACAAGTAAGGATGTTGCGTTTGGGGTTAAGGCTTCAAGATAACAGAATACAGAGGCGAAAAAGCATGAGTACACATGGCAATGTTAACAATCTGACAGCAGAACAATGCATGTGGGCTGATATATGTAGGGAGCACTGGTGAGGGAATGAGCTGCAGGTGGGGAGCTGAACGAGGAAACTCAGGGAACTGCAGCGATTGCAGGCCAGATGAGAATGGCAGGATCTGGAATGAAAGGAGAAAAGTCTGAGGCGTCTGATGGATAGGAAGAGAATGGCAATGAATGAGTTTGAGAGAGTGGAAATAAATGTGGCTGCTGAGAATTTGATTACTGTCGATGTTTTCAGCCTACAATTATGAAGTTATTTAACCCGCTTTAGGACAGATAATGGGTCATGGATAGGAATACATCTATCTTGCATTTGTTTTTCATTCAGACGCTGTCTAATCATCCATCGCATCACTAGAATTTGTGTATTGATGTCACGTACCTTTTTTTTAGAGCTGTTCAATGCACACAGGAATAAAAAGCTTCTGCTACAAAGGTCACAGTTTGTGTCTTGTTACAGTATTTGATTTGGTAAATAAGCTGGATTACAGAGAATTGGACATGCACTTAAACCTGTTCCTTGCTTCTTCAATGAAAGCTGTTGGGCTTAACATAAAAAATGACCATGGAAGTCAAAATATGGAAACAAGAATAGATGAAGTGGAGAAAAAAATAGAATCATGGAAGACAGACGAGCAATATGAAAAACAAACAAGAATTAATGAAAGTTTGGAGTAAATTTGTGGCAGGAAAAATGAAAGTTAGAAACATCAGATAAAGTGTGAGAGGTGGGAGAAGCAATGGTGTGATTACAGAAAGGCTTCCATCCAACCAACCTTTCTCCCCCAGTTTTTCCAATAACCATCCATCCTCCCGGACACCTCCTAGCATTTTTTCTCAACACAGCTTGCATTATTCAGCCATTATCCTGCAGCAGAGCAGGACTTATGAATACAGTTATAACAAATGATCCAAGAACCCAAGGGTGTTGTGCCAGATGGGTTCTGGGAAACTACAATGGCTATTGTTATAAAAAAAAAAAAAAAAAGACAGAATATTACATTAAGGTACCCAATTTCAGATTGAAAGAAGTCTATTTTGAGATTGTATGTAGCTGATGAGGCATTCTGCCAAACAAAAGCTAAACTGCTTTTTAAATTATGCTGTTAGGTTGATTGAACGAGTTCAAATGGCATATCAAACATTTTCATCAATGTTATTTCACAGTAGAATTAGTTTTTGCTCTCAACATTTTTATCTTGGTGTACATTTGCTCTCTTAATAATTTGATTGCCCCCCATTTCATTTGACTGTGTAAAAAAAGAATATTACAAATATCTTCATCCATCCACTTTTAATGAAGATGAGCATAATCTCTTAACGGGGTACATGCAGCACATTTTCTCTAATGTAATGTGTAGAGTTATGAGAAGCCAACAATCCTGCTACTGTAGCTGTGCAGAGCCCCTCCGTCATCCTCGATTCCCTTTTCTCGGACTCTTTGTCCTTTTCTTAACATCTATAAATCTTCTCTGTCTGAAGCTGGGTTTCCAATTTATCTTACAAATTCTTATGAAATTGACAGACTGCAAGGATAAGTTTAACAGTGCCTCCTCAAAATCTTAAAAAAGTTTGTCTTCTCTTGCAAAGCAGGCATATTTTAGCTACATTATATGTGTCTTGGAGATTTACAAGTCTTACTGAACTAAATTTAAAGAAGAAAGTTAGGTTACATAATTGACTATTCACTAAGATATGACCCAGTTTAATGTTGCTAAGCTGCACTGGTCAACCTTTCTGTCTCACATTGCAGTTGTACAGTTTACAATAGCAGCGGTAGCAGATTTACAACTTGAAATTCTTTCAATTATTTATGGAAACAATGGGTCCTTAATTTTAGACGGTACCAGACACAACACTTCTCATTTCTGGCTAGTAACCATCAATTTTGTTGGCTGAAATAACAACTGTCGCTATCAGCTACATTAGCTTCATGAGTTGATTGAATTAGTTTTGAAGCGAGAACCCTGCAAAGGGTTCATGCACCTATCAAGACTGAGGCTAAAGCCACATGTCCTGGGCAAAAAGTGAGCGTCAAAAATTAAACAAAGCAGCATCGTTCTTCAGAGTAGAGCTATAATGGAAAGTAAAGGGTAAAATGAAACTGTTATTTTATCATGGCTGGCTAACTTGTCTGCTTTAGCCAAAGCTCTGAAAGCATCCAGGACCAGCATTCACACAGTAAAGTAACATGAAAATAAAGATGTATGAAACAGTCCTGGTCTTGTAAAAACAGAAATGCTTGTTTATTACTGTAGGTGAGCTATTTAGCCGTACATGCTAACAATAGCTTCTTATGTTAGGGTTAGTTTAATCCCCAAACCATTGCTGTTGTGTTTTCTAAAAACACATATAAAACTCTTTGATTTATTGGTCTTATAACAGCCTCATGTGCTCCCACTCAGCATGTGGACAATCACTTCAATTAAGGTTTTCTTATACAGGCTATTTTCGGAGTCTGGATTAAGCACTGATGAAATAGTATATATTTAACCCGACCCTCTTCTAGGATTAGAAAATGCAAATTCTGCTCAAAATCATCCACTGCAACAGCGTAGAGATTACAGGTCTGTTCTGCTCAAACATTTACTCATCTCCATTTCTATTTTAGTCCCATTATTCAAATGCTGAAGAAATGATGGGGTTACATTGTAACAGTGCCTTTATGATATGTCATCCTCATTAGCAAGACCTTTAAAATATAGTTGGAAGCAATAATACTTAACTTAATACAATCACTGGAATGTCATTTCTTTTCACAGTCTTGAGTCAGAGTAGTTAAATATGTCTGTGAGCTGTCGTCTGTGTTTAATTTGCATTATTTGTTCTGAGTGATCTGGTATTAAAGAGCGCCCAATAATTGCTCTTCTTTGAATGGAAACAATCAGGAACAGTAATCTCATCTTTCACTCAGTGTTTATACAAGATCATATTAGGCAGCATTGGGGCTGTCATAATAGGCTGGCAGCATGTAAAGGTTATCAGTAAAGTTATGCTTCACATGCTAATAATTACTAAACTGAGTATAGATGTAACTATTTCCCCCTTTCTAACCTTTTCTAATTCTTTTTTGCTTTGTTTTGTTGTTCTTTCTGGGACTGCATGGTGGTGCAGTGTCAATATGCAGCAGCCAGGGTGGTACATACAGTCAGCGTATTTACCTAGCATGTGCATTAATTGCTGCTTTGCAGCAGCCATTTTGCTGGTGCCCAGCCTGTCACCAATTACACATAAAAATAACATAACAAGCACTAACAAGACTGTACTATTTTTTAAAATTTTTTTTATTAATGTGTCTGAGCAGACAGGTGAATTGTCATCAATCCTGACTCCAACATTGCAACATACTGACTCTGGCACTCTCTCTACTATGTACGCGCCTCACCCAGTTTGGCAAGTTTGTGTAGACACAAGCTTCACTGTCAAATCATCAAAGCAAATTCCCAAATGTTAACAGCAAACACAAAGCCTTTTGTGCTTTGACAGTCAGTGATAGTCACAAAAGAGATATGTATTTCTGTGACAACATCCGAGAGCACTTTTAAGCACTTTTAATGACCGCACTTTTAAGGATGGTATATGTTAGGATGTGTGTACTGTTGTTGTCTTGTCTGTCACGATGTATTTTACGTAGCTGTCATTTTGTACTGGGATCGCTGAATTCCTGCCTGCACAACGAATTTACCAGTACTACGGTACGGTACAAATAAAGAAACCTTGAACTTTGAACCTTGAGAGAGAGAGAGAGAGAGAGAGAGAGAGATGTTGAAAATGAAATCTTAATGTGAAGTAAAAACACCACGAGTAGTTTTGGCCTTGCCTGAGGGGGTTCTGGGAGTAAAGGCCAGTTATTACATCTACAACAAAGTTAAATCTGTAAACTAGAATAAATACATTACTGTGTCAACTTTGGGAACTTTTAAACAACTTCTTTCAGGACTCAAAGGCTTTGCCGGGATAATAAATTTACAACAAACTGCTACTGGGCTTCAGGGAAACTGCCTGTCAGAGCTTATTGTAAAGGCTTGACTACACAAGGAAACAGCTGAGGCTAAGAAACAGGAAGAAATGGACTTTTACAATCTATATATATATTTTTTGAAAACCTTTGATCCAGGAAACACTGACCCTGTGCTCTGTGTGACACCGATTATAGCAATTGTGTTTTCATATAATAGGTCGCATTGATTACATGTGAGTGATTGTTGTGAAAGCAATGCCAGCCTCGCTTGACTCGATGTGAACAGCTTTTTGAAATAATAAAATGTGTGGTGAGGGAAGAAAATGTATACACTGTGATGTTTCTGTAAAGTCAAAACACCTGAAGGCTAAAACAATGAATTTATATGAAGTTATATTGATAGGTATGATATCCTGTCCTATGGATAACCTGTATATAAATCAGTGGACAAAAACTGAACCCTATACAGCTGTTGGACAGCGCTGTTGTATAATGTATGGATCTGTTGTCTAATACATATGGATTATAGCTGATTGCCCTGGTGTATCTAATGGACTGATAATTCAGTGTAAATTAGAACTGGCCCAGAAAATCCTTCCCGTGTTGTGTGGGAGGATTTTAATCAACAGTCTGTAAAACCTGTGATGCCTCACCCAGCCTCAGGGATCTGCTCATCTACTTTAATTAATTTCATTAGTGTGAGTATCAAAGGGGATTTTAAACTTCCCAATGGGACCTGTTTCTGCTGTTTCAGAGGATTTTCCACCTCACAACAATAACTTGTAAGTTTGCAGGTTTTATTCCAAAGTTTCTGGACTCCTGTTTCCACCAGAAACCCTCCTTAAACTCCTCCATGCATGGCTCTGTAATGGCCCTTTCAGGCACAACAGCAGCAACAGAACTGCACTTTGAAACTCATTATTTTCAATGGCTTGCGCAGCACCCCGACTGTTTTTTCGCTGTGTTGAGCAGAGCTTTCTGTCAGCATGCTCGTGTCCGATTCAGTTTGAACTTTGGGCGTTGTAACAAATACTCACATGGCTAGAAATGAGGCAGCAAACCAGGCACAGAAGGCCAGAAAAAAAACCTGATATTATGTGTTTCTGAATATCCCGAACTGCACAATACCAGTTTACATTTGTATGTTGTATGAGGAAAGCCATGACTTGGAAACACGTAGGCAAAAGTAAGGATATCAGGGGTGTTTTAACATGTAGCTTGTAGGTAGGCAGTATATGTAGCTTATATGATAAACATAGCTTATGGTTAAGTGTACTTCTACCATATTTAATTTATTTCCCTTTTGTCTGTTCTTACGATCAGAGTCTGCACAAGATGTTTTATTTTGAAAATTGACCGGATTTTCTGCACCGTTTCTGTGTCTGATTTCCGGCCAGCTGGATCTGCTCTGTGCTGCTTGACGCGGCTGGTCGTAGCATCCGTCAAAAATAGACTAGTGTATTCTCTGCGGAGCAGAGCCGAGAGCCTCTTCTGGGACTTTTCTGGCTGCGCTGTGACTGATGCTGGATTCACGGTCATTGTCTAGACATGTACGATCAGCTCCGGCAACTGCAGCACAGTCGGAAACTATCAGATAGTGAGTCTAATATTTGATCTCACACAAGCATTTTTATTTTTTGACAGCTGACTTTTAATCCATTCATAGCTTATTTGTGTGTGAAAATGGGCTTCCACACAACTCTCAGGCCCAGGATCCAAAGATTCCCTCCATCTTGTTATTTTAATCTCCTCATGTCCGTCCGTCCTTCTCCAGCTGTGCCTGAAGTCGGCTGTGTCATTCACGATTCAGGATAAAGCTTAAAATCTATTATCTTCACACTGCTCAGGTGACTAACAAGCTGGCCACAGGTGCAGCATGTCAGGAGAGATGCTCAGAGGTCAGTTCAGACACAGCTGCATGCCTCACATCCCCCTGTTTCCTGCTGTGAATACGTTCATGTCATTATGTTCAACTGGGAATCATAACAAGCAGAGAGGTATGGAGTTGTGACAGTGTTTATTCTGAAGCATAAAAAACATACAGAGGGTCACACATCTTTATAAGCTACACATGTTCCACAACATGTTTCACTGTCAGGGTGCGGCCCTCACACTGAGCCTCCAACAGCTCTATTATCATATTTATCATAACACATGTTAATGATGCTCGAGATACATCGGGTCATATAGCAGCAAACATAAGAGGATACAGCGATGGAATAACAATTTAAAAATGTATTGTATGCATGCGTTGGACACTTGAAAACATAATGTTGCAGTTATTAAAAATTAAAAATAATGAAGAACATAACAAGCTAATTTAGTGGAACTTATTTATGCAGCTTTGTCGACACACTAACTACAACTTTCATTTGCTCTCTTTCACAAACCCTTTGCAGGAAGTCAGTTGGGTGTGAATGCTCCATTCAGATGTGTTACTTCCCTCATTTTACCAATTTTATCTTGCGAGCATAATAATATGCCTCAACAAGAATACACTATAGTTATGAAAGATATATACAGCCTGAAAATTCAACATTTACACGCATGAAAAGGATTCTTACTGCTTATACGTGCATTATTTACATGCCAGCATTTCAGTGAGGTTGTACTGAGGCACAGTACACCAGAGCTTTGGGCTAAAAGCTAACACCAACATACAAACATGCTCACAAGATTAACATGCTCATGTTCACCATATGAGTTTAACTAATTAGCACAGCACACAAAGTAGCCTGTAATTGTAGCCTGTCTCAATCCAAATTTAGGGTTGCCAACACGTTTTCATGCTGCCTGAACAAATCTCACACCAAATAATAAGTGGAGGTGCAGTATCCAGCTCTCTTCATACAGCCATGGTTTTGTTGAGCTGATTCCATCTGATGAAAACATGAATGTCTGTAACAACTTTCATAACAATCCATCCACCAGATATCAACTGGCATCCTCAGAGCTACGCTAACAATGCTAAGAATGTCATTATTAGGTGTTAGTCCATATTCTTTGTGCTTACACAAAAGATAGGTTAATCAGCTAATCAGAGCAGACATTCAACAGAAATATCTAATGAAGAGGTACATGAATGAAACATAATACCTGAGTAATGTTATTGCTTTGACAGTCTTGAACTTTTGAACAACTATCACACAAATTTAGCTGAATTAGTGTTGGGCTGTGGAAATTTTCTTTTGAGCTCACAAACTCACTAATAATGATTTTGTTTCCAACTGTATGAGATTTAGAGGGGTTTATTTACAGAACATGGCAGAAATATATATATGTAATATAATATTCAATATGTTTTCATTATAATCACCTGAAAATAAGAATCAATATGTTTTTGCTGACTTAGTGCAGGCGCTGCAGGTCCTCTTCCGCTGAGTCTGCCATGTTAAGTCACCATGTTCCATGTTTGTTCACCATTTTTGACAAGTACAATAGTTTCTCCTTCACGCTGGGCAAGCAGATTACATCAGCAGCTAAAATGTCACTAAATCCAAAACACTAGCCTTAAATGCAAAGAACGTATTACTTATGGATTTATTTCACCTGTATCAGTGCCTCATGGCTCACAAACCCACAAGTCATTCACTTCCTTTTTGTGACTGAAACAGATCCACATGCATTTCAGCCTCTAGAGAACGAGCACCTGTGGGAGAATAACATCCACTGAAGCCTGACATAATTGTAACAGATGCCTGGAAATCGAAACCGTTGGCAGCCTCACACTGCCTCCAATCACGAACACAATGCAAATGTCTGGTGATTAATGCAGATGGGTTGCCCAGAGGGATCAATACTTATGCACATCGTGATGATAACCATTTTTTATTTTGTCTCCTGTGCTGTGTGTAACTACAGCACCATTTGTAAGGAGGGAAACTAATGTAGGGTTCATTTCGGGTTATCTGAAATGGCCTTCACTGTTGCCCAACTTCATTTCAGTTATATTACACTGATAGATCTTGGTGTTGGCCTCAGAGGACATTATGAAGAGAAGTAATTTGATTAAAGGGATCTTGCTGGATCCATTGAGAGTGCTACTGTGCATTACAAAAACAAAAAGCATCAGAGGAGAGGATGACATGGAAGTACAGCAGAAAATAAGAGGTAAGGTGGAAGAAGCTGGAGGGGAGATCACAGGAGTGATGTGTCCAAAGACAGAAAGAAAAGGGAAGAGTTGAGAGAGAGAAAGAAGTGGGTGGAAAGGTAATTATGGGAATGAAGGACAGCATGTGCAGAGGGATAGAGATGAGAGAGACGGCGGTACGAAGAGTTGATGTGAGGAGCAGGAGCAGGAAGAAGAGGAGGGGGTGCATTCATACTGAACTCGAGATGCAAAGAAGCACATGTCGAGTTGTGTGTAGGAGATCTGTCATCCACTTGTGAGAGGAAAATATTGTGCAGTTTTTTGGTCATGTATTTATCTCATTAATACTAATCGATAGCGCATGGTGATCGGTGAGAAGGTTGTATTTTTTCTTGGCTCGGTTAAACATGAACGTGATGAGCCTTTGCTGACGTACAGTAGGGTGAAAGGAAAAGCTCTTTGTTTTGCATCAACAAAAAGAAACAGTGAGCCAGCGCTCTGACTTTATGGCATTTACTTGGAGTGTTTCCAGCGTGAAAATATCATCAGCTAAAATTCATAACTGCAAGTGGAAAGTAAGTGGATCTGAATTTTCCAACATTGACCTCCAAACAGACATCCTCAATTGGATAAATGGCCACAAAATAGGTCCAGAAATACTGCGCCTGGTTACACTGTGTGTCAGTGCCTTAATATATATCATTTGTCAAATATTGGTACAAAATTATGAACCAGAAATAAAAATACTAACTTATAACAAATGGCAGTACTTTTGTGACAAGGACGTTCACTCACGTTCAAAAAGTTAGGGCAGCCTGTATCTGCCCTGACAGACAAAGCCCAGGGTAAAAAATAGTCTGCAGAGCACTTCATTGACAGCTGCTTATTAAGTTCATTGCTTTGAGCGCACTGGAATAACTCACGCAGATGAGCATATCAACTTCACAAGTCTGCTCTTCCCTCATGATTCTTTTAAGAGAATAATGTTCAGAGAGACTTCAGTAAGAAAATAAATCTTCATAAAATATTAGCCAACACGTGGAATGGTGTCTAAACTTTACAGATCTCTTTCTGAATCTTAAGCCATTACCAGTAGAAGTTTCATGCTGCTGTCAATGATGAAGAGATCTGCTGGGACATGGTGCGGATAAATTTATGTGGTTCATCTAAAAATTCAGTCATTAATTAATACCCTATAAATTCACTTATAGGGCATGTTTTACCCCAAGAAGGCGCCTTTCTTTGAAGATCATTAAATCTCCCAACTGTGATCTATGTCCACTCAGCGCCCTGAGGTCATTTAGTTTCCCACTTTCACCAACTTTGCTTCTAATTAATGATGACTCTTCTTTAGATTTGTCTTTGCATGGATGTATTCTAAGGGCTGGTCTCGGTGAAGCCAAGAAAAGGTCGGCCTTGAGGTGGCAAACCGCCACATTCCCAAGGAAGGCAACTGTGGGCCAACTCTCTTCTCCAAATTGTCTTGATGGATTGGTCCGTGGCCTTAATGCCTCTCCAGGGGCATGGGATGCTTACAAATTAGTAAGAAAGGTTGCAGCATTGTTGAATTAAATGTTTTTTTATTTGTTTTTTGGTGGAAGATGTCAGGAGTGGGGGCGTGGATAGGATAAAAATAGTGTATGATGTATAATGATTCTTTTTTTGTACCTTTTTCAATAAATAATAATCAAAAAAGTCTCAAGCCTAAAGTGAGTTCAATGAAGTGTGATCACCTGAGTAATTTTCATAGAAGTGACAAAGCTCCTTCAGAGCCACAGAAGACATTAAACTGTCACAGTGCTTCTTGTGACTAGTAAACTGACTCTAACATGTAAAATCAGTTCAAATCTGCTGTATTATTATCATTTTCATACTATAGCACCTAACTAAATATTCTCTCAAACTTTGTCCCAACATTATATTACACAATACTGTGCACAAATAAGATTTGCTTTCATCTTCAGCAACACCTGAGGGCTTTAATATACCACTGCTCCATTATTGCTGCTCCTTTATTGCGACTATCAATTATTTTTGCATTCAAATAAAATTGCAGAGGATGACAGGAAAGTGTGTAACTGAAGACAGTTGCATCATGCCCACCAGATTTTTGATATCTGGATTTTTAATTACATTTTATTTAATTAAATGTTTTCAAATTATCTAGTTAGGATCATTTTATAATCAGACCCTGTTATTTTAGGGACATAAACATGCCTTGCACCTTCAGTTTCAATATTTCACACTCTCTGAATAATAAATACCAAGCACAATGTGGTAGGATTTATAGGTGCATGAACTGTGTGGAGTTTCCATGCACACCTGTCATTTAGGTTCATGTATGTGCAGCAGAGCAATATGAAAAATGGCTTAGTGGAGGTGAATGTAGATCGGCAGGAGCGGTGAATATTAAATCAGCCTGTCACATCACTGGTCTGATAGCTCTGAAACAGCCGTGATGATGTCTCAGCAAACGGAGCGCTGTACCTCAGGAAAGACGTGAAGACACATCACCTCAAATCTGGATGGAGATGGAGTATGATTTTCCATCAGGTAATTATAGTAACCATGGAAATCAAAAATTAAAATAAAAAAAGAAATTGATTTCATGAAACCATTAATATGATTGCATAATATTACATTTTAGCAATAATTCTAATGTACAGTATATCATCTTGTACATGGTCATAGTTCAGTAATTAATGTTACACAACAGCATTTGCCCTGTGATCCAAGGATAAAATACATGATACCTATTCTAAAATGTTGTTGTAACCGGACGTGATCTTCATAAAAGAACAGCACATGTCCATTACAACCAACCACTTCTTTTATGTTCTATAAATAAATTTGCATCGTGGATATAGTGTTTTTTGTTTAATTTTATGTCTCTTAATTTTGGGGTGAAGAAACAAAATTTAGCTATCTTTCAAGAAAAGTTGCAGCATTGTAGATGATAAGTGAATGAGTGAGTGTAATTTTCAATTACCATAACAGCACAAACAAGTGAAATAAAACTGCAAACTACAAAAAAACAAAGAAAAAGTGAAGTTTTACAGACAGTAGGAGGATGAGGATATCCCTTTTAACACAGTAACTCCCATCATGCATCATCCAATAGTTGTGTGTTATAAAAGAGCTGGATCAGCAGTTTTGGGGGAATGTGTGTAAATTATGTAAATTGAAATGCTCAGCTGCCTGTTAGGCTAAGTCAGAAGAAGGTGGCATGAAATCATATTAGACTATCCATACATTTTTAATCGAACCATGACCTAATCCTGCATCTAACCTCCTTTTCTGCACCAGTGACCATTGTTGTTATGTAACCTTTAAGAGAACGAAATGCATAAAAAAAATGTAATCTCATTTCTTTACAAAATAGAAACGGTACATTGACTACATCAGCAGTTTGTATACAATCCTGTATTGTATCCAGCAGCATAGTACATGCATGCACACTGAATGTCAACCAGGAAAAAGCCAGCTGCACATGTTATCCTATGTTATCATATAACAATTTCAAAACCCAAACTGCATCTGCCAGGCTCAACATTTGCGTGGCTGACAGTATTAATTACAGTTGACATGATGATGGCAGAATAGCATCTAAAACTGCCTGTTTACAGACAAAACCTTCTTGAGCTTGGATATACAGCACATTGCTCTATCAGAAAGGAGCAGAGTGAAGATAAAGTAGATTTTATTGTATGTTTGGATGTAAGCTACTTAAGATTTTCTTATCGTGCCTAGAGAATGATGTGTAACAATCAGGGTTTGCATGTTTTGGAAACAGGAAAGTGCTGTCAGTACTTGTTTTTCATGCCATCATTCCAGCTGCAATTATTCTCTATTGACTCAGTATGTCAATATGTTCCTCCCCTAGTAGTTATGAGTGATGACAGCCATTTCCCTGCTGTCTGGACTGCAGTCAAACAAGTGCTCCCTTGTCATTACCAATTTTCAGAGATTGAGATTTTAGAAAAACAAAACAAAACAAAGCTTGTTGGGTCCAAATCCAGGGTGTTCACGCAAACCTAGAATTTAAAAGGAAACAGGTTATCCGTTGATACGCCTCCACTTATAACTGGGACTTTATAACTCAAGAGGTATTTTCTACATAATTTTATTGCAAAGGCAACTCAAAGACTTGAATATCTGTTAAAGATGTTTGCCTAATAATCTCCGGCTGTTTAACAGTTTCAGTGTTGGTCCTCCAGGAAGGTGTAGACTCAAATTGTTTTTGATGCAATAGCAGCCGTGATTATTGATCAGCACTCCAGATAACTCAATTTCTTCTTTATCGTCTGTGACAAATAATGAGTAATTTAACTGTTTACTGAAGTGGCATATTGCAGAGATTACACACAATTTGTCAAATGAGTTTTGGGTAAAAACAGTCGATTTATAGCCCAAATGCATATGCATGGACAATGACCTGTCTCCTTCTCTTTTTGAAAAGGGAGGCAGGTATTGACCACAACAGCCTCATGTCCCCTGAAACAATCATTTGATTTAAAGATAAATGTGCTGAAATATCATGTGATTACAGCATCTTTCATGTTACTCTGATGACGTGTGTTTTGTTTGTAGAAAAATTAGACTTCCCTGATGGGATTTGGTGCAGTCTCTTTTTGTAGGCCATTGATCCCACGAGTTAAATAAATTGTCTGTTATTGGGCGGTTTAATATTCAACTCACATATAAACAAGAATCAAAAGAACTAATTAAAACAACATAACTTCAAACGAAATGTCTCAGCCTTGCTTATTCCAGTTCTTTGGCAATGATTCACAAATTACAAATGCACGCACATACGCAAATGCAGGACTCCCAGACGGAGCATTCATAGTTGGGTTGCTTGGTTGATAGACAAAACAGGGTTCACCAACAGGCCATGTCCAAATGGAATGAAATGATAGGAGGGTTATTGTTCTGCAGGAGTTATTGCAGGGCTACTTGATGTACTGCTGAAGCTGGCAAGCTAACAGTTACACATGCTAAGCCAGCAAAATGCTGGCACTACTCAGTCACAACAGCTCTCCAAGCTTCTTCCTGTTTTCTCTGTACTGGGAGGTTTACTCCCACCCGCCTGGCATTTTGTTCAAGTGTTTATCCATCTTTTTTTTCAATAAAGAGTCATTGAAAATAGCTAGCTAACAGTTGACAGGCTAGTGCTAAATGATACGAGCTTGATCACTGGTATCTATAGATGGTAGACTGTGCTATGACCCTTGGCTAGGGATACCACCTTTCTGCAAACAGACAAAAAACAACATTCATTTGTCATGAAGACGGGGAATTTTAAAACCATCAGAGAGGGGAGACCTCAGAAACAGGATCTGATAGGGGTTTGATGAAGTCATAAAATCACTAAAAATCTTTTCCTTACAAGTCTGGTCAAGTGTGACAGGACCTGGACCTGTAATGTGTACCTGCTGACATGGAGTTTCTAAAACTTTGTATTTCTTTTGTGCATCAGAGAAGAAAGAATCTCATCAAGGATTCATAAAGCGACTGAAGGGGAACATGAGAGTGCACCTGAGCAGCCACATCAATGTACATCAATGAATATGTTCCAGCTATATCAAAGCAGCAGACAATGTAACTTTGAAGTCGATGCAAGGGAGGAAGTATGTGAGAGCAGGCAAGTGCATTTCCTCAAATTTTAAGAAATGCATTGAGCAGCACAGACAGGGACGTTAGAGCTATTTTCTGGGAGGAAGCGCTGTAAATATCGGGGCATGGAAAGTGATTGTTCAAACAGTGATTGTCCACTTTTCTTCAGATCAAACACTAATAACATGAAAGTGCATATGACTTTATGTCCGTGATAATAGCAAAGGTATGTCTATGTGAAACTTTAACATTTCTTGTAACCAAAAAACGTGTTTATAGCTACCGTAGTATTTCTGTCTTATTTTCATTTGATTGTTTCCCTCTTGACAGTATAGCCTATTGAGAGTTTCAGGACAATGTAACGTCCAGTCAGATGGGCTGTTTCAAAATCAAGTGGGCCACGGTTTGGTGCAGTAAAAGGAAGCAGTTGATGGGGGGGTTGCTGTTGCAACCCTAAGACTCATGTTCTTCTTACTGTCCAGTTAATTTGAAACAATAATATCCACATTAGCCTGTATTGATCTAACAGCCCTGCAGATAGATTTTTGATGGTAACTTACGCTATGATTGTAGTTGAATACACACTATGCAACATGTAGCATAAATAACTAGCAAATATACCTTAGTGCTGATTGTCCTTAGGGCTATCTGCATGTGATCTATCTCTGAATAATTAAATCCACTTATCTTTGCATCTACACCTGGTATTATTAGCTCTCATTATCCAGCTATGATGAGATATCAGTATGAAAATTTGTCAACAAACATGACACCTTTCAGGTCGAGAGAAGCAATGTCATGGACAGGCATCATTCATTTTAAAATCCCTTTCTGTGAGGGAAGACTTGCTTTTACTTGTAGCTTTTGGAAGGCTTATTTAAGATCACAGAAACACCTGACTGAGATTCTATGAGTTCTACATGAATTTATACTTAGCATTAACATTTGTTTTTCCTAATTCAGAGAGAGTATCCAAATACTAATTACATTAATGTAAGTTTTTTGAAATTATTGACTCGGGGGCAGTACTGTCTTTGCCGTCATCTCTTAAACTAAGTAATGATCCACACTTCCCAAAGGCAACCATCTGTATATACAGTATACTCTACTATTACTCTACTATTCAATCCACTAAGTCAGCTCCACAGTAAACATCAGGTCTAATAACAGCAGCAGTGCTGCCTGCATTGTCTCCAAAGTGAGGTCTTTGGGAGTCATTTCAGCAAGGCAGACATTAATAATGTCACTGCTCTCTCCTGCCATATCGCCATGAAGGTGACCAAAGCCCAAGGAGCATATGTGTATCTTATCTATGTGTATCTTTTTTGTGTTTTGTGTTCCAAAGCAGCAGAGAAATTGATGATTAAAGGTCAGAAGGAAAGATGGTGGGCTGATGGTGGGCAGAAGCCAACTTTGAAGGAAATTAACTTTTTATAGAGATGTGTTTCATATATCTTTATATACACATAAGTGATTTCTTATACTATACTCTAAATCCACAAATGCCTTCTTGTTATGTAATTTTAAGTGTCTTATGCACATTATACTCAATCCAGAAATCAATTTTGCAAGTCAATTATAAATAAGTTATCAGTTGTCCCACAGCACAAAACCTCTCTGCTCTCAATCAGACTTCCTCTCTGAGTTTGAGCCAGCCAGAGCTACAACCACCCCTGCCGAATGGGCTCATAAATGAAGATGGCAAAACGTGATCTGCCACGCCTTGAGAAATCTTGCAATATGAGCTGTTTTTGGAACTAGTTATGAACATTTCTTTTCGCTGATATTTTTGTGGATGCTTAATGACACGCTCAGCGTTTACAATTTCAAGCCACATTTCCAGAGGCTTTAAGAAGTCCTAAGCTACACTCACTTTTTAATATCTTTATAGACATAGACTGGATTCTGTCAGAAAATTATGTATCCAACAGAGGAACATGAAACAAGCAGAATATAATGAGAAGCCATCTGATGTTATGCACTTATGATTTCGAAGATTAAGATCACAAGGTCAAGTCCAATATGAGAATTTGACAGAAAGAGTAATTATCCCAACAAGTTGATTGGCAGAGCCTCCCACATCTATTTTCATCTCTGCAGTACTTCTGCCTCCACACTCTAATGAACGGTTTAGAAGTCTATAAATCTCATATATTTGCTGTAGGCTAAAGAGATGGAGGGCAAAAGAGAAGCACTGCCGTCAAGACTGATTGAACTCCTGGGTTTTCCTGAGTGTCCACCATGAGGTTGATTTGTGTGTCTTTTAGTGAAATGCTTGATGAATATTGGATAGATTGTGATGAAATTTGGTGCTTTCATGTTCTCAGGATGGACTGAAATAACTTTGGTGGCTCGGTGCCAACGTCTCGACTAATCGCATCATTTGTTTAAAATTGCAATTCACAGCTAATCTGTTCCTTTAACAGATGCCTGTTATTTGTTACATTTTCCATTAGCAGTCCAGGTGAAGCTTACACAGCAGACATGGGTGGAGAGATGGGTGAGTCTGTGAGTTTCAAATAGCTTGGTCTGTGTAATTAATGTAAATGTGTGACTTGTGAAGTGAAAAGGCTACACTAAAATGAACAGTATTACCTAATTTGATTGTACAATATGGTTACATTGGACTGGCTCTTTGATCACATCACAAATACAATACAACACCCCTCTCAAGATGAGGATTACATGCTGTTTTGCCTTTGAGGCAAACGTGTGATGTGATGAGATGTGATGAAGTGAAATTGCTAAATGTAAAGTTAATAACAAGGCCTAATTTGATCGTGCAGTGTTGCCGTACTGCACTTGCTTTTTGATCATTATAAATAATATTGGAGAATAATATACTGCCTCTCTGGCATCACAAAAATTATGAACAGGTAAGTAAGTGGTCTTGAGAAAGATTCTGGGTCTTGTCTCTCTCTCTCTCTCATTTTGACTTGATTTGGGTTCAAACCTCTTTGAACTTGGTCTCGACTATTATTTATAGATTCTATGCAATGACATTCATTAGATACAGTTGTATTACATTTTTGTATCAGTAAATAACAAAATAAAGAACAGGGTAAAAAGAAGTAAAGCTTGTTATAATCCATGCATGTATAAGCAGAATAAATTCAACAAGTGCAACATTCCCAGTGCAATAAACATGCTGGTGTGGTAGGGAATACTCCCCTAGTGCCGGTGTGTGTGTGTAGTGTTTAAGGCACCTGCTGGTCAATGTTCGTTATGTTTGTTTGTTGTATTGTGTTTATCATTATGATTGTTTAACTCCCCCATTCAAATTATATTAAGGCTTAAAGTTATGCATAATAAACAACATGGCCTCTTTGATTGACATGTGTCATTACAGATAGCTTATTAGAGCACCCAGGCGTCGATGATTCACGTCTTTGCCGATATTTAGATTAGCCGGGAGGCAGAAGAAGCAGCACTATGCAGTACAGCACTGCATATTTTCAGCTTCAAAACAACTCTTCGGAAACCTGTGGGTGATGTCACTCATGCTCTGTCCATTCTTATACTGTCATTGGTTGCACTTAAGGTGAGTGCTAAGCGGTGGCACCCTTAGGCACTCCTCAATGTAGTTTGCCTTTACATAAGTGGCCTCAAGGGACTTTTCTCAGTTCTACTTAATTTGTTGGATTGACAGTAGGGTTCACTTATGCTTTTAGATATTGTATTTAGGCTTTTTTAAAATAAAGCGTTATCTTTACCTCCCCCTGCTGACTTTAGTCATTTTCATTTGATTAATAATAATTATTTTTCCAGCAGCTCCAGTCCCTCCTGCTGCTTTTATTATTATTATTTATTTCAATAAAATATTTTGATTGATTGTGCAACCATATCTCTGTCCAGTAACACGTCTGTTTGCTTTCATCAATTTCCCAAACAATATTCAAGGTTCTTGAGAAAATATTTTCTTTGGTGTAATTTACCTTGTGGTGTTGTTGGTCTTTCCCTATTCTTCTCCTTATTGTCCTTGCCACACTAGGAAAGAAAGCATGGCTAATGGATTCTCTCTGTAACAATAAATCCTTTTGAGAGAATACTATTGACTCTAAATTGCCCATAGGTGTGAATGTGAGTTTGAACAGTTGTTTGTCTTTATGTGTCAGCCCTGTGATATACCACCTACGCCCCGATGTCAGCGGGGATTGGCTCCAACCCCCCAAAATCCTGCTCCTGACCCTGATAATGGTAAGTGGTTTTGGAACACTATCAATGCATTTAAAGGACCAGTGTGTAGGATTTAGTGGCATCTAGCAGTAAACCTCCACCTCTTGACCTTTTGTCCCAATCATGAGGGAGAACAGTGAAACATGGCCGTTCAAAATGGCAGATCCGCAGCATCTGCAGGGTCAAGGTAACAAAAACAACTCTTACTTTCAGGTGATACTACACTAATGAAAACATTCATGTTATTCACGTTATGTATATTATTCTGTAAACAGTTCTTTTAAATCTTGCACACTGGATCTTAAAGCATCACAGCCTGACTGTATTCAGCCTCAGATTTCCCTCTCAAATGAAATCAAATTCAATGCTCGATTTAAGGATGAAACCTTTAGAAATTTGCATTGAAGGATGTATGAAGAATGTATCTTTTGACTCACTGTTGAAAAACAGCTTAAATTAACTTTGTGTGTTCTTGCAGCAAGAAATTCACCACATTTCACTGCAGGTAACTTAATGAAGACTTTATCTGCCTCTTTGGGCTCTTTAAAATTCTGAGAGAGAGCTCATTTAGTCAGTGCTGTAAGTTATTAGTCAGTGTCCCACCCCGGAGACTACAGTCATCAGTAGTGGATTGGATTGGACCTGGAGTAATAAGAGCATTGTCATCTTGATTATAAACATGAGAAAGAAATTATTTCTTTAACCCTTTCTTGCTAAACTATTATAGGCCACCTTTGAATCCTTAAAGCTGCTCGAAATAAATGTCTATATTAAGAATTAATCAAATGACTATGTTAAAGGTGTAGCTCATAATGACTGTTACAGACTGAAAATGTGTTACTGCACCCCAGAACCTTTAATAAGTAACCCAGGTACCCCCAGGAACGAAAAGAGGTTTAAGGCGCAGTTACCTGTGCAATACTGGTTGTGTATAATAAGTTAAGTCTAAAACTGTCTAAAAGTGTGCATGCATCGTTACATTAAAGCTTATAACAATGACAAATCCAGGGAAATGGTAGGCAGCTGTTTCCCATTTAAAACCAATAAGAAGTACTGAGAGAAATTCTCATGTGAAATATCCAAAACTGTCTAACTTTGACAGAAAAGTGTGTGTTCATTAGCTTAAAAGTTAAGTTAAGACAAGTGAGGAGGAGGGGTTAAGAAGAAACAAGAAATTAAGTTGAAACCTAACAGGAAAAACTGGACTCAAAAGTGGACTGAACAAAGAACATAACATGAACAGCAACTGTTGAGGATTACTCAGTGTTTTTTTTACTCCTCAAGGTGGGTTTCCATCCACCCGTTTGCCTCTAACACAAAGTAACAACACAGTGGAAGCATTCATCATTTCATTTATATTAATTATGAAGTTATTGAAGTTGTTGGTCATTCCTGCTGGTCCTATAGAGGTCATAAATTACTTACTACCACTTAAAAAGTTTCCTCTTCCTTCATATAGAGGATATGGCTCAGTCTGTGAACTTTGTTAAGAGTAAAGTTATTCAGACTACAGCCTGTATAACCATTATCATGCAGCAGCACCTGGAGATTTACACAGATGTGTTCCTGTTTCCTTTAATATTAGGCTTCTGCAGCTCAGACTTCGTCTTCCTGCCGTCGTCCACAGCCCTCTCTGTGCTGGCTAGAGGAGTTCTTTGGGAAGTTCTGGACAGACTGGAAAGCCATTAAAGAGCTTTCCAAATATGGCTGTCATGCACGTGCCTGCACTGAGTCACCCATCCTGTGGAAACTCCTACTGTTGGCTATCTGTGTCAAGAGTGATGGCTAAAAGAGAGGATCTGAATGTTGATGTTCTCCCATGCTGTAGTCCAACTCCAGATCTCATGGGAATGATTAGTCCAAAACTAATCCAGAAGATGATGCAGAGGTGTAGGCACTAGCAAGTACTAATTTACACCAGTGTTGTACACAAGATCCTTTCCACAACTCATGTTATTTGACTGGAATGGCGGGGTAGCAGGTTGGTTTTGCATTTGATAAAAAACATTTGTGTTTGTCCTCAACACCCTGAGATGCTCCCTAATGTAGCTATTTGTGCAGATCTGACAATTAGCACAGTGGGAAAATGTGATACAATCAGTGTCTCTATTCAAACCTTAACAATGGTCACAGAGGGAAAGAAAACATTGTTTATTGTCCCAGTTAAGGCCATTTTAAAATAGCACAAAATATGCGACCCAGAAATAACGACACCAACTGAGAGCACTTTTTCAGGCTTTATCAAACCTCTCATGAACGGCTGTGAACAAGTGTGTTAAACTTGAACAATGGGGGAAGCCGTAACTCAAGCTGCTAAAAATAATCTGAAAAAAAAAAAAATATCTGGACACAATCTGGTGTGTGCTATTGATATCACGTACATGTGCATGTGCATTTTCTTAAGGGGAAAAGGTCAGTGGAGAAAAGCTGAACAAGGAGGAAGCACCTGTTCTCTTTCTCTACACAGACACACAATGTGCACCATGGTAAATTGTCGGAAAAGACTAAAGAAAGTCTGTAGCCATGCTGTGAGGCTCTACATTGTGCTAAATGCTAACGTCAGCATAGAAACATGCTCACAAGCTAACATGCTAAGATGCTGATGTTTACCATGTTCACCAACTTAGGTCAATGAGTTAGCATGCAAATTAGTACAAATCAAAGTATAGCTGAGGCTATAAATGTTTGATCACAAAGCAATTGACCTATTGGACAGATTAAAATGAAATCCTCACAGGAGCATGGATGTCTGAGCCAGATTTATTGGCAATCCATTCAAGTTTAGTTTAGTAGTTTTATTCAAGTTTAGTATTTCATAACAGACATTTTACTAACAACTACCAATGTCAACCTCATGGTGGCACAAGAGAAAAAGTCAGGGCATCACCAAAATATTTAGGATTCATCCACCAGCGAACATGAATGGGAAATATATTGTGCCAATTTGTTTGATGGTTAACATAAGATAGACTTTACTGATCCCATACCTGGGAAATTCACTTGTTACAGTGGCTCACAATATACAAGGTGGATAAGAAAAATACTCTAAATAGGGGCAACCTGGTGGCTCAACTGGTAGAGTAGGGTCCCCATGTACGAAAGGTTGAGTCCTTCCTGCAGCGGCCTGGTTCTGACTCCGGCCTGTGGTCCTAGAGGTTTCCTTTGCTGTGTGTCGCTCCCCTTCTCTCCCTGCTTTCCTGTCTGTCTTCAGCTGTCTGCTGTCCTCTGCATCCCCATCTCCTTCTCCTCACTTCAGTATCAATTTATCAGTCTTTCCATAGTATGCTAACACTTTCTAGCACTAACAGCTGTTATCGAGTGTAAACAAGAGAGCTGTGGGTTTTTTTTTTATAACAGATAAAATGCAACTCACTAAGCTCCATAGTTCCATGTTGACACACAAAACTGATGGAGGAGTAGAAGAGTTGTTGAAATATTTCAGACTAGACCAAATTAATGGACAAACAAACATCTCCAAATTCAGCATGCCAAGAAAAAAACACCATAAATCTAATGCAGCAAAAAATAACTGTAATTTATTATGTTTAGTTACAGTCTTCAAATCTTAAGTAAGTGTCATTTACAAAAAAAACATTTGTTTAGCAATGCAATTTTTCGTTCTTTTTTTTTTTATTATTTATTTTTTATTATGAGTGGTTATAGAAATGCTCCAGATTTGACTGAGGATCTTTGATTTTTCTGTATTTCTGTGTGAGCCAAACACAAAGGATCTCTGTAAAACTGTAGAAGAGTCTGATACAACCCACAAACTGTAGCACCTCTCCCACATACTGCTGGAAAGGTGGCACTGGTCACACCATGGCAACTGGAAATGTTGCTGAAATTGGTTCAAAGTGATGTCAAAAAGTCAGATGTTCCAACTAATGTCCTATGACACCCTAGTGAGACATTAGTTGGAACATTCAGCTGGCTGTAATACTCCACAACTACAAACTACATAACATGGAGGGTGCTTGGAGGCTATTTTGTACTTTTTTATTCCTACCTGTCACAGAACATATTGATGACAGAACATTGTTTTATGAAAAGCTTAGATAATTTACTGTATGATTAATTCAATTAAAAAATACATTTATAAGAATTTTGCTTTAACATATTCACCACAGCATGGTGTCAGGGATGAATAGCAAACACTCAGAGGCTGAATTCAGCTATTTAGCCATTACTGGAATTCACCCAGCTTTGTCAGCATTCGCCACTTACTGCTGAAAAATGAATTTAAAAACGAATTTCTAAGCATTAAAAAAGCAGCAAACCACAAAAATTCTGCTTACAAGTAATTTGCAAACACGACACGCTCTAAAAAGTGAGCCGAGCTTTTCTGTTCAATTTGTTGCTGCCACAAGCACACTTCCGTTTAGGAGAAGAGATGTGTTAATTAGTGTTACACTCCCGCTGTTTCACATTGAATAAGCCGAAAAGCTGCTTTGACAAAAGCTTTACAGCAGTATTCAGGTGACCCTGGGGAAATCAAGGCACTGTCTTATATGATCTAGATTTAGGTCCAGAGTTTGTAAAGCTTGAGTGCTGAAGAGCAAAAAGCAAATCCCGTCCAACCTTGGAGGTGTTGTTCTACAGCTAATGATGCTGTGTATTTCCTTTCAGGGTGCAGTAAGGCTGCACACTGTTATTAGTCATCCTCAAGCTTGGCATTGATGTCCTTCGTGCTGGCCCTGAAGGAAACAGTTTTCACCCATCTTAAAGCATTGGCACAACTTTCCCTCACAGTAAATGAGAAGCCCAGCCTCAATAAATAAACACTCAACCTGCCATTCTTAGCCAATTTGAGTTTGTTTATTGCTTGTTTGTTAGGTGGCAGTGTGGTAGGAAGGATGGAGGCTGCTGAGGTTTGCTGCAAATTATACTGAACACTACACACCAAACATACCAAGCTAATAATGCACATACAAGCTAGTGTCATTAAACAGACAGAGGCAATTGTTGTTGATTGTTGTCAAAAAAAATTGTTGCCACAAGTTCCAGCTTCAGCATCGTGTCAAAACTAATTTCCGCTCTGAATAAATGGATTTAAATCAGTTTGATAACTTGTTCACATAGCTGCTCTTTTGACTTTGACATTTCTTTTTAACAACCAAAGAACCATATCATCAGTGATTCATTATGAAAACATAATGAACTGTCAGTAACTATTAAAGGAAGTGGTAAAGAAGACCCTCTGCGGCTACTTTGTTTACTGCCGGACATTTGTTTACATTTAATTACATTCTGGTGGAAAACAGGAAGGCTTTGCCTAATGAATCCTGTTGGGCTTCTTCTTAAATGAATTACAACAACGAGACAAAAAGGCAGCAGTCTCAGACAGTCTCCTTGTGGTTTGTGATGATGTTTGTGTGTTGTGTGAGCGTTGTGCAATCACCCTCTAGTCGGTATTCATGTGCGCAATTCCCAACAAACTCAAGTCGTGATTGCATACACCTCTACCTAGTCAGCACATCTGGAAAAGCTGAGACATAATACTGCATTTTTCTGTCCATAAGATAAGACAAAATAAGATGAGATAAGATAAGATAACTTTTTTTCAAAATGTTCAGTGACTAAGTCCATGATATTACATGTAAGGTCCCATAGTGTCCCACAAATCACAGAGTTGTAATGATTGTAATGCAAACAGTAATCCAGAGAAAGAAGAAGATTGAAATAGGCTGGAGCCACCCCAGCACCCCGTGTCTCTGCTGAACATCTCTCTCAACATGAGGTCGATGAGTTGTAAAGTTTGACACAGGAAAAAATGCCTTTCCTGCGGCGATCTGTGATGCACCATGGTGGTAACAGTGTGCTGCTAAAGGAGGAGGGGGGGGGAGTCATTCTGTGATTAAATGAGCTGGACAGTGATATTTTAGCTACTTAAAACTGTAACCAAGATAAAACAAGATATCTATTTGCCTTCAACAACTACAGCTTCTATGATTATTATAAGGCTTTATTGATTTGCTCTATGAGGCCCTATAATACTGAGATCTGAGATTGGAGCCATTTGGCTAAAAAGAGGTATAACAGGGCAAGAAACAGAGAAGGAAGAGACGAGAGAGTGTATCCATCCTTTCTGTTTTAAATATCCATCAGACTATATAGACCAGGTTTTTGCATCATATTACAGGTGCATTCATTTTCAGCTTTACCGCAAAATAAAACTGTTGGCTTATTTACAACGTGTCCAATTGTCTGAGATGTAATAAAGTGGCTTTATCTCTTAAAGGTGCTGTGTTAAGTTTTACATTCGATTCACATTTCTGGCCCATGCTTTCGCTGATCATCAGGTGGTTGGTGGTAATAATATTGAACATGTTTTTATTTTATTTTTTAATAATACTGAACATATTTTTAGACCTCAAGGATACACAGTGTTGTTTATTTAAAGTGCGTGAGAGCAATAAGATGAGAGGAGAGTGGTCTGGAAGAAAGAAGAGAGAGTTTTGTGATCAGTTTTTGAGTTTAGGCTGTCACATGAATATGCACACACACAAACACACACACATGAACAGCTACAGCTATGCGCTATCTAGATACCAAAATAGACCTATGACACAAAATATATGACATCAAGCAAAAGCAAAGTATGCGTTCCTGCATGTGTCAGCAAGTGTCCTGGAAATGCAATGGACCTTCACTCGGCTGGAATGTAACACTTTCTTAAGCTAGCTAATAAAAACAGACTGCACTGTTATACCCCAGAGGTCGTGCAAATAAAAGATGAGGGAAATGATGACTTGTAATTCAATGTGAGCACCACTCAGACTCAGTAACACTGTCAAAACCCAATCGATATATCTTTGCCTGCTAGTTTCAGAGGATAATCGGCACCACTCTCAAGGAGCTTACATCTTTAGAGCAGCAATGGAAACCAGAATGAAAGGGTCAGCAGGCGGGTCAGACAGAGACAGAAAGGGAAGACAGATAACAGCTAGGCAGAGAGCAAACAGACAGATGGAGGAGGTGTAGATATAGTAAGGGATTGACAGGTTATTTGAGGTGCTTTTGACTCCATATTCTTTGAAGACGGAAAGGGGGGAAGTTGAGAAAAAGGCAAATTAGTGTTCAGTCTGTCTGTTGCACCTGAGTTAAAAAATAAAACCAGCAGAGTGAAAAAATAAGAAAAGCAGTGTAATTAATGGGGGCTCTGAATTCAGGATGAAAGAGAGCTGCGTGTTGCCTCAAACCATAGACGACCACACTGTGCCGTTACTTTCAGGTGACTCGGTCGGGAGGATGGAGACATGCGAGGGAAAAGAGAAAATGAGCCAACAGTACTGCAGAGTGAGAGACATCGAAGAGGAAGTAGAAAAGATGAGGAGAAAAAGAACAAACAGCAGAGTAAGCTACAAAGAAAGAATGAGCTGACCTATTCTACTGTATGTCATTTGCCTCTAGTCTATAATTAGTTTTACTGGAAGGACCGTTGTCTATTCTACACTTATTGATTTAAGTGTGTGCACACTGCAGTGCCCTGATAAAATACATGGATTTATTCTCTTTATCTCTGTTACATCTGAAAGGTCAGTTAGCATCCCATCTATTTTCTACATCTATCAAATGTGACGTCTGCCACTGGAGGAGTTCCCGGCAAACCCAAACCGTGCATGTGCCTTTAATTGAATTGAAAAATGTAATTTTAAAGTAAAATGAAAATATAATTTTAATCTAATACTAAATACAAGATCAAGAGTAACCAAGACTGAAATGAGGCAAGCTGATTCATTGCTGGTTGGAAATGATGAAGTGTGCTCCACACACAGTGCAAAAGCAATTTTATATACAGTACAGTATATAAAATATACAGTATGTACCTCTTTGTTGTGTGTAGGTAGATGTATTTGAGCTCACACATAATGAATAAATGTTTGGAAATCATTATTCTTCATACTTTCACAAGTTAAAACTTGTGAAAGTATGAAGAATAATGGCCTTGGACTGTATACAAACTGTATTGAGACACAAATTTAAGAAGATGATGTGTACTGTCTGTAGTCACGCTGTCTTTATTGTCTTTTCTTCAGCTGTAATTTGCTTTTCACTTCTGTCAAATCAGAAGGAGAAAGCAAAACTAGTTTTAATCTTGTAAATAACATACCACATTGTAAATCTTTCTTCTTAAAGAAGACTACCTTCTGCTTTGCTCAGATTTCTCATTATTGGTGCGCACAGTATTTCTCAATAGAAGACAATAACTGTGTTTATCCCTTAAAAAACCTTTTAGCAACTGTCAGATTTGATCGCACATGTGCCACTCACAATAGGAAATCTGGAAATGGGAGTATCTACAGAGACTTGAATGTAAATGGACACTTTAAACCTTCTATAATCAGTATGTTTATATTGCACAGTATTGACTCTTTTTATGTGAAAGATGCTGATTATAGCGACAAACGAATTATCACCTGAGTCTGCAGCTCTACAGAGCTTTATAGTGTCTTTCAGCTGATTGTTTTGGTTTTCAGACCCACTACTTTACTGTTGACTATCACCTCTGTTATCAGCATTGTTTTCAGCTGCAGCAGGCAGCTGATTTGAGTGAAGCACACACACACACACACACACAGAGAGAGAGAGAGAGAGAGAGAGAGAGAGAGAAAATAGTGTGCTTACATTCACCAGGTGGACACAAACATGACTTCAAATGAATTCTCGTGTTGCTCTGTCTCTGCTGGATACGTAAATAGGCAACTGCCTGCTATCAGTGTTGTGTTCAAAGTTCCTGCTGCTTACAAGCCCTCAACTGCATATATAGTTTTGTTTTCTTCATGGACTGAATAAATTAAGCTGAGCAAAAGGTCACTTCAGCAGTATGACTGTGAAACAATTACTGAGTGATGGATGGGTGTGATGGATTTTGGACAAGGTGAGTAGAAAACAAGCTGCCTTTGTTATGTTCATATTCTGCATAAGTATACAATAATACAGTATACAACTGTATGCACACAAATATAAAAATGGTCACGGTCAAATGTACATGTATAAATATGTCATTTAAACATTCTGTTTAATTTAATTGTCACAGATAATCGTGCATTTTATTAAAGTGTAATGATCATCTACACCAATTCCACAGAAGCCCAGTGTACTATTTCAAAGTAGTCATATTTTTTATTATTCATCCTCAATGCATTATTAACTATCTTCCTGTTTCAGATTCACTATTTCACATCGTTTACATTTATTTGAGGATTCACTGAAAATTGTTACATTTGAAAATTCTTACATTTGGTATATGGTACATTCACAGGTCTGGGAGACAACGGACCTCATACAAGAACATTTTCATTTTTTTATCCAAAATCTCTTTTTTCTGTGAAGTTTGCTGGTACAAGCGTTCAAAGTCGAACTTACCAAACTCTCTCGCTCCCGGTCAGACAGTGTACGGATTCTGTCTAAAGTGCTGCCAGATTGGCTGTCATTTGACTTGCAGTTTGAGGGCTTTTGAAGCCTTAATGCTCTGGCTTTTGGATGATGAATTGGATTATCTGGCAGGTCAGAAATTTTGGTTGGCTGTCTTGCAGTTTGGGGTGTTCAAACTGACCTTGTGCAGCGCTTCTCCATGCTTTCATCTCCTGTGTGTCTAGCCTAATTGAAACTCCATATAAAGCTGCCTGTTCTGCTCTGTTTGTGGATAATTTTCATTCACAAACATTTCACCAAATTGTAAAAAGTTCATAGAGCTTCGAGGTCTGCTGTTGGAAGTTCAGTGTCAGTATAGCAGTAGATGACCTGAGACAAATAGAAAATGTCACAGATGACAGAAATAAAGAAGGAATGTGTCGGGCAGCCATGTGACAGTTAAAGGAGAGAATATTATAACCTATAACATGGGAAGTTACACCAGTGATTCTCAAAGTGGTGTTTGGGCTCCTCTGTGGGGTGTAGAGCCACTGCAGGGGGAAAATGGAGTGGAACTAACTGAATGAATATGATTTATGTCAGGAGAATTAACAAACAAAAGTTCGCTGATGCTATCATGCTCACTAAACTTTAAAAAGGCACGCGAGGGAAAAGTTAAAGACTTACTGTGTTACACAGTTAGGTGCGGAGGATGATACTGCTAAAGAGCCTGAGGCAGCTGTTGGAGTAACAACATTTTCCAAACTATTCCTAACTATAAGTTGTTGCTGCTTTGCTGTGCTGTGCTGAAATATACCAGTCAGATCAAGGCATCACGATTTCAGATCAAATGAGTTTTTCCCTGCGAAAAAGGCACTCTGTACATGACTCATGCGACAGGTCTGGAGAACTTGTGAATTTCATTTGTATCTTCTTGCATGAGGCCCAATGTGAGCAAATAAACATTTAATGGAAGTTTGATGTTTGAATCTGTATTTATCTGCAGCATTAAGCAGATGAGTAACTCCTTCTGGCTGGTATGTAATTCATAGCTGACTCCAGGCTTTGCTCAGGACACTTTAATAATAAATGAACCTGCCAGCATCTATGAACTTGTTTGGACTTGTAATTGGTGTTGGGAGCAGAGCTGAAGGTGTCTCGTGTCTGTATGTGTGGGTACATTTGTACATGTATGCCTGTGTGTGGGCCCATGTGTGCTCATAGATATATTTCCACGTGTCAGCCCTCAGCCATGAATTAATACCAACGTAGCCATGGTGAATTTCTCTCACACTTTGGGGCTGATGAAACAGCCTTAGAACTCCTCACAATCATGCTGTAACTTCTTCACCAAGCTGCATGGAGCACAGAGTAATGGTCCTCCACTGCATTTAAACTGCACTTGTGTTACAATGAGTGCAGAAAAGGGTGCAGTGTGTTGCTTGTGACTTTGATTTTGGACACTTGTGAAACTTGAGACAGTCAGTTTAACCTCAAGGCCACTTAGCGGCTCTGTCTAAGTTTACTTTGCATATTTTCTACCTATTTATTGTCTGCATAAATGAATTAAGGGAGTGGATATGGGAAATTAGTCCTGCAGCCACTCAAGAAAACTTTTTAATCTAATAAATTGAGCATGACATAAACTGAATAACAGAATTAATGAAGGATGAAATATCAGAATCTTTACTGATTTACTCTGATAGTCTGTTCCAAGGGTTCCCAACCTTTTACGTCTGATGTAACCTATACCACTGTCCAGTTCCAAATGGATTTCAAGATAGATTTTTATTGGGTGGATATTGTTGTAATCAAAGGACACAGAGTGATCCTGGATTTGTCTGTGTTTTTGGTCAAGCCTCTTGGTTATTTTTTTGATTATCCATGACTGATTATTATTTGCAGGGTGGTGGGGGGCTCGGGCTGATCCCTGCTGACATTGGGAGAGAAGTCATTTTTATCTTCTTAATACAAATGTGTACAAATATGTAGTGTTTATTTTTACAAAATTGTAATTTCTGTGGTTTCAATTTAGCAAAACTATTTCACAATCTCAGCACATACCCCATGGCAACTGCAGAGGTAGCCCCTGGGGTAGGCTACACATCATGTAACACGGCCCATTACACATAATAATGATAACACTATCATGTTCACTGCAACAAGATCAAACTGATGCTATCATGTGTGAATAGAAGATCTGATTTTAAATCTTCAATATGATCCCCTAATACAGCACCGCTGTCTCTCTGACTTTGTTTTATGGTGTTATCCTCATCAAAGATCATCAGTAATATAAAAATACCAATTGAAAGAAATCAAGCACACAAAATAAATAAATAAATTCAGGAGGAATTTGCTATGAGCTAAAAATGCACGATCATATCCAGAAACAATCTAGTTTATGAATCATGGTAATGCCACAACCAGCATGAAAAACAGATTTGTTGTTGATGGATGGATGGATGGATGGATGGATGGAAGGATGCATGGATACTGCCAGATTGAGCAGGTGCATCATGGGCCTTACTAACCAAATACACTGTACCCATATGAACCAATGTTTTAAAATATATATGATTTAAAACCACCCAGTGACACTGCTGTGTTTTCCCAGATGTTTTATACTGTACTGTTGTAACATGTGCATTAGTCTTATACTGCCCCCTACTGTTTTAGTGAATGGAACAAACTGCTCTGGGGACAGCTCTCCGCGTTGGACTGTTGAAGCTTGAAGGTTGTAATGGCTGAAAGAATTCAGTTCTCTGTTGACTGTGTGAACTCTGTAAAGTGACTGATATTGTATTTGTGTTGTTCCTGTATTGTCACAATTTGGGAATACAAAGCACCTCCATTTAGGTGAGACCATCAACATGGCTGTCATCTTTCCTGCATGGGCCCTGAGGTAAAAGCCATTTACAGAAATACATAACAATCAGAACCTAAAGGAGGAGGAAATAACACAGCTCCAGCATGTGGCTGACAAGGAGTGAGGAGGAGAGAAGTCATTGACAGTGGCTAGTCCAGTTTGTCATCTGGCTTTGCTGTGGCTCTTGACAGCGAAACTCCAAAATAATTAAGTCATTAAGAGATCTGTGTCATAATCCCACAGGCTAGAAACGTCAGCAGTCTAATTTCATACTCATTTTATATACATTTTTATGAAACTGATTTGTATCACACACTCAGGATTATATTGTGGGTAATTGGGTCTGATAAAAACTCTTTTCTCTCTCTTGAAAAGAGAAGTCAAACATGTTTTAACCAGGGGGTCAAGCCACATGTCTACAAAATATTCAGAAATATAGATTCAGTGTCAGGAGTATGAGCCAATAAAATAAGTTTCTCTGTGTTTGTCTTGTATGCAAACTAGGCTGGCATAAATGTCTATCCTTGTTAGGAGTCAAGATGACAGAACAATCTCCCTGGAGAAAATAAACAGACTGAAATAAGAGAAGACTTCTGCTTTGAATGAATGTAAACTGAGTTCTGTTACATACCCTCAGGCTTTGGTGAGGAAATGCATTCTGCAGATATTTGCATAATGGACATCTGTCTAGTTAGCAAGTCGTATCAGCGGCTGTTTTGGTTCAGGATCATGAGCTTGATTGGAGAGCAAACAGCACTATAGCATGGGTTACCTGTGAGCCACAGAAATGTACACTGGGATATCTAGCGGTGAATAAATACAGACAGATAGAGAGAGAGAGAGAGAGAGAGAGAGAGAGAGAGAGAGAGAGAGTTTGCTGAACCCTCAGTGTGGATTCACAGTCCCTTTGATTTAAATGTTCAATCTGACACTGTCACAGCTGAAGGAGCAGAAAGTAAAATTGAATGCTTTGTTTTTGTATGTGGCTTGATTCAGCTGAAAGTGGATTTAGTTGGGTTTGGTGCACATGCTTGGTTGGCAGCAAGTTATGACTGGCCTTATTTAAATGTATAGACTTTATATGGCCAAGAAGCACTGTGAATCTGGCATGAGTTGGCTTGATGGTGATACTGATACTGTGTAATACTGTCTAACACACTAATTAAGGAAGTGGATTTGAGGGCAAAGGGCCCAGCTGTTCAAGTCAGAGGGTTTGGAGGAAAGAATATTTCTCATTACAGAAAATCTTTCGTGATTTGGGGTGTGGTGCACGCATGAACAAGCTCAACAGTCATGTGTAATGTGTCAGTGATGGGAATAAAAGCTATAGTTAGACGTTTAAGAGCTCCATCTAATGGCCAACAGGTAAAAAAATGTCTTTTCATTCACTGACCTGCACTGAATATAAACCAGGTAGTCATGTCTGTTCCTCTCAGGGGGTAATAAATAAATTGTTTTTAATTAAACTACTGCTTGTGATTCATTATCTTGTGGTCTGTGCCTACAGAGTTTAATGTGTAATTACTAGCTAGATATCTTCAAAATAAAAGCATACAATCTTTAAGTCCAGTCTACTGTGAGTTAGAGAGCGAGGTGAGGTTGTTTTTAAAAACAAAGCGACTAAGCAATGCTTTTTGTCTGTTTGTATTGTTCAGGTTTTACACGAACTTGACCTCCATTGTCAATAACCTCTTTTGTTTTGAAAGTACATCCGGATAACGTGTGCTTTATTGTGGTGACACTGACGCACTACGTTGCCAGGTAATCTAATGGAATAGTTTGTCAACTGGCGTTAGCCAGGCGGCTAACTCTCTTAAATTAGACCTTCAATTACAGAGGGAGTCATGAGGTAATATATTGTTAGCTTATTATATGATTATTTAATTGTGTATGCATCATAATAACGTGTAGTAATCAGTAAATGTAGCTCTATCAAATCATGTAGGCTGGAGTTAGTTTATTAAATATTGTGTTGCCTCTAGTTAGCTAGTTTTCAACTGCTTTAGGGAGTCTAACTCACAAAACCGAATTAGCTCAATTTTTTTAGTCCAGTTAGACTTTTGACACTTTTATTTATTCCCTGAAAAATTTTATCAAACTTTTTGGACCTCATTATAATGTTCCGATAAATGTTCCGTTTATACTAAAGGGACCTATATAACACATGTAAGAAATTCAAATGAATAATTTCATTATCAGAACAATTAGCCCCTAAAGTTAGTCTATATTTAGCATGAAAGAGCCTTTATATAACTCCTAAAGGCCGTTCTGTTGCATAATAAGTAATTTGATATACTATAAATACATTTTGCTAATATGACTATTGTACTTTTACTTAGGTAAAGCTTCTTGTAATGGAGTATTATTAAACTCTGGTAATACTTGAGCCGCAGTGACTATTAGATTTATCTTTTTCATTTTTTAAAATTTTCAAAACAAGACATTTCAGGACAGCTTGGACTTTGGTGTCCTTTACTATTTTCTGTCATTTTATGGACCAAACAATAGACCTTTTTCACAGCCGCCATTTTACATGAAATAGTAGGTAAACAGAGGTGCTTCTAATGATGCTAATTAAGGTCCCGTTCCATTCAGGCCAAACAGAGTCAGCGTGCTGCTGCAGCGCATGCTGGTTCACTAGAAAGTCTCTGCTGCGCTAAATGGAACAGAACCTTAATTAATATCATCGGTAACACCTGTGTTTACCTACCATTTCATGTCAGAATGGCTGCTGTGAAAAAGGTCTGTGAAAGTGATCAACAGATTGATCGATAATGAAAATATACGTTGGTTGCAGTCCTTTTAAATATAGCATCTGAATCTCAACTCTTACTGCAGGAAATTATATATTGTATTCTTTGACTATCATTATTAAAATTGTGGCTGGTAAGATGGAGCTACTTTATACTGTGTCATCCTGTATAATCCTAATAATAACAGCATGATTACAGTACATGCTTTGTGTGTAAATTTCCTCCTTACGAGAAACATTATTTTACATTTTTGCAACACGCGTTTTCATCTTAACTAAATGACTGTAAAACAGCTCTAGCTCACAGGAAGAGGGTCTCGAGCAGATAGCGGCCAGACTAATTCAGAAGACCTGGAGAAGATATGTGGTGAGTGCTGCTCACACACATTCTACTCCTATATGTACAAATTAAAGTAAACATGCACAGGCTTAAACCCAAACTCTTTTTTCCTACTGAAACTGTAGAACAGAGAGGTCTTCAAGTATTTTAATGATCTTATCAATCAGTACAACCAGCAGGATCCACGGACAATCCTCAAAACTGTCAATCCTCGAGAGGTAACAGAAACCACGCTCTATATAAAATAAAAACAACAGATGGTAGGATAAATGGTAAGATTTGATTTTCCTGTGACAGGCGGAGTTGCTGGATGCTGCCGCTGGAGTGTTCATCAGATTTCGTCTCGGAGGGGTGAGAGCCAAGAACAGTGGTAAAGCACTCAACAGCTACCTGAGTATGACAATGCAGATGCACCTGATAACATCTTACTTACATCTTCAGACTACTTTTCCTCCCAGCATCTATTACAAGATCTTCACCCATCGGCCCATCGCAGATGTATGTGCCAACAGCCCAAAGGACTACACCCAGGAAGGCCTGAAGAGGCCTGTGGCCCAGCAGACCAACAATGGCTGGCCTCTTACACGGCAGGACCGATCAGGATGGTATCAGCGTATGGAGAACAACAACTGGAGGCTGTTCTGTAGCAAGGTACAGAACATGTCAGAGATAACTTCATGCTCCGCCTTGTTATTTAGATTTACGCAAAATATGCGCCACCAATCACGGGGTAATTTTGATCTTTATGGCAAGAGTTGGACACACTTGAAATAAACATAGACAGTATAAAATATGGATGTCATATTCATGACGTCACCCACAGGTTTCTGAAGAGCCGTTCTGAAGCTCAGAGGCCGCCACCATCTTGGCAGTCTTGCCTCTGTTGTCTCCTGGCTAATCTAAAAATAGGTGAAGATGTGGACAAAAGATCATCTGTGGGGCTAAGGCAGGCTGAATGCCAACTGGGAGCTCAGACAAGCCACTTGTATGGCACCCACCCGTCAATCACAGCAGCCACGCTCTTAATGATGCATAACTTTGAGCCTTAATATAATTTCAATGGATGAGTTAAATAGAAATTCAGACTCAGTACAGTTGTCATAAACGGGGGAAATTAGCTATAGGGACCAAAACTGTTTTTGTACCAGGCTGTAAACATGTTGATTTCTGCTGTGAAGTGTAAAGTGAACTTATGAGGATCGACATGTTCTGGAGCCAGCCTTGAGTGGCTATTCAAGGAACTGCAGTTTTGGGCACTTCTACACAAGTTTCACTTCATAGCCATGGAGGATGGTGCTTGGAAATAAAAAGATAAACAGCTCCAACATTATTTTATGATGGATAACCGTCTTGTCAGCAGAGGTTATATAGAGTAAAGAATAAAGTCTGTGTTCATGTGCTTCTTCTTCTCCCTGACAGGTGGCGCATGTGAGTGAGCCCGTAGAAATCGGTGCTAACAAAAAAATGGACTTTCACCATTCCAGGTTGCAGCGGAAACAAGATGTAGAGAAGTGGAGGAAAAGGAGGAAGATTGAATGGCTGAAGCAGCTGTAAGTTTTAGGTGTGGATGGCCTGAGACAACAGTCAGCATCCCATCTTATATTTGTCTGTCCCTTAAAACTAGTCTTTTGCTGCCACTGTGGCCTCAAGTAGCAATTACAGGATAAATGCTAGCCTCGTTTGGATGTAATGTGTATTATTATTAAATTCCAGTCACAGAGCTATGCATCAGTTTTTCCTGTTCACTTTTGAAAACACCAGGTAGATTTACAAAATACTGCTTTTTGATGGTGATTAATCCATGTAGCCTGGAATAACATGCCTCCTTGTTTTTTGTACGATACAAGAGAACTACAATATGTATGAAAATATGAAGTAATAGACTATAGATTAATATAGAGAAATACTGTACAAATTAACCAAAGGCACATATAATTATGGATTCTTTATTTATCTAGATTAGAAGATCTCAGGGAACGGGTTACAATACTTTTATCATCAGTGAACTGAGTAGTTTTTCGTCATCGTCATATTTTTCCTCTAGCACCACCATGAGGCTGAAAATGAGGGTTTTGAGTGAAATAACTCTTGTGGATTGTCATGAAATCTGGTACAAACATTCTTCTTTCTCTCTGGATGAATTATGGTAACTTTTCATCCAGCCCCATCATCGGGTAAAAATTTCAGTTTGCTCAGTACTTTTATTTGTGACCAAAAACCTAGAAAAACTCATGATGTTCCCACCCGTTAGCAATCATCAGATGCCAATTTAGCCTCTGGTGACAACAGACAATGTCTCTGGACAGTGGACATCCGGAAAACAGATATCTGGGCCAAGACTTCCCCTGCAGTCCAATTAGCAACTCTGTATATGCGAGAATGACGAAAAGGACACATTTCTACTTGTCTCATAAATATACTGGACTACAAATAGGAACCACAAGTGCCAAAATTGGGTCCCGTGCCTACAGATTCTGCAATATAATGTCCTCTCTCCCTTACCTTCAGGTATAACCAGGGTCATCTGCAGACTCACCCAGAACATCAGCTCATCTCAACTATGGTGGAAAATTCAGCACAGGAAGTGAAGGACACCATTAAAGAGAAGAGGGGTGACGAGATACTGGAATGGGAGCTGGATGACCTTCTGGCCTGGACCAGCACTCTCAGCTTTGAGGAGTAAGTTCCTCAAAGTTTGTGACATTGTGATGCTTTAATATAATTTAAACTGTGTCACAATAAATTAATCTGTGTTGTTTTGCAACATTTTTTGATACTGTGTTCTTTTTGCCTGTGCAGTTACATGGAGGATTGGAGACGTTTGGCCTGTAGTCACTCATCTGAGTCGAGCAAGTGAAAGTTTTTCTTACTTATTTAAAGCTTCATAGTATATGCTGTAGTGCCATCTGCTGTTAAAGTTAAGGACTAGCAAGGCTTATTTCCTTCAGCATATATCTCATATACTTTAATACAAAACCTCATAATGACCATGCTTTTGTTTACATGCCTTGATCTGCTCTCATGTTTTTCTTTCTCCCCCTTCTATCCCTTTGTCCTTCTTCTTCTTTTTTCTCGTCTCCTTCCTCTTACAGATGTTCTTTCACATCAGCCCAGGATAGATCCATGTGAGCTTGCTGCTGTGGCTGATGAAGACAGTTAGGTAAAACAGAATAAAATAATTTATGTTAAAACCCTCCCAGGGCTAATGTGTTAATTGTGGATTTCTAAACTAGGCAGTTAAGTTATTATGGATGCAATAATCATTTTCAAATAATAAAGTATTATCCATGTGACTGTTTTATGCTGATGTGAGTTATTACAGCAGTTAAATAGACAATATTCAATTATTCATTATTCACCAGATCAAATTTATTATAACTGGAGACGTGTCTGCACCCACAGAACTGATTTACATTTCAAACAGTTGCTCTGAATATCAGAGGGTGTAATGTGAATGTTTTGCTTATTTGTTAGCCAAATATATCGATTTGAGTAAAGGCATGAGCATGCGTCCTGGACTTTTCATACAATCGTATCTATAAAATGAATCTTAAAAAAAGGCTTGTGTCCTTAAATGTTGTAGCTACTGTAGATGTGATCTTGTGTGTAGTGGTTCAGTCACTGCAGCTTACTGTGAAGGCAAAATTGTCATTTGCACACTGTATTTTCTGAACTGTATATCTGTAACAACGTGTTCTGTATGTTTTCTTTAAATTACATGAATGTGTAAAATATGATGATCTGAAACCACATATATAATTGAAAACAACTGTTGAAACTTTTTGGAAAACCGTATGCCAATTTGAATTTGATGACACCAACACATTTGAAAAAAGTTGTGTCATGGTCATGTTTATCACTCTGTTGCATCACATCTTCTTTTAATGACATTCTGTTAGAGTCTGGGGACTGAGGAGATTTTTTGCTATAATCTTAAAAGTGGAATGGTTTCTTGTTTGATGTAGGATGCAGGCCATCAGAGAAGTAATGCAAATCCAAAGATTATTCAGCTTTAAAACAATTCATCCTAATTCATAACAGATTTATTCATTTTATTGAAGCTAATTGAAGAAGTCCTCATATGAGAACATACGCTTGCTTGTCGTATTGCCAGCATCTTTCAATACGCGTCTCTCCCTCTGTCAGTTTGGTGATATGACCGTCTTCATGAGGCAGATGGATCCTACACCATGATGACACAGGAGGAACTGCTTCTGATGTCATGAGGTGCCGAGTACCTTAAGAAAGAGGAGGTGGACTCTGAAAGACAAACTGATCAAGTTCATTATCTTGCATATGCATTTCACTGGAGACATCAGCTCATGTTTGCTTGACTTTTCTCTCAATTATGTACTTTGAATAAAAAATCAAACCTCAAAAAGGCCATTTATAATAAGAAAGTTCTAACAACTTTAATGTGCATCAGCTCCCATGAGTGTGACATCTCATTATATTGAATGCCTGCTGTCAAATATATGAATTGACAATGATTATACAGTTGAGATAAATAGACATTTAAACCAATAAATCAACCTCATCATTACTTTTTTTTAACATGTACAGTTACTACGCTCAGAATACTCTGTTAAAACAATGTAACACTTCCTGTATGGAAGAGTATATAGATATTAGGTAGACTTGTGAACCAGTCACAGCTTTGTAACTACTGTCAGTGATAATACACATATGTGTTTGGTGCTCGAAAAGAGGGGGCACCCGGATTTGAACCGGGGACCTCTTGATCTGCAGTCAAATGCTCTACCACTGAGCTATACCCCCTTCTGTTTATGGTATGATTTGATTAGTTTTTAAAGATAACTACGATCATTTTTCAGCCCATTGAGATGTTTAAATGTGATGGAGCTTCAACTTACATTATAAAGTAATTAAAAACAAATAAACTACGCACTCACAGCACAGTTGTTGACCACAACGACTTTTTTTTTTATAGCAAATTGTACACGACACCGGCTTATACCGGATGTGTCGTCGTGAAAACGCGACTCGACCGGATATTTAAGAGTATCGAAAAGAAAGTGGAAGGAACAGGATCACAATGGTGTGTTCTCATCTCAATTATTATAATTTATCACTTTGTAAACAATATGGTTTATGATTCTGATGTTTCTGTAGTTGTACGGATATATATTTGACCTGCTTGCCCCTTCATATTCTGTCTTTGTGTCCTCTGAAGTCTGCGGTTCTGAATTTGATTAGTCACTCGAGCTAATGCTAGTTAGCGCTTAGCCATAAGCTTCCTTAACGTGGCTAGCTGATGTTAGCTTTCAGTGTTTGTGAGCTGGAGTGTGCTAACAAAACAGAGTGTAATGTTTAATAAATTTATTTCTGTATTTGTTTTTGTTACAGAATACTCGAGGACTTCGCTCTCAGCTGAAAGACAGTGTGCCTGTGGCAGGTTTATGTCCACAGGGGGCTTACGGAGTGCAGGACTCACTGCGCAGCGGGTGAGACACAAATAAAAGTATTGTGGTGTGATTTAATGCTATGTTTAGTGATGGATTACTAATTCTGTCTCCTATCACGATCTTTCTGTTTAAAAAAAACAGGCTGTATTTGCAGTTTTGGCACTGAATGCCTGAATACTTGAATGGAAATTTACTTTACACTTCATGTTTCGGTGTTTATTTGCTTGCTTTTAACAAATATAGAATAATTCCATTGCTTCACATGTTGTGTGTGTACCTGATTTTCCATTACATCTATTTATTCAGTCTGTTGTATAGAGGGACCAGTGATTGGTCCAGGCTGACATTAGCTCATCACAGATCTATCAGTGTTGACATATTTTGAACATGAAGCAACAATAAATTGTTGGACAAAAAGTCCATAGATCTGTTGGAGGTGATTTAGAAACAGTATTACTGGCAGTGCTATGTATACATTGCAATGTTGTCATGATACCAGAATTTTAAACTTTGATATAAAACTAGTCTAAGCACACAGCCAGTTGGTTTTCTTCATTCATTTGTGCATCTTTGGGTTGATACATCTCATTGTTGAACTGTTTTTATTGTAGTTTTGGTGCTTTTGATACTACAGTATGATAATACTGTGTCATAGCTGTATGAAAAAGTTTCTAAGTATTAATACTTAAGATATTTAATTGGACCTGAGTAGAAATATAGTTGGAGAACATATTGGTAGAATAGATTAGCTTGAATCTTTCTGTATAATGACACATCATGTTATTCATGTGCCAGCCGTGTCTGGTAAGTAGCTATAATCGTTTGTTTTTAGAAGCCTCTTGGAACCAAATTGCATGTACACGATACTGATTTTTTTTTTTTTTTTTTTTTTTTCAACCTGCCTGTTGTATTTTTCACTACACAGCTTTTCCAGTGTGAAGAATGAACTCCTTCCGAGCCACCCGCTGGAGCTGTCAGAGAAAAATGTGAGTGATGTGAATTGTGAGAGGAAAAACAAATGAACCAAAACTTAGAGCCCCTTCACACTTCACCTAGATTTGACTGTCTTATTGGACTGTGTGGGTATAAACAGATCATGCTTGACTGGCACGTCCCTCACTCTCCTTATAGCTTTGATGTACCCAGTGATGTTGATTTTCAGTGTATTCAGACCCCAGTTATCCCTTCAGAGCCAAGTTTTTTCTTTACAGACAAACTCATGACATCACCCTAGTTTAATCAGAACGGAACAAGTGAAAGTTTAATGTTAGAAATAAAACATTTTGTCCTTGTAGTAGTGATTGGCTGTAGTAGTGGTTTTTTATGTCTCTGTTTTGTGCAGTTCCATCTGAACAAGGACAAGATGAATTTCTCTACACTCAGAAACATCCAGGGTCTTCATGCTCCGCTCAAACTGCAGATGGAGTACAGGGCAGCTAGACAGGTAATTGCAATGTCTTTCTAATCCAAATCTCCAGCCCTAATAACCACTGTCCTCTCCCTTCTCAGTTGTTTTGAAGGTTCTTTCATAACTCCTGATGTGTGTCCTTCCTCCCTGCAGATCCAGCGTCTGCCATTTTTACAGAGCTCAAACCTGGCCCTCGATACACTGCGAGGCAGTGACGAGGCCGTCGGCTTTGAGGACATCCTTAACGGTGAGGACCTGATCCTTTTCACTGTTACAAAGTCAGCGACACAACTGTCTGTATGTGATCTCTAACCACCACACTGTGTTTGTGTCCTGTTACCTTGTAGATCCAGCCCAGAGTGAAATGATGGGCGAGCCGCACATGATGATGGAATACAAACTGGGACTGTTGTGAAAGAAGATGGAGACACACAATACACAGCTACATATATAGATTTAGGTTCATTATTTGTCTGCATAAAAATGTTAAAAATCTTCAATTCAGGTTCTGAGAAGTCAGCGAGAAACGGGTTTGATGAGGGGTGTGGTAACCTGTTGATGTACACTGACCGGCCACCTCATTAGGTACACTTGTACAGTCCAGTGAACCAATACAACATCGTTGCCATTCTACTTTTACAAAGCTTATAATTTTTCAGTTTTTGTTGACACCGTCAGAGAGGTAATAGTTCTACTTTATATTTGTTATTGAGGTCTTAGTGGGTGCTGTTGTTAAACTGGACTTCATTATATTGAAAGGTGTTTCCAATATTATGGCCCCCTCATGTATGTAAATGGGGTAGCCAAACTATTAGAAGCACCTCTCGATATAATGCAATCCAGTTTAACACTACTGCAAACTACAACCTCAACAGTAAACATAATAGTAAAATAAATACCTCTCTGACAGTGTCAGCAACAACTGAAACATTGTAAGCTTCATTTAAGTGGAATGTTTGGCAGAGTTGTTGTATTGGATCAGACTGGATTGTACAAGTGTACCTTATGAAGTGGCCGGTGGGTTTAGATCCGTAAAGTTAAACGGTCATTCAGACAAGCACTCAGAGCTGCTTTTTGTATGATTCCAGTCTGATGGGTATTTTTAATAAACTTCATAACCTTCCTCATGATGTGGATTCATTTGTGAAATTATTTAACTGAACTTAATCTTGCTAAAGTGTATTAAAGTGTATAGTAACAGGCTGTCATGCCTTAATAAACAATTCAGTTTAATTGTCCCATATATTCAAACAGGTACAATCATAGTGAAATGTATTTCCATAAACTCCTGCAATCTATTCAATTAAAGATAGTGTAATATAAGTTTGTAATAAGAATAAAACAATGTAATTTATCAATAATGGTTATTATGGGAGTAATATGAATAAATAAGTGACAAAAAAGCAACAATAATCATAGTAATAAGGTAATTAACAAACATGCAGATCTGCACAAGTCCATCACAGTGTTTGAAGTGGTAAAAGTCTGATGTGATAATAAATAACAAAACTGATTGGTGTTGATAGCACAAATACAGTAGGAGTAGACGGAGCTCAGAATGTAAACATAACACCGCTGTCAGCTCATTTTTTTCAAACATTGATGAAAGAAAAAAGATGAATGGAGGTGAGAGAGAGGGTCTGTGCAGGAAGTGAACCTGGCCACACGGGTCACGCTGTCAGCGGATGAAACCTGAGAGAGTTCTACTACAGTCATGTATACATGTAAACGATATTACATTTATAATTTGTATTATCTGCATGTGTAAAACAATGTTAACATACTGTTACATGCAGTGTCAATTTTAAAAGCTTGCGAGAGCTGCAACACATCACAAAAAGTGTTTTTGAGATAATTCCTTGAGAAAGTGTTCCTATTAATTGATTAATGATCAAAAGTTATGTTATAAAAGGTCAAGGGTCCTATTAATTTGTTCAATTAAAATCATGTAAAATCCAATAGTAATAAGGTGAATAAAGCTGTTAGGCAATTAATGTGTGTAAATAAGTAAAATGTAATTTAATAGTTTAATTCACTAACTTAAGTCTATGAATTCATCTTTGAACTGATAATGTGTCCAGTCAAAAGTTTGGACACACCTTCTCTTCTTCTCATTGAATGTTTTATCTTAATTTTTTACTTGCTTTACATAGCAAATTAACACTGAAGACATTAAAACTATAAGATAATTTATATGGAAACAAAAACAGCAGGCGGTTTGATTCCCCAGCCAGTAACTAGAGAGGAATAGGATCCTCAGCTGAGGCCCTCACAGCCTGCAGGTTAACACAGTTCATCAGTTACAAAGTCACATACGGGGGAATGTAACTGGGTTATTTTCTCGGATCTCACAAATCTCTCATAGAGCCACAGCATTCTGTCTCCACAGGACGAAATTTGATAAATTATCATGAATGATTTCACTCTGTTACCAGCATTGGTCACATCGGACCTTCAGCCACAAGATGGCAGTATTAACCCACACTGAGCTGCTCAAATGGGCATCCAGTTCACTGCTAACCCAATTTGATCTGATCCAGCACACTAGTTAACCAGGTCCTGTGTTGGTAATGGCTCTGCTATGGACATTTTGTCCTCATGCCTAAGGGGACTGTCAAGAAAGTTGAGTTCCCTGATTCACTAAACCAGCAGAAAGGTGATATGAGACTCTCATCAGGCCCTAAAAGTGGAAAGTAAAAAATTTCATCATCAGGCCTGAAAGCAGAAAATAAGGAACCAAACATCATCAGTGACGTTGAAAGGTGGTGCAACAGGATACCTGTGACGCTCCTTCTGAGTGAGGTATGTGCAGAGAGTAATAGCTAAGCTGTACAATGATTGAAGTTAATTCTGTATTAAGAAATGAGGTGTTGGGATAAATGTGATAATGAATGGAAACATTATAATATGATTATAACTGGTTATTGATTATTAATGATGTAATGTTTGAAAATGTTAGGACTGGTGATAAAGGTGAGGGTTGATTGGATGATGATTGAGTAACTTGATGGTAGAGTGAAGTGTGGCATCTTGACCAAAAAAGGAGAGAGGTGAGAGAGGATGCAGCAGGATGGATCAGAGGAAGGGGGGGAGAAATCATATAGCTAAAAGTGATCACCTGATTGGAGGAGAGTTTTTGGATTTCTTTCTCCCTCCTGGCAGTATTACATACAGCCGGCAGCTGCAGTGAATATCTGATTGGAGGTGATTTTTTGGTCTTTCACCCCTCCTGGCTATATTGCATACAGCCTGCAGCTAAACGTGATCACCTGATCGGAGCCTGCAGCTAACAATGATCATCTGGTTGGAGTCTGTAGACAACCTGACTGAAGAGGATTTTCCTTCTTTTACTCCTACAGGCTAGTACGGCAGTCGAGGGAGGCCCGTACTCCACTTCCTCCTCTCTCTCTCCAAATTGAGCATCGATCCTCCAAGCTGCAGCCCTCACATCATGGTTAGAAATGAAATATTTTTCCAGTATTATATCTAAGACTGAGTAGCATTAGTGGACGTAACTAATCAATTTTGAATCAAATGATGCTGTATGCTTGCCCTTGCTTAATTTTGCAATAAATATATCAAATGCAGTTAAAGATTAAATTGTGGACATTGGATCTGCAGCATCCCTGAAGGGTGTAATTATCAGGTATAATGTGTTCAACATCTTTGAAGGTTCTAACAGGTTACTCTAGCCCACGAAATTAACAGACCCTTGAGGCTTACTGTCCAAGCCACTAAAAAATATCCTAGTAACCACACCAAGTGCCACGATCATTTAGAGGAGAGCTGCCGTTAACGGGCATGGCTAGTGTAGTATTTGGCCCTGGGGCTACCTGGTCAGGTGCTATGCTAGAGTAAGCAGGGTAGACGTTCGGATGAAGGCAGTTAGAAGCTAGGCGTGTCTCCTCGCCACCAGCTTAAAACAGTCCTTTGACTTGACCCGACAGGGTAACACCCACGGGCTTGAGGATCAGACCCTTTAAACGGAGAGCTGGACCAGTACCACCTGTACAGGGGTAACTAGGGATCGAACAGGACTCAGCTGTGACAGTGTTGCCATGTCCAGAATTTTATACTTCAATACAAAACTAGTACTAAAAAAAAATTAACAAAAACTGTCTCTTTCTATACATTGGCAAAAAGAAAAAAAAGGTCAAGCCACACAAAACTGAATCATCTTTGTTTCTTTTTTTCTTCTTCACATCTTTTTAGTAAACAACTATCATCCATCCATCCATCCATCCAGCTCCTCCTGGGGGATCCCAGGCTAGATGGGCTATATAGTCCCTTCAGCAGGTTCTGGGTCTGCCCCTGGGTCTCCTCCCAGTTGGACGTGCCCATGCTCTAAATGATTGTCTGTACTGTACTTCTTGACAGCTGTATGTAATGCCCTCCTGACGGGCCTGCCAGCCTGCTCAGTGAAACCTCCTCAGATGATCCAGAACGTGGCGGCGCGCCTGGTCTACAACAAACCGAAAAGGTCGCATGTCACCCCGCTGCTCATCGAGCTCCACTGGCTACCTGTTGCAGCCCGCATTAAATTCAAATCTCTAATGCTCGCCTACAAAGTTGTCTCCGGTACTGCACCCACCTACTTGAACGCCCTTATACAGGCATATGCTACCTCACGACTGTTGCGCTCCTCCAATGAATGACGCCTGGCTCTGCCACCCGTTCATTCAAGGCAATCCAAACTCTTCTCGCTTGTTGTTCCCCGATGGTGGAACGCACTACCAGTTCCTACCAGAGCAGGGGCGTCCCTCTCTACCTTTAAAAAACTCCTGAAGACCCAGCTCTTCAGAGAGTACCTTCTCTCCTAGCACTACACGACAAATCTACACCTTAAAGAATCGTCACTAGCACTTATTACTGCACTAACGCTTCTTATCGCACTATACCTTGATTGTTCCCTTTTCTGTAAGTCGCTTTGGATAAAAGCGTCTGCTAAATGACTAAATGTGAATGTAAATGTAGAAGATGTGCAAGCCCTCTATCTGAACTTTTTTTTCTCCATTCTATCAAATTCTTAAACTCTATCAGTTAAAAGTTTTTGCTTAATGGTACAAGCAATTATTGCAAAGTTATTATTTATTTTAGTCTTGAATAAAGCCAGGTTGCAGCAGGAACATGAACAACATGAAAGACATCATGACATTGCACTCAGCAAACAAAATGCTCCAGCATTTATTATTGTAATGCAACTGAGCTGTGATTGGCTTCTCAACTTAATATAATTGACACTTGACCAACCTGAACAACATCCCAGTGAAAAGAGACACTATGTGCTCCGTTGTGCCTTTCATTTTTTATTTTGTATAATGAAATATAAACAAGAAGTGTGAATTTCCATATCTTTATTTTAGTTACATTTCACACTGGACAAGAAGTCCATAGATATGTTTGAGGTCATTTAGAAACAGTATTACCGGCATTGCTATGTATACATTGCAAAGTTGTTATGTCAAGAATTGTATACTTCGATACAAAACTAGAATAAAAAAAGATACTCAAAACCTCTTTCAATACATTGGAAAAAGTTTAAAAGGTCAAGTCACAATAGGATCATTTTGTTTCTTTTAAAAAACAATTAACAACCTGCACACAGTGCTGGTAGACAAATAGTCTGAAGACACAAACACAATGATGACCTGTTGATTTGACAAATTATTGAACTGTTGAACTTAAACTTGATGTTAACTTGACTTAAACATCCATGTAAATATCTTCAATGTGCAGCGTTGAAGCAGAAATCATTGATCAGGTCTCACAACGCTGTGTCACATTTTTATGCAACTTTGATACCACTAATGTTATATTGAACACTGCAGCAAGTGTACTAATTTGTACACTGTACTACAGTGTATAGTGATAGAAACAGGAACAAATTTGATGTTGTCATGTGATGTTGAGAGAGTTGAGAGAGTGAGACGGTTAAAGAGAAGTGGTGGGATGTAAACTGATGATGTCATGAACAGAGTGCTGAGAAAAAGTTGAGAACAGTAACCATAAGAGGAAGATGTTTCTGTGAACAAGTTCTTCTGCAGGATCGTCATAATACTGACTGCACCCACACAACTCTCTATTGTCCATGTATTGATTATTTATTCTTTGACACTGAACACTGTCCTTCTGTTTATGCCATCATCAATGAGAAGTGAAAAGTATTCCTCACACAACTCCCCTTTTCAAATATTATTTCTGATGGACACCTAATATAAAATAAAATATAAATAAATATATAAAAATAATTCCAGCACAATGATCTTCACAATCATCTGCTCTGAATGCACTGAGCAGTTTAAATATAAGAGATTCAGCAGGATGACATCAATTATATCTTTTTCTCCTGAGTTAGTGTCTCTTAAAATACGTGGATCACTCCAATATTTGACCTGACAATCACAACTGCTAAGATTTGAGCTGTATGAGCAGCAGCTCTGCATGAATGTCCAGTTTTAAACCTCACCGATGTGTTTACTGATAGTTGACCACTGAAGTACATACACATCTACATTATAAATCTCTTCTAGCTGCAGTAGTCAGGGTCATGACTGCAACACGTGACGTTAATAGTTTTTATATATATTTTGAATATATGTCTCTGTTGTACTTAATGTGATATTTATTATTGAAGAATATAAGGTGTACAGGCTTGCAGTGAGTCATGTGATAAAAACTCATAAGTAATTTGCACCCTGACACTCCTCACTCTGAAGGTGTGAACAGGAAGGGTGAAGACTTCTCTAATTTCTGCAGTAGTGTAGTATCTAGCTAAAAACAAGTCTGTTTGTTGCAGTGACTTAGCGAGAAGTTGGTTACTGTGTCTGACTTTGCTGAAATTAACAAGCTGTCTGATTTTAAAACTAATTGTTTGTTTGAGCTGCAGGCTGGTTTGGTAAGATCAAATGTTACTTTTTATGTTTGAATGTTTTAACCTAGCTTTTTATTTTGCTGCTTTTCATCAACTCCACTGAAAAAGACTTGTTATATTTTATTTGTCAGGTTTTGTTTGAGCAGAAATGAGAAGTTGCTTCAGCAACATTTTATTTGAACTATAATATCATAAACTCACGCTGGATCATTTTGATTTGATATTTAAACTGTTTTCAGTGAAACTGAAAAGATATAATTCATCACTACTTATAACACAGTCACATCTGGTTGTACAAGTTCCTGGTTTGAACGTGTGAATCTGAAGTTGCTTTAAAAGAACATGAATGATTTGTTGAAAAGATGCTTTGATTAAAATATTGAAGAGGAACTTTCTTTTCAAATCCAGGTGATGAGTGTCACTGCAGTCCTGTCTGTGAACATGGTGACAGCCAGCATGTTACTGAGTGTCTTCTTTGTTTTAGGTGAGCTGTTTGTTCAGTCACTTTTATTTGGAGACGTGAATCATTCACAGTTTGGACTTCATTTAGAAACAAAGCAGAAAGAGCAGTGCAGACCGAGTTACTTTTTCCAACTGTTCATGTCCTGACTGCAAACAGAAATGTTTTATACAGAGAACAGGACAAGAGAGAAAAGACCAGTAACATGCTGCTGCTTTGTTTATCATGAACTTTCTCTTCAAGCTGATTTTTCACATTATGTTAATCATCAGTCTGGTTTACAGGTGCTTCGGCTGCTTGTTCTAAGGATTCAGGCCTCTTCATTACTGCACCAAAGAAGATGGAAGCACTGAGTGGATCTTGTTTGCTAATCCCATGTACCTTTAGAGCTGAACCAGAACAAGAGTTTGACAACAGCAGAGAAATCTTTGGAGTGTGGATTAAAACTGACTATAGATTTGGCCAATATCCAAATAATGTGATTTTCAACAGTCGTAGGGCAGATATCATCTATCCAATGAGACTTACTGGAAACCTGAGAAAGAAAAACTGCACCACTTTATTTTCCAATTTAACCACAAGTTATACAGACAAATACTACTTTAGAGTTGAGAACGAACCAATCATGGCAACAGCTTTCTGTGATCCTCTTCAAATAACAGTTCAAGGTAAGAGAGTTTTGTTTCCTTCAGCCAGTCTATAATGTTGATGATTAAAAAGAGTTGTTTTTTCACTTTGCCAAGAATTTAAATTCTGATTAAACTCTGCATCTATTGTTACAGTTTGACATGAAAATGGTCAAATCAGAACAAACTGTTATTTATATTTCATGTAGGTTTAATACAAACATGGCTTTTAAAGTGTTTTATTGATTTCTTGTTTATTTTTTGTGTTAAATGTTTGATTTGAAACCACAGATTCTCCTCCGAGCCCCAGAATTGAGATCTCAGATGATCTAAAGGAGAAGGAGTCTGTCAGTATAACCTGCTCAGCTTTCACTCCCTGTCCACACTCCCCTCCTAAACTCACCTGGAATCTCCAACAAGACTCTCACAACAAAATCCAGGAAAACACAGATGGGACCTTTACAACTGAAATCCAGAAGACCATCACTCTGTCAGACCAACATGATGGATACATCATCACCTGTTCTGTCACATATCCTGTGAATGAAGGAAAACATGTCAAGACAGCAGAGCAGAGAAAGACTCTCAGTGTTTCATGTAAGACAACCAGAGTTTGTTATTGGATCCTGTCAGCACATAATAATAATAATAATAATAATAATAATAATAATAATAATAATAATAATAGGTTCAAAGCAATAAATCAATAAAAAATTAAATAAAATGTGACATAGAACTTAAAACAGTCAGCTAAAGGCCCTTTTATAAAAGTACGTTTTCAAAAGTGATTTAAAAGTTGACACAGTGTCTGCAGCCCTGATCTCCTCAGGCACGTCATTCCACAGTTTTGGAGCCCTAATCACAAAGGCTCTGTCACCTTTGTGGATATATCTGGACCATGGGACAACTAAGAATGAAGCATCTGAGGATCTTAGGGAGCGAGAGGGGACATAGGGTACTAAAAGTTCAAGTAACTAACATGGTGCAAGGTCTCTCAGGGTTTTAAAAGAAATCAGTAAGATCTTAAAATCCACTCTGTAGACAACCTGTAGCCAGTGTAGATGAGCCAGAATAGGTGTGTTGTGATCATGCTTCTCTGATCTAATTTTTGAAATGTTTCTCGAGGTTATGATCAAAAATGACTCCAAGGTTTCTGCATTGCTGGGTTATGGAAAAAGACAGAGAACCAAGGCTGTCCACTAGTGGATGTCCTGAAGGCAGTTTAGAAGGTTGTCTGCAACCTGGAAGTGATCAGATGGATCACAGCTTACATATAGCTGGGTATCATCTGCATAAAAATGTAAATTGATGCTGTGTTTCCATATAATGTGACCTACAGGAAGCATGTACATGGAGAATAGAACTGGACCTAGCACTGAAAAACAGAGATGAATTTAGCAGCAGAGGATGAGTTAAAAATTCGAGAACTGGATCTAGGTGCTGGGCCAGAGATAGAACAAGCTAAAAAATAAAGGATCTCATTCAGGCTCTGATGTTACTCTCATATCTGACATCTCTGTCACATTTTCCTCAGATGCTCCTAAAGACACCTCAGTTTCCATCAGTCCATCAGGTTTGGTGTCAGCAGGTAGCTGGTTGAACCTGACCTGCTCCAGCAGAGCCAAGCCTCCCATCAGCCGCTTCACCTGGATCAAGATCAGCAGAGATGGACCCATGACTGTATCTGAAGGACCGTTTTACAGCTTTGAAGTGACAGATAAAGAAGATTATTACTGTGTGGCCACAAATGATCTTGGAAACCAAACATCATCAGTGATTCATCTGACTGAAGGTAGTGTGTACAGTTATTTTACTGAATCCACTGACATAAATATTATCTGCTCTCTTCTGTTTGTTTGTTTTAGTAACCTCTTAAGTACTTTTTTATTTTGTTTCTTTGAAATGATTTTATATAAACTCGAACTTGAAGAGGAAAATGCAGAACTACACAGCATCAGTGGGTGGAGAGCATTTATTGTTGAATGAAGTTCTGTTGATGAAATTTTCAGCTTTGTGAGAACTCAGTCATGGAAAGACACTTTGAAAGCATTTCAGTTGATTCAGTTTGACTCTCAGTGTTTCATGTCAGACATTTTATTTTGGTTCATGAAGAATGACCAAAGTGAGTGAGTTCCATTAAAGAGGAAGTGACCGTGCTGTCTTGTTACAGATTATCCAGAGTTTGGGGTTCTTGTCTACGTCACAGTGAAGATCCTGGGAGTCGTTTTGCTCTGCAGTACAATCATCATCTTTGAGTGGTGAGACCAACTTTTCTATGATATGATCATGTGCAGCTAAAGACTCATTGGTCTCTTTGAAATGTTTAAAGTTCATGTTTAACTTTTATTCATGTTTATTCATCCCATCTTCTTTTCTTTCAGCTGGTTTAGATCAAGACGCTGCAACAAACCAGAGAAGGTAAGCTACTAGATGAGGACAGGTACATTATTCTTTCATGAAATTGTCTTCATTTCATAAAGGAAAGCTAATCTCACTTCATATCAGGCTTCAGTTTACAAAGACAAGTTCAAGGTGCTGCTGGCATTTCTCTTTCAGTTGCATTAAACTCACTGCAGAGCACTAACACCACTCTCTCTGTGTGTTGTTTCATTTCACAGGATGCAGTCGAAGCAGACGATGTCAACAGAGTGACTGAGATTCAAGCATCATGAAGGAGAAGAGGAAGACCTCATTTTCACCATTAATGTAATATTTCTTGATTTCTTAAATATGAAATTACTTTGCAGAAGATTGGTAAGACAAACAGAGGATGGAGTGCAAACAGGACAGATGTTTGTTTTAATGGAAGATAACACAAATATAATATACTGCAGCTTCATCATTACTTTGTGTAAGATTGAGTTGATTTGTGGCATTTTTATGTTGATTCTTTGTCTTTGCTTCAGTGCTCTTTTTGAGAGTTGGATGATTGTTAACGTAGATCAAGCAGTGCTTTTTTAACACAAGAAGTTTCCCTGTGCTGCAGCAATGACTTTAATAACATATGAACTTCTGGCACTAAGTCTCTGTCTGAGCTACGATTAGCAGTGAGTGTACAGTTGAATGTCTTTTTGTACTTTAAGTCATGAATGGTCCATACACCACCAGCTGGTAGAGCAGACACCTTCAATAGCTCCTATTCACAACTCCTCACACCTAAATTCATCACTGGTCACGACCTCAAACAAGGAAGTGTTATGTCACATGAACAGTGATGCTCCCAGATTTTGTCACCATTATGTTTGTGTCAGCATTTTTACAATTTATAGTCTTTGTTAAAATTATCTGATAAAAAGAGGCTGCATATATCAACATAATAAGCAGTATAAAGTTCACTCTCATAGTATTACTGTAATAAAGAAAAAAGAAATCATATGATTGTATTCAGTCATTTGTGAGAAAGCCTTTGTTTATCTTTCTATTGTGAAGTTATGAATAATCCCTCATTCATGCTCTATTGAACAAGGTGGAGTTACTCATGTTACTGTAACTAAGGAGTGAAGCTTTCAGTTTGTGGTCTGTTGTAATGTCTCCATCTTGTGGTCAGGTTCAGTCCTTGTCTATACCATGTGTAGATGTGACCACACTGCTGAAAATGGAAATCTTCAACACGAGATAGGAGGAAGAACACTAGCTGAGGCCCACAAAGCCTGCAGGTTGACACAGCTCATCAGTTAGTCACATATGGGGGAATGTAACAGGGTTATTTTCTCAGATCTTACAATCAAAGACATTTTGTCTCCACAGGATTCATTATGAAGAGTAAAATGAACTTAAAATCAGCAGACTGAAACAAAATACTTGTATTTTGTTAAGAAAAATTATATAAATTATCATGAATAATTTCAGTCTGTTACCAGCATTGGTCACATCTGCTCTTCAGCCATTAGATGGCAGTATTAACCCACACTGAGCTGCTCACATTGGCCTCCAGTTCACCACTGACCCAATTTCTGATCCAGCACACTAGTTAACCAGGTCCTGTGTTAGTAATGGCTGTGCTATGTATATAATGTATATGACATTTTGTCCTAGTGCATCTGACTCAGCTGATGTCACTTATCATACAAGGCCTAAAGACAGTGTACCTGTAGCAGGATTATGTCCACACAGAGTTTATGGAGTGCAGGACTCTCTGAAACACTGGCACAGATTAAATTATTGTTATTTAATTATCGTTTTTGGTCCTAAATTCACACAGATTTATCAAAACATGATTTAACTGAACTTTTGCTTTACACTTCATGTTTCAGTGTTTATTTGCTTGCTTTTCACAAATATAGAATAATTCCATTGCTTCACTTGTTTATTAAGTATGTTGTATGAGGGACCAATAATTTGTCCAGACCCATACCAGCTCACCACAGATCTATCAGTGTTGATGTACATGTCGTACATGAAGCAACAAGAAATTGTTGGACAAGAAGTCCATAGATCTGTTGGAGGTGATTTAGAAACAGTATTACTGGCAGTGCTATGTATACATTGCAATGTTGTCATGATACCAGAATTTTAAACTTTGATACAAAACTAGAATAAAAACAGATACTCAATACCTCTTTCAATACATTGATAAAAAGAAAACAAAGTCAAGTCACACACAATAGGATCACTTTTGTATCTTATTTTGAAAATTAACAACCTGCACACAGTGCTGGTAGACAAATAATCTGAACACACAAACACAATGATGACCTGCTGATTTGACAAATTATTGAACTGTTGAACTTAAACTTGATGTTAACTTGACTTAAACATCCATTTAAATATCTTCAATGTGCAGCGTTGAAGCAGAAATCATTGATCAGGTCTGAGAATGCCATGCCACATTTTATGTAACTTTGATACCACTAATGTTATATTGAACACTGCAGCAAGTGTACTAATTTGTTACACTGTACTACAGTGTATAGTGATAGAAACAGGAACAAATGGTTTCATGTGATGTTGACTGGTGCCACAAGTGTGATGAATATAAATTTATCTGTGTGCCTCTTCAACCAGAGTGAGATGGTTAAAGAGAAGTGGTGGGATGTAAACTGATGAAATCATGACCAGAGTGCTGAGAAAAAGTTGAGAACAGTAACCATAAGAGGAAGATGTTTCTGTGAACAAGTTCTTCTCCAGGATCGTCATAATACTGACTGCACCCACACAACTTTCTATTGTCCATGTATTGATTATTTATTCTTTGACACTGAACACTGTCCTTCTGTTTATTTGCTATTATCAAAGAGAAGTGAAAAATATTCCTCACACAACTCCCCTTTTCAAATATTATTTCTGATGGACACTTTGATAAAAATAATTCCAGCACAATGATCTTCACAATCATCTGCTCTGAATGCATTGAGCAGTTTAAATATAAGAGATTCAGCAGGATGACATCAATTATATCTTTTTCTCCTGAGTTAGTGTCTCTTAAAATATGTGGATCACTCCAATATTTGACCTGACAATCACAACTGCTAAGATTTGAGCTGTATGAACAGCAGCTCTGCATGAATGTCCAATTTAAAACCTCACCGATGTGTTTGCTGATAGTTGACCATTGAAGTACATACATGTCTACATTATAAATCTCTTCTAGCTACAGTAGACAGGGTCATGACTACAACACAGTGCTGCACATGTGCAACACATGAAGTAAATATGTTTATATATATTTTGAATATATGTCTCTGCTGTACTTAATGTGATATTTATTATAAAAGAAGATAAGGCGTACAGGCTTGCAGTGAGTCATGTGATAAAAACTCATAAGTAATTTGCACCCTGACACCCCTCACTCTGAAGGTGTGAACAGGAAGGGTGAAGACTTCTCTAATTTCTGCAGTAGTGTAGTATCTAGCTAAAAACAAGTCTGTTTGTTGCAGTGACTTAGCGGGAAGTTGGTTACTGTGCCTGACTTTGCTGAAATTAACATATTGTCTGATTTTAAAACTAATTGTTTGTCCGTTTGAGCTGCAGGCTGGTTTGGTAAGATCAAATGTTACTTTTTATGTTTGAATGTTTTAACCTAGCTTTTTATTTTGCTGCTTTTCATCAACTCCACTGAAAAAGACTTGTTATATTTTATTTGTCAGGTTTTGTTTGAGCAGAAATGAGAACTTGCTTCAGTAACATTTTATTTGAACTATAATATCATAAACTCACGCTGGATCATTTTGATTTGATATTTAAACTGTTTTCAGTGAAACTCTGCAGATATTATTCATCACTACTTATAACACAGTCACATCTGGTTGTACAAGTTCCTGGTTTGAACGTGTGAATCTTAAGTTGCTTTAAAAGAACATGAATGATTTGTTCAAAAGATGCTTTGATTAAAATATTGAAGAGGAACTTTCTTTTCAAATCCAGGTGATGAGTGTCACTGCAGTCCTGTCTGTGAACATGGTGACAGCCAGCATGTTACTGAGTGTCTTCTTTGTTTCAGGTGAGCTGTTTGTTCAGTCACTTTTATTTGGAGACGTGAATCATTCACAGTTTGGACTTCATTTAGAAACAAAGCAGAAAGAGCAGTGCAGACCGAGTTACTTTTTCCAGTTGTTCATGTCCTGACTGCAAACAGAAATGTTTTATACAGAGAACAGGACAAGAGAGAAAAGACCAGTAACATACTGCTGCTTTGTTTATCATGAACTTTCTCTTCAAGATGATTTTTTCATGTTATGTTAATCATCAGCCTGGTTTACAGGTGCTTTGACTGATTGTTCTGATGAATCACACCTCTTCATTACTGCACCACTGAAGATGGAAGCTTTGAGTGGATCTTGTTTGTTAATCCCATGTACCTTTAGAGCTGAACCAGAACAAGAGTTTGACAACAGCAAAGAAATCTTTGGAGTGTGGATTAAAACTAACAGTAGATTTGGCCAAAATCCAAAAAATGTGATTTTCAACAGTCGTAGGACAGATAACATCTATCCAATGAGACTTACTGGAAACCTGAGAAAGAAAAACTGCACCACTTTATTTTCCAATTTAACCACAAGTTATACAGACAAATACTACTTTAGAGTTGAGAACAAACCAGTCAAGGCAACGGCTTCTTGTGATCCTCTTCAAATAACAGTTCAAGGTAAGAGAGCTTTGTTCCTTTCAGTCACTTTCATTATTCTGATTAAACTCTGAGTCTATTGTTACAGTTTGACATTAAAATGGTCAAATCAGAACAAACTTATTATTTATGCTTCATTTAGTTTTAATACAAACAGTGTTTTATTGATTTCTTGTTTATTTTTTGTGTTAAATGTTTGATTTGAAACCACAGATTCTCCTCCAAACCCCAGAATTGAGATCTCAGATGATCTGAAGGAGAAGGAGTCTGTCAGTATAACCTGCTCAGCTTTCACTCCCTGTCCACACTCCCCTCCTAAACTCACCTGGAATCTCCAACAAGACTCTCACAACAAAATCCAGGAAAACACAGATGGGACCTTTACAACTAAAATCCAGAAGACCATCACTCTGTCAGACCAACATGATGGATACAACATCACCTGTTCTGTCACATATCCTGTGAATGAAGGAAAACATGTCAAGACAGCAGAGCAGAGAAAGACTCTCAGTGTTTCATGTAAGACAACCAGAGTTTGTTATTGGATCCTGTCAGCATATGAGAAAAATAAAGGATCTTATTCAGGCTCTGATGTTACTCTCATATCTCACATCTCTATCACATTTTCCTCAGATGCTCCTAAAAACACCTCAGTGTCCATCAGTCCATCAGGTTTGGTGTCAGCAGGTAGCTGGGTGAACCTGACCTGCTCCAGCAGAGCCAAGCCTCCCATCAGCCGCTTCACCTGGATCAAGATCAGCAGAGATGGACCCATGACTGTATCTGAAGGACCGTTTTACAGCTTTAAAGTGACAGATAAAGAAGATTATTACTGTGTGGCCACAAATGATCTTGGAAACCAAACATCATCAGTGATTCATCTCACTAATGAACATAAAGGTAGTGTGTACAGTTATTTTACTGAATCCACTGACGTAAATATTATCTGCTCTCTTCTGTTTGTTTGTTTTAGTAACCTCTTAAGTACTTTTTTATTTTGTTTCTTTGAAATGATTTTATATAAACTCGAACTTGAAGAGGAAAATGCAGAACTACACAGCATCAGTGGGTGGAGAGCATTTATTGTTGAATGAAGTTCTGTTGATCAAATTTTCAGCTTTGTGAGAACTCAGTCATAGAAAGACACTTTGAAAGCATTTCAGTTGAGTCAGTTTGACTCTCAGTGTTTCATGTCAGACATTTTATTTTGGTTTATGAAGAATGACCAAAGTGAGTGAGTTCCATTAAAGAGGAAGTGACCGTGCTGTCTTGTTACAGATTATCCAGAGTTTGGGGTTCTTGTCTACGTCACAGTGAAGATCCTGGGAGTCGTTTTGCTCTGCAGTACAATCATCATCTTTGAGTGGTGAGACCAACTTTTCTATGATATGATCATATGCAGCTAAAGACTCATTGGTCTCTTTGAAATGTTTAAAGTTCAGGTTTAACTTTTATTCATGTTTATACATCCCATCTCCGTTTCTTTCAGCTGGTTTAGATCAAGACGCTGCAACAAACCAGAGAAGGTAAGCTACTAGATGAGGACAGGTACATTATTCTTTCAACATGAAATTGTCTTCATTTCATAAAGGAAAGCTAATCTCACTTCATATCAGGCTTCAGTTTACAAAGACAAGTTCAAGGTGCTGCTGGCATTTCTCTTTCAGCTGTGTTAAACTCACTGCAGAGCACTAACACCACTCTCTCTGTGTGTTGTTTCATTTCACAGGATGCAGTCGAAGCAGACGATGTCAACAGAGTGACTGAGATTCAAGCATCATGAAGGAGAAGAGGAAGACGTCAGCAGCAGGTGAGAGATTAATTAAGAAAACCTCGCAAATTAATGCAGAACTCACGTAATAGAAATGTTACTGCCAGCGAGTCAAATACAACTCTGACAACTGTTGGTGTTGGCCTCTGCTGGAGAGCTCAGGAAGTGGGTCTGACCTAAATGCTCGTTACGTAACGAGACGAGCGGAATCTGAATCGCCTGCCCAGAGACAAGGCGCAAGAGACAGTGTGACTGTGGCAGCGCACGCAAAATGGACGCGGTTGTTGTTTTTAACTCTGGGGGGGGCATGTACGCACCCCGAATTCAAAAATATTAGTGTAGAAGAGCCGGGAAAGTGATTTTTGCATAATATGTCCCCTTTAAAGTCTGATATTAACTATCTAATAATTATATACATGGAAACAAAGTGCAATAATAATATACAATATGTGAAATGAAGAATGTAAAGTGATAAAAAACACACAGCAACACCAAACGTGTTAAACTAAACTAAATACTATACTCATTTTTTTAAGGACGCACACGAAATATGAAAAACCCAAAGTCCATAGGAAGAAAGGATAAAGAATCAAATACAAATGGCCCTAAACTCCGCTGCGTTGAAATAAATGAATGATGCGCCAGCAGTGCGTCTCTGAACGACTGCAGCTGAAAAGAAAAAGTCCAGAACTGTTGCAGTGTATCAATGAAGAGGCGCATAATTGGTGGAGTGTTATTGGTCCAGAGCAACCTGGACAGTGCCTGTACATGGGGACTGCATGTGCAAAGCCACAGACTGCGCATGCGAGTTGGGAGGTGTAGGGCTGAGTGGGTGACCAGAACAGTGAGTGAGTTCACTGTCATATTATTAATGTAATTAAGAAAGAAGAAATCAATTTGTATTCAGTCACTTGTAAAAGTAGCTGAGAAAGTCTGCCTTTTTATATGTTGCTATTGTGAAGTTATAAATAATCCCTCATTCATGCTCCATTGAACAAGGTGGAGTTACTCATGTTACTGTAATCAAGTAGTGAAACTTCCAGTTTGTGGTCTGTTGTAATGTCTCCATCTTGTGGTCAGGTTCAGTCCTCATCTATACCATGTGTAGATGTGACCACACTGCTGAAAATGGAAATCTCTCTGGTTGCATTATCAGTGCCAATTTCACAGTTTACTTCAAGAAAGTGAACCCAAATGCAGATATGAAGGTAGAGTGAACAAAATAAGACTTTAATAACTTACGGAACAGGCAGATTAACACACAATAACAAATGTCAAAAATGTAGTCCAGGCAAAAATAAATTAAGTAATCACATCTAATCAACAAAAGTTGAGTGGAAGGTTCCTAACTGAGTGAAGAGAGACCTGGAAGTGTTTATGTGGCAGCCATAATAAGAGATGTCTAAATGTTAAGGAAAGGTGCTCCAATGCTTCCTTTCTTATCTCCTTTAGCACCATACCATCCTTTATGAAAGAAAGAAAGATAATGCTGTCTCATAATTCTTTGTGGCAACAACAAAAGGTGCCTTCACTTAACGCCACATTTAATAGCAAATATGAGCTGTGCTGGTATGAGATGGCTCTTCCAAGATATGTGTATAAAAATACCAAAGTCACGTGATTTGAGAGATTGTCATTCATACCACATCAGATCAACTGGTACTGTTCAGCTGGCGACACTTAGCTGATTAACACTCTGTACATTGATTACTTTTGGCTTTGTCATTAAGTCCAAATAATTTTAATAAAGGTAAAATGGTCAAAAGGCTAGTCAAGGTCGGCGGTGAGGGAGGGGAGAGAAGAAACGTAGAGGTTCTGTAACTCACTGTAGCAATCAATTGAAATCTCACCGCCATCGGACCAACCGAGAGTCAGCCGGTCCTCCTCTTATATTTATAGTTCAGCCTGGGCGATTGTGTCTGACTCACGGTGGCGAAAATAGTAACGTGACTATCTACACATGGATATGGGTTCGTTAACACACACTCAAACAATATTCGTGAGATACCACTCATTTATTTCGGTTTATAAGCGTGAATTTATAACATTTGAAACGTGTTCGGAGCTGCAGAGCATGCTGGGAAAATACGTCACGCGGAAGGATACGTTATGCTTTAAAAAAGAAGAATATCTACTACTGAGCAACAAGTACTGGTTTTATTAGTAACTTTAACTTTTAGACAGTTGTCCACACTGTGGTCTGAATGCAAACAACGCGATGACGAGGCTCTACTGGACGATAAAAACGACTTTCGGTCGCTAGCATGGCTGACTGTGGGTATCAAAGAGGGTTTAAGTGTCGAGAGAGATATCCGCCTGCATGCAGGTCACGAAGATCTTATGTTAGTTTATTTTATGTCGTGAATATAACCACTGTTTTGTCACAGCAACCCATCACCATAGACACTGAGTGTATACATCCATGGCTGGTCGTGGCGTTATCCAGCAGGTCTGCTTGTTTTATTTAATAAACCACAGTGGGCAGCTATGCCACGCATGCGCAAAGAATGAACCAGAACTTATTTTGCTCGATTCACATTTTTGATTAATTCCTAATTTATTTTTATACTCATCACTAGAAGTGATTTTGAAGCTTTCCTTTAACAAGAGTCAATCACGTCTTGCTTGTTTCCATTTCATTTCAACACCACAAATAAAAATGTACTCTTGTGCTGCAAGGATAAGTGTGATCTGCCTACTGCAAACGGATGACATTTGTATATTATCTTTCAAACACAAAGTGCTTATTATGTGGGGAAGAAAATGAAGATCAAAATTAGATCAATTTAAATATAAAATAACAGAACAAATGCAGTCTAGTCACATTACAGGAATTGCCTCCACTTTCTTAAAGGGAATAAAAGGCATTTTCCGTTAATATGCCTACAGTCATGTGATTCCTGTCCACCCTCCCTGTCTGCTACCTGACCATCCATATTGTTTTCTCAAACCCACTGACTGAGTCTTCCATAACCTGTGTAATGCTTTAATGGTTTTAATAATGAACCAGTAACGGATCCATTTCAGGCCGAACTGTTCACTGGTGTAACTCTGGCCCATCTGCTGAAATGGCATATCTATTCTATCTATTAGCTTCAACAACTGTGATGTGATGTGATTTGTTTTGTTTCTTGTTATTATGTGAAACATCTCCACTAATTAAAAATTCACATAATACACTCCTTTGGTAAACTGAGTCAGCATATGTCAACATTAACAACTCACACTTAAAGCTACTTTGGTCATGTCAGTAGACAGCTTGGAGAAGACACACCATGACTTACACAGCTTATTATGTGGCTTGTGTAAGGTGCACGGGGTCCCTAACTATTTCTTCATAGGCTTTGTTGTGTTGTAATAATAATTGATAATATACAAAACACTTATACACGTATATTGCTGAGATGAAATCAAGTAAATTATCATGAATAATTTCAGTCTGTTGCCAGCATTGGTCACATCTGCTCTTCAGCCACTAGATGGCTGTATTAACCCACACTGAGCTGCTCACATTGGCCTCCAGTTCACTGCTAACCCAATTTCTGATCCAGCACACTAGTTAACCAGGTCCTGTGTTGGTAATAGCTGTGCGATGGACATTTTGTCCTCGTGCCTAAGGGGACTCAGCTGATGTCACTTTTCATACATGGTTGGAGAGCAGCTTAGCCTGAGGCTGTTAAAGGCTCGTGATGCTGTCTTTGACAACAAATAACACTCCCTGTGGGTCAGCTCAGGGCAGCCGGTTGCCATAATACATACTCTAACACTGTTTTCACCCATATGTCCAATCTCCAGTGACTTATCCAATACAGAGCAATGCAACATGCTTGAGTTGAAACAGTGCATTTGTCCAGCGGTGTATGCTAAAGAAAAAAATGATGTACACAACACAACATTAAAAAATAGAAGTCATTAACAACAGGATGTTTTACAAACTACTAGTGCTGTGTGTTAATGGATACAGTTTACAGACTTCTACTGAGTAATTAGAAATTGTTCTAAGCTTGTGGGCGAGGTTAGAAAAAAGAGAAGTCAACTGAGGTGATTCCTTTGAATGATTCATATGCTGTTGTTTCCTCGCTAAATGTATGAAGACATTAACGTAACGAATGTGTTTTTGATTCATTGTAATTAAGAGAGCTGTTTATGCAAAGATCTTTACCACCTATTTATTTGTCTCTACACCTACAGGATATAGAACATGCATAATAAATATCCTCATGGGGACCATTAAAGAGCAATTTCACCTTCATTATATTATGTAAATACTGAATATTGCATGTATTTATAAAACAAATAAAAATCCTTGAATCACACTGAATTTGCTGAGATGGTGATATCTGTATTGCAGGAATGTACATAAACCCCCACCCGACCCCACCTCCCAGCACATCTGTTCTTGACTGCTAGTCGAAGAAGGAATTCATCAAGTCCTTAAGCCATAAACAAAAGTCCTGTCGAGTGCTCCTTTGTATTCCCATGGAGTTAAAAGTATCCTTGTAGTGTACTCTCATGTGCTAGTACAGTCAGCAGAATGCAAACCTACCTCACTTTGTTATTCAGGATTTGGAGTGTGCTCTAAGGATCCTGTAATTAGCCTATTTATGCGATGTAACACTGATACACTGAAACTGTGGACAAATGTGATTCAAATTGAACTTGGCACTTTTTTTCTGCTGCTCAGACTAGATGTGTTTATTTTTAAGTATAAGATGTTGCACCTTGTTGTACCTCTAAGTGGCTTTTGAGCCACAATAGCAGCATGGCTCAAGGAATAGCCACGTTGGTCGGTCAATTCATCACATTGGTCCATGCTGAAATAACAACTGTTGGATGGATTGGCAAGAAATGTCCTACACACATTCATGTCCACATCTGGCACCATCATCAGGTCAAAATTTATATTCGTCCAATACTTTGACCAAATATCTCATAACTAATGGCATTCCTATTAGCTTTGGCTGTAGTTTATGTTAGCATGTTACCAAACTAAACTATAGGCCTACCTATACCTGCTAAACATTAACATGTTAGCATTAGCCACTATGAAGGGGTTGAAGTTGTGTAGGGTTGCAGACCTTGTGGTGAGTAAAAATTACACCAGCCCAGAAGACAGTTGAGACAGATGCCACGATATGCCTTCCTATGACTGTAGTATAACCTCAAGACTCTGCTAGAATATTCATCCACCAGCATGTCAATCTCAGGGTGGATGCTGAACATGAGCCTGGGATCCAAAACCCACAGTTTGAGTGGCACTAATCCACCTCATCCCACAACACAACTGCTGTGCTACATTGTAGATCAGTAGTTCTCAACTTGAGGGTCACAGAATGGTTGTGGACAATAAAATAAAATAACATATTGTGGCGAGCTGCACTGAGTGAGAGTACACTTTAACGGTACTCAAGGTAGACGACAAGAACTCAAAAACAATGTTAGCAGGCACAGTTAGCTCAGTAACATAAGAATGCATTTCTGTCTATTACTGTTCTTTCATGTTGTTGACTGCAAAGGTGCTGTTGTTTCAATACATCTAAATTAATTAACCAATTAAAACCCAAATTGTTGTTCTGTCTGTGGGCATCGCAGTGGTCTTATATTACAGTACTACCTCAACATCCCTGATTGTTCTGTGGGTCGCAACATGAAAAGGTTGAGAACCACTGTGATATCACGACAATGAAGATAAGACATAGTGAGATACATTTATAAGGAAAGACTTTGATTAAAACTCCAAAGGCAAAAATAAACCTTGTTTTGGTGTCTCTTGTTGAGAGAGTTCCTACACACTGCCACTCTGATTTAGCTATTGTTCCAGGACTCTGTTCACAGAGCTACAGTGCTATTTTTAAATACCAGTTAGTAAACCAACACATTTTCTGCTTGACTTTCATTTCATAGCTCAACTTTGGGAGCTCTTCTTTCCCCCAACACTCATGATACAATAGCCTGCTCTGACCCAAAGTAAACTCATCCACCTTGAAGCTGCAAGTGACACATAACATGTGGTTTAATTTCCACTCCAGACTCAGGTCCTCACCATCACAAGTGCGTGCGCACTCAAGCAGACACCGTGAGGATGTCATGCATTAGGCAGGACACCGACTTGTCTCGCTGAAGTGCTCCTTCTCCTTTAGCTGTGTGGTAATTGCTCCACAAATCACAATGACTGCCGAAGGAAGTAGAGAGACAGCAGGCCTCACTGCCGCTCACCATTTGGGAGTGGGTTGCCATGGCCACTGATGCACTTCAACTTGCTGAGAATGAGATTAGTCTTAATTAATGTTAATGATCAGCCAACATGAATGCATTTCACTTGATACAGCACATTAATGCACACATACTAAAACTTTATTTACAGTATACCAAAACTCCTTCCTTGGAGTTATAAGAAATATAGTTTAAGGCTGAAAAACAGAAGATTTCCATGTATATCTATGGCTATTAATCACACGTTACCCTCCTTTTTATTTATCATGACATGCCTGTTCAGTCGTGTGTAGCAAACAACAATCAAATGTTTTTTTCCCATGCAGAGGAGCCTCGTGGACTTGAACCCACACTCCGTGCGCTACAGTCTTTAAATAGATGTTGATTGGAGCTGTTGCACTCAAATAGCTGCGTTCCTGCCGAGCCTCAGTGGGTGGTAGATGCTATTCTCCTCGCTGGCTCTGTCAGCCTCTTTATTGACGGTCTGCGCCTTAACAGCACCCACTGACAGGAAAACTGGAGGCTTTTTTTTTTCCTCCTTTAAGGCAATTTGGTGATATAAAAGCTGCTTGAGTTTTTGACTATTATGAAACTCTTAAATCAAAGTGTCAATAAGCAGAAAAACATAAGTCACAGTGCAAATGCCTGGAAATGAGAAAGTTGCGTAAAGGCGTATACTGTATGATGTGTGGAGTCAAAAAGGGGACAACATCCTGTCTGCTTTTCATGGGATTTTTGACTGATGGGGCGCAGCCTAACATCAATTTGTTGTGGGCGGTAAACTCTCACTCCTTCTCTCTCTTCATCTCTCGCTCTTAGTGGGTGGTGGACATCTCTCCATCAATTGCAGCGCTGTAACACAATTTGAACCTGCATCCCACACCTTGTAAAGACCAGGGCCCCCCTCCCACTCCATCAGCAAATGCCAGACTCCCTCGCAGCTTCCCTCTGCCGCTGAAAACACTTTGGCCACATCTCACAGATGGACAAAACGTCACGCAGTTTGTCGCTCACCCGCTCCTTCGTTGTTTCCTTTCTTTTTTTTTTCTTTCTCTCTCTAGAAAGTCCATGTCGGGTCAAGTCAGACAGGTTCTATGTCATCCAGACCAAAACTGGGTCAAGAAAACGTAAAAACCAACAGAAGGACAAGCTGAGATTAATACACAAAGTAGGTCTTACATAATTGGTCAAAACTGAGTCATGGGGATTAGCTGATTTTTTGGCATGTTTGCACTTCCAGTTCCCTCACCATGAAGTCAATGGGTTTTTTTGAATGGGTTCTTGGTTAGATGCCTGGAATAAGGTCTGTGGTTAATACAAGCAAAAGACATTTTCACATTTTGTTCTATAAAATACATCAGTAAATACCTTCACCAACCTGTGAATTTTGAACCTCTACATGTCTTAGAAAATGCAGTTGTCCGTGATGTTAAATGTCAGAAACGTATCTGTCCCCAGTCTACTTTCAGTTGCAAACTATTCTCAGATTTTTCAACTTGTAGATTTTAATCACAAGATTTAATTACAAGTTGGAAGTTTAGTGGTGGTGACACTGAAGTCATGTGACTGTGGTGTAGTTTGTGTACGGCCTAATGGTAGCTTTTTATCTCTGGCGATTGCATGTAGCCTACATTTCAATATCATAAAAGTTCATTTGTTATGATTATCTTACTGAACAAAACCTTTGTCGCCTCAGAGTTTATTTTCAGAAATAATCCAAATCCAATAGAAAAGTCCCATTGGCTTTATGTGAAAGGAAGCAGGGAAATGCTAACTTCCAGGCATCATGTAATAGCAGTAGCTATCTTAGCAGATTAGCAGTAACTGTCATCTCAGCTTTTGAGACTTAACTACCTTCAAATGGCATATTTCTTCAATTAAATCATAAATTACACTGAATACAACCTCAGAAAATATTAGGCTCTTCAAGTATCACCATTATGACCAACATTAAAATACAGTAGCATCGGCCTACCCTATTCAGCTATAAAAATTTTTCATTGTTGTCAGCCACAGTCACACTGTGCAAAGAGAAAACAATAGAAGTGGCACTTGAACTCTTCCAGCTCTCATACAACAATCATGGATGTATGTGACTATGTAGCAGGCTGATATTGGCACAAAACTATTACAGAAAAGGCAAACTTGGATTATATTTTCATTCTAGTAGTATTTTAATTGTATTATATCTTTTAAAATGTATTAATTTCATTTTATTTCCTTTGTGCACCACTAGAAGGAGCTTGCATACCACCAGTAGAGCATGCACCTAGTTTGTTTTTGAAAGGCACTGCATTATATTGATTCCTATTTACACTCAAATAGGACAGAATACAAAAGAGATAAGCTACATTTAAAATCTACAAGCTAACATAATCAAAATAAAGTTGTTTTTCTCTGGTTTGGAGATTTAATACTTGAATTCAGTGAAGATCATAAAAAGGCAGAGTGCAGTATCTGCATTTATTGGGTATCTTGTGGGTCACATTGTTTAAGAACCTAAAACCCTTAAACCTTTTCTTTTTCACTTCACTGCTACTGTGACATTGCCTGTCTCCCTCTGCCTTTTTAAGATTGAATAAGCAAAACCAGTAAATAGCACTTTATTTAATACTACTACTACTATATTAATGTAAAATATAACTAATGTTTTGTGAGCCTCCAAGACCAGACTCAAAACACTGATGCCCTGAATCTCACATCTTTCATATTAAGTTTGACTTTTTGTTGTAAATATAACAGTTTCTCTATCAGGTCATATGGCACGCAAACTATTTTCAGCCCTAAAGGTTGTTTATTCATTCATTGCTATGTTGCACTTCTTAAACGCTAGAAAAGGAAACGTGAATGTGGGCCAGATGCAGAGGTGTTCTCTTAATAAAATGCAAGCCTTCAGATGAAACACGGTTAGTAGATAAATAAACCAACATGAATCTCTCTGACACCGGAGGATGTTCCTATTTTCATCGAATGTTGTCTTTTTAATGAGATGGAAAAAAGAACTGCTTTGCCTAATGTTATGTGCTGATCCATCTTTATCAAGCACGACATCGAGAGCCACGCCGGCATCCTCCGCAACTGAACTACTGCCAATAAAACCAATCAGAGCGTGGAGAGTCCCCCCTCCGGCGACCGAGAGATGACGGGAGAAGGAGAGAAGACAGGAGTGAGAAAGAAGGGAGAAAGAGAGAGAGAGAGAGAGAGCAGAAGCATAAAAGGGAGGTTGAGGGGTGAAATGAGGGAGCAGAGGAGGAATAAAAAGTCTTTAAGTCACACTCCGTGATGCCTCTCAAGGACACAAGGAGAAGTCCTCCGAGGCACAGCACTTATTTGGAGAAACTTTTTACTTGAACACTGTTCTCTTTACTACCCACCTCACATAAATGCAGCTCAGCAAATCACAGTGTAGCACGATAAGTCAAACAGAGAAGGAGGAAAAATATGTAGAAAAAACACCAGTGCTTGATATATTGTGTTTTGTTGGGAGTGTGTTCAGTTTTGAGGAAGTTTAAAGGTTCACTGGGGAGCCTTTGTAGATTCTAATGTCTTTACATTTAAAATTCAAGGCAACTTTATTTTGATCTGTATAGATTTTCAAAGGCTAATAAAGTCTTTGAACTTGCTGATTTAAAACCAAAACAATTTTGCCATTAAACTAAAATAATATCAGAACATTATTATATATATACACTGATATATACAAAAACAAACTGCGTCTTAGCCATTATACCAAATACTGCAGACCTTGACTCAAATTTGAGACTAAAGCCATTAAAAGTATTAGTTATTATCAGTTCTGAATTACAATAATCCCATGAATGTACAGACATCCATCCATCCATCCATTTTCTGTAACCACTTATCCTCATCAGGGTCATGGCGGGCCTGGAGCCTATCCCAGTAGACTGTGGGTGATCATAGGGCTACACCCTGGATAAGTCACCAGCTTATCACAGGGCACATAGAGACAAACAACCATTCACACTAACATTCACAATTTAGAGTCACCAAATAACCTATTAAGTGCATGTCTTTGGACTGTGGAGTGCACGAGGAGAACATGCAAACTCCACACAAAAAGGGGTCTGAACCAGGAACATTCTTGCTGGGGTGACAGTATTAACCACTGCACCACCATGTCACTGTACAGACATCATTGGATCATGCTAATACTGAGAAAACATCTGAAAGATGTGGAGTTTCTCCAGAAAAGATCTGGAATTGTAAGGAGCTTCTTTTTTTCTTTTCTTCTTTATTTCAAAGCAGATTTATGGACATTTATTCATAATTGACAAAGATAATATTCTCTGAGTAAGTGCATGTCATGCTGAATTTAAAAATATGTATATCATGACTGTAATTGTGATTTGACAGAGTTATGACTCAGAGAAGAAGTGTGATTTGTTTTAAAGTTTCAAAGTATCTGCTACTTATTTTTATTTTATTTTTTTTTCATTTTTTTAATGTTAAACGCCTTGTACTATGAACTATATAGATATCAGGCTAAAATAATGTAAAATAATGTGTAAACCTGTGCATAGGTTTACCCTGAGCATTGATCAGTTTTTCTAAGTTTGTGGATTCCTGACAGAAGCGCTTGTGACTGGACTAGGACTAACATTTTTAGATCTCAGCAGGAGACGCGTACCTGGCCCCCCGCTCTGGACTCCCCTCTGCTTTCTGTCCTTCAGACAGAGCTGAAATCCACGAGTCCCCATGAAGTCTGTTTGCAAAGAACCTTTATCACAGTCAGAGAACACAGTCCTACAATCTCCCCTCAGGACTTCACATATTGTAAATAACACGCTTCACTGTATAGGAATTGTCCATTTGCACAGCGTTTATAATTATTATTAGTTCCCCCCATCAAAGAGAGACCAAATAAAACTAAGCCAGCTCTAAGAAGCTGACATTTTATCTCTCTTATCTGTCAGATGAAGGCTGAGACATGATATCTGATTTCAAGATTATGCCACTCTGTCTATGAAAATATATATTTAAGTCAATATTAGAAGTGATCGCTCACTAGTTCTTAAATTTTACAGCTGGGATTTAATGGTCCTCCAGGTACATGCCTGGTCCGGCTCAGCCTGGTGTGGTCTGGTAGAAGCAGCATTAATATTGAGCATATATATGGACGTTATTATGTCATCGTTATGGATGATTAGAAGACGTAAAACCAAGGATATACTGTACTATGCATTGAAGCTTTTTAGCAGAGTTTCAGGAGCAGGACCACATCTCAACCGTGCCACTTCTTACATTCCTATAAATACCTTCCTAACCTCCTAAGACTCTTTGCTGCCTGCTGGACAGCAGCCTGTTGCTGAAGCTGCTTCTTCACTGAGACGATGTGATTTTCCACTCAGCACTGTCAGTCTTTAAACCTGGTATTATTGTCTAGTCTGCATTTCTTGAGACGCTGTATTTCAATGCTGCATCCAGTGAACTCTGTTATTGTTCCCATTTTACAAATTTAATATAGCGAGACAACAAAGCACAGCTGTGGACAGCTGCCAACACACTGTGAGAGCATAAAAGCAACATCTTGTCTTGCACATTAAGACAACGTTTTTCTTTAAGGACTCTTGCACTCTTGAGGTTTCTCTCTTGTTAACATGACTCCCACATGCTTCAGGGTGTCAGCTGCACCTTTTCCCTCACCTGACTGATACTGCCTCTAAAATTTACTCAGTCACCTACATATGACGGTGAAAGTCCTGTTTTTTTTTTTGGGGGGGGTTGCCTTACAAAAAGGCCTTTGCCTTTTTCTGTGTGCTGAAGTGTCTCACAGTTGCTGTGTCATCAGTACATTTGTGCATGTGGCTCCCTACACTGTTATGGATGAAGCTATTATTTTCACAGAGTAAAAATAAGAGGAGACAAGATTGTTCCCTGCAGAGACTCTGTGCTGGTCGGAGTTTAATTGCGCTCTGTCTGTGAGACTGCCAAATATCTACTTGACCATGTTAGTGTTAACCTGTAACTCCCTCAAGCTCTTGGCCAGCTGATTGAATAGTCTTTTCATCTTCTAAATTCACACTGGCTGCTCCAAGTGTCTCAGCCTTGCCACATGTTTAAAACAGGACCTTAACCCACTCCACATACTAATAAGTACGTACTACATCAGTATATGATCACCAGAAGATTGCAGTACACTCACAACATGAGTCACCTTTAACTACAGTAATTCCTGCTCACACACAGATATAGTTTATATGAATATGATTATCTCATTCCCTTGCGTAGCCATTGATGCATTAGATTACAGCTACCTCTATAGGAATTAATCTTGAATATGTTTCTTTTCGGTTCACATAAATATGCAAATAAATACCAAGAAGACACCAAATTATTCTTGTTAATATCTTTCTATGAACATTTGTAATGGAAATGTAATCAGTAAATTTTAGAAAAATGGTTGAACGTTCTGTATTTTGTAATTTCATTTACTCTGAGCTGTTCTGGCTAAATAAATAAACATTTTTGGAGGATGAAATCTATTAGGATGTGATGTCTAACCTTTGTGTGAACAGCGTCACATACAGAAAACAATCTAGGGCATGCTCGCAACAAATTAGTTTGAGTGACATGCTCCAAATGACCACACTTTAACTTGTGGTGAACGTCTGCTGTCATAGAGAAGAGCAAGGTGTATCAATCTTTCAAATGGAGATAATCTTTGACAATGCACTCTGTATGAACTGTGCACTGTACATTTTCCTTGATTTTCCTGAAAAAGCAAACATGGTTACCTTAAATGAAACCAAAATCTACTGGATATAGTAATGTATTGTCAGTGCATAGTATTATCAACGGTCACACACCCCTCTCCTCTGCAATTATACAACTGTAAAGTTGTCCAAAAACTTTGGGCAGTGGCCAGTTGACCACCTACATGTGTCTTGTTATGTTCTCGTGATGATGACAGGTCTCAACTAAGTGTGTGTGGGAGTGAATTTACATAAGGCATTGGTTGCATATACTGCAGAGTCATTTATGTATGTGTGTGTGTGTGTTTATGTGTGTGTATATATTTCTTTAGCTGTTCCTATCAGGAGATTGTTGGCAGCTCTAGTGAACAGCTCAGCTCCGAGTGTATGGACCCTTCACTGATTATAGACTGTTTAACACTGATATTAGCGTCAGCTTCTTTATTAAAACAGCCTTTAATATCCAGTGCATGCCAAAAGAGAAAGTGCTAAAATGAGCAGCACTTTCCTTAATTTCATTGATTGCCTCCAGTATGTGAATATAACTCAGACAGAGTCAGTGGAGGTGAGGCAAAACTGTAAATTGTAATAAAATGTCACCAGTCTGCTTCTGTTGACTTCCTGATGTGAAAAGGTGACTGTTGAAATATGAAATATGAAGTGTGTTAAACGGACAGTACAACTTGTTGCACTTACTGTAACTCCAACTCACTTCACACAAACTCAGCCCAGGCACAGATGTTAGCCTGATAGCTACAGCTAACATCTGTACAGTTGGTTTAATGACTGTTTGAGCACTGTGGAGGTTTCCTGTAAACAAGATGATGTTGTTCAGTTACACACCAAAAATACAAACAAACATAATAGGATCCCACTTGTAAATGGAATATAATCATTGTGTTTTTGTTACCGTATAACAAGCCTTTTATATCTACAGATGCTGCAGGTCCTCTTCTACAGAGTCTGCCATGTTTCTACAGTAGCCCAGAATAGACAAACTAAACATTTGAACACTTAATATTTTTTTTTCTTTTTCAAATTTTGTGGCCACTATAGTTTCCTACATGCCTGGAAGGGGAGGATGAAGTGAGGGGTATTCACTTGGTTGCAATCTGCAGCCTCATTGCAAATCTTACACACTTGTCATTTATAAAGATTGATCTGTATGCATTTCCAAGAACATCGGTCTATATCGTAATGGATCTGTAATAACACTAATTTAATATCACAGCTTAAATCTCTTTATTGTGACAGAGTAGAAAAGGAAATAAAGTTTATATAAAATAACATGCATCCTTCCTGCCTGTTAGCTTAGCCATTTGTTTGTGTTTATCCCTCCAGCCTCATTTGATGGTCCAAATTCATGAATATGAGCTAAGCAGGGTGAAACGTGTCATTTTCTATAACGTTAAGTCTGAATTGAATCATGAACTACACTTAAGGTTATCATAACCATCAAGACATTTAGTGTCCAAATAAACTCTAAGAACTGGTGAGATCTAATTGGCTGCTACCAAAGTCTCATCCAGTAACCATGCAGGCTGAATTATTGTTCAAAATCTGACAGCTCGGTTGACAGGCTTGTTGACATCGACTGCTACTTTCTCCCCAGTCCCTCGGCTCTGTAGGAAATTAATGAACTTCCTGTGAATTGTTGATTGTGTTTCTCACAGTGCAAATGCACAGCTAGGGTTTAATGATTTGTCACTCCTGTTTCGAATCAATGCTGCTTCTGCATCCTCGCACCGTACTTCAGATTTGTTGCCCAGTGTGTCTCCAGCATGCAGTGATCTTTTTTTCCTCTGTTCTTTTTTTTTCTTCCTCTTTCCTCTTCACAAGTATTGTTCCTGTGATTGTCCCCCTTTGGCTAGCTGGGGGTGGTGAGCTGTTATTCTTATCGCATTCTTGCTCTGAAATCTCCCCAAAAATCTCCATCTCTCCAGGCTGTGTAGACCGTCCTAACCCAGTTTCACACCAGCCCACACTGTGAGGATCTCAGCCTGGGCAATTCTTTTTCTTTTGTCTCGCTTTCTGGCTTCTGTCAATCTATTGCTTCTGTAAATCTTCACTGACCTTTACTTTGATCCAAAAACTCTGACCATGCCCCGTTTTATACACCTGTCAAGATTTCTGCCAAATAGTGAAAGAGCATTTTAAGTATAAAGTATTATAAATAAAAATGTAATTTGTTCTAGCCTTTGGCTGATTTCGATGTTTACTTTGACAAGCAAGTGGTCACGTTTATGCATAATATTTTCAAACAGTATACTTAACTTGCACAAGAGAGATGTATTTGAGGATGAGGAATAAACTCTGAGCTTGATGAAGTGTAAACTTCCATAAACTAAACACAGAGGAGGACACTATCCTAGCTCCTGCAGAGTTGATGTTCCAGTACTGAACAGGAATTTAATTTAATGGTACCTCATATGACATAACCCTCAACTTTGGAAATAACTAATATAGGCTCCTACTGTTAGTAAGCTTGAAATGCTAACATTTGCAGTGTACTTAGGCCTATGGCCGTATTCAGACCAAACCCAGGGCTGAGGTGAAAACACAGGCGTTTCCATTCATTTGAATGGGAAGTGCAGTGACCTGCGCTGGAGAAATTGACCCAGATTTAAATTTTGGAGGAACACAACTCAACGGCACGCTGTAGCGCCCAATCAAACACAAGACCGGTCAAACCCCTCCACTGTCAGCATGAAATATCTCTGAAACTGGGACTATCCAGGTGGATTCATGGACTAAACTATGATACCTGTTGTGTTCTGGCTTTTTTTATTTCATGTACCCAGCTTCTAAATCTGTGTCTTACTCACAATTTATGCTGCAAAATAATGACACAAAGAAGTTTTTTTTAGTTTGTGTCTGATGGTTTGAGAGAGACAGAGACATATGCAGTAAATGAGAGTGAGGGAGCACCGGTATCAAGAAAGCTAGTTATTTACGATTAAGCACTGTCCATTTCATCCTTCCATTACACATTAAATCAAATGAAGATATCCTCCTCCAATACTCGTTTGAGTTTTGTAGCCCCATGCACACTGCATCAACATGTGGAGATATTTAAAGCTCGACAGGCCTGCTATGGTTGCTAATTTCTGTCTGATGGTGGAGTCACACTCACAGTTACTGTATTGATATAGGCCTACTGTATGTCAATAAAAACCTTAACTTACAGTTATGTTACATTAGCATAGCTGATTTGCTTGTCATCACAAGCCTTTTACTTTAGATTCACTGATCCTTGCGTGCAACACCTTTAGCAACCTGCTACATTGAACACACTCAACATCTATTCAAGGAATCTGCCATTTCTGATGACGTGACAGATGAAAATAAACACAGCATGAAAGCTGAATGGGAGAGATGTGTGTAGAGGGAGGAAGGGGTTTATAGACCCCCTACTGTATGCTTTAGTGATTCACGTCTGCTGTTGCCCTGACCTTTATGCAAATGTGTAATTAACTCATCAAAGACGTCAATAACAACATTTTGAGTCAGTGCATCAGTACATCTAATCTAGCTGAGCTGGAAAAAAAAAAAAGTCTAAATGAAAAAGGGAAAGGGATGAGCCAGCACGCTGGAAATGCCAGCATGTTCCTGTATCTGCGGAGGCGAAAAGTTTAACTACAGGCTGATTCAATTATTGCAATTCCTTGAGCACAAGTCTTAGTCACAAATCAATCACCTTCAGCACAGTCAGGCTTTATACCAGTGGGGTATTGTATCAGTAGATTTAAAATCATTGCACTACAACTGTAGCTAATAATCCTGCTTTAATTCATTTATGTTATCATTTACAATTCACATAGCAACTGTAGTATTAGATTCAGGAGCAGCAGCTGGAGTTTAAGTAGAGGCACCTGCAGTATTGTTGTAAGTTGTAATAATTATTAGAAGAAGTAAAAATATGATATATTAGTAGTAGCAGCATCAGTAGTAGTGGTGGTAGTTTTAATATGAACAGTACTACTTATTTTAACAGAAGTAATAGTAGTCAAGGCCATATTAACCCTCTAGGAGTTATTATGCAGCATTTAAGTGCCATACATTAACTAAAATGAGTTCTTAAAACTAAACAACTGAACTAGATGAAACTATATGATACAATATAATACGAGATAATACATAATCAAAAGATAATATTGGAGGTGCACAGGTCAAAATAAGGTGAGACCGCAGCACACACCCCTGCGACAATTACTGGAAGTTAAGGTGATCTGGAAAATGTGTGTGATCTACACAAATAAACAACTCAGACTATATACACATTTTGGCTCCTACAACCTCTTTACAAGAAGATAACCTATGATGATGTAATAATGCATGTGTAAACTAATTTTTAAACTTAATTTAAACTTATTTGCAATTCATTAAAAAATGAGAAACTAATTGCTACATGTTGAACCTGAAGAGTTGTGTGCTATGTTGTGTATATATAGAGTTGTGTGTATATATATTTATATGTATGAACAACAAACTAAAAAAAAAAACTATCTGTTAAATAAAATAAGTAGTGGACTAAATAAATACAAAACTTCCATTTGAAACTGAATTGAGCATTTGTTTTGTTTTATTAAAAAAACACCAACAAAGGCAGGTAAGAAGATGACTTGCATGCATGTATAATCCAGAAACACTGAATTTACAAGAACACTCCACATGCTATTGAATAAATGTACCACCACAGCTGTAGTAGTTCTGGTATTGTTGCTGTAGTAGTTTAGCAGAAGTATGCAGGTTAAGCTTTGTATCTGAGAGAGGGAAAAAGTACAATAAATCCAGTTTCAACACCTACTAATTTTCACACTGACCTCTTAGGTGATTCATTTCCATTTCTCTGCTGCTGTGTGCATCCATACCCATTGTGGTTGCAGTTGAACCTTCATGAAGTTGCTGCCAGCAATTGTATATTTAACTTGTAAGAAATGTTGTCGAGTCTACTCACTTGTGACAGTATGTGCTGAGAACATGTTTGCCTCCCACATTCTTGGCTTAGTTCTCAAAGAGTCTAGAAGAATTAAAGTCACTCAAGCAATTTGTTTGTTAATATGGTCCCAGTATGCAGAAAGAGTGAATATGAGAGTGTCTGTTTTCAGAGCACCAAAATGTATTCAGTAATAAGCCTCAAGCTTCACTGGTATAGAGCCACATTAGGTACATCACCAAGTAACTCAAGCACTGAAATAAGCTCAATTCACTGTGATTAGTGTTTTCTTGTTTACCTTCAATTAATAAAATGTAAACTTGGATTTTAAGAAAGTAACTGCAGGGAAATGATCTAATCTAATCTCATAATAGCAGCTGTCATATTGCAAAGTTGGTGAAACCCTCTCCTGAAAAAATTGACTCATTATTGGATTCATTATGTAAATCTAACAAATGTCTGTATTTGTTCTACTAGACCTTTTCTTATTCATTTAAAAGACTATTTACAGAGCAGACGCTAACATATGCTAGCTAAATATGCAGCTGGAGATAGGTTTACTTACCTTAAAAAGACTGGAATCTGGGCATACAGTTAGCCTGGCTCTGTCCAAAAGTGACCAAATCTACCTAACGACTAATACACTAATTAACAAGTCATATCTTGTTTGTTTAATCCATATAAAAAACAGTTACCTTGCTGTATTCCCATGCTTTCAGACTCTCTGCTAGACTAACCATCTCTTGGCTGTAGCTTTACCTTTTAACGGACAAATATGATGACGTAAATCTTCATCGAACTCTGGGCAAGAAAGGAGTGTTATTTCAGCCGGGGACTTATGTACCCCTGTGACTCCAACCCCTCTCCATGATTTTGGTTCCAGAACCATTGCTATGCATTGCAGTAAGCCCGTCTATATGTAGGTTTTGGGATTGCTCCACCTTCTGCACAAGCTCTGGCTCCTTCACCACCAGTAAAAGGACATTCATCCCTAGACCAGTCTGCGATCCCAGGAAAAAGCACACCCAGGCCTCTCTCCTTGCCTGTTGGCCAGCTGGCGGCGCACCCAAGCCCTGTGACTCTCCCTGTGGGTGGACCCACAGGTGGCGGCTCCATGTTGCTTTTTCGGGCTGTGAACGACTAGGCTCCATAGACTCCATAGGCCATAGTCCAGGTCACCAATGGGCAAGCTTCCCATTGCAGGTCTAGCTCCAGAAAGGGGCCTCAGTTTCCCTGAACCAGACGAGGTCCTACAGCTCATTGGGTTCTGATTCAAAAGGGTTTTTGTGGATCACATTTAGTCTGATCACTTCCCTGGGACCATTTTACATTAGGACACCCTAACAGCTCTTAGGTTCGCAGAGACACAGAAACCACCACGTTAATGTAGTGATTATATCTACAACCACTCTTAAAAATGACTTATGTTGGGTATGTCAAACAGTATCAAAACAATTTAGCAAAATGCCCATGTAACAATTTCAACACAAAAAGTGCATTCCAAGCAAAGTTGTATATATGAAGATGCTTCAGTTACTTGCTTTTAATGAAAGAAGCTACACAGTGTTGAAATGATCAGAATCCTTTAGATTAGACAGGCAGGGAGCTTGTGTCTCTATACAGTGCATAAGCATCTAATCTACCAGTTTGTCACCCTAATGCCTTAAGTGTCACATTGTTTCCTATTTTAGAGAAATTGTTGCTATGGGGGTGTGAAAAGTTACTACATCTACTGGCAAAGTTGTGAGTTGTTAACGGCACTTGGGGTTAACTGAGGTGTTTTTCAAACTCAGAGTAAAGACGGTCGTGTCACAGACAGTAAACTGTAGAAAACAAAACTACTCCATTACTCAATCTATCTGCATCTAAACCACAAGTACGCCTTTTTCTACCATGGCTCTTAAATCAGCAGTAAAGCACACACAGTCGTGCCCCTTTTCAACTGTGGTCACCTCTGTCCTGGGATCTCCCGGCCAAATAGAGTCTGTCTCCTGCCAAGCTTCAGCGGCGAGCCAAATCAACCATTTGTTTCTGTTTAACCTTTCACATAAATGTGACATACAGGAGCTGGAATTGATGCTGGCAGGTAATTTGTGTTTGTGGGATGCATTTCTACTGGTGTGTGTGTATGTGTGCGGTGACTATTTCACTGTGGAGTGCTTTACTCCTCCATCCCTCTCTCCCTAATGCAATGAGTTCCCGGGCCCATCAGTCTATGGCCAGAGAGACTGCAATGCTGCATCAGGCCTCTCATTATTCTCGTTGCTTTCTAACCATGCCCGGCTTGCTAACAACGTGAGTGTGTGATCACGTTCGGTGCTATTGTGTGTCTCGACAAAAGAGCCCTCATAAAGTTCCATATTTTACTCCTGACACCCGAAGAGGCATACAGGACTGTAGATTTATACATGCTACTAATTCATGTACCAATATCTCTGGCAGGGGTGAAAACAGGCTTTTTGAAAGAGAGACAAAACACAAATGAACACCATGGCAGGCCTACTTAACATGAAAAAAATATGATTAAACCCATCTCTTCATCCCTGAAATATCAAATCTGTACAGCTTTTAAATCTTTTTTAATGTTTTTCGCCTCTGTTTCCAGCCTGCAACACCAAAGTGCCTGCAGATGCAAACAGCGCTCAGTCCATTCTGCCTTGGCACCGTTGCTGCTGGCAGGATGGCAGCAAACAAAATAAAACCTGTTGCTTTCTTCCCCCCTCGCTGCCTCTGAAGAGCTTTTCCTGAAGAGCCTTTCTTCTACCTTATAAGGCCAGAGCTCGGCTTAAACGTCCTCATGGTATGGAGATGCAAATTATGAAGCCATCAAAAAGAAAAAAAAGAAAAGCAAAGCCAGCCAGGGCTGCTTCCATCTGTGGTCCTGGAGTGAATCACCGGGAAGTTGGATGACACTCTAACTAGCAAACGTCAAACAAGGCCTCGAATAAAGACCACCGTAGCAGAAGACGGATGGTAAAGGGTTGGAACTGTAGCTGAAAGAAAAAGACAGGATTTTAAATGGTTTGTGGGCGTGCATATGTATGTGTGCATAACTGTGTCTTCCTCCATGTGGGCACAATTGTGTGGGCACGCTAACATGCATAATGAAAGTTTTGGAAGATGTGCGGATGACAACGTCTTGACAAGCTGACAGCAAGCACATTAAGCAAATCTGACAGGATTTCAATTACGAGACACATCACTTGTCTCCATATTGCAAACGGATGTCAGTCTTTCTTTCGAGCGGCAGAAGCAGAAGTCCTATTTTAGGCTGTTAGCTTCCCTTTCACCATTTATATGTTTTTCATCTGCTGGAGATTGGTTTGAAATCAGAGGGAAAAGCTGCAGGTTAGATTCTTTGAGAAGATAGAAAGACTCTTTTCCCCACTTAGCACAGCACATTTAGACTCCTGTTTTGATTTATGCCTCCGTAGGCCGACCAAACACGTGAGTGGTTGTGTTGAGAATGGTTGAGAGGGCAAAAGAGAAACAAAACCCTTTTTTGCTGTGTGTAGGAGTCATGTGGGTTTAAAACGTTCTGTACGCTTGCTGATGGTGTTCATGTGTTTGTTGATATGATCCTTGTTACTATGATGTATGAAATCACCATCATGTCAACAGATTGGAGGTTAAATCTGAGGCCTGACATGCTTGACATGCCAGAAATAAACAATACAAGCTCATCCTAATTGATCTGCACACAGATCAGAGAGATTTTTAATCCTGGGTGGACAGTGATGCATGTTTAGAAAAATCTGTTGAAAATACATGTTTAATTTCTACATTTTATTACCGTGGAGCCAAATAAGGTCAAGTAAAATCTGGGGTTTTGTCAGACAAAGGCTGTTGGAAGGGTAAATGTTGTCCTGTTTTTATCTTTTGCATCGGATGCTGAGGTGAATTCAGGCCAGACACTTGATTATGTTTGTCCTAATGACACAGATTGCAGATACACTGGCATCCGCACTGCAGGCTGTTCAGGGATCAGCTGTCAACCCGAAAAGTGTTATTCTTAATCTTCCCCAGAAGTCTTGATGAGATTTAAGTCCTCTACTCTCCAAAATACCATCAACAGCAGCTCTGAGGGCATTTGGAGAAGTTGGGGGGAGAAAGTAAGTGTCTCAACATAAATAGATTTTAAATCAGACAGGGATTAAAGTCCATGGAAACCTTCGCCTGACTTTGGACATTAGGGCATAATCCATCGGTGGCAGAATCGTCTATTCTCTTGTGCGGAGAGTTCATTTGTGGTCACAGTCATCCACTAAAGCTCTGCTTTGCTGTTTGTTACTGTGGGAGGCTTTTTCAGGACACTGAAATGGATTTGAAAGCTTAGATACAGTAGAGTGACCATCTTCCATTCATTCTAAAACATATTTTTTTATCAGCATATTCTCAAACCCTTTCTGCATGTATTCTCAAGAACTGTTTCCTCCTGTGTGAGATAAGACGAGATGTGTTGTTTCCCTCAAGGAAAACCTGCAAGACAGAAACTGGCTAGAAACAATTCTCACTGTGTTTGCCTGGTAATCATTAATCAACAGATGTCTGCAGTAAGCACAAAATTGCTGTTTCTGCATGTCCAACATGTGAGAAATGTGGACAGAATAATGCTACGTATTCAAGTACATGTTACCAATTAGTATTTTACCAGTACTGAAAACTTTTTTCAATACAAAGCAAGCCATGTAACTTATACATACAATGTAGTTATTTTGCTGCAGAGCCATTTAAATCCTTTAAGCCTTAAAAATACATTTTGTTAAATGAATACTTATGAATGTGTCCTAAATTTTGCAAGGTGTCCTATTTTAGCAATAATATTTGGGTTTGTAATAAAGTTAAGGTTAGCAAGCAACAGCTTAGTTTGAGTTAGATGCAGTTTAAATTCAACCAATCAGCACCAGACAGAGTGTAAAAGTGAAACTTTAACTGCAAGTAAGATCATTTTTGTTTACCTAGAAACAACCATTGTATAGCTGACCAGACTCCATTGTGGAAAACTATTATTTTTGCGTGCCTGCCTCGAACAATTAGTATTAGTATCACTGTGTGACTTTGATAAGTTCCAACTCATGTGTTAAAACACCAGTCCAGCAAGACCAGTAACTCCACTCGCTCTGCAGGCTCTGCAGTCTGGGCCTGTCAGTGGTAAAAATAAGCACATTTGGTGGACCTATATTGACGGTACACAGTTGCCCTCAAGGGTAACATATTGTGCCCCATTTTGAGTCTGTGGCTACAGCATGCTTGTGCTATACTAGACCAGTTGCAAAAGTTGTTGTCGCTATTAGTCACTTAGACACAAAAACGTGGGAAAATATTGGATGGCAGCGGATTCAACTTTTGTAACGGTCAGGGTTAATGTGTACATTGTAACTATGGGAGGATTAAGGTGAGGTGAAGATCATGGTCATGCTGTTTAAGCCCCCATTTATTAACTTGTTAACTTGTAAGGGAAAACAACAGTCCATGCTGACCTAGAACGTTGCCATTGGACGTATGTAAAGCATACACTTCTGAATCATCCAATATGAAGGTAATTCCTGTAGATACTGATTACCGATTCATATCCTCACAAGATTATTTGAACAATCCTGTCTTTGTGTCCCAGTGCCTCAGTGTTGATATGATACAAAGAGGTGTTAGATAGTTTAATCAGCAGAAAGCCCACGCACAACAGGACCACAATAACTCATTGACGCAATGTCCTCAAGAGGAAGAATGAATAAGACAGCCATAAAAACAACAAGTGAAGCCAGATCTTTGTATCATACCAGAGCAGTTTAGAATCATCTCTCCATTTTCTGTTCATAAATTCATGGACAGCAGCAGAATGGGTATTTTATAATGCCTTTTAGATCAAACATGCTTCTGTCATTGAATGATAGGATGCCTTGAATATCCTTGTGGATCTCTTGGTTCGCATTACATCATTCAATGGACAAACCTGATTGGTTATCTATTTCCAGTAATACTCCACACAGTTGCCGAGATGTGACCATTAGCAGACGAGTCATGAGGGAAGATGGTGGAGAGCATGGACACCATGTCAACAACTGATGGTAAAAGGAATAAAGGTGAATTTAATTATAAGAGCACTTGAGGGTAGCAACTGACTGCTGCCCATATCAATACTCCATATTTCTCTGACTGAGTGGGTCTAATGAGAGGTTTCATTTACAGAGAATCATTTGATTAAATTCACCTCACTCTGGCAGAGCTCATGCCAGTGGAGAGAGAACAGAAGGCGCTTCACTTTGTTGAGATTTGACTGGCCAAACCTTGTAAGAAAGTCAACTGTGGATGATTCTTTTTCCATGAATATGTAGCTGATCAGAATTCATAAATGCTTGAATTGGACAACAATGACATGTTCTTGACCTGCACTCCAACTTTTCTGAGATGATTTTCCAATTAATGCAAGCTGGAAAAAACTGTGGCTTTGTCACAGTGGATGTAGCCGCAAAGTGATTTCTATTGAACAGAACAGTTATGAAGCTCAGTGTGTGGTGGCTCAGGCCGCCGCCATCTTGGCAACCTTGCCTCTGCCACCTTTCTGTTAATTTTAAAATGGACTCAGCCCAGTTGTCATGAATGTCGGAATTAGCTATAGGGACAAAAGACGTTTTTTGTATCAGGCTGTAAACATGCTTATTTCTGCTGTGAAGTTGGATATTTTACCATGGGAGCTTATAGGGATCATTTTGTAGCCAGGCTCAAGTGGCCATTTGACTTCCACTTCCAGGTTGCCACTTGGGCTGGAGTGTGAACCACAGTTAGTAGTTTTAGCTAGCTCCTGTTAGCCACAAAGAATGTCTTTTTGAGGAGAGAGTTGCATGTTTTTCTTCAATGGACATTTCTAGAATTAAAACACTGCTAAAGAAACTCTGAATTAACCAGTTAGCTAGTGTCACAGGAGCTAAATTTGATTTCAATTTGATGATTGGTTCTTTAAGAAAGATGAGGTTACAGTTGGGTTTACCTTCCCTGTTCGATATCCTCTACAGCACTTGCCATTAGAAACAGAAATATTTCAACAAACAAGCACACAAAAAACTAGAACTCCCATGAAATTGACCAGAGTGGCAATGAAGGTCAATTTCATGGGACTCATTGTTACTTAGTTTCATTTATCTGCATAACATCCACCAACAATCTTTTCTGATATTAGTTTTTTAACTTTTCTTTTCAAGATCTACAGCGTTCAGTGTGAAGTAGCGATTTGCTCGTGTTGAAGGCAGCTGAACAAATGTTTGAAGTAAACCACACAAAAGAAGTAAAGCTATATTCTAGGGAGAGAGTTTTGCTTTATTACAAGTGTCAAAGTAATTTTCAATGAGTCTGGAGCAGATTTATTTATTTCATATTTTAACACTCCGTTAAACACATACAACAGATGCCCAGTGTCAATCACATGCATATGTTGCTGCATGGAAAAACAAATCAGTCGGACTCACGCTAACTTGTCACTCTTTTTCAAATTCTCCTCACATTTCTCGGTCCGGCTGCTGTGAGCTGATAACGAATGGAAACAATAACCATAAACACATCATACAAATAAAAGATCGCCTTCTCAAACACTTTACACTCCCCTTCATCATTTTAAAAGTGTGCGGCCCAGTCAGGCATAAGCAGATCCTAAGGAGAAACAAAGACCATAAAAAAAAAAACCAAAGAGATGTGCTGCTGCAGATAAACATAATGGACAGACTGTGGGGAAACAAAGCAGCTTTGAGTGCCCTGGGGGATTTATTATTTATTTATTTTTTAAAAAGAGAAAGAGAGAGAGAGAGAAAGAAAAAAAGGTTTTCCCATAAGGGCTGAAGTGGTGTTTGTTGTGAGCTGTTGGGCGTCCACTTAACTGAAGTAAACAGCATCGTAAAATAAACATATCCACAAAGCAAACAACACCATAAAACAAATGAGCAATGCAGATAACTACCCTAATTGCTGTGGGGTATATCATAAAAGCAAGCAATTGTGTTTTTCAACTTGAAAAATCTGCTGCACTGAAAGGTGAACGACTCCGTCAGTCTCCTCTATTCATTATTAATATATTGTTATTTTAGTTTGGCCCTGGAGTTGTTTATGTGTACTCCAATCCACGTTATCCTCTGCAGATAAGCATGGATTATTGCCAGCTAATCTAATCAATATTAATTACAGCAGAATTAACGATTCAGAATGCTGCTTATCATTTATCATTCCCGGCGTCTTGCTTTATATCCCTTTTTGAGCCATGCAGTCATTTCATCATCAGAGTGAATCATCATGTCGGAGCTGTAAGCCATTTTTATAGACGAGTTTTTAAATTGAAGACCCCGCAGTGCATAATTAACTCTTCTCTTCTCTTCTCTTCTCTTCTCTTCTCTTCTCTTCTCTTCTCTTCTCTTCTCTTCTCGCCGGTTGAATGTCATGTTGTACGGCTAAATGTCCAGTTGAGCTGACCTTTTTCTGCAGATGACTCAGGGACCTTTTTCTGAGCTCCTGTTGTGGTGAGTCAGCAGACAATCATCACTGATCACTCCAAATATCACATCCTGACAACTGAGACAACAACAACTTCACTTGGGTTTGAAGGAAGATGGGAAAATCAGCTTTAATAAAAGAAAGTCGTTTTTCTCAGCTGTGTGTTGTGGTGTGAATTAAATAACAATCTTACCTTTTTTGCTGCACATGAATGTCATTTTGGCTATTTTCTATTATCAACTGAAATGACAAAGTTGTGCTGGCAGTTCAGGAGAGCTTTGTGAACACCTGGCTGCTGGGTCATCATCCGGCCTCCAGTCTGACATGAATAAACAGAGCAAGAACTAGCAGGCACAATGTGAACACGAGTTAAAATTCAGATGGGGTGACATATTTGCCATGGACAAACTGTGAAGATAATCCTACAGTTCAGGGAGGACAATGTCTTGGTGCCATTGTTGTGAACAAGAACACACGCTATGTAGCTGCAGCACAACAAGCTGTAAACACATTTACTTACAAAACAAGTTGGCGTTAGCAAACCCTTGCTTATTTACGTATCCAGCAAGATGCAGATGCAGACAATATTAGCATTTATTTTCAGTCATGTTTGTGTCCGTCTGACAAAGTATTCACTTTTCTTTTCGCTCTGCTTTTGGTCTTCACCATTTATTGTTAGGAATATCTGTGCTGTGAAATGCACCACTATGTTCACTATCTATTTACTCAACTGTGTCTTTGTGTATTTGCTGCTGGAAAAGTTGCGTACAGTGGATTTATCAAAGCTTTTTTTGCTACTCATGAGAGCAATGAGACTGAACCAAAACAGTTAAGCTAAAACGCTAAAGCACATACAACTTAATAAACTCAAAGAGAACCCTTGTAGATCTGAGGTGCACTGCAGAGTCGGGGGATTATTTCCTCAGGGTTCATCACTACCAGTGGCCCCTTTCACATTAAGCATAGTCATTTCATCCATTCCTGTTATAAAAATATTGATTGGAGCAGCTTTAAAGGAACGTACCAGTGATCTTGCATATTTTATAGCCTGATAATCAGACTGTTGTTGCTGAGTTGCTGTGTCTTTGTGTTCAAGCAGCAGCTGCAGTTGATTTTTTCACAACATTTGCAAAGAGAAATGTGGATTTGTAGTTAGGCTTACGCTAAGTAACTAGTTATCTATGAAGGAAGATGACCTCATTCCTAATCCCATTTGCAATGCTGTTGCAACTGTTGCTACAACTAAGGAAGCAGCTATTATTGAGCACAACACAACACACCTATTTGAATCTCTGAAGATGGAGCTAGGCTATGTTGTACTGCTGTTAATGTTTTTAGGTGGATTTCCATTGTTTTCCACTCTATGATATAGATGTTTATATACAGTATATATAACCTATATCTTCAGTGTGATTGTTTTGTGGCAATGTTGGAGTTTGAAATCTCATCCTTGTTGGTGCTTTTGAGAATGTGACAAAGAGAATTGAAACACTATTGTTAGAAAATTACAACCCAAAAAACAAACAAGCAGTCCACGTTGATGTTTCTCTGTTGATTTGAAGTTTGATTTGAAATGTTGTAATTGTTCATAATTAATAGGAAGCTGTTTGCTGGCCAACTTTCAAATATTCAACACTGAATTGTGAATTAAACTCACCTGCACACTGCCGTACTACACAATCAACATAATATATCAAAAATGGATAAAGGCGAGTGAAAATGTCAATTAATTTTCCAATTTTCTGACTTTCTCTTTGTAAGGGTGTGAATTTATGCCAATGGCAGCCTGGAAGGTTGGAAAGTTATCTATAAATGTATAAAGAAAGTGTCAGTGGGACTGTACCAGAATACACAATAATGCAGTTAATGCACTAAATCATGCAAAAACCACCAGTATAACTTTAAACACTCACCGTAGAGGTATAGTTGGGTTTATTTGTATGCACACACTGCCTACATGTGAGTTTGTGCATGCAGCGTGTGCACTGACATGCGAGGTCAGCGTGATTGCATGTGCGGCAGCTTTAATGCATTTTATTGCGGTAAATGAAAAGCAGCGGGGTCCCAGTGTCACCCTGGTTAACATAAGTGTTTTGGTATTTGGGCGAGGTTGATGTGCTAAAAGGTCAAACGCATTGTAGCGCCGCTTTAATGTGTGGCAGAAAGGTGACCTTCATCTCTCACTGTTTTTCAGCTGCAACCAAACACTGATTCCTGGAAGAATGGAGTTGTTGAGTTTTTCAAGAACTATCTGGGGAATTACACTCTATACAGTGCACAAAAAAGGTGTTTTTATTGATTGCATGTTAGAAATATTTCAAGGCCCTCGCTGGCTTCTTTCAGTACATTCTGCTGGATTCTTCAAATTGTGTTTCTCGTCGTCTACTTGTCTGCTTTTACACTTCTCAGGTGGTGTTTGTCTCAGCTCTTCCTGGAACACAGACGCTCTCCTCCTACAGTTAGTTTTCATGTGTTCTGCTATTCTTTACTTGCCACTGATTTCACACCTGTCTCATGCAGCTCGCATTGACGTCATTGTGTTTGTTTGTTTTTTGTTTTTTTTATTTAAAGTCCTTCAGGGACATGTAAAATCATGCAGACTATTGCGTGTTTCCATCCTTTGTCATTTGTTCTTTGTCTGTGTCTCATTTTCTCCTTTTTTTCTTGTCAGTTTTCGACTATTTTTCTCTATCTTTGTCCTCTTTTACTTGAATGGCTTTGCACCATATGTATTGTGCTAATCCACTCTTGTTTGAGTGACATTTCATTTTGCAGCGTTATTATTAGCAGAGCTAAGATAAAGCAGAAATGTATTAGAAATTAAATGAAATCCCATCACTGAAGAATCCAGGTCATCTACTGATGAATCTGGTGACCTACAGTACATCTAATACATAATTTATGACAAGAATAATATCTGCCAGACATCCGTTGTTGCTCCGATGTGTTCCAGGAAAGAAAAAATAGCATGGCAACAAGAGAGCTTGTAGAAGGTGTGACTCACTTGACATTTAACGTTTTTCTCATCACCCAGTGCAACACATGTATTTGACTGTAACTGCTCTCCTGGCTGTGATATCATGTTACTGTGATGAGGTCCTGTATGGATTCAGAGAGGTGTAGTGGTACAGTGATATCATCCAGTGAGTTTCCATTAGATGATTACACCTCTGACGTGCCTGTTTGGCCCTGGAGTTAATATCTTGATACATGATCTGAAAATGATCGTAACCTGAGAGCTCAACGTGCATCAGAGCAGCGTGACATCACAGAGCATGTACTCACTGTGAGAATATAAAGAGTAGAAAGTTATATGTATGTTTTTTGGCCCCTGACTAGAGGTATGTCCCAAAAATCTGGACCTGAGCATAATTTTATCTGATCCAAAATCCAGTCCAGAACACCAACATTGGCAGCAGCATGATGGAATATTAATTACTGACAGGCATCGGAAAGTGTTGCATATAGAAAACAAGGCTAAGACGTATACTAAGGATTTATGGCGTTGGTTTTGGCGCTCCGACGCAAACACGCACCAAAACAGCTAAGGTCCTACGTGCACTGGAATTAAGATAAACTGCAACTGAATGTGAAATTTACATCTTTAGTTTGAGATTATGTCTATATTAAAACACCATTTTCATGTGCAATCTATTTGCATCCACATTAGTGTTTCCATCATTTTTATAGAGACCTCCATCCACCATAAAACACCTGAACAACACGAGAACAGCTAAATCTCTTCTTCTTCGCTGGCAAATAAAACCGCATGCAGCCAACATCTGGTAAGAAGTGGGACAGACTCTGTAAGGTTTCTAAAGAAACTGGCAGATGTGAACCCAAAAGCACGACACTGAGACAGGCAATATATCAAGTTCAGTTTACTGCCAAGCCAGGCATGGGTCAGAGTACCGGGTAATCAGTCCAACTGGCAAACAAAGCCGAAAAAAGGGGCAGGCAGGAGAAGTGAGGTCCAGGAAACAGGCAGGTTCAGGCAGAAGAGGAACAACCTAACGCTAGACAGCAAAGCTGAAGACACCAGACAATCTGCTGGGGGAGCAAGTGAAAGGTGACTGGTATATATACTCAGTGTTAATTGGAAGGAATGAGCAGGAAGAGAGGAGATGGGACCAGGTGAGGGGATTGGGGAGAAGCTCAGGCGGAAGGGAGAGGCAGGATTTGAAATAAAATGAGACTTTGTGAACTGGCATGAAAGCAGAAACCAGAGGCTGAAAGCATTCGTGACAGACAGCCCAGCTGATCACATGAATGGTCAAAATGTCTTCTGACAACAGACGTTCTTGTGCAATCGTCCATATCAACATTTAAAATGTGTAAACACAGAAAGTTACCTTCCTAACTTTGCTGCCACATAGCCTCTGTTCACGTCATTGTGTTTTAATACAGCCAATTTCACAATATAGTTCTTGTCATTTGCATATTTTTTATGAAACTGTTATTTAATCGCAGCCCGTAAACACCACATTAACCAGCAGTTATCCCCAAGCTGCTGCACTACAGTGATAAAACAAAGCACTGTTTACCTCTTACACGCTGTAACACCAACGTGGCACCAACATTTAAATTTACACACCCTGAAGACAAAAACTTTGCATTGTCAAATTTAACCAGCTTGCTGTGGACATACTTTAAGTACTTTGATAAATAAAATTTTAAAAAATGTGGTGACACACTTTCGCCTCTGACAGGCTTAGTAAATGCGTCATCAGCCATGCTAGCAGCTCTGTGAAGTTACACAGTCATCAATCATCATCATCATATTGCATCCTTGTACTGCATCCTTGTCCTCTGAGACAGTGCACATGATGGTCAAACGAATGAACAGAAATGTGTGGAAACACCTCTTGATATTGTCCTGTGTGGGCAAACTGAGCTTTCAGCCACTTCACATCTATATTACAACATAAACACTTGTAGTCGGAACATGAGGAACTCATTTGTTGCTTTCCACTTTTTATTCCTGCTCTTAAATATATCAACCCTCTGTCTTGACTTTGGCTTTTTTCCACCACGTGTTTCCCTCTCAAATAAATAGCTGTCTTTTCCATGACCTTGGAGGAATTTAATCAACTCTTTAAAAAAGGAAAGAAAAAAAAAATCACCGTCAAGGAAATAAATAATAGAGTCAGTAAATAATGGACTAACAGCTATTATTATATTGTTGTTAAGCCACTTAGGAAATGTTGATTTGTAGATCAGAAAATAGAGCAATAATAAAAAAACAACTTAACATTAAACCATATGGGAGGACAAGTCTTCACTGCTTAGACTCCTTTAGCATGTTGGACCATATTTGATTTGCATTCTTTCCATAGTCATACATGTTTAATATAGGAGCATATGGTTGTCATCGGAGGAGGTCAGCGCTCAAGGCAAAGCTGTGGCTGTGTCCTGTTGGCTATACATCTGCCCTCCCCTCCTTGGACAGGGTGAAGGGGGTAGGGAGATAAGTACTGTTGAAGCTGAGAAAAAAAGAGCTTGAGCTGTATGTTGGACTGACTTCAATCTGACTACAATCAATACAATTCAGACAAAACAGAATGTCTAAATTACTGTATTATTATTGTAAAGGTGGGCACTCCTCACATATTACATATGTATAAACGTCGGTTTAGTAGTCATTTTTTAGCAGGGTTTAGAGCACTAGTCAGCCTATGAAAATGTTTAGCTTTTGCCCACCGTTAGCGACACAGTTTTGGCATTACTTCATGTTAGACTCACAAGCCTGTCTCTAAATGCTTCATTCAATAGAGACTGGAGGCTCCTAGGTTTCAATGCTAAAACTGGATGGAAACAATTACAGAGTTAAAAAAAAAAATCCAAAGGCTTCATATGCAGAAATCAAGTGCTTGTAAACACTGTCGTACCACATAACGTTGCTCGGGACATCCATTTTTAACATTTTAAATTGAAGCTTAAAGCGGAGTTTCAGGAGCTGGAACACGCCTCAACCAAGCCTCTGCTGGCAGTAACCATAAATACACACATAATCATGTCCTCTTTCGCTCTTGCATTCTGCGCCCCCACCCCTTCTGTTCTTTTACTTCTTACTCTCCTTCCACTCTCCATAGGGTTATAGGGGGTCCATCGTGCCCGACGACATTTAGCATGTCAAGTTGTTGGCAGTGCTAAGGAGAGGAGGTACTCTCTGAAGAGCTGGGTCTTCAGGAGTGGAGAGCTGGTAGGAACTGGTAGGACATTCCACCAACAGGGAACAATGGATGAGAAAAGTTGGGATTGCCCTGAGGGTACTGGTGGCAGAGCCAGGCGTCATTCACTGTCTTGAGGTCACTGTAGGGATAGTGTTAAATGTTAGATTGTTATGTGGACATTGAGACACAGAGCAGCTTTATGCTTGGGTTTAGGAAAGCAGGTGCTATTCTGATCATTAGAATGGTAACCAAGGTCAGGGGATATGGCTGTCTCACTCCATAGACACAACAAATAGGTACATAACATAGAAGCCTCTACAGATTCAGCAGTGCACAGGAGGTGAACTGGCACCTCTCCAGTGCACCTTCCACATTTTTTGTCCATACTGGACTTGAACCGGCCACCCTCCCACCTTACAGACTGAGATACACTGAGTATTATAATTTATGGACATAGAGTTGCTCTGAGGGCATAGACGAGCCAGAGAGGACAGCTTCTTCAGAATTGAGGCGGCATCATGTCATGTCAAGTGTATCGATAAATCCTCCATTCTCCTTGGCCGAGCTTCAATAAACCTTTCAGCATAAGACATCTTGGACTGCAATTTCTCTCCACTGACTGAACTGACCATTGATGGATAAAATTCTCCACAATGGAAGGTGCTGAAATCTCCAACTGTTTGGTATTGCAAGACCAACAGCCTTGTACCTTTGTACCTTTTTTTTTATCAAATAATCTGATATTTTCTAACTCAGTTGTTTAAGCACTCCAACTATGAGTCATCTAAAATTGTCTCTTGAGAAAATTGATGGGACATTTTAACATCCGAACCTCCCAAAATAGAACATATAAACTGCCTCCTACTTAACAACTCCATGAGAAGATGAACCATAAGGCTTGCTTTCAGGGAAAAGTAGGATACAGGGTTTTTCGGAGCTTTTTTACATCCTTCCAGCCTTTTTTAGAACCTGTCTCTTGTGAGTCCCCTGAGAATAAACCATTAATTGAAAAAAAAGGAACAAACTTAACAGCCTGTGAAATAACTTTTAATAGCCAACTACAATGTAATACTTAAATTATAGACTTCAATTGTGCCAATTTTCAAAACATCACTGGGTCATGAAGGAAATGTATAAAAATGTTAGTGCTGTTTTGGGTTGTTAACAAAAGTATTTCCTCTGCAGAAAAACATCAGCCCTGGTGTTTTGTTAAAACCTATGTTCTTGTTTTTCTGACAGTCTGTTGGAATATATATTATTATAGGGCAACCAACAATTTAAAGCTGTATAAGTTCCAAAATTTTTTCTAAAAACTTCTCTTACTGGCTCATGTTCAATTCAAATCTTTCTCTTTGACAGTAATTTCAGTATCATTTGGCATTTGTTTAATGGTCCAGTCCATATTTAGGAGTATCTATTGGCAGGAATTGAATATAATCTTCATAACTCTGTTTTTGTTCGTGTATAATCACCTGAAAATAACAATCACTGTGTTTTCGTTGTCTCAAAATGAGTCCCTATATATCTACAGAAAGAGCAGGTCCACTTCCATGGAGTCCGCTATGTTTCTACAGTCGCCCTGAGCAGACAAACCAAACACTGATCTACATATGGATATCTGCTTTTAATGTGAATTTCACAGCCAGAATTTTCCCTACACACTTGGAAGGAGAGGGTGAGGCGTGGGAGAGTATTCATTTGGTTGCAATCTGCAACTTCACCACTAGGTGCCACAAAATCCTACACACTGGACCTTTAAGCAAAAAACACTACCAGAAGATAGATAACCAGATAAATGTTGATGGTTGCCAGTACTGTTGCATAAATAGTCTTCCAAATGAAGAAAACATCACCTTTATGAAATATATAATATATGTAATTATATAATAATACATACATACAGGTACAATGAGCCTTGGAGAGGCTCCTTAGATTGTAGTGCTACTTAACTGTGCAATTTTAATATACTTCAGCTTTAATTGAATGCACGTGCTCACACACACGTGGTTATGTGTGTGTGTGTGTGGTGGTGTATTCTTCTGCCTCCTCATGGCCAGTTGTTGCAGCGTGGCAGAGGTTTGACGTGGCAGAGGTTTGACGTGGCTGATCTCCCTAATGCACCCTCCTCTGCAGAGGTCATAAATTAGTCTGAAATACGGAGCGGGCCACCGCTGCCAACCTCATCTGCAAAGTGAGTGAAGTGAAGCAGAAAGAGTCCGCCCCGAGATGCAGCGTCAGGCTGTTCTCAATACAGAAGTCTGGCGTGTCTGCAGCTCCGGCCCTCCTTTTCTGTCTCAGAAATGAGATATTATATTCTGTCATCTCAGAGTCCTCGCTTTGTTCCACAGCTAAGACTGCATCCAGCTCCCACTGTAGATAATATTGACTGATTGGCCTTATTTTATAAACCTGGCATTAATTAGAATTTCTATGAGTAATAAAATGTGTTGGATTTCCATTATTATGGAGAGAGAAAGATAAGGAGCTCTTTTTGTCTGAGAGGATTTTCCTGGCTTTGCCCTGCTTAAAGCGTGAGCGACTCTTAAAAGAGAAGAATTAAAAAAAGATATGACATGAAGCAGGCATTGCTTTTTCTAATTTTCTATTGTCATTTTATTTCTCTAACCTTTTGAATCATTATGGAAATTGAAATAAGGCATTCTAGAGAAAATACTAATTTCATTTCAACCCAAAAAGCAACCTTTTATCTACATCTTTCTATTGTGTTCCCAAATGGCTTCTTTGTTTGGTTTGATTGGAAAGTAATTGCGCAGTGATTGATATAAACTCAACAAGAGTTACTTTTATTGCGCTTGTAGTCCAAGTCACCATCAACTATCATAATTAACAGGCAACTAAACTTAATTAATTCTCTATCTGCCCACTGCCAGAAAATGTCACTAAAACCAATTTTAATAAGCTGCTCCAGGTCATCTGAATGATTTGTGAAGGTTTGTCAATGTTCCTCACATAAAAATCTGTCTGTACATCAGCACTTCAGTGAGTTTAAGGATGAGTACTGACACGGCATCTCGCAGTCTAGACCTTGTGTTTGTCCATAATTATTTCGGGTTATATCGAGAAGAGAACTTCCATGAAACTGTGTTCTGACTACCTTGGCTTTGGTAACATGTTTTTCCTAGAGTTGTACAAACAAAATTGATTAGCCTCTCTTTTATGTGCCTGAATAACAATTCTTTTGATGATGCATATAAATCAAAAACGTGTCTGCTTGGTAGCTGCAAAGGTGTTGGCTTTGAGGGAACAACCTCGTCTCATATGGATACCACTTACACTAATAAACAGTGATTTTTTTTCAGGCAATAAAACATGTTCACCTTACTTGACTTTTGCTAATTTTCTTGAGTTGAAAATACATTTGCCTGACAGCCATTGTTCTGAAATGTAGCCAGTATAATCATATGACCCCTAATGTTCTATATATACAAATATATAAATAGCAAACAGCTTTTCTTATGAAACATCTGATCGAACATATGTTTGCCACACATAGCATCTGTATATCAGAACAATGGCAAAAGGGCATTCTGAGCTTTATAAATATAAAAAAATAACATGAAGACTTTTTCACTGCTATTATTGTTCATTGTCTTACTTCATTTTAGGTCCTAATCATGCTCTGTGGTTTGGAACAACTGTTCTGATAATTAAGGGGCTTTGGGGGATATAAACAAGAAATCTAATGTTGATAATAGAGTCAGTGAGTCAGTCAGCAAATTGGCACAATTAAAAGTATACTGGATTAGCTATTAGTAGTTAAATTTTGCAATGATACCCTGAATATACAGACAACCATCACTGATACTGAAGAAAACTAAAAAAGTGGTCATATTTTTGGACTTCTAAACTTTCTAAGCACGATTTCTGAACAGATTTATGGATGTTAACTTGTGAAGGACATGAGAGATCTAAAAATGGATCCAAAAATATATATATCACATTCGCATGTCCACATATGACAGTTATGACTCAGAGAAAGTACAAATGTTGATGCAAATTGCAGCAAACAGGCCCTCAGGGTTTGTAAGTACCTTAATTGCCTTCATGAGCTATGTGTCACAGCCATTGCTACTGCTGCCAGTGACTGGTGGGCCAAATTACAATCGCTAACTTTACTTTTTTTGCTTTTTAGAACTTGTACCCCTCCATTTAATCAAAGACAAACTCTTGTCCTCATTTATATTCTAATCATCTTACCACATGGGGCAAAAAGTGTAACGTGGCCTGAAGGAGGCACCTTATGAAAAGGATGCTCCAAAGAGCTGATGGACAAAGTTGAGGCTAAAAAACAAAGTTTGTGCCTCTATTGTGATGTATGCTGGATAAGTAGGTAGACCTCACAGCACACATAGAGCAGAGTTTCTCTTCCTGTCTCACTAAAGCAACAGCAACAATTTAGCATTTATAGGCTTTAATCACTAGAGGATGAAGGATGTCAGTTACAAGATTAGTTTAATCAGCCCCTTCCTGCTCCTCTTCCTGGCTCATTACAGTGAGGACACTAATGGGCTGATATACGTCAAGGTGCACACCAACAGGTGAGGCTGATTAACCTCAGAAAGCTCTTTATCAAATCATCCATACCACATTTCAGCGCTGTCGTGTGTCTGACTTTAATTTCTTTGATTTTCTTTGAGTTATATCCCCTTTATTATGTATTTAAGGTAGTAGACTTCTCTCTCTATAAGTTACTGATGTATGTAGATTATCAGAAGGCTGTGCAGACAGCTTCAAACCTCATCATACAGACTGCAGCAATCCTCAGACCAAAGGTTTCTTTGACAAAGATGAGAAGAAGTCAAGTCTGAGGTGTCAGAGCAGACTTTATCAGAGAAAATGGTTTCAGGTGCTTTTTTATGTTTCTCTTGTTGTGTGGCAACTTTATCTGACTGATGAAAAGCAACATATTGGCGGGGGTTCCGCTTTTTGTGTGATTTTGTTGCAATCCAGCATTACTTGTCCAAGTCGCAAGCAGCAAAAGCCATATTGAACACAATAAGTCATTGTTCAACACAAATCAAGGGAGTGACAAAAAATAATGCGGTGTAAGGCTAGATTTTGCTCCATTCATTTGAGCTGGGGTAGTTTGTTTTGGCTGCAATGGTCGGGACAGCAGGAGGTGCCCTGCGGTGGAGAAGTCAAGCCAGAGAAGAAACGCAATCTGACGCCACGCCAGTGGCAGCCAATCAGACAATGAGACCAGTCAAACCCTGCACAGTCAGTCTGAGCGCGATCCAGGTGGAGTTCATGGACTAAATTGTGATACTCTGGTTTATTTCATGTACCCAACTTTTAAATCTGTGTCACAGTCTACACTGCAAAATAAGCGAGACAGAGAGAGAGAGAGAGAGAGAGAGCATTGGTTGAGAGACATAGACAGTGATTGAGAGTGAGAGAGCACCAGTACAACCCCACCAGCATCCACCCGTGATTCGCTGCATCGCCTGATTTGGTCTGAATATGGCCTAAGGCCAACTCTGGTTGGTTTCCAAATAATTCCTAGAAGAGGAGTTATTTTGAATTTTAAGAATATAATATCTTTTTCTTCCTACTCACCCACTAAATCTTATGATTTAACAGAAAAGTCATAATGAGCTGTATAACCTTCTGCTCCTGAGGGTTAGTTTTTTCAAGTACTAATCATACTTTCAAATGAGGATCAAATAATATATGACTTCTTTAGAATAGCAAAGCTAACATTGTTACAGCAACAAGCTAACACCGCGGTCATGTCAGCCATCTTAATCAGACGCATCACATCCTCTCATTAATTAACAGTGTCCTGTGAGATCTCCCCTTTTGAAAAGCTTGTTTCAGCAGTCTTTACCATCGTGCATCTGAATGCTCCCCGCTCACTGTCTGCTGCAGACACACTTAAGATAATGAATAGCTGGAGGAGGCTGGCGTTCTTTACTGCAGCCCAGTAAAAGGCCACTCTGTCTGGATCCCCCAAGCATGAAAAAAAAAAAAAAAAAAAGAAAAGAAAAATCTTTCCAGCAGCATCTGGTTGGAGTGTGCAAATCAGGATGTTGAATCTTTTTAGATTTAAATGAATTCAGACGGTTGTATTAAAGATGTACTCAAGTCAACATTTTATGTTGCTATGAAAGACAGGCCACCTCAATAAAATCTTCATTCACATTCTTCTCCCCTTCCTGTAACTATCCATGACTCTCCACAGGAAGGTCACCAAACTGGAGCTGCATCTGTTCACTGCCAATAACTAAAATAGGTAAAGGTCGACCTGAGACAGACGGGAAGGGGGAGGGGGTTGGAGGAGCCTTGGAAGTGGGGTGAAACCATTGGCTTTTGATTGTCATCGTATTCATCTGCCAAGATTTTGTTGGCAACGTCTTTGAAACCTATTTGAGCGTTTACTAATGAATTCATCTCAAATGAGCCAAATTGTGGGTATCGGCACTTTTAATAACTCCTTTTTGAGCTACAAGAAAAAATAGTTGCCACATACTGCTCGGTAAAAATGTCTGATTCACAGGTTCTTAGAGACTCGTGTTACAGATCGATGGATGGTTCTGTAACCGCAGAAAAACAAGACTCATTAAAGTCCGACAACCTGACTGAACAAAATAAGTAAGTAAGTTTGATTTAGCTCTCAGTTGATGCAGAAAGTATGAACTGGCTTTAACTGTGTGAAAGTGACTAAGCAGATCTTTTTGGCGGCTTTTTATGCATTCATTTTTGATTTGATTAATTGATTTGTGGCAGCTGAAACTGTGGAGAGAGAGAAGGGGCAACATAAAGCAAAGGGCCGTATGTTGGAATCAAACTCCAGGCAACTGTGGTAGTACAGGGACAAGATTATGTCCGTACAGTCTTGTTGAACTGCCATGTTTCTACAGTAGCCCAGAAAGGACAAACTAAATGCTGGTTCTAGATAAGATGTTTCTTCTTCACACTCAGAAGGAGATGGTGAGGTGATCAGCAATCAGCAACTATACCACGAGAAGCCATTAAATCTAGCATACTGATCTTTTACAATGTATACCTAAAAATAAAATACTTATAACATACATGCATATTGTGTTGCATTTGGTTTTATTTACGCGATTTAAAACTTCCATAGTTTCAGTTTTATTTAATACTGAATCAATTTTCATCAATTTGAAGTTTGAAGAACGGCTTAACACCCCTTGAAAATCTTCTAGTCTAGTGTTTTTCTTCTCACATTGCTCTAGTGATGTACAAGTGTACCCATGGGTGTGGTCAGGACATTGTGACATCACACTTTAAATGTAATGCACCTTTAAAACCAAGACAGACACATTTTTATGTCAGCACATTGAGATATGTGTCGTGTATGGAAGGTGTTATATAAATAAAGTTGTTTCTAAATGAAGACTGGCACAGCAGTGGCTCCATATTGCACGACTCTTATGGGTGACTGGTGGTGACTCATTCCTTTGCTTCTAGTAAGTTAGCACTGACTCTTAAATCAGTCAAAAATCACATTCGACATGCAAAACAAACACATTCACCAATACTGTGTACCATTTTAGGATATGAAACTAGACGCTCAAAATGACATAATTAATAAACCTGCACAAATGGTTGCTAATTTTTCTCATTTGAGTGACAGAACGCTCTGCATTTAGAAGATAAACTTCACTTTTATGTTTTGCTTTTTGACCATGCTTAACAGTTTTGTTCACACTTCTGTAAACACATCTCGAGTAGATCAGCCCCTCAGACTGTTGACACTATTACAGCCACTACCCCAGACTGCCATTTATACAAGGCAGCGTAAACTGTCTCCAACAAAAGCCTGAAATGGGTCAGAGGATATTTAGGGACAAGAAAGTGCTCAGGGAGTAAAGAAGGGAGGATTCAGAGGGATTTGAAAGGCTATTTGTTTCATCACTATTTGTTACTGAAGCAGAGGGGATTATGGTGCTAGACTTGCATTTTTTCATCATACACTGGATGTTTAGTATCACAAGCTGAATTAGACCAAAAGGGCAATACATAGATAAACTCAAGAGATGCCTTTAAGGTCACCAACTTACTAAGATATTTCCAAAATGATCTCCCTGGATAGTTTGTATTCCCAGGCTTAGACTACACTGTAGAGACTGTATGTACATGTCAGTACAAATCTACTCTCCTCTTTCCTTTTTTTTTAAAAATTATTTTGTAGCTTTTTGTTTGTCATCCTCTTTGATATGTAGAAATTTAGCCAGTCCGATCTTATGAAGGTACCTTCCACAAGTGTTTTGGTTTTCATCAATAACACAGTACATTTTAAATTCAAACAGGATGTTGGAGTAAAAAATATGAGAAGCTGCTGTTCACGACATAGCTGAATAATAAAGAAATAGTTAATCAAGTTCTGACCTACTTCGATTTTCAGTTCTGAAACAAGAATCTGAAGACGCCATGTCCGATGTACTGCTTCTTACGCCTCCTGGTTAATCTAAATATAGGCAAAGACGTTGATCATTGTCATCTGTCACTTACCTGTCAATTAAAGCAGCAGTTGTCATGAACAGGGAAATTAGCTATAGACTCCAAAACTGTTGTCTGAACCAGGCTGTAAACATGTTTATTTACGCTGTGAAATTGGGCATTTTAATACGGCCGCTTATGGAGATCAACTCACTTCTTCAGCCTGTCTCAAGAGGCCGCTCGAGGAATTACAGTTTTTAGCACTTCACATTGGCTTCATTTCCCAGCACCGGAGGTTGCTGCTTGGCTCAGCTCGCATCAGTCTGCACAGAGCAAATCATGCTGGACGGAAGTCAGACACACAAGTGGCATAGAGAATCTGGTCAAAATAATTCTCAAAATAAAATAACCTGTGGACACTTCCGATCATTAAAACAGCCAGTCAGAAGTACAGAAACAGACACTGATTTTTAGTCATGTAAAATGACAGTCGCACACTTACACAAATAAAGAAAAATGATAGAAGCAATAAAAATAACAAAAAAATAAATAAATAAACATATGGGCTAATATAAAGTGTATGGATTGCAATGGATTGCTGTAGCTATGTCACGATTTCAAACAATGATCTGACAAGAAAAGAGTTTTATATTGCCTTTTCTTTTACAACAAAAGTTGCAAAGAGCTGTTGTGAAATCAGGACTGTGATATGGGTCTTCAAAAACCACTCTCAGCTGTAAAACACAAATTTACAAGCAACAGTGCTCAAATATTTGAGCTGAAGTTTTTCAGCCACTCACTGAGTACCTCTGGGTCTCTTTAGCATCCTTATGTACCGGCAGTATCACATATGTGTCCCCATTGACTTATTTCAGTCCCTTTATACAGGTCAGGCAATGACACACACTGTAGCGCCGAGGGGCTGTGGATGCTTTCATCTTCACGGTGCACATCACACACACACACACACACACACAGCTGACACACACATAAGCATGCATGCATGAATTTGCGTGCAAACACAGACAAGCAGGCGTGTACGCACACAAAAACACACATATGCAGCCTTGCGCTTACATACACAAACACATATATGGGGTAATTTCTTGCTCTGGCGCTCTTCCACACGTTCAAACACACACACACACACGCCGAGCGAGGAGGCCAGATGGAATCACAGCGTGGGTTGTTGGCCTTTCACACTCTGGAGACTTGATTTCTCACTGTTTCTTCTCCTTCACCGGGCCTTTTCCCTCTTGTTCCTCATCTCTCTTACCCCCTTTTCTTCTGCACTCTCTCATCTTTGTCAATGCTTCCTCGCCTTGGTTTCACCTCTTCTGTCCTTTCTATCTGACCTTTTTTATTTGTTCTCCGATTGCAGGCCTTTTCACTTTGCAAACAATACATGACAAAAGGTCGATTGTTTTGACCAGATTGTTCAATTCACAATGAGGCAGGCTTTTTTCTGAAGACTCTCTTTGACTCCAAAGGTGTAGTGGAAGAGTTATCACATTGTGGTTTTGGAAAAAAAAATCACACAGTTGTCCTGAGCTATAACCAGGAAATGCACTTTCACTCTGGCTGCAGTCTTCCATAATCAAATCAGAGGCAAGAGAAAAGAGGGAGAAATGCTTAGTCCTTCAACCCTTTGGGTTGTCTGTGCCGTAAATATTGATTACAGGTTAAAGGCAATTAGAATAATGGAGCTAAAACCTTGTAGCCTCTGCCAAAGCGTTCTTGGCTTTACTGTGCAGTTCATAGAATAAAAATGGTGGAGAAAGCTTGCAAGTAGGCTGGGTTTCTGATTTAAAGAGTTCGAGTGTCTTACCGAAATAAGCCCTTAATACGTCTTACAGAGGATAATGCACATTATACACTGCCGATCAACATCCTGAGCAAGGGAAATCTCTTGCCAATGCCCAAGAGCTGGACTTAAAAGGTAAACTCAAAATTAGACAAGGAAGTGTTTAAGGATATCGACTGCCCGAACACACTTAAGATTTAATTAGCGAAAACAAACGGAGGTGTTTAAAGTCCCAGAAGTCTCTATGCAGAAGAACAGGAAGCCAGAAAAAGGCAGACATAGTCTACGAGTCAGTCCAAAGATTTTTGTCTGATATTCCCACGGCACTGTCACTTGAACTAAAGATTAATTAACCATGAAGTTTGTTCAGTTGGATTGATTTTAAATTGGATATTACTCAACACTATTGACTGATTGATCATGTTTGGTCACTTGGCTGGAATTTTTAACCATTTATGCATCACTTTCAGCTATTTCAACCATTTTACCTTCAAAGTTTTCACCATTTAATTATGCCATTAAGCTAGCTAATAAGTTTTTCTCCATTACTATTTACTAACTGTTCATGTATGCTTCACTTTTATCTTCCTCATTGTTTCTTTATTACCTCTAAGCTAGTTGACTACTCCATCTGTCAGCTAGCTTAACTGTAACTTTTAGTAACATTTTCAACTATTACTTTAACTTTTCATCATTTATGCTAAGCTATTTATTACTTACAGCTATATGTATTTTTTTTTTTATTATCAGCTATTTCAACCCTTTGTCTGTTACTTTTAATTAAGTATTTGAACTGTTTCTCATAGCAATATTTCAATATTTATACAAAGAGATAGCAAAAGCAAACAGCAAAACTACATGTGAAAGTTGGACATTTCTTTACTGGGACAACTATTACGCTACTGATGGTATATCATGACATAATCTGCATGAGGACAGGCCACAGATGGCAGACACCTCAGGGTCCTGATTCAAAGCAAATCATGGGGAGCAGCAGTCCAGTTCTGTCTTATAGTGTGCCATAAAGCTTGGGGCAAAGTCTGTATCACCCCACACACAAACACCCTCTCTCTCTCTCTCCGTCTCTCAACACAGGCTCTGTGTCAAAATGTCATATAAATATTTAAAGTCTGATCAGGGGACAGTCAGGCAGCCAGAGATTCCCAGAGGGTCCGATCTCCCATTTCTAGCTCTCAATGCAATCCATTTTCTGGTCAGACTCAACACATTCCCACAGGTTAGAGTGTGATCGACTCCAACGCACACATACACATTCACTTTCTTTATCAATACAACCATTCAATCAGCAGCACAGTGGGAGTGCTCTGTGGAATATGTTTCAAAATCCACATTGAACTGAAAAAAGCCCACACTAGATAAAGCTGCACTCTATACTGAAAACTTTTTTTCTTTTGTAAAATGGAAACCTCCCAGAACTGCACTAATTCCATGTCCTTGCAACGAGCTAAAAAATGTTCATCGGATAAATCGGACCAATCTTGATTTTCTAGGTTGCAGCAACCTTAATGAATAAAGACTCTCTCTGTAAGTAACTAACACACATCCACCTCCAGGAAGAATCACCCTACGGTGAGTGACACTAATGTAATTTTCAAACTGAGACCAAATGAAGGATACTATGATGATCCACTCTCTACGTCTGTAACGGTCCTGCTTGTCTATTCAACCCCAGCGTAGGCAGGAATGTAAACTGGGACTGTTTCGCCTTAAATAAACACGAGGACCCCATGTGGCCCCTCCACTTTCTCCCATAACCCCCATAACCACCCTGTGAGGCGGTTATTAAGCACTGACAGACACATGGCTACTCTCAAGCTGACAAGGGAGTGTTCAACATACATGCATGTTTTTGTGTATGTGCAAATGCAGGCATGTGGGGGTGTACATATTTGCTAACATTAGTAAATATACATGTGCAGACCTGAGTCAATACATACGTCCTTCATGGGATTGATACATGTGTTTGTGTGTGTGTGTGTGTGTGTGTGGGGGGGGGGGGGGGGCTAACAGCATTTCGCCAGAAATTAATGAACAAAATGTAGTTATGAAATATTCAGGTTCATTCCCTGCCAGCAGTGATTCACAGCAGCATGATGATAAACTAAGCAGTCTGAAGCAGACGGGTCTCATGAAACCTAGACCGTATCGCTCATTTTGGTACATGTTTACATCAAGAGGTGTAACTTATATAAGTGCTAATAAACAACATTATTTAAAAACACAGAATGACTCAATCTGGGCAAAGGACTCTGAGTATGAGTCATACAGGAGAAAGATAGACTTCAAATACTAATTTCCGTTTGTTTCGTGTATTAATGTCAGGCGGGTTACATCAGATCAGATGTGTGTGACGCGATCATAGATGTATTGCACAGCAAATGGAGTTGAAGTCAGTGAAAAGGCAATTCGAGATTTCTTTCAAAATACATTAAATATGTTGGAAAGTAGTTGCTGAAAACATGTGAAAAGACTTTGAATGATATATTACTGAAATGTGGAGTTGGAGGTTAAAACAGTTTTTCACCAGTGTTCAGTCCAGGATTTTTTGGGCGGTCCTAAAGGGTTGGCTCGATGAAACACTGAGGCCACACTGAGCATACCCCTGCAACCCTAGCAGATAGATAGAGATTAATTCATCTGGTTCAGAGTGTTACAAAGTTAGTCATGTCATTTTCTGAACTCATCTGACACGTTTCAGTCGCTTCAAAATTGGTACCTAACTGCTCCCACGAGTGGGCATGGCTTCAGCGCATTCAGCAGACACGCCCCCACAGTTCTGGAGAATACTGCTCATTTTTATACAATTTAACACCTAAAACAAGCGTAAAAACCTTGTAAACTTTGCAAAATTTAGGATTTTTTTTATTTTGCTGTTTTCATCAAACATTTCTAATACAATCATTCAAAATGCTCATGAAAATACATTTATGGAAACACTGTTTAAACAACCTTCATGTACACCACTTAAAGTAAATAGAGGTGGTATCGTTTGACTTTTCATAATCTAACTGAAAACAGTACAAATGAATCATTTTGTAACTGACAGGAGATCATCCCAGATCCCTGAACTGATCTCTAAACCGAGTTCATTCACTTTGATCCTTGATCCTCCTCTATCCTCCCCCTCTCTCTCCCAAAGCCCCAGAGGAGTTAGTGAAACAGAAACACATCAGGGAGATCAAACAGGGACCCGTCACTACTGAGAGACCATAAAAAGGCTGAAAGAGAGCGAGACTGTGTGTGTGTGTGGAAGCTGAGATTCTGGGAATATGGAAAGCAGTCAGTGTGTGTGTGTGTGTGATATTTTTGCATGTGTGCTTTCATATATGTGCAGGTGTGTCTTTATGCCCTCTATAAGTGTGTTTAAAACAAAGTTTCTGTACTGAACACAGCATATTCTCACTCTGTGTGTGTGTGTGTGTGTTTGTGTTTGCACAGGACAAAGGTTCTGTGATATAGGATATGAGGAGCAGAGTATGGGGAGAAAGAGAGAGTTGGCAAACCCGCTTGGTTAAAATTGCTTCCAGCTTTAAAAGAAAAGAGGAAATACCATTCGGGGAGAGAGATCCTCTGCGTCTGTGTTAAACATCATTGCCATTGTTCACGTCTGCAGAGTTTAAGCTGAAACACCTGCTCAAAGAGGCCCTGTCAAGCTGAAAAGGCACTTTTTCTGTGTTCATTATTGAAGTTTGTCTTTCATACAAAAAGATTTAGACTGGACAGAGTTGTCATATAATGGCCTCGGTTAACCTGTAGGGACCATTAGTATTTAGTTCGGCTTAGGAAGGCAGAAATATTCCACAGACTGAAGCACACTGGCAGTTTAAGGAGAACATGACAAGGATCTGTTTGCATTAAACATGTGCTGCAGTCAGAATCTTGAACATTAAGCTACTTTTTCAAGGCTACTCTAACAACTGTTCTGTTTTTACAATGCACTGTAGAGGTGGGCATGCAATATGCTTACATAATCCTCAACTGCTGAGCCAGTTCCTTACTATTACTACTACTTCTACTACAACTACAGCAAAAGGCTTTAAAATCTACCCTCAACTGGTTAATAGATTGCATTAATATGCAGCAATCGTCTGGTATGATTTAATGTGCTTGACTTAGAGTAATCTTGAATGAATTTATGTACAGTTTATGAAGCACATTTTTAGGATACACACACATTTCTGTAAAATGGAAAAAAACCAAGCAGCAACCTCTGTGGCTGTGAAACGATCCAACACAAGTGCCAAAAACTGCAGTTCCTTGAACAGCCATTTGAGGCTGGCTACAGAACGAGTTAATCTCTATAAGGCCCGATGTTAAAATGTCCAACTTCACAGCAGAAATAAACATGTTTACAGCCTTATACAAAAAACAGTTTTGCCCATTTTTAGATGAGGCAGGGGGTGGCAGAGGCAGGACTGTCAAGACAGCGTCCAGAGCCACCACACTCCTTCACAACAGCTCTTCAGAAACCTATGGATGATGAAGTTTCCATGGTTTATACTGTCTTTATTTAGAACCCAGTGTCAGGTCTCGTATACTGTCATGTATATGGCCTCAAACATAAACAACATAAACATTTGTCTATAGGTTTTCATTTCATTTGGTTGATGAAAAAGGTTCATAGGTGCCCTAGGGATTTATGACGTGATTCTTTACAACAGGGGTGTCCAAACTTCTTTTAAAGAGGGCCAAATCTGACAATGTGAAGATGCCAGGGGGCCAATACTAACATTTTAAAAATGAAAAACAATAAAAGTTACATACAAATGCACGAAGTTTGCATGAAGTTGATACAAATCTGAACCTCATGTTCATTTTAAACATGACTTATTATGAGTAATGCAAAGTCTGTTAACATTTAAGTTTAAAACATATCACTCTTGCTCTTGTCTTTAACAAAATCATTCAGAAAGTAATATTTGTGTCACATCTACAGGTATATAACACCAGCAGTTATGTCCTTAGAGGTTTAAATGCTTCATTATGTCAACCAAAAAGCCAAATCTTCCAGCTATACAGTATCTGACAATCCTAGCAGGCCATAAATAATATATTATAAAAACAAAGCTGTGGGCCGCATGAAATCTGACCACGGGGCGTTATTGGCCCCCGGGCCGGACTTTGGACATGCCTGCTTTACAACATTAAATATTTGAGATGACCTGTCATGCTCTCTCTATTTTGCTCACGTCAGCAGGCTAGGTTAACTAGCTTCCACTTTAGTAGCAGCTCCCACACACTCAGTGCTGTGCTTTTGTTTAGTCTAGCTCACATTGTCTCTCTTTCATAGCTCCAGTTGTGGTGGTGGCAAGGGAATGTCTGTGTGATTTGAATCATGACGCAAAATAAATAATGTATGGAGTCAAAAGGAAAAAGGAATGTTAAAATTACAAATAAGAAAAGCATGTTACAATGTCGGCCACCAATGCTGATCCACTGATTCCGTATCTTTTGGAATTTCAGCAAAATAAGAAAAAAAAAAAAGTACCCTCCAATACAGAAAATTCACTAAAATATCATAAACACTAATCAAAAACTATCACCAAGAATAGCCTATATTGATTTCTGTGTCTGGAGATGATGAAATAGTATAACTACACTGGTTAGTCGTTTCTAACTCTAACAAACAAAAGACAGAAGAAGAAGAAAAATTCACTCTTATTCAAAAAAGTCTGAAAGGACTCAAGAAATGTGCATTTTAACAACCCTACATGCCTGTGGATATGGAAATGAAAAACCTTAAACATACTGTGTTAATATATTCGGCTAAGCAGACATTGATTGAAAGGATCCGTGGAAGCTCAGTGTTCAGAGCACGCTGACTGGTCTAAAGTACAAATGCATTTTTGTGGTGAAGCATATAGAAAGCAGCTGAAAGGCAAATCTCATTAAACAGCTCCATGTACGCCAAGAAAAAAAAAGTCAGACATTTCCTGAAAAGAGGTTTGTTGCTGATAAAATCAAACACACATGTTGTGTATACCATGCTAGTGAAGTATAGAAAGCATTTGAGAAACATGTTTTTTTTTATGATGATGATCAATGGACAGGTTGTGATGATCGGAGGATATAGTTCAACCCACCCACCTCGTCTTATGTATTTCTTTCTCTCCACAGAGTGTACGGCGCCTCGTCATCGGCCATTTGGGCCCAGACTGCAGCACCAGATGGATAAAACAAGAACCTTTAAGACTGTGAAGGAAAAAGCACATTTTCTAACTGGTGAGATAAGAGGCAGAATGTTTTGACATATCCGACTACTTTATACAGCCAGCCTCATTGATTATAAAAGACTCGTTTTTCTCCCAATATTAGTCAAAGATTTACTTCAACAGGCAAGGTCAGTATGTGACTCTCTTCAAGGAAAGGAGGGTAATTATAATTTGCTGAATTATTGATTGAATAATATGATGAATTAATCACAATGAACGTGTGAAATGACCTTCAGAGCAGAATTTAAATCATGTTGATAATAGCATTATTGGAAAAGGCTGAGGTGCTTATGAAGGAGATGAATAAAGAGGTAAATAATGCGACATTGTTCTGTGTTTCTTCTGGCATGGGCTTTTTTTTTTTTTTTTTTGAGCCAATCACTGAATGTTTTCTCATATAACACCTGTACAGCACACAAACAAAGGGTTAGCAGGAGACATTTAATTATCTTTTGTAATGAGGAACATTACATACATGGCTATCTTGTGGATATGTTTAGGATTTCTTGACAGGTGATTACTGTGGTTATAAATGTACCTGGCTAACTAAAAAGTAGCCTTTAAAAACTAAAACTGACAATTAAAGTAAGACTTAAAGATAACTGGTGATAACTGTTACAGTTTATTTACTTGACCTGCTGAGCTAATTAGCAGCATGTTGCATTAAGTCTGAGCGAGTGTTGTAAGCTAATGTTATTGAGTCTTAGAAGGAAAAACTAACAGATTCATAGACTAAATGCATAAAAATATCTCATCTAAATTGGACAAAACACAAAGACGGTAAATAAGCTGTACTGTCTGTTGGCTTTTTTTTTTTAGTATTTACAGGATTTTGGTATGAATAAGTCCAAAACTGATATGACTGTCAACTATCTAAATCTTATCCCCAGGAATATAACTGTGTTAATGACAATGTTTTACCTTACTGCTCATCTCAAGCTTCCGATGTAACTTTATAAATTACTTTACTTAATCCAGAAGCAGGTTGTATCGTCAAAGGTACTTTCATAATCTCTTTGTTTGTTTAATGTTTGCCAAATACAGTACTTCCACAGACTGCATGTAATTTTGCATTTTTTCATGTTAACACCCTGAACTGGGACTAAAACCAAAATCAAAATTAGATACCAAAACTGCTAATTAGCTGATGAACACCATAATTTAACCTTGGTACACCTAGCTAACATGCACTTCCAGGTTTATCCTGCTCCAAAGTTACTTCTACAAAAACTGTTGCCGTTTTGTGCAAACATGGCTCTCTTGTGTGACTTTTCAGTGGATCTATAGCCTGATATCCACAGTGTGTCCTCCTGTTCACCCCAAAAGGGCCCCTGGATAGATGGCATTCTTCAGTGTCTTACTGAGCCAATGACTCATATGAAGAATAAGCAGTTTGAACACAGTGATGCCCTTGACGGACACAATTAACCTAGCGAGTCTGCCATTCAAAGCAAGGATATGAGCAAGGATACATATATGGAAGCAGCAACCTTTTGGTTGGCCTAATTAGACCGTTGCTTGGCGAAGTCATCATTGATCACCGGAGACTGCCATGATGATGGTGACATACCTTACTAAGATGTAGAAAGATGAGCAAGGTGTTCACGAGGACAACTTGAGGGTTAGAGTTAGACGTTACATGATGACTGGACATTTGAAATCCTGCTTTCAACCAATTTACTGTGAAAGGTGGGCGGACAGAGGAAGAGAAAAAGGAAAGAGCCTAGGAGAGTGAAATGAGATGGTGACGACAGGTCAATGGAAACCTCATCACGGGGATGTCAGATATAAGTCAAAGACTGTTGACAGGACTGAGTGCCATACACTCACATCCAACCCCCCTCTTAGATTTATAGCTTTCTTGTCCTTGGCAAACTTGAGACACACGGAGGCTTGCTGGGAGCAGAGTTTGTACTGTTACGTCGAGGCTGCTAGACCTCTCAATGAAAGAAAGTTGCACTTTCAGAATTAACTGCAGATATTGAGCTAAATTGCTTAACTGTCTCAGTTGACCTCCCTCTGAGACACAGAGTAGCATCTCTTACGTGGTCAGTGTCATGCCTGTTGAGTCAAATTCTACTCAATTACGTTCAACTATAACTGCACCATGACACCTGAAAATATACAGTACTGCAGTGCTCGCAGGACTGGATGGAGATGGGTCTCACTTTGACAATCTCCAGCAGAGTGTCTGGGGTTGATAACACCCATAACCCCCCTAGTGTGTCCAATTGTCCAAGGTTTCACAGGGTTTGGGCATAAAAACACCCCCAAGGCAATCATACCGGCTTGATTTTTATGCCACAGTATACGCCGACTCTATAAAATCATGTCCTCTCATAACTGGCATTGCTACGCAAGCAGTAGTGTATTAGGTTTTTATTGATGATGATTAGGTGTTTTTCTTTTCCTCTAGCCCCTTTCATGGCTCCTGCCTGCAGCAAGCGACACAAACAATAGGGGGTTAATGTTTTTTTATAGTGGTGGCCTCATAACTCCTTTCTGCGTATGAAGATTAGGTTTATTATTATTGCTCTCATCGGTGCACTGTCATCATAAAAGTTTTCCCAATTCAATGATGCACAAGCAACAGTGATGCCTACAGATGCAGGGTTTCAGCAAGTTCTGAGCGTACCTCACAGTTTGCCTAAAGGAGAGATAAAAAATAATTGAAGAGCAACCTGTTGTTTTATGATCCTTTCCATATTTGTCAGAAATGAAACTTTCGAAGACTTTCGGCTGCTACTAATACAATATTTTTCACTGAACGCTACATAAATATTGCTGGCTACTGACAAACAGTCTGCTGCTTCATTGGATTTAATGTCTAAACTCGTGATTTTGCTGGAAAAGCTTTTCTGACGAAAATAGACAATCGTCTTCTGCAAAATGCACTTTAAAAAGTTTGGTAATGCTGCTTTAAAAAACAAAAATGGAGACCAACTTCCAAAAGAAAAAAAAAAATCTCTTAAATTGTTCACTCACGTTCAGTATTCCTTTACTTCTTTTTGGCTGAACAAAAGAGCTGACAAAGGTTATTCCTTTATCACTTGTCTTCAAGGGGTTTCAAAAAGTACACCTCTCAGGATGACCAACATCTTACAAAAGGATAAAGCTGGATTGGAGGAGCTATATGGGGTGAGTACTGCAGTCCTTACTAAGGATTTCTCAACTAAGTGTCAAGGATATATTTTGACACATGGTCTGCAACTTAAAACCATTTTTATTATCAATTAACCTGCCAAGTTTCCTTCTTTGGTAAATGTCAGAAAACAGTGAACCAAGAGCGACATGAGAACATCAATACCATCTCACCAACTGGCTTCAAAATATGAAGCTATTGCTAGAAACCTGCATGAAACATACCAAAGTAGCTAACCTGGCTTCAGTTCTTTTACATATTAAACAAATGAGATATGAATGTATTATTAAGTAAGCTATAATGGTGATGGTAGTTGAATTTGTACTTTTGGACAGAGTCAAGTTATCCATTTCCTCCTCCTGTTTTCAGTCTTAATGCTAAGCTAGCCACTTTCAACCTTTGGGTAACGTGCTTGGACATTTCTGACTTTTAAAGTTATGCGGTAGTAAGTCGTACAGATAATAATTAAATGAAGTTAGAGTTTGAATGTTGGACACTATTATGCTGGATTTCTCCTTGAATTGTTGTTGAATGTTGATCTTAAGTCCCATGGCAGCCATGGAAAGAAGCCTTCATTCTCTGCTATGGAGAAACTTGCAAAAGACCACAGTTGATAGTTTTACGTGTCAGAAATATTGTCTTTTCTTAATTTACAGCTATTTCTTGAAAAGTAACTTAAAAATTACCTCATAAGTAATAGGCTGATCTGTAGCAGTAAAAATGTATTGGTGTTAACATCTAGGTTATCCAAACAATGTACTAATTGGTCAGTGTGATCAATTTTTGTGTAGAGGACATTTGGGCATTGTCTTTTTCCTCTTCCAAAACACTGTTGATTACAGGCATTGAAACAGGGCATAATTTCTGGCCCAGGCTTTTAGAAATTTTAATGGGAACCTGTCTAAACCAGGTGCTTTGCCAGAGGGAATTAACTGAATAGCCTCCCAAATTTCCTCCGTGGTAAAATGAACATTTGGATGAGCCGGTGTTCATATCCTGACACAGCAGGCTGGGAGCTCCTGTCCAACTATGTCATCAAATCTTCTCCTGAGCCTTTACTAGCACTGAAGGTGAAGAGGGATTTGCAAAAATCATGAATCATGTGCTATTAATAACCGGGAGAGCATTATCTAAATAATAGGAACCAGACTTTTTATTCTGTTCTGTTTCCAGATGATTTGTAGCTGACTAGGCCTGCTTCCAAATTAGTAGTATTTTTGTTTATTTACAGCCAATTTCTTGGCATGTGCAGTGCAGCCAGGAGTGCTGAGTTTGGATTGTCATGCCAGTACAAAAGATTTTTTTTCTCTAAAATATAAGCAGAACCCATCATTTCTCAGAAATTGAGTATTCAACCCTCACTAATTGATCATTCAGAAAAACCCCCAACAATGAATGTCCAATCATAGCTTAGAAACCGTAACCAGGCACAGCAGGACTGTCAAGCTTTAGATCAACATTGATACACCATGTATGGGACTAGGGATACTCCATATATGAAGAGTTTGGATGGTGATTTTCTTTCTTTTTTTTTTTTTTTAACCCTTTCAAAAACTGAAAATGCAAAAGCAAAAGTGTAAGGAACACATTAAAGGTGCAGTGTGTAAGATCTGGGGTTCTCTGTTTTCACGATATGGCAGAAATTAAATAAATTTTCCATAACAATGATTCCATTAGTGTATAATCATCTGAAAATCAGATTCACTATGTTTATGATACCTTAGAAAAAGCCTTTTATATCTATAGTCATTGGAGCTCCTCTTTTAAAGTGTCTATGTTAAACCAGCATGTTTTTACAGTGGCACGTAACAGAGAAACTAAACACTAGCTCAAGCATTTTGCACTTTCTTGTTTCATGGACCAGTATCTTTTTCGCACAAGAAAGGAGAGGGTGAAACAACAGGGCTGCAATCTGAAACTACACACTCGCTACCAGCTCGCTAGCTTACTACCAACAGTAAAAATAAGTAGGCTACTAAGTGTTTGTGTCTTTCATTTTGACAACAGATAACATTAAGTTAGCTAGCCGTTTTGCATAATAAAGTTTGAGGGCCACTGAAACAACAAAACAGGAGGGAGATGGCAGATGACCTTGAAATACAGGAGAAACCTGGGAAAAACTGGAATGTTGGCAAGTTTGGATCAGCTATTTACTTGTAGCTTTAGCCTCAGTCTTTGAGTGAGACATGATGCATGTAGCCATCAAGCGGATATCTAGGATCCCTCAACAGGTTCTTGTTTGAAAATGAGTCCGCTTGAAAAAGTCAGCCAGTGACAGCGGTTCAACAAACTCATGGACAAACTCACATCCACGTGTTTGTTGAACTGTTTGTTTAAACTAATAAAATCGAAAATTGTTTCAGTTGACCAAATCAATTGTCACTGGCGTAAAATGAGAAGCCTGCTTTTGTCTACCTCTGTCTGAAATAAAAAATCACATTGTTTTGAAAAAACTAAAAATTTATCATAATGTTTTCCATCATCCTCATGCTGCACTCATATTGTGCACGTAGTGAGGATTTCTTGCTCAAGACTACAACTTCCAGTCCAGTATAACCAAACATTTTTCTTGATGAAACACATATTGCAGGATAAATATTCAGGAAGTCCCGAGTCAACTTCTTTATCCACCCATGAGTTGATAGAGCAGTATTCCACCATGGCCAGATGTTTGGCCTTGGTTTGAGTTTGCATCTTGTTGAGTGAGAAGAAAAAGCTGTACGGTACAACATTAGTTTGTAGCTGATGTCTGTACAGAATGTGAGGGAGGATATGTTTTGAAAATGACCTGTAACCCAATCCAGCTCCTCAGTTTCTCCCTGATGGGATTCCCTTGCCGGCCCGTGTTGTTTTCAATTTGACAACATGTTGAAGAACATTTCATCCGTGCAGTCAGTGACCTCCTCTATGGGATCATCCAGTGCATGTTACACTGATGTTGCTGAGCCAGATGACCCACACAAAGGAGAACATGCATTTTTAGTGTGGATGTCTCCTGTGATGAGCAAACCACAGCCTTTTACAAGCTTTATCATCTGAGCTGCAGGACCACAGTCCTCTGATCAGATTGTATTGACTAGAGTGACTGATTAGTTCATACCAAATAAGTAGTATTAGGAAGTATAAATTGGGCCTTGACTTTGTACTTCTATCAAGGTTATGAATGAGAAGGAATTAGTGGGTGGTAAACCTGTGAGGAAGGCAGAAAGCTGTATACAATAGCTCAGTTATCTATTCATGGAGCTTGAAATATCCTCTATTAGCAACAGCTCTACTCTGAAAATGTTCAATATGAATTGCTTATATTACAGCCATGCATTCACACTTTACAAATTCACCTTGAAACACTGATTCATCACATCTAATGGAGACAAATGAATCACACAGTGCAAAGACATTCGTTGTAACTGTAACATTTACTCCTCTGTGGGTTAAAACTACCGTGTCCTTCTTTGGGTTATATTCTACTGACAACTGAAAAGACCCAAAATAGTATTAATATTAATGGTAGTAATATAATTCAGGGGCCTGTAGTGGTATAGTTATGGATTGCAACCCTTGTGTTTCACCTTCTCCTTCCGAGAATGGAGGAGACACTATGGTGTCTGTGAAATGTGCTAAAAATGCAAAATGCACTATGTAGAGCCAGTGTTTAGTTTGTCTGTTACTGTAGAAACATAGCAGTTCAACATGGCTGATTCTGTAGTGGACCTGCAGTATCTGTAGATATAAAAGGCTCATTTTAAGGTATCAAAAACATAATAATTGTTATTTTATTCCATGTATTGTGTGTGTATTGTGTAAATACAGCCCCCTAACACACCTGACCTTTGAATTTTGACCTGATAATAGCACCACAGAAAAGGTTAAGGGACCAAAGTTATTAGTATCATTCTCATTCTCTAATAGCTATCCAGACATATTCACTAGAGGTGATCAGTGTCAGTAGGCTTTGTCCTCTGAAGGCCATGTCTGTATGATATTTCATGGCAATCCATCCAGCAGATATGTGTTGGACCAACTGACTGAAACGGCCAGAACAAATAGATCTGTAACTCCTACGTGAAATATCATACTACCACGCCAAATGTCATTGTCACATTTGAGAACTGAGGACATCAACATCATAAAAACGTGATGTTGATGAGACTTCATCTGGACCCAGAACTTTAGAGTAAAAGTGAGTTTGTATGGAGGCTTGATTTACATACAATACATTCTAAACATTATGTACATAAATATATACAGTGCATATTGCTGAAAGAGGGCATGTTCATGTTTTACTTTCAATATCAATCTCATTTCTTTGGTTTAACTCTGTGGTTAAAGCAACTTTTTACAGTTCTGTGTGTATCTGCTTACTCTACTGGACACAGATTACAGCAGAAGGTGTTCATTGATGTTTTTTTTTTCTCTCTTTGCCCTGCAGCATTTTTTCTGCGAAAGGTAGGGTGCACAGCTAAAGCTTCCTTCGCCTGCAACGGCTCCATCTGGGCACCAAATGACGAGTGGGTGGAGAGAGGGGGTGAGAGAGAGAGAGAGTAAAAGTGAAAGAGAGAGGGAAAAAGAAGTGTGCAAAGTGACCAGAGTCCCTCCCCAATGTCAGCTCTGTAACAGAGACAGATTGCGGTGGGAGGGACATGTCCCATTTCTGAGTGTGAGTAACACTGAAAGCAGATGACAGCATGATCTCAATCAAAGAGACTGTCAGGGATGGAGGGATGGACAGTGAGCCAAATAGTCCAATTTAACACTACACACACAAAAACAAAGAGTTTTCTTTAAGTAGGGCAAACCAAACCTAAAAATATAACTACAAAACTGTAGTCCTTTTTGTTTCTTTGTAAGAAAATATAAATAATAGTGATGTTGCAGCTATTGTGCACATGATTTTTCCATTTTTAAAAAGGATAAACATTATTCTGGACATATTTGTGGAAACAAAATCTAAGCTTCAAGCCTTTTTTCCCATGGCAGCTGTTAACTGACATGATAGAGCTGCCGTTGCTAAGAGACATTCTCATTAAAATTTTAGCCTACGAATGTTAATAGCCTTTTTCAACAAATCCACATAGTGTTAGCTATCAGCCATTAGTGATCTGTCCCTACACAGGAAACAACATTTGGGAGGACCCACCCATTAACTTTGTATTCCACTAGCACTGGTTAGCTTAGCTTTAATAATGTTTCCACTGATTCCCACAAGAAGATTCTCTTTGTTCATGTTCATGTCAACATCTACTGAATCATCGGCAAATCCTGCACATATAGCCTACTTGGACTGTCCAAACTGAAATGGTTTCAACAGGGTTCCATTAAATAAGTTACATTTAAGACCTTTCAAGATCCTAACAGAAAACCAGTGAGGACAATTTATCAAGACTTTCCAGCAGTGCATACCAATGATTCCTAATAATAACATTAAATTGATGTGACCTGGAAACAGATAAGCACCAGAAAATGGATGAAGTTTCAGCTAGAATTGACCCATTGTTAGACAATATGCTTTCTTGCTACAGTAGATGATAACATAGTTTGCTACAAGATGTAGCTAACAGTCCCACTCATAGTTTCTGTAGTAGTAGTAGTAGTTTCTTTCTCATACTGTGTAACATTTTTCGACCCAGAGGGAGCTCTGAGTAGACCCAAAACTCACTTGAGGGACTATATAGCCCATCCGGCCTCGGAACGCCTCAGGATTCCCCAGGAGGAGCTGGAATACTTTGCTTGGGAGAGGGACGCCTAGAACCCTGCTAAACCTGCTGCCACCATGATCTGACCTCGGATATGCAGAATCATACAAAAAATATTCAACTCACATTACATTACCATTGCTTTTTTTTCAAGGAACCTATATTCGATGCCTTTGAAGACTTTTGAAGAACTGCATATAGATAGTTTATTGATCCCAAGGGAAATTCAAGAGGTTGCAGGTACCTGGACTCACAATAATGTAGGCAGTTCTCAAATTACAGAAGGGATAAGCGATGGCAACTGCCTATTGCACCTTTCAAAATATAGTACATTGTTGGTTAAAAAATTAAACAAAAATGAACATCACATGGAGACCAGAGAGGTACATAAGTCTGACCTAACACTAAAGCATATATATACTGTAAATGTATATATTAGTATAATTTTCGTTTAACTTTAAAGCTTGAAGAACGGCAGCAACATTCAGACAGTGGGAACAACTGATATATATTGAAACATGCTGCTTTTCTTAGGCTGTTTGCATGTTTTGAACTCCTCCAACCACAGAGTAACAATGACACCCATGTGGCCCTTTGGTACCAAAGGCAGACTGATTATGCTGCTCCCACTTGGAGCATCTGTCCTGCAGCTGGCCACAGTGCACAATACCTACCCAGACAAATGGTAAACGACCCAATCAAATGATCCAATTCCACCTGGCCGACCAAACAAGCGGCTGAGCCGCGTGGATGGTTATTAGCCATTGATTACAGCACTCAAAGATTGCCTATCAAAGTTTTACATAAAGCTCTAAGCACCCACGTGCTGCACGCCCATGCTGCCATGGTCAAATGGATAATAATGCAGATAGCAATGTGCGGCACTGATAGTAAGACAGCAGCTGAGGCTGGTTGGCTGGCAGCAGGCCACCAGTGGAGGACGACATTCACTGGATTAATTACAAAACAGAATGGGAGCAATTGAGCATTATTACTGTCAGATATTACTGTTTGCTTTTATAATTTGGATTAATGATGATGAGGAGCTCAGACGCATATTGATGAAATGTGCTCCTGCGCTCAGAAGAAAGTAAGAAAACAAGGATAATTACAGTGTGTCTTCTCTAAAAATGTCATCTCTCACCTCTCTCTCATGCTTCCAGGAAAAACAGTGCAAACTTTGAGCCTCCATCTGCATGCAGACATCTATTTGTTTATTGGTTGAACTTCTGTATGTTTGTTCATCTTCTGGAAACCCTCTAGCCTCAAAATATTCAATACACAGATAATGTAATATTTGCAGATTGCATCTTCAGCTGTCTGTTTCAGACAAGCCTGACCTTTCAAATGAATATGTCTTCTTATCATGAATACAGTTTTGATAGATTTGTTTGAACCTGTGCTGCCACGCTGCATACAAACAGCTGAGCTCCCTTTGGCTGTGTTTTTTTTTTTTTTTTTTTTTTTCTTCCAGTGGCATTTGATGTGCCCCGCTTCATGCTGCGAGCTGCTCATCAGGGCCAACTCATCATCCCCCGGGTGGGGAACTGCTGACCTGCGCTGCACACTCGAGACATCCCAAACGGTGGATAAAAGTCTTCTCTGCCACCTGTTGTTAACAATCCTCACCTAATCCACAAACCTGTCTGGCGTTACATAATGAATAATTTACAGTCTGTCAGCTGCTCACCACTTCTATACATCCATATGTATACTATATGTACTATGTATGTGTGTGTGTGTGTGTGTGTGTATATATATATATATATATATATATATATATATATATATATGTGTGTGTGTGTGTGTGTGTGAAGTCTAGACTGAAGTCCACATAATATACTTGAGATGGAAAATCAGCTTGCTGTCACAGACATAAGGATCACATCAAGAACTCTCACCTGGTTCAGGTTCAGAATATAGCAATACTGACAGAGAAGAGACTAAACCTAAATTAAATTTAAATATAAGAACTAAGCTTTTAATTAATTTTCAATCAGCAGCAGGTTGCTTATTGAATTATGGAGGGGAATTCATCATCTGACCACTTGTGCTTGCACTGCACACAAAGTGTGCTGCAGTTCCTCAAATAGCCACTTGAGGTTGGCTCCAGCGAAAGTTAGTCGCCATAAGCCCACATATTAAATGTCCAACCAAAACAGTTTCCGTCTCTATAGCTAATTTCTCCGTTCATGACAACTGTACTGAGGGTAAATTTTTATATAACTCACCCGTTTACATTTATATCAGGGCCTAAAGTTATACATAATTAACTGTGTGGGCTCCTTGATTGACAGGTGGGTGCCCTCTCAAACAAGGCTTCCTTCAGCCCACCTCAGCCTCACCCACGCTAGACATCTTTGCCAATTTTTGGATTACCCATTAGCCAGCGAAGGCAGGACTTCCAAGATGGCAGCCAGACAGATTAAGCCACCACACTCTTAGCTTCACAATGACTCTGAAAACTATGGGTGACATGACAGAGACTACCAGCATTTTCATTTATACAGTCTGTGGTTACACAGAATGAAAGACCTGTATTATCCTTAAACTCACAAAATATCAGCATAACTCAAATTATCTTAATTCACTATTTATAGGCACAGACAGGTTTTGATTTTGTTCCCTACTACCATGTGTGTTTAGTAATTATTCATGTGTTGATGGAATTAGACTAAATATTGAATATTGTTTGGACCCTAATTGGATTTAACTTAACTTGTAAACTTTCAAATGTTCTTATGTGATTTAGGTCAATTTTGTTTTTTGGCTAACTATCCATGGTGCATGTGCTCAGTACAAGAGACCTTTCTTTAAAAGTTGCATGAATATCATACTTTATGTGTCAGGGGAAGATTGCACTAACTGGAACTGACCTGTAATAAAAGGTCAACACAAAGTTTAATATCAGAGAATGTGACCTATTACAGTGTCTGTGCAGGGATCCAATACTGAGGCAACACATACACATACATACACACACACACACACACACACACACACACACACACACAAACAATAAAGGCAATAACTCTTGGACCCCCCTGGTGGTCAGTCATATAACTGGCAAATATACAAGAATTTCATGCATCTGCCTACAATGTGAAAATGGTTGAATCAGGTGGAATACAGTGAAAATGTCAAATATCAATAATTTTCTTCAGAATGAAATGCTGACATTACAGATTGCATGGTTTCATACTGCAATGACAGTGAGATTAAAAAAATTGGTTTTCATGGAAGTCAATAAGGCATTTTTGGCCACGAAGGTGTTGAAAGGGAGTATTTGATACTACATGAAAAATACTAATGCAATCAAATCAATTTTGTTGTGACATATCCAAGACTCTAATCAGCACCAAAACCCCATCCCTCTACTATTTATTATATGGAAAATAATTCATTTTGTGTGTTTTTTTGTAAAAAATAATTATTCAAATAATTAAACTGGCATTTAAAGGGTTAAAATCCTGAAAGTGATTGAATGTTTTGTAGTTTGGAGCAAGTCTGAAGTAGTTTAGATAGTTGCGTTTACGTTACGTTTCGCTCGTCCTGCACTAGTGAGGGCTCAGCGGCATCAACCTGGCACCCTGCGTGAGTGTCATCCGGGGAGGGGGGGCGACTCGCTCCACTGTTTGGAATTCAAGCTTGGAATTCAATCTTACATATTGTACCTTTAATAACCCATTCTAAACAACAAAAACCCGACAGCCAAAATGTTCTTATTTTTAAATTTACCGCCCGGCTTGTCTCTTTGTTTATGTTTTGGCCTTTGTAATTCTAATTAATTAGTTCCGTGTTCGATATCTGGGGTTGCCAGGTACGAGCGCAGCAGTTTGACAGAGTTGGACTCTACCAGACCTGAGAGACAGAAACAGGCGTAGAGGTTACGTACACACAAAAAAAACCCCCAAAAAACAAGCGACATTACAGCAGCTGGGAGAGTTTCATAGTTTATAGTGCACGAACTCCGTCTTGATAGTGCTCAGTTTGAGTGGTGTTTGACGGCTATCAGTCACCGGAGGAGACGGGGGTTTGGGGGTGCAGCGTTTTGTGGAAGGTGCTGACGGTGTGTTTAGTTTAGCTGCCCCACACAGTGGCAGCAGTTGAGAGATTAAGAAAACCTAAAACCAAATTAATGCAGAAATCACGTAATGGAAATGCCACTGCCAGCAAGTCTAATACAACACTGACGACTGTTTTATAAAATAAAAACAAATGACCATAACAGCAGCAGTTGCCGTGGCAGGGCAGCGGCAACTGCCTCAGCAGATCAGTGGGGAAGTGCCACTACTAGCTGCCGCTGCCACGAATTGAGCCAGCCCTTTCTCTGTGTTTATGTGTGCTGGACGTGACCGCTATGAAACAATCTCTCTCACTCTGATTTACCGCGTATGTATCTCGAGCAGTGCTCTCTCTCTTTCTCTCTCATTACAAACCAAACTTCTTCGTGTCACTATTTTACAGCGTAAATTGCGAGTCAGACTCCGATTTTGAAGCTGATTCATGAAATAAACAAAGCCAGAACACAACAGGTAGAGTATCAGAGTTTAGATAGTTTACATTACGTTTCGCTTGTCCCGCGCTAGTGAAGGCTCAGCGGCGTCAACCTGGCACCCTGCTTGAGCCTGGGGAGGGGGGGCGACTCGCTCCACTGTTTGGAATTCAAGCTTACATGTTGTACCTTTAAAGGTCCAGTGTGTGTGTGTGTGAAGATTTATGTGGACATATTTACAGAATACACACAGTGTAACACTTGTGTGTTATGAGTACTTTTACTTCTTGATATTGTTACAATTTGTGAATAATGTTTTCAATGTTTCATTATTTTCATTCAGCATTCTGTGCCGGACTTCTGCTTGTTAATATTTTCATAGTGCAGAGTAAATGATCTGATGTGTATAGTATGAATAAATGAACATATTTCAGGGCTCCAGAGTCGCTCATGTGACCAAAATTTTAAAGAGTGCGACTAATAATTTTTCTAGGTCGCACTGGTGCACCTGACGCTGCCCGGGTGAAAACACATTTATTTCGCGAGCGCATCATCTCTCTGTGTTCTCCTGTGACCGAACTCACACTCATGGTAGGATCATATCGTGGTCTAAACCAATAAGAGACAGAGCTCGGGCGGGTCTTTGCTTCTGATTGGCTGTGGTCCTGTTCACTGCTCTAAGTTGTGTGTGTTTAAAAATTGCGAGCGACCTGAGCGCCAGAGTAGCCTAACTGAAACGGAAAAAGAAAATAAACGCGACAAAACGAGGGAAAATGAAGAGAGGTAGAAACGTTGAAAGTTTTTTCATTAAGAAAACTAAGCCTACAACCAGCCCTACTACTCCCCACTACTGAGAGTCCATCCAGCCAAGACACGGAGCCCTCGATCCCTGGTAAGATGCCAAGCCCCGGTCCTTCGGCGATAGCATCAGACTCGGAACCAGAGGAGACAACCGAGTCTGAGATAGAGCCCGGCCCCGAGACTCAAATTAAAAAGCCCCAAATGTATTCTTTCAGACAGGACTGGCTAAAACAATTTCCCTGGCTGAGGTACGACAATGGACGTAACGCAATGCAGGAGTGTGGTCGGAATATGGCCGGTAATAGCGCATTTGTAAGCGGGTCAACAACGTTTCGTATCGAAACTTTAAAAAAACACAACATTTCTAAAAAACACACTATATCCCGTGACAAGTGTGTAGAGAAAGTGGCCCCTCTCCCAGCTGCATTTCAGCGGCAGGCAGTAATAATCAGGTCCTCTGAGGAATTGGAAATGATAATCAAATTTAATATTGCATACAACATTGCCAAAGAGGAATTGCCGTTCACCAAATTTAAATCAGAAATTCTTCTCATGAAGAAAAATGGATGAAATGTCAACCCGACATATAGCAATAATACGGCACGTGCCCAATTCATTGGGGTAATAGTCGATACCTTAAAGCAAAAGACAGCTGCGGACGTTGGAAACGTCACATACATGTCCTTCATGATTGACGGCAACACAGACGTCTAGATGCTAGAGCATCCCTTCACACAGACACAGTGGAAGACCTGATAAGGATCAGTGTGGAGGGGCCCAGTTTGGAAGATTTTGATGCTAGGGAGGAGAGTGTGACAAGCTGGTTTAGCCAAAGCCAAAGGACAAGAATTATTATTATAAGGAAGAGGAAGAGCAACAGCCAAACATGGCGCACAACCCAAACTCTGTCCCCAGCGATGAGAATTATTTGCCCTACCCAGCCGTGGCCCCCATGGTTTTCTTTGGCTTAAAACAAGCCACAAAACCACGGATCTGGTGTCTGAAAGTTGCCTGCAGCATATATACTTAATTATTGCAAGAAGTGTCTGCCTTAGTGATACATCTCGACATCTAATGAACAAACTAGAATTTTGGAGTTGGCGGACACCAAAAAAAAGGAATATTGTTGTTATTCAAGCTCATATAAAACTCACTGATTACTTTTTCATTTCTATGGAACTGCTGCTACAACAGTAATCGATCATGCAACAGTATCTATGGAGGTCTTAGCCTCATTATTAGTCCTGGTGCCTCTATCATGCACTCCTCCATCCTCTGTTGACCATTCATTTCATGGCTGAATATGATGTTTTGACTTAACGTCTTCCTTCACGTTGATTATGGCTAACGTTGATTATGCATCCAGACTGATGGCCCTGCTCAGCTGTGTGATTATGTGCATGTACGAGCCCTATGAAAATAACCTTAGCAACAACTGGAACAAGTTTGACGTCTTCCTCTGTGTCACCCTCATGCAGACCACAGCAGTCCAACCTTACAAGACATCATAATATAACATGAAGTATTAGATTGTGTGTACATTTTCAATTGATAAGCGAAAGAACACAAAATCAGACTCAGGGTGGTCGATTATTTTCTGTCTTTCTACGGCATCCGCTGGCAGATCTCCAAACTGCTAGAGCCAATGAATTTTAACATAATTTAATATTATTAATATTAATATTATTCATATAATAATATATTCTAAACATAAGTTATTGCTCCAACTAATGATTTGTAACTAATAAATACTTTTAGTTTAAATAAAATGTTGAATCTTTATGAAGAAACTACTTGATGAACACATTATTATTATTATTATTATTATTATTACAAAAATTGATTTCTTCAGTAATCAGACATGTAATAATCGGGATAATGTGCAGCGAGTGGGTCATTACGGCAAAATAAACCCTGACATCATGATGCAGGACCTTGAATCATCCTGCTTTTTCACCAGACATTTTTATTTTATTGCACTTTCATCCAAATTGTGTTGTTTTCTGTTTGCTGCTGTAAGTGGAACACATTTCCTTTTTTAGTATGTGCCTTTATTTTATGTTATTCATCTAGAAGCAGCACCTTTACCTCCTGACCAGTTTGGTTTTCCTGTAGTTTTCTTCCTTTTATGGGATTCTGTGCAACATCCTTAAGTAGGTCCCTTAGCTAACGGGAAATAAGGCTAAAAGTGGCATGCTTAATGAGGAAGTTGAAGGTGTTTTGGAGTATTGTTGTTGACACATGAGCTTAAAGATTACAGAACCATTTGTTCATGTTGTATCTGTACACAGTGAATGAGATGAAGGCTGATTGTGTTATCTGAACTCTGATGGCTTCTTTTTCTTTTGATCTGTGTAGGTATGCAAGCCTTGATGAAAGTCATAGACATGTTGCCTATGTTTAGAAATGATTTCCTCCTCTACCTCTTCATCATCGACATCTTTGCCATTGTGGGAGTCCAGTTGTGGGCAGAGCAGCTGCGCAACCGCTGCTTCCTGGGAGGAGACATCGTCAGGTAAGGAAAGCGCTGACTGTGTTCCTCCAGTGTCTGCATGTTGTTCCTACAGTTTGTGCTAAAAGTTGCTGAAACGTCCTCCAGATGACGCTTACAGTCCAAAATAACAATAAATAAAATAAATAGAACGTCTGAAGTCAGACGACAGAAAACAGTAGCCAACAAAACACACAGCTCTGTTAGATACTTGAAAAATATGCATTTCTGTAATAAGCAGGATGATGTACAGTGAGGATTCAGGATTTTTGTTGCCATCAGTGGCAAACACTCTTTAGCATATAAGAAACAGGGAGCCATAATAAATCCATTTTAATAATTGTTGCATAAGTAATTTTGTAATAGGAAGCAGACAGTGTGCGTTGGACTTGTGTTAAATCCATTTTTAGAGACACTTAAGATTCAAAGTATGTAAACTATGAGATAAAACACAAACTACTCAAACTTTTAAACATTGTTTTATGTCACATTTTCATTGTTAAGCTGACAGCAGAGTATCTCAATTACTCCAAATATAAAGTAGCTAAAACTAAAGTAAAAACATATATTTAGTTTGAGCAACCAAAAGCTGACTTTACTTCACTTTACTTTACAGAGGAGTCGTCAACTTTGATAATATCGGCTACGCCTGGATGACCATATTCCAGGTGAGAGGACAGGCTTTGTGTTTATGTGGACATACATTTGGATGGAGAGCGGGAGATGAAGAATCAGTCAGGGAGAGGCCTGGCTCCAACCCTCTTCTACTCCACCATTTTGACCACTCTTTACTATTTCTGTAATTTGACCTTTGACATTTGGAGATTTCCTAAAGAAATGCATTTTTCAGTGATTGGATGGCGAGCAAGTCTGTCCTGGAAATTGCTCAGAAACCCTTGTAATGTTCATAAACGTAGGTAAGGCAGAAATATCTGAATAGTTTGTGCTTGTGAAGTTTCATGAGGCTGTGATTGTCCTAGAGGTCACATCAGGTCATTTGATGCAGCTCATCAAATCCACAACAGTGTCAGCTTTCCAGGAAGACTTGATTGTTGGGTTGATTGTCTTAAGTGTAAAAATCCAGCAGCAGCACTGTAACTCTGGAATCTTCTTCATGTACTGTATCTTCTCTAATATCTACTCTCTGGTACAAAGTACACAGAACATAGAACAAAGTTCATAGAGCAATGAGAAGAACACAGTGAATTCAACAAAAAGAAACATGTTAAGTACGTATGAAAGAATACAGACAGAAAGAGTTCTTGTTAACACAGAATCCATCCAAAAGTCCTGAGTACATTCAGAGAGCAGTCGTAGTTTTAACTGAAGGAATCCAGAGGCGGTCCTGGCTAGATTTACGCCCTGGACGAACCATCCCTTGCCGCCCCCCGGCTACTCTATGGAGCATAAAAAAAAGATTCCTGCAGTAAACTATTTTGTATTTTAAATACGAGTTTTGTTTTGCATCATCCTATTAATACCATCTGAACAGATCCAGCTATGATAACACGCCAGTTTTGTACATAAAGAAACAGCAGATAATTAACATAATCTGAATTCAGTGCTCAGACTGTAGCAGATTGTTCATCCGGGTTTTTCACCCTGTTTACAACTGGCATTAACATTAACAACAGGTGTGAAGTGCAATCTAAAACTTGACTTTTCTAGCCTTCTTTGATGCAAAATCATCAATTACATCATCATACGAAATCTGTTGTGCAACTGTATGATTGATGCTGATGATGCCAAGTCCAGAGAGACGCTCCTGTGACATAGTGGACCTGAAGTACGTTTTAATAAGCTTCAGCTTGGAAAAACTCCTCTCTGCTTCAGCTACTGTCACTGGAAGGGTCAAACCAATTCTGAGTGCAGTCCACAGATTGGGGTATATTTCTGCGAGCTCTTTCTCGTGGATGAAAGTCAGAATTCTGTCAGTCAGAACTGAAGGCCAATTAGCAGGGTCAGTAGACAGAAGCTCATCCTCAGGCACAGGATTTGGTGGGATTTCTGGTTGAGGCATTTCTAATAAAGAGAAAATGGTATTGTCATTAGTATACATGTTATTCACAGCATTTATAGCGTTTACAAAAGTAAAAAAATATGCAAAAACGTACACATACACCACCCCACACACACTCATGCATGCACGCACACACACACACACACACACCTGAGGAGTCCTGCAAGGAACATGAGGCCTCTTTCCTGAGGCCTACTTCTTTTCTTTGGCTTTTAACACCATGTAGAGTGTTGATTTTATTTTATTTTTATTTTATGTGTATACATGCATATTTTTATCTTGTGTGGCCAGTGCTTATTTTAAATTTATTTTATTTTATTTTAGTGTTTCTTTCTATTTTCATCTATTTATTGTGCTTCTATTGTGTTATCTATTTATTGTGTTTTATCTTGTTGTGCAGCACTTTGGAAACCTTGTGTTTGCTAAAAATCGTGCTATATAAATAAAGTGGATTGGATTGGATTGAGGCTGAGAAGGTAGATGGCTACAGGACCATCCCTGAAGAGGCCTGTGTGGCTGCAGAGGTAGATGGCCCCTCATCAGACTCCAGGACCATGTCTGTGGCTGCTGTGGAAGTATCTGACTCCTCATTTAGGCCAGTGGGTGCTCCAGCTCCAAAATATTTCAGAAGTGCCCCTGAATTTACAATGAAGATACAATATTATGTAAGTTAGATCACACTTACATCACACATGCATCAGTTACCCAATTAAAATGACCATAATGCACATTTTATTAACATTTGTTAACATCCTATTAACTAATCATAACACACTATAATGTATTTAAAAAGCTATATCACATGTAGCTTACAAAATGCCATGTCAATGTATATTAGAAGTTATTTAATTTAGCATATAGCATATAGCAATAAAAAAAATTCCACAGTCAGGACGTCTGTGTGAATTTGCACTTGTTGTGTTGCAAACACAAACTAGACTAGGTTGCCTATGGGTGAAATTAGTTGCATGACATGATGCCTCAATTGTAATTCTAGTTCAGCAAAACTAAAAACCATACAGTCGTCTTCTGTGGCTAATAGCAACATGTTAGCAAGAGGCTAACAAATAGCTTATAGCCTAACATCACTCACGTCACTCATAGAAATCTGCATACCTTTATCTTTTGCCCGTTTCTTCTCTTCTTCTTTTCTTCTTTTTCTGAACTGGGCACCTGATGGCTTCTTTGGTCTTTTACTTTGATCAATGATGAAGATGAAGACTCGACATCATTACCTTTTGCACATCGTCCGTTCACCCGTCAATCAACCGGAGTCACGTGACGTAAACAAATTCACATAGATGACTGCACAGATTTTTTTTTATTTGAAATACAATTTATTTGGAAGCAGTTTGTGTTGTGTGGCCTGGGATCAGTCTATCCCTCGCCCCCCTTCCCCTTGCCAACCTCTGCAGTCACAAATTGATCCCCCGCCCCCCTCCCCCTTGCCTCTTCTGACACACACAACCTGTATGACTCTCAGCAGCAAGTTGACGTGACAATGAGGGCGCCCCAGCACCCACTCCACTAACTAACTTTTTTTTTTTTTTTTGAGGGCGCACATAGATTGCGCCCTGGGCGGTCGCCCACATTGCCCATAGCAAAAACCGGCCCTGAAGGAATCACAGACATTCTACTAGAAAACAGTCAAACAAGGATGAAGAACATAATCATCAGAATTTCTCTGCCCTCAATCAACTGATCACTGGACTCGGGAACAGTTAGCAGGCCTAACCCATCAGATCTGAGAGTAGTAGGGAGGTTAAGCCCAAAAAATAGGCCTTTGACTTCAAGTCATGATGCAAGGGTCGCCTTTGGTATGGAAGTACCTTAGGGTCATACAAATAAATTTATCCTAAGACAAAAGTGAGATCACACTTTGTATCAGAAATAAACACGTTTTTTCAAAAATGGCCGCCAATGCGCTGAAAATACTCTAGAGACACCCAATTATATTTATCGATCAAGCCTGATGAAACCAATCAGTTGACTAAACTCCAAGCATGCCTTAACGATATAAAAAGTTGGATGACCTACAATTTTCTGATGTTAAATTCAGACAAAACTGAAGTTCTTGTAATTGGACTAACTAAACTTCTTTCCCGGAGTTTCTGTGCTCTCTCGTCCAGCAGGTTCTCATGGATCGTGGCTGCCACTGTGGTCCTGCACGACGTCCACTACATATATTTTACTGTCTTTATTGTTACCATATCTCTGTGTACTGTAATCATTTTATCATCCATTGTAATCGTACAATATGTCTCTGTTGATTTGTTCTGTACATGTGAGATCTTTTGCACGTCTGTCCGTCCTGGGAGAGGGATCCCTCCTCTGTGGCTCTTCCTGAGGTTTCTCTTCCACCTTTTTTCCCTGTTAAAAGGGTTTTTGTGGGCAAGTTTCTCCTCACTCGAACCAAGGGTCTAAGGACAGAGGGTGTCACTCCCTGTACAGATTGTAAAGCCCTTTGAGGCAAAATGTGCTTTCTGAACTTGGGCTATACAAATAAAATTTGATTTGATTTGATTTAGAGCCCATATCTTTGCTTCTGTTAACGCTATAATGACAAATTGTCATTGAATGTCATCAGAGTGACTTTACTTATCTTTTCCTTCAAAAACTTTAATTTTGTATTTAAGCAGTGCAGCTACTTCTGTACATTACATTTGTCCTAAGTAGCATGAGATTTCGACCAGTCAGGAGTAGCCTATAGCAAATCAGTTCCTGCAACAACACATCCCATCTGCACCAGGGGCTGTGACAGCTGTGACAGCTGTTGAAGGTCAGAGGTGACAGGTTAACACTTTGAGGTTCGTATGACTTTCTCATTAAATAGAAAAATGTTTTAAATGTTAGATAACTGATATCTAGCTAGCTAGTAACTAGTTAGCTTCATTATAACTAGCTTGCTAGTAACTAGTTAGTTTCATTATAACTAGGTCGCTAGTAACTAGTTAGCTTCATTATAACTAGCTAGTGACTAGTTAGTGTCATTTTTATTGAAGCAAGCACATAGCCTACATGTTGCTAGCTAGTTAGTTAGCTTCATTATCTGATAGATTTTTACTATTGCGAATGCTTGTTAATGCTCATATTATCTATCTCATGATGTTAAAGCAACTTCATTTCTTTTTTCAGATTAGCCATAATGGAATGCCGTGACTGGAGTTTATGCTTCCTATGTTAGTCCGCCCTACAGATTGAAAAAACATTAGATCCCTCTTCATCATTCAAACTGAGAAACGATCCTGAAAGATTGCAATCATGTTACAAAGAAGCTGTAGATAACATCCAGGAGCTGAAGGCATTAGGGGATCTGCCTGAGTTTATAGTGGACATTAGTGGTGGTAGTCAGGATGCAGTTCAGCTGATGATTCAAAATCCTGTGGTGTGACACAAAAGCTGCAGAAATGCAATTGATAAACAAAAAGTTGAGAGAGCAAGAAAAAGAAAAAAGTATGAAGAGTCTGTGAGCCCAGTAAAAACGCGGCGCATGAGTGACAAGTCCACCAGACCCTCAACATCATCATGTGAACCATTCCATAAACCTGTCTCTTCTGTGGTGAAGTGGGCAAAAAAAGGGAACTGAGGAGGGCTGCCACCCTTGGCTTGGATAGAAAAGTAAAAGAATGTGCTCAGGTGGTGGGTGACAGGCATCTATCGGCTGAACTAGCTGCTGGTGACATGGTTGCTATTAATGCTGTTTATCATTGTGCATGCCTGACTAGGCTCTATAGAAAAGCAGAAACTGTTGGGGAATCACTGGCAATGTCTGACTTGACAGCCCTCTATGACGAGCGCATTGCTGATCTTGGATTTCCAAACATCAAATGCAACACCACACGCCTTTGGGAGGATATTGAACGCCTGATTCCTGACATCAGATCAGTACAAATAAATCGTACCTGGTCCCTTGTATTTGATGATGACCTGAGCAAAGCTGTTACTGACATGAAAAACAACACTTCTACAGATGTCTCCATCATCTTCAAAGCAGCCAAAATCCTCCGGCAAGAAAGGGTTAGGGGTCAAAAGACTTTGACCACATGCCACCAAGCAGTGATGCACTCCATCAGCACCTCCTTCGAGTAGCTTATCAGGTAAGACAACTTTGCATAGGGGCATAATATAAACATGTCTAAGAATAATGAAGGGCCTTTGTATCACTAATCATGTTTTTCTTTAGAGTGGACATGTATGGGGCAATACACTTGTCAAAGACCATGCAACAGTATCGCGGTCTCTATGGGGATGGCAGCAGGATTCCCCAGACTCTCCACCAACTCCTGTCTACACTACAACTGCCACTATTTCAAAGGACTTGCCAGAACTTGTCATTTGCAAGTGTAAGACTGACTGTAAGGCACCTTGCAAATGCTGCGTGCAGAGGCTGCCTTGCATGTCTCTCTGTGGATGCCATGGCTCATGTTCCCACAGTGGTGCAGACATCTAAATAGAAAATCATCTTAGTGATGTATTTACACTAAACTATTAGTCTTCATCACTAGAACATTGTAGGTATGGCATTGCCTACTTCTAAACTGTGAACATAGTTATGAACTTGTTGTCTCACTAATCAGTTCCTTTGCATCCATAATACACATATTCAACACTTTAAGTTGTTATTTATTAAATTATTAATAAGTTGTGAATGGACTGTGTGTTTGGCATGCGTTTTTTAATAAAAAATTGCATACTTTATCTCCAATTGTCATGGTAAGGACAACATTATTGTTTTTTAGTCTTGGAACCTATTTTATTGGAATCCTTGACCCCAAAAATGTACACGTTGATACCAAATTTGTCATTATAGCTATAACAGAAGCAAAGATATAGGCCTCTCAAGTATGGTCGGTGGCCATTTTAAAAAAAATGTGCGTATATAAGATACAAAATGTGATCTCACTTGTGTCTTAGGATAAATTTATTTCTATGGCCCTAAGGTACTTCCATACCAAAGGGGACCTTTGCATCATGACTTGAAGTCAAAAGTCACTTAACCTCCCTACTAGAGGCCTTTATGGATAAGAAGGAGTTCAGTGATGTAGTCTGCTGCCTCGCCATGTAAATCCTCGTAAGACGTAAGACGAGTAGGGTTCTAAAAGAAACTGGTAACCACTACAAGGAGGCTACAACTGGTGTGGTGTGAAGAGCAGTTCTTCTTCTTCAGTAGCCTTCCTTTACCTTCCAAACAGATGGGCTCCTTCCGCATAATAAATATGTATGCAGTCATCATCGCCCACCACTTTGAGAGAGCACAGACAGATCAGGACAGCAGGGTGCTGGTGCTGTGTCCATCCCATGGCTCTGTGACATGTTGACTTCCTGTCTGCAGGTCATCTCCTTGATATACAACAGGTCAGTGACTGTCTGTGTAACACTTGGTTGTGTTTGTGGTCATATTTGTAGTGTGTAGTAAGTAGCGGTGTGTTTACGATTAGAACAGATCAATTCTTTTCTTTGAATTAATTTATTTTAAAAAACATTTGAAAATACATTTTACATTCATCTTGGATATGTTGTTGCTTATTCAAAGTGATTGCTGGATTGTCTGGTTGATTTTGGTACAATTAAGAGTAGCGGGAAGGATTCCTTAATGGTGAGACTTGTTAACAAGCTTTCTGCAGCAGCGCCAGCCACACCACTAACGTCAGGTCATTAAACAGAAGTCACTTCATTGACTCCTCTATCCTCCAGGGTCACAGCTGGCTGCCATTTAAGAGAAAATTGAAGAACATCGTCGCTAGTACACTGTTCGACCAAGTGATTATGTTTGCCATTTTCCTGTTGTCGCCATGGCCATAAAGCACCACAGGCAGATGAAGTAGTGTTGGTGTCTATATCTGTCTTCCCCTCTGTCCTTTCTTGCTCTCTCGCTTTATTCCTTTCCATCATCTCTTCCTACAGCCTAAGGTGTTGACATGGACGCTAAAGGACACTAACATTGTCCTCATCGTCATATTTATTGTGGAGATGGCCATCAAGCTGCTGGTTTTCTCAGGACCGTACTTTTTGGACCCAACATGTCTTTGACTTTTTCATCGTCATAAGCAGGTAAAATGATCCCACACTGTCTGGCTTTGATGTGATATTTACAGGAAATAATCTGCTCACAATTCATCCAGATCAAGTCCTGAAGTTATAGCACTCCCTGTTTCCTAGGTAAGGCAGACATATCTGAATAGTTTGTGCTTGTGAAGTTTCATGAGGTTGTGATTGTCCTAGAGGTCACAACAGGTCATTTGATGCAGCTCATCAAATGTCTCTCTGTCTATCCAGATTTTGACTCAGGAGGGCTGAAATCTGGTGCTATACAACGCCATGTCATGCTCATTATGTTTGGAAAATATATTCTTCTCAATTTACTCATGGGCAAAGTGATTAAGAGCTTCCAGGAAATGGTATGAGCCTCTGTCTTTTCTACTAGAGCCAGATGTTGTTTTTGTTTTTTTAAGTCTGTCACACTCAAAACTCTTTTTTTTCTTACAGTGCACCGGCTCCCCTCTCTCTTCCTGCTCCATTCTGACTCACTCAAGCCCTTCAGAGGCAGACAACAGTGAGGAAAATGTAAGTTCTTCAGAATTCAAATAATCACAGTTTGGAGACTTTCCTACGTTCACACCTTTGCTCAGCTGAATTCACGTTGTTCCAGGACTCCATCAGACGAGACTGCCCTCCCTCTGGTCGAAGGCCTGGCAGATCCACTGAGATTGACATAGAGCAAGAGGTGAAAAGAAGTTCTTTTGGCTGGGATGCACCAACAAGGAATCAAATGTGTTCCAGTAATAACTTCAAACTTACAATTGAGGAGGTTTAACTATAACTGGAACCATGTTGTGTTTTTTATTGTGCAAAAAGTGACATTCTTAGCAACATTTTGCTGTATCACACCTCTTCAGTATATTCAGTATTTTGTTCATGCTTTGGTTAAAGAGAGGTGACTGATGCATAACTATTCACCCCTGCAGAGATCTTTGAACCTGATACACAGAGTGCTTCGCTGGCGTAAAGAGCATGACAACTGGTCACTCTACATTCTGTCTCCACAGAACAGGCAAGTCTGTTCAGTTTGATTTGGCTTTCTTATTGTTGACCACCTTAGATTAGACAGTGCCACACATGTTTATTAGTAACTACATATAGGAAATGTATAAATGGTTTGATATTAAGCCAAGTACTGGAATGATGTTGATTGAAATGATTTCTTTAATAAGTAGCTGTCTAATAAGTGGACTAATGTACAGTGACATGGTGATGCACAGGATGCTTTTTCCTCCATTTGCTAATTGAAGTGTGTGTTTTTGTGTCTTAGGCTACGTGTCTATTGCCAAAGAATAACTTGTCACACAGTGTTTGACAAGATGATTCTGTTCTTCATTCTCCTAAACTGTGTCACCATTGCCCTGGAAAGTGTGGTGAGACACACATAAATGTAAACTACAATTACTGTTGCGTTGGTTATCAGTAAACCCTCACAGAGTGTTGAGACCATAAGACTGTATATAAAGATGGATCTCAACAGAAGTTTGAAGTCGCACTCTGCCTTTCAGGAGAGAAGGATCCTCATTATGTCCAGTTACATATTCTTCACAATCTTCTTCATGGAGATGCTTTTGAAGGTAAACCCCACTTTTGTGGTTATTGTGAAATGACATTTATTTCAAGCAATCTGTCATGTCCTGTCATTTTCTACCTCAGATTATCAGTGTTTTAAAGAATCCATAATTGATGTATTGTTGCTGTAACACCAGGTCATGTCTCTCGGGTTGCTATTTGGGAAGGAGAGCTACTGCCGCTCTCCCAGGAATGTCATGGATGGTTTCTTGGTGGTTCTGTCATCAACTGGCATCCTCATCTCTCCGGTTGGCGGCGGCGGCGGCAATAAAATGCTGGCAAAAGTTTTACACCTAATACCCACACTTCGCCCACTGAGGTACGTGGATGTGTGTGACACTGGTGTTCATGCGCTGTATGCATGTGTCACAAAGTCACCAGGAGAGACCTTATTTTTTTATGTTGTTTTGCACTGTATTAATTCATTGTTCTTAATTAAGTGTGTGTGATTCACTGTTTTGAAGTGTGTGTGTCTCCTGTGTGGCTGAAGGACCTCCCCCTGCAGCAACTGGCATACCTGCAAGTACTAATCACCTTCCAACACAGATAAAAAGGAGGAAGCGGAGCAGGATGCCAGGCCGGGAGAATCCAACAGACACAACAGAGAAGGAACAGGATCAGCCCCCCCACCCCCAACCCTGGAAAAGACTCTTTTAAAAGACTGTGCCCCTTTGTCACCCCCATCTTTTTAACTGTTTTTTTTAACCAAAATCTGTGGGCCAGAGTTGCCGACAAAGAAGAAGAAAGCTGAACTGAAACCACACCTTTAATGATCTGTTTTATTGTTTTAAATGTAAATAACATATATTGTATATGAATGTGATTTGATTTTAGTCTTTTGAACAGAATGAATTAAAATGTGTATACTGATCATTTTATACTGATGTTTTAAGTGGTTAGACAAACTGCTGATTTTATTTGAATAAAATTATTTGATATTGCATTACCTGGTAATTATTTTCTTTAAAGTTATAACATAAACTGTGTAAATAATAAAACAAACTTTATTTGTATTGCGCTTTTCAAAACACACTTATGCACGCTTATGGAGGTTGAAAACTGAGGTATGAGTGGGGTAAGCAAAACAAGAAGCCGGAAAAATGTCAAAAAGCAAGATAGAGTAGAAGAACAACCTGAAACAGGAAAAAACTCCGAACACGAGGTTAGCGAAACAGAGGAAGCCTTACCTGAGAATATGGACCAAGCCGAGATGCTATGAGTTGGACTAGCCACTATTAGCAAAGACATTAAAGAACTTAAACAAGATTTAAGACACGAACTATCCACCTTCAAAGACGAACTGAAAAGAGAGATGAAAGAAGAAATCACAAATTTACAACAAGAAATAGACCGCAAGCTCACAGAGAATAATAACGAGCTACAACAACAGAAGGCTAGCATCACCGAAGCCCAGACACGCATAGCGGAGCTGGAAGAGTGGCAGACGGATGATGGCAAATGATGCGCTGCTGGATATGTGGGAGCAGACCTGATGGATGCAGGGAAAGATAACTGATCTTGAGAGGAGATCATGGAGAAATAATAATTGAATCTTTGGCCTACCAGAGGACACAGAAGGGGACTCCACTGCCAAATATCTGGAACAACTGCTAAAATCTGAACTTGAACTACCTGAAGAAACTAACCTGCAGATCCAGCGAGCTCACATAGCCTTCGCTGAAAAACCGAACCCGACAACTACTCCCAGATCGATTATGGTAAACTTCCTACAGTTTGAGATGAAAGAAGTGATTCTGAAGAACCCGTCTTTTTCTGTGCCTGGGTTCCGCACGCTCGAGGTGGTCTGTATAAAGTGTGATTTGAAGCCACGCTGTTGATTTTAGTCTTTTGAACAGAATGACGTGGCGTGCTGCTCACGTCAAAAATAGAACAGACGCGCAATTCACACGTAGCAGAGCGTAGAGACACTTCTGGGACGCGTCTGAAACGGACCATGGCGGAGGCCTTGGGGTCTGATACATTGACTAGAATGGCTGTGTATTACTCGCGATGATGCGACACTCACGCAACGCGTCGCGGACAGCCGTTGCTATCTAGCTATGCCCTCAACATCCCTAAAATGCATCTTCCCTGGATGCCAGAATGTGCACAACAGCTCCACTATTTTATTTCAATTTCCAAATAACTAAGTGATGAAGAAGAAGTGGAGTGTGAAGGGCCATATTAATGGAGACCTGAAAATAATACAGTAATTACAGTAACGTTAGGTGACATGGTGCACAGTAACGTGATTTTACATCTTGTACTAACATAATCACGTTAGGGTTTGCCATCATTTTCATGTGTGTTATCTAATGTCAGTGCATGTAACATTAGTCTGCTCTCGTTTCCTGAGCGGGATCCATAAGAAAATACACCGGTAACGGGACGTTTCTTATATGCAACAGCATCTTGTAGCTATGACAGGGAACATATTAGGGCTGGGACGATATGCTTTTCTCCCGATTCGATTCTTTCACGATTTTTTGGGTGCTGATTCAATTTAAATTGCGATTCTTCGATATTGCCGATTGTTGCGATTTTTAGTTTGCTTTAGTTTGCTCTTTCACACCAAACCGTGTGAAAGAGTTGAATGATGATGATGATGTCTACAGCCTATGTCAGGAGCCGTATTTCCCAAAAAAATGCACATCACATGTGAGTCAGTTTTAAGATTTATTTAGCAGCAATATATTTGAACCATTTTAACTGCTACATTTGAAATTACACTGTCTTTTCAAAAGTCTGGACTGCATATAAAAGAGGTAAAAAAAAAAAAAAAAAGCATATGAAAAATATATACTTTTCTGAGGGTTATACTTTCCACATGAATTAAAAGTATAGACTTTCTGATGTAAACTGCTACATTTATCTGCACACAACACAAATAGGAGCCTTATATTAACATACTGCATAATAAAGTGAACTTAAACTCTCTTTTCAAAGCCTGGACTCTGCCCCGCTAACACCGAAACCCCACTGGGTCCGTCCGCGGCATGCTGCGTAAGCGTTGCATATTTGGTCCGTCCGACGTCAAACCCCACCGGGAGCGTTTCAGAAGCGAGCGTTTAGCCCGGCAGACTTTGCTTACTTGCTCAGATTTGGCCATTTTCCCGATGTATGTTCTTCTAAACATGCTTCTACACGTGTAAATATGCTACGTAGTTAATTAGTTTTGCTTTTTTCTGTTTTTACGACTTGCAGTTTGCATGGGGTATTTTATTTTGAAAATCCACCAGATTCTCTTTGCTTTTTCTGTGCCTGGCTTCAGCCCGCTCGAGGTGGTCTGTGTAAATTGATGCATGCTGCTTGCGTCAAGCATCAAAAATAGAAGAGATGGGCTTGATACATTGACTAGAATGGCCGCGTATTACTCGCTATGACATGACGTGTCGCGGACAGGCCCGGTGGGGTTTGGGCATAAGACTGCATGTCTTGCCAGGTGGGCAGTAACGTTTGTCGTGTTTCTGCAGTACGCGACATGTGCATTACCGAGTTTACAAATAGCTTTCAACATGTCCAGTTTTGGTTTTCCCTTCAAAGCAAAAAATCCAAAATGTGCCCACACTTTCGACTTAAATGTGCTGGTGGAGGTTTTATCTCCACGCATTTTTGCAAGTTGTCCGCCATTCTCCGCTTTCTGTTTTCTTTTTTTTCTTCACTTTCTGTTTAGGTTTTTCCCGCAAACGGATATGACATCACGTTAAAAACATTTTGCCCTTCCCACCCCTAGTAGTAGTAGTAGTCAGATCAGAGTTTATGTGTGTCGGAAACGGCGCACACGTACGAGAGACAACTGCCTGGGTGTGACCACCTGCCGGGTGCGCCGTGCTGCCGGTAGATCTATACAACAGTTATCTCCAAACGACTAACTAGTTTTATAACAGAACTAATAGAAGAGGATCAGACAGGATTTATAAGGGGGCGCCAAACACATGATAATGTTAGAAGAACCTTGCATGTAGTAGATCAAGCGCAAAGGTCAAAACAAAGCGTCATATTAGTAAGCATTGATAAGGAAAAAGCATTTGACCGGGTCAGTTGGCAGTTTTTATATAAAGTGTTAGAACGATTGGGATTTAATAGCGAATCAGTACAATGTATTAAGACATTATACCAAGAGCCTACTGCCAGAATTAAAATAAATGGAAATCTGACAGATAAATTTAAGCATATGGATGGCTGTTGGGGTACAAAATTAATATTACAAAAACACAGGTACTAGCACTGAATTACGCACTATCAAAAGAGATCCAGGAATCAATCGATCTTAATTGGAATCTAAAGAAAATTAAATATCTGATATAATATATTATCACCAAAGGACTAAGCAAATTATACAAAGCAAACTACGACAAGATAAACCAAGAGATACAAAAAGATATTGAAAGATGGTCGACCCTTACACTAGATTTGAATTCAAAAGTTGAAATTGTTAAAATCAATATACTACCGAGGCTTCTTTATTTATTCCAGTCTCTACCAGTATAGGTCCCCCAAAAACAATTTATAACATGGGACAGGGCAATATCGAGGTTTAGAAACTGCTTTTTCCACCTGAGGAATATTGCAAAATCAAGTGATATGGTTTCTAAGGCTGAACTTGAGTTGGTCATTCATGCTTTTATTTCTTCTCGTCTAGATTACTGTAACAGCCTTTTTACCTGCCTAAACAAGAATGAGCTTGACCGTCTCCAGACTGTACAAAATGCAGCTGCACGGCTTTTAACCCACACTCACAAAAGAGCACACATCACCCCTGTTTTAGCTGCCCTGCATTGGTTACCAGTCCATTTCAGAATCAGTTTTAAAATTTTGGTCCTTACTTTTAGAGCCCTACATGGTCAAGCACCCCCTTATATCTCTGACCTGATTAAACTCCATGTACCTGCCCGTGCTATGAGGTCGTCAGATCAGAGATTGTTGGTGGCCCCTCTCACCCACTTTAAGACCAGAGGTGACCGGTCCTTTCAGGCAGTGGCACCCAAACGTTGGAATGCCCTGCCTCTCTCTCTAAGATGCTCCGAATCTGTGGACTCTTTTAGGAAACAGCTGAAAACTTTTTTATTTAAGCAGGCTTTTAGTCAATGTCTTAAATTGTTTTATTCATTGTATTTTTATGTTTTTACTGTTGTATTTTATTTTATTGTGAAGCACTTTATAAAGTGCTATATAAACCTTACTTTATTTGGGGTGGCAAGAGACCTAGGGTCAGGTTGGAAACTCTTCAGCTACCAAAAGACAGAGGGGGTATGGGCCTTCCGAAATTAAAGAATTATTACTAAGCTGCTCAGTTACGATATATTGTGTGTTGGTGTGATTCAGTATACTCAGCGAAATAGAAAAAGATGGAAAAAGAATATGGGAAATATCCAGTTCAGAGATAAATTGAAGATAATTGGAGATATATAATTGAAGATACATACAAGGAAATTAAAAATCAGATCGATCCAATTGTACAGTTCTCCCTGGATCTGTGGTTCAAAATAGTAAAAAATTTTAAAATAAAGCAGGATATAAATCAGCTTAAGTATGACAGCAAATTGAAACCAGCGGGACTCGATAAAGGATTCAAACAGTGGACAACCAAAGGAATAACAGCATGGTGCACACAGAGAAAGGAGGAGAGCTGGAGAGTTTCCAAACAATCAAAGATAAATATGATTTGAATAAACACGAATTTTACAGGTATTTGCAGTTAAGGCACTACTATAAGAGTGAAATCAAGAGAGACCCCTCCACGGAAAGGAACGGTGTGATCCAAATTCTAATAAATTCATATAAAGAAATCAAAATTAGAATTATATCTGCGATATACCGGAATTTGATGACAGAGAATTATAACATAAAATATGTAAAAGAAAAACGGGAATCAGAATTTAACATAAAAATCCCAGATGAAGATTGGCAAAATATGTGGAAAACACAACATCCACCAACTCACAGACGTGGAGGGAATTCTCATGGAAAAATCGTTTTTTTTTTTTAATTTGTTTTTTTTATCACGCCCAAGCTCAAGAGTAAATGTATGAATAAAAATCTACTATGTTGGAGAGAAAACAGAAAACATTGACTATGAATATATGGACTGAATCAACAGATAAAACTGAGAGAATTGATGAATTCTTAAAAACTAAGCTCCCACATTTGTTTTTTTTGGGGTTTTTTTTGTCCTCTCATTACCCAGGTTTGATCATTTGTTCTGGTCATGCAATGTTGATTACCTAAAAACAAAACAGCTGTAATTGAGCTCTGTATGGAAAAGGAACTCTGTACTGGCATTTGGAACAACAATAAAAACTAAAGTTAAAAAAACAAACAAACAAACACAGTAACAATGCAGAACAAGTAACAATGACGTATACAGTGGTGGCCAAAATTATTAAAGCACCTGGCAGATCTGAAAATACTGACCTTTTCTAGCCTCCAAAACATGATTTCATTTCATAATGTTCATGAAACATGCAGATGTTTACTCTGAGCACAACAAATATCAGATGAAGTGAGTCCTGCTGTTGAACTTTAATATTTAAATTATTAAAATATTAAAATATTTTAGAAAATGACCTAAATCTCCTTATGATGGCTCTATTCTATGGTTTACAGAGCATAATGGTGACTGTAATATTTCATTCATTTTATGGGTATTTTAATGACCAATTCAACAAAAACAACTGAAACCTCTTAAGTATGCCAAGTGTTCTAATAATTTCAGCCACCACTGTAGTTTCACAGAATATCTAAATATAATTTGTAAATATATCTATGTAAAGTAACCTCAATAGCCTCCACAGGCTACTCATTCAGTTGGTGTGATGACCTCTTTTGTCACATGACAGCCACTGTAGCTCCTCCTGTGCTTTTCGGTAAGTGGGAAACTGTTGAGTTCAATGCACTTTGAAATTTCACTACCAGACACTGCCAAATCTTACACACTGGACCTTTAAGTAAGGAGGTAAAGATAATGATACTTCCTCCAGTCACACACACACACACACACACACACACACATAAACACATTGTACGCCATCCTCACCCCATGTGGCAGTTTGGTTTATGAGTCAGGGTCAAAAGCAGCAGGTGAACTTCCTGTGATGCCGTCACGTGTGTGTAGGGGGGCTGCCAGGAAATGACACATTGTCTATGGGTTGATGGTGCCAGGTTTCTCTCAATAAACAACAAACACACATACATACTGTTTGTCTGTGCATGTGCATGCATCTGTGAGGCTCCCATATGCTTCTTAATACAATCACTATCATTTAGGACGTTTAAGATGCTTGATGTAATTTTATCATTTTAAGTCCTCTCCAGGTGAACCAAGTGATCTCAGGTTGCTGCTGGGGGTGTAGGCAGGTCAATGTTATGGAGGTCAGTTGAGTTGCAAGCTTACTTAAAATGAATACAGAGCTATATGACAAACTTTGTAATCAAGTATTTCTCAATAACATTAAATATTCGTAAATAAATAAGCAACATTCAAAATTTAAACGACTTATTCTACAGCCTTACACGTTTGCTATGATTACTGTACACTACTTACTCAGTCGACAACTTTGCTAACAGCAACAAGAAAGTGCAACAACACAAAACAGAGCAGCCAACTAATATTACTGACTAGTTCAACAGCAAGAAGCCCAGCTCTGCGTCTGTCTTTCAGTCTTTTATTTCATGAAGCTCTCGCCAACACCTAGAAGTCAGTCCCAGATTTACTCTTGTCTGGGGGGCTTCTTGCTCAGTCATTCTCTCTTTTTCTCTTCATAGCTTCCAACTCTGTAAATCACAGAGAGTTGGTGCAGAGCAGCCGGAGGACATCAGAGGGAAAACCAGAAACATTTTCTCCATAAACAAAGTCAAAATCAGTAAAGAATTTAGTGGTGTGTTGGGCTGTCGATTAGCTCAGTTGGTAGAGCATCTGCTCCATGTGCGAAGGCTCAGCAGCAACCCAGGGTTCGAATCTGACCTGCGGCCCTTTGCTGCATGTCATTCCCCATCTTTCTCTCCCCACTTTCCTGTTACTCTTCAGTTGTCTCTATACAATAAACTTGAAAAAAGCCAACAAAAATATCTTAAAAAAAAAAAAAAAGGAATTTAGTGGTGTGTGACTTAGTGCAGTAAAGAGTTACATACTAGTAGTCAGATAGTGTGAGAACAAACATATGAATGACAGAGACACCATTCACCTGATTACATGTTAATGTACCGTCAACATGGTTTTATATTTGTTATTTTATGCTGGAAGTTACATAATGTCACTTTAAGCTAAATGCTAATGTCAGAATGCTAGCATGCTCAGAGTGACAGTGTAAACACGCTGATGTTCAGCAAATATTAAATGCCATGTTTACCATCTTAGTAAAATTTGCTAATTAGCACTTATCCCTTATACAGCTGAAGCAGATTGGAATGCCATTAGTTGTGCGGATATGTTGTCATAATGAAAAACAAAATTGGACAAATTCAGATTTTGACCTTTGCTGTCTGGGAACCATTAACGTCTGTGCTTATCTATTAAGTAATCTTGATATTTTTCACTGGACAATGGGATCATTTGATACATTTGAGGACTCTGAATGTTTATAGGAATCTATCCAATAGCTGAAATATTCAGAAAAAGGACCAAAGTCGACTCCGCTACTGTGGTGTGTAAACGTCTTGAGCTGTTATACACTAAAAAGCATGTCACAGTTGTCAGAACTATGTGCAGTCTAGCTGTACTGGACTGACATCACACTCAGCTTCTTTGGCAGTCGTATGCTACTCCGAGCTGCAGGTGTGCTCTTTAAAAGAAACATTTCCAGGATTGCACTATTTGGTGTTAACAAGCACAGCAAGCCCTCACTCATTTCCTCTTACTCCCAGTAGTGTTTCCACTTGCACCATCTGAAAGCTGGCACTGATTTCACTCAGGAAACTGTTCTTGTATCTGTGTCATAGTAAGACACAGTAAAACCTCTGACTCCTCACCAGTGTTCCCAATTCACCCAGCTCATTAGCAAGAACATTTCCTGTAATGATCATAGTGTGAAAGTATTTCTCTTTATATCATCTGTAGTCTGTAGCATAGCCTCCTCATAAAGTGTTTCTCAACTGTTGGGGAAATTTTGTCTTTGAAAGCCCACGGCTTTTTGCTTACAATTAACATTTTTAAAGGCCTCTAATGTCATAACACCTTTGTTTTAATGTGATCATTCATCTGAGAAGAATCTGCAGGATAATGGTTTTCCCATGGCATATTTTCAGCTCACGATTATTCTTGGCCCAGGGCTAATTCAGCCTATTATATCTTTCACATTTACATTTTTGACGGGTAGCTAACACTTGTATCTGGAGCTGTTACAGTGAGGACTTCAGTAGTATTCAAATTTAAGAATGCCAACATTACTAGCAGTAAATATGTACATAATGTTTTTAAATTAACAGTGGGTCAGGTTGCATGTATTGTGAAAGATTAGCTTATCATAACGAACCCACAGAGAACTAATCCAAATCTGCAGTTTCAGTAAGCGCTACAACTGTTTTAGTATCTTTCAGATTGTTTTGATACGGCCTGCAACTTTAGTGTTTTGGTTCACTTCGTTACTCAGTGCAGATAGCCACATATTAATCTTGGGACTTGAAATGCAGGTTTAAGAATAAACGTAGATTTAGGAGAGAAATATGGGGTAAATATCTCACACTGCCTGATTTTATCTCAATATCTCCATTCATCCAGGCTAGTTCATAAGTGTTCTGTTGCTTCTTGTTTCATGGTAGATCAGCTACAGCAGGACTATTCAATTACAGATTCAGTTGGGCCAGATTTTAAAATGAGGTTTTAATAATGAAAAAATTAAACAATTGAAAGTGAGTGCAGAAAGAAAAAACAATGTTTCACTTTTGAAATAAAAAAAAAAGGGCAGAAACAGACAGAAAGGACTATCAGTCCTTAACAGTAACCAATAATGCACTCTATATTTCTCTACCAGTATCTCTCTTTGCCCTCTCTCTCTCCCACACACACACACACGCAGCTGTAGCTCTCTTATTTTGTGCATGGCCGCACCACCAGTGTAATATGGCTCAGATCATAAGATGCAGTCAAACTGGTTGTGAATTAAACACATGGCACTTGGAGATGGTGGTACTTGCCAGTCTAGACCTGGTGAAACTGACTGGTTTTTATTGTCAGTGTTACATTTCATGCTTGACAGAGACATATTTTTAGTCGAGCACTTCCCTAGTTGTGACTATAAATTGCCAGATGTTTTGGAAAGCTGGTCAGAATTCACATGAAAAAGATATGATTGCTGGCGGTGCTACATCTGAAAACATCCTGCCTGATTGGTCCTGTGCCTCTGCAGTTTGGAATTAAGTGAGATGGCTCATTTGTTTGCTATTTCCAAAAACTATATATTTAGTTTACTTATTTTGTCATATATCAGATTTATGTATGCTGGTGAGCGAGTCGGAGGTTGCTTCTGGGCCATATGTGGTGGATTTCATTTGAAGGATTTAACATTTGCAGCTTATCAAGAGTGGAGCAGCAGAAGTTGGGAATATGAATTGATTCAAACTGTCAGCGTAAGTGGGCATTGTTGTTAAAAGTGACTGTAGTTCCTGTACATTTTCTTTTCACCCCCTTGAGCTAAACTGACAAAAACTTTCTGTCTGCTAAGTCTTTCACAGCTTCACACTACATGAACCTGGACAGTCTGGGCCAAAGGTTCAGACACATTTCAAAAATTATGTGGGGCCCAGACCGGCATGGAGCCTGGAGCCTGGTCTGCAGTCAGGAGGGTCTAAGTATTCTGTCTTCAACCCATTCAGACTCGAGGCTAATCAGCTGGGTTACTGCAGTCCCACTCAGAATGAGAATAAAACTCATCTAGTGTAACGTAGCATTAATTCATATGCTAACTGTGACAGGTCTAGACCCACTTCTGCAGGCTACAGTCTGCTTTAAAATGTTCCTGTGTGAAATGGTGCTACACCCAGAGCCAAGAACCAATTTAGCACTCAGAAGACCAGTGTGAGAAACGCTTCAGGGAGCTATAATAAATCATAATTTCTCAAAGCAGGGTGGTAAGTGCATTGCTCATCTTTCTGCTATGGCATTCCCCTCACTGCTGAACTTGCACCATTCAGCTTTTATTCAGCAGTATGTCGAGGTGGACAACAGACAGTGAACAGCAGCCATGGTGCTGGAGGTGCTTGATCCATCACTAAGAGTATTCCTAGCTGTATTGAAACATATTGACTAAAGTCTTATGTCATATTACTCACACAAAGCCTGAATGTTCCCTTAGAGTCTTAGGTCACAACCAGCTCCTCATTTCCTCATCACACACACACACACACACACACACACACACACACACACACACAAACATCTGAAGAAGATGGTGCAGATATCATTAGACCCTGACTGGTAAATTATAGATTAGTTGGCAAACACAGCACTCTCTCACTGTGCGGGAGTATTTTGTGCTTTTTCACCACAACACTAATTATGAATAATGTATTGGTAGAAGGGTTTATACTCATATTCATATATCTTTTCTCTTTACAAAACACATGCACTGGTGCTGCTTCCAATTTTACTGGAACATTTGGAGTTGTATAAATAGTAATTATTACCATATCAGAATGGAAAAGGCAATTAAAAGCCATATTTTACACAAAATCTGTCCAGCACACTAACAAATACATTTTATCTTGTTTGTTTATCCATTCATCCGTTAGCCAGATCAAAGTGGTAGCAGGCTATGTAAGGTAGTCCAGACGTCCTTCTCCCCAGCAACGTTTTCCAGCTCCTCCTTGGGGATTCCAGGGCGATCCCAAGCCAGATAAGATATATCATCCCTCCAGTTTGTTCTGGATCTACTCTAGGTTCCAGTTGAATGTGCCCAGAACCTCCAAAGGTAAGTGGCTCAGAGGCAACCTCAGTCTGTGAAAGGGTGAACCCCAGTGACCCTACACAGGAAACTTAATTTGGCCAAATGTATCTCCAATCTCATTTCGGTCACTCCCCAAAGGTCATGATGAGGTTAGAACATAGATCAACATGCAAATTGAGAGCCTTCCACCTCAGCTCCCTTTTCACCACAACAGTCTGGTACAACAGACACATACTCAACCAATCCTCCTGTCCAACTCACTCTCCATTTCACTTGTGAAATGTTTGAACTTCTTCACCTGGGACATGCAACTCACTCCCAACTTGGAGGGAGCAATCACCATTTTCCGTCAGTGAACCATAAACTGACTTGGATGTACTGACTCTAATCTAAAGTAAACCACCCTAGTACATGATGTACAGGTCTAATGAGCATAACCATATCATCTGTAAGATGCAAGGACAAAATTGTGAGGCTCCCAAACAAGACACTCTTCCTCCACCTGTCTGCACTTTGAGATCCTGTACATGAAAATCACAAACAGAGTCAGTGACAAGTGACAACCCTTGACCAAGTGCTTGACTTCCTGCCGAGAATACGCACAAAGCTGTCTCAGTTTGTTTTCTGTGCAAAACCCAAAACATAAAAAGGACACACATTGTGGTGTTGGAAGGGGCGTTTGCTGGACTATTTTTGGCAGGGCACAATAACGCCCATGTTTCCAGCCTTCATGGCAAGCTAAACTAACAGGCTGCTGGTTGTAGCTTCATATTTCCCAAAATGTCAAACAGTTCGATGAAGCTTACAGTATGTCTCCAATTGTCTCAATATGTTTACAAAAAAAAAAACAAAAAAAAACACAAGATATACTCAATGCCTCCACACAAAGTACATATTTCATGTATCTTCATTGGGTGCAGAAGATGAGAGGTAGCCATTGCCTTCTTTAGTCTTGTACTTCCCCTCCAAGTTTCTCCCACTGAAGTTATTAACGGCTCTTTTATGGCATCAGTCTGCCTTATTCCCAAGAGCACAAGTTTGAAAAAGAAAGTGTTGGCCACACTGAGCCAGAGAGGGAGTGAGAGAGAGAGTTTGCCAACAGCGCCAATCGACCTACTTCCGATTTTGCGGCGAGGATCAGTTTCAGGTTTTTGGCCAATGGGTGGCTGCATGGTATGAATGTTTACCCCATACAGGAAGGGTGGAAACATTTTTGGTACAGAGCAGAGACTCTGGGTTTTAGAGCCACTGTAACCACAACCAATCACAGGGGAAATCTCCCCAAAGCCATTTGTGTGTGTGTGTGTAGTGAATTTGTTTCCATTGCCCTGACTTTGAAGCTTACAGTTTCTACTCTTATCAGATCTATACGCAACCATTTTTGATGAACTAAGTGTTAGCATGCTTTCAATTTACCCTCCACATTATATGAATCGAAATGGTCATCAGGCTTCTGAGTTCAAACATCTGAACCAAAGATTTTGTTTATTGCACCTTTATTTTATGTATCAGCTCAGTATTCTTACAAGAATTATGTTCATATTGGACAATTTTACACATTTACATCCAATGCCAATGTTCAGTGCCAGCGCAGGAAGTGTGTCCTGTTCACAATGTGAAGTCTGTATCAAGTTCAAGTTTGTGTCACTTTTTTTTTTTTTTTTTTTACTGTTCTTTTCCAAACCAAATTATAAAATTCTGAACTTGCATTTTATTGTAATTGTGACTGTCAGTCATGATGGTGGGGGTTAAAGAAACGCAGGGTTTGGAAATAAAAACATGTATCAGAGAAGGCAGAACATTGGTCCTCTTGCTGCATTCATTCTTTGTTTTTCCTCTTCTGTGTGATTTTAACTCCTCAAATGTACACTCCTGTTTGAATAATTTTGGGCCATCAAAGTGAAATGACTCACAGTCATCCTAATAACAGTCCACTAATTAGCCATTTCACTTAGTTTTCTTGAATTTCATTAGACATCCAAAATGATACTTCAATAGCATGCCAGCACACCAAGACAGCTAGACAGCCTCACACATGGAAACAAACTGACGTGTAGCTAGGTTTGTTAGCTGGCAAGTTTCCCCAGAGGTAGATCCCCATTCAGTTAGCTACAACAGCTATTCAGGGGGGTACTTTTGTGTTTATCTGCAGTCAAACTTAGAGAGAAATATTTGGAAATATATATTAAATTTCTATTTACAATTGAAGTTTGTTTGGAAAGATTGAGGAAGCTCATGTTACTTTCCTCAATCACCCATCATCTAATGGTGAACTATGAGGTCAACATTTTGTCGAGTTTCCTAACTTTAATCATACCTCATTTATTTGTTACTGTATCTTTACCATATGATATTACCATATGATAATAAGTAAAGTTCAGTAAGAAGAACAACATTTGATCAAACCAAGCTAACTCCGTGCAGTCTCCGGTGATGAATTCCACACACAGTATACTCACAGTGCCTACTCCATGTTTTGGTTTTCACAGCAACTCCTCCACACCTCATCGCTCTGCCTTTTTCCTTTCTCCCTCTTTATCTTTCTGTCTTTCCATGCAGGTGCCTCTTGTTGGGGTTTTTGGTTTCATCAGCAAAGAGACTGCCAGGACTCTTAAAAATCCCCCAAAATCCACTGTCTTCTCCACACATCTTCAACTAAACTACTGCCAAATCAACTGACTCTTATCTGAACAGCTTCATCTCAGTCACACGTCTTTTTTTCTGCCCTCAATAAATCAGTTGTAGTTCTTGAGTTTATACAAGTGTGTGAAGCTTGGCACACACATTTGTTACATACATATTTCTCAATGCAGATAACACAGACTCTATTGCTTCTGCAAAGTGAATCTGGTTTCTTGCTGGTGTGAAACTGACTGCACGACTAAGCTTATTATGTAAATATCCAATCTGTTCTCAGGGATGGCAACGTGTGGGCTGTAATCAGGTTATTTTTACACCGAGCCGACCCATTTCTGCTGTTTGTCTGTATGTCTGTGTGTCCAAAGTTTAAACAAGCCAGTGCCCGGCTCTGATGGAGCCACATGGCAGGGACTCTGGCGTCACGGCTGGGTTAATAAAGATCAGCTCTCTGGCTTATGTCAAAACTTCCTAGAAGGAAGTTGCACTCACTTCACTGATGGGCTGTGATCAGAGCCAGAGACCCAGATGTGTTGATTTTCTGTGTCATTTGGTCCTAAGTGCTCGGCCAAGCTACAGTATGATCCAAAATGGCAAAACTACTGTTTTTTACATCAGCACACATGCTGTGCCATAACCTGGTTGGTTTAATGATGTCATATGTAAGAATGCACTCCTGAGAAAACTGGGCCTTTTTTCAAGCTGCACCAGGTAGCCTTGCATGAGATTTCTCTTTGAAATGTGAAAGGATTTGATGTAAATTGGGAAAGAATGAGCCAAAACTTTACATCTTTTATTGAACTGAATGACTAAATGTGCATTGGCATACTCGAGATCCAACCTCCTATAAATCCACTAAAAAAGGAAAAAAAATAGAGAGCTAATGAAACGTGAAATAAAACATTTGGGCAGAAACTTTGACTTGAAATGACTTAAAAGGATTTTTTTGAGAATGAGTTTCCAGTGTGATCCTACAAAACACGAGAACCAAGAAACTTTTTTAATATAACAAATCTTTGTATACAATGTTTTGAAATACACGAAGTGTTTAGGACATTTCATTTTAATATAGTGGCACAGAATTAACAAAAAGTAACGCTGACAACTGGAAAGTCGTCATGGTTTGGAAGAATTTCTATGTGAAAGAAAGCAGCCCTGTGAGGATGAAACGCACCAAGAAATGATCTTGGGTTCTGACCCAAGTAAGGTGGTCCAACTGTGTGAAATTTTTTTGGAATAGAGCAGTCATTTATTATTGGAGTGTTTCTTTTTTTCTTCTTTTATTTGGCTTCAACTGACCGTATGATAACACTGCAATCAATCTGAGACCTTGTTGAGAGGGCGGCTTCTCACTGTGCTTCCAAACCAACCCCGGAGCTTCATCTGGAGAGAGAACGTGATCTGATCTGATCCCACCCAACCTCTGGAATTATTCATCCCCTGACAAATGTACTATAGGTTTCAAAATACCTTAATTGATAGAATAAATTTGGGAGACTTTGCAGATCACTGGCCACTCCTCATCTTCCTCTTACTCTTTAATTTATTCCTCTGCTTGGGGAAAAAGAGAGACAGACGGGAGGCTTTGGATAAATTCTGCCAGGAGATCCAGGAGGTCCGACTGGGAGCAGATGCAGCAGTTATGAGACAGAGTCATGTTTGGAAAGAGAGGCTTTGAGGATCCTGGCAAAGCTCTACGCTGGTGGGAGGACCAGTTGGAAAGGGCCAGAACCTTTCAAAAAGGGCATTCAGGATTATCGAGTGAGAGAGGAAATCATTAAGTAGAGGAGAGGAAGAGAGACGGTGAGAGCGAGAATGGGGATGGGAGAGAGGAAGTCGGAATGAGAAAATGATTCAACCAGCCAACAAACTTCTAAATGAGCACGCAGCGAACAAAGAAAGGAAGTCAAACTTTTACACTGGCAAAATTACTGTAAACTTTTATCACAGCTAAGCGCTGTGAAATTAATTAAATCCAAGGTATAAAGAGAAGGGACACAACTTCTCTGTCACTGCTTAGCTTCCTGTGATTCCTTTGAGCTGTGCTCGTTCAATTATTCGGCAACCAAATGCAATGGAAATCTTGATTAATGTTAAAGCCTCACAAGGGGTCACACACATACGTTGACCCATATGTAACATCCATATAATCTTAATAGAAATTTCTTGCTCTGTTCTGTAGCTGCATAGATTACTTAACATACAAGAGCATCATTAGATCTCTGTGCATGCTGGGATAAGAAAACAAACAAGAATGACTGAGAGTTGTTAGAGAGATAAACATTAGATGCTGTGTCATAAACTGCGCAATCTGCAATAGTTTGGTGGGAAATGTATAATTTGCATAACATATTTAACTCATGCCACATATGCAATGTAATATAACTTGCGTACATAACTTATTTTAATCCAAACAATGAACAATTCTTAAACTTAACTAAGAATTTTGGTTGTCTAAACCTAACCGGGAATGTCAGACAAATGGGCTTTCAGTCCAATAGGACATTCTTTGACTATCCAGGGCTTGGAATAATGGACCGTCAGAACAATTCACAGTCGCCCTGTAGAGCTAACTTTGTGTCGTCTGGGTTAGCATTATTACTGCTACTTGTTGTTGAGTGCAGCAAAAAAATTTTACTGGTTTCCAAGTCATCTATACTTTCACACACCATATTGAACGAGAGGAGGACATTAGCATGATCTCATCTGAGAACAAATGAGATCTTGTCCCATAAACTTAAATCACGATCTACTGGGGAATCCCAAGGTGAATTTAGTGTCTTTATTTAGTGTCACTTCATGGGTAAATCAACCATCTCTTTGCCTTTCATAAATCACTACAGTTCTTAAAGGGGGCTCAGCTGTTCAAATGGTAAATGAACAATTCATAAGTCTGCAATCCGCCTTGATACTCACAGTGTGAACTAATGGCTGTGTGAGTCAGCAGATCTCAGAGCACACCGCATCCTATATCCTTTGCAAGTCGTGATGGACTCACATGTCAGCCCCAGAGTGTCAGACAGCGTGTACTGTATTGATTTATACAATGAATTTACATGTGTATTATTAGTGGTGCTGTTATGATCTGCAGTGGGCATGAAAATGTTTGCTTTTATCATTGTAGTACGACAGTGTGTCCCATAGAAACTCGAGACTCCTGTGTGACACAGAGGTCAAACTGTGCTACACACAACTCTCAAAACTCAAAACTTTAGATGGAGTTTTTCCATTTAGTGTGATCAGTGAGAATTCCTCAGAGGAAGTCGCTGAGGTGTATGTGCAAATTGAAACCTCATCAATGGGCTAATGGTGCGGCTCACCTAACTTTCCTGTGGCACACACACACAGACACACAGACACACACACACACACATACACACACTTTTACACACAACCACTCCTTTTGAGTTAGTCTAAGTCATTGATCTGGCTCATTAGATCTGACCCTTCTCGACTACATGAGGAGATTAGAGAGAGGCTTTTGCATACATCTGTGTTTGTGTATTATGTCTTCTTGTTCTTTTTACCAGGCAACAGCACTTACACCACATATTTTAATGTCAATTAATGAGGCATAAAATCACAAAAGTATGCTTTATGCATGTAAAGATGATGAGACCTTGATGAAGGCTTTGCCTATAAAAGCAGGATCTTGAAAGCTTGAATGCATCAGCTACTCTACAGGAACTGCAATGACAATCAATGGCATCATCGTCACCTACTGGAAACAGTGCTGAGACACACAAGAGACTTCTGGGTACCGTGGAGGACTCACTCACACTGAGGGGTTGTGGGAATTTGAAATAACCTCTGAGCCTCATCATCGCCCTCTAGTGGCCTTGGTGGATTTATAGAATACAGTAGATAAAACCCACACACAGAGACAGAAACACAGTGATTCAACATGCAGTTTGTGTTGGTAGATAGAAATTATAAATATAAAAAAATCAATATATGTACATCATAAAATGAGGGGGAGAAAAGACACAAATATAAAGAAACTATGTAGAACATAAAGCACATTTTCTTGTTCTTGTTCTGAACACTGAAACGTTTATGTCAGGAAAATGGTGATTTAGGCTGTATCAACGTCATTTTCAAACATTTCACCAATGTTTAGTTCATAAAAATATGTAGAATAAGGCAGATTCAGCACTTTCCTGAAACATTTACCTGCAGTATAATGTTTAAAATATGGCATAATGTGAGCATGAGCTACACTCTGCTTTTCTTCCCAAAGTTATAATCAGATGATGTGTTTATATTCTGGTAAACTAACACAGGACCTGCCTTACAAAGGTAAAATCATACAATGTGATGAGGAAAAAACTATTTTTGTTACTTTTGTGTTTGTATACATAAATAAAAAAGCTATAATGTACTAAAAAAAAAAAAAAAAAGCAGCACTCTGCTAAAAACATGTCAAACAAAAACTGGATTTTTTTCAGGATTTGGATCAGGAGTGGGATGGGGGGGGGCGCTCGTGCCAGTCCGCACATGCGCATTCGGTGGGAAACACGATTGAAAACGGGCAGCTATGCCGCGCGGTGCAGAAAACGAGCTGGACGCGTCCGCTTGGAACAACGGCCGGTGTACCGGAGGACTCACCCGGGGACTGCAGGACCGGGAGGCTGCTGACAGGCGTTAACAGCGACTTTTTCCCCGGGGATAACCTCCTCCTGTAACCGCGGCGAAAGCAGCGGCGGAGCGGTCGACGTATCCGCTCCGACTCTCCCTCCCCTCTTCCCCTCTCCGCTCCTCTGCTTTCGGCACCGCAACAGAGAGACTGAGACATCAGCTATGTTGCTGCTAAACGTCTAGGATTTATCCCCCCCTCCCTCCCCCGTTGTGCGTTTGTTTGTACCGACTGTAAATAAAAGTGCTCCGAGACAATAAGCGACAACACAACAGCGGGGTCCACTATGGTTTTATTGGCGGTCCGCAATAGGAGATGTCTTAATAGCTGCTGTATGGGGACGTTATGCTTGCAGTTGTTGCTGTGGATTTTATGTGCCGTGAACGGAGAGGAGCAGCCGTTCAGTGTGGAGGTAAGAACCGGGACTGTTATTGTTGACATGACACCATTCAAATAAAGGAAAAGAAAACGTGCTTTCCCTCCTGTTAGCCTGCATTATTTTATGTCTTCTTTCCAGAGAATAATGTATTTAAGGCACATTGTTGCCCATGTTTTAGTCTGTGTTGATGTTTCACTAACAACGGGGTCTTTGTGAGATGCCCAGCTGGGTTGTTTCATCCTTTTTCTCCACTTTTGAAGGGACATTTTTGATCATTTAGATGAAATATGCACCACTGCATAATCATATTTCATATCTGGGTTTGTTTATGTTCTCAAAGCGGGCTAACATTTTAAAAAAGCTAAATAAAAAGTTGCTTTTTTTCACTTTAATATGATTTGAAATGTCCCCAATGGACAGTGAAGGCAACATGACTAGTTTAAGTCATGTTATCTTCCTATATAAACTCTACATACCCATGTAATTCAATACTGAGTCAACAAAAATCTTCAGTCAATGGGGCGAGAATGGGTCCCACAGCCAGAACTTTTGTGTTTTTAAGACAGAACATGAGAACCTCCACTTAGGAGTGTTCAGATAATATCACTTGTGCCATTACAACAAAAGCACCACATGCTCTGAGGCTTAATTCTCCAGAAAGAGATCTCATGGGTTCACAGGCAACAATGTGGGCAGCTAGATGAGATTTTAACAGAGGAGGGGGAAAAAAAAGTTTCTTTTCAAATGGAGCTTTTATTCCGATCTGATATCCCAACTTAATGGATTGTTAAAAGCCCTCAGGCTACAAGTGTTATGCCAATAAACTTTAACACTCAATCAGCCCTTAAAAAGAATCAGTGTTTACTCTTTTTACCTTTTTCTTCTGCAGAACGAGTACTCGGGTTAAAGAGACACATTTGGGTTTCTAGGGCGCATGTGTCTTTTTTACATCCTCTTTCATTTTCAGTGCTGTTTAGCCAAAGTTGAATGCATAAGGCTATCATAAAGTGTTACACCCCTCTCGCTGTCTCTCACACTTGGCTGCACACACACATCACAGAGACACCACACAGGAACATCCTGGCATGTCTACTGACAGTCATTTAAAGTCCTACATCCACATATCCACATGATTTGCAAGCTTGGCATACCGCACTGTTCCCTTTGGAAAAGCAGAAAGGCAGGGAGCAGATTTAGTCCAGATGCTACAGGTTATTCAGTTTAATGTCCAAGCTCACATGGCAAAAAAAAAAAAAAAAAAAAAAAAAAAGTTAGAGAGATGTAAAAAGGGTTTGTTTTTTTGTACTCAGTTGATATGTCTTGGATGGTTTCCCCTAAAAAAAGAAGACCAAAATAACTTCAACTCTGGGCCAGTCAGATGTCAAAACCCATGATTTTCAATACGATCCAGCCTCTGTTGCAAGACATATCCAACAATGTACATTCAGTGATTATTGATCACGGCTGGTATTATAATCATTGTCATATTTCACATTCCCTTCTCCCACATCTTCAGCCTTCACTTGTTACTATCCACCCCCAGACCTTGCATCTAATTGCTTCTCCAAGCCTTTCTTTGCCATGCCTACATGTGAATGTACTGTAGTACTCTGATCTTTCCTCTTTTTAAATTGGCTGCTTGGACTTTTAGAAATCTCAGAATTGTGAGTGAGTACGTGGCAGCCACGTGACTCGCAAGCAAATATATAAACTGTAATTCCTTTGGCTTTTAAATGTGCGAGATGTGAGCTCATCCCTGTGGTTGCAAACACAGGAAACACGAAACCTTTGCTTTAAACTTAAAAGAACATCGGTCAATACGTCTCTGCATGTATAAGAGTAAGAAGCATCATGAAAGAAGATGTTCTGAATGCATGTCGGCAAAGGCAGCCTCCTGCTGTGCCTGCCATGTAAAGATACCGCTTTGCTCACACTTGTCTCCTGCAGAGAGAAGCGAGCATTAAATAAATGCTGTTACAGTTTCATATTTATAATCACTGTGTGTTTTTTTTTCAGCTCCCTGACATGATAGCATGTGCTGCAGCTTTCAAACGTCAGCATTCAGAGCTTTTCTTACCGTAACGTGAGCCTTTTATGGTCCCCTAATTTAACCATCATTGCTGTCTTGTGTGTCCCAGAGGTGAGCGAACTCTTAAAAGCTGCTGGAGAGTGCCTGGCGCACATTTTATCCCTGTTATCCACAACGGTTGAGGTGCCTTTGAGCAAACTTTGCAGGTTTGCCGAACATATTAGTATGTGAATGTGCTGGGCAGCTTTCAGCTGTAAATGTCCAGCACTGTAGGCTAAATAAGAGTTATAAAATGAGGTGCAGTACAACTTTATTTGTCCCTGAGAGGCAGTTGAAGCAGAGCTGTACCCTGAAATGTGTCCTACTGTAAGTGCTGTATAAACAGCGTCCTGCTTCAAGAGCTCAGTACAGCAGCATTACTGTGCTGCAGTTAGAAAGCATTACACAGCTTGTAGCAGGGTGACTGATGTCCCCCCGTGTGTCTCTGTGACGGTCTGTTTAGGAAAGACTGCACTGAACTGGTTCCACTGGAGCCACTTACTAGATTTGTTATGACTGTGTGTGGTGTGCACCACAGGTTATAGAGGGTAATAACGAAGAGAGAGATGAGTATTGCCTCTAAATAACAGGTGTGGTTTGAGGCGGGAGGTCACCTAAACCTGCCCTGTAATTGGTGGTCAGACTTGCGGTCTTGTCGAGGACTTTACCCTTTTTTTTTTGGTTGGCAGCTTCAGTGCTGACTTCCTGGATTTGACTTCATGGCTGAATTTACTGTGTTGCCAATTTTCTCCTTTTCTTGCAATTTTCTTTGCTCTGGGCTGACATTTTACAGAAAGTACAGCCTGTCGCCAGGCGATAAAACAAGTAATTAATACGAACTCGTAACACCTCACTTCAGTCTAACACTGTAAGACCAGCCAGCCTGTGCTCGCTGCGAAATGTTTCCGCAAAGCTCCTCAGCTTTTGTTTATCCAATTGTCTTTCCTGAAGAAGTAATTTTCTCTGCACATTAGACAATGTCATTAACAGTGGCACAGCCATGAGTTTAATTTCATTTATCTCCTTGTGCGTTGTGTGTTTTCTGTTTCAATCCATATTGATTTTACATGAAAAAGAAATGATTTAGTGCGACAGCCAGTGAAGTAATTTTAAATGTTTTCTCCGTAAGGTCACATACTGTAGGCGGGCTGTGCAAGCAGTCGAGCTAACTTGACTTATGTGTATCATTAGTTTTTACATAATGGCGAGTAATTAAGAAGAGAGATAATGGATTTTTTAATCTCTTTTCCCCTGTCTGTGTCTGTGTCTGACAGTTTGGATTGTATTTCGCTCTGTGTTGCATAAGAGGTTTTCTCCGTTCAGTGCCACAAACACACAGCCAGACTGAACTGTGTTCAACTATCCTCCCTTTTAGTCTAAAGTGGTTGTTTTGAACCGGTGCTGTAAGGCTTTGAGGTCAAGATGCATCATTTAAGAGATTTAAAGACCAAGTGCACTGCTCAAGCTCTTCGTGCTGGTGTCGCGTTGGATTGATGCTACCCTAAAATGTCTGGTTTGATCTTTGAATGCATGTGGACAAGCTGTACTGTATATTTTAAGAATTTGCAAACATCACAGCGAAACAGCAGCGCATTCATCTTAAGTGCTTTTGTTTCCATCCGTGTCCAAAAATTGCCCGCTTACATAAAGTCCTCATTGTATCACTCACAGCTGTTTCTCTTTCTACCTTCTTTTCATTCTGCTGGGATTTGTGATATTTTGACTCACCGCCGATTTTTCTCGCCGCAGTAGATTTTCTCGAGGAACACAACAACAATGTGAAAGCGCCAAAGCCTCATGAGCATCACATTGCCTTGGTTACACTCAGTATTTCACAGAGAGGCATCAGGTGCAGCGCTTCGCTTCTGAGTCACATTAAGTGTTTGAATCATGCCACTGTGCTCGCCAGAGACAAAGTGAAGTTGCGTAGTCAGAGATAATCTGCTGTACAACAAAGGGAGCGCAAAGTTGTTCCGGTGTTCTCCCATCTGTTAACACATCCTGTCTCAGATGGATGAATGAATTAATAAAAGATGGTTTGGCTAGAGTCCGCTGACAGTCGGCTGTAATTATTAACTCCACCAAGGATTTTATCTGTTCCCTCTGTTTGCCTGTGTGTTTGTCTGTCAGCGAGGTATCTCAAAAATCTCTGATCATGTTTCTGTGAAATACGGTGGACAGACCTTTGGTCAAAAAACTATTGATTAGATTTTGGTCATGATCCAGATGTGGAAAATCAAACATTAATTCCAACAAGTTACTGACTTTTAGCTACAGCTATTAAACGGATACAGATTCATTCATTCATCTTATTACAAAATATGAAATGTGCCAACATCTAGGACTAGGCATATTTCTTTGGTTGTAACAGTTCATAAAGTGCTTTTTTTATTGTTATCGACTAAATCAGCAAAAGTAATCAGCACTTCGTGGAACAGATGCACGTGTAAGATTTGCCTGCTTGCAATGGCTGATGATTAAAGTACTGACTGATTTCCAGTATGAGTGGGCAGGGCTAATCCAATAACAATGTGTATGTACTTCAGGTGGAACTGTATTTTGATGTGATATATGTGATTTATATTATGTTGTCCAAATTAAGGATTCAATAAAGGAACAGTTAGTGAAATATGCTTACTCGCTCTATTGTTAAGAGTTTAAAGATACATACCACAGCGGTAAATATGAAGTTACAGCCCACTGGTCCATTAGCTTAGCTATATAGCTTTATATTGTTTGATCTGTACACAAACAGAAATTAGTTATACTTTTATACAGAATTGGATGTTGGAACTATTGCTGGAAATTCATCAACTTCACATTACAGCAAAACAGACTTTAGAAGGTATAACATATTAATTTGCGTGCTTTAAAGATGCTGCTATGCAGATTTACAGAGCTAGGCTAGCTGTTTCCACCCGTTTCCAGTCTTTGTGCTAAGCTATGCTCATTGTCTTGTGTTTCTAGCTTCAGATTTAATGGACCGTTGTTGTGGTATGCAGTGTAAACACTAACTAAATGTATTTTTTAATGTTGAAGAGTTTTTTTTTCTATCAGATTGAACATCAATTTGATTATTTTATGCAGTACATTAAGTCCTGTATCGTGATATACAGCATAAACAACTATTCTCAGTTAATAATGAATTAATTTCATGATGTTTATTCCAGCCACATCGCTCAGCTCTGCAGAGTTCGGAGTCCCATAGCGCACAGCGTAACTACTGTAGCTGTTTTCAGCACTATGCTAATGCCAAGCACAGTCCTGTCCAACGCGCACTGCTTAGTGCTGTTGTCACTATGTGGGGAATGGTGGAGCTTCATTCCTGTCACAGCTCATGTTACCAGTTGGCATGCTCAACCTGTGAGTGGCATCTGAATAATGGAAAGCAACTGGTGTGAGTGTGAGAGTGTGTGAGTGTGTGTAAACAGTTGTGGCTTCTTTCACTTCGGCGGATTTTTGTTCTCACTCCTTCTCGGTGTTTGTGCATGTGTGTCATCTTTCAGTCATATTTACATGGGGCGGTGGCTTCGGTGCCCTCTGTGGTAACCACAGGCCTGTTGGTTGACCAAAGAAAAGAGAGAGTTCTTTTTCTGGACTGAGCTGAGGCTTAAATAGAACTGAATACAGTTCAAAACTGTGTCAAAACAATCTGAAAGACCTTATTTGCTATTTTTGGTGATAAGCGTTCACTGGCATGGTGTTATTGCGCTGCATTTCCCAGAAATCGCTTGGCAGACAGACACTGTACATGGACTTTAGTGTTTTTACTTGAAATTTCACTTAATGAAGTTTGAATGTTCTTTTACTTTCCAGTGCCATGGCGGTTATCGGCACTTGTATTAACTACTTAACTACTCGGCACGATTGTCCGAAATGGCCCCAAATTGAACGAATACAAAAACTACTGTTAAAACAGGCTTCATCAATCATAGTTTTTACTTTCTTCACATATTCATTTGTATCTTTAACAAACTAGATGTTAAACAGTTGCCGTGGTTTCTATGGAGCCACATTTTCCTCCTACATCCAGTACACTCTGCATGTATGAGCTTACCTTCTGTGTCTGAGTGCTCGCAGGCGTATTTCTGAGTGTATTTATACTCCGTTTCTCACTGAGCAATCATATGGATTTGCAAGTACACAAACACTCACACACAGCATTTCTTACGTCATTTGGCTTTGATAGGAGAGCAGATTTCGGAGCCACCGGGGCGTCTGTGTCAGTCTGTTCACCCAAAACTGAGAGAAATACACAACACCTGCACTGACCTAAATGATTCATAATCACACACCTGATTTTTCCCGAGCAGCCACTTGTTTTTGTTACGTGTTGTTCTAAATCTTTCCCCCTGCATGTCAGCACACAGTGTTTCTCTCTCTGAAATGTATCTTTGGTCACAGCTTACTGAGCTGTTAAATCTTTAATGTGACTGACAACTGCAACATTAGATGATGCCAATGGGGCATCACATGTAAGACTGTCAATTAAGCTGTTGACAGAGACACTCTGGGACGTGTGTGTGTGTGTGTGTGTGTGTGTGTGTGTGCACAGGGGTGTTTCTCTCTGTGTGTATATTTTTACGCTACACAATTTTTTGAGTCATGTCAACTGTTGCAATCTGTTTCTGCGTGCGGTTATAATTTTATAACAGCGTGTTTGAATATGTGATTACTCCTCGCCCCTTAATTATCACAAGTAGAAGCCGGAATCAGCCGCATGGAAATTTGATCTTGATAGATCTTTCCGTGGCTTTTTTAAACTCATGTCAGATGTCATAATCCAGACATCAGACTTTATTTTTTGACATCTTAAGTCATCAGAATGCTTCGGAAAACTCCAAAAGATCACCCATGAGGAACGGCACTGTTCTGATCAGTATGTGTGATCAGACTGTGACATTTTTCGGTGACATTTTTGTGACATTTTGTCCTAATGAGGCCACTGAGATGGCGAACATGGCGTGCATTAAGTATGTGCGAAGGCGCCAGCGAGGAAATATGTAGCAGCGCCCTGTTCGACCTCTGCGTTGGGGTCACTCATAGTTTGGGTGTCATTGCTTTTAAAAAAATCAGTTTTACAGTACAAGTAGAGCAGTTAAATAATGTGTGTTTGTGTGTGGGTTTGTGGTTACTGGTGTGGGCAGGAAGGCTGCGGTTGCCTTGACGACCCTGGCACACTCGCCAGTGGTTCGGTGTATAACCGATGAATAATTCAGGGTGGTCAGAGGCGGCAGGCTTTCCCAAGAGGCCGGGATCATGTTCCCACGAGTCACCTGCACCACCGAGAGCTCCGGTCAGTTACAGCCTGCACTGTCCCAGCTCTGTCACTGGTCCGACAGATCCACTTCTTTATCCTCTCAAGCTGCCATCACCCACATGTTTTGTCATGCAGTCAGACAGATTAGTGTTGAGTTGCTTGGCACACAGTTACCTGCTTTCCTGAATAGTTGGAATTCATAATAAATGCGACATGGTTCCTCTTTATCGCCCCCTAATTTAACCCCTACAAATGAAGATGCTTTTATCACGTAGAAATAATTCTTCCTAATAATCCCCATAATTATCAGGGCTGGAATAATTCCAAAATCTTTCTTTTTCACCTCCTTTCTTAACTCGCTAATAACTGGTAGACCTCATATTTGTGGCGTGAAACTTCAAGGTCTTCTCCTGCTGATTTTCCATCCTAGTAGGCAGCTAATTGTATTCACTCAGCATCCCTGGGTGTAAATCATTCACTGATTAGATGAGTAGAATGAAAAACCAAGAGGGCTCTAAGACAAGTACTGACAGCAAGTTGTCCATAGCGGAGGAACTTGCTGGCACTTTGCAGCCTGAGGGCAGTTTTTTAAAGCAGCGTTTCTGCTCTGCCAACACTTCCCCTGTCACGCAAAGTAGCGCACCAGTGTCACTTGATGTTTGTGTAATCGTACCAAGTGGCATATGGCTGCCGTATCTGCTAAATTAATACGAAAGTTGAAGTTACCATTCTCGGTTTTGACAGATGAGTTCTGAAAGCGAAAGATCCAAAATAGCTGGCACTTTGGTTGTCAAGTAAAAAGAGTTTGAAGATAATCATACTCTGATTACGAAACCAATACAGTCCTTTTGTGTTTGACAGATTCAGATCAAAAGATGATGAAACAGCTAATATCTGAGTATATGTGCAGATACAGTACATATATATGCTCTTACAAACACACAGTAACAGTACAAGCAGAGTAATACTGTTAAATATACAACATGCAGTTTATCTCCTCTGTCCCATTCTGCCTATAAACCTCTGAGCAGCTCAAGCTTGTAAACACGCTTTACTCTCATTGACGGCCTGTGACAAATCTGCTCTGATCACATGCATAAATAAAGAGGTTTTATGGAACAGTCTGAGCCTAATTACCTCCAATATTGCAGTGTGTATCACAGGATCTGGGGTGAGAGAAAATGTGGCAAAAACTTGGAAATAACGTGCGATTTCAGGAACTGTCACACCAAATGATGCATAAATTTAACATTTCAGTAAATCAAAGCACACGCAGAGTTGCCAGTTCTGAAAGTTTTTTTATGAGATCCAATTTATGGTAGTATTTCCCCCCTTAAAAAAGGAAAGTTTGTGACACTAATATATTAAATCTGAAGACATATTTCTTGTTTCAGATCAATTTTTCAAACTTCTCATGAAATTTTCAGCTCTTTTTTTGAAGTCACATGAATGTCAAAAGTGCACCCTCACCGCCTGAAAGCTAAACTCGTCATGTTCACAACTCGCCATAAACAATTTATGCGCATGTGATCTGCAGCAAAGTCGCACACTGTGCCTGTAACCCGAGCGGGCCGAGCTCCTGTCAGCTGATCGGTCACAAACGTCAACATCAGCGGCCACCGCACGCTGTTAACACGTTGCCATGTCGACCGGGCTTCCTGAGCCACATCTCATCTATAATAGAGTGATTTCAGCGCCTTACAGGTTGGCCTTTTGATGGCACCCATCGGCTAATTGGCCCGCCTTCTGCTAGTCAGGTAGCGGGCCAAGCCGGCTGGTTGAGGGGTGGTCTGGGGACGCCAATTCTCCGGGGTCACTTCAGTTCAGTGCTTGTGCGAGGCATCTGGATGGAGGACAACATGGCCTCTGAGTCACCCGAGGACTCTCTTTGAGTGGGCGACTTGCTTTCCTGATGCAGCGTCTGTGTGTTGGTAGACACATTGCTATGTCTGATTCTGGTTGATACTATCCTGTACCTGACAGATCTTAAGTAGCTATGGTTGTAAAAATGCACTGAAGTGAAATATTTAGGGAAAATATGAGGGCCAAGATTTGAAACCACAAGCTGTTCTTGTCATTGTGTGACAAAGGTGAAAATAAAATGCACTCTGTGTGAAGGAGTGTGTCGAGAAGGGAGGTGAGACTGAGCTCTTCTTGCATCAGAAGCATGAGAGAAATCTACTTCAAAGTGGAGTCAAATCAAGCGTGCAGAACCCAAAAATAGGCACTGATGCATTTCAGACATTTTAGCCTTCATCAGGGCATGCTGCTGGACTCCTTATCTTTGCACTTCAATTTTTGGAGAAGTTTAACCTCGTTATAGCACTCCACTCTTTCCGGAAGACTATTTTTTTCTAGTGTAACAGCATAATTATTAGATTACACATGACAGACCTATTTTTGCTTCATGATGTGTTCACAGTTGGCTGGTTTCATTCAGCTGCATCATGTTGTGGTTTAGAGTTTGGGTGAGTGCATGAATGGATGAAACAAACATGCAACTGTTATTACTTCTTCGCTGAAACATTTTTATCTGACAGCTATTTCAGGTATTTCCTCTCATGTTGCACTATAAAACACGTCATCTGTATGTGACATGGGGAAACTACTATCCTGAATATCACAGTTTGCTAGATTCCATCAAATAAACACAAAATAAACTCATGAAATGTCGTGGAAAGGTTCTTCAGAAAAACAACTGTACACCTTCTGAATTCAAGTTTCAGTCGTAAAAAAACACTTCATTCAAGCGATATACAAAGAAACTAACTCACCAAAGCTGTCTTGGTTAGTCTTTTTGCAGTTCCAATAATCACAAACTCAATATAAACCCTTAATCCACAAAGTTAGATGTGTAAATATTCTGGCTCTACACTCCAAAGAAATTACCCCCCAAACAGCCGCTGATGTGCTCCAATCTTATATCGTCGATATATTGGTCAAATTGCCCGACCATATTGTCTAATCCATACAAACACCAGAATAAATGTCAAGTTTGGTTTTACTGTTGGGTATGTTTTTTTCTGTTTGTATGCTAAGCTAAGATAGCTGTCTCCTGGCTGTAGCTTCATATTAACAGACAGACAAGAGTGTGATGTCGATCTTCTCACCAAACAATAATTTGGAAATCTACAATTATTCTTTTAATGCTCCTATCCATTTATTTCTTAGCTTAAATACAAGAAATGAGATTCCCACTCAACCAATGTGGAATTCTTTTTTGTTTTGGTGTGTCAACTCTAAAGTGAGCGAGCATCAATGTATCATTTCCTACTTTGATCCAGAGAATTGGGCTTACAAATGTGAACATTAATCTTAACATCTCTTTATTAACAATTCATGAAGCTTTTCTTCCTCCATTGTGATCTGATGCTCTGTTCAGAATAATTGATTGTGCCCAGATAAGGTTCATTGTCACTCTCATATTTTGGCTGTATTAGCAGCACTGTTACTGTGAGCTCTAGTAGTCCAATCATCTACTTGTGATGCAGCATTAGATGAAGCGTGGTTACCATTCTGTGCCATTATTATTACAACAAAAAGGAGTCCAAATCACAGCAAATAGAGATGCGAGCAGCACCGTCTATGCTTACAAGCTGCCTCGTTATCCGTTTGCAGAGAGAGACGACGGGGAGGAATTTCTGTCTTATTGAATAAGGAGGCTGTCGAGCTGGAGCCTCCTGCTCTCAGGACTCCTTACATTGGCTGAACACCGGGAACCATAGATCACCTAGAGAAAGAGTGAATCAATGAGAAAGGGAAGAGGTGCAGCGGTGAGAAAGAAAACAGAAAGAGATAAGGACAGATAAAAAAAACAAAGAGCTCGGTACTGATTCAGCTAAACACATTTTTAGGATCTACTCTTCTCTCTCGAGGATTGCGAGGAGAAGATGGGTCACTTTCCTGAAAGAAGTAGTGAAACAGTGAGACACACCTTTAGTCAGCTGCAAGCTGTATTGTAGGCAGTAGTAAATATTTGTTGTGTTATTTTTAGCTATTCCTCCATTGGCTGTCTGACATCACTGATCCTTTCGTCTCTGATAATTCAAGCCCCTTCTATTTCTTTGCCACCTTCCAAAAGAACTCATTGAATACTAATAATATAGACATAATCGATAAGTGGCAACTTTTTGACCATGGACATTTTCTATGTGACTGAACTGAGAAGACGCGAGTTTGTAAGAAAATACGAGTAAAGTTTTAGCTTTGTTCTTTAGTCTTGAAGTGATGTGAAATATATGAGTGAACAGGAATGGCTGCTCGAGGTTAGATATGCAGCAGCTTTCTAAACTTAAACTGCAAAGACAAACACAAATTATCCAATTATACTGCTGCAAAAAAAGGAAGAGGCTTTGTCAAGTCTGAGAATACAACCTAGTAATCAACATAGACAATATAAAACATGGACACGTATCTGTGACATCACCCACAGGTTTCTGTTCAGGATGTGGTGGCTCCGGCTGTCATCATCTCGGCAGTCCTGCCACTATCTTCCGGATAATCCAAATATGGAGAAAGAAGTGGATCGTGGGTGGAGCTAAGGCGGGCCGAATGAAGCCCAGGGGCTCAAAGTAGGCACCTGTAACAGCACCCACCTGTCAATCAAAGCGGCAATGCTGTTAATTATACATTAATTACACTTGGTTCAGTTGTCATGTACGGGGAAATTAGCTATAGAGACTAAAGCTGTTTTTTGTACCAGGCTGTAAACATGTTTATTTCTGCTGTGAAGTTGGACATTTTAAAATGGAGATTGGCTTTTTCTGTAGCCAGCCTCAAGTGGTTTGAGGAACTGCGGTTTTTGGCACTTGCGCATTGGCTTCAACCCATGCAGGTTGCCTCTTGGTAACCAAACATAGTGATGCCATTAATATTATCTCAGCTTGGGATTGGAGAATGGGAAGCTTGCGTTGCAAACTGGAGGTGTGGAGTTAGATGTGGACAGAAGAGGTCTAACAAAAATATGGTCATTGGTTGCTTTATGGGTAGTGGAAAAAAAGTAGGTAGTCATTTCGGAGTTTGACCGTTCAAAAGGTCCTCCAACTTAAAAATTAAGCACATGTACCATCACAAAACTTGAGTATGTATGACATTATCTGTAACTCAACAGCCTTTTTGCATGAACAAAATACCTTCAGTATCAATATTCACATTTTGTTTAACCTGCAGAGTGTTGTTAAAGTAGAGAGACAGTGACCAGAATGAGCCAGTTGCTGTCAGTGAAATTACCGGCTGCTATATTCATTCATTGCGCCGTCTGAGCTGCTGTGACAGCTTCACCTTTCATATGCTGGCTATGTCTCTCCATCTCACTCTCCACTGGGACTAAACAACCCCCACCCTCCATCACCTCCTGCATGCAGACACACACCATCCAATATCCTGTCAGTGTCTGAGTGACAGACATATCTAACAACAGTCTCGTTCTCTGTCGCCTCTTTTCTAATACATCTCTCCATCTGATAATGGCTGCATTGTCTGGAAGGCCAAACACATCACACCGCCTCACTTAATACTTTCTGCCAACATCGGAAAAAACTCACTGACATGTTTTCTTTGCAGCTTCTCATTTACATAATAGTCGCGTTGCTCATACTGCAAATACATTTCATGAACACCTTTCTTATGTTCTGAGCAGGTTTTCAAAACATCTAAACAGATGTATCTGTACACACATTCAAGTAGACGCAGTGATGTTAAAGTCATGAATGCAAATTCATTTAAAATTAATAGATAGTTTCTTCATGTTTTTCGCCTTTCATCTCAGCAAAAAGTGGTCCAAATATTTTTTTTCAAAACCCATCTGATGTTCTGAAGTCATGTTGAATTAAAATTTTTCTCTGCCGGCACAATTACGGAGTATTCTTAGGCTGCTGGGGAAAAACAGCCTCATAGCTTTTGGATTTTTTTTTTTTTTTTTTTTTTTGGCTAAATATGCAGTGCCACGTCTAAACTGTATGCTTTTTCATCAATATGGGTTTTTTTTTTCTTCTGCTTTCCTCTATTCACCGGGTCAGTGGTTATAGGATAGAGCCAAACGTGGTTACAATGAAAAACCTCTGATGTCAGAGAGGAGATGCGAGGGAGGGACAGACATGATTACAGGACAAGAAAAGAGAAAGTAGACATTAGGAGGAGAAGGAACGGCAGTAGAGAGTGACATGACAGAGAGGAGATGTGGGACAAAAGGAATAATGAAACATTGCAGTGAGAAATCGGGATCTTACAGCGTGTGTGCTACTTGTGATACCTGCTGGTTAATGGGATTTGAATGAATTAAGCTGTAGGATGGCGCTATGAAGACAATTGTTAAGCATACCTGTCAGCGGGTGGGAATATACAGTGTAATGTAAATGTTGCTTGAGGTGTAATCGAATTTATAGTCATAAAATTGAAGATTTGAAAGGTTAACCATAAGCTCCGAACAATTCAGCTCTCATTTGGAAGGTTAAAAATAAGATTTAAAGGATTAAAACTAAGATTTGAATATATGTAATAACTTCTCTGCGCTTGGAATGTTTGCTGTGTCACAAAGATTTAATTAGGTGTGTGAGCTTGCCTTTCTAAGACACAGCACAATTCTTCTTCAGAAGGTAAAACACAGCCTTTTAGGTTTGCATGCTGGTATTTATGACAGTATTTAATGGGGGAAAGATCTGAAATTCTGGGAGAAAAAAGACCAGACTTGGCAGTGTTTAACAGAGCTTCAATCGATCATACGTGCTTTTTAATCCTAAATCATAGTTTGTGCTTTCAAAACATTACTTTGACTTTCATAAATCGTGAACTTTGTGGCTACCAAATAGATTACAACACTGTCCCAAACTGAGCATGAGTGTGTATATGTGTGGCTGTACTGTAGTATTATCTTGCCATCCATGTCATCAGGCTTTAGTGTCTGTGTGTCAGTGTCTTTCTGAGTATACTGGTTTGTTTGCAAGTGTTTCATGTGTCTCTGCATCTTTGCCATAAACTTGCACGTGTGTCAGGTTACAGAGCTGTAGCTTCAGTACCTGAGTAGCCAAATGGAAATCTCACCCATCCACCCTCTTTCCCCAGAGTGTAAAAACCTGACACATATCATAATGTTATCGCCCGCTCACTGAGTGCTAGGGGAAGAGGGGGCGAGGTAGCGTAGATAAAAAAGGAGAGGCAGTGGGGAAACCCAAGAATGCCCAGCGGAGCCACATGGAAAATTAAAGAAAATGAGGGAGCAGGTGGACCAAACACTGATATATGACGATACGTGTGTGCAGGCAGGTGAGAAGAAATGTGAATTGTGACACATGAACTGACATCAGCCACACATAGTGTCAATCTGATCATGTGCCTTCCTCCAGGATAGCCTTAGGGGACAGGAAGTAGGGAGGCAAAACATCATTGATTTAGATAATCTACAAAGAGGAAGTCTGGCTTAGATACTGAGGGTTCTTTCTGTTTATCCCTTTTAATGGAAGCCTGGAAGACTTGATTTATCTGTTGGTACCATTTGCTGTTCTTTCTGTTATATCTGCTGTGATGTATGGTTCAATATGGTGTAGAATTAGGTTCTAATAGTATCCCAATATCAGTTCAGTTCAATTTCCTGTAAAAAAAAAAAAAAAAAAAAAAAGAAAAATCTGTAATTAGGTACCAAGTATAGTATCCAACTGTATATAGTTGTGCTGAGTTCCAATTTATTAAACCCAAATAAATATTGTATTCATTAATATTTTTTAAGCTACAGTTAGATGAACGGTTTGACACCACACATTATATATGTACAATAAAAGTTAAGCTGTAGCCAGCAGCTGGTTAGCTTAGCTTAGCATAAAGATTGGAAACAGGAGGAAACAGCAAGCTAGGCTCTGTCAAATATTAACAAAATCTGCTTACTTCACCTCAACGGCTCACATCTTATTAGCTACATATCTTTTCTTTAATCTGGAGAAAAACAGAGGTGTTAAAGCAACAAGTTGTGGTTTTGCGGAGGTGATGAACTGGTCAAGAAATGATTCGGCACCTAAAACCGCAACTTGCTTTTACAGTTTGGTTTTTGTCCACATTAAACAAACACGATAACATCTGAATGTGTGAGATTTAAAAGTGCTGTTAGATAGTCTTCATGCTAAGCTAAACTAACCATTTCCTCATTCTTTCCCTCTAGTATATGCAGACACTCTCAGAAATTAAATGTTACTTACTTACCCCAAGTTCAGTTTAACTTTTAGTCTCCAACAACCAAAAATCACAAAGATTGCCACATCTTCCTGTTGTAACAGGAACAGTTCGTAGAAGTTCTTAAATATCTACAAACAGCTCATCCAGTGACTTTCTAAAGGGCTCATTGTTGCTGCCTGGAGCCTGACACGAGACTCGCTCATTGCAACAGAAGCTGTAGACTCTCATTTGTTCCATTGTTGAATAATGGTTTGCCTTTTATTGCGTTCTCCTCGGTGGCTCTCTCACATCATGCTTCCCTCTCTGTTTGGTAAATTTAATTCTCAGTGTGTATGCTATCCTGAGCAGCAGGCCTCCACAATGACTGAAGCTGCTCGACAATATTGTTGTACGAGAATAGCGCTCACGTTTCACAGCACAGCGTTGCTGAATGAAGGATACAAAAGGTTTGAGGCGAACACGCAGCCTGACAGTTCTGAGTTCATTGGGTCTTTAAGATTCTAGGCCAATATTTCTGTGTCGTGTTGTTTCAACACTTCAGACAATACAATTAATGTTTTATTGGTTTAATTTTGTTTTTATTGGTTGGTTGGCTTTGTGTTGCTAAATGCAGCATGTTTAACATTTTTAAGATGAAGACAAAGAAGAGAGAATGTTCTGGGACTATCCAAATCCCTAAAGCCTCTTCGACAGGAAAGCCCAGCCCACCTCCCCCGGTCCCTCTTCCTGGTCTAAAGATCTGAGCTGCATTTTATAGGGACACTGAAAGCTCTATTACACCAAAGCCTTTCCCTGACAAGCCAAATGACATGATAACAGATGACATTCGGCACTTTAGGCTCGTATAGGGATTTCACTGTTTCTCTCCTATGCCCTTTCCTTTCCCAAAATGTCCCTCAAAACGTGCCTTCAGATCTGTTAGTTGCTGATCTTTTTCTTACATTTGTATCTCTAGCTATCATAAAGTTGTATCTTGATGACATTTAATAGAGTTCTCGGTTATGTCAGACAGAGGTGTTTTTTTTTTTATTCAGGGAAATTCAGCTGAGTTTTTAAAGTGCTTCTCCTGCACCAATACAATTCCATAAATTCACAGTTGGCAACATGGGAACTCACACCATGGTCTTGTTAGCCCTGTGCTGCTCTACTGGATCAGGTGTGGGTAAAGTGACTTACTCTAGGGTACTTTGGTGGCTGCTATTAAAAGAATAGTTCAACATTTTGCTTATTTGCTTTCTTAGTGGGAATTAGATGAGAAGATTTATCCGACTCTCATGTTCGTATAGAGAGTATAAATACTGGAAATGGCTAGCCTGGCTCTTTGTAAAGGTACCTAATTTAATATTTTATATTTTGTTTCATTACTGCAAAACAAAAGTGTTAAAATGACAGGTTGTGCTTTAACAAGAGATATGTGCTGGGCCATTTCTTGTTGTAGCTTCCTAGAGTCTTATCTTCTCCAAAGGACACTGTTAATTACTGACCTTTTAGAAAGACCTGGGTTAATATAACTAAGCTAAGATAATTGTCGGCTAGGTCTAGCTTTAATGTACAGACATGAGAGTGGTATCTCAGTCTTCTGATCTAACTCTCTCTCACAATGTCTAACAGTTCCTTTAATCATTATTCTGCAATTACCCCTTATGTTTTAAACTTCGTGCATAGATAGCTGGATACTGTTAACTGTAATGTCTGACCTCTAATGTTTCTCTCTCTCTCTCTGTATGTTTTTGTCCATAGGCATGGCTCCAGAGGTATGGTTACCTCCCTTCTGCAGACCCCAGAATGTCAGTGCTGCGTTCTGCTCGAGTCATGCAGTCCGCTATCGCTGCCATGCAGCGCCGCTACGGCCTCAATGTCACAGGGACTCTGGACAGCAACACTATAGAGTGAGTTACACTCCTTTTAAAAATGCCACAATACGTGACTTTGAGTTCTGAGCTTTTGTTCATGGAAACATCTGATGGTTACAGGAGAAAAAGTCATGGACATGTTAGTACAAAGAAGCAGTAATGTTTCATGTAGTAGTGTAAATCTTTAGCCTGCATGCTAATAATTAGTACGGATAAGTTACCGTATGTTATAGACATATTACTTTGGATATGTAGTAAAGTGTGATTATTACTGTAACCCAAAACATCAGCTCCTCATATATTTTCCTAATAGGCTGGTGTTCTTTATGCTTGGTTTATGCATAGATGATATTTTACAAGAAGTGAACGACATGCAGGTTAAAAAATTGTTACAGTAATTTATTGAATGTTAACAAAGTGATCTAGACAGCCTCAAAATGGAGCACAAATGGCAGATGAGTGTCTTCTCCATCCCCTGTTTTGCATTCTGGAGGCGAGCGGAGTCATTTTGCCAGTCACAAAGTTACCCTGACACAGATTAGTGTGGGGCATTTTAATTTGATCAAAGGGGCTTTTTACAGAGAGTACACCTCCGTTGTCAGATCAAAGGCTGCAAAATGTCAAAGTGTTAATAGTCAGTGGAAAAGAAGGAAGAGCGGGTACAGCGTTTGGTCGCTCTTCGTACAATCAGTCAAACCTCAGGCAGCAGCCATGAGCAGACTAAGATTATATGTGGGTTTAGAGGAAGAACTCATTATTTTGTAACTACAATGACAAACAAAGTCTTTCTGATGTCGCCTGCTGTGCATACACATGGGTGTAGTGAAGGGTAATCCCACCTGAGGCTTACATAAGTCTTAAAGAGGTATATTTAAATTATATGATGATAGTTGTGAGGATGTTAGAAATAAACCACAATCGATATACACTATATGTAGTTACACCTACATGTTTTACTGTAGCTTAGATTTCCCCTGTTTTAACCCCCCGGGGCCTTAACCACACATCACCTGCAAATCACTGAAAACAGTGTTCACTGACATTTGTCCCCACCAACACTGAAATACCATCCATGCTACAAATATCAATGAGCTTAAATCGGCTCACTGAACTGGAACACGGCAATGTGGTGGCCAGCGGTGTGAATGCAGACTAACAGCTGTCCAGCTGCAGAGTGAAACAGAGTGAAATGTGATCAGCTAACAGTATGCCTGTCTTTTTTCTCTCTCCTCCTCCTCTGCTTCTCTTTGTTGATGTAGCGATAACACGATAAGGTGAGGCGTCTTTTGTGTGTAATACGGTTATGAATGTGTACTTTTGTACAGTGTGGGAACTTGCATGCGCTGTGTGATAAACTGTGATAAAGTGTGGTGCATTCATGCATTATCATGTATGTTTTTGATGTATGTCATCCAACTCCTGCCAACACTCATCAGTAAAATCTGCCTCTGTTCATAAAACTAAATTAGAATTGGTTTCTTGTCATCATGTCGTCGTTGCACATCATCCTAATGATACCTTTAGTAAAGTACTTCAGTATTGATTGGTGGCATCTCTTGTTTTCTGTCTAGGTGGATGAAGAAGCCCAGATGTGGTGTTCCTGACCAGGTAGGAGGTGCAGCCAAATTCAGTGTCAGGAAACGGCGGTACGCCCTTACAGGACAGAAGTGGCAACACAAACATATCACATACAGGTGGGTGTTTTTTAATTCATCGAAATTATGTTGGTCAAATTCATCAACGTGATACAGAAGCAGTAGCGTTGCAGCTTGTCATAATAATCCGACTCCACTCCAGTCGCCATAAACACCCCGACATGCATAAAAAAATCCCAGCCACACACTCTGACTCTCACTGTCAAGAGGGCTTTTGTCACGTTGTGAAGACATCCGGTCAACAAGTTTAACCCAGTATGAGCCTACAGGCACAAAGAAATAACTGATATCTGCACACATGCACACACACACAGGCATGTGCACACAGACAGGGCTTCAGGACTTAACCAATGTCACTGACCTTTTCATTAAGATGCACATTCCTTTCGGAGAGACAGAAAAAGAAACAACCTGCTATTTTTTTTCATGTAGTTCTTGCTCTTTTCTTATCCTCCATGTCTGCCTTTAAAAAATACAGTTTCTTCTTCCCTTGACATGGCAGCCTGTAAAGATTGGGTAAAAGACTGCACAGCTCTCTCTGCAGGCTTTGTGCTTAAACATTTAGCAATTCCCACTTTTGAACTAAGGAGTAACTACTGAACACAGCCAACAATATTTGGACTCCTATAACAGACAGAATGCTACAAAACCAGAGGTTAAACCAAAGTTCAGCATTGATTTAAGATAGGCTACAACCATTGTACGCAACACAGACCATGTTCTTCAAACCTTGTCCTGTAGAAGAACAAGTTTTATCCTCAACAGAACATGCAGCACAAATGGGGAGTGTGTATATATATATAAGAGCCAACCATGCACCAGTGATCCCATCACCAATTCCATAATTCACAAGAACATTTTCTGACATTCAGCTACATGAGTAATAATGTACAGAACAACATGCTGCAGTTATATAATATTTCTCTGTTGATTTAGTGAGGTCAGTAGCCCAGATCCAGATAATATTTTATACATTCTCCACTGCTGCATGTCCCCAGCTCTATGTTTCATGGGATAATCCTTAAGAAGTGGGCTTGTTTTTTATTTTTCCTCTGCCCTGAAGATAAATGTATAAGCAGTATTACATGCTGAATATAATCTAGTGGGTAGCTAACCTACAGCTGAAGTAGGACTGTATATCACTGATGGCAGAACTGTCCACATTCTTGCCTGTGCATTTTTCTTTTTAAAAAATGACACTGGGATCGGGTTTGGAGTTAGTTTCATTAGTGCTTGGTTCATCTGTGACGGCGCAGATCTGAAAAGACGAAAATGAGCAGGCTTGATGAAGAGTGGAGGAGTAGATGGGTGGAATCGAGGAGGGAGGAAAGTGAGGAGTGGAGGAGGAGGGGTGATGTTGGAGGAGAAGCAGCTGCAGAGAGAAAGACATGAGCTAAGTGGAGAGGAGGAAACCCCAGTGGAAAGCAGAGGGTGCTCTGTGACAGATTAGGGTTATGTAATAGGATAGGAGCGTTTTGAGTGTGTGTGTGTGTGTGTGTGTGTGTGTGTGTGTATTTGTGTGTTGTGTGTGTTGTACGTGGATGTGTGCCTGGCCTCCAGTCAGTAGTCAGATGTGCCTGCAGCTGCTCCTTTTTCCTCAGATTGGTGCGCTTAAGGTAGTTAGAGAACGTAGCACATTATAGATCATAGAAATACATCCATAATCTCCTTAAATGTTGTGTTTATATTTACATATAGATGAATCATAACCATTTTTAGATATGGGTATCAAAATGTTATCAGAAATACACAAACTGGACTGTTAAGGTTCAAAAGAATAATGCAGCTCACGACAGGAAACTTTTAATTTCACAGTAAGTCCCACTGTTGTATATAATATAATGAAAGTTTTTTTTTTTCTCTTTGCTTCATTCGAACAAATGCATGTATATTAAATTAAGAAACAGGAACAACCAACAGTATCTTCATCAGTATCTTGCTTATAGAGACCTATGGGAAAAGGATTGTTCAGGTTTATCACTACTTTAGTGTTCATAACGTCACGTTGCTGAGATCTCTACAACAAAGTGTAACGGAGTAGTAACCGGGAAGAACCAGGAAGTTGGTCTATAAACTCTCCTCTGTCAGTCATCATCTCAAACCCACCTTACATTGTATAAACCGTTGTGATTGGCCCTCTGATTCCAAGGCTGGTTGAATAGAGTTTGAGTGAATTGAGAATGTATCTGCCAGAGCAAATGAAACCTCTTGAGCTTGGCAGATTTGTCTGGTTCCCAGGCTAATCTTAATGTAAATTAACAAAGACTAACAGAACTCCTGAATGTAACAAGCCTATTGGTTTAAGTCGTAGCTACAAGTTTAAATTATTTCAACTTCATCTCAATCATCATGTTTGTCATGTTATTTTGGTGTGGCCGATTACTCTAAATGCTACACTTGTTCCCAGATCTCAACAAATAACTTGAGTTTTGATGTGATTACAGTTTTATTCTAACTGATAGAATGGACCAAACTTTATCAGAATCAGAATCAGAATCACTTAAATTCGCCAGGTATGTGTGCACACATGAGGAATTTGACTCCGGTTACACTTTGCTCTCTTAGTACAAACTTCAAACATATATAGACATAGGTACAGTTAAAAAACAAAACAGAGGACTTGACAGGTAAACATAGACATAAACAAGAACAAGAACAAAAACTATGAAAACAGGTATATATATGTACATGTGTATATGTGTATATGTATATATGTATATATAAATATCTGTATGTATAGACGAGGATAAAACATTTTTTTACACTCAATGGGAATGTGCAATGAAATGGTGCAATGGAGGATAGTGCCTCAGCATATAAAGATAAATACTATGTTGTTTCACTTTTTCAATATTCTGTTGCTGGCTTGGTTGGATTTGACTAAAGTCATGTCAGCCTTTCTCTTCCTTCTCCATTTCTTTAAACCCTAAGCTGAGCGGTCCAAAAATGAGGCATAAAAAACAACAGTGACATTTGGAAAGTATAACAAATGCATGGCCGCCCTAGGTGTGTGCTAGTTTCCAGGTAGCCACATACAGTACTTGCTGTGGGGAGGCACTAATTAGCTTTGGCATCCCTACTGTTCTCTCTGCATGCAGGTACTATTATAGCACATAAGTTGCATCCGGAATCATTATCACTTCACAACATGGACTTTAATATTTAATATGGCCTCAGAACAGGTTGGGATTCTTGCCTTAAAATAGGACTTGCATATAGTGAGATGGGTAATAGAATCCAATGAAGCTTTTTATTCCTCAAGTTGTTGGGAAGACCTTTGACTGTAACCCCACACAGAGCAGGAAAAGGACTGTATTATGTATTAACGGAGAACTCCACAAACAGTTATCTTCATTTTAATCCCAGTGAAACATGGTTCTCTTTGTAGACTCTCTCTGGGTCAGCTGACAGTGATTCGAAAACAGGATTATTTCCTTGTGTTCATCACCCTTGTACTTTGTGCATCTCCTCAGCATAAACACTTCACAAGACAAAAGGGCTATTTTGTGTCGCCTCCAAGAATGGTCTAAATCAGCCAGACTGTTTGCTTAGTCAACAGCCAACAGCACACCACTTCAATTGATGTGCAAGATTGTTTCTGTAATTCAAGAGTACTGGCAAATTTTGAGATGTGAGCATTCATTCCTCTCTCTTCTTGTAGGGCTATTGAGGAGACACAATTTTCCAGCTGTTATTCATCACAATTTATATCACTTATCTGATCACAATCAACAACAAGCTATCAAAACAGGGTGGTTGTTGCTTTCAGCTGGTCGCTCTGGTGGTTATGTCAGGGTCAAAACAGATCAATTTTTAGGTTTGAAAAATGTAAAACTGACACGGCACAGTGTCAAAACATTGTCAGCACAAGCATTAAAAATGCAATTTATAATTTATGACCTGCCATCAGATTAAAGTAGCATTAACAACTCTTTCACCTGACGTATTCAATATTTGTCATGTGACGTTAGCTAACAGTTACAGCTGCTAATAATCAGTGTTTTTACATTATCAATGGATGGCATCACTACGCTGTTGGTTATAACCTGAAAAAACTGCCCGTCTTAGTCTCTTTCAGCTCATTGTTTTGGAAGCCCACAATTTTCCAATTTTGGTTCACTACCTCCCAAAGATCAAACTGCAGACAAAGTTAGCAGTTTGCAGTTTAGGAGCCAGATATTTCCCTCAAGAGTTGGTGGAGACCAAAACCAGAGCTAAAAGAAGACACACTGATCAGGTGGCAGAAACATGACTCAAAATGAATAACTTGATTAACTTGACTTAACTTTAGGCTGGTTAAAAACTCTTTGACAAACTATTAACTTAACTATTAACTTAAATTTTTCACACAAATCATGTGAACATCAAGTGCTCATCACATGACCCAAAGACCAGTTTAGTTAATTCGCCCATGGTCTCTATTCTTTGCAGGTCTACCTGCCATGCTGCTGTTGAATATTAAAACTGCTCACTCCATCCAAACAACCTCTGCCTTCTTTTTCAACGCATACGTATTTGATGGTTTGTTTTTTATAAATGTGTCTTATAAAATGGCATACATTACATTTCTTCATGATACCTGCGCGCGTCTGCAGGGCTCAGGTCTGTCAAAACAGAAAATCATTAGCTTGAGAGTGAAAGTTTTGCCAAAACTGGAGAGTGTAATTAATGCACCACTTTGCTAAAGTGCTAGTCCGCTGTCAGCAAGTCAATCTTGAAAGAGCAGACAGAGAAGCAGTTTGTGGTTCGGTTTAAGCAATTACAACACATTTTAAATGAACATTGCAGGTTATTCAGTGGCACTCCATATTTCATAACCAGCTTTCATGCTTCCCTTTTCACTGAGTTTGACTCAATAATTAATCTGACTTTACATGCAATATTAATATGTTGTATATAAATGCATCTGGCAGCAGGCTACCCACCATTCAGATGAAGATGAACAGTAGTCAAATACAAAAGACGTTTTGATAACATTTATTCCTATTACGGAAAATGACAAGCTGTCAGCAAAACAGAGACAATGTGACGAACTGAAATGAAACAAAGGAGAGGAGATGACAAAGAGTACACAGAGGAAACAGGATGGATGAGAGGAGAGGAGGGAACTCCCTACAACAACTTGAAACACCTGAGACTTGTAAAAGAGACAAAAAAGAAATTGGCACACTGAACTTCAACTGAACACAAGCCAAGACAACCAACCACCAAACTGACACCGTGCTGCACGCACAAGAAGACATCGAGTATTGTGTGTTTACAAGCATCTAAGTTGGATGATGTAAACTATACCTATCTGTCTATCCCGAGAGAGAGGGAGAATTTTAATAGAGCGTGACACTGAGATATTTTTGGAGCGAATAAAGTAGAGAGAGGTTTTTCTGATTGCCCAAAACCAGACTGGGGCTCTCAGCAGGCAGTGGGCTGTTGATAATCCTTAATTAGAAAATAAATTCCAGAGGCAGGAAATTGTCCCGTCCTTTCCACACCTGCAGCAACTCAAAGCCGGCAGGGGAGGACTCAGCTGTTTTCTCTCACAAATCGCTCCATTTACCTCTCTGTTGGCGAACACGGCGAGCGTGAAATGGCAGCAAGCAGAGAAAGCAGTGACACTGACAGATATTTTTTTTTTTGTGGCATACTGTGATCATGCAGATTGACACCAAGTAGTATCCCTTCTTTTTCTGCTGCACTAAACTAACTGTATTATATTCTATCTCTCATGCTTCAGGTGAGTTGGAGGTTATTTACGTTGACTAATTAGATTCTAATCTATCATTTTTCCAACCCAGAAGAATACGATACTCTTATGTGTGCTTGTTTTACCAATCGCTTGAGTCTTATCCGAACGATTTACAAAAGATTTGCTCATTCTGACAGCTGAAGGAGAAATCCCGATTTGAAGCTTACTGGGGCGTGATGATATGAGAAAATTATCTGGTTTGTGTGAAATGTTTACAAAGGCTTCTAGTGTTTTTTTCACAGTCTTAACTTTTCCTTCCTTGTCTCTGCAGCATAAAGAACGTGACACCCAAAGTGGGTGCAGAGGAGACCCACGACGCCATTCGGCGAGCCTTCGACGTTTGGCAAAACGTGACGCCGCTGCGCTTTGAGGCTGTGCCCTACAGCGAGCTGGAGAGGTCGAAGAAAGACGTGGACATCACCATCATCTTCGCTTCAGGTTTCCATGGCGACAGCTCGCCCTTCGACGGCGAGGGGGGCTTCCTGGCCCACGCCTACTTTCCAGGGCCGGGAATAGGAGGCGACACACACTTTGACTCCGATGAGCCGTGGACGCTGGGCAACCCCAACCATGACGGTGAGCAACACATTTGTAACAGAGGGCTTTAGGCATATGAAACTAGACTGCTTATCTATGTAGATAGTAATTCAGTTATCAAATCAATAATATATATATTCTATATATATTTCCACATTTCCAGCATATCTACTCCCACTAAACCACAGACTTTGACACTGTGCCATTAAATCTGATGTTTTCCAGTGTAATGCCTGCTGGATATTGTTTTTGCTGCTTCGTCTGCTGCAGATCTCTGGTCTGCCCTGGTGCGCTTTAAGTCCAATGTACTGAGGCTTTCTCAATCCTCTTTCTTCAGCAATATCCGAGCCTGCTAGCATACATCTCCCTTGGTGAACTATAGTAATCACATCACCACTCACTCCGCTGTGACCCCGAGCTTGTGCCCTAGCTCGAGTACTTGCCCTCAGAGCTTTCCAGCTTGTCAGGCCGTATGTAAAGCCTTTAACGGGGTCTGTCTGTCATGCTATAGTGTGGGTTGCATGTTGAGCAGCTGTGTTGCTGTTTGACATTGTGCTGTCATCCAACAGATCCCTACTTGCGTGTGTGTTTGTGTGGCATCAGTGGCAGCCAGTTGATCTCTGAACCGTTCACAGCCTTCAGTGTGGTGATGAAAAGGCTGTAGAAGATGAAAACGAGTAGATGGAGAAACAGATGGAGAGAAGATAGCAAGAAAGAGAAAATACTGTCAAAGAGACATAATACATGTAAAATAGAGTGTATATTGTATTTTATTATAGAGGTAAATAGAGCAAAGAAACTCAAAGCAAGTAGTGAAAGTTAAATGAATTCTTGGCCGGATGCTTGTCGCAGCAGGACAACGTGTTTCAAATATCTCAGATTGAAAAAGGTGCATGTTGTGAGCTTTCGTCTTTGACATCCTCTTTTAATCTGAGGGGCGAGCCTGCCCTGCGGACCACTGAGACACCAAGAGCAGTCAGGATTCTTACTGATTCATGAGTCACAAGAGTGACAGAGATGACTGAGTGAGAGACGGAGACACTCCTAAGAAATAAGGACCCAAATGAGAGACAAAAAAAAAAAAAAAAAAAAGAAAAGCCGAGTTACTAGAAGGAAGGCGGTCGGAGATAACAGAGAGAAAGAGAAGATAAGAGAGAATGGCAGAGTATCTCTAGACAAATATTGGAGGTTCAAGAGCTCACAAGAGAGACAGACGTAGAGGGAAAGACTGAGGAAGCAGCGTAGTGAGAAGTAAAGAAAACATTTGAAGAGGAAAGGGGAGAGAGAGGAGAGCAGAGGAGATGAGATGAGTGGGAGCTGTTGAGCACTATGCGTCGGAAATAGAAGTGAGGAAGTTGCTGTCGAAGACTGAATTTTAAGTAGGAGCAGAGGGGCTTTTGTCGGCTTAGATAATATGTTGTGAACGGCTATATTTAAGGCCTTTGAGAACTTGTAGTTTGATCAAACTGACAAGAATCACTCCTGCAGGTTGAATAACACGATGGAAGTGATAACGATAACCCCAAGTAAAAGCTACTGCTGTTTCACTGACTGCATGATCCGTTCATAAAAAGTCATATTAGACATGTTGAAACACATGTGCGGGTGAAGATCCACTCTGAGCACGTGCTCACGCACACATACACACTCACACGCTTTGTTGTTGTTCCTGCCTTAGAGGAAGGAGAAGCAGCAGTCACTGAAGGCTATGATTCACTCCCTTCAAACAAACTCACACACTGTCTCTCTACCCCTCAATGCAATATTAATACAGCCCCGCTGCGGCCCACACTTCTGTGAAAACATCCCATAATGCATGCAGTTCTATTACGCACTCTCCAGCTGGCTTTCTTGCCAAATATGAACATGCACTGGCTGTATCCTGACTGCTCGCCGTGGCGGGGGGTGCTCTTATTCCTGCACAATGACTGGTGTTACACTGAGCTAAATTTCTGAAGGCTCATACAGCTTGAAGCTGCCCACAGCCAGTATTCTTTGCTGAGACGTTGAATATCTTCAGATTTCACATTTCTTCTGCCAAAAAATACTACAAATATCAGGTACTCTGTATTCCAGCCAGATTGTTGTTTTTTTGTCTTGGCACGATAGCAACACCTCTGAGGCAGCGTGTAGATTTTGGCAGGCGAAAACAAAAAAAATCTGTAAGATAATAGCGCTGCAGGTATTACTAATGTTACTGCTAATAATTAAACACAGTCATGTTTCAGTGTGTGCTGTTGTACCAGTGTATTTATCAGCTTGATATGTCATGACACAGTCTTGTGATGTGATATCGATACTCTGCTGTGTTTCAGAGTCAGCGGTGCTTTCTTTTCTTTCCGTGAACACGTTTAAACTCTCGCCAGATTATACCGCACTGACAATGAGAAGATGTGTGTGTTGGTGTGTATATATTTGTGTGTTCACTTTGGTAACGATTTCTGGGTTTGTTTTTAAGGCCTGATATTAATACTCAACCATAATTGAAATCTTATAATATATTGAACCAATCGTCAGTTTTTACATAAACACATACAAACATTTGAATGCCTGAATGAAGATACTTTACAAATGAAGAAAAGAGTAAATAGAAGCATAAATATTGAGCATTAAATATCATTAAATCATTTTAAATGATGTATAGCGATAAAAGTGCATAAAACAATGTTAAAGGTCAGCTTAGAGAAAAGTGTGGCTGATAAAATATCGCATACTGCTCTGCAGTTTCTCTATGCTGGGTGGTATATTTTCCTCATCACATACAGATATCATAATGTACTTCAATTATACGCTATGCTATAATTATATACTTATAATTATATTGTTATGATTTGTGCATTGCAAAATTACATGTTTTAAGATACTGCCATTATTGTGGGTCAAATATTGTGATCGCATTGTTTTGTAACTTCTCAGACGTGCTGTATATATTTGTGGTTATAAACACCAAAAAGAAGTTTTGTGGTTTGGATTTTGTCTCATTAATATTAACAAGGCTCTCTTCTAATTGGCTGTTTTCTGAGTGATGCATGACCAGGTCAATCACAGGTGACAGATTTTAGCCTACAAGGACATTGGGTCAAAGAAGGCAGTGCTGGGGTGTGGCTTTATAGTTATAGACATCAAAACGTTACAGAAGTCTTGACTGGTCGTTTAAAGGCACAGTTTCTGAATATGGACTGGATTGAGTGTTTTGATACTTTCACAGTACCACCTCCTCTCTCTTCCTTTATCCTTGCTGTGTAGGGAACAACTGGGACTGATGTAATTTCAGCACATATTGTCGTGTGTCTGGTTTTCCTTTCTGTCTTTCTCGTCTCTTTTTAGTCTGCCTCTCCGTCCTTTTTTACCGTGCTTTTAAAAGTTCCAACTACACACTCGCTGACACACACTGGAGATGAGTTCCTGTCCAGTAAGCTGCCCGTGCCTGTCATACCTAATCCACGCCACACTGTTGTCGAGGAGGATCAGTTGTCGTGGCGACTGTTGCCAGCATCACGCCACGGATGTTATTGTAGTTTTGCATGATACCGTCACTGATGCACACTGGAGGATTAATCTCATCTCTGCATGGAGATAAACACGTGCATACACGTGTTTAAGTACTTGCACACACGCATGCATTTGAGGATAGAGGATTACTCAAAAGTTATATTCAGTGGCAATTTTAGCGCACACAGCAGAATAAGGTTCTTATTAGGATTAGCTAATGGTATTTTAAGAGAGACACACAGTATACAGTGGCTGCTTTCTGTATGTTCTATATGCTTTTATCATAGAGGAGAAGGCGGTGTCTGAAAAAGACAGCTAACTACACCCGCATCAGGAAGGAGGCAAAAGTAAAACGATGTTGTATATTTTAAGTACAGTTATTCGTCTCCACCATGGAGTTTGCATTCGTCTGCTAGCGCCTGAATGCCTCCTGGCTGTTTTGGAAAGAACTTCCTCCTGTGTCTTACTGGCTCATCATCATCACCGAGACAGTAATTTGACTGTAGACATTATTATCTCAGAATTAGAATCACAATCAATATAATCACCTGGATTAGTCCGCTGTCTTTTCTTTTATCTCCAGTTTGAGCTTTTAATTTGATCTCCTGTCGCTCGAAACAAGAACAAATAAATCCTACTCCCATACAGCATGCTATGGATATTTTAGCACTGTGTGCATGTTGAGATGAAATAATAGGCTGATTGATCAGTGCAATTGTTTTGATAGTTTTCAGGAAAATGATCATGGTTCCAGCTTCTCAAAAGTTAGAATATATTCCCTTTTTCTCTGATTTATAACATTGTAAATTGAGTATCTTTGGGTTTTGACTGTAGCTCAAACAAAAAAAGTAATTTTTAACCTTGGGAATAATATTTATTATTCTGACATTTTAAAGACAAAGTCATTAATCGAGAAAATCATTCAGTCTCCTGATAATGATAAAAACACCCTGACTGTAGCAGTTTGTTGGCCTATTTTCATTTCACTTTCATCCTCTTATCTCAGCTGGATAGCAGCATCATCATCCAGGGATTTGAGAAACCTTTTTCACAAAACTACGTACAGTGTAAGGTGCCACGTTGCTGCAAACATGTTTAGTGCAGATCTGTCCGATATAACCAAATCACGGTGGATGAAAATGTGCTGTGGGTGGGAGTAATGTCACAGTCAGGCCTGTGTTATTGCTTCTACTTCACACTTTCCTCTGTGTGTGTGTGTGTGTGTGTGTGTGTGTGTGTGTGTGTGTGTGTGTGTGTGGTAACAAGTGCTGTGGTTGACAGTGGACATAATCAGACCACACGTGTCAAACCTCAGTGACAGATCCTTTTATGTGCAGCATGTCATGCCTGAAAAGAGTTCAGAGGACCAGAGAGTGAAGAGGGTTTGACACAAAGGTTTGAAGAAATCCTTTTTTATGAAGACTAACCGACGGGATTTACCCATTTCCATTTCCCTCCCTCTTTCACTCCTCTTGTTCACTACAAAGTGTGTGTCAGCCTTTGGTGCTGCTTTAAAACAATGGGGCTTGCAGTCAAGGGAAAGGATTTGTTTAAGCAATATTTAAATGAACAAACATTTCCAACAGTGGATTACAGAAGCCCTTTCGGCTTGAGGAAATTGTTTGTCGGTTTTCTTCCATCATAATCAAACTCAGGTCATATCTGATCGGTTTTGTTAATGAAGTGGAACAGTTTCTTGTGTCCTTCTGCATGCAAAGATCAAATCCTTGTTGATTTAAATTGAGAAACATCCCAGGTGATTTGTGAACTGTTAATAAAAATAACAACACTGTTATGTAACCTGTTCTCATACCTGTTTTGTACGTCAGTTCCTCGTCTTTCATTCTCAGTATTTCTCTTTTCGCTTGCCTTTGAGCTGTCAAAGAAGGACAAAGTCAAATATTAAGAAGAAACACAATGACTGACATGTTCTGTCCTTTTTTTCTACATTCCTCTCTCTCAGCCTATCTCATTTTATCATTCACTGTGAGAATTCACACTTTATTGTGCACAATGAAAGCTGCAAGCTTATTTTAGCCAGGATGATGCACAGAGAGAGACAACAGGGAAGGATGGAGATGGATGATCAGCCAATATCCCCATTGAGAGTGCAACATCCCTGTGGGCAAAACAGAGTAGTGGTCTTGGAGCTCCTACAGCTGCCCTGCATTCTTAGACTGCTTGGCTTTAGAGACTGATGGATGAATAGCTGTGAGGGATCAATAGATGGGAGGAGAGATGGATGCATGGGAGAACAAACTAAAGACATGATAGGATGTGATGGGGGAGGGCAGAGGTTGTATAGGAAAATTATGCAGGGAGAGTAAGAAGATGAAATATGTTTGGATGAAACATCAAGCATGAAATGTTTGAACAAAGGTGAAATCGGGATGCAGAGCGCTGCAGGGCAGAGAGGAGAGGATTGTGGAAGGATTTAGTGTGAACATAGGATAAGGAAGAAAAAAGGCTGGAACTGGAGATCGAGATGATTAGATTGTCTTTTCATCAGAGCTCAACGTGCCACGACCACTTTTGAAAGGGAGCACTTTTTTAAACATTTTTTTATTCGCTGCTTTTCAATTTTTACGCAACAACAACAAAAAAAAAGACGCTCATCCATGTTTTATCACAAGGTCATCTTTGTGGGCTGAGGCTGCCGTGTTTCTCTTTGTAAAAAATCAAAGTGATGCACGCTGGAATAGATAAGACAGATTCCATTTTGTCTATCAGTCACACTGAGGCTGATTGGATTTTACAAAAAAAAACAACAACAACTTGGCACCAAGAAAAAAAAAAAAAATTGCTGCCCCTGCATACCATGACTGTACACAAACATCCAGCCTCGCCCTGAGGGTGACTTATAAGGCCTGGTATGCCTTCAAGGACATCCAGCTTCTAGTAAGTGAAAACTATGGAACATAACACAGCATGCGAGCTAGACCTACACACAGGAAATGAGAGATTCCAGGGCTTTATTATTTTCTTCACCCTTGCCCCCAAAATGAGCCAAAGAGGTTAGAAAAACACACTGTCACCAGGAGGAAAAATACACCAAGATTTTATGTTTCCTGGTATTGGGAGTAGATAACAGGGGCTGAGTTGGTGGGACACTCAGTAACAGGATGATGATTGGCTGAGGGAGGAGATGTTGGGATGGGCTCAACATTGATCAGCTGATTGAGTGACCGTCGTAGGAGAAAGCTCAGCTCATTGGCGTCGATTGGCAGAACGGTCAATCATTGACTGCAACACGATTGTACATTCAACGCTGGTGTCATTTTGGGCGTTTTTACCAGACGATGAAAGGAGATCAATCTTTGGTTTGTTAGCAGTGGACAGTGCATGGTATTGTAATGAAAGAGACAACAGAAGAATAACAAAGAGGAGAGAACCAGAGATGTTAGAACAGCATGAGAGAGGATAAAGGAAGAGATGTTGAGGAGCAGAGGAGCATATGGTGTCCTTGCAGGTTTATTTTTAGGTTGTTACTCCTACTGGGTGATGAGGAGGAAGCAGTCGACTGCCTTTTCCACCCCGTTTCTCTTTTTCTTTTGTTCCTTCCTTGTCACTCTCATGCTCACTCTCTCCATTAAGTTCAGGGGGTTTAGCTGGCATGACGCTTTGTGTGTTTTCCAAAGCACTCGTACAGTTTCAGTTTCAAAAGAAACTGGCTGAAAACAAACCTGATTCATGTATGCAAGAGACTGTTTATCTACAAACAAGTCAAAGAAAGAAATGGAGAAACCCACTTGATATTTCCTGCTTGCTGTCTTTTTTTGTGGCAGGTAGTAATGCAGATAACAAGCAGCACTAGCTCAGAGTGAAGAGTAATTTCTTCTTGCTGTCCAGACATTAAAATTACAGTGTTTGTGTTTCCGAATATTTTTGGAGGTTAAGTTTGTCTGAGAGTGAGGTCGTCTGCTGTCGGACTGTGCCCATTCAGCCTGTACATCGTCACAGTCTTTTTTAGGTTTCTTATCGGGTATTTTGGTCAGTTAGTCTGCCGCTGCATGTTATTCCAGTTTGTGTTTGGATTTGTTGTTCCATTCCTGCAAGTGATGTATTTTTGTTTTTCTTTAGTTATAATATGATCTAATGCTCTGAATGACAGCCTCCTGGGTGTCATGTGTTTGGCTGAGGTTTCGTATGTCAACATTGGAACTCCTGCCAGTGTTCTTAGTAGGGCAGAGTAGGGCTTAAATATGTTAAGGGGTATAGTCACTATTTTTGATGCGGCTCCAGAAGGACATTGACCTCATGTCCTGAAAGCAAAGAATGAGCTTTCGAAGCTGACGTGAGTTACAGTTAGATTTGTGTCCTAATAACTTTGAGACAGTGGGAGAGACTGGAGCTACATATCTTAGTCCTATAAACTCAACCTTGAATTTCATTATTTGATTGAACGGAATTGGCTATCGCAGTCTATTTCCAGTATGATTCATTATATAGTGTCAACATTTTCTGTTGCAGTGCAACACATTATTAAGTGTATTATTTTGCAACACTCTCTCTTAGGACAAGATGAAGCTCTGAATTTCTTTGGAAAACATTTGTTTCTTCCTCAGAAGTGGTAATAATGTGTAATGCAAAAACAATTGATTGGAATTGAATCCTCAGAGGTATGAAAAGAAATACTAGAAATTTTAAAACTAGGCAGTGTTTTTCATTGTTTTCCGCCATATAAAATTATACATATTTTCCCTTCCACCTAGATATTTCTAGAAAATTACTTTTGCCTTAACTGTGACTGTCAGAGTGTAAGTCTTGCAGTAATTTAGAGGGTCTCATATAAGTTCTTCTTTAGTGATAAACAAGTGCATCATCTGCATAAAGGAGGATTTGTAGTCTTAGTCTTAACTTAGATGCAGTATTTGTAATTTTTCTAGGATAATAATTATTTATCGTGACAAACCTATTGATTAAAATATTCACAAAGATAAAAACTAATATCTAATCTTGAGTTTTTTGGCTCCAAGCTCTTGCTAAATTAAAGGGTACAGAAAAGTTTAATAACTCCTCTTTTTTTCAAGGTTGTTCAGCTTCTCAGAAAACTGTCCTTCCTTCTGTAAAGATCGTGAATCTTTCCTGTGTCCTTCTGTCTCTATCTTTGTCCCTCCATCTCTCCGACTTTGCCGCTTGCCTCCCTCTATCTCTGTGAGAAAATAAATGGGGAGAACATGACGCTTTTTTTTTTTTCTTACCACAGGAGCAGATCTTTATCTTTTACTGGAAGCATGTGTACGTGTGAGTGCTGTCCAGCACGGCTGCATTTGGGCAGGCAGTAGGAACAGTATTGATGGTTGGGTTACTGTAAGTAGAAGAGTTTGTGGGAGGACACAGGCGGTAAAACAGCACATAAAACTACACACACAAACACACACACAAAGATTTCAAGGGTGTTGGAACAACTCACTACCTTGTAGGTAGTTTATCTCAAGGATGCAGTGTGACAGTTGACATTACATGATGTAACACTATGATATGATACAGTGCTATGTAATAGATCAGTATAAGATACCATATGATGCAGTCTAGGAGCATGATGAATGTACTTGTACAATGTTACACATAGACATATGCTATACAATACAGAGCACACTGTATATCTGTGAGATACGGTAATACAAACAGCTCAGTATGTTCAAGGAGCTGCAGCAAATGTTCTATGGAGGATTTTGTTCTGCCCCAGGCTTCTCCTCTCATCAACATAAACTGTCCTAACCTGTGATTGGTAGAGGTTTTTGGGGCAGTATATGGCCTGAGTGCAGATACTGTACAGGGGTCAGAAAAATACTGCCACCTTCTTTAAATCTTTTTTTTTGAGTAAAAACATGAATAATCTCCAAAAAAGACGCAACAATTGAACTGTCTAATATAATGCAGTACAGGACAGTGCTCTATTGAGTAAACATGCAAATGCAACATTATCTACCATTGAAACCACATGGGATTTTACGTAGGTATAGTGCTGTAATAATGCAGCAAATCTCTTTTGTGTTAGATGTTTGAATTTGCTTGGTACAGCACCTTTTTAATACCTTGTTTATGGTGTGTGAAAATATCTCTGGTGGTTACATAATCATTTTAAGTTAATTTCCAACTATGAATATCACTTATGAGAAAAACGAGATTTAAATCACTGCGTTCACACAAAGAAAGTGAAATGAAGAGAAAGAAAGCAGCGATATCACCATGCGTTCCTGCCCACCAGGCTGCCACTAGAAATAGACGGCCGCCTACTGACAGCAGCATCAACTTCCACGTGGGCGGCAGCACTCTCTTCCGCCCCCACACATGAATACACACACGCACACACGTACACTCTCAGAAGCACGCGCACACAGGCAAATCGCGCACCTGGGGAGACTTGCCCTCCCACTAGTCAGTCAGATGCTCTCATAAACTCATACCCATAATCCTTAGCAAACAAATAGTGTAAACAGTCCTACCTAGGGTACGTCTCCCTCTGAGAGCACACAGATTATCACAGTTCAAGGAATATCACTTGTGTCTTCAGGGATGTGTGATATGTGCCTGGTTTTATATAGAATGCATTCTGAAGAAAGTCTTACATAATAATGCTCTCATTGATCCTGCCATAAAAGGAAGAAGGGTTTGGCAGCTGTTTAAAAGCAGTGAAGATTTTCTTTTACTTAACAAGAAGGTAGAAAAAAAAATAAAAATAATAGAAAAGGCTACGTTTTCTAAGACCTGAAAGGGTTTGAAGTGTCGATCGAGGTGCAAGGATTGAAATGAAAAATATCAGTTAAAGCGAAAGAGATGAAGGCAGCTAAAACATCAGTTGATGCATAAAAACTGAAAGCTGTTGAACTGTCGATTGAGGAGTAAGAGATGAAAGCAGTTGAAATGTCAGTTGACACTAAGTGGTGAAAGTAGTTCAAATTTCAGCTGAAGTGAAAACTTCAACTTCTTTCAGCACCTCCAATTTAACTGATATTTTACACCGTCTGCCACTTCAACTTTAACTTTGTACTAAGAATCGACAGGAGAAATATCAGTTGACAACTGTAGAAAAGTGGGGAACATTTTTTTCTTTTGTTGTAAAAGCCAGGCATTTGTAAAAAGTTGAAGATTTACGGGGTGGTTGGTGGGTCGTCACTTGTTTGCTGAACTTAGCGAAGAATCTTAATGACCTAAGGAAGGTCCAAAGCGATGTCCATGGCCATATTCAAAGAGTATTATCGACATTTAGTAGATCTGTGTAATATTTTTTCTCTCATTTTGGGTATTGTAGCTTCATTTAACATTCTGTTACTATCATTTCTCTGCCTAGTTCGCTGGTACAAGTTGAGTTTAGAAAGTTTCCTCCAGCATTTTTGTGGTAACATTCGTGTTTGCTATGTCCACAGATACAGCTGCAGAAGTCTGTGCGAGCGAGCTTGTGAAACGCACATGTGCACACACCATTGCTTGCGAATGCATTATTAATGATTAATGATCACAATGAAAATGTACACACATCCCCATCTCGCTCACAGGTGCTGCACAGAGATAAACATGACCAGAATAAAGGATGTCCTCTCCTTGGCAGCATTTTTTCCTTCTTTCTGCTGGTTTATTTACCTCGAGTCCACAGGAACGGCCAATATTTGGATCCCTGGCAACGTTCCACACACAGAATTTCAGTCTGTAGCAGTCTCTGTAAATAAATAATTACTCCAGTGTACATATGTTGCTCCCATCAGTCGGGGTTTTGTTCTCTGACAAGCTTGTGAGAATTAAGTGTAATAGATTCAACAGCACAAGTGTTGCTCAACCAATGTCAACAGCCTAAAGCGAAGGGAGCAGAGAGGGAGAGAAGGTAGACAGAGAGTAAAGGGATAGAAGATGAGGGGAGGGAGGAGATAAGTGAAACAACAGGCCGCTCTCCTCTATAGGATAGTGTAGTTCAATGGATAGTACATGATACTGACACTGCCAGGGTAAATGCTTTAGATCAACACTTGGGCTAACTGTGCCAAAGTTTCCACTGGTCATGGCATTTTTTTTTAAATATCAAACATATTCCAATAAGAAAAAGTCAAAGAAAATGATAACTTTGATGTGAAGTGTTAGAAATTCAGGGATCTTTGCAGATTGGTAACACTTTTATCACATCAGATGGTGTTTTATTCATTTGTAGTGGGACCTGGACTCTCACCTGAGAACTTCTCAAAGCAGAAAAAGTCCTTCAGTCTGTGAATATAATTAAAGCGTTTGCATCTTATCTAAGATCTGCAGTGCTCATAAATAAAAATCTAGTTTAGACTGTCTTGCACCTGTGATCCTAAGATTACTTGTTTAAGGCTGCAACTAACTAATTTTTTTTCAATATCTATTAACCTGTTGATCATTTTCTCAATTAATCAATTAGTTTTTTGGTCCATAAAATGTCCGAAAATGGTGAAAAATGGTGGTCACTGTTTCCCAAAGCCCAAGGTGAGGTCCTCAAATGTCTTTGTCCACAACCCAAAAATGTTTAGTTTATTTTCATAGAACCAGGAAATATATTCGAGAAGCTGAAATCAGAGAATTTGGACACATTTCTATTAAACTTCAATGACTCAAAACAATGAATCATAATAGATGGCGATTAATCATTGATTAATTGACTAATCATTGGAACTCTACAGCAGCATCAGATATTTAAGTACTATAAATGCACATTTAAAGCTAGACTAGCTAGTTGTTTCGTTTTTGAAGGATGAAATTAAAAGTCCTTCCTCATTCAAATGAAAAGTTAAGCAATGACAAAGGCTGTTGCTCAATTAAATACACTCAGCTACTGTCATAGCTAATGTAAGCTAACAGACAAGCATTATGTGTTATCATTATTCTAATTGTCTTCTGGCTACAGTGGCCACTAAAAGTTATGCATCTTCACTTTAACAGTTGTAGTGGTAGTCAGTGTGATACTGTATGACTGAACATTGGTGGTAAGGAGTCACATCTAATCCTAATTTATGTTGCAAATGCATCATCTACCAACATTGTTTTAATCACAAATTGTGCATGCAACAAACCAAAAGGGAATGACACCTTCACTCCAGCTGGGATATGGAAATTCCTGGAATTTCACATCTAAAAACCTTGTTGTTAATACATGTGGTGCAGTAAGTTGATTTGGCGAAATGAACCAAATGGCACACTGTGTGTTTCTGTTTTGTCCTGTGAGGGCATGTTGGAAGCAGAGAGACCGTGAAAGTGAACTGAGCAGAATGCAGCCATTGTACTTTGGCTGCATTCTTCACAATGGTCACTCTGTCAAGTCAGGCACACAGCTCCGGTTTGACAGCCAGCAGAGCACTGTGAGCCCGGGGCCCTCTGAGCCAGGCACTGAACCACTGGGCTGAGATCCTCTGGCAGCCTGTCAGTACAGCACAGCACAGCACTCCTGGACGGCCAGTGCTCTCATTGACTCACTCTCTGTTTCACTGTCTCTGCTGCCTCTCTGGACTCTATGCTTATCCTTCTCACTTCACATATATCCAGCTTCCTTCAGGGTCAAGGTTGTTCTGATTTCTGATGACGTGCCGGCTCCGAAAAACAACATCCAGTGTCAGTATTGTGAACTTCACCTCGGCTAGTGGATAACAGCTGATTTCCTTCCTTTTCCTTTTCCTGCTCTCCACTGTGGAGCTCTATCAGAATCAGGACAGTAAAATACATATCACCAGCTTACTTAGCATTTTAGCTTCTTGAAAACCAGTGATTTAGATTGAAGCTGGTCAAAGGCCATCCCTTTTATTTAATGTTACTTTGATGCAAATAAAAGATTCGTTTTGACACTACTATAAAAATAAATTATGCAGCATGGAGGCTAGTGAGATATTTTACCGTAGTAAAGTGATACACAACCTGGGATACTCTTGCAGTTGCTTGAGGGTGCATGGAAAGAATGAAATAGCTCAACTAATTTGAACTAATAGAAATAGTTTTTTTTTTAAAAATATATCCTCATATTGATTCAGGTCTGCCACCTGAGCACTAGCCTACATGTTGAAGTTGAGAGGGCATGAAAACTAGTTACCAAGCAAGCAGAGTAAGCTAGCAATTAGCTAAAAGTACTATATAAACAGTTAAAACATCAACCTTCTGCCACTTTAAGGCCGCATTCAGACCAAATCAGGCACAGGGTTGTGAGACGTGGCTGATGGGAGTGTGTCTATTTGTGTTGAGTGTAACCGCTGTGAAACAGTCAGGAATTAACTTTATTTCGTTGATTAACCGGCTTTCTTGATACCAGCGCTCCCTCACTCTCATTCACTGTCCTTGTCACTCAACCAGTGCTCGCTCTTTCAGATTTAGAAGCTGGTACATTAAATAAACAAAGCCAGAACACATCAGGTAGAGTATCAGAGTTTAGTCCATTAATCCACCTGTATCACACCCAGCTTCAGTGACATTTCAGGCTAAATGTGGAGGGTTTGACTGGCGGCTTACATGCGGCCTAAGTGGTGGTAGTACAAATGCAAACTTGACCAAACTAACCTAACAATGACAGTTCAATTGTATACAAAACCTCTTAAAACCTTTTTCCACTTTTATATAATTATTGGTGTTATATAGATCCAGTTTAAAAAATAAAACACATTTGGAGCATGATGGGTGTGTTGTAGAAGGGTTGTTTAAGTTCATCCAACAGAGCTGTGGAGGAACATCGGGCAAAACAGTAGTTTCTACACTGCCCCACTGCCCAAAAAAGGTGTTAATTGTTTTTTCAGGTATGTTCCTGAAAATGCATTTAACACCTTTTCTGCATTTACTTTATCACGCAGCACTGTTTTGGTAAGTTTTTCCAAGACCATTCCTGAAAGTACAGTGTCAGCCACTCGGGGAGTTGTGGGAGCTGAACAATGGGAAACATTTGAGGTCCTCCGGGACAAAGAGAGTGCTTATGCTTGCTTAGACTTGGACGGCAAAACAACAGCAACGAGATAGCAGCAGTAACAGTAGCAGCTGTGTTTTCTAAAGAATGGGCGGAGGAGTTAGAAAATTGTTGGTCTCTGCTGGGCATCCTCTTCTGTACAGTTGGAGGAGTGAGGGTTGTTCTGGCTTTGTTTGCGGGCTTTCACTAGTTCAGGACGTTGATGTGCTGTTTTTGAAAGACTTCCTGACTGGAGAGAAAAAAAAACAAAAACGGTCCCTTGATAGCGCTGGTAATTTGTCTACACTGGACAAAAAAAGACGAGAATGATAACGAACATCCGAAAAAGCTTCTAATAAGGGAACAGACAAGCCAAAAAAGTGGACAGCCTGCTGGTCGCCTGTGCTTGTAGCTGACGTCAGATGTCATGTGGTGAGCCGCTGGCACTTATTTAAACAGTAAGGAAGCAGAGAGGGTTACAGGCCCCTGGAGGCCGACGCTGACAACCTGAGCTATTACTGCAATTGAACAGCGGTGTCCAGGGCCTCGTATCTGATTTGTGTGCCAGCGTGTGTGTTTATCTCTGTGTGTTTATGTCTGAAACCCGGTATTCCCATGTCATGTGCGCCCCCAGCCAGCAGATGGGCTGTAGCAGTGGCATGTGCAGGGAGCAAGTAAATTATGGTGAAAGGGCCAGGTAGAGGTTTCTGGATTCTAATCACAACCCTTGTTTACTTTACTGCAACCCTGTGGGGAAAGACATAGAGAGGTACCTCTGATCATAAATCTCCAGTGACTCTCCTCCTCCACCTCTTCCACTCTGTCTTCCTTTCTTTATTTTTCTTGTTTTGTTTTTTTTTTTCCTCTCTTCCTTCTCGGCTACACTATCTCATTAGCAGCAACCTTGACCTATCCTGAGGAGAGTGTCGACAAGACTGCTGCTGCCGCGGGCTGCCACTGTGATCATTGCCCACTTAAGATGGAAAAAAAGAAACAAAAAATCAACAGTGCTGGAATTTGTGCTTATTTTTATGCTGAATTCTCAGGCATAGCAGTGGATGGCACAGATGAGAGTGATGAATCACAGTGTGGTGGAAATATAAGACTCGCTGTCTCTTCTTTTTCCCCCCACAAACAAACAAACTAAAAAAAATCTGTTGGCCTCAGTGGGTTATCACACAAGCCCTGCTGAGCTTTGTAATGTATTTCATCTCCTGGCATTGTTTTCTTCAACTCTGTCCTGCTGCTGAAGCCCTCTCGCTCTATTTTCTGCTTCACGTTTCGTGTTCGGGGCCGAGGTACGGCCACTGTGAGGAGGGTGACGTTGCAAACGCCAAGGCCAGAGGTTACAGTGTAATTCATCATCTCCATCTTTTGCAATTTCTGGAACATTGGAACATCTTACAAAGATAACAAATAGTCTCAAGCCTTATCGTTTTCCTCGCCTCAGTTTTTCCCCTTCTCTTTATCATCCTGTTGTTTTTTTTCCACTTTTCCTTACGCAGTCGTCGCTCCAAATGCCCTTTCTCCTCACTTTACCTCACCTTTTTTATCTCTCTATTTATCTACTCTTTTGAATCTTTTGTCTCCCACTCATCTCCTCCTCCCTCCCATAACTTTTTTCCATCGCCTTCATCCTGCTTCTTTTCTCATTCTTGTACACTATCCACTCGCATTACCACTTTGTCTCTTTCATCCTTCCCTTTCTGCTTCATACCCTCCCCTCCGTCTCTTTCCCACCATCCCCTGTGTAGGCTCTGTATACCTTCCAGCTGATAATTAGCCAGGCAGTACAAACTGCCTCGGCTTTGTTTGTGGCCCCGGGGCCAACAGGACGTCCCTGTCTACCACAGCGTGACTTACATAAGCAACCGACTCAAAGTGACAACGCCGACCTCAAATGGCCCCAGGAGGCAGAAAGACAGACTCAAGATTGAGGGATGGAACAAGACGGAGGTGGAAAAAGACAGACGGTCTTTCCATTGACTCAACAGCTGATGTGACCAGAGCGTCTGTAGCATTAGGACTTGCACTGGTACTGCTCTGATGTACTTGTATTGTACATAAAGAACTTTAGTAGCATGTACTTTAGCACTGATGTTGCATTTTCAGAGCATAATTGGATCAGTTTAATACATAAACGCAATACTTGTGCCTGACACAATATTGTATGCCTTTTTAAAGCGATATTTGGCAAGCAGTTCTACCAAAACAATTCATCCATCAAATTGTGTGTAGTGTTTTCGTAGATGGGTGTTGTAATTACAGTACGACACAGCAGAAAATCTCCAAATGCTCACTTTTGCGTTCGGATCAACTCCAAATAAATCCATTATGATGGTATGTGTAGTTTATCATACTGTAGCGCATTGAAGCCTAATGCAGCAGTGATTTAAGGCCTCCATTCACTCCCATTACATTATGGTCGATTTGTTTTCATTTGATTGTAAAGTAATTCCAAAATTACGTCTGTCAGTGTCAGCGCACTCATCAATCACACATTTTCTTCAGGGAGTGCTTCTGTAGTTGACAATCCTTTGCACCAATCATCATGTTTTTGTGCAATGATTGCACTGATGTCTGTACAGCAATTAATTTAACATTATTCCTGCTTTTCAAACTGCTTCATTGAGCACTTCTACCCCTCTGCTCCCACCGCCATCACAGGAAATGCCCTAGAGAATGGTTTTCAGCTGCAGAGGAGTGTGACCCCGGTTCCTCCACAAGTGATTCCTAAATCACTGAGCTGTTTCTCTCTTCTTTTTATCTCTTCTCTCCTCTCCGCCTCTCTTTATTTGCTATAAATTCTTATCTCCAGACATTTGTTCAATATTACAAGCTTGCATAAATTTGGCCTCACTTTCTGTTCTTCTCCAACTTTTACAAGCCATCTATTTTCATTGGAAGAATTTGGCCAAACGATAGAGCTTTTTCAGCAAAACTCTGGATATTAATGCAGCCTGTCCTTTCACGCCTGTGCAGTGGAGGGCTTTACATCAACCCTATAAAGACTCATTGGCATTTATACAGTCAAATATCCTTCACAAGGTTCCAATTAAGCCATTCCTCTGCGGTAGTGTAGTCCGTAAATTCTTTAACATTGTACCGTATCTGCTAAGAAGTGATCTGAATCACTGTCTGTATCTGCTGATCCGTTATTCATGTGACAGATTTGCAGTAGATAAGTGCCTCATTTTAGTTGGAATCATGATGAATAAGTGATGCTCTTTTTCATTCCTGTCGAGTTTCTCTGTGTGATAGAGAAGAGAAAAAGGTAAAACTGAAAAAAGATGGCAGCCGTTGGAGCATCGGAGGGTCAAACTTGAAACTAAGATTTAGATCTTGTGCAAAACATTTGAAAACCTAATTCCAAACTTTTTTTTTTAAACTTTTAATTTAGTGTCTTTAAATTTGTGGGTTTTAATACCAAAAGATCAGTTTATCATAATTTTGTTCGATGATAGTGTAAAAGGTTTCTTTTAAGTAAAGTAGTGACATTTATTTTGAGGCATTCAATGTCTCCTTGGAATCAGGTTAATAGCTTCCCGCAGACAACCAGTGTACTATTATAAATTATACATAAGGCATAGCAGTCTAACCCTAATTGTACACCCATGAGTTTCTCAACAATGATGATGAGTTTCTTTATGGGTCGGCTTTGACATCTTGGCAAAAGATCAGAGCGGAGGCAGAGGAGGAGTGGTTTTTGTTGTTGTTTTGGTTGCCAGTGACGTCAGTTGAGGAACTTGAATGGGGCGGCTTTAAATCCCAAATATCCAAATCTAATACAGTTGGGACTGGGTTGGGGCTTGGCTGTCGGCCACAGAGGGTTTGTGAGTCAAAAGGTCAACCCAGTGTAGTCATCGGCTTACCACAGCTCGAGACTAATTACAGCGTGCAGGGTTTTTTTTATGCTCTGCGAGGGGGAGTGTGTGTGTATATTTATGTGTGTACAGGCCTGTTTCTGTGTAATATGTCCCATCAGTGGCTGTTCGCTACATAATCCACTCATTACGCGCATAAGTAGTGGATTATCTATGCTCATACATTCACATATGTTTGGATGCATATAGTTGCGAGGACCGTACATGAATTACTTCATTGTCCAACCATGAGCTAACCTGAAACTTAGAAGCCTGAAGCTTCCACTTTTCTTTTAAACCAGCCAGTACACAACACGTAAAACCTGGCTTTATTTTGAAGGAACAAAACTGGCACTGCCAACCAGAGCAGGTGCAACTTGTGAGAGATATAAAATGCTGCAAACACATTTTCCTGTTGAGCACAGCAATGACAGACCGCTCTCTCTTTTTCTCTGCCGTGTCTCTAGGTAACGATTTGTTCCTGGTAGCAGTCCATGAGCTTGGGCATGCGCTGGGCCTCGAACACTCCAACGACCCCACGGCCATCATGGCTCCTTTCTACCAGTACATGGACACTGACAACTTTAAACTGCCCATGGACGACCTGCTGGGCATCCAGAAGATTTATGGTAAGGCCTCCTGGCTTTATTTAGACGTAGATATCAGTTCACTTGTTTACATGTCTTAGTAACTTGCCATAATACTGTCACGCCAGAAAACTGCTAACAGACTACCAAACATTCGACAGTCAGTCACAGTAACTTTCTGCACGACCAAACTTGCTAACAAACTAACAGAGATACAATTTAGCTTGGCTGCTTACGGGACTGTGATTTAACATAGTTTATTCAGAAATGTATTTGTACCATCGACTCACCTCTAACTCCGCCTCTTCGGTGGATCAGTTGGAGGTTCATTAAAAGTTGATGGTGCAACACAGCTAATAAAATTCAATTGCTTCCTCCATTTAAGCCTTGCACTCCCTTAAAGGTTAGCACTGTGGAGCTGGTTTGCTGTTAGTTAGTTAGTGGTGCAAATTTGAGTTGAAATCAGTTCTTTCACAACAACATTTGACTGTTTTAAATGCTAGTGTGGCTGAGCCAGAAGTTAATCATCACAACCGTTGCTTGACTTAACTGGAAGACTTCTTTCTGTGTTATTCTAACCCAGTTATAGCATAGCATAAATTTGATAACCAGATTAAACATAGATCTAAGATTAAGACCTAAATTTAAGCTCACAGGAGGCAAGAGCTTCATCGTCAGAGCACCTACACATTCCTCATTGACACGTTTTGAGTTGACAGATGCTGATTGCAGCGCTTTGTCTGCTTATTAAGCTGATGGAGCTCTGGGGCGGGTGTATCAGAAGTGTGAAATTCAATTTTGACGGTACCAGATCTATGTAAGCATTGGTGTAGACTTCATTTTTACACTCTCAGTGTTGAATTAGTAGTACATCGGTGTAGAACAGGCTTCCATCTAGACATATGCTTTTTTTTATTGATTGTTTCATTGAGTTTGATGTTTTTTATGTATACATTTTTTTACATTTATTTGAATGTTCATGTTGCCGTCTCATCCTCAGTTTGACATTTATATCAAGAAACAACTTTGTCACTTTGTGACAGTATTGTCCCTTACCGCTGTCGAGGCTGTAAACCAGTCACACTCGGGTGAAACTGTCACATGAATGGCTGCACACTCACGCTAACACACACACACACACACACACACACACACACACACACACACACACACAAAGGAACCTGCCATCTGCTTACATGGCCAGGGCACGTCTCTCTGGGAGTAACAGACCTGGGCAAGCGATCAAATCTCTCCTCATCCCTCTCATGTTTAACTCCTCTCTGCCGCTGCCCCTCCTTCCTCCTCCCTCTTGTACCAGGAGTTGAAGGGCAGGACAAGTGATGGCATCTCCTCTCTCAGGCTCGTTTTATTTTCCAGCAGCAGTTGGCCTCCTTTTCTTCCTCATGGCAACAATGATGTAAGACCTAGAGAATAAACGGGGACAAAGGTGGGAGCTGCACACTTTAGCGGAATTAGAGTTGAATAGGAAAAATATGTGAATGACTTTCCATACAGGTAGAGAGGTATGTTGAGATGTGGACAGAATTATGGGTGAGGTGTCAAAGTTAGATGGAGAGGAGGTGTAGAGCTGTAAATATAAAGATGCTAAATTGAGGACTTTGATTTGCAGTCAGTGGGAGCCGGGCAGGATCACACAGTGAATTGTGGGAAGAAAAGGTCTGACAGGGGTAGGATGAGCCTGATGTGGAAGATCGATTCACATTTTTGAGCATCGAACTGCGCTGTTTCCATTTTTCACCTGAGGTCGTTGCAGAGAAGAAACGCCTGCTGGTTGCATTCATTCCTGTTTATACAAACACATCATTTCCCATGAATAAGTAACCGCTTAAACTTCACTGAATATTTATTGGGTTTAAAAACAAATGAAACATTTTCATGTAATTATAAATATCAAATACAACACATCCGATTTTTTTTTTTTATTCCTCATGCATCATTTTCTCACTGAGCTTTGAACATAATGACTTCCCACTCTTTTGAAGAGAACAGACTTCCTGTTTACACATGCAGCAGAGTAAACTGTTACTGTACGAGATAAAGAAGAGAGAAAAAAACACCACTGCAAATATCATATTCATAGTTATGCTGAACCTAAAAATGTAAAAGTTCACATAAAAAGTCATTTTCCACACGCACTGCATCGTTTGTTAGATATGTAAGGGGGAGAGTAGTACACAAACGCACATTTCTAAGTGTGTGTGAGCATCTGACAAACATTTAATAGCATGTCCAAAGTCCATAGTAATAATTCCATACATTATATATAGATGTACCATTTACCAACACCCACATAATAATTGCTTTGTGTGTTGCATTATGGAAGAATAGTGTAGGGGACTGGAGTTTGAAGACACAGCATTTGAATTATGTGAATTGGATCCAGTGATCTTGACCCATAGGGGATTAAAAGTTCGGACATCTCAGCTTCTGCTGCATCGATTCTCTCTTGTGAGTCCCCCCCACTTGTAGAAGGTCAATACAAATGGCCGGATTACTCTTTTAAGGACATTCAGACAGGCTCTTCATCAGACACCTTTGTTTTTAGTCTAGACTACTGGTTTCCATCAGTGTTTCCATTGAGGCCCAGGAGTATGCAAATTTTCACCGTAGCCAATCACCACACCAGCTGAGTTCACTGATTAGATCCCTGTTCTTTGGTTAAAGTGTATTAATCAGTGAAATGAGCTGCTGTGGAGACCAGCAGGGCAACATTGGCACACGGGGGGCCACTGGTCTAACATGTGGGATCACCTGAAGATCATTGGGAACAAAATAGAGCCAGGCTGAAAGACCTCAAATCTAACAAGTGTTTCATTTTGTTTACCATGATGTTTTTTTGTGTGTGTTTGTCTGCATGTCCATCTGACTGTGAGTCTTCCCGGTGCTTGCATAACTGCAGACTGCTCTGGCTGCACTAATCTGGGATGTATTTCAGGGGATTTACTTCAGTCTGAAGTGAATGGAATCTCTCGTGCAGACCGCAGATCAGTTCTGCAGACTGGGAGATGTCTAGCAGAGAAGTGTTCCCTCTTAGTCCTCTGATCAGCTAGCTTGTCAGCTAGTGTCCTGGTTTATCTTTCTTTGTTTAACTGCTTGCTATAGATCGATTCCTTCAGTTAAACGATCGGTTGCTCATTCACTTCTTTAATCCTCTTTTCATTTGTTGACTTTTAAATAATTTGTCAAGTCATTTAATCATTCACGTATACCTCCTGTGAATGTTTACAGTTGCTTTTCAATGTCATTATTTATATATAGCACCATTACAGGTTGATGCTTTCCATGAATGGGGGAGAGTTGGAGGGGGGGGGGGGTGGGGTTGCTTGTCACATTTGCATCTTTCATATTGCAGTCATCTATTCCTGCATCTGTTGGCCCCAATCAACACATGGAAACTCATCCTTGTTTTCACAGTTACACAGTGTGTTATTCATGCGTCGTCATGTGCTCAATTATTCATACACACAACCCACTCGCTTGCCCTCCCTCTACCCCTCTCCACTGTACGTCTCTCTCTCTCTCTCTCTCTCTCTCTCTGTAACTCATGCAAATCATGAATTTAAAATGACACAGAGGCATGTCTGGGCCTCCTTCTGTGAGGGAATTTAATTTTTATCTCTACTGTATATACATGTTTTTCCCCTTATGTTTTTTTATTTTACTTTCTGTTTTATTCATCTAAACATATCATATTATGCTTTGGTGAGCCGAATCTTTAAACTTGGCAGTGTTCAACTCTAGCCACTGATTTTCACATCTTGTTTTTCTATCTCCTCTGTGTCTCTTATGTGTTTTTTTTCTTGCTCGATTTCCTCTTCACTTCTTATCTCTTCCTTTGCCATTTTGGTTCCAGTTACAGGTGAAAAAGTTGAACTTGGCTTTCAGATTTAGCCCCTGTGCAAGTTTAGGTGGCTAGCTATAACTGGTGCATTAATAAAACAAGTGAGTCACATGAAATTTATTTTTACATCCTTAAATATCTCTTAAAGTCTTGCCTGTGTAAACCAGTTTTTCCCGCTCAACATTTTTTTGGAATCAGTCTAAATTGGTTTTCTCCTTTGCCCAACGTACTTCTGAGTAGTTAAACATGTTGGCAATTACACTCTTCAGTTTGCCGAGAGTTAGATAAGAAGATCGATAACACTCTCTTGCATAAAGACTGGGAATGGGTAAACAGATACCCTGGCTCTGTCTTTAGGTAACAAAATTCTTCCAGCACCTCTAAAGTTCACAAGTGAACACAATTCACCTCGTTCGTTTAATCTGTACAAAAAACAAAGTGAAAAAATGTCAAGGGAGTTAGACTATTTCTTGGCCGGCAGCAGTGACTTCCTTGATTCTCATTGCTCTGATGTCAGTGTCATGTGTTTATTAGTGATCTTTACAGATGCCAGTAGCCCAGTTTTGTGCTTTTGCAGTCTTTGTGTTAAGCTAAGTTAAGCTAACCGGCTGCTGGTGTGTGAATAACACTTAATATTAATATATGCACATGTAATATTTCCCTCATGCATTTATGTGCATTTATTGCAATGAGTTTGTAGTTATTTGTTGCTCAGAATTTCACAGGATGTTGTCATAAAGTAGGGGATGACAAGGTGTGGTCCAGATAACACCACTTGCCTCCAGAAATGTAGTCAGAAAATTTGGTTATTGGTGATATATGTATTACAGCACGGTGAGATATTTTCCTCTGACTTCCTCCAGGGCCTCCCGAAAGGATTCCCCAGCCTACCAAACCTTTGCCGACGGCGCCCCCTCCCCGCTCCCATCCTCCTTCAGACCCCCGCAAACCAGACAGGCAGACTCGACCTCCGAGGCTGCCCCCAGGAGATAGACCATCCCACCCCAACGCTAAACCAAACATCTGCGATGGAGGCTTCAACACCCTCGCCATACTGAGGAGAGAGATGTTCGTCTTCAAGGTAAGTGAAGAGTCTGTGATATCAAAACAAACCCAGGGCATTTTCACACTTTGTTTGTTTTGAAGAGTCATTTTGAACCCTGGAGCTGTTTTACCCAAAACTTCAATCTCTTAGCGGTGTGAGAAACACAGCATTCAGTCTGTGGGGTCTGTAGGCCAAACAAACTTGAGACCTCGATGGAAGGATAGTTTCATAGCATATTTCCAAACTGACAATATATGCCTGAAGAGAGTCCTATCCTGCAAGTCTGTAACATAGTGTATAATTTAATCTATTGATACATGCAACAAAAGAACAACTCCCTTGATCGCTTGATTCAGGCCAATGGAAATGGCCTGGAGGTTTGAAAAAGGAGAGCGAGAGAAAGCTTGCTAAAGGATTACTTAAATGTACAGAGGTTGGGAGCTTTTCTTTTAATCTGCTTAATGTTCCATATGTGCATAATGTAGAAATTGCTCACTTGGACTTCTTTGATTGAGTTTTCTAAACGTTCTTAGAAAAGTTGGCTAGAATTGTTAAGAGAGGAAATTGATAATGAGGTTATAGTGCGTAGAAATATGGTGGACTCTGCTCAATTATCTTAAAACCAGCGCCTGTGTGTTTTATTGCCTAATTAAAGGAGCTATTATGTCTAAAAGGAAGTCTTTCCAGGTTACTCCGGGCCAACAGGAATTCAGACAAAATGGATATTATATTCAGAAGAAACGCTATGCAACGCACAGTGCTGCACAGTTTTCCCTTCTCCCAACAAACTCAGCCTGGTTCTCATTCCACTGGAAAAGAGAAAAAAAAACATACACATGTCCCTTAATACATCTTTATCCCCTGGTCTAAGCTTGTGAGCACAAGACCTTGGCAACATGCAGTCAGGAATAGAGAAAAACCTTGGGACAGCACAAAGCTGTCCTGTGTTCTCGGCAGAAAGGAGAAAGAGTGCCTCTGATACGTTCTGTGAGTGTGACTGTATTTTTCTGGTGATATAAATAGATAGTATTCAGTGGTTAAATAAGAGGCTTGTGGAGCCGGGGGGAAAAACCCTTTCTGTCCTCTCTGCCACCCCATCTCCGAGAGTGAGCATTAAAGTTGAACATATGAACTGGAAAGGTGTTTAACCAAAATTAGACTCAAAGCTCACCCGCTCTCTTGTGGATATAATATTAGCTTGTTACAATAGTCCAGATACGACCCCCAGTAGCTCCTAACACCCGCCATTACTCTGAGGGCAAGAGCCTGGTCTGATGGAGTGATGAGGATCATGGGATTTCTGCAGAGCTCAGAGGTACTGTGGAAACAAAAAGGACGTTCAGCAATCAGACAACCTCTTTATGAGTTTAGGATGTGAAGGATACAAGGCCAGCTGGGCTCTGAAACACATTTATTGTATCTGTGGGTTTGAAATTGAATTTAAGTGCTACAAATTGACTTGGCACTGCTTTTTAAAAAAAAAAAAATCTGTAGTGTGAGCATGCCAGTCTCTCTAGCTTTATTTGTCATAACCAATCAAATGTCATTTTGATGTTGTTTACCTCTAACCTGTTTTTATAGACTCAAATCAAATAATGTTTCCGAGACTCCCTTCAAAGACAGAAAAGTACTTTGAACAAGCACCAGATAACTCTCTCTGTGGAAGGTTTATTTGTACAGGTTTTTGTTTAGTTTCGTTTTTATAATCACTTTACTGATGTTGGGATCCTTGGAAAAGTGTATAAGATAGGTATCTCTTTGTTTTGGTGCCGTGCCAGTGCAGAAGAAATGAGCCTTTCTCCTGCTGTACCGCATCCAATCTGACAGATTGTCTTATAGTGAAAGTAAGACCTAAGATGTATTCCGCTGTCCACCTATTGCAAAACCCCAAATATAATTTGAGTGCTTTGCGTTGTCCTACTCACACTCACTTATTTTTGATAGTTGACATTGTAGAGATGTGACAGGAAATGTGGACAGAGAGAGCGAGAACGCTATAACACCATGACTGGTTCTATTATGTGCTTTAGGTATAAAGCTGCCAGGTTTGCTGGATTTAATCAAACTATAATGGCTATGATTGTTATTGTTTTGTATAATTAAAGAAAATAAAGTCAAAGTTTGTAGAGAACAACTTCAGCTTTATAGTAAAAACTGCCACACTTCTTAGTCCTGTGTGCCAAAAGAGTCTCTTTTGAAGGCCGCTCCACAGGGGCCACCCTTACAAGATGCCGTTCAGCATGAACTGCATGGCTCCCCCTGCTTTGTTTTAACTCTCCACTTATTATAGCCAGCTTTCCAATTAATGCTAAATGAAGTCTATATAATTAACCCCTAAGCAAAAGGGCAGTAAGGTATGGCGGTATGCAGTATACAGGATATGACGCAGTGTGGACGTTACATTCAAATTCAACTCAAAAGAAACAAGCAAGAGAAAACCAGACATGTCTGTAATCCACATTTTAAGACAGATTTTCGGATTGTGTATCATGTGAAAACATAAATTAAAACAGTGAAGTTAAATGAGTAGGCTTACCTGTAATTGCCTGGCTTAAGTAGTCATCAGCACTGATGTGAAGAACATAATTTTGAAGGCTGTGATGAATGTTTCTCTCTGTTGGCCTTTAGAAGTAGTAGCAGCGTGCATTTTTCCAAAGGTATAGAGGGGTGCAACGGAAAGACTGACAGAAAGAGGTGATTTGTTACAGAACACATGTAAGTGTAGCTGTAAATCCACTGTGTTCACATCATTAGGACCACCAGTAACATTATGACTCATGACGATTTGCTCTCACTCTTTTGCATGATCCACGTCTCAGCCTGTGAATCAAATGTGTTTAGTAAAGGGAAATCAATAAGGGATCACAGGTTTGACTTGGATCCGCTCTCTAAGTGTGTTTCACGGGAGGAGCAGGTGGTCCTAATATTTCTTGATTCTCAGTGAGTGTTGTGCCAATTTTCTCCGTGGAAGACTTGAGGTATCATGTTAATGCTTTCTTTTCTCCTGGTGGACGAAGCTGCCCAACTGTAAAATGGCTGATCTGGAATCATAATTACAGATGTTTGTCTTATTCCAGAGTTTGATAGATTCTCTGTAGAGCATGTCAAGGTCTTCGCATTAGACTGAAGTCTGGCTGAAATGACGGTTAACAGAATAGGAATGATTTACAGCTTGTGCTTCCTTCTTGTTTCAGTTTGATTAGAATTTCTGTCTCTTGTTACTCGTTTATAAGGGTGAGTTCTTATTCCTCTTCTCTAGTGATTGTCCACTTGGTTACTTCATGCTGTAGGTCCACTTGGCCTGCTCGGCTTGGCTTTACTCACCATCCCTACTTAATTGTTTTGGAAGAGCCGAGTCAAGTCGATGCCAAGTCATTATAGCAGAGATCTCAGCAGTCTCGCAGCCCCCGAGGTCCACAGGTGGTCCAGCAATGTAGAGTGGTGGGCTTTAGAGAGGAGAGTTTATCTGCTGAAATGCACTGGGAGCGCTCAAGTTTTCTCTGAAGCAAAATCTGCATTTATTATCTTGAAACATAATACTCTTTGACTGAAAATGATTCATAATGTGCTTTTGTTTACTCTTTCTCACAAAAATTATGACCTGTGTTTGGCTTTTGCAATACAAGAACTGAAAGATTTAGATCCACATTGTCAGCTCTTCAGCACAATTCAAAGCTCCGGTGGAACCTGTTGGTCTCCAAAAGAGAAAATAAAACAAAGGAAAGAATATCATGGTCTGGTACACTTTATGACTACAGAAGAGTTCACAATCATGCCACATCACTCAATATGATATCTGTCAAAATTTTACATTATTTCTGCTCGCTTATTTCCTGTCTTTGAAAGCATATTGCAGTCTACACATGTAGATTGCCATCACAACCATTTACATGTAAATCAAGCGTTTTACATTTCTATCAACATTGATGTTTGCAATGTATAGGATGTTAGGAGTTTTTTTTTTTTTTTCCCTGTGCTAGACTTTTAGAGCCTTAGTCATGCTAACGGCTGCAGTCCCTGCATACACAGAGCTTTTTCTGAAATGTTTTTTGACATCTCACTTTGCCTTGAAGAGATTATTGTCTGAAAAAATATTTAAATGCTCTACTGTCAGAATCACAAAGTAGTGCAGCTCATCAAGAACTGCTTAAAAACTATTCCATATGCAATTTTATGCTGTCATTTAGGCCTCTTAAATCTTGACTTCTCTCAACCCCGATACCTTCAATTTGTAACGCTGGCTTTCTGTTAAATACTTTTAAGTTTAAAGGCCTAGCCGATGTGACCCTGCTGACATCATCGGGGTTACAGTTTCAAACCTGAGAAACCAGCTTTAAGAGCCACCAAAGACATTTTACTACAGTTTCTTTTACAGACTGAGTAATAATCTTTGTGATGGCTTTAACTTCAGTGATAATGTTGCAGTTAGCAATAAAGGCGGTAAAAGGTTAATACTGGGGTCGTTAGACCTTCCAAATTTTGGATTGAAGTCAAGTAAGCAAGCCTGAATGACAAATGAAACGTTTATATCAAGAAGAATGATAACACCAGACAGGATCTACAATTTCTATAGCAGATGTACAGAAGGTGTAGTAAGTGAAAAACGTATTGGTTTTTAAGTGTTAAGCTCCATATCGTTCCCAACAGTGTGCCCAAGTGCCTGATTTATTCGAGGCACGTTAATCTACAAAGGCAGGTTAGGAGTCATGCTTGTTAAGGTGGTAGTTTTACGGTCGATCATTTTTCTCTCAGTGGGGTGACAGGAGGTCTGTTAAGGTTCACTGCGTATGACCGTGTATGGCCGCATAGATCCAGTGTCACCAGTAAATGGCTCACTAAAATTACACAGCTACCACTTTTATGATTGCAGGCACTTTGGATTCAACTTTCTATGAACTCTCAAACCATATGGTATCCCATTGGATGTATATGCATGTGCGCGTACAGACCAAAACATTAATGCAACCAGTTTTCTCTTTCTGCTTCAACAAAAACGTACTGGACTGTGACCTCATCACTTATACTGTCAGACAATGACCAGACAGGAAGAGTCCACTCGTTTCCCATCAGGCTCGGAGCATAGTAAAACATGGACATTTAGTTTCAGACATCACCCAACAGAAGTTGAGAAGTCTGGATTTTGAGTTTATGGCTCGCTGCCCTCTTGTCAGTTTGCAGAGCCAGAAAATCCAAACAGGGCTTTAGGCTAAACATTCCCTAAAACATAAGCATTAATATTTTCTTAACGGAGCAATAATTTTGAAAATCAACGCAAGGACACATTTTACAAGATGAGAAGTCAGCCACTGGGACTTAAGCCTCTTGTGTTCCTTTTTTCCATTGACTTCCATAGGCTTTACAGCCAGTTATAGACATTTTCACCACATCCTTCATGTGAAAGCATAAAGGAATACACATTTTAGAAAGCAGTGGTGAAGGGATTGTTGTATTAATTCATAGCATCATTGGTTGAATGCTTCAAGGTCATTTTATTGAGCTTACCTCTGCTCTCATTTGATACTACCAAATTATGATGCATGCCTGCTCAAAAGTTTGTAGCTGCAGACCACTGCATCGATGCAATCAGAGGCTCTTGCACTGCCTACAGACAGGTACACTAGAGAAAAAATACACTTCCCTCATCAGTCTATCACCCAGCGCTCATCCTGAGACAGTCTACCATAAAGGAAACTGCCACCCTCCTCCTCCGCTTCACTGAAAGACCTTCCTTCCTTGATGTGGACAGATTTGGAGCAGGGGATTCTGGGACGCCAGAGGTTGCCTTGCTGTTCAGGATTGGCCACTTGGCCGCTGATGTTGGAGACATGCTTTGATTCCGACATCCATTAATGAGAACACAGTGACCAAGTGGGCAGTGAGCTGTCCACTCTTCTCAGTATCTTTCTCCTTTGCGTTACCGGGAGAAAAGAGATGGATAGTCCTGCAATAGCAGCAGAATGTCTACTCAGAGGACTGAGGAGAGGAGATGATTTAGAAGAAAAAAAAAGACTTTCCTTTTAGAGGAGGCCAGAGAGGATACTTACAGCATACACAGCTCTTTTTTACACTTTGGACATGAATGTTTTTGTTGTTGTGGCTTTACGATTATTACCTCCCAGGAATATACATGACTCTGCCATTAAGTCTGTTTTGAACCACTAAATCGGAAATAATTCATCTAAAAAATTGTTAAATATTAAATTAATTTGTATATATGCTTTCTTTGGTTTAGTTTTCTGTGAATAGAAGGTATGGTTCTACGATGTTTCGTGGAATCTTCATCGTCTGCACTTTGTTTCACCTGTTGAACACCCCTCTGCACGCTTACATGTTTGATTTAACCAGCTGCATATTTCACTCTACTTTGCTGACATTTATTGGATTAGAATATTTCACCACACACATAAACTGTGAAGCTGCCATATTAGAAAGAACAGTAATGAAAAGAAACAGCTGCAGGTTGAAAAGTTGAAACCAGTGCTTATTGCTATAGTGACTTCATTTCAAGGTCATACTTCATTATTTACAACGGTTGCAGCTATGATAATGTGGTTTGGAGACGTTTTGTTCCGGCCTGTGAGGTAGCTATCAGCACATGAGAAAACACACAAACACGACTCTTGACACAAAAAGACGCCCCTCTGCAGTTATTTCCTTCCGTTAAAAAAGTCATCTCTGACAGGAGATCATGATGAATATGCGGATCTCAGGCTTCAACTCTAATCCTCATCCCTCTGAATTATTTACACCTGCATTCTGCGCTCAGTGAAGCCAAGCGAGTGTGTGCGTCACATTAACCAAGTGAGAGGTCAGCAACACTGTCATCCTAACACCAATGTCTGTCATATTCTCACCTCTTCACTGACACACAAACACACATGGCAGAAGCAGATGCTCATCGACTGCTGACCTGGATGAGGCGATGACGAGGTTTTAGGTTTAACCTCATTCTTAACGTGGAACCTGACAAATAAACAAAATATATATATATATATATATATATATATATATATATATATATATGTATATGTATATATATACACACACACACACACACAAAATAATATATATATATATATATATATATATATATATATATATATATATATATATATATATATATATATATATATATATATATATATATATATATATATATACACACATATACATATATATATACATATATACATATAGTAAGAGACACTTGTTTGTCATTTTACTTTACTAAATCAAACGGAAAACAATGAGAAGACACTAAAATCATCCATCCTTTGTTCAGCATGTAACTGTGGAGGTCCATGTAAGAACAGATAATAATCTAATAATAATATCTTTATCTCGAGACAACATGAAACAACAACATGATGACTATGAAAACATTCAATGTCTTTTTGTATTTTTTGTGTCTCCCTGTAGTTATTTTTTCTCTTTGCACTTGTTTTCTCTATGTAGTTAGTTTTTTGTCTCTTTGTAGTTGTTTTTGTTCTTTTCTAACAAGAAATGGTAATAGGCCCATTTAGTAAACTTTCCATGACCTTTGTTTGCTGCAAATGAGTTTTGCCAGTTATCTGTCACACTAATCTTACAGTAGAGCACAAAGTAATTTCATCCCATTATTTGATCTGTTCATTTATGTATTAATTAAATGGGAAGCTGTTACCATTCTTTATCTGTTCTTTGTCAACTCAGCAGTCCAGAAACATTTTGCAGCACAGTTCTGTGTTGTACAGTCTTAACTCTCGGGGCAGTGTCTGCAGTTTATGTTCCACTTCACAAACTTTCCTCGATACTGACAAACCTCATCGGTAGAGACAGTTTGTTAATACCATCGAGCAGTCCTGAATTTATATTCCTATACAGAGTGTATGGTAATTTAGACTTGTTGCTCTGCATGCATTTTCACTCGCCATGAGACAGTATGCGTGACAAACCCTGCACTGCCCTTTCTCTCAAAGCAGAGAACATGAACAATTTGAGTTTGAATATTTCCAATTACTGTTACGACTAGACTTGTTGTGATTGTTTTAGACGTTCCTGTAATTGCAAAGTACAGGCTAAAATGTTGTACAAGTGAAGTCTGCTCGCCTGAGCTTTATTTTCAGAGTGGGAGTGGGACGGCAGGGCAGGAGAAAGAACATTTTCTCTTTTATAAAGTCAAAAGGATTCAAATGGGTTGGATTTCACAGTTTGATCTGTTTTCAATTACTGGGTCGGGCTGCGTACAGAATAAAATGCTGAACAATTGAAATCTATGGAGGGCAGTAGGTATGGAGCGAGGGAGGGAGAGGAAGAGAGGAAGAATTGGAATGAGAGACAAGGGGAAATGAAAAGAAAGAGGAGGAAGAGTCCAGGGAGAGAGGAGAGTCCCAAAGAAACAATTGGATTAGACAGAGAGAGAAGTAGAGCAGCAGAGAGAGTGTTTGATAAATGGGCTGTTTATTTAGCTTTCACTGTGAATGAAGCAGGGTGTGATGATGTGTTGTCCCCCCGCTCTCTGTTTCTACGTCCCTCGCTATATGAGGTCAGGATTTTTGGCCTCAGCGCTCAACGCGTTCAGGAGGGGCAATTGGCCATTCATTGCCAAAGGGTGGGACATCTCACTGAGCCCTAATGGCTTTCACAGCTGGGTCTCCCCCCGGCCCTCTTTGTCATCGAGTTTCATCCAACATCAAAAAGACACACCTTCCACTTGCCCGCGCTCACGTTCCAGAGGAAATTAGAGACTGTTGGCTTGTCATAAAGCCCCTGGCTATCACTTTGCCCATGTTACTTGATGGATTTCCCAGTATGTTCTTCAAGTTGTGCGTGCGGAGCGTCAGCCTCATGGACTTTCCAGGCAATCTTAGAAAGTATATGCAGATCTTAAAGGCATTGGGGCTATCAGAGCAGCAGCCTGAGTTGATCATTGCCAGCAGGCTTTGTTTATAATTGTGGGAAAGCAAGGAGCTGGCTTGAATTCACAGCTATCAGATGCTGTTACCGCTGATTGTGTTACAATATGCAGAATTCATTATTATATCTGTTTTTCTGGTTAAGGGCAGTTTGTTGTTGGAACTTTAGAGGGATTAAAACTTAAACGTTAACTAATGCCTGTTTTCCTACTTAGTCATTCACTGATTTTCCACATAAAGATGGATCACACAGACTTTACACATCTTAACCCACACACACACATACGCCTTATACTTGGCCCGTTTGTGATTGTCTGAAACACAAAAGCTTAGGTAAATGACGATGTGAAGCTCTTAATTGGGGTTGGGGAAGTTAACGAGAGATGCATTTTCCAAAACTACCCATTAATCTTGTACAAATCCTGCAAAACCATGAGGACCGAGGATGCGGGCTAAATAGCTCTCTACCCAGACATACATTTGACAAACCATGTACGTCTGGAATAAGGGCTGCTCCATTGCCCGGTTAGAAAGTTGGGGACTTGCAAGTGACACAGTAAAACAACAATAAGCAAGACTGAACCAACAGAGGCCAAGATATTCACACTTTAATTTCCTACAGTTCCCATAATACATCTTAGGAGCATTTTTAATTTGATGCACCCGGCCTCTTAATGAGTTTTAATGCTGGATTTCTGTTCATTTCAAAATCAGGTTGTCTAGATCCACAGAAGACGCTTTTACAGGCTGACAAGTGCTCCTTGTGTCGAGTAAACTGAACTACATGTGTAAAATCAATGGAGTGCCCCTTGAGTCATGTTTGACCTCTGCCTCCTAACACTGTCCTTTTTAATGTCTCTCTTTCAGGACCACTGGTTCTGGCGTGTGAGAGATAACTCCGTAATGCCAGGATACCCCATGCTCATTAGTGTTTTCTGGAGGGGCCTGCCGCCCAAGATAGATGCAGTCTACGAGAACAGCGAGGGCAAGTTTGTCTTCTTCAAAGGTAAGCTCATAGCGCTGCTGTGATACCATCCTGGTTTACATTTGCTTCACAAGTCATCTCTCCTGGGTATTATTCATCCGCAAGAATTTCACAGATATGTTCTGTATTTGTGTCTGTCATGTTGTGTTTTTGTATAAACCGTATGCACATGTCTTTTTAGTATTCAGCATGTGTTTTCTGTATGTGCCCATACTTGGAAACAAACACAGGCTTTTTATCTTTAATAAACCGCTGTATGTTATCATGCTCACTCAAAGAGCTGCCTTGATCTTATCTGTGGTTGCGAGTTCAATGTAAATCTGTGGAAGATTAAGGAAATGTTTTTCTCACTTGGTTGTAAAATCCGCCTTAAATCCAGCAGTTATGACTTTTAATAATTCCCATGTTATGTTTCGTGATGCTGGTCATAATATTCTTTATTTGAATGCAGAACTCTCAAGGGAATCACTTTCACTGCATGTAACAAAGCACATCAGTACTCGTTGTCAGTGTTTGATCATCTCTAATTTTTTTTTACCTTTCTGAAGAGATTTGTCTACATATTCTAATCAAGATTTAAAGCTAATTATGCCTAAAGCCCACAAGCCACTCAAAAGAAACAGCAAGTAAACAAAGCAGTCCTGTAAACTCCTATTTGCATACACTCCAGAGAGAGAGAGAGGCCAACAGAGAGGGAGAGGGTGTTGATGAGAGGAGATGTAGGTAAGCAGTGAAAGTCTGCTGAGATAAAAACTACAAATCTTCACTCAAACCCATTTCTATTTTCAACACCAAACAATTCCTGGAAATGCGGACTGCTGGTCCCATGAGCGCCACAAGCTCTGGAAGTTTTGATTTCGAAGGTATACACTCCACCCTGCTTTTCTTTTCGGGCCAGGCAGCAACGGGATTGCACACAGATTTAGAAAATTTATACGAACAGAGTGCCATTTTTCATTTTAGCATGCACAGCTGATTTCCCAGAAGGCCTTATTCTGTCTGTCCCCATTTGGAATAAAAAATTAAAAAGAAAGTCGGCCAGAAAACAAAAGGCAGCACTCTAGGTCCTTGTCTAAGCAGCCGTTTTGAATATTCTCTAATAGTGCCTTGTCTGATGAATTCTCCTAAAATAAATGCACAGATGGAGGCTTTAGAGTCTAGTTTGCACTGAAGTCATGGCTGAGACACTGATTAGCTTAGAGCTGTAATGGCATCACAGAGCAGGTCAGTAAGCAGACACCACTCGTATACATTAGAGATATATTCAGCATGTGTTATTCATTCCTGCAGTCCAACTTTGTGCCAATTTTGAGTCAGTGTTTCCCTGTTTTCATTCTTCTCAGACACTGGATATGCAAGAATATGCGGGCTGCTCATCGTGTGAAAATTACATGCAACAGTAGAATCAAGCCTATTGTCAGCTTTGCTAATCAGACTCAGCGTGTTTACAGAGTCACCATTCACAGCTTGATGGCAGCATGCTGACAGATTTTCAAGAATGACACTTAAATGCGTATGTGTAAAACTATAACCGTCTGATTAGCCTAAATCACAAGAGGTTGCATTATAAATTCAAATTAAATTCATTAAATTAAATATTGGCAGTAGCAGGGTTACACCAAGGCACCCTACGCGTGCAGCAAAATCTATATGTCAATATGCATTTTCCTCGCAGGAGGCAGGATGCAATCAGAGCTTGATTGGTGCTTTTTGTGGCAGAGGACAGACAGAGCTGCTTGCTTCATTTACCTCATGCAGACATGTCTGAGAGCGTGTTATTTTAGATTACAGCTAGACTGATAAATCAGCCGGGTCAATATGTCTGCCAATGTTAGCTTATTGCCGACATCAGTGTACATTATGAGGATCGTCAGTGCAGAAATGCCAGAGATAGAGTGTGTTTTATGTATGTTTGAAACAGTGTCACATTCCATAATTTGTCCTCCGGCTCATATCTTCCACCCCTCTTAGTTACTGTTGGTACGCTGTCAAGCATTTCATTTTGGCCATTACAATGACGGTGGCAGATTTACCGCGCAAAATACTAAAGCTTTATTAATGTTTCCAGCTGGTTTGTCTAAAACAACTCCCCTAAAAAAGGAGTCTAAAATGTGACGGCGAAACATTCATAATATTCATGCCAAAAGACTGAGGCTAAAGCTACATGTCCCAGGCAGAAAGTCAGCGTCCTCATAAGTGTAATATATAGTATCATTGTTTATATTGTATTGCAGAATAAAGCTAGTCAGTCCAAATATTATAGTGCAGTATCATAAATAAAAAAATATATATACAGTAAAAATATGCAATGTTATTCTTTCTAAACTAACCCTTGGATGTTTTCGAGGCTTACAATTGGAAAAAGTTGGGCAAACTTAACATTATCTAAGGAGCTGCTAACGCTAGCGCTAACGTAAACGTGATATGCTAGCATTTTGGCACCCACAAGGTGGATGTTCCTGTCTGAACCAGTTTCACTTTTTACAGGTTACATACTGTAATATATAATCCAACATAACGAAGTAGTAAGCTAATGATAAGATCTGTGTCTGAACTAGGTTACCATTGTGGGTACAAACTAAGTTAGCTGGATAGGCTAACGTTTGCTGCTTTCTTTAGACAGACAAACTGTTTGGTTCATTCCTTACACACACTTTTCTTTGTGGTTTTGTCAAGGCAAAAAGCCCCATGAGCACCGTTTTAGCGTGTCGAGAAATTCAAAGCTTGACAGGCCTGAGATTTCATAAACTGTGTGGTGAAGGTCAGAGTATGTTGAGGAACTGTGTAATTCAGTGACTTTACATGTGTATACTACACACATTCATCATTACATTTGAAGCTTCTCAGCCCAGCTGTTTGATGTTAAACATGTACAACATTTACAAACCAGGAACAAAAATATACAAAATCATGGAAAAGTTAAGCATTTTTTACCTCAGGGGCAACATTGGGAACTAATAATTTCAGGACACACACATGTGCTTCATTTGGTTGTACAGTATGTTTTGTGTGTGCCTTGTGTAAGGAGGAGGGGTCTCCTTTTGGAGCAAATCTTCATCGTATATAATACTCTTCATACACTGTTGATGGCAAGCAGCGGATTAGTCGTTACACTGCAGCAGATGCCGGAGCCGCCACTACATCAAAGCAGCCCTCATAGCTCTGAAGAGGAAGCCAGACTTTTATGTGGAGGGCTATGCAAGTTGACTCCATTTTTAAAAAAAAAAAAAAAAAAAAGAAGAGTCACGTTTTGTGTAGGATAGAGCAATGGGGTATTTTTTTTAATTTATTTTTTTTTCATGAATCAATGGAACTCATTCTTTTTGGGGTTGGGAGACTCTATTAATCTCAGGGTGTGGTGTGTTTGTGTGTGTGTGTGTGTGTCAGGGCCAGAGGAAGTGTGACCCGGAATGAGAGGAGCACTGTAAGAGAAAGAGGTGAAATGACAGGAATTTCCTTTCCAAAAAGAGGCCACTACATTCCCACTTACGTTCAGCCAACACTTTGTCCTACTGTTCCTTCCTCTTTTCCATCTAATAAATCTCCCTCCTTCACCTCAGCTGCATAGTGTAAATACTTCTTTAAGGTTAAATGTCAGCTGTGAGTCCTTTTAAGAAGCGAGAAAAGGAGTGCAAATGTTGCTGGAATCATGTCTGCTTTATTTCACACCCACTTCCTGTATTTGTTAAAAGAAAAGGCTGCAGGTCATCATAAAGCTGACCTTGCAACAATTCATCATGGTCCAGGAGAGAGTCCAACACATAAAACACATGAAAATGTAACATTAAACTGGATTCATTAAAAAAAAAAAAAAAAAAAAAAAAAAAAAAGCTGTAGCATATTGTATATTTATCCTCTGCTAGTTTCCTCCATCTGTAAAAGTCACACACCCTCTTTGTTTTACCTTCTTTGTCAGTCTTTTCATGTTTTCTCTGCTCAGTTCCCAAAGAGACACGTTTATTTTTGTCAGTCCTGCGAATATTTAGGCTGCGTTAGAAAAGTATTTCTGCTGTACAGGTTTTATCATTAATACTTTGTGATGAATATTGTTTCCCCCACATGGAATGTTGAACATTTGACAGCCTTAGGCCTCATCCCAATGATTAATCAAATCAAAACTTGATAAGATAAAAACTGCGTGTGTGATATGAGTCAGGAAAAGATGATAAGCCCAAATATTTGACATCCTTTTTCCCTTTTACTTTCGTCATTCCACCTTTCTTTGCTCTCTCTTGTAACGCACTACTCTTCCACCCACCCAACGCCCACTTCCTTCTGGTACACCCTCCACCTCCACCAGTGACGAAGGAAAGCACTTCCTGGGGTCACACTGTGTCAGAAACGTGCTGTTTAACCTAATTACGCCACAGGAAGGAGATGTTTTAAAGAGAAAGGAGAAGAGGGAAAAACTCACAAAATCTAATGTGATCAAAATGTTTCTTAATTATTCTTAAGTCTGTCCTAATGTTCCAGTACTTGCTTGGCTCCTTGGAGCTACGGAAAAACTGTTTTAATGTGACTGTCCAGCCACTGTTTTTCCCACAAGAGTCGTTTCTTTTTATCTCAGCAGTTACCGGCTCAGTTTGCCAGCACTGTTAAGTTCCAAGAGTACCTTTAAGCAAGGGCAGAAGAACTTGTCACCCTGTCCGTGTCCTATTTTAAATTAGGGAAACATCAACATCAAATACAGTAACACAAGGTAACAGGTTATTGCCTGCCATTTGTTACAAGGCTTGTAACTGTCTTTGTAAATCTGCCCTCCTTGCATGTTGCTCCTGGAGGGTAACCCCAGCTGTTACTTGTCCTTCTCCCTGTAATTTATTTTTCCCTCTTTTTCATGCACAGGGAAACAGTTCTGGGTGTTTAAGGACACGGTGTTGCAGACTGGATACCCCAAGGACATTGCCCAGTTCGGCCACGGCATGCCAGCCCAGAGCATCGAGACCGCTGTGTGGTGGGAGGATGTGGCCAAGACCTATTTCTTCAAAGGGGACAGGTGGCTACAACATTTGTTTCCATGAACAATAAGGAACCTTCATCCATCGAAACCTTTAGAAAAACTTGGTTGTAGCAGTTTAGACATTTAGCAGCTGCAAGAACCTTTGACTCCATGCTTAGAAATCCTTTTTAGTTTGACCAAAGAAGTCGTGCTGTTTCAAATTTAGTCATCTAAAACAAATATCTGTGACAAATTAAAGGAAAACTCAACTTGCAGTATCTTAAATGAAGTGTTGAGTGACCATGAGTATCCACATGAGCTTCAGTGCTGCCTGGAAAAGATTCTCTAACTCTGTGGAAGTCTGTCGATGGGTCGAACACCGTTCTCTCAAAAGATATTCCCTCATGTGGTGTTTTGATGATGAGCGCTATCTGACATGTCTGGTAACTCATAGTCTGACAATTAAGCATGCCCTTTGAAAAGAGTGGTCAAAGCAAGGAGGCGATAGGATATTCTGACGTGGTGTTAAGATAGAAGATATGAGCGTAAACCACCATCTGTTATTAATCGACCTATTTAATCCTGCACTCATAGACATACACTACCTGCTTTGTCTTCCTGCGGCTCATCATTTGTTCCTGTTTAGGTACTGGCGCTACAATGAGGAAATGAGAACCATGGACCCTGGCTATCCCAAGCCCATCACAGTGTGGAGAGGTGTGCCTGATTCGCCACAGGGGGCCTTCGTCGACAAAGCCAATGGTACGATTTGTCCTGCCCGATACTCTGACTTGGCAATAACAGCACGGTTCATGTGCCAGGCAGCATTGATTTCAGCTGGTCACTGGCACACGCTGTGCAGGAGGTAAACCAGAGTAGCATTGATTGAAATTTGCCCCAGTTATTACACCGAGTCTCAGTGAGTGGCACGCTTCCACACATGCAATATCAGGGGATATAGACTGATAGAGTGTTTGTGTATAGCAGATGAAAGATGAAAAGAGGTGAGTTTATCCAGAAATCCCCTTTTTATTTGTTTTATTTTGTTTTATTTTATTTATGTTGAATTGTTTCTCAAGCACTATGTTCCATAATCAGTCCATCCTGCTCAGAGTGCCATAAGACCCAGTTGGAGCAGGATTGTGGAAAGCAGAAAAGGACAAGACCACCGCTGGGCGCTTATTCCGGTTTAAGCCAGTTGGCCCTCGCCAAGGGCGTGGAGGCGGGATTTAACACTCTCAAAAAGCTCACCCATTGGACTGTCTGATAGTGTGAAGAGGGAAAACGCTTTTCCCATTGGATGCATTATGCCAGGTGGGTCTGGGCCTGGTCCTGGCATCGTCTCGGTTGGAAAAAGCAGGGCAGGTGGTGCTGAACGCTCAGGCCATCTGTGCGGCAAATCTGCCGCCAGATCCGTAGCCGGGCGTGTCTGCCGGTGAGACCAGGTGGAGCGGGCATCAATCGGAGCATGAAGGGTGGATTAATATCCAAGGGGATGATGAATGTTTGCGTGCATCACGTGTATTTCCGCTCATATTTGTGTCGACCTGCATTTATTTGGCGGTGCTTGCTGTTTGCGGAGACAGTGTGTCAAGTGGCACGCTCATAACAGTGACCCAGATAGCCACCTGTAATTGAGTGCGCTGCTACTGACGATGATAGTATGTGTGAGAATAGAGGCCTCAGGGTGATTTTGACCTGGCTCTAACCCACAATACCTCAAGCTGTCTCACCTCTCCTCTGGTCATGCTCATCACAGTACTGTAAGTCTGGGTTCAGCAACCCCATCTATCTGTTGCTCCATCTGGATCTTTCTGTCTCTATATAACACTTCATTTGTGTTAAATGTTGGAGAAAAGTGTGTCAGAAGCTGCTGCCAGGTTGGAAAGAAAGTAGTCCCCAAGAGCAGTTATAATTCTTCAGCTAATCATAATTCTCGACCAAACTCTAAATGAGGGATTGGAGGGCGATGTGTGTAGATTGGCTTGTGTTTCATCCCCAACAGAACCACATGTGGATCAGACTGTAACCAGTCAGGTTTTGAGGACCAAGCATTGCCTCTTCATAAAACAAACTTCATGTCAACTTCTTGTAATCTGAAGTCTTATCCAAAACTAAATTTGTTTTAATGGAAGACTTGTGTGTATTTCTTTTAAAGGAATGAAATTAAATTAAAGGAATAATTTGACATTTGGTGAAATATGCCTATTTGCTTCCTTGCCCAGAGTTAGAGGAGTAGATTGATACCACACCTATGTCTGTACGTTAAGTGTAAAGCTACGGCCGGGGGGCAATTAGCCTAGCTTAGCATAAACACTGGAAGTGGGTAGAACAGTTAGCATGGCTCACTCCACAGTTAAAATTAAGTTCTATCACATTTGTTTACTGTGTACAAACAGAAATGTGAAAACAACAGATTTACATAGTATCGCTATTTGGCTAAAAGACCTCAGGAAGTCACTGCTCCTTGCTCTTGTCCTTGTAAAAGACACAATTTATTAGCTTTCTATGGATAGAACCAAACTCACTGTACCCCCGTGCATTTAGTCTTTATGCTAAGCTAATTATTTGGCTAAGCTTATCGCTTCCTGGCTTAATCGCTCCTGCAAGAAAGCCATTAAGTACTGTTGCCAAAATGATCTCTGTGATTTCCTCCTGCTCATAAATTAGCTGTCAGATGTCAGTCTGCTGGCCATAAAAAACACCAATAACCAGCAAAAATGATGAATTATTACAGATTTTAATTGGGTTTGCTGCCATCCGATGACTTTGGATTTTTGCTAAAAACACTTGGTTTTTACAGATAAAAAAATATATAGTTGAATGTTATTAGTTACATCCTATAAAAACTCAATCAGTTTCTCACAAACTCACACGAGAAGACGTGCAAGGGACTTCCAAGAATATTCTAAAGCTTCGTCCTGTGCTTCTACACTTCCTCCTCAGAAACATCTTCACCTAACAAGTGATTTAAGACGCCCTGTCTTCTACAATAGCCATCTCGCCATCTGACTGGGAATTTAGAGCATTTCCTCCTCTATTTTTCCCCGAGAAGAGTGTGCATGAATAATAAATCGCGAGAAACAAAGCGTAAAGGGGGCCAGCGAGGAAGAGGAGAGCTTGAGAATTCAGCCGGGCTGTCATTCTCAGTTTAACACAGCATATATTTTCCCAACAAGCATTTCAGACAGTGACTCACAGGAGGCAGCGAAGTTTAGTGTCAACCCAAATAGACACAGCATTTTCACAATAAGTTATCGTGGCACAGGAAAAAAAAATGTCATATTAAAACTCTCAAATGTCATTTCAGCATTTTTTGACATTGTTATGTTACAATTTATTCATTGTCGAAATGTTTGCAGGAATCGGTGGAATCAGATTTTTTTTTTTTGTTTGTTTTTTTTTTTAGCTTTTGTCATCATTTTCATTGCTCTTGACACAAACACAGAGAGGCCCAAGTGAAATAACCCTCGCCTTTTCATCAAAAAATAAACACTGACTGAATTTTGTGTGACATCAGGACAATTGCTTCCACAAACAAAGAAAAACAACTGCCACTCTTGTGATTTGAAAAGCTCCACAGCAGCTTGCTTCTTGGTGATATTTGTTGTGGTGCTGTGTGATATTAGCTGTGGGGTTTGGCTGCTGGTTGGGTGTGTTTTCTCTTTTATGACCAAATATAATTAGTCCTGAGGGACAGTCAGGGACATCTCAGCTGAACAATCAAGCCCGAACGGAAACTATGGCTCAAAAGCAGAGCAGCACACGCGCTATTGTTTGAGGTGCACTTCTTGTGCCGCGCTGACAGGTTATCGTCACTTCAATTTCAGTTCAATCAGTTTTTTCTCTTTTTTCTTTGGATGATAGGAGAGGCAGCTGTCCCAAGCTGCAAGGGTTTGATCGGCGTTTTAATTAAAAAGAAAACGCTCTCCTTGAATTCAAAGTGAGCTGAACTTTGCCCTGCTCGGCAGACAGATGAACGACTTTAAACACAGACACGCCAGAAAAACCAGACCAGAACGTACCAAAATGTCTCCAACACTAAGATCAGTGGTGGAATGCAGTGTTTAGTATATGTACTCAAGTACCAGTTACTTACCAGTACTTTTTCAGTGCTAAATACTTCTACTCCACTTCATTTCACAGTGCATTGTTGTACTTTTTACTACTTTTATTTGAGATTTTACTTTTTACTTTTTAAATAACAGCTGAAAGTCTTCTAGTGGTTTGACATCACTGCTGGAAAACACACTTGAAACTCACTGCTCACTGCTTCTCATCCTGGTGTTAAGTTACTCTTTAAACCTTTTCAACGATGTACTTATAGGTTTCTGTTTCTTCTTTGTTTCCTTCTCTCAGGTTTCACCTACTTCTACAAGGGTAAGGAGTACTGGAAGTTCAACAACCAGTTCCTCAGAGTGGAGCCGGGCTACCCACGTTCCATCCTCAAGGACTTCATGGGCTGCGAGCTGACACCCATCGACCCTGCTCGGCCGCCGACCGATGAGGGCACATCGGAAGTGGTGATTGAGCTGGACAACGAGGCGAACACGGTGAAGGCCATCGCCATCGTCATCCCCTGCGTGCTCGCACTGTGCCTGCTGGTGCTGATCTACACTGTGGTGCAGTTCAAGAGGAAGGGTACGCCACGCCACATACTGTACTGCAAACGCTCCATGCAGGAATGGGTCTGAAACATCGGAAAGAGATGAGAAGGTGGGGTGGCAGAAGAGACAGGTGAAAACAGGATGGACAGCCCCCACTTTCACAGAGGAGGACAGTGGACTTTGGACATCTTTAGTGGAAACACACAGCCACACGTCCTCCTTTTGGGTGATCTGATACCTTCGTTCAGACCCGCAGAAACAGCCTGTCGGCGGCCCCTCACACACAAGTTGACCCCCAGGACTTAAAGTTGACTCCGCTAACCCCCAGCCTTTTTAACAAACGGGAGCGGAGGGACAGTTTATGGGGGATCTTTGCCTGAAATGACCTTCAGTCCCAGTCAAAAAAAAAAGAAAAAGAAAAAGAAAAAAAACGAGGGTCGGCATCACTTTGTATCTCAGAAACTTGACTTCCCATTCCTCTTCTATTTCTTTGCGCGACTGCTCTTAATCAGAAGGAGGACTTTCAGGGGAGCACACACTCTTCCCACAGGGCACTGCATTGTCATCTGTCATATCAGGTTGTTGATTAAACAACAGTTTTTTTTTAATATTTTCTGATCTTGGTGCCCCTCCACCTCCCATCCCCACCCACGCTTCATACTGCGCTTACAAGATAAACACGAGTAAATCACATTACCAATCTTCAGTCCTTTTTCTGTTTATTTTTAATTTGAATTCTTTTGAGAAAGGAGGTCCTCACTGTTCCCTTTAACATGCTCCTGAGGAAGAGACCAAACTAAACCAAATAAAATCAAATTCTCTCCAAAGAGGATCACTCTTTTTCCATTTGGCTTTCTTTTTTTCTTTTTTCTTTTTTTGCTCTAATTTCAGTTCATCCTTCCTTCTCTGCTCTGGATCCTTGCAGTGATTAAGAGTCGGGGAGCTCTGACTGTTGTGGCAGTCTGTTTGAGACACAGGGGCCAAATTATTCTGCAATATTTTAACTCGCCTTAATTATAGATCATACTACTTGTGCTTGGTTTTGCTGTTCTTGGAGTTGTTGTTTTTTTTCTTGTTTTTTTAAAATTTGTATACTGCTTTTGTTTCCGTTTGTCTGTTTGTAACAGAAGCTAATTGTGAGCTTCCTGTGATTGGTTTTCTGGATTTTATTACGTTACCCAGAGTTCTCAGCACTGGCTTGCTGAGCCATTCTGGACAGAATATACAGTAAAGTCAGCCTGTATTGAGAGTAATGTATTGTATCGTGAAAAGATGTTGGAAGGTTCTGGAGCTAAGCCACTATTTTTGTGTGTTAAGATATTTGTTACTGTTACTTTTATCATTTCCATACAGCAGAAATCAGGCAAATTATGAGCTTGAGCGTCTTGTTATTGGATTTGCGGATGCTATGTTTTTGTCCTTGGCCCATATCCCCTTCAGTTTAAAGAAGTGTGCATCCAAAATGGTCATTCTGTATGGTTATTTGTGAATGGACAGACCATTTTTTAAAAAAGAATCCTGTTGACTGCCTTGTTTGAGAGAGCTCACAGTTCCCAGAATGCTCTTGTCTCCTGACTGAGGACCCACAAAGTGAGACACCAAGTCAAGATCAGTGCCTGTGTCAACGTGCATGCAAGCATTTACATACTGTACATCGAAGCGGTTCTGCTCAACATGGCTTTGGAACACCCTCAAAATCTGAGGTGGAAGTTTTCTCTTGAAAATACTGTTTGCATTTATTTTTGTACATTTTAAGTGTACCCCAACCCCCCTCCCCCCCTCCCCTTACTTCCAGGTACAATTAAATCTAAGAAAAAACTTTCAAATGTTAAAGTGGTACATTTGGGGAAATGTTTGTGATTGGCGAATCAAATTGGCCTCAACACACCAAACAACAGTATGCAAACATGTAGTGTCCTCGCCGTCACGGCAGGCAGTCTTTGAATGTGTGTCTGTTTTCATGATCACATACTGGTTTTTCCTTTCTTTCCTGTTTTCTGGTCAAAACAAATTGGACATCTCACCATGACTTCTTTGTGTAAGACTTAGGACAACAAAGAAACGTGTCCTGACAGAATGAATAAATTGATCAATATATGATTAAGAGCTGCCTTTGAACTCTGTGCTTATCTTTTAACTTGAATGTATGTATGTTCAGTGCGCATCCACACTTCCACATCTGATTTTTGGTGAGTGTCTGCTTGTGTTTGTGAGCTTATAGTTGTTTATGTCCAACTCTTAGATGATGTGATGATGTTTTGAATGCTGTCAAGAAGATGAAGCCCAATGATGATTTATCTGGAGATGCCAAGAAAAATATTATCTATTAAACATCTATGACACCACAAAATACATCACAATGTGCCTTAGTACAGCAGTGCTTTAAGCTAAATGCTAATGTTAGCACGCTAACATTGCCACAATGACAACGTTGAGACCCTGATGTCTTGTAGGTATAATGTTTGCCATGTTCACCATCTTTATTTAGCATGTTTGCATGCTAATATTTGCTACTTGGCATCAAAGACAAAGTATAGATGAGGCTAATGGGAAGTATTGGTGAAATTGGTCAAACCTGACACTAGAGAAAAGTCAATCAAGTTATGTTGATTTGTGTCCGCACCATAGATATCCGTACCAAATTTCGTGACTGAGCCCCTTTTGCGTTCATTCAATGGAATTCTATTATATATATCAGTCTACACAGATGGAGCCCTCATTTTGATACAGCCAAAAAGCAGTAACGGTGTTCTCAGAGTAGACATCCAGACACACAGCCACAGACTTTGAACGACAACCACATTAGCCACCCTGCTAAAGTCTCCATCTTATCAAATGTACAAACACACTTGTCTTCTCCTGGACATTAGCTTGTTGAACAAGCCACCAAAGAAACATTCACCTGGGAAAATTGCCCTAATTAGATGCTCAGCTGCAGAGTAAACAGCATGTACACGTACCTGCAATTGTCACTTGGGTACGATTTCTTTGATATCACTAACAACACACTGTCTGCTGTGACATGAAGGATACAGCATAAATTTGTTTGATTTGTCTCGTGTTCCCCTGCCGGTGCTCAGCCTGCCAACTGCTGTCAATCACCGACATGCCCCCTACAGCCACCTGAGATGAAAAGTATTTCAGATGTTTTCTCCAAAGATTTTCTCTTTTTCAATAATTAAAAATAAAACACCTTGACATTATTTTAGATTGCAAAAAAACATAGACTAAATGATTTCAGTTAGGAGTCAGACTTTAAACAACTTGTAGCTTGGCTGGAACCAGTGTGTCCTACAGTCTTGAACAAACAGTGCAAAGGGCCGACATACAGTACATAAACAGTACATAAAGATATTGGCACAAACTACAGTGAACTCCAGAAGTAGCAGGAAAGAAAAATAAAAAGTAGCATTTAATTCAGAGGAATTGTATACGTGTTGATCTGGCCCAGAGAGCTCAGCGGTACTCTGGTATTGTGTGCTGCTGTATTTTTGGGTGGCATGATAAAAATCAGTGCTTTACTGTAGATGTACGATCCCAGCAGTGCAGGGTTAGCATTTATTGTGCACTGCATGTGAAACCGGATCCGTGTACGGCCCAGCTTGTGTTTATTCTAGCTCTGCTGGGAGACATTCAACATACAGTTACTGACAACAGAGAAGATCAAACCAGTTTACTGACTGTGGCCGCTGAGTCTGTGTATGTGTGTGTGATGAAATTACGCTCTTAGGGATAACACTTCATTGGACCTCATCACAGGACTGTTCAGTGGTGAAATTGCCTCTCTGCTTTTAGACAAAGGCATTATATGCTCAGCTATGTTTGGATTGGTGCTTTTTCCGGAGGCTCTAATTCATTGTCTATTCTTTCTCCATCCCTGTAAATACAGACTCTGATTGTCTGTGTCTATGTGCCTATTTGTGTTCTCCCTCTCCTACAGATGTGTGTACTGTATGTACCAGCCCTGCAGCAGCAATACAAGCAGTTTAGTGTTAGTCAGCACTCTTTCTTTTACTTCTATTTGTTTTTTTGTGAGTACATGTGTGGGCGTGCTTTGAGCAGAGGGGGGTGTTACAACAGTAATAAGTTGGTCCACAAACCCAATGTTGCTTTGCCTGCCTAGGCGGATCTGTGTCTCAGTCTCCGTCTGCCTTATAATGAGTGAATCACTTTCTGCATCTTGATCCTGCGCATGCATGCTTCCTGGACTCTGTGTGTGTGTGTGTGTGTATATGTGTGTTTTTGCAAACATGTCAACCTCACAACTGGAGCCTGGACAAACCCCTGTGGGCCCAGAAGCCTCTTTTGCAACTGCCAGGCTAAAACATTGGTGCTAAACTGACCTACACTGGCCGAGGCTGTTTTTCTACGGTGCTATTTTTGTCAGCCCTCCTCCTCCTGCTGTCATTGGCTCAAAACTTGAATGATTACAACGGGAACCGAAGTAATACATTTTCATTTAACCCGAGTCCTTGCAGTTCGCTGCATAATGGCCCCTCTTAGGTTAAGAACCATATATCCTAGTGGTGGTTATTAGCGCGGCACAGTGAAACAGCTGAAAGGAGCTTGTTGAAGGTCAGCAGGGGTCAAGCTGTTGCTATGGCCTGGATGAAAAAGCACACACAAAGATCAGTGGTTGTTTACTTGTACTGTCTTTTAGAGCAGGGAGGCCAGGGGATCATCCATTATCAGAGGTAACATTGTAACATCACTTGCCAACATCTCCTCTTCTGTGTTTGTCAGATCGCTACGTCAGTTTGATGACATTTAATGTGTGAACTGTATGTGACATCTTAGCACCTCCTTCCCAATTCACTCATTGTCAGAATTGACTGTTCGCTGAACTCCAGGTCTGTCAAACTTTGGATTTCTCCACACACCAAATCAGTGTGCATGTAGCTGTAGTCTGAGGGATACTTTGTATTTTAAGAGTGGTTGGTGTTTTGTTTTTTTTTGCCAATCCAATACTATGCTAACTATCTACAGTAGTAACTGAGCATTAAAAGGCAAAGTAGTATTACATTTACCAATCACATCAGTGAGTCATTAAACTCTATAAACAGATATCTGCAGTTTGTGGTCCGAGTGGTATTGACGATTACGTCCGAGTGGGCAAAAAAGGTCAAATTGATTAGTCGAAATACATTCTTGGAACCCATCTGCTTGTTTAATGGTGATTTAGCTTTTTATTAGCTTATTTTTTTAATGTTATCTCTGTTCATGTGCAGAAATGTGTCATCTCATCATTCTCTCATATCAAGTTGCTAATCAGAAGTCTTTGCCTGGATGTCCGTTATTCGTTTTCCTGATTTCCACTGGCTACACCAGAAGCCCAAAAACATTTGTCATTGTCCTCAGAGGCTAAACTGTTATCAAACAATAGCCGATGAGTTCCGAGTTTGATAAGTCCTGGTCCTTGAAGCCTTTTAACGTTAGAAATTTAACTGTCTGATAATCCAGACATCTAAATCTGTGTCTCTGTCTAATATGTAATTAAGCAGCTAAGCAGGGTTGTGTTTGAGGAAAATTAAGCTCATCTAACGTATTTTCTAATAGTATTAGCCCCTTTTAACAAGGGTTCCATTAATTAGCTAGCTAGCTGGCTGATCAAATATGCTAGCAACAGTTATTGGCTAGAAATGAGAAACCAGTTTTTGTTTACTTGTGTCTGAAATCAAAGATCCATTGTTCCAAAAATGACTTTGAATTTTGAGTGGTAAAATTCCACCGTTATCTTTATAAACTACATATGTCCCATGAGAGAATGAACAGCTTGACCGTCTGCAGCTGTGGGAGTTCAGGGCTCAGCGAACGGTCAATTGGTCTGTCCAGTCATGCCATTATGTTTGTGGAGGCACTCTGTTGACACCACTTATAGAAAAAGTCTTTCTTTTTTAATACCATCTTTCCACTGAATGTCTCTCTGCATCATTCTTCTGTTGTAAGTCTGTCTTTTTAGGCTCCGCTCTGTCGATCAATAAATACATTTGAAAAGATGTTCCCATGCATCCTTGTCTTGTTCATGCATGCATGGTCCTGACCCACCGCTATTCCCGGCAGGAATACCGTCAGGCTTACTCAGTCTTGACGTGACACTTTACACTTGGGTTTCTATGAAACACGTTTCTTCAAACTTATCCCGACAGGTATTTGAATATGAAACAGTCATACCAGGATCTAAAATGTATTTTCTGTCAAAATTTACCCTCCAATTTTTTATATTCACAGTTTGATCATACTCGTACGTCAGCCTTTCATGTCATTCCTCCCACATCCATTCATATCCTCTATCATTCCGTCGAAGGTGAACAGAGCCATGTCATGATTTTTTTTTTTTGTCTTTTCTTGTAGAGAAATAGAATAGTTCCTGTCACTGGTCCATTCAGAGGCAGAAAGAATTTCTTCTCATATCACAGAATAGACCATCTTCATATTTTTCTGCCAATAAACCACCTCTGTAAGGACAGGAGAATTCAGACAGAGGATGAAAGTTTCTAACACCGCACCATGTGGAATGATACTGAATGAACAAATCACTGACACCTCTCTGCTGCAATGCACCGACTCTACATCTACAAAGAAATACCCATTTCTGTGTCTGCTGGCTTTGAATGAGCTACTCGGACCAGACGAACCGTAATCTGTTTCCAATTTCTATCATTTCCATCGTTGGTTCCAAATGTTGATTTTTTTTTTTTTTTTTTTTTTTTCAGCCGTGCACCTTCTCGCTGAAATCTGCTTAGAATAACACCTACATGCATATCAAAACATACCCACGGCATATTGTACATTCCAGGCACTAAAATGAGACACATTATGCTTTTGTTGAAAGTATTTCTGCACTGTTGTAACAGTATTAGATTCTTTATTTTTTCTAATTGCTGACATTTTGTTTAGATTTCCCACCATGTTTTGACTGAGAGCTTTCTAGTTTCTGATTCTCCAGCTGTCTCAGACACTGCTGTTATGTGTGCTATGTTCACATCATTAACTTCAGTGGTATGGGGCTGATGGATTGAGACACAAAGGAAAAGAGGTTCAATACAGAGCAGACTTTAGTGAAGTAAAGAAATTGTTCTTTTCTGTACTTGCACTCGCTCCCTGTCGCGTCCATTTGCTGTTCCTCTTAGGAAGCGTTTGTTGTAATGGCACTGAAGGCAGAAGATTGAACATCCGACAAGTCGGTTGAGGTCGGAGCTGCAGGCTTTATCTTAATAAGAAGATTAAGTAATATAGACTATAGGCTAAGAAACTTTAGAACCATCTGCTCATTCATTAAATACTGATACTGATTTCACCTATAAGAGCTCTGTTAGTCCCCAAAACTTCTGCAAGCTTATGTTTAAGACCAACCTTACTGATGCATTTCATTAAAGGAAGATGACATGTTTGAAATGACTTAAAGGGTTAGTTCACCCAAAAAACATCCTCATTCACTGTAAGGATTATCTGGCGGACAGATAGTTTTGGTTTAAATTGTCCAGATTATCTATATTATATATTATTACATATTATTATATGTCTTCTTTAAGCACGGCTAAGAGTCTTCCGCCATGCTAGCATCTCTGTGTGCAGCCTGTACATAGCCATACAACATGCTAACATTGTCATACTTACAGTGTCCACCATTTTAGTTAGCGTGTTAGCATGATGATATCTGCTATTTAACAATAAACACAAAGCACAGCTGAGCCTAATGGGAATATCATTAGTGTTGGAGGTGTTAGGTCATAAACTGAAGTATTAGATAAATTAAAATCTGATGACCTGACAAAGTTATTACTCATTGTGAATGAATGTCTGAGCCAAATTTAACAGAAATCCATCCAATAGTTGGAGACATCTTAAAATCATAAATGTAAACCTCATGGTAACAAAGTCTGGTCCTGAAATTAGTAAGGTTCATCCTCTGGGGACCTTGAATGTCATGTCATTTCAAATGTCATGTTAATCCATGAACTGATATTAGCAACCCTAAAGCAACATTGCTAGCGTATGGAGCCAGAAAAAGTGACTCCCTTCCTCTAAATTCAACAGAACCGTGAAAGTCTGGGTTTGTAGTAAACTGACCCTTCATTCAGGCAATGGTAAAGTGATACTCTTCATGAAGGGACACAGTCCAGTAGAAGAATAGTTAATGGAGTCATGGAGCTCAGCTGACTCATGTTGTCAGCCTTACACATCTATTGTACAAGCCCCTGTGGGCTTATTTTTTCTCTTCTTCTGCATGGGTCACAAGTTCATTTTTTTTGTAGGGGTCATCCTAAAGAAAACCAGCCCCAGGAGGTTCCTTGTTTTTAGTTATATTTCAAACCGTGGTCTCAGGTGGCTTAGCCATGTAACCTAAAATCACAGAAAAGGACCTTGTCAGGCTCTGAAACTGAGCTCAAGGTTAAGGTCAACAAAAGATGCTTTACCTATTGTTGTGTGAAAATGTCTAAAATGCCAATTTTGCAGGGCCTCAGGAGATCCAGCCTTGACCTCATGTTGACCTTATCTTAACCACAATCCATTTTATATTTTGAAAGGACTTCACAAGCCCGAAAGGTCTAAAACATTTCTCATCTCACGAATGAACTTGTATAGCAATACTCCTAGTAGAGTAAAAACATTTTTCTTTCTTTCTTTCTTTCTCATAATTTCTGCTGTATATGTGTTTTTGTGTAATTTCTGTTTCCGCTCCATATTTTAAAAATATATATTTTTTGAGGTTCCAAAGCAAAATACAAAATAGAAATGTGATGAATGGATGTAACAGTGTCTTTGCTCTGACATAATCTGAAAACATTAGTGTATCCAGCTGTGTAGCAGTCATACCCTAACCTAACAAAGTGTTACTTAGGCAAAGGCATTTAATACTACTTTATTTTGTGGAGTAACAGATTACATCAAAAAGAAGACAGGTTCATGATAGCACTTCCACTGTATGTTACTTCTCTTATTTCTATTTTCTGTGTGGAAGCCAGCTATGGATGCTACAGTGCAGCCGGCTAACATTAGCCACTCTGTGCCATCTTTGTTTCAAATGAGGGATGTTTACACTTCACAAACATCCGCCATTATCCAAAATAACATCACATTTGGTTAATCCTCATCCAAGTATTTTCTTTCATAACGTTGCATAGTGTTTGAAAATACAAACACTAATGTATAAATCTAACCTCTGTCTTGCTTTGCTTTTGAAATTTTGCATTTACCATTTCCAGTTTTAATGTGAGGGCTAACTAGCAGCTTTAGCCTTAGTTTTCCACCACAATGCCATGTCTGTAGCCACCAAGTGAAGTATTTAAGACCATTTTACAGGATTTCTGCTTTACAACCAGCAGACGGTGAAAGGTCAGCCACAGAACTTGTTTACGTCTGACTCATGGGGCTAACTGCGGCAAGTTAGTGACAGTCAGTGGGTTGAAATGAAATGCTTTTGTCTACTTCTTTCTGATGGACCCATTGTTTAAAGATACCATGAAACCAAGTAAATTCAGTAAATTTCTAAACACACTCTCTACTAAAATAAATTTGCAGTTTCTTTGTAAAAATAAAAAAGAAATTCTGCTCAAAAAACACCATTAAGTTCTTTATATTTGCAATCATATTCATATTTTAAGGTCAATATCAATTTGTCTGCAGTAAAGCTGTTAATAACCAACATTTGCTTTAATATTTCTTCTACAGTTATGTTCATGTGATTGGTGGGAGGTGAAACTGAAACTTTTCATACATCAGAGTAATGAAATATTGTTATGAGACAGGTATGCACAATAACATTTCAAGTCAACACATTGTCAGCGGTGGACAGTGCGGAGAAGGTCACGGTTGCGTAAGCTGCCGCGTTGCTTTCAGCGGCCGCTGCAGATAGCATCTCTGCAGTCCCAGATGACCCGTCGTCCGTGGCTTTACCCTCCACTGTCCTCTGTCTCTGCGGGACTCTCATTAGTGAAGCTAACACATTATCCATACTGACTTCCATATAGACAGGAGGAAGGAGGAGACGGAGAGCAGGAAGTAATGATCTGCAGTGTCCAGGTAAAATTAGCTCCATTAATCACATCATTGATTGGTCTTCTGCAGAATGCAGTGGCCCTTCTCTGCCTCTTTCATAAGAAGCAGTTATGAGCTCTGGAGACTGGCGTGGACGTATGATTAACTATGAATGATGTGTTTGGATTGTGGAGAATAGTTTTTGTTGAAACGTCTTTGTTTATCAGGAGGCTCTTTTCTCGTGTTGCTTGTGTTTTTCAGTCTTTAGAGGAACAGTCGATACCTGTCTCCTTTTAGATTAAGAAGAATTGAGCTTGAAAACTTCCTCCATCGCATTCTTATTCAAAAAAGTAAGACTCAACAGCGTTTCACCCCAACTTTTAAATCTCACTTTCTGCATCATCACCTTTGTCCTCTCTCCTTCCTCCCCCCGATAGATTTTCTGCTGGCTTCTTGACCCAGACATTATGAACTGTTTTCATCTTTTGGCGTCCAGATTCCAGAGTGGGAGTAAGAGAGCTTTCTCTTTGATTGATATCTACCTTTCAGAAAGATATATGAGATTTGAAAATGGAGAGGCTAGAGGGGCCATTACTATGCATCAACCATCAACTGCCAAATACCTGCAAACTTATAAAAGAAACCCTATTGTTATTTTCCAGACGTATGACAGATCGCTACCTTTTCACTGCACAGATATGACAGAAATGTAGGCCTGTTTTCTGTTACTAGCACAACTTTCTTTCTTTCAACCTCTATGATACGTTCTTCTTCTAACGGATTGTGCAGTGCAATGCAGCCAAACAGTTGTATCTGTTTGTTCCCTCACTGCCAACACTCTGGTCATTAAACAAGCTGAAACAACATGTTGTCAGTGAGGATTCACTCTCTGAATAAGAATACCTTCATTCAGGAATTAAGGAAGCATACTTGGACTTCAAATGCCTCTTTAGATACACATCTTACTTTCACATTGTTGGCTTTCCGTCTGCAGGTTTTCATTGCCAATTCATATAGGACGGTCCAGCACCTGGAGGGCATGTATTGAAAGTCTGCGCGCCCGGCTGACATGCTTCCACTGAACACGGAGCCATGAAACAAGCACACCCGCAGTTTTTCGTTCATTATGAATTCCTTCTCTTCTCAGCCGTAGTTAGAAAATGAACAGCTAAAAAAGGGATTTTCTACATTGCATTCATTGGCGCGTGTAGGTCTTTGAAGTAAAATTTGTGGAAATCAGACAAACTTTCCATTTCGGTCTGGTGGAAACAAAGACAGGAATGTTTTTTGGCACTGCCAAAAGTCTGCCAAAAGCTGAACATCAAACAGCATCAAAACCACCCACTTCTTAAGTGATGATTAACAAGATAACATCTTTTGGTCAGTGCGAAACTATTACATGTAATGTAGTTCAGACAACTCTCACTTTAGATGGACCATTAGTGCTTTTTGACTTAACTTTTATACGTTTCAGGTCAAGTCCACAAAAGAATGATGCATCAGGGATTAAGTTGTCTTAAATTGGGCTGAGCTCCAAAACTGCTGGATCCTACATTTCCCATCATGAAGCTTGGTGTCTTATAAAATTTTAAAGGTGCAGTGTGTAAGATTTAGTGGCATCTAGTGGTGTAGTTGCTGAATGAAACCCCCTCGCTTCGCCCTCTCCCCCTAGAGTGAAAGAGAAATCACAAAGGCTCGATCTAGAGTCAGTGTTTGGTTTGCCCTTTCTGGGCTACTGTAGAAACACAGTGGTTCAACATGGCGGATTCTGTGGAAGAGGACCCACAGAGTCTGTAGATATAAAAGGCTCATTCTAAGGTAAAAAAAAACAAACAAACCCAAAACACAACAATTCTTATTTTAAAGTGATTATACATTAATGAAAACACACATTTGACCTTTTAAACCAAGCAGAGATAACCCTGATGACTGAAAGACATACACAACTGTTCTCAGGGAGTAATTAGTCTTAATGAGTAGACTGAAGTTGATGTGTAAGATGAGTGGAGTGTCCCTTTACAAAAAGACGCACTGAGGCTAAGAGCCTCCATTTTGACCTTTGCAGCAGTGAATACATGAGCGTGAGAACACCAGAAGAGCAAAAATATCAGTTTATTTTTTCCTGCACTGATTTCACGGCTTCCTCTGACAGTGATAAAGTTTTATCAGCAGGAGACATAGGATACAATCTCTTCATGTTGAACACAACCATTTCTGAGGACCTCAGCAACAAATCTGCTAAATCAACACACCCCAGACATTTTCCCTTTTTTCCCCCCTCCTCTCTTTGGTGATTATTTTCAGTGAGTGGAAACTCAGGCTCAGGAAGTGTTACGCATTTCAAACAGTCCAGAGAGGCTGGCTGCATGGCTACCCGCTGGCAGTCCATCTTATTTGCTTTCCCTTGCTTTGTCTCAAGCCTCAATGTGAAGATAATATAAGGGGCCTGCTCAGGACTTTATTTTGGTACTACAGCCATGATGGACCCCCGTTTGTTTCCAGAGACAATTTTCTTTCCTGTGCTCAGCAGAATTTTACACAAATCTCAGGCAATTACGATAAGATCTATGAGACTTTATTAGCCCCAGTTGAACACATTTACATCTGTAATATCAAACATAAACATTTTACTCTCATAAGCAGATGGTCTCTGAGGAATATGCAAAGGAAAGGAAGTGAGGGTTACATTGAGATGACAGCAGGCTGTATGAGACAGATGACTGTGGGAAAGACACAGAGCTCCATGAAACAGACGACCTGATGTAAATGGCTTTTTGCAGAGGAAATGTGGGCTGTGGTCTTGTAACGCAAAGTGCATGTTATGTATACAGTACTCTATGATCACAAAGGAACTGACTAAAGGCGATGAAGGGTATAGCCACATGCTGTTCTACTTACAGGATGTATGGTCAGTGGCCTGAATAGCCTGAAATATGTTCCTGTGTGGTTATGGCATGTGTGTAATGTGTATCTGCGTTATGTCTGTGCACGGATGTGCTTTCAGTATGACTCACGGGTGTCCTGCATGTGTGTGTGTGTGTGTGTGTGTGTGCATCCTTGTATTTGGCTTCAGTTACTCATGGCCCTTAGGCTGTGTGTACAGTCTGTAAAATACATGGCCCATAGAGTCTAAATCAGGTCAGCTTCCAGACAGCAGATCACATGCATTATCAACAGTAACATGACAAAACACTTGAAGGGTTGTAGGGTGTATGAAACTGAGAAAACAAGATGTATGATGGATTTTTGTAACTGGACCCAAGATGCCATTTTTAGTATTTTGAGCAAACGAGGACATTTGACTTGTACACCAGTGATGGGAGAGGTACTCTGTCGCAAGTACTGCATTAAAATGTTACTGATTACAAGAGTATTAGTTTTTAAATATATTATATTTATTTTATAAATATAAACTTAAAGTACCAAAACTAAAAGTGTTATGCAGAATGTCCCATTTTACAATAGTGTATATTATATTATTGGATGTATTAATGTAATGTAATGCTGCAGCTGGGAAAGGAGAGGCTACTTTGAATTGCTTTATACTACTGGGTGTCTTATGAATGTTATAATAGATAATAATCCATCATAATTTATTTGATGATTATATTTTGTAATATTAATTGGAATGTGCAAAGTAAGTAACTTCAGGTGTCAGATAAATGTGGTCTTAAAAGTCTTAGAAATATAATGGAGTAGAAGTATAAAGTAGCAGAAAATGGAAATACTCAAGACTCAAAATGAAATATAATATCCATAACTATGTTTTCATTAGTGTATAATCACCTTTTGTTACCTTAGGATGAGCCTTTTATATCTACAGAGGGAGAAGGTCCTCTGCCACAGTGTTCACCATGTTACACTGCCACATTTCTCCAGTAGCCCAGCATGGACAGACTGAACACCAGTTATTGATAAGACATTTAACGTTTTCCGTGTATTTTTGCAGCCACCGTAGTTTTTCCTTCTTCATACTAATAAGGATAGGGTGAGGTGAGAGTGTTGCAGTCATTAACTACACTGCTAGATGCCACATAATCCAACACACTGCTCTTTTAATGTACTTGGTTACTTTTCACATAATCCACCTGTGGGTATATCCAACGCACCCTGTAGCGTGGAGTATTTATTTGGAGTCTGTCACTGTTGTAGCTGCTGTTATAAATATCATACAACATTTTATAAGCAGGATAAGTCCCCAACAGTCTGATCATTTCACTTCAGGAGGTTTTGTGGAGGACATATTGATGTTTTTAGCCCAGCTGCTGGTTGGTGGCCATCACAACACTCTTCAGGAATTACGCCTGGACGCCTGAATCAGTGCGTCAAAAACAAGCTCTTTACTGCTTGTGCTAACTTTGAACTGAGCTTTTGTTTGAGGTGCTGGTTCATTTAAAAACCCAAAGCTGTTGTCCTGTTAATGCTGCCCCGCGTTTTTGTGGGCGGTGTCATGGCTTCCATGAAATTTTCTCTTGGTTGGTGTTACTGCATTACTGTATAATGCTTTCATGTTGATTATTGTTACAGTATGACTGTTACGGGCTGAATTAGATTAATTATGAAGCTGCTTGGTCGTGCTATTTTGACAAACAGAGGGAATATATATTGGCTAAAGGCATGCAAAGACATTGTCTTACACAGCCAGTTCACATTGTCCATATTGTTCTCAGTAATATTGGCTTAATTGTGAATTAAACAGGGTATGGCATTGGTCTGAGTTGTGACAACCACATTTTCTCTGCATACTTTATATTCAGCTAAGCCTTGGAGAATATTTCATCTCAGAGCTGTGGGTTTATGTGTCAGTAAACTGCTTAGCTCCTGTTCTTTGATTTACACTGTTGCTACACAGCTATGAATCTGTGATTTTAGTAGGTTTAAGTGAATTATTATGTGCATGTTGAAGTCTGCTGCTGCATATGAGATAGATCTCTAGTCTTAAATTTATCTATAGATGTTATTTTCACTCATTTTTTAAGCTACACAGCTGGTTGGGATGCTTATTTTTTATTTTTGTTTTATGAATGATTTATAGCTGCATCAATACAAGTACTCATCATTCCTCTTAAGGATACTTCTCTCCATAACTTTATAAAACTGACAACTAAACCAATTTATGAGTATGTCAAAATATAACTCAATAGACCTTTTTCAGAGCAGCCATTTTGACATGAAATAGTAGGGTCAATGCAAGTGTTTCCAATGATACTAATTAAGGTTCAGTTCCATTTATTGCAGCGGAGTGAGCCAACATGCACCACAGCAGCACCCTGACTCTGTCTGACCTGAATGGAACGGACCCTTAATTAGTATCATTGGTAACACCTGTGTTGACCTACTAAGTTACCAAAATAAAATTAAGGAAAGAACAAAAATTACTCAACTCCTCCATCCCTGTTTTCCACAACCTTCACCTCATAATTATTCATCTTAGACAGCTGATGGTACTCTATATTAGTATCAATATCATCCTTATTTAATCTTTAAAGTCTGAAAGATTTCTTTCAAAATACATTAAATATGTTGGAAAGTTGCTGAAAACATGTGAAAAGACTTTGAATGATATATTACTGAAATGTGGAGTTGGAGGTTAAAACAGTTTTTCAACCAGTTTTCAGTCCAGGATTTTTTGGGCGGTCCTAAAGGGTGGCTCGATGACACACTGAGGCCACCCTGAACATACCCCTGCAACCCTAGCAGAGAGAGATAGAGATTAATTTATCTCACTCAGAGTGTTTCAAAGTTAGTCATGTCATTCTCTGAACTCATCTGACACGTTTTAGTCGCTTCAAAATTGCTGCTTGACTGCTCCCACAATTGAGCGTGGCTTCAGTGCATTTAGCAGACACGCCCCCACAGTCCTGGAGCTGAGAATACTGCTCATTTTTACCTGATTTTGACACCTAATTTCATAAACTTGTCAATATTTTTAATCATTCAATTTTGGCTGGGTGGTTAATAACACTTTCTTCTTTAGTCTGACAAACTCAAAACACACATTTATTCTGACTGTACATGGACTTTAAATAATCATATTTTTCTTATAGATTATTTTGCTGCTTTCATTTATAATAAGACTTGTGTAGTTCTTGAAGTATAGGAAGCATCCAGTTAGTGCCCTGTAGTGCGTCTGTTGCTTTGTATACTGATATTAATGTGCTGGCTTGTAGCCTGAAAAACGTGCTGCCTATAACAAACTACCTGTAATTTTGCCCTGGATGAAATATGTATGAATTAACGAGGAGCTGAATGAATGAACTATGAGTGTAATTAACGAGGAGCTTCATTCTTTAGGCTCTCGTTAACTACACATGTCGAAGCTCATTAATGCATCTCGTTAGAATGGATTTAGGGCTGCGATATCAACGGTAATATTACGTCTCAAGAAAAATGAACCCTTCCGCCTTATCAAACTCTCAACTTGTGCGCCACTTGGTGCGACTTTATGAACTGAGTTAAGACTTCATAATGGAATTTTCATTATTAATGATTCGGTGGCAGGCATGATAAAACTGTGGCAGTGCGCCACAGACGCAGGCTCTTTGTAGAGGAAACATTGAAGTATCACAAAACAGTCATTCCCTGAGCCTCTAATGTAAAGTGGCTGCAACTCAGTCATCACCTGTGAGTGCACAGAGAAAGTGTTACAGTATGAAGCAGAGCTGTGGAAATGTGCTGCTCAGCAGACAGTGTGTATTTATAGTAAGCGGCTGTGTTAGTGGTGAGTAGCCGTGGCTCTCTGACAGAGTTACTTAGCAAACCCCTGTGGGCTCAGACTATCTATCCCTTTTACAGGGAAGTCATTATAGAAGTGGATTATACACGACAGCAGAATCTCATTTCCAAACCTCTCAGGAACGCAGGCTGAAACGTTTGGATTAAAATTCTCGGGCAAAGCTTGTTCCAAATATGAAACATAAATTTGCACTCAATCTAAAATGCTCTGTACAGTTATATTTTTAACTCAGAGATGTGTATTTATCAATAAATAAGATGTGTTTCTCGTGGATAACCTGGATTGCGAGCTAAAGCCTCGGACGTTACTTCTTGTTTGATCACTGGGATCTGATTTAATCTCTCCTCTAATCCCCCCGCTAACAGGCACTTTGACCTTCCAAATTTATGAGATGATGTCCAGCCGTTTCATTTCTTGTGTGCTTGGGAATTAAGGCTTCAGTGATGCAAAAGTAGATTCAAACACAGCTCTTAACATGTTAAGATATCTATGTTAGTGTTAAAGTATTATTATTAACAGTTTTTTTTATCAAGTTGCATATGAGAAAATAAACTAAGTGTTGCCATTGATTTAATCACTGTTTAATTCAAACACTTTGAGGCTCAAATTGTCAATTTTCAACAGACTACATGTCTTGAGCCTGACCCATTGTATTTTGAAAGAATTCTGTAAGAGGGTCATTCTACTTCAGCACCACTGACTGTATGTAGCTGTTAGCTATTGCCGGCCAACCGCACATCACAATTATCGGGCTTTCTAAAGACACTCAACTGCTGTGACATTCTGCAATAGCTAGACTATGTAGTGATATAGCCAATGAAGGGGTCAACATGTGGTTATTAACAGTGTTGTATGTGAATTATTTAATGTCAGTAGATTGCTCTCCTACCATAGCTCAGTTCTTTCCGTCATTATGAAAAAAATTTGGTCAGTGATGGACTATATTTGGTTAACGCGTCCCGTGCCATGTACAGTGAAAATGGGTTGTAGAAAATCTAATTTGATGGCCCATTGCAGGGTCATTTAGCCTGCACAATGAGCATGATTGATAACTGTAATAATCGTGCATCTATATTTGCTTTAGCCTTGCTACTTCCTGTCATACTGTTGCAATATTATTGAGAATAGTAATAAAGCAATTGCCTTTATCTGAATCAGGTCATTCCTTCACTTGAGTGCTCTGAGTGGTCACAAAAAGTCTCCGTCTCTCTCTCGCTCTCTCTCTTACTGCCTTCATGAAGATGGCTTCTATAAAGAGGCTAATTAAAAATTGTACTAATTCTAACACTGACTATGGATCTTATCTCTGACGATCTGTGCATTGCGACTGAAGCAATTAAGGAAACTGGATGGGCTAAGTTGGCTTTTGTTCCCCAGTCAGTTTAATTAGTGTGATGAATAGTGTAAGAAGCAGGATCTAAATGCCATTCAGTGCAGAACTCATCGGACGAAGTCGGTTTTGTGGAGTTCGAGAAAAACGCTTTGTCTTCGTCCTTTATTTCAAACACTTCAAATAAGCTCTGTGGTAATATGTTGCTAATGTACTGTGGTGGAAGACTTTGTGTTGAAGTGGAGGCCAAATATTAAACATATTCATCACTTGCATGCTGATGATTGAACATGGCCGGTCTTAAATAAACACAAGGTTATGTCTCCCTTCTGATTCATTTTAATTACTCAAGTCACGTCCCTGCATTAACTCTACATGTGGCCATAATTCTGTGAGGGGGTTGTCTCATTGGTCAGATAATGAAGATATACAGCAAAATCTACCTGCTGCAATTACATTGCAATATTTTGATCCTAGAATATCTACACGCCATCCTAACTCTAATCCCTGAGCAGCGTGTTCACTCCCACAGTCTCTCTCTGTGGTCTGAATAATTCAGACTCACTGTTGTGGTCACTGTGGCCCTGAAGTGGACTCATAACGACATGCTGTAGCAACATGGCTTTTCTAACTACAGCTCTGCTACAATGGGCTTGAGTGCTCAATGCATATGTGTGTGTCAGTGAGAGAAAGCAAGATGGCTTATTTACTCATTTCTCTAGAAATATTGATCCAACCCCGACCATTGTAAGAGTTTCCACATTATACAAGTTGTTCAGTAATGGGACCAGCTCTGAGGAATCCTCTTATTGGCTTCATGTTTCAGTGATTCCTCTCAGTGATATCTGAACTGCATGTAGTGGAACCAAGTATAATGTAAACATGGTGTTTCCCACGAAAGATGCACTGTTCTACAGTAATGAGGCATTTATGGAGAAAATATTTGACTGCTTGTGGTAGAAAAGTGGCGCCAGAAATGCACTTGTGTAATATAATTGGGCATTTTGTGATATTTTATATGGAAGTTGCCCTGTTGTTCCAAATCACAAAATAATGATGTTAATGTGTGTGATGATACCAGGCTGGAGGCTTCAAACAAACTGCTGGTAAATGTGCTGCATTGTGGGTAATGTAGAAGGAAGAATGCATGGAATAAAAAGAGGATATCTCCGGTTCTACTGAATCATTTATTAAAAACTGTCCATGAGTCTGAAACTGTTTTAGGTAAGGCTGGACCTGACTCAGATTTGGCATTTGTTCATTTTTTTCAGTCTACATGAGTCACATTTTAATTCCTTTCTTTGTCATCTTTACACAGTCAGAGGAAGTAAAAGTGTGCATTCCTGCTCATCATTCAGTTCTAAAATCCCAGTTCGCCACGGAGCGTCTCTCCCGCCAGGCTGCTGACAGCGCTGTGAGCAAAGAGTCAATCACAGTGGATAGCGGTCGAGGACGTTGTGTCACCGTTTGGTTCAAAAGTGGTTAAGGTGACCTCACTGACTGGCATCGCCGGAGCAGAGCACGTTGTCATACTGCCCTGCCTCTCCACTTCCATCAGTTAGTTTGTAAAGTTTACAGACATGCTGTTCCAGCATCACTCTGTGACCTCTGGTCTGCTCGACTGATGACTTGAATCATCGTTTTTTTCAAGAGTGCCCCAAGTTATAGGAGTGTAACGCAAAATGGGCACATATCGTCTGTGCAGTCGACACTTTGCCCATGCAAACCTCCACTTTGATGGAGATGGAGCCTATTAATTCAATATGAGATAGTGCGTGTAACCATAGTAGATGATTTAATTATTATTCAGTTGCATCTTGATGGATAATTAACTACAGAATAACAAACCTAACTGATGTAATTGTTTATAACGGAGCATCAGCCATTGCTTTCTACACTTTGATTTTTCAGACTTGTTTACTAAAGTATCAAACAGCTGATATAATGTATATAATAACGTATGTCTATTTCTGTCCATGTCCTTAAAGCACTCTTTAAATGATAAAGTGTGCTCCAACAATTAAAAGCGTTAGCCTACATTTCTGCTGTGATAACTGACTTGAAATCCGTAAGCTGCTTAAAGAGACATATGGTGAGTTGAAGTCGTTTTATACGTTTATTGCTGCGGACATTTTTCCACTCGGTAAATACGGACACATAGAGGCTGCATTGAAAAGGAGGCAGATGGAGCAATCGTTTAATAGCGGGAAAACTGCCGGTGCTCGTTTATACAGCCCAGCTGATGTCCCTCAGGAGTTAAGCAGGAGTGGAGAAGCACATATGATGAAACGGTGTCCTGAACTGACATGTTGGACGTTCACAAATGAGTCAGAAATTATCTTCAGATTTACTCACATCCGAGTCTGGACCAGCATCCTGCATGATAAATGATGCATGACGATACCTGGGCAGCTACTGACTCAAATGGTTACATGTCCTGTTTGTATGTGTGTGTGTGTGTGTGTGTGTGTTTGTGTGTGTCTATAATCATCACAAACAACATGCAGAAATGGCTGCAGCGATGGGGAAGATAAACGATCTCTTTGTACGAACACATTAGCACACACACACACGTGTGCAATGATAGATAGATGGCATTCCCCGGCCAACCCACCACATTAGAGTTGCATGCTATCCTCCCTTTCTTCAGCTTGGTCCACCAAACCTCACCCAGGGGGTCAACAACAATCTAAATTTCAATTAAAGTGGAAAATGCCGCTGATAGAGACCGAATGAATGTTGATGCCATTTCGTCTGAGGGTTCAGGTTTCAGCGGCAGCCCCGCGAAAAAAGCATTTGGGGCAATTATTTCATTATCTCAAATCCGCTCACAGCGGGCCAGGGTCGCATCCCCGGCTGAGATTAGGCGGAACCACAATTATTATTACAATTAGAAAGCAGACAGCACCAGCACAAGTGTTTGGCCCCGGGAAATACTGAATGTCAACTTAAGACTGTTATTAGGAAGCTGAAGGTGAAGAGAAGATTGAGGATGTGGAGAGGGACGGGGCAGGTTTGGAAGACGTTTTTTTAATTGTCTGTTTTCCATGTTGTTCACAGGCTACAGCATGCAATTCATGTTCATTACAAAGCCTCAAGTCTAAGGGAGGATTTAATGAGTTGAAGTAAAAAGAGGGAAAAGTGGAGCATCTCTTCACAAACCACTTAACATGAACTACAAGTTGCAAAACTGCATAAAAACTAAACACAGACTTTATATGACAGTAGGAGGTGTAAAATATTTATAACCTGTAGAGATTATTGGGTTGAACTGGTGAACTTTGGCTCACTGAACTAGCTTTGCTTTTCTAAAAAATAAAAAAAAAACACACACTGCCAAGATTGTATTCTTTGACTGTTTGCAAAAGAATGAGAAGAGACAGCTTTTGATGCCAAGAGCGAGAGGTGCACCCTGTACCTAAGCAAATCAAATTTGCATTTGTATTACAAATCGAGTCCAGCTGCATTTTACTTACATCATGCCTCTCCAATTACTGTTAACAAAATAAGGGTGCACTCAGCAGTGCAGAGCTGTCAGTGTGAGATCAAAGAGGGAAAAGAACAAAATGTGAGGTTATGAAGGGAGGAGGTGAGAGGAGATACTGGAAGGGGATTTCCAGGCAGACATGGCTGTTTTAACCATCTTAGTGCTGATGCAGGAGAGATAATAGCAATTAGTGTGATTAATTAACAATTAACAAACTGTGGTTATGGTGTAAAATAAGTTCCTTGTCAAATTTAACACTTTAAAATGCCAGTGAAGAATATTTATTAGTTACTTTATGAAATCCACATGAACCACTCTTCACATCAGCATTAATTAGATTCACGCCATATTTGACGACAATACGTCACTCTTAAAGCTGGTTTGCATGTTACACAGTGGTGAAGGACAAAATGTCAGGAGTTGAGTTTACATTAAAATAAAATTATAACTGGTGTGTTAACTGCCAAATTAATAAGAGCACATGAGGCCAAATTATCTCCCAGTTACCATATGACCAGTACCGACACCTGTGTCCTCTCAGCTTAGCTCTGTCCTCGACAGAGAGAAAGAGAGACACTAGTGCATCAGAAAAATAGAGTAAAGAGCTGAAATGAAACAAATGCGCATAAAGTAGGAAAATAACATAAGTGAAATGTTTAGCTTCAACACAGATTTGTTGTATAAATTATATCACCAGGAAGAAATAGGGTGAGTCCCCTGAACGCATCGATAGTGAGTTTAATGTATGTATGTTTGAATGCGTCATAGACGCAGTATGTGCTTCTAGCAACTGTGTCCTTATTTTTGTAGATATTAAAAAGTGGTTCTCACTGATTGAACCAAAGGTCAAGGATTGCTTGTCACTTTCTCAAAATGGCCTGGCTCAGGCAGAAGCAGACATAATCTAGTTTAGCTAACAGTAGGTCTACGAATTTGTTGAGTTAAGATGTCTCCAGATGACTTTATAATGTTTCTGACTGACTTGTTTTAAAATTTTAATCTTATTAAAGGGTCTTTAAAAGGTATTCCCCAGAGTTATAGTAACATTCCACTCCTGTAATATTGTCGGACTTACAATATAAAATAAAACACACCCACAATGCAACTTGACTTGGTGTGAGATTTGTAATTTAATTTAGCCTCAAGCAGAGATGAGCTGCTATAGATGTAACTTCACTTGACAATGACTCAAGTGACATCATGTGAGGCAGTTTGTCACATTGTGCAGCAGCTCCCTCCAGAGGCACAAAGTGCTTACAATACAAGATATTTTGCTAAATGTAGAAGTTAGTTAGATAGTTAGTCAGTCATGCCAATGTTTGCAGTTCAGATATGAACAATTTTGAGCGATGGAAACAAAGGATACAGATAAGTTAACACAGTGCTCCTTATATGTGCATAAGATTAAAGCAAATCTGTCCATCATAGCAGCAGCCACCAGGAATCTATTGACATTCTGGTCCCAGTCTTTTTTTTTTCTTCTTTCTTTTTTTTCCATATCTCAAATTGAAAAAAACTGAAAAAGAAAAGAAAATTGTGCTTGGCACGTGACCAATCAGTAACATCCGTTTGTTGCTATGCTATTATTCATCTGTAGCAGCAGGAACAGGTTTACAATATTGAAACTTGTCAAGCAAACATTTTAACAGGTGAAAAACAATCTGTGAAAGCAAACAGTTTCATCTGTGTGTGTATGCCACGATGCTCATCCCCACCGAGCAACCGAAGGCTTTACAACATGTACACACACACACACACACACACACACACACACACACACAAAAAAAAACATTTGTGCTCTTTCATGAACATGAATTAGTTGTACTTAGCAGCGCAGCTGAGATGCCATTAAGGCTGACTAGCATCAACCGGAGGGTTTTTAGTGAGTGGATAATAATTGGGGATCTGAAGAGGTCATCCTCCTTACTAATTGACATCCAGCTTAGAAGTGGGCCCTGGTTGACAGTTTTGCGGCCAGCTCCTATCGATAGTTGATATTATTGTCGCGTTGAGGTAGCAGAGATGGCATTCAGAGACGGCGGCGTAACTAGTTTTTGATTTGTTTCACGGCAGGGAAGCAAATGGAATGAGGTCTCTAGTGCTGGTGTGTGTGATTCCAGCACCAAGAACACATAATGATAATCATAGTCATAACATTAGCATCTAGGCGTGATGATGTTTGGGACCAGCAGCGTTAGCAAGAGCTAATGGGAACATAATGACAGCGGGTCTGTTTGCTGGGAGGTGGGACTGGTTTGGTGAACTGGAGAATGCTTTGTCAAAGGAAGAGGAAGCTGAATACAGAAAAGATGCAACACGCCACTTCATACAGTACAATGGAAGTCTGATGATGCTGGGATGCCATGTGACCCTCCATTCATTCATCTTTGTCCAAACAGCAGGTGCAGTTTCCCCCAGTGGCTTTGAGTGGGTTGAGATGCAGTTCATTAGATGTTATTGATTATCATCACATCAAACCAACACTGTGTTCAGATCAGCAATAATGAGACGTGATTCTTTAGTCTCTGAAGTATTCCTGTGAATTATTGCAGCCGGACTCAAACTTCATATCGACTTAGCACAGACAAAACACAAAAACATGAGAAGCTATTGCCACAAAGGATAGAAATGACTTACTCAGCTGTCCATAGACATCAAGCTATCATAAATCAGTCTCTTAAAGTATGGAGAGGCAGGACCGTGTGGAGCAAAGGCTGCTTTACATCAGCATCTGCAAGTCAAGATTGAGACTGAGTTCAAAGCCTTCATCCACTTATTCTCTACTCACTATATACAGGTGTAATAGACACGCAGTAGTTTACTCTGCAGTGAATAGAGGTGTTGAAATGTTCAAGATCTGGACAATTCTGCATCAACACTGTGACAGAACAAGGAGTTTGCAGCCTACACAAAATTAAAGCCCAGTTACGTTGATTGATTTTCAAGCCTTCACTTGGCAGTGAAGTTTTAAAATTATGTTGCAGTGTCTCTTACATTACGTTGATATGTTGGAAGATGTGACGGGGGAGGTGAAAAATGATTACAAAAACAGATCCATCATTCTGATTTTGGGTTTTATGAACTTACTGCTAAGCACAAACGTAAAATCTGCAGCACAAAAATGAAATACAGTGAATGTGAGGAACCTTTAAGAATTCAGCGAGTCTAACTAATCTAAGAAGGTCAAGTTTGTCATCCAACTCGAGAATCATGTTTGTGCACAGAGGTGGTCACACAGATACTGGTATTGAAAAGATGGAGCTTTTTATTTTTTGTCACTTTCTCAACAAAAGGGGAGCTCAGATTTTTCTGACTGAGACCAGTGAAGATTCACACCTCTAACACTGAGCTGCAAATAGAGAATTCAAACACTTATGGATCATTTGTCATTTTGCATCATCATGGACAGGTGCAGGGTCGCTTCATCATCTTTTTCACATCTGTAATATATGACACATTGCATTGTGGAATTGTTTGTGGAAAGAAGCGCACATGCCATGGACATTACTTTTTTGTTCTAATGTAGGTATTTTTGAAGACGACTCCACCAGCTAACATGGTGTTCCAGTAACAAAGGAACAAATGTGAAAACACAACTCATCGGCACTTTCTTCTTTCTGTTTTGAAGAATCTTTCCTATTATGGTGCAGGGTTTCATCAGGGTTTTATGTATTATATAGAATCATATGTACCATATAATTAAGAAATATTAACCAGGTCATATTCATATTCTTACAAAAATGAAACTTTGAGCCTTACAGCTTCTCCTATAAACAGTGGCACTAATTAACACTGGAACAAATTTTCTGATAATTAGTGAATTCTTAAACCTTTAAATATATATAAATAGTACTGCAGTTTATCCCGTTTTTCCATTTTATCACCATTTTTTGGGCCATAGTACTGACCATATAATCACTGAGTTCTGGTAGGGCTAAAACATTGTCAAAAAAAGCAAAAGAAAAGATCATGTGGAGGGATTTTCCTGATCAGACACTGATCAGAGATATCATTAAAATAAAACCATCTTGAGCAATAGAGGAAAAACCTTGAGAATCCATTAACTATATCCATTTATCCTTTAGAGGGTTGTGGGGAGGCTGGAGCCAATCCCCACTGACAGAAAATATTTGCCAAATATACCAGATAACTCAACAGTATTGAGTGGGATTCAGTTTCTCCTTCCCTTCTTCCTTTCCATCTTAATTAGCAGTCAAAGCCGTCACCGCTGAGCTCTTATTATGGAGACATCATGCAGTGTTGCTACACTGGCGGAAATCAGCTCCGAGATAATCAAGCTCAGTGGAAGTGGATGCAGCAGGTCGGCGGGCGATCAGCGCCTGATTAGGAAGCTTTTTGTCTGAGACGACCTCAGCGGAAGAACTCATTATCTGACTTTAGAAATACTCAGAAATGAGTTGTCCTCTTTGGTGATAGAAGAAGGACTTGTGAATCTTAAGCAACACCACAAATGATCAATCTGAAACGTGTCAGGGTAACACAGGACTCACACAATCAAAAGCAGCATTATGTTAAAATTGGGATTTACAGTAGTTATGATAAAGAAAGACAACTTTGCTAACAGCCAAACATCAAGCAAGCGCCACAACACAAGACATAGCAGCAAGCTAATATTACTTACTAATCCAACAGCGAGAAGCCCAGCTTGGCGTCTGACTTTCAGCTGTATTTCACCAAGCTCTCGAGAGGTCTTGCTCCGTCACTCTCCTTTTCTTTTCTTAGCTTACTTTGACAGCGTCCTCTCTTCGCCTCTGTCATTATGTCCATAGAGGCTGCCAAGCCCAGTAACATTGCTCATTTGCGTGGCTCCAGTTCTGGCACACCACCAGCTCCACTCTCATGAAAACCTCCTCTACCTAGTGGTCCAAAACACCTGTGGTACAAACACTAACACTCCTCCAGGGCCTCTGAGCTCACAGTCCAGGCAGCCCGGCTAACAAACTAACTAACAGCAGCTATAGTTTGCAGCAGTTTACTTTACAGTCCTTAAGGAAACTCTGTAAATCACAGAATTGATGCAGAACTGCTGAAAGACATCAGAGGGAAAACCAGAAAACATTTTCTCCATAAAATATGATCCAGTTTCACCAAAACCAGTAAAATAATTGCTGGTGTGACTTAGTGCTGTAAAGCGGTACGTACTTCTTTTTGGTGATCATATATGCGGAGCACAAAGTTACATAATGCAGAAGCAGGCGTATGAATGACAGAGACGCCATTCACCTGATTATATGTCCGTGTAGCATCAAAATGATTTTAAATCTGTTATTTTATGGTAGAAAAGCTAGACAGTGTTGCTTGAAGAGGGTTACTGTAGGCCTGGATGTTTCATGTGTTTACACTGGGAAGATCACAAATTACAACTGCACAAACGTAAAACAAAAGTAACTGCACTGGTACGGACGATATTTTGTATTTTATTTTCAGTAATGTGGCCGTAGTACCTTTGTACCCATGGACGTTAAAGCCAAGTGATTGACTTTACAGGGTTCAACAGGTAATAGTCTGTAATTAAAGTGTACAGAAGGCAGATGATGCCATCTATCACTTTTATCACTGAGTTAATCTGTCATCTGAGTCAGCTAAATGTCACCACTGACATGTTGATTTGTCAGTGCTATCGGACGTGATAGATGCATGTCAGAGAGCAGGGAGCGGGCTACACACCAGTTCAGTCAAACCTTCTCAGGACCCTCCATTCCGTCTAACATATACATAGGAGTCATTTCAGCTGTGGAACCATCAAAGCATTTCTTTAGACTACCAGTCTATATTATCATATTTTATGCACGTAATTATGTTGTGTATTGTGCTTTGAGTACTGCCGAAACGCAGGTGAGCTACACAGAGATATTGTGCCTGACACTAACAGAGGGCTGAAGCTGCTGTGCTGCTGCTGTGCTGCTTTCACTACACATCTGTGGTTGGTTCCAGGCTGTGATTTGGTGAAACAAAGCAAGTTAAGGTCATTGTGCAGTTTATCTGTGGCAGTAACTGGCCATCAGGGCCTTATAATGCCAGCCCACAAATTTCTGTTCAGTCATAGCGCTCTGCTCGAGGGTCTGGCAAAGTGGCATTGTATGCACTAATATTGCTTTGCTGGCATTTAAGCAGTCAGGGCTGCAAACCAAGAATTTAAAATGAAAACATGCAGCGCGCTCACTGCACTTCTTTTAGCTTAGACATAAATATATCGGCTGGATGTTGACCGAAGTTCTTTTCACTTACCTGAGGTCAACATCTGATCAACTATGACGCCTAACGCCTAATTAACGCCTAATTTACGCCTAATTTACACAGGGGGCGTAACGGCCGCGTAACGGCTGCGCCGCGGTCACCGGAGCTGATCGCTGCCACTCTAGTCAATGAGACCATTCCCACCAGGCGCGCCGCGTAACGTCTCAGCAGCGTCCCAGCAGCGGCTCTCCGCTCTGCAGCGCGAGCATTCCGTAGCACTTCTATTTTTGACGGAGCCGTTGCTGATTCGCGTCAAGCTCAACAGAGCAGATTGCACCAGACAGGAAATCCAACACAGAATCAAAGTAATACACTTCCACCCCCTTTCAAAATAAAACACAATACGCAGTTCATGTAGCCTATCACAACTTCACATCAACATTACGCCATGACCGGTGGCACCAGGTCAGAAGTCAGTCGATCAAAGGGTCTCAACATGGACGATGACAGTAACCAAAATGTGCTGACTGAACCATGTGACACGTCAATGATCACGATGTAAATAAATCACCTTTCTGTTGATTAACTTCTGAGATGGCAGCATGCCTGGCTCCCTATAGTGCCTTACTGCTAATTATTTATAAGTCCCAGCAATGTGCATCTGAAGTGCTAATGAGATGGCACCCTTTGCTTTGCCCCCCCCCCCCTCACTCCCATCAGCAGCAGCAGCGTCAAGCCTCAGTGAAGGTTTTAAAAGCATGCCATCGGCCGACACGTGCCGTGGACTCAGCTGCCAACGAGGCTCCAGTCATTGATTCAATGTGGCTCTGAAATGGATTCAATTTTTTTTCCCAGTGTCTTGTAATAAATTCACCAGGGTAATGATAGGTGTCTGAGCAGGCTGTAGTCAGAGAACATGACTGTTTATCAGTAATGGCCAGCAGTTTGCCCATTTGAGTGCACATACAGTAGAGCTCGGCACACACCCTTCTCTTACCTTACTCTTCTCTCCTCAGCATCATACTATCCTTACATGTAGATCTCCTCTAGTAATCCTTCCTTCACTCTCTTCCTCCCTCCTTCCATCCAAATGGTGCCATCAGTCCTTATTGAGGCCATTGCCCAGGCTCATCACGCAAAGTGCCTCTGGCTGCAGCTGAATGCATCTCTATGGGCTAGCAGTGAGAGCCAGGGGACAGGCCGGAGGATACATCTGCCATGACAGTAATGCACTGACTCAGCGCTCAGTGCTCAACACTGTGGCCTGGGCAGGGGTCTGGACACACATACAAAACATTCACACTCATACATACATACAGGAAATCGGGTTTGCAGAAAGACAAGCGTGCGTGTGCATAAACAAGTGCACAATGAAGTTTGTTTGGATAGGTGTCTGGAGATTCCTAAACGTTGAAGAGTATACACACGCATACAAATGTATAAACATAAATATACAGAAAGAGTCAGCCGTGCACCGGGACACCCGCGGTCCCTCCACTGTCTGCTCTTATGTTCACATAGAAATCCAGACGACAGCCCATTTTCCAGCAAGCATCTGGAATACAAAAACAACCATCGACCCTCTGGCCACCCGTTCCCTGCCAAGATAAAATTTGCTTCCTTCCAACAGCGTCTTCTGTTTGCCTCTCTCTCCCTGAGCTTTATCTCCCTCACATCATCGTAAATTGCCTCCTTTGTGAAATATACAGTGCGAGACGGAGGGATTCTTAGAAACGCACACACACACACACTTGGGGGATTTTGTGGGGATAGTGGGAGTGCTGCAGCTGTCGTTCTAACAATGATAAATGGCAAAGAGACAGGTTGAGATGGTTTTGTCTTTGTTTGCTTCCGCATCAATTGTCCCTCTGAGCAGAACGGTGATAATGCCTTTAATGGCTCAATCTCCATCAACTTCATGAGCAAAACATGCACAGGCATGTGCGCGGAGACGCACGCAATTACTGTCTCGTCCATATGTCGTGATTCTCACGTCCCCTCCTTCCTCCTCCACCTCCTTCCTCCCCCCTCATCTTTGCTGCTTCTCTTTCTACTCGTGCACTTTTTGTTCCACACCATCGTCTGATCGTTTGATGTCAGGGCCGCCTCGATGAATGTCTCTCTCCTCTTACATCCTACTTTCCCAAAGCAACGTGGAAGGAAAGATGTCATAGATCAACAAATGATGGGACAGTGAGCTGAGAGAGAGAGAGCACTGCAAAAAATGTCAGTGATAGTTACCCATGTTTTCTATTTGACGTCCCTTTTATGGTTATATGCACCGAGAACTGATACAGTGTACTCAAAAAAAAAACCAAAACAACATATGTATGATGAAGGGAATCCATCACTGTGAGCGATAAACATTCAATCACAAGTTGCAATATGGCATCAGAACTTTAAAATCAGACTTTAAACTTTCAGGTTAATTCCACTGCATGCATTTGGAAGAAAACTGTCAAAATGAGATGTGATCTAATCCCAGTCTTTACAGTATGTGTCTGATCTCTGTTACCGTTGCTCCATCTCACCAGCTATTATTATTAGCCATCATCATTACCATCGCATGATGTTTCGATAGGTTTATTTTTGACAAATCTACCTTAAAAAGCACACGAGACAACATCAGAGAAAAGAACGTGATAAATGGATTGAAAAATCACTCAGAGTCATGATAAAACATCACCAAAGGAGTGTAGGAAACGAGAAGTGAGGTTAAACTGTGACACATACTCTGTCAATAACGCTGAAATAATTTCATTTGTGTCTAAAATGAGTGCTGGGACCTCTAAACAAGCACCAGCAGCAGGATAAAGAAAACCATTTTTGATCACTGGGGTGATTCAGGAAGCTCTTCAGATAAGGTTTAGCCTTGGAATTGACACAATTAAGTAAAATTAATTTATTTTATTTTTCAGCTGTATTGTACGAGAAATATGTCAAACTCAAAGAGACATTTCCTGAAATGTTTTTTCAATAACTGATGTACAGTGCTGTTCTCCTAGCTAAGGTAAAACTAACATGTGGACATGGTGAGTGTACACTCATGATCTGTTGAGTAATGTGTGGATTCAACGCCATGAAAGTAGAATTAGTGGATAAAGGTGAGGCTGTGTGTAATTCTGCCTCACAGTGCTGTCATCTTATCACTCTCGTGAGGCAACACAAACGAACAGAGCAACATTTATTCTGCTGTTTAGGATTGGGCTGCGTGGGATGCTCTGAATTAATTCGAACAAATTACGCGTTGGTTCAAATTTGTTCAAACTTGATTGTTGTGACAGTTCCACTCAGTAGGAGATTAAACTAAGGTGGTTACTTTTTGCAGTGCAGCAGACAGAGAGAGAACAAGAGCGAGAGGAGGAGGAGGAAATGGTCCCAGCTGACCTCTCACTTGAAGCCAAAGAGACAGTAAAAACTCATCTGTGTTTGTGTGCTTGGCAGCAGGCAGACCTTGTGAACACACAGCCGTGGAGGCCTAATAATATTTTCCAAAGGAGATGAATCTGTTTTTCTTTTTGTGGTTGCTCAGATGGACCTAAAACCTTTTTTGCTGAACTAATGGAACAGATGGGGTGTGTGTTGTTAACGCTGGCTCCAAACAGCAGGTTTGCACCATGTTCCTATAGTCTTACTTACAGGAAAGTGATATTAGTTGGTTGGCCTCACAGGACCGATGGCAGGATGGGTGCGCAGGCGATACCTTTTATTGTGGTGAACATACCATCTGCTTAAAAAGAAGTCAAACCCTGAATGGAAAACATAAAAAACAACATAAAAGTCAGCTTTTTTTTTGAGAGGCAGCTCTTGTTTACTGCCGTTTAAAAGTGTTTTCCATTAAGTTTCAATTTGTCACTAACTGTGCTCCAAAGGATTTCCTTGAAATTATTCTACAGACATGAGGATTTATGTGGGACACCTACTGTGAGGTGAATATACATCCTCACAGTTGTGGGGGAAACACTGAGCGGCTGCAGCTCCTTTTGTTGTGGTTTAGTATGAAAAAACAGCAGGATTTTTACTTATGAATCCTGCCTGCTGCAGTTAATGTGGAAAAATAGAGAGAGCAGAAAGCTAATGTAATACATTTTAATGATAATTGTACATTATTATCACTGTAAAGCATGTGTAACTTTTTCAAATTATTTCATTTTCTGATCTCAAGCATCTCTGCAATTAGATCATTTGGCATTTACACGCCATAAATAGAATTTCAGCCTCTTAACCGAGCCATTTTATCGGAGTTTGACCATTTATTACGAATATGAGTTCATAATTGTTTTAGAAACTTCATCAGTTGCCACAGAGTGTAACCTCACCATGGATTCAGACTGCTCTGAATGATTTCAGAGTCAATATCGTCTGTCAAGAAAAGTTACTGCGGAGAACGAGCCAGGCAAATTTACTGCATAAACATCAGCGCCCTGTCATTACAGCACCATGAACAGGATGAGATCGTTTTGCCCACGGGCATTCAGCCCATAATGCATTGGCTGCTGAGGCCTGGTTACCTTTACCCAGCCCTGTAATGAGTCAGTGGCTGCTGGCTGGTGGGGGACAGGAAAACTCAGAGAAACGTGATTGAAAGTCAATGGAATAGAATGAGTCCTATTGATCTCTGTCGGAGATACACAGCAGGAGAACAGACACGGGCTCGCAAATGACCCCATTAAACTAAATGTGTAAAGTCCCAGTTATCGAATCATCCTTCCACATACGAGTCACTGTGCCAAACTGTCCTGTGAATCTAATAGCTTGTCTCCCTCTGCAGTGCAGAATTACTCTCATAAGGACTCATTGCTGTTGGGTAGTAGAAAAAATATGGCAACATTATTATTACATTTTCCTCAATAACAAATTACTATTTTGATTTCTGCCTCAGTTCAGTAGTTTCACAGATTTAAACCATTCACAGTGTACACAGAAACTAATAATTTATTATTTTCTTCATCCCAATTTGTTTTCATCAGGATCAGTAGTCTCCACAGTAGTTCAGCCAACTAGCATTAAGCTACAATCACCATAATGTGTAAGTGGAATTAATTTTACAGCATCAAAGAAAAACAGGAAGCAAAGCTATCAGAATTTACTGATCCTTTACATGGAAATATAGGAATAAAATGTATCTTTAAAGTTTAAGAGTCATTTTAGATAGAAATAAATGATTAATGATTAGGAAGATTACTTTTTATATCTTCATATTTGATCATGTATTTCTGAAAGTGTGTCCTTATTTTCTCTCAATCAGTATTTGGCACACTTTTCTTCATCTTTTCAGCTGTTACGTTTTATCAATTAGTGGCACAGAGGAGCTTAAAGCCCTTGAAATCGTAAAAGTGCAGTTTGTAGGATTTAGTAGTTGCAGATTACAGCCCTCTCATTTCACAAATTTCCTCCTTCCTCACATGAAGGAGAAACTAAAGTGGTCACAAAACACGTAAAAAAAAAAAAAAAAAAAAAAGAAAAGAACTGAAAAGGCTCTATCTAGAGTCAGTGTTTAGTTTGTTTTGTATTCTTGTATCCTGGGCCACTGTAGAAACATGGCGGTTCAACATGGCAGGTTCTATGAAAGAAGACCTGCGGCTTCTGTAGATATATAAAAAACAAAAATAACAAATAATACAACGATTCTTACTTTCAGGAGATTATACACTAATGAAAACATAGTATATTATATTTTGTTTCTCTGTAAACAGATCTCCCAGTAACATCAAATATTCATGACAAAATAAACAACAAGTTAAACTTTTGAATAAATCACCAACCTGTGAAGCGAAGCCAATGCAGAAGTGCCAAAAACTGCAGTTCCTCAAACAGCCACTTGTGGTTGGCTACAGGATGAGTCAATCTCCATAAGTCCCCATGTTAAAAATGTCCAACTTCACAGCAGAAATAAACATGTTTACAGCCTGGCACAACAAACGGTTTTGGTCTTTGTTCATGGCAACTGTACTGAGGGTGAATTTCTACATCACATACCTGTTCAGATTATATTTGGGTTTAAATTTATGTATAATTAACAGTGTGGCTGCTTTGGCTTGTTTGAGCACCCAGGCAGCCTCCGGTCCACAGACAATCCACATCTTTGCCCATTTTTTGAATAGCCGGGAGGTAGCAGAGGCAGGACCGCCACAAATGCGGCAGCCAGAGCAACCAGATTCTGAGCTTCAAAGCGGCTGTTCAGAAATCTGTGGGTGATGCCACGGATATGACATCCATTCTTTGTACTGTCTATGATCAGTACTCCGACAATGTCTCCCTCACGGTGGACAGTTTAAAGAATAAAGGATCGATGCAGCAGAACCAGAGATGTTGTCTTTTATTCCACACAAATTCTCAGTCTTGGTCAAAACGTAGTGCCTACATTACCCACAGTGTGACTGTCGACAATTTGGGCTCCAGTGTGACCTCACTTGAGTTATTTTATCAGATTTTGTGTGGTTTGAGGTTTCACGTATTTGAGGTATTCAGATGATTGTTTATGACATGTTTTACAGTCAGAAACTATGCTAATATGTTTAATCTCTGGGTGTGGTTTAATAAGATGTGATGGGCTCACACACTGCCCAGTATTGCTAAATTGTGATTGGTGTGCAACTATGTGACATCACTTTTTCCCTAATAGAGTCCCACCCACTTCAAACCAGTGAGCATGATGAGACAAAAACACATATTTCAAATGTAAAATGACCAAAACAGTTGTAACTATGGCAAAACCCCATCACTCATAGTACAATGCTGATTGAAAAAAAAAAAAGGTTTTCAGGACCTTTAACACATTTAAGACATTTTTTTTCCAAATGAAAACATCACATGAGTCATTCCAGAGGATGAAGATTTCAATCAGCAAATGAAAAGAGAAAGGTTCCCAGGCTGAAAATGAAACTTCTCTCAACAAGATTATTATAAGAGCATAAAAACAGGTGGCGGTGTGTGTGTTCTCATGCTGAGATCTGGTAGTTGTTTGTCAGACCCTCCCAGGCTGTCTGGCATGCCTGTAGGTCATGGTTGGCTGTCTTCAATGACACATCTGTCTCTCTCTCTGAAAGCCTGGCCCTGCAGTCCAAAGAGCCAGCTCTGGTTACCTGAGGGGCCTCCCCCGTACTCTGAGCCCATATCAAAGCAGGCAAAGAGGCCACATTTCAGACATCCAGAGGGAAGAGAGAGGGGAGCTGCTGAGAGACTGCTTTCCTTCTCTTTACTTTGGATACATCTCAGTAAAGAAATGTCTAAACGTCTAAAGAAATGCTGAAGGGGCGGCCTTATGCTGTTGAGCTGCAGACTAAGATGACTTAAAGAATGACCTTCACACAGAGGACACTGGCCTGAAATGACCAGGTGCTGACAGTCCTCTGTCATTAATAAGTCATAATGAGGCAACATGAGGACAAAGGAGACACAGGAGGAGAAAGAGGCTGATCTAGGGTGAGTGTACAGGACATATTTCATGTTGTGCTGTTACTTTTATGAGAACAACACTATTTTTTACTTTTTTTATGCCTTATCATGACATCCTTTACACTGTAATGTTAATAATAAATGAACCGCAGTGTGATTTTGGTGTGCAAAAATGTCACTCAGTTAGAGTTTATGTAGGTGCAGTTGTACAATATCAGCCACACAGTCTGTCGGTCTGCTGATTTAGACTAAAATATCTCAACTATTGAATGGAGTGATGCCAAATTTTATAAAAGCATTGCACGAACAGAGGACGATTCCAAATTACTTTAGTGTTCCTTTGATTTTTCAGCTAGTGCCACCACCAGATTGCCAAATAGCCATTAGACTTTCTGGACATTCAAGGTTTCAATTGATATTGATGGATCAATCAATCAATTGGTCGATGAATTCCTTTTTTTTTTTTAGATTATGTTTCGGGCTTTTGAACCTTTGTTTTTGAGGGGAAAGAGAGAAAAGGGATGACATGCAGCAAAAGACCTCTGCCTCTGTACATGGGGCACATGCCCTACCAGGTAAGCTACCAGGGGTGCCCCCAAGAGGATAAATGCTAATAACTTTGTGATTGCCATGAGATTTATATGGGTGATTTTGAGTGAAATGTCTCTACATCTATTTGATCTACAATATATCCCCCTCTGTATGAATTGTGCCATCAAACTGCAGTTCCCCAAACGTCCACTTGAGGCTGGCTACAGAATGAGTCAATCTCCATAAGCCCCTATATTAAAATCACGGCAGTAATAAACATGTTTACAGCCTGGTACAAAAAAAAAAAAAAAAACAAATTTCACTGTTTATGACAACTGTACTGAGTTTGAATTATGTATTTATTTAATTTAACTTACCCATTCAAGTTATATTAAGGCTTAAAGTTATGCATAATTAACAGTGTGGCTGCTTTGTTTGACAGGTGGGTGCTGTTACAGATGGCTTGTGTGAGCACCCTGGCGTCATTCAGCCTGCCTCAGGTCCACCGATGGTCTTTTGTTCACGTCTTTACCCACTTTTAGATTAGCCAGCAGACGGCAGAGGCAGAACTGCCAACATGGCGGCAGCCAGAGCCACCACACTCTGAGCTTCACAATGGCTCTTCAGAAACCTGTGGATGATGTCACGCATATGATGTCTATTCTTTATACTGTCAGTGGTATGGCACATAGCAGCTGCATGGCTGCAGACTCTTTAAATATTAAGTACCTCTCGAAAATAAACACATAAACTCCTTTTGTTTTCTTTGATCCAGTTTTGCTGCAGGAGCCTACATTGTTCAGAGGAACCTTGTCATATGTTTTTCATAAGGGGAAAGTATCACTCATTTCCTCACCAGCAGCATAATCTTAAACATGTCAGGGATTTAGAAATGCAGCTTTTTGACTGCAGGACTAACTCGCAAAATTTGAAGCTACCACCAGCTGAATGTAGAGCCAGCTGTGAGCTTATACTTTGAGGATGAAGACATCCCAAGGGCAAAACAAACTCCATCCCTGCAGCCACAACACACCTCAGCAGATGGATCATTTAGTGTGAAAGCAAAACACTTTTACCCGTTCCTCATTTTGCTTTCGCCTCTATCCCTCATATCTCCTACATTGCTTTCCTCATCCACATGCTCTTTCTCATTTTCTCTGATTTAGTCTCCATCAGGCTTTTCTCTCTGGCTCTTTTCCTCCTTTTCCATCCTCCCCTCTACCCGCTGCTCCATCTGTCTGGGATTGTCACAGGAGGGTCATCAGAAGATGCTCATATATCCAGATGCCTTCCATTATAAAAATGCATTTCAGAAGAATTGGCTTTTGGGGCAACCATGCAAGACAGGGCTGAGTTGAACATCATCGCGCGCTTTGTAACATCGCCACCAGAACACCAGCTGGCGCTCATTTAATAGCCCATTCGGTCCCGAGGTGCACCTCAATCCCCAAAGCTGTCAGGGCTCCTGACATGATGGAAAGGTGGGTAGCAAAGACAAAAAGCCTAGAGAGATCCCATAGAGTATGCTTTTGAATGAATCAGCACATACACAGACACTTTAAACACCAAATAATAGTAACAGGAGGTTAAATAATCTCAATGTCTTGGCAGCTGTTGATAAAAGTCTGTTTGCTCTGTCTTGGAATGGAAATATATCAACACTGGTGTGCCAGTGTTTCCACACGAGTGCTTCAATAAAACGACAGAATTCTCAACAAATAAACATTTTTCATGATGCAGACCCGAGTGTTATGCATGGAAACTGCATGAAGACAAAGTCGCACTCCCATGGAGCTGAGGGCCGACCTCAGTTACATCGTAAAAATGACGACTGATGTCCTACAGCCTTGCAAAGCGAGGCTCGCATTCCTGGATAGATTTCCTTCTTCCTGTGCTTCCTGCTGAAACAGGACCACTTCTCTCAGGATGGAGGCATTCTGCAAACAGCGGTGTAATGTCGTGGAACAAACTCCTTCTAGGCTCAGAGTAGCAGCCCATTTTGTCTGCTCAATCTACCAGTCAAAGGCTGACAATGAGATTTATGACTGAAATAAAGGCAGCCATCGTCTCCGGGTAAACAACGGAAGTCAAGGGAAGAGGTATATACCTTTTTATTTAATTATTTTCTGAGGGACAAAACGCAAAGTACAAAAGCAACTGGCGAGAATTGGAAATGTTTTCCCATCAATGCACCCAAAAGGCCTCCCAAAATATCAGTGCTGACTTTGAAGAGGTGTTGAGTGATAAAGCAAAATGCAGGAAAGAACAGTTGGCGATAAAATATGGTGTGTAAGAGAGGACTAGTTCATAGCACTCCATTCAGGCTGATAGGACAGCATATAAAAACCAATCATTCCTCCGCCAGGACCCATCCCAGGGACTTTTATTTCTCAGCAGATGTGAAAAGTATTATCCAGTTAGGATGTGCATATACACACTCAAACACAATACAGTAGGCCTTCACGGAGGTCAAGATGATCTCAGGGAGAAAGGGCTGTTGTTAGAAGGGGAGGGAGGACTCTGAAACCGTCATGGTGGATCAGGAACAGGTGTCTCATGTTTTTATACTAAATCTCCTTCAACAACACACCTTCTTCCTCTTTTCCCCTCCCCACCCTGATTGAGGCTGGGATTTACTTTACTTTGCAATAAACTAAAACAGTGAGCTGTATCTTGTTTCAATTCCCATATCCCCACTAGTCATTATTCACCTAATTACCGTCATCCAATCCACCAGTTCCTGTGCTCTTCCTAGCATGTAACTAACATCACGCCACTGTACAGTGTTGGTCTTTACTGACAGCACAGCTAAGGCCAATGGAAATGCTCAAACGTCTGTATTATATTAACACATTTTGTGATGCATTTAAGATCTAATCATATTCCAATGATTGAGCTGAAATGTTTGCTGAACATGCACCCTTTGAACCATATATTTTGTGTTATAGTCAGCTGCCTGGGTAATCGCTTAGAGCAGGGCTGAACTGAACAGTGTCGGGAATCAATGAGGATTACAGGACGAACACAAAGTGGGTGTAGTCTAAATACACTGGCTGTGGGCAGTGGAATCTTGAAGCACAATGACAGGTTTTTCAGAAAGCCACCCCTGGAGCGTTTTGAAACTCTATCAACAAATCTAGACACGTGGACACAGCATGTAATTACACTTTGCAAAATTTTTAATTTTCACCTCTAGTATCAAATTATTGATATGTAACAAAGTGTAATGTTGGGGGGAGATAAAACGCTAAGAAAAGGTATAAAAGTCTGCATGCTTTCTAACCCCAAGACGTTAGAAACACAAGCAGGAATGCCATGGGGACAATTGATATGAAAAGGCTGTAGTTGGGAGCATGAATGTGCTAATCTTATTCAAGGATGGATCAATCCAAACCTCCAGATTGGTATCGAGGCTGATACGTACCATATTAAGCAGATCGGATATTGGGCATGATGTGACCGTCACAACAGGCCACTGACTCTGTTCGTACCACAGTGAACTTCAGCCAGATGTTATTGTATGTAAAGAATTAGAGCACTCCAGGTCTTGCAAAGAGAATTACTCATCCTGTGAAAAGTTGTCTAACTTTTTATTAACAGAAAGACTGCGTTACAAATTGAAGGTGCGGGGTTTGAAAGAAGTTGGCATTTTGAGGACATGTGGGGGTCTCATGAAAGAGTTGCATTCTGGGCAAATGCAGGATCAAGTTTTTTTGGAGCTTGATCCATACTATGAACTAAAAGTCAGGGTATCTCTGCCCTTGCTGCTTTGATTTCAACCATTTTCAAATCTATATCTTATGAGTCCTCGAACTTTATGGAAATGCAATACTAAAATCACTCAACCATTCCCTTTCAAGTTGGAGAAAAAATAAGCCTTGGATTGGTACTCGGCATGGTCAGACACCTTGAGTTAAGATTTGGGAATTTGTATTGAGGGAGAAAGAGATGGATCTGTGCATCCCTCATCTAATTAGATATACTGAAAGAGCAAAGGTAATATTTGGCCTTAGAGTGGTGAAGGATGAAAGCTTTAAATGTTGTAAATACTTTTCCTATGGGGATCATGAACACACACAGGAAATTATATTAAGAATTTATAAGATACCTTGACAATGGATCCCAGGGTTGGTCATAGTAATAGTGGCATTAGTTAAAAGGTCAATAATATCATTAGGGATCACCCACTGGGGACCATTAAGGTCCACACTAAATTAACAGTGTTAAATCCTGGACCAAAGGGCGCCACCAACATCTTCAGCAGGGAACAAGTGTACCGAACGGTGGCTGTCAGAGGCTCTCAATTAAAAACAAAACATGTGTTGTAGGTTTAAAAGTGTACAACAGAAAGTAAGATGAATATACCAATAAGTAAAATGTTTGTATTATCCACTTGCAGTCATCATCAATTACAGTCAGATTTACCAGCCTTCGGTATAATTGTATGTTGGTTTAACTGAACCTGGCTGGCTGGAGGATCAAACACAAAATTCTTCTGATTTCTCAGCAGCGGTTGAGACAGTATCGCCCATGGGAGAGCAGAAATGGGTCGGGGATATTATTTGGATGCCTGGCCTGTGATTTGATGAAGTACTTAAAGTTTCCCTGAGGTCTAAGTTAAGATTCTCTAATATGATTTCCCTGCTGGCTAATTACATTCTGAATAATTTGTAGCCAGTCCACCACTTTGGTTATCACATCTGGAGTACAAATTGATAGAGAAAAGTGTAAGTGTATGTGTGTGTGTGTGTGTTTGTGTGTGTGTGTGTCTGTGTGTGTTTGGGTTGAAACATAAAAGAGGGAGGAATAAAGAATTAAGTAGAAACGGGAGAGAAAGATCAGTCTTGGCGATGGAGGAGTGCATGGAGATGACAAGGTAACTGATGTAATGTCAGAGCGGCAGGCTAAAAGGGGCCATAAAAATGGGCCATTCACTAGACTGCAGACGATAATAAGACAAGATAATGCATAGCTTTCTAATAAAATCTTTATGAGAGTGAATCTATGCTGGAGCTCTCGGTGTGCAGATCATTCACTCTGGCATCAAAATGCAAATTGTCTGAATGAACTGTTTAGTTTCTGCACTTACAAAGACTGGGCTCCATATTTGATGCATGTAAATGAGATACTTTTATGTTCTTTTTATGTTTGCACATAAGATAAGGTTACTTAAATGTTTAAGCAGCACAGGGGACTTGTAGATAATAGTCTGCTTGAAGTGGATATGTTTCTACCTCTAATATGATGGACATATGATAATCAAGCGGTGCAGCCAGAGTGGAATACTTCTTAGGAAAAGTGAAACTGTAAAAATGGAGCTAGATGATAATGCCACAGCTCTACAACAAATGTGTTTGTTTGTCTTTGCCAGCAAACGATTCACTCATCAGTCAAAGAACAGCTGTGAGAAGTAGTTGTAGGGGAAGGGCTGAGTTTGGGAGGCGAGCCGAGCTGTGTGAGGCGGCACCACCGTCGCCCCTTTGGGTGTTTTTGACGCTTTGACACTGTGTAATTTGTTTCCTTTCTGTTGTTTCATTTTGTCATCCATCTAATCGAGTCGCTGCGCCGGTGTGTTTTCTTCCACGCGCCGATGTGTAATTGGTTTGCGAGGTGGCTTTTTGCCTGTGACAGTTGTGCAGTATGTGGCGAAGATTAATGGAAAGTGTCTTAAGAATCTCTTTAAAAACTGTTGCAGTGTGGTGGCATTAAATGGATGTCTGGTTCAAAGAGTTGAATAAGACAGAATGAAACTGTGGTTTTCTATTTATACTCTGACTCCCAGTTATCAGCTGTGTTCCTCTGTGTCTGCTGTACGATGCCTCAGTGTGTCTGAAATAAGAAACAGATCAGTAAGCTAACAACACACAGTGTTTTCTCTATATGTGCTCAAGGATTCCTGCTAACACGGCTGATACTGGCCTCATAAATCTAAACAGGTATCAACCAGATGTGACCAATCTACTAATCGAATAGTTTCTTTAACAATGTCATTAAACATTTAAAAGAACAACGGGCTGCTACATTTCCTTCACAACACATCTGCTACAAGTGTATGTAATTTCGAGGAAACAGGGTTTCTTCTGTTCTGTGATAAAACTGTGAAACACGTTGACACAGCCACAATCATGACAGAAATATATAAAATCAAACTCTCTAATCAACAATGCCCCTTTTTCCATAATCATTATTAGGCTGCAGGATTTTCTGTATTTCCAAACAGGCACCACAGTCTTGAAGTGGCTTAGCGCTACATGATAAAATACAAGTTTCCTTATCTGTAAATTTTTGGACTCTGTGTTGAAGTCACACAGTTTGAGTGACAAGACACCAAGAGGGTTCATTAACACAATTCAACCTTCTTTTCTTGGGTGTGTGCCTTAGAGCATCCCATGTCTTTATCTGTCCCTCAGATTGGTGGTTAAGTGACAGATAGATGAGCTGAGCACAGGACAGCAGAGGGAGATGAGATGACACAAGAGACTGAGAGACTCAGAGTTTGAGGGTGAAGCGTGGAGAAGGAGACAGCGATCCACCGGAAGAAACTGACAGAGCCTCAGGAGGACGGGCAAACCATTGAGAAGATGAGAAGGAATGTCATGCTCGTGAGCAGTGGCATGGAGGAGAATAAAAGCCGTGACAGGGAGGGATGCTAGGCAAAGAGCGACAAGAGAATACAAGCTTTTTGAAGGAGGAAAGGGCTAAATAAAGGAAGTACAAACAAATTTCTTTCAACCGCACCATGGGGAAAGGTGCAGCTGTTTCATCATACTCCAACACAACATTTTTGGAGTCATTGTGCTTTAGAATAAACTTCAAGTCAGTTCCCAACAAGACACCAAAGGAGCCTTTAGTTGCACTTGTTCTCTGCAGAGCTACAGTTCTGCACTTACATCCTTTTTGATGGCTAATTGAGTGTGGCGGTCAGTCTTATTCATTCTGTAATTGGCATCCTTTTTAGTGAATTCATTTGCAGTAAAAATTAACTATTGGCTGGAACCCCAGACATCATCACATAAAGAGAACGGTTCAAAAATTATCAATGTCAGTGATTTTTTTGTGTATAGTTGTGTCTCAGCCACCAAACATCTCTTTGACTTTGACTGTCATTGGATCTGTGGCTTTGTTTTTTTTTTATCTGCACTTCTCTTCATGGTTTTGGATTCTTGGTTTCACCTGAGTGCACTGGATTCAGAGTTTGTGTGCGCTGTGTTTTATTACAGTATGATCTCACAGGATGCACGCAGGGAGTCAAACAAGATTAGTTTTCAGCACAATAAGCACTAAGTAATTGTAAACACCAAACATCTGCAATGTTGATGGGCAATTTGCAAAGTCAGGAAGTCTGCGTAATCAGTTATAAGAGTTCCGTTTACACAATCCCCAAAACAAAAATGTACCGTTGCATGTTATATGTTGCTACAGTCAACTTTAACCTCCAGTGTTTAAACAGTAAAAGTGCTGAATGGCTCTAGCACAGGAAGCACAGGAAGTTTGAGAATTATCCTGACATCAATCCATTTGTCATAGAAAAATGACAGAGTTGTGGGAAAAAAGGAAACTGACAAGGAAAATTTGGTTTAATTTATAGTCTCGCTCCAGTAATGACTACATTACCACACCACCCACTGTATAACTAATCCTGTCCACATTGGCAGAAAGACAACAACATCCACCTAAAGCTACAAAGGTCTCATACAGAGGGCTAATTTCGGTCTCAGCAGTAGGAGCAGGGTCTTTCACAATGCTGTGGGCTATTTAATATATTTAATGTTTCCAAAGCCGTTCTGGGAAAGGCACTGTGGAATTCATTCATTACTCTGTTTTTATTTTTGCTTATAAAAGCCTTCATAATCAGCATTTAGCAGGTTTTTTTCACAAAAGGTGCCATATTTGTGTCACATTAGCTCTTAAATGACAAAAAATGCAAATAAATCCAAATTTACAGTGAAAGGATTTAAGAGCAAATCTGTCAGTGGGAACCTTTTGATGAATGGCTCATGAGACCAGCAAAAACTGGCAGTGCTGTTGCAGCTGGGATACCTGGCTGCATGATCTCCAGCATAAAAGATGTCAGTCACCATTAGTCACCATTTTAAATGGTGGTGTGACCAGCATTTAAAATGGTGACATTTTCCTCTGTGATAAGTGGATTTTGTCAACTGTGGTGAACTTTGTTCTGTGATTTAGCACCGTTGGCCAACAGGGAACTGTCTTGACAATGCTGACCTTAGCAGGAATAGTGGCCAAAGAGTCCACTTGTAGTATAAAATATAAACTTCTCCATGAAATAGTCTGGGTTTGCAGGCAATTAAAAGACAGGAGTTGATGGTACAACTATGCCTTTTGAATAATCTGTAAACTGTGCTGTTTGAAACTTGGCGAACAAACTCACAAAAAGTCAGAAAGCTCATTAGCTCTGTCACCATTTTGGCAGTCCTGACTCCACCCGCTCCTGGATTATCCAACAATTGGCAAAAATGTGGAGTGTGAGTGGAGCTGAGTTGGGCTGAGTGAAGCCTGGTACCTGTAACAACACCCACCTGGTAACCGAACTCAATCTCTGGGTGGGTTACCTGCAGAAGCTGGGCTCAGACTCCCGGCTGGCGGCACCATCCTTCTCTCTGTCAGATGTGACTGTTTTTTCTAACTGTTGCTACTCGTTTGAAATTTGGGTTGTCTGCTGAAAAGTACCCTGAACTGGGAGAGTATTATGCTCTGTTGAAGGAGCGGCCCAGTGTCAAAGCCAGCTGGGACAAGGACAAGATGCACTCAAAGACATCTGAGATTCTCACACACTTTACAGACACATCTGCTTGCAATGTTTTGGTTTCTACAAAAAAAGCATTTGTTTAATATAGTTTCAGCTCACATTTTGACAGATATAATACAGCTTTTATTTTCCTGATGCCGAAAAGGAGGAAAAGTGTTGATGTTGAATGTGTTCTAAATATATTACTGTGACAATGGCAGAGAAGTTGTTTTTTAATGCTGTGCTGCCTGAGGTATTGTAAGCATGAGCATTCAGTGTTGGTATTTGGCCTTGCCCCTTATGCACAGATTTCTCTGGATTGTCTGACTCTTTTAATAATATTATGGATTGTAGAAAGTGAAATCACTAAATTCATTGTAATTATGCATTGTTCTTAAAATGTTGGACTATTTGCCCACATAGTTTTTCACAAAGGTTGAACCTCACCCCATCCTTACTTGGTTGTGAATGACTGAACCTTCTGAGGATACCCCTTTCATTCCCAATCATGATATCATCACATGTTATCAATCAACCTGTTTACCTGTGGAATGTTCCAAACAGGTGCTTTTGAGTATTACACAACTTTTCCAGTCTTTAGTTGATCATAGCCAAACTTTTTTGGAACGTGTTGCACATCATACATCATACAGAATGAGTGTACATTTAAAAAACAGAATAACTTTATCGGTTTGAACATTAAATATCTTGTTTTTGTGCTGTATTCAATTAAACATCGGTTGAAAATGATTTGCAAATCATTGTATCCAAGTTTTTTCACCCTCTGTGGAGCATTCAATCATAAACAGGATAATAACCTATAGAGACAAAAAACATTTTTGTACCAGGCTGTAAACATTTTTGCTGTGAAGTTGGACACTTGGAGGCTTAATATTGGCATGTTCTGTAGCCAGCCTCAAGTGGCCATTCGAGGAACTGCAGTTGCGTTGGCTTTATTTCGCAGCCACGGTGTTTGTGGCTCGAGCCCAATGAGCTATTGTGGGCTATTGCTAGTGTGTTATTCACGTGCTAAATGCCAGCTTTACTAGCCCAAAGAGCAGTCACTATGTCAGCAAGCTTCTAGAAACAAATATTTAGCGAAGATGCATGGATGATTTTGATGGATTTTGTTGTTCCACTTTCTGGTATGACCGGGCCTTAATGCAGATACTCTGCCAACTGAGACTGATGCAGAAAATATGTCAGACAAAGTAAACATGGGTAGTAGAGTGCTGCTCAATTGAGGAGAATAATCATGTAATATTCCCTCCACAAAGTGCTGCCAGTGTGCTGTTTTAGTTTACTGTCCCAAAAGCAACAGTGTGGAAGAGGAAAAACCAGGACTCAGACAGTGAACCAGGTCCAGTGACATGTTCTCCGTCTGTCTTCTTTTCACACACACAAACACACGCAGATTCTCATCATCCTTGGAGAAGCATCAGATTGCAACCACAGCGGTTATTAACCTCTGCTACAAACCGTAGACCAACAAGTTGGCAGCTCTAAAGAGTCGTCGTGTCTTTCATGAGGTTTTAAGGTTTTTCTGCACAAGAGAAAACACTGAATTTTAGCACAGCTACAGCGTGGTGCTACAGTCTGCACTTAATCATCTTTCAGTCTGTTTGTTTTCCCATTTGCATCTCCAATTATCCTGTGAATATTTCATTTTATGTACTATACTCCTTCCACAACCAGTCATTACTCAGGGATTAAACAAATGCTGCAGACAAAGAAAATTAATTTGAAAAACTATTTATTAATGTTATTGCCAATTTCTCATTTTAATTGTTTACCAAGTAGCCACTGGAGACGTTGCTTTTTGTGGCACTTGATAATATAAGGATTTTTATTGTATTTTAGGGGTTGAAAGTCACAGAATAGTTTCATAATCATTTCTGCAAGCGAATTGCATTATTCATGCGCTCCTTTTGTTACATTTCATGAGTCTGACAGTAAATAAGCTGTTCTGACTCTCCTGTATCAGTTTGATACAAAAAAAATGTAAATAAGTTTTTTTTTAGAATATGTGTCTTGATTGCTGTTTAAATGCCCATTCTTCACCACATTCCTATAATTTAAAATAATAACCATCATTACTGTAGGCCATCCCCCAGACCCCAAATCCATTAACTTCATCTTCATTCTACAGAAAACCAGGGAGGCAGTGAAGCATTTGACTTCTGTCTGGAAGAAGCTACTGCACCAAAGGGCTGTATTTGTTGGTTTGGATGATCAAGGCAGATTGTGTTAGCTACCATATGGTTTTATTTTTCAGCTGAGCCACAGGCCTGAAGGCTGAAGCACTTTCTCTGTTGTTTTTATCTATTTTATATGTCTGCCCTTAGCTCTGAATTTAGAAGTAGGTCTAACAGAGCCTAGACGGTTCCCTTGACCATCTCACCACCTGTTTGTCTGTGTCAAACTTAGTTTTATATTCAGAGGTATAAATCAGTCGAGTGCTCAGGCAGATTTTAAAGTGCAGAGGCTGCAACACAGGCTTTAGATTTATTCACCAGGAGAATCAGTTGAAAAGATAAGATTCAACAGTAAAGGCACAGGATTTGCTCTCCATTAATAAAAATATCAAAGCTATGGACTAGTGCTGTAGACAAAACAGAAATACACTGTAAAAACCATTGTAAGCTGGTTCAACTTAAAAATGGAAGTTCCACTTCTCACTCACAAAAATAGACATGAATAATTTATTCAAAGCTTTCTCTTGAGTTGTACAAACTAACTGAACTTGACATGTTAAAGGAAGGAGTTCTAAGTTTTTGGGAATGCACTTATTTTTTTATTTATAGTTAGATATGGAAAACAATATAATTCGTTAAATATAAGACTACATACAGCAGCTAAGCAAGACTAAAAATGCAGTAAATGGCTAGCCCTGCATAACAGGCTCTAAATCTCATGAATTAAGCTAAGCTAACTGAGTTCAATTTTTAACTGATAATGATTACAATTTTATTTCTGTCACATGACTTGACAAATCAGTTTTTCATTTGCCATAAGGACTGCCTCTGTTTCTGTTAGAGCCAAAATCGTACCAGAAACTATAAAAAACTATAAAAAGAAATTTAAAAAAAGGGAATAATGTCTGTTCAGAGACAGAAACGGGATTGAGAATCCGGTTGAATTTTGAAAATGAAACACCCCGTGCAAACTGTCGGTCGGTTCTTACTGTACTTTCAGGTGATTATAATCTAGTGAAATCATAGTTATGAATATCAAATTCCATTTCTGCGATACACTGAACCCTTAAACTTGAATTCCTGATAAGTTTTAACCTCTATTTATCATTTTGCTACAGTAAAGACTATAATAACAACTCTGATTCACACATCTATATTGTCACAGAAAGTTATGATTCTACTTTCTTTCACTTCTGAGACTAATAATAACACAGAGATGACAATAAATAACAATAGTCTGACATCTCATTCCGTTTTCCATCAGCCGGGCCTTCAGTGCTACAGAAGTGAGATACACAAAAGTAAAGTATCCACATCAACCTCATCCACACACACAGATGCTGCTCAACACTCTCCACCTGCCTCGCCATGTCTGCCAAATTAATCTGTGTGAGGAGATGAGTTTGGGATGGATTCATCTCTACTGGATGAGAGAGCAGCTCCCATATGTTGGGCCTGCTGGGAACCTGAGAGCCGTATCCTTATTTCCCCTGAGGCGGCAGTCGGTGTAACCCAGACCGAGGCATGGCAGCACTAAATGGAGTAGAGATAGGAGAGCGTTATCTGTGGAGACTGCTGAGAGCACACACACACACACACACACACACACACACACACACACACACACACACACATCCAAACTGAGGTTCATATCCTTAATGTGACCTGCTTCTCCTTATGTTACCTGGTGTTATTGCTGCTTCTTATCTTCTGTCTGTGAGACGGTGGGGCATCTGAGGTGAACTGTACTGTTGGAGATGTTGCCATGAATATAAATCAACAAAGCTCACAATGTTCAAGACAAGCAGTCCCAAAGAAATGTGAAAAAAGTGAATTACATCTTGTCAACACAAATATAACAATTTATTTCCAATGGATGACTGCTGTCCCCAACTAATAAGCACCTAAATCAGCTGCATTTTAATGGAACATGTGCAGAATACCCCGTTTATAATGTTCAGGACTTTTCATCATGAACTGAAGAAGAGGACCTGAATGAACTGCTTCACATCGCTTGATTTTGTGCAGGCTTCACACCATTTTATCTGGAAATCATGTGAAACAACCTTGCAATAAGACAACTGTTGACTTGATCTGCTATTTAAACTTTTGTTAACATAAAACAACTAAAAATCCACCAAGACCATTATTTTCCACCTCTCAGTGCATTATCACAAATATACCACAGCAGAAAAACAAACTAATAGGCTGAGTGATGATTTACATCAGCGACCCAGCTGTTGAAAACATCTGTATTTGAGGTTTGCCAGCCAATGACAGGCAATTATTGGCCATATTGTAAACAATTTTACTCATTGTGAGCCACAGCCAGTAAGTGTGGTCTGTAATTGAGCGCTACATAATGTAGTACACACTGAATAAGAGATGAGGACGAAGTTGGGGTGGTCTCGAACTTACTTAGAGTTTTAAGTTGTAGACGTGAATGAAAAGAGTCAAAATTGAAGGCATTTATCATCCACCACCTTCAACCTTAAGAAAACCTCTTTAACTTTTCAGACATAAAACATGTAGCATTCTAAAAACACAGTGTTAATTTCATGACTTTTCAGGAGATCCAGCTCAACCGTTGATCTGTTGTGTTTAATTATTTTGCAACCTGACCACTGATGTCATTTATTATGTTAAGAATCTGAGGAAAATAAATGGATTTGGAGCAGAGCTTTATCCATTGCGATGATAAGCTTCAACAAACATAAGAAACAAAGCAGCCATACCGGCCCCCTCATATATTATACTCAAAACAGTTAAGTCTGGATATGCTCAGCTTCTTTTGTTATGCTACAGCTGTAAAACAGCAGTACCATATGGAAGATATCGCACATCCAAAGCCAGATCTGACTTTCTCAGAATCATCTCCAAGCATAATTTCCCTTTGTTCTTTATCATCATGCAAGAAGTATTACATTCAGTTGTGACTTTGATCAGACAATCATCTTTTTATTATTTCAGTCTCATTTACAGTTATGAAGCATGAAACACATTCTCCTTGACACACACGTCCATACATGACTTTGACTGTAGACACTCGTAACTTATACTCGCTGTGATGGGGGAAAAACATTACAGTGAGATATAGATGTGAGCACTGACTAAACACAAGCTAACGATTTATCATATAAATATTATGGCACATCTGCTGCAAAGCTAATTCCTATATGAATAACAGGGAGGTTGTGGCACAACACTACATAATTCAACAATGGAAACTTACCCTGTATACCCTGCGTAGTGTAACTCCACATGAAAATCAGATATAGCTAAGATTGCTGATAGATCTAATAGACAGATTATATGTATGAGTTTTGTGCCAAACAAAGCAAAAACCAAAAAACAACTGGGTCAAACCGGCCTGTTTGTTTTGTCTTCTCTGTTAAAGTCATTTGAGCTCTATTTGGGTGCCTGCAGTCTGTAGGGCAGAAAATGAAAACACAAGCACGCAGACGCAGATACGGACAGACATTCGGCATAGACGCAAAACACGCTCGCACACCAACACACAGGCTGGAGTATGATGAATGATGTTTGGGCTCGGGAGGTTGCACTTCATTAGGGAGGAGGACAAACTTTGTGCCAAGTTCAGTGCACTGTTTATTCTTTCTGGTCTGTGACGAGCCAGCAGAGACAGTGGGAAACAATGTGAGTGTCAATAGGGGGGCATAACACATCCACGACTAGGCCAGACACTCTCATGCTCTTTTTGCTGTATTGTATGTCGTCCACATGGGTCCCTGAAAGTTACCGGTCAGCACTGCGATGATGGATTACCTATAAGAACTGGAAGTCAAGCTGAGTCTCATGTTTCCTCCTATGTCCTATGTTTATTATTGGACACTGTGTGGAGTTCTCTATCAGCAATGCAGCCTCAGGCCGCATTACGGATACAATGAGCCTACACCAGCAATGTTTTACTAATCAGCCATATCAGGGATTATGTTGATTATTAAGGCGTAATGTAAATCTAGTAGACTGTGTGTGGGGAGCTAATATAGCTGCTTACACAGCTATGTGCCACAAGTTGGCATGTGACCAACATAATTATAAGACCATCACTGAGGGCTGTTTGGAGTAAATTAGGTCTTTCTTAAGCTGTGTTCTTGTTGGTACTTGTGTTTTCTGGTAAAGTGATCGTGGTAGGGTCAGTTTTTATGGTATTTTGCATGCTTTTAACTTGTGTTTTTACTGAGTGCTGAAGGTGTCTTTTAATTTTGTGTGCAGAATGAACTTTCCTACTGGCCCTGAACCTTTCACAGCTAATTGTTGGCAATGAGCTTCAAAAGGAGCCGGAAAGAGACAGCAAGAAGGCACGTGGAGACGGAGGGTTGAGGGGCCCGGCTGGGGCTCGGTTAGGGCCAACACGAGAGCCTGGAGCCGAGAGCCGGGACCGGGACCGGGGAAGATTGAAGCAGCGGCCACCAGGGTGTCAGCCGCGGGCCAGGTGGGGGTCCGGCAGGTGGCGGACAGCAGCGGCTGAGCGGTTGACGGACGGTGGCTGACGGTAACGGATGGTGGCTGGAGAAAAAGACTGAGACGGGGGGCCTTTTTAAGTATTTTTTTATTGTATCTTAGTTTGTTATAATAAATGGATCCTTTTTGAACTATACCCTGAACTCTGCTCTGCATACCCCTGATTTTTAAAAGAACCTGTTTGTAACTTGTTTTAGCTCAGAGTTCTAGGCTCTTTTTAACCTAGGTTACGTTGTCTGCGACATTTTAACTTATTTATTTATAGTTTTGATTAACCACGAACTTTGCTCATGATCAGTTACTGAAGTACGCTCCAAATGCCCCAAGAAATGTTCTTACCTTTTCATCTTCCATCTTAGGAATCTCAGCATGCCTTTCACATCAAATAGTGGCAATGGCGGAGACTCAAGGCCTGATCACACCGACATATAAATGACGAAATGTCATGGTTTTATCATGTTACCCCTGGATCCCACTGGGATGTGGAAAATGTTTAGGCCACTTATGCATTTCAATTGCGCAGAAAATTTCCATCCCTTTGAATTACATAGTTTTAATATACATTAACTAGCATCCGCCCCATGTACAAAGGCTCAGTCCTTGGCACAGCGGCCCCAGGGTTTAAATCCAACCTGTGGCCCTTAGCTGCATGTCATTCTCCTAACTCTGTCTCTCTCTGCATTCCTGTCACTCTTCAGCTGTATCTGTCCAATAAGGCTTGAAAAGGCCAAAGAAATATATCTCAAAGAAAGAGAAAAAAAAACCTTAATGTGAAGCAAGTAATATGATTTATGTAATAGTACTAATAAACTCAAAATGACTGCATTCATTTTCGCTGTTGGGTTTGGGCAAACAAATTGGCTTTATTTATTCTGAATGCATAAACCTGGTTACTACTACACTACTGTGTAGTGGAAGCACACTGAGGTTATTAGCACTATTACATAAATCTTATTACTTGCTTCACATTTATTAGTTCATTTATATTTAACCTATGCAATTCAAATAGATGGAAATTTTATATGCAATTGAAATGCATAAGTCCTGCATTTTGGCCTAAAATGAGTGTGGTATGAACTGCTCCACAAAAAAGGCATGTTTGAGAGACTTTGATACAGGGGTCAATTTTAGAAATATGTCTTTTGAAAAAACAAACTTTGGTTCCAATAGAAACCAAGCTAAGCTAACGGTCAGCTAGCACATTAGCAATTATGCTACCTTTATTCCCCTTTTTGAATAACTTTGTATTTTGACTGAAAAGCTCAAACCCAGCTTGCTAGCTGTTAGCAGTTAGCTTGTGCTACAGCAGTTCACCAGTTAGCCCTGCAAGCAGTCGCTAGATCGGCAAGCTTCTAGGACTACATATTTAGCAAAGATGTCTTTTGTGATCAGGGGGTCAGGGGACAACATCCATCATCATCCCAGGATCTGTTTTATCTTGGAAAACCCTTTGGTAATTTACCAGTGGCACATATGTCTAAGATATAATAACATTTGTAAGATAAACATAGGTCTGCAAAATTGTACAAGAACTAGAACTTGGCAGAATTGAGAAAGGTCTTTTGTGTGCTAATTAGCATTAGCGGTACAAGCACATATGATAACACTGTTCTACATTTGTAGGTTTCTTTTGGATGGATTCACTTCAGCAAGTGTAACATTCCTTTGTCTCCTTGGTCTCTGTTTAGTTAGCAATAAGGTACTTTGGCAGAACACTGTACCTCTGCTTCCCCTGTAGCAGCCACAAACACAAATCAGGTGTTGAGTGAAACTGATTTTCTGAGCCAGTGTTGCTGTGGAGCACAGTATCATTCAGAGTACAACAATGGCATGCAAAGCGAAACAGCTTGTTCCCCTGACAGTGAAGTGAAAAGTGAAACATTTGCCCTATTGTTTGGTTTTCTTCACACAGAGAAAGCAGTAAAATAAAATGTAACAGGGAAATACAGACAACATAGTCTCTCTTGTTCCTTTGCTGTCAGCTGTTGTAAAGCATCACTGACCTGTGTGCTTGTTGGATCATCCCATGAGTAACTGTGAGTAAAAAGCATCACGTGAATGTCGGTAAACACATCATGTCACAGGATTTATGGGTATTGATGTTTTCAGTAATCTCTTCCTGACATGGAGTCGCGAAATGCTGCTCCAAATGTTGTTTACATTTATTTTCAGGGTCAAAGCAATTTATATAAGGTCACATGTTTATATGGATGTATATATGTGCTGCAGGTACTCATCCGTGTGTGTGTGTGTGTGTGTGTGTGTGTGTGTGTGTGTGTGTGTGTGGTGTGTTTGTGTGCACTTTTCATTTTAAACGATGACTGAAGACATACTGGCCTTGGAGGCAGAGCAACGTTTACGCTCCAGGATATGAGGTCATAGGAAGCGTGTGTTATATTTAAGGACCTGTCAGCCAGTTTCCTGGTGACACCTCCTGCGGCAGTAGCGTCACCGCACCAAATGAGTCCTCTGGCCTCCTGGGAAACTTTCACAGGGTTTGGTCCAAATAGCGGAAATGACTCGGTTGTGACCCTCTTCCCCTGTACCTCGGCAGGGCAAACAGGAGGCTGCTCAGACTCAGCAAACCTTTCAGAGGCTGAGGACAGAAAATGTGAATTTTCTCATGTTGAAATAATAGTTTCTGAAACAGTTCTGTGACTTTGAGAATGTCATGAAACAGTTTCACAGTTTCTTGCCAACACCTGTCAGCTGTTTTGATGAGCCTTTTTAAACTTGTTCCCAGAAATTTTTGCAGTTTCTGGACTGGACTCCAGAAACTATCCTACCAGATGGCAGAAACTTGAATTCTTTCAGACTACACATTTACTTGTAGCACCAACGTGTCTTTAGGGAAGGCAGTGCTGGTCCATACTTAAATATCTCAACAACTATTTAATGGACTGCCATAAAATTTGGCCCCTAGAGGATTTGCCCACAGCCCAGTCTAATAGGTTAATGCTTTAGTTTATGACCACATACCTGACCTGTACTTTCCTATCAACCCCACTTGTTGTACTACTGTCCTGAATCAGAAGCATCTTGTGATAATTATGTGTTGAATGTACTGAATGGGATCTAAAAACAGACTGTTGAGAATGTTGCCAGGCCCAGTCTGTGCATGCTGTTAGCAAGAGTTTTAGCTTTGCTGCAGTCAAATGAAGGTGAACTGGTTTCTAAAGGCCAAATGTGAACCAACCAATCATTTTCTGGTGTTTACACTGAGCAGGGTGTATTCAAGAAGCCACGTTATACAGAATTTTCACCTTGCAATCAGTGTGTTGCAACATACAGTCGTCCTAAGATGTGTTTGCATAATTGTGGCTCATCTATTAGCTTGGAATTGTGTGTGTTCTCTGGCTTGATGATTTTTGCTGTTGCAGTTTTGAACTGTGCACACCACGGTGTCAGGAAGGTCGATGTTGGAACCAGTATGTCTGGCACAACAATAATTTTCTGTACGACATGTCTAAATCACATCCTACCCTTTCTACTTTAGTTGAACCATGCCTCTCAATGCTGATTGAATTCGCTTTAATTGTACTGTATTTAAACATGAGTCACTATCTGAATGAGTAAGCCATTTATAAACATAAAGGTGGAAGTGTACCTAATGAAATATGTTATGAAAGGAAGGTTACATTGATTGATTGTTTACAGGAGAGAAAAATAGACTCTAGACCAAATATACATGGGGAGACGTTGGTTTCACTCTCTAGTTTTTTTTCATTACAGCTGATATTTTCCTGCAATGTCATCAGGACAACTTCTTTCACAGTTGCCAGTGAAAAAAAAAAAATCTAGTTGAGATTAATTGCTTTTATTTGACAAGTCACAGAAACAGCAGCGACAGGAGAGACGCATATCTCAAAATACATAACTGACGCCGCAACTCGCCACTAATGTCTGCCTTTCATCTACCATCTCTGCTGATAGGAATATTTCCCCACCTCTGCAGATAATGTTAGGCATAAAAGTAATGACTGGAGCAGTAATTACCTGATGCAATCTGAATCTAGAGTTATTTTAATCGTATCCCACATGGTGGATATAGACCAGTGCGAGGTTGTTTTTCTTTCAGTCAGACGAGATGTATGGTGTATAAAGCGGGAGGACTCAGATATTATCAAATGGAAAACAACGCAGGTCATTTAGCGTGATGGTCTCAGTCGCTGGTCTCATTTTAGCCAGACTGAGGGGTTGTTTCGGTTCAGGATGACCAGAGCTGTTCTGTTTTTCAGATTCTTGAAGAGGGTCACTCAAGGACTGTAAAGTCTCAACCCAGTCAGTGTTCTTTAAGGTCTCTGATTATCTGTGCTGAAGCTTGAAATATAGAGATGTCCTTCTGTGACATTCTGATCAGACTGTTTGAAAAGGAAAGCAAATAGTATCAAATGTCATTTCATTTTCTCATCTGGTTTGTCTGTCACAGTGAAAAAGTAGTGTCTGACCTTAATGATTAACCCATCAAACCAAACAACAAATGAAAGAAAACCATAGCGACAGAAGACAGGAAAACATTTCAGTAAATATTTCTCAGGAGGAGCTGGTGTTAAAAGAGCAAAACAACTTCAGATCTGTCTAACTTCACCCTGGTGGTCTGCATCCAGCTTGTAAAGATGTGCAAAAAGCTGAGTGCAGAAGTTTAGTTTCTCTGATGCTCCAGCAGTTCGGAGCAGTGATGGATGGTTTCAGTCTGGATAATATATGGCGAGTGTTGTTGTCAGAAGTGGGATCTGCTAGAATGAAGTCATCCTGTAAACAGCAAATTAGGGTCTGGCGAGGAAAGTTCCTCTGTGCATTTGAATATTGCAACATCTGGCTTCCTCCTGAGTCAAAAGCAGCATGTGTGAACACATGTGTCTTATAGAGAATAGGGGTGAAGCTTTGGTCAGTCTCATACCATTAATATAAAGAGCTTCACTTCATAATCACAGCTGCTAACATGTTCAAATATAGAGTATTTAACTGTAAATGTCCACCCTACACATGTCCACATGTGACAGCATCTCCAAAACCTGGTTTCCAGTAATCAAATGGCTTATTTCCATCTTAATTAATGACTATATAAAGCTTTACCACCAATGTTTCCACCCACAAAGAATCATGCCCTGTTTCCACTCATGTAAAGCTGAGCTGACACAGTACAGATTTTAACTAATATGTTAGTTAAAAGAAGGAAGAGAAATTTCCGGCAGTAATCAGATGTCGTTAAGTTTGAGCAGACCGGTATTTCTAAAGAGTCCGTCCATATTGGACCACACACTTTCCATCTAGTACCAAAGTTCAGTGACCTTGTGAGGCAGCTGGACAAGATCTCACAAAATCTCTCAAACTCACACAATCGTGCGAAAATCCATCTTGCCACGCTTCAAGCTATGCACTTATGTCCAAACCACAGTGGTTCAGACTTCAGACCACTAACAGCTAATGCACGGACTACAGGCGTGGTTTAACATTAGGTATGTGGGACGACATGTAGTGTCTGCTCGAAATCAACAATGGTGGCTGCTAGAGCTCAGTGTAGATCCTGCTAGTATCAGTTATATCACAGCTGCAGAGTATATCTTTATTGGAAGAGCAAAGAACAGCACTGAAGACTTTTGTCAATGGAAAAGTTTTTTTCATTGTTCTTCTAATTGGTTTGACGATGTTGATCTGATTTTCACAGAAAATGTGATCCTAATGTGTGGTATGAGTTAACATAACATACAAGATCAGTAAAGTCATACAATGTCTGACCAAGTCAAATGGAGTGAGCGTACATGAAGAGAGTTCAAATAATATGCTTTAGCTCAACATTTAAAGACACTGGGATGTGAATATGAGATGGAAAATGAAACAAATTACCGATGTGATATCATCTTCGCACTAGTTTACCCAAATGTGCCAAGAGTCTGAGTATACGAAAAAACAAAGAATACATTGCAAGGAGCAGACTCATTATCTACAACTGGTGAATGTATATAAATCAATGCAGTCCTATTACTTCAACTATCTCATGGGCACGCAGTTTGGATCAAAATTATAGGAAACAGATAACCAATCATAGAGTGAATTAGAGACAGGCAGACACCCAGACTGATTTGGCTGTGGAAACAAATCAAGGGATCGATGTGCATTATGTTTATGAATATAAACCGTTGCTCTCTGGCGGGCCAGTCAGGGGGCTTTGGATTGAAATCAGAGAATACATACCGCACACTCATTATCTGCCTTACAAGATACATGCTCACGCACAAATAAAGACTCACCTACACACACACACACACACACACACTCACACACATAAAGTAAACTGCAGACAGATGCAGAGGCAGTGTGGGTGCACTTGAACACACAATTCAATAAAGGGGGAATTGGAGCAGGAGACTTTTTATTGGGCTCATTAGATCCTATCTCAGGGCAGAGTCTCTAAAACTAAATAGTCATAAAATAATTAAAAGCTTTTCAATTAGTAATTAAGGTGTGTTTTTAAAATGAAAGCTCTACCTTCGTGGTTGCAAATGACTTATAGGTAACAGCCACATTTTGGTTAATTAAAACCCATAGAAAAGTAAGCAAACCATGTAAAATATTAAAAAAAGAGCATGACAAACTTTTGGTGTTTTACGGTTGCAATAAAATACTTAATCGAGCATGGTCAGCATCAACTGAAAAGCAAACTCATCAATAGAAGATGCAAGGAAAAGTACAGAAACACTGTTAAAATGAATATTTCAGACCATCCATTGAGACAAAATTGATTACACAATTGAGTGATTTGGTGTTTTAAGTTAGGTAAACTTCATTTTTTGTCAGCTAAATATAGAAATATTACTATTAATGGAGCTAATAGTTGTCTGCTTTTGCCTTCCCGCTTCATCCACACCCTTTTCCATATCCCTGCATGTAACTTATTCCATTGACAGGGACCATACACACACACACACACACACACACACTAAAAAAAACCCCAAAAACAAGCAAACTAACTTTAGGCTGTCTATGACGCAGGTGCTGATGTCCCAAAATTACAGCCCAGATTACTGAGCAGCAAAGACTATCTGTAATTTATAGGATAGATTCACCCACTTTGCTCCCTCCTCTAATCCTATATTAGGTCTCTTTAGAGTTGCCAGACAACAGTTCTGGGATTTACCAGAAATAGATATTAAGGCACATTCCCAGTGTGTGGGTCAAGTTAGGTAGAGCCACATTAGTTCAGCTCCCAGTAGGATTCCTCAAAGTGTACCAAAGCATGAAGCCACTGAACATGCAGTCGGTTCTTGTTGAAGAGCATGTGCAGATGTGTTGTTAAAAGGCCCAAAGTAATTATTGGGTGAACAGAAAGATAATTAATAGTTTCAAATGAGGTCATGATAAGATGAGTTCAAAAATGGACATCTCATCGTGTCATACTGTGAGTATTTACAGAGGTAATTCTCTCTATATATAACATACTGAAACATGTATAGTGAATGAACAAAAAGTAGGATGTCAGGGCAGTCTGAGAAGTCGTGCCACCTGCCCAATACTGAAAACCCTTTCATTGAAAGTCTCAAAGTGCTAACAGCTAGCGCAGAATTGCCAACCAAACCAAATTTATCAGTGCTGCATGGATCAAACCATACAAGCTGTGCTGACAGCAGGGTGCTAACCACCCTGCTTTGTGTCCATTCTTTCATGCCACCTGTGACAGCCACCACCACACCTCAGAATATTGTTGCCTTTTTTATCTAAAGATCACTGTGGATATTTACTGCTACACTTCAGGTTCATTTAACCAATTTCCAGTGAACCCTGACAAGAAGGAACTCCGGTCACGGATGGTATTCTGAGACCACAGACGGCAGGCAGTGATGAAGTCCAACAGCTGGGCTCAGCCTCCTCCAACATGCTTTTGATGGCCAAAAGAGAAAATAAACTCACCAGGAAAAGTTTTCTGTCCTGAAAGAGGGACATTATGTCATACCTCTTCCTCAATCAATTTCCTGTTTTAAAACTAAAATCAGAAAAACGTAACTTTCTTATAATTATCAGTGTTTGTAACAAAACAGAAGTAGACCATTTCATTTTTTCCCCAAAGTAGAAGTTCATATTAAAGCCTGGAGCAAAATCTAAACATCGGAAACTCCTGTGGGAAAAAATGGCAGCACTACTCCTCTATGATAATCGAGATATTTGAAAGTGGTTTGACACATAAACGAATTGCATGTCATTTGTCACTTCAAGGAGCTGGCTGAGGTTGCTCTGTAGCAAGTACTAAAACATTTTGCTCAAGTATCAAACTCTCGGTAAGGACAAGTAGTCAGCAATAACAAAGTCCGCCTCCCCTTGTCCTGCCGGAGTCTTGTGTTCTGTCAGCTCGGAACACTCATCTCAAGGTCTGCTGCTCTTAATCCAAACCCAGCGCTCTATTTCCTAGTGCTGATGTGTATTTCTGTCATAGGTAATCATTGGACATCTGCATGCATGGGCATGGATATTAGGTTTGATAAAAATCGGGAGATTCATTCATCCACATTTTGTCAGTGAACCAGCGTCTTTCACTGCATTCTGTGCATGCCATTCTGTGAGCATGTATAGGCTGGACACCTATGTAGAAGTGAACTAAGAATGTTGTGACTGTTGTTAATGTGATCCTGATTAAGAGAAATGAAACTTGTGAATGTAGAAGCAGAGTTGAAAAGGAAATCGATTGAGACAATTAACGATTAATTGAAGCAAACACAGATTCAGGACTGATGCTTTTTTGTATTTTTGAAATTATGGGACTTGAAAACAAAGTTATTAGAAACAGAGTTTCAGAGACCGTTGAGTAAAGCCCTCGTCCATTGTTCAGACCATGCGTCTGTTGTGCACCTGTGTGCATCTGCTCGCCCATTCTCCCGGCTTTGCTTCTGTCATCCTGTCCTACCTATTTGCCTGTCTGTTAGTCGTGATTACACACAAGCTGTGCAAGCATGACGACGTGCAATCGTGGGGCCCTAAAGGGATTGCAGTGGACCGATTAGCATCCGTAATGAATTTTCTTCTCTAAGTCAGAATTTGAGCCATGGCGATAATGGAGCACAGCGCCCACTGGTGTAATCGTCTTGGGAAATTGGCACAACCCCAACACACGTCCTACATGACACAACCACAAATAGAGAGAGGAGGGAGAGCAGAAAATGAGAGAGCGAGGATTGTGGACAGAGAGGAAGACGAAGAGAGAAAGAGAGAGACAGAGAGAGAGGTTTGGTGGAAAACAAAGAGAAACCACTGGAGCTGCTGGCAGGGAATGCATAAGCTCTGCTGATTATCAAAGCAAGTCAGCATTTGTGTACGCATCGTGATCCAGGCCTTACACATATCCACAAAGAAGGCTGGTAGTTTGCAAAGGCAAGTGCATTCAAAATCATCATTCAAACACAAATCATTAAAATCCTTTCAAATATGTTCATTTATGTCAGTTGATACTGATAATATAACAGTTATTTCTGTATTTTCCAACAGCTGGAGGCTTGTTTGGTACATTACCACCACTTGACTCAAATACTACCAGTTGATCTTCTCCTTGTACAAAAAATAATATACCAAAACACATGAAATAATTCAGTAACGTGAGCCTTTAAACAAACGTACACTTCTGTCTTTCCACACACTTTCCATAAAGATCCAGTAAGTCCATTTTAAGTTGTTTGAGAACATTGCTGTCACAGCTTGTTGAGGTAATTTTAGTAAATCATAAAGTGATTCACAATAAAATAGTCACTTCGCCTGCCAATGTAAAGCTGAAAATATCAATTTTCAGGTTTATAGTAGCCATGCTGACGGCGTAGCACCACTGTAGGATTTGGCAATGTTAGTTGTCGGTCTGTCAGTTGATCCACCACTTTAGTTCAGACTGAAATCTGCCATGAAATTTTGTGCAGACATTTATGGTTCCAAGAGGATAAATTATAATGACTTTGGCTCTACAATGAGGATTGATATTTGTATGTGTTAGATGTCTTGACAACAGCTGGATGGATTGTTTTCTATAGATATTGTCCTACTCCGGATGAAGTGTAATTCTTCATATAGCACCATCATCAGGTCCAAATTTGAATTTGTCCAATACTTTGCTACCTTTGAAACTAATAACATTCTTGCCAGCCTCAGCTGTACTTTGTAATTATTGCTAATTAGCAATGTTAGCATGCTGAACTAAGACAATGAATAAGATAGGGGTAATATTATACCTGCTAAACATCAGGATGTTAGCATCATGAGTGTGAGCGCGTTTGAATACTGATTTTAGCATTTGGGGAGTTCACAGAGCTGCTGTTGTGACTATTGACTATTGCCTTGCTTTCCCAAAAATTACCTTATAGCAGGCTTTAGTATGAAAAATTGTCATAAGCTCAGTGCAAGAAATACAGGAAAAGAGGTAAATAGTGATTGAAAAATTATATTGCTAAATATCTTTTAATTATTTCTCTCTAATATCTCTTCACTGACCTTCAACAGTCTTTGGACTTTATATTCCTTAGAAACCTTTCCCTTGAAAGTCCACTCCAAAGACTTTAGCTCTGTCATTATTTATAATGGCCATTCAAATTTCCACGGAAGCCAATCCAAGTGGGCCTTTCCTGTTGACCCTACTTGAGCTTGAGCACCAACACTTGAGCACCATCTTGCTAATGATCAGTCAAAGATGTTAAAGGTTGTGTTGGGTGTAACTCTACACATTTTTTCTTTTCTGTCTCACTCCGGAAAAACAGCTTTATCCCAGATTCATTGATACTGATGCAGAGATAAAACCTCACCTGCGGCACCAGAAACATGTCCACAGGCATGGGTTAGAAATGCTATATAGTTTAAACTGCTCTCACTGATTTGATGAGGAATGGTGTTGAAGGACACTGTCCTGTCCAGGTAATATAAATGGCTCTGTTATTCCCAACTACCACAAATTGTGATCTTGAACATTCAACCAACCTGAAAAAAACATATTGAATTAATGTCAATTACAGTCATGTTGAACTCACTTCAACCTCCAGAGTCAAGTAGTTCTTCCACGCTTTTTGCAGGTTGAGACTCTTGTGATACCTAATCGTGTAATCTTTTAGCCAACTAATGGCATGGTGCTATAGATGACAGTGTTGGTCTGTTTGGTTCAGACTGAAATATCTCAAACAGTATTGCCATGAAATTTTGTACTGGCGTTCATGATCCCTAGAGGATGAATCTGTCCTGACTTTCATGATCTCCTGACTTTTCTTCTACTGCCACCATGCGGTTTATATTTATACCAAGACGTTTATCTTCTTCTCAGAATTTATTGTAATAACCTTGGCGATCCCTGAATCAGGTCAAAAATTAAGTTCTCACCAGCCTCAGGTGTACTTTGTGTTAATGCTAATTAGCAAATGTTAGCATGCTAACATGCTAAACTAAGATGGTGAACGTGGGAAACATTACCTGCCAAACATTAACATGTTAGTATGACAGCTATTTACACTAATATTACTTATTAGTCCAACAGCAAGAAGCGCAGATTGGCATCTGTCTTTCAGCCTTTTATTCCATAAAGCTCTTACCAACTAAAGTCAGTCCCAGATTTACTCTTGTCCGGTGGCTTCTTGCTCTTACTCTCTCCTTTTCTGGTCTTAGCTTCCTCCATCAACATGCCCTTTGGCCTTTTTTTGCTTCTGACATTGCTGACCCCTTGCCCGCTTGCTCAGCTCCAGTTCTGGCATGACATCAGCTAGTCCCTGTCAGCACTCCCCCCTGTGGTACTAACAGTCCCTGCGGGCTCTGAGCTAACAGCTCAGACAGCACAGCTAATAAAGTAAGATAACATTAGCTATCAACAGCTGTAGTTCGCAGCAGTTTACTTTACTGTTCATCAGGAAACTAGTTGAGGTGGAGCAGCCAGAAGGCATTGAATTTTTCTCCATAAAAATATGATCGCTATTGCATCAAAGTCAGTGGAATAGTATGAATAGTTGGTGGTGTGAGACTTAGAGCTGTAAATCCATCTTGTCACAGGTGATCATACCCAGAGCACAAAGTGGGAATCAAAGAGATACCACTGACCTGATTACAAGTCAGTATAGCATCAACATGTTATATATTTTATGGTAGAAAAGTTAAACAATGTTGGTTTAATGGTAATGAAGGAACATGTTGTGCAGTACAACAGTGTGGCTCATCAATATGTTTTGCTAGTTTTTGGACAACAATGTACTCAATTCACCGTTGGTGTTGGTCGGTGTGGCTGATTTGTTGTTAATAAATTCAGAATATGACAAACCTTACCCTTTCTGTCTTTTTTGTAAATGGATGGCAGAGGCACCATGTAATTAAAAGATACATACCCAATAAGGAATTGAGCTGCTGTCTACATTAACTATTCCCAATTAATGCTGCGATAGTTCTGCAGAATGCAATGCTTGAGACAGCAACCACAAACAGTTTCAGTGAACACTGCTATTTATTTTCAGCACGATTCAGCATAATTGGCACTGACATCCACTGATTACCAATTGTTCACAAAAGCCATATACAGCTTTAATTAATCTGGCGAACAAATAAATTGCAGAAATTCTAGTTCACAACACACATAATTTGTTGCCAGAGGTGCATTCATCCACTGTGACCTGAGAGAAGGCAACGTGATATACGCTAAATTGTTATTTTTCTTTCTTTGTAATGAGGGAAATAGAGTTCCAACAAAAAATATAGGCAGTAGCCTGATCACACGCTAAAATTGTTCTCTGTGATCACCACAGAAAATTAAGAATAAATTACCCTTTACTTGTTTATTGTTATTAGAAATTCAACCACTTGGTATACCCAACAATCAAGAATGATATCTACCTTATTGCTATTAATTTTTTAGATGTGCTGTTTTGCAGATATAGCACTTTTTTATAGTCATGTGGATGATGACAAATCCCTGCTCCCCTAAGGGACAACCAAACTGTGCCAAGGCAGACATCCTGCTCCCGCTAAGCCCAAAACCTAAAAACATATCTCGTATGACACATCATTTAATCCAGTCAGCACTGTTGTCCTCTATGATGTTGCCTAAACACATGCATGTCACTCTGGATCCACAACCGTCAACAGTCAGAAAAATATTTACAGTATTTTTCTGAGGTTTTATAGAACAGGAAATCTTAGTAGCTCTACATCGTTTATCCAGTTTGGGGAAAATCCCTCAAGGCTTTTATCCAATCTAAACAGCTGGGTTACGCTGTAATTTTTAGGACCAATTTGACCATCATGTCTGGATTTCAAGATCAGTCAAGTGCAGCTGGGGCAGTTTGGTTTTCATGACTCACATCTGAACAAATCAACAGACCCCTGTAATCTGCAACAGGAACTGACATTGAAAACTGAAGGACTCAAATGATGGTGTTACAGCAAGAGAAATGATAATGCTGAAAACAGTGACCACATACTCACAAAGAAGGCTTCTTCTTCAGTGTTTTCTTGCCAGCATTCATACATATTCACAAAGACAGTTAACACTCCATTTATGCTTTGCACAGACAGTGTTAATATTAGGCAACACTGGAATCAGATTTAAATTCTGCTATCATGCTGGAACCTTTAATTTAGCCTAATAATGTACTGCTCTTTGATTGTGTTGTGATGTGGGGATTGTTGATCCAGCATACAAATCAAGTATTTTCTGATCGTTTTTCCCTTTGTCTCTCACTCAATTCTTACTGAATGGATATTTTAAATTTAGACACAACATAGGTGCCAATTATGCAGAGGCTCACAGTTTGTTTTTGTTTTTTTAATCAAATGCATCACAATTTTCCAATTACTGCAAAATATGTATAATACTGTAATGTATTTTCAGACGTGCTTATGTGTATGTGTATCAGGTGAAAAATGGCAAGCTGCTTTAACGGTGCACATGTGAGACAGCAGAGAGTGATACCTCACTAATTACAGCCATTAGCTGGGAGATATGAGGTTGCAAATGTTTTATATGAAGCCATAATATGGAATAAGTTGTATGTTCTATAATTGTCATGGGTGACACAGAGGCCTTTTGTTACTCGGCAACATTTAGAACAGCAAGTTGTTTTATTTCACAAGGCTTGGCCGAGATTTTTTTAAATACTGATGTGCTCTCTTTCCTTCTAACTTTAGTTGATTTGGATGTTCAGATTCATGCTAATACCAAACACACTTGAACCTGAACACACCAAGGAGCTATTAATATGTTGTTGTTGTTTTTTTTGGCTTGTTTTTTATTTTTTACCTTCATTTTAGCATTACTTTTGATGCTCTTACCTTATCAATAATTTAGAACTGCAATCAAACACACACACACGGTAGAGGTGTAAGGTTATACTTTTCAGTTACTAAAAGTTAATCCACAACTTCCAGCCATAGTATATAACCCCTTATCGCAAGCACGTTTGTAGGGCAAATAAATAAATTTAATAAAATTAAACACTGTAGAGATAAAACTAAATGAGATGTTTACACAGTATTTTCCATGTATCTAAATGAGATTACTATAAATGTAACTTTTATGTTTAAATCCTTGGATATTTGACCTTTAACAGACCTCTGCAGGAGCATTTATGCCTTACCATTGCCGCTCATAAAAAGTCTCCTGTCAGATGTGCATCCCATTTCCACAAATGACCCATTATTCAAGCGCTATCATCTCTTTTCTGGCTGCTTGTTAAAATGCAGAGCACCAAGTCTTGATAAAAAGCAACTCTGCTGTGAACTACAGTAGCCCTGCCTGTGCGCACTGCACCTCTAGCTACCTGAATAAAGTCCCCCCAGGTGACAAGAATCTGTTTACTGTCCATCAAATATATCTCTTCTATTCCAGCTTCTGGAGGGTTGAAGTGAGAATACACAGTTTAAATATATATATAAACCACCTTCTTATGTCATCAGTACATAACCCCCTTACACTGTTTATTACATTAGCCACACTGCATAGAAACATCAGCTCAACACCAGAGAATGTAAACGTATAGAAGGCTGCAGGCAGAGAGGCTCAATTATACAGAGCATCAGTGACACAGAGACAGTCTCAGCATTTAAATCCGGGCTAAACTGTCACTTTGTTTAGCTCCTCTTAATCCTCTGTTTGTTCCTTTTTTCCTCCTACATTCGCATCCATTTGAATCACTCAGACTTATAATATATGCCTCAACACCTCTGTAAGAAATGGAGGAAGCTGTCTCTGCGCTGTGACAGTTTGCTGTGGCAACTACTTGATTTAGTTATTTATAAGTAGTAGTTAGAGACACATAATGGAATTCCCATGAGCAGCATTTATTAGCATGTATCACATGTAATACATCAAATATTTGTAGTTTAATTTTGGTATAAAGTAGCGACAGTCTAATCCATATGGAAAACTATGTGCTTTACTGCCAAAGGACGCTCACTGCTGTTAACAGGCAGTTTGTATTTCATGCTTACTTTTCAATTTACTGCTTCCTGTCCACTGAGAAATACTTCTCACCAGTGCTCATATTCAGCTTCAAAGGCCGACAGGGTGAACCTATGATGTGACAGTAATTTGGTATGGGACCTGGTTCCACTCTTGTAGCTTTTACTTGTGATTTTAGCTGACACAAGCATGTCCTCACATTACAAGTGAATTAAAGGCAGTTATAACATTTTTTTAAGGTTTCCACATGACCTTGTACACATTCTGCACTGTAACGGCTGGTGTCTCCTCAGTTGAATCCTTTTTCCATCGCTGCCACCCATCTGCTCTGTCCTGGTTCTGTGTATCCAGTCCACATCTTGTACGAACTAATGAGCCTGAGAGGGAGACTCCATCATCTGTTCCAATCTGCTTCAGCTGTGCATTAGAAGAAGAACATGAAACTGCCACTGTGGACTCAAGAGGAACAACACAACTTCCTGGGAATGATGCAGCAAATATCAAAGTTTCGAGTATGTTTTGGAACAAAGAGAGGCCAGACCTCCTTTTGGATATATCAGACCATGCTGGGTTGCAGTGGTGTGACGCATCATTCCCAAACTTCTATCAAAAATAGTCAGCGACAGATATACAGACAAACAGTTCAAGAGCAAAAGCACTTTTTTCTGTTGTATTATTTCTGTATTGTTGTGCATTTTCTCTTTTTTTTTTCTCAAAGTGCGTGCTTTCTAGAGATAGCAACATAACAGAGTTTGGATTGGTTTCCACTGACCACATAGTGCTATCAAGACACTGCACTCCCATTAAATTCCAGCACAAAAAAGGCATCTCAGTGCAAACACAGACAAATGGCTCTCAGATGATAACAACATAAAAGCAAAAAGACAGGGAGAAAGAAAAAAGATGAAAGTGAGGGAGGTCAAGTAAAAGAGATTATTTATTTCTCTCTGGAGCGGTGTGTGCTGCAGTGCTGGTTAAGAGTTGCATTGATTTACAGTGAAGCCCCGACTAGTTTGAGGTGCATCAGTGCTGATGGCTGTATTTTTAAAACCTTATCTCTGGGTGGCCTCGGGTGTCACAAGCAGGAAGTATCAGTCTGGCCTGCAGGTTGAATGTGTGTGATGACTGAGTGTAGACGCGCCAGGGATTGTGATGAACTGAGGGAACTTTTCACAGGGAAGGCGGCAAGTGTGAGTGAAACCCGGCTGATTCATATGAGATTTTGGCCCAACCAACACCTGTGTTAATGTGTGCCTGAGTGCATTTTCTGACTGGGGTAAATGAGCGAGACTCAAGACAGTTGAGGGGTGGCACATGTCTCTATCAGACAGCTAAAATATTTGTCAGAGAATTTTGTTTTGTCACTCCAAATCTTTTTTCTTTACTGGTTTGGCAATGTAAAAAAGGGACGTTATTTAGAATTTTCCTCTCACATACATATATGAAACAAAATGCATTCACATACAATAGAGTAAATATATACAGTATATACATACGATATAGTGAAATGCTTCCTCTCACATACTATACTGAAAACCTCTCATACAATATACTGAAAACTTCTCGTACAATGTACTGAAATGCTCCCTATTACACAACATACTGATTTTCAGCCTTGTATTTGAGTGTTTCAGTATATTGTGTGAGAGGGAGCATTTCAGTATGTTGTGTGAGAGGTTGTCAATATATATTATATATGCGAGGTTTTCATTATAGTATGTGAATGCATTTGGTTTCACATGTGTATATGTAACAGGAAGATTCTGAATAATGTCCCTAAAGGCCCCTCCTACAGGGAACATTTAATTCCTTACACCATCATTGAGGACGTTCCACTCTCTTACATTTTAATGTGTCTCGGAGATGATAAGGAACATTGAGAGTTGGGTCTTCTCAAGGAGTCTGGAGCAAGGAAACATTTCCCTTTCCTTATTCCATTTATTTTTCTTCTCTTATATTCACATGAGCCATGGCTCACGCGGAAAAAAGGAGGTATCAAAATGTTTGTCCTCCACAGCAGCACAGTCGGGGCTATTATTAGTTCTATAATATGCAACCTTTCATTCACACATGTAGACTCAGACACTGTAGACATGACAGGGGTGCCATTTATTGTGAACTGAAGCCCGAAATAACATCCTGCCACTCAAAGCTCTTAACTGAGGTGGGAAAGTTGAGATAGATTCAAACATTATACAAATGTCCTCTCATGTGAGACCGACAACATGGCGACAACCAATCATTCAAACTTGCCAGTAAAACTGAAGCACAGTTTTGTTTTCGACTTAACAATAAGTCAAAGAACTTTGAAGCCAATGGAGGCAAAGTTGATTGTCACCATCGACAGGTTTCCATTTACCTCTGATACAATTTTACCAAGCTACAACTGTCACAAGGCCAGAGTCGTGACAGTTTTGGTGTTTTTGCCTGTACTGTTTGTTTCTGTTCTGTCTCTACCTGTTTGTATGTCTGTTACCTTCCCCTTCCCCTTGCACTCACCTCACCTCTGCTGGATCCGCCTACCTCCCACTCCACACCTGCTCTGCTGCTACAATCAAGCCACCTAGTTTCCATCAGCTCATCACCCAGTCTGCATTTACTCCTTGTCCCTACCTTCAGTCTCTGCCAGATTGTCACTAAGTACACACCGTTTGTCTGAAGAGGATTTCTAGCCAAGCTCTGCTTTTTGAACCAGTACTCTGTTGCTAGTCGGTTCGTAATTTAAACCTGTTGTCTTTTTGTTCAGTTCCTGTCCTGCTTGCCCGCCTGCCTGCCAGCCCAGCCATCACCTCAAGCCCTCCTGCAGCTTTTTCCCCCCTGGGCCCACTCTCTGCCCATCACCCCCTCGGACCAGCACCCATCCTTCCCCCACCACCCTCATCTCAAATAAACTTTTTCTTTTGACAGTTGGTGTCTCATTTTGGTTCCTTTGCTAAGTCGTGACAACAACTGTAGGGCAGACAAACGACGTCACTCAGGAGGAAAGTCACAAAGGAGAAAATGACTGCTAAATTAGAGCAGAAAATTTAAATTACACACTTATGGCCAAACACACCTGCATGCTTCAGGCTTAAAGCCAAGTTTGAGACCATACGTGAGAGTGAGGCTTTAATGTACCTGTCTTTCACATTCTTTCTGAGCATGATGTCAGGAGGACTTTCAAGCGTGTGAACACCAGGAAGGCTGCAGGACCAGATGGTACCAGTGGGCGGGTCCTCAAACTTTGTGCCGACCAACAAGCACCAGTGTTGACAAGGATATTCAACCTGTCCCTGGCTCAGTCTGTCATACCCACATGTTTCAAAAAGTCCACCATCATTCCACTGCCAAAGAAGTCCAGCCTGCCTGAATGACTACCGCACAGTGGCACTTACTTCTGTAGTGATGAAGCTCACAACCCAGCACACACAGACATCATAGGCTACATCCTCCACACCACCCTGAATAAGAAAGGGAGCTATGTGAGATTGATGTTTATTGACTCCATTTAGCATTTAACACCATAGTCCCTCCAGCCTGGTCACAAAGAGTGGCAAACGCCAGGTGGTGAGGATGGGCAGACACACTTAATCTAACCTCATCCTTAACATTGGAGCAGACCAGGGCTGTGTTTTGAGTTGAGCTGCACTCCTTGTACACTTTTGACTCCAACACCATCCTCAAGTTTGCCGACAACACTGTTGACACAGCTGTGGTGGTCGCTGAAAACAACAAAAAGACCTATCTGAAGGAAGTAGAGAACCTGATCCACTAGTGTCAAGACAAAACCTCCTCCGGAACTGAAACTATGGAAATGATAAGGGACTTTGGGAAGACCCGAGGGAGGACTTGTACCAAGTACCTCAGTGAGGAATCCTTTCAAATAAATTTGTACTCCTGCACCACTGGGAGCCTCCTGACTGGGATAATCACTGTTTGGTACGGAAACAGCACCAAACAATCCGCAGCTCCCATAAAATAGTGCTTCATTCAGCTTCATGTACATGGTGCCATACTATAATATCCTAAAAAACTTTTAAAATATGTTAAAATCAGGAAAAAGCTTCCAGTACTCCAGGCCAGCACTGAGAGGCTCAGGAAGAGCTTAAATTGAAATAAATAAAATAAACTGAAATGAAAAACGTTTTAGCATTTTAGCATGGTCTAGTCTGTTATGTCTGCTCTGTTCTTTCAGGAATCATTATTTTAATTATTCTTCTTTTTAATTAAAATCTGTGTATCACTGCATGGGACTCTTATTATTTTCATGTAAGGCTACATGAAAGATTTCTGTTGTGTGTCAGTCCAAAAGTTTGGATAGGTGAGTCCCTACATTTTTCTGCAAACAACATCCTGAAACAAAACTAGGTAAGTATCACTAATTTTCTACACATGTTCACACTATTCACAGTTGATAATTGGTTTGTGCATTTGAAAGAAGTGGATTATCCACACATTTTCTATTTGACACCAGTACAGCGTGGTGGTTCAGCAGCTGAGTGGTTTATTAGGCAACTGTAAATTGCAGTGTGGTGTATGCTCTCAGACTCAGAAACTGGCATCTGTGATTGACACCAGGCTAATGAGGTGAAGCTAACACCAGTGCTTTTACTGGTCTGTGGAGGCTGCTGAAACGATTAGCGTCTGAGTGTACAACATGTGTACAAGTTTACACATTGTCTGTCACTGTGTGTTGCCATGGTGTATACATTCAAGCAAGTTTTTACATCTCACTCCAAAAAAGTTTATTGATTGTCTCGTTACTAGCAGAGAGGGCTAATAAGGTGCAAATCATCTCCTCTAATAGCCCAGTATTAGGCAGCTATTACCCTGCTTGATCCCTTCATTGACAGTAATGAGGACATTGGAGCTATAATCAGCCCATAATGCAGTGTGGAGGCCTGGCAACAGTGGAAAAAAAGATGGAGGAAGAAGAGACAAAAAAGACAGCTGAGAATTCTCAGATGAGGCCAGATGCCAACAACGCACCAGCTTTAGGAGGAAATGAATTAATTCCCCGAGGATGTATCGCGTAACATTGGTGCACACACACTGCTGCTAGACCACTGATAGCTCAGCAGGAACAGTACCCAACGCCACCACAGCCACACAATACGTAGCAGATTGCAAAGCTTTACCACCTGCATTCCCTGAAGGTGTGAGAGTGATGCCATAACGATGAGCCATCCCGCTCAATTAAAAGACATTTCAACAGGACAGCAAGCTCTAGCGTGGACTGTCTTCACAGGATTAAGGCGGAGGCACGGCAAATCGATCAGGTCTTTCACTATACAGCAGTAGGAACGGATCACAAGGTTTTACATGTAATCCATCAGGATGGGTGGATTAAACTGACTGCATGTGCAGTAAATTTGATCCTTAGAGACATCCAACAAAACAACCTATGAAGCTTCCATGTCGGTGTGATGAAAAAAAAACAAAAAGAAGACACTAGACCAACATGTCTGCCTGGACATGACATACAATATTCCGATAGTGTGTCCAGTGTTCAAATATTCCACGGTATCTTATTCCAGGACAGTCTGCTCCAGTTTGGAAGCGTGGGAAAGCAAAGCTGCTGTCTGAATAAGGCCAGGCCAGCCAAAGGGCCTGTGAGGTTTGTTTGCATGTGTGTGTGTGTGTGTGTGTGTGTGTGTGTGTGTGTGTGTGTGTGTGTGTGTGTGTGTGTGTGTGTGTTGCAGCTGCAGCATCTCAGTCCAGCATATCCAGTGATCTCATAAACACGAGAGCTGTGTGTACCAGGCTACTGTGTGTGTTTGTGTGGGTGTGTGTGTGTGTGTGATCTCATTATTGAGAGCTCTGTAGATGAGATCACCGTTATATTGTCAGCACAGACTTTCAAACTCTTTGTGCCTACAGTAAGAGCTTTCTGAGTCCTGTACAAAACCTCTCCCAATACGTCAATCCTTCATCAAAAGTCAGACGATCCTTTCATGTGAAAACGCTAAAAACACGACACCTGCTTGATGATCGGTAAAGACAAGTAATCCATCCCAGCTGTTTCAGGTGTGCTGCAGTTTTTTAGCCAGGTTAGGACAGACATGCTGAGGTGACACAGTACATCGTGGGATTTTACCAAATGAACCCTCTGGCAGCCATATTAGAGATCCTTAGCACCACAGGGTCATCACCAGAGAATTAGTTTTAAAATGTGTGCTGTTTATTGCGGGAAATCAATAAAGTTACTTTGATAGTTACAGTAGTGTCACTGCATGTTATTTTTGTGTTCACATACAGTGTAAAGAAAGGTGCTAGTTTTACTTATTTGTGAGACGACTGATAGTGTGGTGAATCTAGGCTACCACTAGCAGCTGGTTACCTTGGCTTAGCATAAAGTCCAAAGGTAATAAAGTCTGCCTACAAGCACCTCTAAAGCTGACTAATTAAACTCAAGTGTAAAAATGACAATTGTAATGAATGAATGACTAATAATTACATTAAATAATACAGTGAAAACAGTTTGCCAGAGTCCAAGATAATGTCCCAAATGATGTTTGTTTACAATGATATAAAATAGAGTAAAGCAGCAAATCCTCCCATTAAAGAAGCAGGAACCAATGACTGGACTTTTGCTTGATAAATAACAAATATAACAACTGTATAATGAAATTGTTGCCATTCCTGTTGATTGACTTAAAGCCGACTAATTGATCTCCACACTGAAATAGCACAGAATGGTATTGAGTTTTACATTTTAGGTCAACATTTTCTTAAGAAACATCACACACCTACAACAAACTAATTTTTTGTATCGTGTAATATGTATCACAATTTATGGTCACTGCACCTGTGAAACTGATCCTGATGGAAATAAGCAACTATTTCTGCCTCATCTGAACCCCTGCAGGCGACCATTTTGACTAGATTTTTTTGTGCAAAGTGTAAGTGTGTCTCATTTCTCCTATCTTTCACAAACACACACACACAAACACACACAACGCGCACACGCACACACACACACACACACACACACACAAAATACAAGAACATCCAGTGCAGAGAGAGATTTGCTTGAACAATCACAAACACACGACTGGGTTTATTTCATGCCTGCGGAGAGACGAGGTGAGACGTACCGTGGCGTGCACACACACATTACTACTGCAAAAATACACACATCTTTTTCTCCTTCCTGAGTGAAGAGCTTCGATCGTTGCATACAGATGAGCGAAAATGATTAAGACAGAGACGGCTTCATTTGGTGTCAGTGTGTGTGTGTGTGTGTGTGTGTGTGTGTGTGTGTGTGTGTGTGTGTCTGGGCTGAAACCACATGCCGCCTGGTGTCAGTCACCTGTCAGGCGTAGCTGCTGATAAGACACAATTAATCCACTTTGCCTCCATTGGCCTGTTTAGCTGTTATCTCATTCTTCACTCCCTCTATGTGTTTCCTCCTTTATTCCATCCTTTCTCTCTGTTTCCACTTTTATCTCTTTACACTCTGCTCCTCTCTGCTGCCTCTTCGTCTTTAGTTTTTCCCCATCACTCCAATCTCTTTTTCACAAAACAGAAGCAGTAGAGTTCAATCAAGAGAACTGGCAGGTGTGAATATCCATGATGAAGGAAAGATGAAAACTGACATGACTGACTCTTCACTGTGTGTTTGAGCATATGAGGTTTGGAAACCGCCTCATATGTCTGGTGTCATTGCGGCAAGCTGTCTCAAAAAACTAACTTAGTTTTGTACATCTGTAGCAAATGCTTTTAACATCTGTCAAGAAGCATTGTGAAATTTGATTTAATGAAAAAATAATAAAGCAAAGAATGATTTAGTGGACTTCTCAGCATGGCAGCACCTGTTAAACATTTCAAAATTAAATTTCGAAGCCCTGGTTCGGAAAGATGGTTTAAAGCTACTTCAAAAAGACTGTTTTGGTCATGCTGTGGCCTTAAGGAGAAGGAAGCATAAAAAAATGCTTTTGTTGCTTTTTTCACTACCAGTTGTACTCAAAAGTATTTCCAGCTGCTTTGAACAAAAATATCTGCAAAGAAAGTGTGAGGTAATTGGAAATATGCTTTTTCACTTTCTTGCTGTTAGATGAGAGTATTGGGAACTACAATGTAGCTGGAGCCAGGAGACAGGTAGGTAACAAAGGTTACAAAGTCCACCTACCAATATAGCTCACTAATTGAACTTTGTTCATTTTTTAAAGCTGAAGTGTAAAAATGGCTATGTGGTTTTATGGGAGGTCATGTGGCGTCCTGTCCCTTGGCTGGTAAGATGTTGTTAACTAGCAGGAGATTTCGCTCCCTCGGTATGAAAGTGTTAGGAATTGGAACTAGATTTACAAAAAAAAAAAAAAAAAGTTTTATATACAGGGTGAGACATTTTTAGTGTTTTCTGATGGTTCTGTGGTCAGAACACAGTGGATGATCGCCATGTTGGCATCGCCAGATGGCTTTAAAGAACCAAACGTTTTCCACTCACTGAGCTGAGCCAGCACACAGAAGATGAACAGTTTTTATCTTGTAAACAGATAACTATTCTAAGGGTGTGTCAAGCCCAAAAATTCAAATGAACAGGATGTTTTTATTGATCCGTCATTCAATGGGTGATTAATACGTCCCCTTGTGACTGAACATCTGATTATTGAGTCCTTTGGGTCAAAGTCGAGTCCAGATTGTGGGGCCGCACCTAACTATTCAGAAACACATAAAATCCAAAGTTTGGCAAATACTGTGAAGCAACAGGGAAGAGGAGAAACAAGCATAATGTGAGTCATAATGTAGCTACTTTCTGGCTGAATGTCGACACTCAGGGATTTTATGACATGACCGTAATCGAATGCAACAAACAATCGTTTCTAGTTTGATTTCATCGCATTCACATTCAGCTTTTGTTATTCTTCTCTGGGCAATTAACAAACCAGCCTTCACCAAGATAAAAGCCAGACATCAATCCATGGCAGAGGCCTGTCTCTCAGAGAAACACAGTAGACCAAAGTCTTTGTCTCAGAGGACAAATAAAAACAAAACAACACATTTCTGACAATGCACAATTCACTTTTACTCTGAAATCTCATTAAACAGTTGTCTTATCCAAACAGCATAATGTACCCAGTACTGACATTCACTCCTGACATGTTCAGACATTATTCTGTCTACAAACCATTTGCCAGGCGGGGGGATTCTTTATTTTTTTTTCTACAGATTTGTTCTTGTGCCAAGACTTCTTTCTCAATCATTAATCAACTACAATATGCAAGAGATTATCAGGTCTGACAAAAGGAGAGCAATTTTGTGAATGTGAGAAAGAGTGAATGGCTCGCATCAAAGCAGAGACAATCCTGAGATGACAAATGAAAAAGCACTGAGCATCGCTGGCTCTGCTCTGACAGTATTTGATGATGACAAATTGATTCATAAATCGAACCTGGTTTTCAACAATGTCTTCAACGGTCAATCTAATAGAACTATTTTCATTTGTAGCAGAGCGTCAGCATGTCTCAGCGGGACGTGTCATTTTCACCACAGGTGGATATTATTCTTCAAAAAGAGAAAAAAAAAAAGAGATAATGATTTTTTTGTGCTGGGGGGAAAAAGTCATTATGTCATGTATTAAAATGTGGTCCATGTGCATTTAAGCATGATGTGAAGATCGACAGATCAAAGCTCAAGGCTTTAAGTCCAGCTACAGCTGAAGGTGGGCAGACACTGTATGGAGTAAGCCAGATTTTAACCCTGTGGCTAAATTCCTATGCCCCAATGATGTGATTGTCCAAGTGATTGTCCAATCATAACTCAACTACCATAACTATATAACTAAGAGTTTGGTGGGTGGTCTTTTTTTTTTAACCATTCCGAAACAAAAAGTGTAAGACATTGATTAACATGCTTGTATATCTGTGCTAATGTGCTTCAAAGTAGCTTATTACATAGTAGCCTAACCCACTTTTAATTCTAAGGCCAAGAGGGATGTGATGCAATATTGTTTTCTGGGGTTACAGGTTACACAAAGAATTTACTGTATTGTATTTCCCCACTGCATAAAAGCCAGGCCTTGATACCATCGGAGTTTAGGCTAACATTAGCACCACCGTTTTGTCTACCACTGTTTGAAATCAAGGAACCATGGTTTAGAAAATAACTTGAAATTGTTAATGGAAAAAAAACAGTCAGGAGTTGGAGCACCCACATTAAGCTTTAGGACTATATTACAGTGTGAGCTCACTTAAAAGGTGATCAAAACGTGTGGAAAGTGTAAAATTTTTCACTGTCCACATCTGAAATTTAGATTCTGACTGTATAGTTCTCCTGATCAGACCACAATTTTTACTGAAGGTCATTGAAATTTCTATGAAAGTTTGAACCTGAGCAGAATTTCTTTGACACAAATCTGCTTTCCCTACCCAAGATTCCATTTTGTTTTTCACAGCCTTTTCTCTTCCACATGAAAAACTGTTCACCATTGCACCCATAAAGCGTCTCCCTTTTGACTCCACACTAAAAACAGCATCAGTCATGGCGGCTTCTCTCAACAGGCAACAGTTGTAAACCAGTTTAAAGTGCAATGAAATGAACTGAAACAGCGTTTGATACCCAGTACTGTGAAGACTAAAACAAAATGCTCAAACCCACAAAGGCAGCCTGAAGCAGTGCTAGATGGTAAAGTGTTACGTATTTTTAGTGCCAGCAGCACTGAATTGCTTTTCATGATTCAATGCTGCATTGTTACAGTTCGTTAGCACTCTTGGTACTTGTTTGACCCTTTGTACCTTACATGGTGGTTTATTGAGAGGTTCTTAAAACAGTTTGGTTTCATCAAAATTCTATTTTTAGTGGCACACTTATGTCATATTGGCAGATAATAAGAGAATACATGAGCAGTAAACACGTTTAGAGGACTTTTTGGCACCAGAGCAATGCAATAAGATACAATGACCTAGGTGTTGGAGAAACTGCTATACGCTTATGTGAGCAGTTCAATCTGACCAATGGATCATGTGGCTCTCATTAATTATAGGCTAAATGTGTTGCTGATTTAGCTCAGTGGTTTCCAAAGACCCATAGCCCATAATTTAATCAGCCAATCTAATCATAGCTTATAGAACAATGACTCCCCAATGGAGGACTGACCTTCTCAGCTCAATCATTACTTCACAGGCAGCCAGTCCCTTTGTGCCATTGTGAACTAAAAACACATCTCTTTAAGAAAAGCTTCACATCCCACTGCCCATTACTATCTTATAACCTCCAAATCACACCCCTCCTTCTCATGCTTCATCTGATTTGAAATATTGAACTTTTCTGCCTGTCTAGTCATCCAGTTCACCTCTATCACACATTTTAAAGTTCTTTATCATACAGTTTATACATGTATCTACTGTTTGGACAGGGACCTTTGGACAGAAAGCAAATGGTAAAGAGAAGAACTGTTTTTATCCTTCCCAATCAAAGATCTAATCTTACAAATAGATGACAATATATGCAATATATTCTTATCCATCCATTTCCCGACTTATCTTAATCTGTTATTGTGACAGCAGACTATGCAAGGTAGCCCATAAGTCCTTCTCCCATGACACATAGGTGCCTCTTAGACAACTCCAGAAAATAAAAAAAATGATTTTAGAGATTTCCAGCACAGCAGAGCCCACTCCATTGCCTGCTGTCGATTGGCAACCCAATGGTAGTGGGCAGTTCTGTGTTGTTTTTTCCATACATTGCTTCTCCAAACCACCAGGGACACACCAGCTAGCATCTAACTTATGCCTGGCCTCAGTAGGGGACCCTGCTATCTGCAGTCCTGGTGAGTTTTTACTCCAGCCCAAAGATTTAGATTCATAGTGTACCATCTGTAGTCTAGCCACACACCCATGAGACTAGTTTGCCTTGGGAAACCCTACAAGAGCTCCCAGGAACACATGTACCCACAAACCCCTCGAGCTACCAGTAGGTGGTGATTATCAGAGTTGTGAGAGAGCTCACAGCACCTTTTACCCCCTTCCATCAAAGTACCGCCCGACCCGTTTACTGTAAGCAGTATCATTATTCAACATTTTGTTGGATTAAGATCATAGCAAAATCTGATGTTATGCCATTGTAAATAAAATATCTGGGTTTTAGACTTCAATCATAATGGACCAAATTGAATCAAAAACTAATAATCAACAGATAAATCAGTAATGAAAATAATCCAGCCCTAATTTAATCTTAAATTCAGTTGCCGAGAGGCTAAAGAGGCTGATTGAAAAGAGAGAGGATAGCAGGAAAGAGGAATGACTGCTTCTCAAGCATTGTTGCTACCTCAATAGTGAGAAGTCATTTCAGAAGCTAAATGGCTGACTGAGTTTTTCTGCAAGTGGTAGAATTCCCTGTGGTGCTTCTCATCTCCTGTCATTCCTCTTCCACTTACCTCCCACCCATCCACTCTGTTTCTTTCTTCCTTTCTCCCCCTCCTCCCTTCCTCTACCTTTCTTTCCTCGCCTGTATTTTCTCCCTTTTTTCTACCCACATTCCCACATTCTTTCTATTCCCATCACGTGGAAGGGGATTCCAAATACGCTTAATTCGGCCAACTATACATGGAGACGGAGCTCTTCAGCTGAGGAGCAGAGATGTGGGGGAGCAGAGGGAGTGAATTATAGATGGATGGATAGAGACTGAATAATTAAAAGAAACAGAGGCAGATGGGACTGCTTTTGGGCAATCAGACAGCTCTCCAGATATTCATGTTCGAATCATCTTATAGAAAATGCAGTTCAGGGATTCAGGGTGCTATGATGATATGCCTGTGTGTGTTTACAGTACATACATATGCATTAGTGTGTGCGCTCATACATCCACATCTTATGATTGTCCAGACGTGAGCAAGCAGACAGACTGTCCCTGTTTGTTTTCCCTCCTGCCGCCCTACAGCTAATTCTGACACAGACAGAACCGCCCGCTCGCTTGATGTATTCAAATGGCTTTGGTGAACAGGATGAATAATAGATGTGATTGTATGTGTTTTTTTGTGTCTTCAGTGTGATAGAGAGCGGTGGTGGGGAATGGGGCTGTCTAAAGCAATAACATCAAAGCTCTCTTTGACTACGCAGTATTTGGGCAAACAAACAGCAGAAGAGTTGTCTGTCTGACTAACTTGTCTGCTTTGACTGTCAGTCAGCCTACCTGTCTGTCTTCACCTTTTCTGTCTCTGTGTGAATTTTGAGTAAACAAACTGGTTAAATGGTGGCTGTAGTCAGTCGGTGATTTCTTGTGGGATAGGGAACCAGTGAACCATCATAGAAATATTATAGGAATACAACAGTCATCAGTGTGTCTTTATGGTCCTCAGACTCTTCCATAATTACACAATGCTACACATAACTACATTTAGACTAACATATTCAACTTAAAAACCCATTTGGCCATGTACTCTCTCTGCTACTAGAGGATGGAAAGGGGGATATAAGGGTTAACAAGGGGGGTACATTTTTGTCATCCCTCCTCATTTCCCAAAGTGACCTTTAGTACATAAAAAACTAGATTAGATGCCCTTTCAGATAAAGGTATGCAGACACACTACATACTGTCGCTTCAAGACATCACAAAGTGAAATGCAAAATAGGGCGGACCGATTGACCAGTTGGTGTACTACTGTAGCTAACAAGCTAATTTGCAAACACGCTAGCTGGCCCAGAGCTCCTGGAGCTTCTCTCAAACTTCTTTCTGTCCTGTTCACTTCTCTCTGGCCTTTGGTTCACCATTACACGTCATTTCCATCAATAAAAAAATATTAAAGAGGAGAAATACAGTTTGCTAAAGGTAAGTTAGCGAACCTGTTTACTTTGTCTTGGGTGCTAACAGAACTTCACACAGTTAACTCGACATATTTGTACCATAGACTCATAGTTTCATATCTGTCTGCAAACCATTGCTCTGTTGTGAAACATTTTTACTCTGGCAAAGGAGGTTAAATAAATGTGAATGCTTAACACAACTAATTAGCTACAGTAGCTTTCTGTATTTTGGACTCTTCAGTTCTCCGTCCTCTCAAAGGTCAGCAATGTCTAGACTGTTTTCTACTGGCCTCTGGTCTCAGCGATACAGGTTTTAAAGTCGTGGTGACCAGGCCTTAAGTCAGTGAGAATCTGGAGTGGCAGATATTAATATTGGGTGTGTTCTAAATCCATACTACATAATACTATGACGTATAAAGTACAAGCTCATCTTTGAAGTATACTGCTTTGGCAGGTGGTACACAAGAAATAAATAGACCTTTTGTATCCATGATTTATACAAACAGGAAATGAGATGACATCAATAAATCTGCAACTTTGGAAAGCTGCTGCAGATTCAGATTTGTAAAGTTAGAAAAGAGAAAGTAAAATGTTTGTCCAAAGATTTAATATTTAATGTTTTTGTTTTCCAAGTTGTCCCTGGAGCTGGTTTACATCTGTCCACAATTACGTTTAATTTTTTCCAGCTGTGAGCAGTTCGTCCCATTTCTATTTGGATCTCATTGTGGAACAATAGTGTTCATCAACATCCCATTTGAATCAAGTACATTTTTTATTTTTTCACAATTAAGAAATGTACATTTAAATCAGTGCTTCTGAAATTGGGGACCAGGATCAGGCCAAGATGAATTAAAGTTTTATTTGTGATTTTACCTCCAAAATCATTTAAATAAAACGAGGGGATAAAATAACTCCTTTGTTAGTTTGTTATAAATGGTAGACATGTGCAAATGGTGATGAGCAAGTACAGATTGCTTTATGGCTTTAAGGTTTCCTAAGTTGAAAGTTGGCAACTTGTGATTTTAATTCACATTGAAACAGCATTTTTAAAGCATACACAGATTCAACAACAGTGACATTAAACCTCACAAACAAAGCAAACAATAGCCTGCAATCAACAAGTAATTACAATACAGTACCAAAATGTAGAAAGTGCAACAATAAAAAATCTGAAGCGAGAAAGGACCATTGCATTAAGATGCCTCTGTAATAAAGAAATTATTCACACACTGTATATAGATATATCAGGAAGTAGATGTGATGGATGATCCCCTGGAGTGAAAGCTATGTCTGAACCCTTGTTGCAGTGTATTCCCTGTCAGCCTCAACATCACCTATGCAGTATACACGGTATAAACGTCTCACTAAAGGACACTTCAGCTGATGACTTTTCAGGGAATCCAGCCAGACACCTTTAGACAAGCTGACTGCAAAGTACACAGAGACAGTACAAAGAAAGAGACAAAGACACAAAGAGAAAAGCTGTGTTCACTGTTTCTGTAAACATCCCTCAGCAGAGACATTGAAGATATGTACAGTAATCCAAACAGGAAATGGATGGTACACCGCATAGTCTGCCAGAAAGCAGCTATTTCTCCAGTACAGTAAAATGCTCTCAGGAATTTCTGTGAAAACAACACTTTCTTCCCTGCGGGAGGTTTTCTGAGGTCAGACATCTGAATTAAATTTAATCACACTGCAACCTGCAACTTGTACTTTCAACTTTGCTGGGAAAAGTCACCAGGAACTTGTTGTTACTGTGATTTTGTTTGTGAATGTGCATATATGTGTGTGTGTGTGATGATGATAGGGTAATTAGGTTGCCGAGTGGCTGCCTGCTTGCAGAATAGGTCAGAGACATCAATCACGGAAACCTCCACAATGTAGGCTGGGAGACTGTTGCCGCTGTGTGTTTATATGCGTGAGTCTGAGAGAGACTGAGTGAGACGTTATTGTGAACGCTTTTTCATTTACTCATATGGGTGTGGGCTAACACTCTATATGATTACAGAAACTTCTGTTTGTCCACCAGTGTAACGAAAAGGCCACATCATACATAGCAACATCACTTCTTTTTCTTCTTTCTTCACGTTTTCCTTATCTCACTGTAAAAGTGAAGAAACCACACCAAAATGTATCATATCATTTTATTTCCGTCTTGTGTGTGTGTTCGTACATCATTTTGCTTCATTTGATTAATTTCTCATTGCCAATTTCTGCCTATAAGACTTCATCTTTTTGTTTTCCTTTTGAAAAAGTGAAAATCTACTTGGCCATGTTATGCAAACTATCAAAATAAATGCATTTGTTATGTCGCCACAGGTGCTTTTTTTTTTTTTTTAACTGTAAATGAGTTGATGCTGTCACATGTTGACAAGGCATTCTGTAGTCAGCCACTGGCATGACTCATGTTGTTTAGCAAGGGACAGATGAAGAGTCATAACGCTGTCAACACTGAAGACAGGGAAGTCAGAATCTCATACATTTGTCACACCAATGACAAACAGAATATAGCTGCAAGCAGCCGGATGACATTTTAACTACTAGTTTAACTTCTTTACCATTCCATTTTGCTACCATGAGTTTTTTTATGGAACACTCTGCATCAGTACAGTGGTTGAAGAATAGGGGAGCTACGTTTTAAAGGAGCAATTTACTTCCCTCCACCCTTGATGTGATGACACTCTTCAAAAAGTTTACAGTTAAACACGTGTAATAAACCTTGTAATGTCCTTAAAAATGTACAGCAAAGGAAACACCAATAAAAAGATAGATAGTGATTATAAAGGAAATGTATTATATGGAAAACTGACCTTTTCTCTCAGACTTAGTAGAAATAAATTCTACCAGGAACTCAGCCTCAACAGTTTTCTGTTGGCTAGCAGCCATCTGCGTCCTCATGTTAGACTGACAGCAGACTGAATGCCACAGTGACTCCCTATCGCCTCTTGAGGCACAAGTGTTACAAGAACGTACAGTTCCATCCATCCATATAGTCCCTCCAGCTGGTTCTAGGTCTGCCCTGGAGGCATCCTAATCAGATGCCCGAACCACCTCAGCTGGCTCTTTTCGATGCAAAACAGTAGCTCTACTCTGAGCTCCCCCCAGATCTCCGAGCTCCGAACTCTATCTCTAAGGCTGAGCCCAACCACCCTATGGAGGATACTTATTTTGGCCACTTGTATCCGCGATTTCAGCGGTAACTAACCAAAGTTCATGACCATAGGTGAGGGTTGGAACATAGATGGACTGTAAATTCCAGTCAAATTTCACCCGAAGCTTTGCTGGAACTGACCAGACTACTCTATGTTCTTTGGATGAACCTTCAGCCAAGCAATTCAGGAGGAGCTTTGTTAATGGGATAAGCAATTGAACAGTTACTGACCAAAAAGTGATCGCAACTTTGGTCTGATAGGGGCAAGAATCACGAAAATTGGTGAAAAAGTACACAATGTTGTGTTGAGGAAATTGTGTAGCTTCTGAGCAATTTTGATCACGATTAAAGAGTTATATAGATACAGATCTCTTCTTGCTTCTGTGTCCTTTATCAGGTGGTTCCAGTCAAATTGTTTGGATCAACTCTGGTCCCCCTTTCTTTTTCTTTTTTTATGATCATGCTTTTACATTTAGACTTTGGGTAGGAAACTGTAATCTAATATGTCCACAATCTACTTTCAAGGCAAATTGTCCTTTGACTTCTGTTTCCAAAGTTCACATCATCTTATTGACTAACAGACTGTGCTACATGAATAAATAAAAGAGACTGTGGTGTTTTTTGACAAGATCAGTAATCCCTTATTTATACTATAAGATGTCCTAAGGTAGACCAAAAGACGAACACTGCTTACAAGCTCCTAAAGTCCAAAGTAATGTCTTCAACAGGAAGATACTTAGTCTACCTCCACATACCAAAGCCTAATAATGAATTCTCTTTGTGCAGTTTCTGATAAACATTTTAAAAGTCAGATGGTGAGCGCTTCCTTCCACCCTGCAACTTACCCACCTGCCAAGCCAAGTATGGCTCGTCGGTGATGAATCTCCAGCACTGAGGACCTCTGTCCTCTCTGGCCGAGTCATGCATGACTTTTGCTGAGCTCTGCCTCATATCTCTCAGCTTATTTCAAAGGTTCAGTGCTAGACAAGCCGAAAGAGCCTGTGTGCTAAATCAATGCTTATACATCTAGTCACACTGAGGCCAACAGGGAATAAGCAGCCTGCATTTGATTTCCATCTCATGGCACGTTGCATTTGCAAGCATAACGTAATAATTAGTTTATGGTTTTTGCACCTCATATGAGACAGGACAAGCTCAGTTTGTCAGCCAAAGTCAGCAGCATTATGCTGAGCTGTGCTGTTTGAATCTGTTTAAACAATATTCATGGAACTACGGAGGGGTTTCCCTTTCTTCTGAAGTCTTAGAGGGACCACATGTGTTTTTTCACCATAATGGAAATGAGAAGAACACCATGGATTTAATTTTCCTCCCTACATAGACATCAGAACATTTGGAAACTTAAGAGGCATTGTGTGTTTCTAAAGCATAGGGCTACAGTATCTACACAATGTCTAAGCAACAGAAAAATGTAAATACAAAAAAGGGTTTTATATCCAGACAAACTATATTCAGACATCAACATCATTTTCCCCATATGCTCCCACACTGTATGAAGACTCTTTATTAATTAGATCTCTGCGACCACCAACCTTGACTCACTGACCTTGCTCCCTTCCAGTCCTTTAGCTGCTGCCATATTTAGTCTTGACCCATGACCTGAAGATAATTAAATGTGCCTCCTCACTGACTGTTACAGGCATCACAAGTCTCATGATACCGTACATTTGTTGCCTTTGAAAGTGAGGTTTGGTGATGCAGTGGCTGTAGGCACAAACAAAGCATGCGGTAACCTTCCCTGTCTGGATAATTAGCTAATTAAGGCCTCTACAATCATCTAAAGACTTCTTTACATGTGGCTGATTTCACTCTTACTGTAGGCAAACAAAACAGTTACTGAAGATTGATGCAGTGAAAATGCAATTAAATGCTAAAAAGGTATTTACATAAAACTGACGATTAGTATAAAAGTTAAATGTAATTCATTTACGAAAGATTAATTTGACTGACCTTTTTTCCATAATATTATCATTAAACATTACATTTGGCCATAGTAATCTGATATTTTAACAGCCCTAGTTTGATCATCCATCAAGACTCTACAGCCTTGCTAGCTGCTAGTGCTAGCATCTGTTAGCATGTTGTGACCATGTTGCCATAGTGATATTTGCTGTCCCTAAGTACAGCTTCACAGAGCTGCTAGCTTGGCTGTCTTGTTTCATTATATATATATTCGTTATAAAATTTCATCAAACTAAACTTTTTTTTTAAATCACTACTTCAGAAGCAGTGGTGGATTTACATTATTAGTGATTCCTTTTGATTTTTGGATTTCTAAGACAAGGCAAAACTAGTGACCTTCTCTAGACCTATGTTCTGTTTTGGAAAATATTTCACTGTGAGTACTCCACAGCTCGGAGGATAAATAAAAACCCTAAAATAGCAAAACTATTCATTTCTTAAAACCTCAAGGTCAGGCCATGAGGAGAGCTCGGTCTTCATCCTGCTTTCACAGTAAACAAACATCTGTAATTAATTCAGGCTTCAACCTCTATTTTCATACAACACTTGGTGACAGTAATCATACATTTTCCAGTGATAACAATAATTGCCCCTTCTAATCCTTCCATACATTCGTAATTAACTGGTGGAAAAGTTTATCATCGTGAGTACAGAGATGACTTAAATTATTCTTGGGGGAAAAAAAAACATTTTCTGCAGTGTCAAGGATTTGTAACTCCTTGATGCATGTACACACACACACACAGACACACATACACACACCCGCACACACAGCAGGGAGCTGAGTATTCAAAAAATGGACAATTGTGTAAGCAGGATTGCAGATTAATTTGTGGGGTGCAGTGTGTGTGTAGTCGGGTGTATATGGGTTACAGAGAGATTGATAGAGAGAGACAGACTGACTGACAGTGTCCTGTGACAGAGGGGGTCAGCTATGTGCTGCAGCAGTGTGGTGCTGAGTGGAGAGCTGTACAGCTTTCTGTTGCTGCTGTGGAGAGTTTGTCACTCAATAAAAACATGGTAGTGAAGAAACAGAGACACGATGAGAGAGAGATGATCTAAACTCCTGCACCAACACACGCTGACTCTTTGACAGTTTGTTTCAGCTTTCTGTTTCAACTGTTTTGACTTAAAATGTTGTTTCTTTTCCCTTTCCTCTTCCATCTCTTTGTCTTTCACTCATGTTTCTAACTAAAATAACTTCTACTAATATTTGGGTTAAAAAAGAGACTTATTGCTACAATACCTGTAGATTATAACCCCAAAGAGGATGTGCTACAATTATTGTACAACTGTTAATGACAGATGACTACATTACATTACCCGCAGCTGGCTACCAGACCGATACTATATCCACTCATTCACATCAAATAAGTGAGGACTTGTTATGGACCGGTTGCATCTGTACAAAACCTGTCTTGAGTCATGATAGTTCTGTAAACTATGATATGAATAGTTCCTTTCTTTATGGGACTGTCATGACCTAACTCTGGATATCTCACAGCAGTTGTGCAGACCTCTATGTGGGAATCCATGTGCAGCATTTGCCTCTGTGCAGACTGTTTGTACTACAAGTGCGCACATGTGCTAGAAAAGTAAACTGTATGTATCTTATGTACTGTATTCTCCATCCTTGGTCCTATTTTTGTTAAGCGGGCACACACACTTTTCTTTTTTGACTTTTGCATTTTTTAGGCCAATTACAACAAACAGAGGAGCTACTCTTCTTGCTGTCAGGAGGTTGCTATCATGTTTTCTAACGAACATGTGTGGATCATATATTATAGTCTGTACTAAAGAGCAGAACATTGGTAATAATGTACAGAACATAATCATGTTAGACCACAGCTCTTACAAGCCACTAGCAACATCTGCTCCTCTACACACATATCTGTCTACACTAATATACTACTAAACACCACAGGCTTTAGTTTTCTCATTGCCGGTGATATAACCTGCCTGCTATCTCTCATACAGAATGTTAAGACTGAGCCCCCATAAACTAGTCGGACTTCTTTTAGGTTGATTTGCTAATGTTAGCACAGCATGCTAAGGCCACGGTAGCCAAAGACAGACAAAGAGCCTGGTTCTGTAACTGACTCTCTCTCTGTATTGAGGTATTGAGATACATACTAATAAAGGATAAAAGCAAACTCAAGAAAAGATCCGCCTGGTTGTCATAAAAGTTCCATGTGCTTTCATGAGAATCACCAGAACTGTTGGAACACGTCTTAGCAGACTACTTGGATGAAAAAGCTTCCTGTATGACTGAGGATAATCTGACTCTCTGGAGTTCTGGCTGTGTGTTGGTGGCCTTTCACTGCGGGAAAGATTACTGTCCTCTGTCATCAATCTGTCATCATTAATAATCACACTGATGCGGATTCCACCTCCACACATCCTGCTCCTCCAGCATCATCACATCAGAAGCCTTCACGACTAACACCCTGGGTGTCGAGGTGTTGGATCAGATTAGTTTCAGGTTCAGAGATGCCCAAACCTTGCTACGTCGCTTTCAGGGTGTCAGTATCAGAATGAGACCTGCTGTTAGTGACCTGACAAGAGACAGAGCCCCTCGCCTTCGCCTCACAAAAAGCAGTAATCGCCATTATCACACAGCCTTGCTCCAAACCATTCGACACTATCTTACCGGCCACCAAATGCTATCTTCAGTGGATGTAGCAGCAGAAAATTGCCACTAAACCAGAGTCAGCCAGTCACATAAATCATCAGGATGGGGCACCCTTGATAAGAGCTATCTGGCTGAAAGTTAAAGAGCAAAGAGCCCCGCTGACTAGACACTGGGTAAAGCAGAGTTAGGGTTGGAAAAAGGTGATGAACTTAATTTTAAGTGCCACTTCACCTCTGCAAGGTGGAGGCCTTCATCAGCTTGATCAGTGGGATCTGGAGACTTTGATTGCTTCTGCAATGGCCTCAACTGTCCTGTTGTCTTTTTTTCATGTACCGTGTTCTTGCCTTTGCTGTGCTTTTCTTCAGAAAGAACTTGAAAGGGTCAAAGGTCAGTCCTCAGGAAAAAGACACACTGGTTCAGTTTCAATTTCAGTCGCAGTAGGGGATTGCAGAGGAAGCTGTAACCTGGTAGTGTCTTGTGGGGATTGTGCAGCAATGAGATTCCTACTAAAGCCATTTAGAGCGTTATCAGCACTAGCCAATCATTGTGGCCACTGTGGAGCACGGAGGACCATCCATCACGGCAAAGAGAGCAGGGCCCGGTCCGCCTCTGTCACAAGATAATGCATTGTGAGGAGAAAAAGGGGAGAAAAAAACGTCTCAAGGGTGAGGGTGAATGTCCTCCACTGTCCTTAAAGGACCCGTCTTATTTCAGTCTGGTGTAGTCTTTTACTGTAGGCGTGACTTGTGTGGTGCTGCCAACACAGAGAAAGTGAAAAACAGTCCATAACAAACACCAAAAATACAGAACTTACCCAGAAACTTCTAACCCTTCCCACATTTAACAACTATGTTTTTCTAGAAGCATCAGCCAAATGCCAGCAGCACCAGCAAGGCCTGAGCACCCCAAGCCAGAGGGCTCAATGTCCACCATCATCACCCAGTCTGGAGCAATGCCCAACACCCAGCCTCTGGAACACTGGGTTTATTAATGCCCTGACTCCTCCAACTGTTAACAAGTGAGAGAAATAAAGAGCCAGAGGATGGGAACAACCCGCACAAAGAAGAAATAAATGAGCAAAGAATGGGTGTTTAGAAGAACTCTTTCCTCATGGGGTTTTCCCCAGCAGCAGCAGCAGCAGCAACAGCAGTAGCAGCTGTCTTTAAACTGGAAGAGAGACCTGGCAGTGGGATGCGAGGTTACGTCCTACCTCTGCCAGAGAGAACTGAGTCTCGACAAAAAGAAATCCACAGCAGAGATTAGAGTGATAATATTTCAACTGAAATGAGGCTCTGCAGCCGCCAATCTGAGTGCCAGTGAGACATCGCAGAGAAAGGGTGGGAAAAAAAAGCAGAGTATGAGGTTTTTTTCTGAGTCCAATATGAGATAGATCAGGTCTATTATATTATCTAACTGCCAGAGTATATTTTTGTATTACTGGCAATAACATTTGCCCCATACAGTATGATGAAAGAAAAAAAATAATAATAAACAAGCCCTCTTTAATAAACATGTCTATCAGATAGCTGCTCTCTCATCACCACCAGGTCCTCTGACACCAGAAAGTGAGATAAGATTCACTAATATAAACAATATAACACATCGGTCATCTCACTGACAACAAATATTAGCAATACTGTGTGCACCAAACACATGCAGCTGTATATGCATAGAATTAAATGGTCGTTTTTCTGAAAGGAGTCTGGAATCATTTTGGTATCATTAGCCTTCGTTTTCTCATTTCTCATTTCGGGGGATCCGTACATGTTGGCCTGCTGTAAGCGCCTCTGTCCAACTTGGACTGTAAAAGTTGGATGTTGCTTTAGTCCAACCTTGGATATTCGTACAAAGTGATATTTCAATCTCAAAATCTTTATTGTGTTGTGACTTTTTTCTGCAGTGGATTTGGATTAAATGATGGAAACGATCTGGTAAAATTTTCCATGCCAAGGAAAATAGTTGCCCAGTGCGTAATAATGTGGTGTGCTGGTTTTAAAAATGACAAAAAAAATTAAAGACTTGGGGACCACTGTTCATTTTCAAATGAGAGGCAGCTGTACGCTTCCTGTTTCCTACCAACAGTCGACATTGGTTCAGTGTAGACATGACCACTATTGTTGCCTAACCTTAACCAAGTAGTCATTTCACCCCAGACCATCTTTTCCTTAATCCTAACCATTGCCAAACCATAACCATAGCTGTGTCAGATTATTAAAAAAAATTGAATAGCACTGACAGACGATGCCATCATGGAGGTCGTATCATAAAATACTTACATTTATCTGAAACACAGTGCACTGAGAATATTAAATTAAGTGGCGTTCCAGTAGTCAACCACCATGAGTTCATGTGTTTGACTTGGCGACCATTTCTACCCATAACGTCTGTCTGCGACTGTTAAAGACAAAATTCCACACTGACTTGTGTGTCTGGATGTCAGTCTTTGAGATTTAACAGTCATCTTCTATTGTCTTGTACCCAGTAATGTGTCTTTATGTTGATAAAGCAACTCTGCTGAAGATTGATGAACTTTCTCATTGGCCAAAGATGTCTCTCTTAAGAGATTGCCTGGCGTTTTTTGTTTTTTTTTATCAGCAACTACTGTCATCATATATTTACAGTGATGTCTGTATAATGCAGAGGAGTCGTCACATCTTAGCATATGAGAAAATGTTGAGACACACACAAGCCGGGCTGCATTCAGATGATCGAACTGATCAGATTTCACTTGAAATGTTCTATTTCTTCCTCCATTCCTCTCTTTTTCGTTAGGTGACTAAGCTGTGCTGTACTCTGTAATTTTCTATGCCCCAGTCAACTCTCAGTCTCTCGTGTTTCACCACCAGACTGGAGGCACTCCATGGGCAATTGTAGAGTGAGGAGTTCATGCACTCGTAATGAATGACGCCGCCACCTCCTCTGGCCTTTTACTCAGTCCTGAAATGACAGCCTAGCCTCGAAAACCTGAAATAAAACACCAGTTTCTTGCCTGACAGTAAGCTGTGTAGGATTTCCATGCACCTGACTAGTCTTGAAAGACGCTCTACCTCGGTTGACCCTCGGAGCGGGATGGGAAGGAAAAGTCATTTAGCATTGTGGCGCTCCACAGCATGACTCACTCCTCCTCTGCCAGAACCAGATGAGAGGGGGAACTTCCCTTCTTTCCTTCTTCAGCGACTCCTGTCTCTCCACTCCTTTCTCAGTGTTGACGTTTCCACAGCATGAGGATATTTATGTCCAGCTTCTTTTTCCCCTCCCAGCACAGTGTCAGACACATTTAAATAAAAAATAGAGAGATGGGTGTAAAATGAGGTGTGGGGTGGAAGTGATGGGGGGGGGAGTAATCTGGAGGGATATTTTATTTCCAGTACTGTATGGCTGCAGGCGTGTTTTATCGCTGGACGGGCCTCGGTGCTACAAAGCTGTTTCCAAGCACCTGTCTCATATTGGAGAGTGACGTTCTGCCTCTCAGTGTTGTTCGCTCCATCATTCCTGTGGCAGGCAAAGTGCTGGCAGACACTTTACGGCTATCGGTTCCATCTCCTGGGCTGGCACTGCACCCACACATATCTTCTCCTATGCATACACCAGTGCATTAAAAACATTTGTCTACTGCAGTAGATTAGAGTCACATACAGTGCGCAAAAGCATAATCTACTTATCAGATTAGATGTATATCCCGCTGTGAAATACATGCTGCAGCCCCTTGGTTTAATTCTTCAAGCGCACGGCCCACATTAAGAGGGCTGAGCGGAGAGAGGGATGACATGAGTCTCTTCAGAGTTCTGGCATCACTTCTTCAAAAGTTTACAGTCTCTATGAAATACTTGAACATAGCTGCAGTCCTGTAGGTCTCTTGTTTCAGGAAGATTAGCGATTAGAGGCAAATCAGAGAAGCAGAAAACACGATTTGTCTCAATTTAAGGATAATTGAAGTTTATATCAACCTGGGTCTTATTTTTATAGTTTTTCATCATTTCTATCTGGGCAATAACATTGTGCTCATTTTGTTGCTCGCTGTGATAAATAGATAGATTAGATAGACTGTTTATTAGCCACACGAGAGAAAGAACGATGGAATTTGTTCTTGGTACAGTTTATTATACTCTGCAGCACAAATTCATAAATGGACAACAGCAGACAATCTACATAATATCATGACACAACTCAGACATGAAATCAACATATCATTACAGACACACAGCCATATACAGTACAGTAGCTGCATGGTAATGCATGTTATGTTGTATGTAAGGATACTAGCTGAGAGTCTTGGACAATGACCTGTAGCACTTCCCTAAAGGAAGGAACTGGTTGAGGTGATGATGTGAGGGGTCGAAGATGATCATTCTTGCTTGTTTTACAGTTCAAAAACTCAGCTGAGGGAAGTGGATTGCCTACGATTTCGGATACAGTCCTATTGAGCTTTTTGCGATGATGTTAGTTTTCCATCTCTAATGTATGTTTTGACAAATTTAAAAGAATCGTTGATGATGACGGGGTCACAATTTATTAATGCAGATCTAGGGGGAGTGCTACAAACGAGACTGATTGTGAGGCTACTTAATTTGTTGTGTTTGATTCAGCAGTTTTCTGCTGATGATGTGTCATGTTTCAAGCAATGTCTCCAACACTTTTAGCTGTAAAGTGTTGAAATGATGTCACGTCAGGATACTTACAGTCAACTGTATGTGTTGGAGCAAACTGGATGCTTGTTGTGCATTCTGTTTGTATGCGAGGTATTCCCTGGTCTTAGTCTTTTTCTTGTTAAGCAGTTGCTGTTCTCTGTTTTCTCTTGTTACTGTGAGAGTATTGATTATTAATGATTCAGGCTTTAAGTAGAATGCAATACGTTTGTTAATTTGTCAAATTTTCTAAACTTAAACCACAACAGAACAATGCACCCACAAGCAATTTAACCTAAACTGTTAGTCATTTCTATCTGAGATTATTTTAAAAGTAAACTGTTCTTTCCACTGTCTTTCAGTCTGGCAGGTTGTAGTCCCATCAGATCCTCCACCGCCCCCATCCTTGTGGATCTGGCACACAGCAACTTTCACTTAAAGGATGTCAAATAGGACAAAAAACACAAACTGTCACACAATCAAAACGGTTTTAAACAATCCCATAGTTTCCAAAGTAATTTGGAAGAGGAAAGGATGGTGGACGGTAAAACTATGACCCAAAGTGTATGTTGTAAACATCTATCACAGTTTACAGGCCGACTTTATGGCTCAGCTTTGAGCTACCACTTGTAGTTATGCATGCATGCGGTTTTCCTGAGCAGTGACAGATTGTTGCCAACGCTGGGGAATGCCAACTTTTGGTTTTAATCTTCATATAAAGTAGCTTAATACGGCTGAAACATTGGCTCGTTTACAACTTGTCTGATTGTCTGAACAGTCGTGTTTCTTCCCCAGTCATATTCTTAATTGTTGCAGAAACATTTCTGTGCCACAAATTATTCTCTAAATGTGTTGCATACACAAGTGGAGACCTCATCTCTTCACTTTTTGTACAGCTATTCTGCAGAAACCAGGTTGTGGGGCCACATCAATGAGCTTAGCTTTTAGACCGCGAGTCACTATGTCTGATGTCTCTGGACTTGCCCTTATATTGATCACAGATTCTAGTTCAGTGGACAAACACAGACACAAAGCCAGAGCAGGCTCACATTCCCATATCCACTCTAACATGATGGTGCCTATTGATTGCGCTCATCCCAATGGCTGCTAATAAATACCTTGTTGCTTCAGCTGCTGTAGTTTTTTCCCTGAGCTTGCATCTCTCCAATATGGATCACCAGTGCTGCGTAAATCTCCCATTTGCTCTAAGTACGACCACCTGCCATTACTTTCTAATAAAGATTAAATATATAATATATAAAGATTTAAGATGCTGGATAATGGTGTCGTGGCGAATAGATGGATAATGATAATAGATGGCTTTAAGAAGAGCAGAGCCATCAGGGAGGGCAGGGAGGAAATCAGGAAATGAATAGCTTCAGTAATGTGTGTCCACTATGTGTGTGTGTGTGTGTGTGTGTGTGTGTTTGCTGGCAGTATTTGCATTGTACAACACAGGGACAGCAGGCTGTGTGGCAGCCTTCCATTTGTTTAATTATTTTTTTTCTTTTTTCTACCCAGCTGACAGGTCTTCACTCATTCAGAGTGTTGTGACATTTTGTAGCAGCAGCATCTAGACAGCAGAGTGAATGACATTAAACCAAGCTTCTCAGCCTTCTGTCTTCTCTCTGAGCCTCTGTACAGTTCCTTTGCTGTGATGTCTTAGTGTGGGTCACCTCAGGCATAATGATCACCGTACTGCTTTATCCGTTTATTGGAGAGAGTAAAACATACACAAGTTGACATTCAATGAAAATATTGTCATTTTGATTTTTTTAGCCTTTTTAGCAGCTGAGAATTTACTCATTTACTATTGAATGGATTGCCATGAAGTTTTGTACAGATATTCATGGTTCACAGAGGATGACACCTACTGACTTTGGTGATCACCTGACTTTTCTTCTAGCACACTAGGTTGACATTTATGATTTTCAGTGAACTATCTAGACAACTCTTTGATAGATTTCTGTGAAATGTGTGTGAAATTTGGCCATTCATGTTCCCCTGAGGTTGAATTTTTGTAACCACGGAGACTTCCTGGCTTCATCTAGTGCCATCTGTAGTTTCAGCTGTGTTTTGTTTCCTGCTAATTTTAAATTACATATTATACCTGCTTAACTTTAGCATCTTAGCATTGTCACAGTACTAATGTTAGCATTTAGCTCAAAGAACCATACAGAGCAGCTAGTATGGCTATAAGACTTGTTTTAGCAAGTTTTGCATTACATGTTTGGTGAAATTTGTTGTAATACAGGATTGTTATCAAATGTGTTGGCAAAGGGGGTGTTGTTTAGCTCAGTTGGTAGAGCAGCCGCCCCATGTACAAAGGCTCAGTGTTTGCCGTGGCGGCCCAGGGTTCGAATCCAACCTGTGGTCCACATTCCTGTCACTCTTCAGCTGTCTCTATCAAAAATAAAGCTTGAAAAGGCCAAAACAATATCTTAAAATAAATAAATAAATAATGTGTTGGCAAAGTAGATTGAAGGGCTGTCCCATAAAAGTCGATTACTGAATTCTACAGTTGAGACGATCCCGGGTAGACTCGCATTTAGTCTGCACTTTCTTTTTAGCTGTGTCATTATACACACCCCTCAGAGATTGAGTTCATTACTTCGGTTTGTTAATTCAAATATTAAAAAATTAAATTAATTAACAAATTAACAGATTAAAAATATAAAAATACAAATGATATATATATATATATATATATATATATATATATATATATATATATATATATATATATATATCTTAGAGATATTTTAGAAATGAATGATTATTCACTCTGATCATGGACTCTGGTGCATTGCCATTGCCATTTTGTGAGCTGGGCATGGAAGTTCATTCTTGACCATATGTTTGTAATAAAATCTCAACATTCACTTATTACTTCACTTTGAGATGTGGTTGACAGATCAGTAAAACGTAGTTAGGGTACCCTTGAGCTTAGATTGTTTTGTCACGCAACTTCTTAGCTCTTTTCTTTTTGCAAGACCTTCTCACGCGGGGAGCATAGGGACAGAAAATCTGATTATTTTTTGTGGTGGGAAATGGTAAACGTCAGAAACGATGAGCACAGACAAGGCAGTAAGTGGAGTGGGAAAAGAAGGGGAGAGAAACAGACATTTCTCTGACTGTATCCACCTACTGAAACAATGCTAGAATGGTTGGAGGGAGGAAATGGAACTAAAAGAGAGAAAGAGGATTCATAAGGAAACATAAATAGACAAATTCAGAAAGAAAAACAGCGTGAAAGTGCAGACAAAGCAGGTTCTTTGCTGGAGTCCCGTCTTCCTTCAGAAAACAAGCCGTGAGTTCCGCTGAGCTCACGCATCAAGGGCTCCTGTCCCTCTGGCCGTTACCCACGAGCACCAGGGCTGGACACCCATCCCATCCTGTCCCAGAGAGACGCATCGTCTGACACGGTCGGGGTGGAGGGGCAGGTGCTGTGTCCCAGCAGGATGACGGGGAGGGGGGAGGGAGGGACAATGTATGCAATTCCTGTCTGGCACACAGTCAGGCTCTCACGGGAACAAGGCACAGGAAATGTGTGTGTGCGTACACGCTACTATTGGGACTCTGCCCCCCGCCTCTCTGAAAGTGAAAATCTGGTGAGGCAGCAGGCATAGGTAGAAAAAACTGCAATGCACTTGGAAGTGATATAAGGTCAGCAGTACTGTATATGCACACACACACACACATGCACACACACACACACACACTCTATAAATGCATTTCAGCAGGTTGTAAAAGTCAAGCGACCCATTTGAGCCACATTAAACCCAAGCAACATCTCAGTCTGCATGAAACAAATTCATCCAAACTCCCACAGACTCAATAATGTGGAGTCAAAAGCTTAATTACAAATAAATCAGTTCATCTGTCAGACACTTGAGCGTCAGATAACTCCAGCAGGTTGAACTCCAAAAGGTTACTCAGTGGTGAAGTCCACAAAATCTCTGCTGCTCTATGTGTAAAGTCATATATTAAAGTTGCAAAAGGCAGCACACACTTTGACAGCCTAATGTGGTGGTGAGACCAGTGGGACTTCATTATACGGGATGACTTCCATATGTCTTCTTGTCAAGTGAAAATACAGGTGATGAGTCGAGTGTTCAGGATGTTTACTTCAGCTGCAATTTGGAGATTAGACTGATAAGTGTATTCTAACCCCTGGATCCCACCGGGCATGGCTCTGTGACATTGCAGCCTGCCAGACTGTTAAGTTGCACAGATTTGTTCGTCTTTCCTCGGTTTATGTGCTTCTACAAGGCTGTGCAGCTAAATGGTTGGTGTTTTATTTTGAAAATTGGCTGGATTCTCTATACTATTTCAATGTTTGACCTCTGAGCGTGATCTGCTCTGTGCTGCTTGATACAGCTGGTAATGGCATCCATCAAAAATAGTCGTGTATTCTCCGCAGAGCGGAGAGCTGCTTCTGGGCAGCCTCTGGTAGAATCACAATCATTATCTAGTACGGTCACGACCATGCCCAGTGGGGTTCAGCCTTTAGAGCTATAGTGTGCATAGCCATACCTATCTCCACAATCCACACTGAAGAAGCGCTGGAGAAGGTCTGACTGAACACGCAGCAGTGCTCCTGCAAAATGTGTCAGGAAGAATTTGTTTGGGTGAAACATTTGCATGTGGGGAGGTGAGCCCCCATTAAAATGGCAAAAATCCAAGCAAAAAAGGGGTACAGTAACTTGCAGGTTTTATGGTGTAGGTTGTTGTCTCGGAGGCCTTCGTTATTTCACGCAATGACGGGAAAGACTCAGATAGCAAAAGGGGAGAACAATGCAGACTGAAATAGTCACCTTGATGGCTGGGTTATAACAGCCTACTTCCTGTGAGTCAGACTACAGTATGGTATGTGGGGTAGGCACTGTTCCTGGGTTCAAATCCACCAGCTGTCTTACGTGTTACTGTGTGGAGTTAGCATTTTTCCCCATGTCTGTGGGTTTCCTGTCTCAAAGACATGCAGGTCAGGTGAATTGGAGACTCTAATTTGCCCTTAGGTGTGAGTGTGAATGTGGTTGTCTGTTTATATATGTGTGATAGTCTGGAGACCTGTCCAGGCTGTATCCTTCTTCTCGCCTGATGTGTGCTGGAATAGGCAACAGCCCAAGGATATTCATGCACCAGGGAAAATGAGTGTAGAAAATTAATGGATGGTGAATGTATATCACTGTATGCGTGTTGACTGAATCAAGAAAAGGAGACACCACCATGGAAAAGTTTCTATAATCTATAATCAATTTGTTCCTTAAAGCTTGTTCAATCTGTCCTAGCTCATATTTTGTGTTAAATTTAAATCCATTGGAAAATATGCACCGCAGCCTTCAGCCTCAGTCAGTACGTTCACAGTCGAAACAAATGAGTGGCAGCGAAGCCAAGGCAGAGTTTGAAATGATCCTCTGCGGTGCTGCGGGCTAAGTGGAAACCAAAGCGTAGGTGCAGGGTGGAGGAAGTGTACAGGAGTGGGTGAAAGCAGGTGTAATGGGTGCTGGGTGTGAGAGCAGGAGGAGGCTCTGTTAAGGCTCCTGAAGGTGTCGTAGGCTTGATTCAATAAAACAGACTCACTGCATGCTGAAGATGTAGCTTTTTCCAACACGGAACAGGTTCGTCGTGATTCCCAAAAGAAATTAAATCACATCAATTAAGTTTACAAGAATGTAACAAATTTACAGTCATAATTATTTCATGATACGGAAATTCTATTATAACATGCATGAAAAATGCATGATGGGTGCTGTGTTACAACTCCTTGCTCACAGCTGAACAGCATTAGATGAAATCCAATCTGCTTGCCAGGATTGTTGCCACCAATGTTGAAATCCATTGCATTAAAACTGTCATTTATCACCTTAAGTTACACATCTTAAGTTACTTATTTTACATAAATACATCATGTGTCTGCTTCTATCAACGTACAACTCACAGTAACAGTGATTTATCCTCATGGAATTGTTTCCATTTTATGTCTGGTTGTGACAAAAGGCCTTTCATTCACAGGGTGGGATGTGTTTATACCTCTTGTTTGTTTTGGAATAAATGGAAAAAGAAGTCTACAGTTGGTGGTTACCATGAGATTATAGTTACCAACGTTAAACGGGCAAAAGATAAACCACCACCTACATAAGCGGAAACTACATCTTAAGAAAGTCCCAAAAAAGACACTAATTACATCGTTCCATAGAGGTGATATCTGGGAAGTGTGTTATAAATCACCAAAAATGAATATGATGAGAAAAGGACCTCACAGATGACCGTTTTTAAAGGGTAATTTCAGTGTTTTCAGCCACATTTTTGCTGCTGGTGTCTGCACGCAGTCTGAAATATGTATAGTAAATTGATTGGGTGAAATATGTGGCATGTTTTTGGTTCATTACAATGGAAGTCAGAGGAAATGATAATGCCACTGGAGTGCACACGGCTCAGGAGTTGCACTGTGACAATACTATCATAAGCAAAACAGTATTTTATCACATTGAAAACACCAATTGGAAGTACAATATGTATCCTTAAGCTGAGGTCAACTTCCCTTTGTTATTCTTACACAGCTGCTTTATCTTAAGGAGATCATTTTTACATAAAAGGCAGCACTACTCTTTACTGTACTTCTCATATGCACTGTCTTACAATAAAAAGCTGTCTTATATTCCTCACCAATAAAACAGACACACACACACACACGGGCCAGACAGATTGAAGTTGGCATCCGTGGCCTAGATATGAAGATAGTCGGTGCTATAGCTCTTATCCAGAGGAAGTGGAACTCGACGGGGAGAGGCAGCCTGGTGCCAGAATGCAGCCAGGCCTCGGAGAGGAGAGGAAAAGGGAGGATGTTATCGGTGTCTCCATCTGTGGAGGGTGGCACAAGACAAGATGAGAGACACACCTTTCATTAACCTTCACCTTCCTCCTCTTGTTCTCTCCCTGTGTCTGTGTGTGTGTGTGTGTGTGTGTGTCTTTGTGTTTATGTGGTCAGATCGCAGATAAAACAGCAGACCAGTGAGTGTGTGTGGAAAGTTACAAAGAGCAAGAAGCTCTTAGTCATGCAGAGTTTTCCAGTTGTTCCACATGTTACATTTTTGGTGATTTATCACATATATGATAGTTTGTATATTTGGTTGCTGTCACTGGAGGATGAAAAAACTGGCTTACAAAATAAACCTAAAACACTGTAATGAGACGCATTGAGCAACAGAAATGAAAATCTATGTGTACACATTCAGTGAACTGTTTCATATTTTAAATGGTTTTACGTGGATTGCGAGTAGAAGTGGACATAAATGGTTGATGTGCGGGTGGTCCTGAGCTTCGACTGTTTATGTCCACCTCAGTTGATAAATATCAAAAGCAAGGCCATTGTGCTACACATTTCTGCACAGCACATTGATCAAATCAAAGCAATTTTACTGTTTTAGATTGAAATTAGCATATTCCAGGTTAATGGGTGCATCAGTCTGACTCAGTTAAGCTATCCCCCTTGTATCTATCAAACATACATGATGTAATAAAAAAATGAACAAACATCATTTCATTGGTCACTGATCAAAGACGGAAGAGAAAAAAGTCAAAATCATCAAAAGTGAAGATCCTTGGTTTTCAGGTTTTCAGACAGTGACGATGCGCTCCATTCATTCTGAAAGTCAAATCAAAAATACATTTAAAAAAAATTCAAACACAACCTAATCCTTCAAATCCCCAAAAGTTACAATAACAATAAATGTTCAGTGTATGTGCCCAGTCACACCAGAAACAGGCTCACAAACTCAATCACACGTGTCCTTATGAAATAGGTTTAGCAGCCAGCTGCTTTGTCATGTAGCGACCGTTTTCCATGCGGAGAAAAGAGATACCGTGTTCAAAGATGGCGTTCCATTCATTCCAATGAAATCTTTCCTCCATGTTTTTATGCCTGCATAGAGCATGTGCATTACAACCTCTCTGGATGACGCTGATGAGCTCCACTGCTGAAAGCTGCTGATTCATTCACTATGGTCAGTTCAAAATTTGGTGTTAAAGAAATTAATATGATAGCTTCCTCAATTTTCCACCAAGATGAATTGATTTTGTGGTGTAACAAAATGAAAAAAATCACAAGATGAGGTTTTTTTTTTTGTCATTTTTAGTTTATGTCATTGCTTTTTCTAAGCTGCTATGTAATTTGGTTTAATGGTGCAGACCACTGTAATGGCTCTCTGCTAATATTAAGTAAATGTGAGAAAGCAAACAGAGAATATAAATACTCTGTTGTGTTTGCTCTCCATGTCCTACAGCTGTCTCCTGCTGTAATGTCCACTTCCCCACACGGATCATTAAAATTTCATCTCATCGTATCTGCCTCAGTCAGTGTAACTAATTCAGGAAGTGTTGACCAACAGAGTAATATTTTTCAGCAACAGTTGACCTTTGTCAGACTGAAAGTGTTATGATGAGCAGACCTGTAGCTTAACGCTGGCTGACAGCCTTGTCATGTAAGATTTGATTGGTGCCAAGGGGTGTGTCAGACACTGACATAAAAAAGGGGAAAAAGAAATTGGGCTGTTAACATTCATGAGAAGTGATCACCATGTCAAAGGGAGAGCATCCACTTGTCATCGCTCAGACAGCACTGATCTATATGACTGGCCATCTTTCTTCTGTTCGGCCCTGTGATGTGTGATCTGTCCTATCTGTCCTATCTGTCCTTTCTTTCTTTCTTTCTTTCTTTCTTTCTTTCTTTCTTTCTTTCTTTCTTTCTTTCTTTTTTCTCCCTCCCTACCTTCCTTTCTAGCCCTCCTTCCTTCACTTGCTTCATCCCTTCGTTTTCCATTTCTTTCCTTCTCCTTCTCTTCTTTTTTCCTGTCACTTCCTTCCTTCCTTCCTTCCTTCCTTCCTTTTTTCCTAACTTCCTTCCGTTCCAGTCTTTCCATCCTTCTTTTCCTTTCTTCCTTCCTTCCTCCTTCCTTCCTTCCGTCCTTCCTTCCTCCCTTTCTAGTCTTTCTCTCCTTTCTTCCTTTTCCTTTGTTCACTTCCCTCCTTCCTTCCTTCGTACCATCCTTCCTCCCTTTGTTTGTTTGTTTGTTTGGTTGTTTCTTCCTTCCTTCCTTCCTTCCTTCCGCCCTTCTCTTCTCTTCCTTCTGTCTATTTAAGACCTTAAAAACTGTCTGATCAATCCAAGCATCATCCTCTGCCTTTGTCAACTTTTATCACCCAGTCTGCAGTGTGATCTGAAATCAGGTCACGGTCCTCATTCAAAAAAATGCAGACATATTGTAGATATGAATAACTACAGCCACAAGAGATGTTTAGCATCATGAAGCAGATCTCGAGGCTTGACGTAAAATGCTATGTGTTAGCATATCCCCGCTTATCAGCCACCTGTCCATCCAGCCCCCTGTGCTCAGTAGGCAGCCCAAAGCACCTGAGCTGCTGGTCGATCTTTCCAAACCAGAAGCCCAACTGTTGTGACTGTGGGTAACATGTGACTGTAAGCTTTAATGGGCAGTCTAAATCACAGGCCTGTCACTCTGTGCCTTCATTCAGATTAATGTGCACACTGACCGACCAGGCATTAAGCCCCACAGGCCCTCTCAATGACACACCTCAGTGCTCTGTGGCTCTCTGCTGCACACCTGCTGCACAAAAATGCACACTGAAAAACCCACACTGAGGCTTGTCACGGTCACTAAGAAGCACGTGCACTCAAAACACAAACACATCTTCACCAGGAAAAGCCAATAAACCAGAACTCTGTAACCCTGGGAAGAGATGAAATGGAAAGAGTGAAACAATGGGAACTTCAGGGAATCAAATGTGCCTTTACTGTGGAGTTCTCCAATAAAAACACAACTATGGCCTTGTTTCTTACCTCATCTCACCCTCCTTCAGGCGTTAGTTAGCAGCTGAAACATACTTCAAGATGCAGGACCAAACCTTCATGATTAATATTTTGGGTTTCCATTCGAACTATCCAGTATTTTTTTTGACATGAGACAAAAAATATGACGTGAATCTGGTGTTTTCCTGACACATAAAAAAAACAAAGTTGAAGATTCAACATCTGATTAAGGATCAAAAGACTGAAAGCAAATGTTTTTTATATTAAGGAAGCATTAAAGTAAAAAATGATCTGAAATATGTCTCCTCTGTTTAGCACTTTAATGTGTCATCATTCACTTAAAAATATGTTTTCAAAACAGAGCTTTAGACACCAACGTTATCAACAGTCCCAGTCATTGCCACAAAAAACAACTCATCCAAAAGAATCAAACGTTAACTATTAATTCTCTTGGATGTGACGATGAATTAGTGGCTCTTTTTATTTTCTTGGGATAAGTTCTGTAGTGGCACCAGATGTTGCTGTCTTTAAAATGCTCATAAGTCACACTGGTGTCTACTCTTTTTGCACTTTCTTGGAGCTCAGAGTAATTGCCAACAGCATCTGGATAATTGTAATGAATAAAGTTTCATCGTAAATTGGAGAGGGGAGGACGGATGAGATATGAAAGGATGCTCTGCCCCCATTTGGTGGCAAAGAGTAATGCAGCATTTAACGTTCAGGACTAAGACCTCATATAGCACCAACACTCAGCACTTTTTAACTTTGTGGATATTCTCTTTGATGATAAATTTAGTAGTATTCCCAAGCTGCACCAAACACTGACATGATGGTTTAGATATTTGTGATCAAACACTTACACTGTACATGGGCAGACTACTTAAAAGGCAGCAGAGGATTTCTGCAAAAACACACTAACAGTAGATTAGTAGAATTAAAGAGCATTTTCCTGAATCAAAGGTACATTTTTACACAAAGACTGTGACCTGACTTAAAAGTATCAAGTGGCAGATTATGCAGACGTTTATGTGTCCTAAACCACCACATTATAAACTTTAAGACAAGCAAGCATTTTTATTGTTCTGTAGTAAATGGCAACGAACTTGGTATTTTTCATGAGAGCCAAGGGGATGGATTGAACAGTTATACCTATGACAGTAATTTTTTTCAGAAGAAAAACAGCAAAAAAATACCAGAATATATCGCAAGAACACCCCCTACAAGGATTTCAAGGTTTATTACTTTAATCGTTGTGGACCTGCTCCGAGGTTTACAATTTAATACGTATCCTGCAGCTGTGAAGAAGGTTAATATAATGTTCAACAACTTAGAACTCAACTAAAAAGTAGTGAAGCTTCACAACTCACTGTGGACTTGTATCACACAGTTGGGGAGCCTGCTCTGGGTCATCTCTGGGTAAGAATAGTTCTGGTTATTCTGGGTCCAAACAGATTTCAGAGACTTGGATGGGTGAGTGTCATGGGGGTTTGTCCTTCACTGGTGATCCTAAAATGAGGACAGAGTATATTCAACAGCAGTAATCACACAAATTTATGTATTTATTCTAAAGACCTTTACTCAGTGATTTAAATTTTTGTTATTTTTATCAATTTAAAGCAGCTCTAATTGTGAATAAAATGTGAATAATAACATAGGGTCAAATGACAATATATAACAACAAAACTCTGCATTTTCCTCTCTGCTCTATAAAGCGTTTCAGTGTCTTTCAGCTCATTGTTTTGGTTTTCCGGCTTACAACTGTTTTTACTCTCACAGCTCTCATCAGCATTGTTTCAAGCTAAAAAGCTCAGATAACCCTCTGTACACTACCTGTCCAGTAACAATTGTCAGTTAGTGGTTAATGACTGGCTGGTGAAGGTGGAGCATTTAGCAGCTCAATTTGTTTGTTGGAGAGCAAAACAGAAGTAAAAGGAGGCTAAGTATTGGATCTACACTCACCAGATGGCTAGAAACATGATTTAAATGGATGTTGTTCCATATTAGCTAAATGTGTACGTTAACAGGTTTACCATATCTAGCTGATAATATATCAGAGTTGTGTTAGCTTGTTTCTGCTGCCTCAAAGTAGCCAGCAGCTCTCTTAATGTTTAATGTTATTTGACTGTTTTTACAGTTTACCAAGACTGAAAAAGTTGCACAGCAAAAATAATGGTAGGGTGTTACACTTTTACATTTAGAACCCCAGAAAAGACTGAGTTTCCTACACCTGCAATAACAGATTACATTCATTTATAGTTTTGCTTTTTTTTTTTTTCTGGTCTCCACCACCTCCTGAGAGGAATATCTGGCTGCTGAATACTCCACTATATTCACCAGCTGGTCTTTAGCTGAGTCTATAGATAGTGTACAGCCTTTTAGAGTTTTATCTCTTAAAACAGCTGCCTGCTGAAAACAGCATTATGATAGCGATAAGAGTAAGGTTATCACAAAAATAACACAAAAAATGTTAAACTTCAATACAAAACTAGTACAAAAAACAATATCTCTTTTGATACCATAACAAAAAGAAGACAAAGTCCCACAAATCAGCATCAGTATCAACATCATACATGATGGTACGTAATGAAGTAGATTTTTTCCCCATTTCCGTTAACACTGGTTGGTACTTTTGATACTATAGATGATCTTATTTTTTTAAGATTTTAACTCTTCAAAACTAATCTACAAAACATCTGACTGGTAACCTATTGGTGCACAGATACATGTGTCACTTTTTCAATGTGACTTCAAAGCAAAAACATTAAACGCTGAAACTTCTCATACTAAAGAACCAAAAATATTAAACATATTGGGCCATGTAGGACCTCATCATTCACAGAAAGAAGCTGACTGAGTTCCCCACATCCAAAATCTTTTGCATCATCAGCTGAAATTAAACACAGCTTGCCAGTACTTCAAATAAACTATAAACCAATAACTAACTGTTTCTCTGGTTATGTGAGGTCATAGCTGCTCAATCACAGCCTGTTTAATCCTTCAGACAAACCAAAGCTAAATGTTCCAGTCAGCTATAAAAAAATAAAAATAAATGTACATTCAAGCTTACAGGTCAAAGCTTCTTGTCCTTAAATATTCTGGCCCTTTTCTCTGTGTGATGTCGTCGATATGTTGTTTTCCATTTCACTACACTGAAGTAGTCCTTCAAACAGCCTTTTTTTTTTTGGAACAAATCGCTGCCATTTTCCCCTCCTACTTCTCTTCATTGATGGAAGACCCCTCACATAGTAACTGAACAATGCTAGATTTTTATGGCAATGTTAAGGTAGTAATCATTCTGACATTTGCCACTATGATTACTCTATGAATTGGCCTCCCTTGGTTAGGCCTTCTTATAATTTCCAGACCCCTGGTTGAGAGTGGCTCTGTATTACACCAATTAGAGGGGTGAGTCATATGTCACTGGCCACAGGAGAATTCAGCCTCCTCCACTTTGTGCTATAAATTTACCTCTGGCTGTTCCACTGTCAAGGTGTGTTGTCATTCTGCCACTGAGTGACAGGTGAAACTGAGATGTTGTCTACATCCTGAGGACAGGGCAGTGTGGAGAATGTGTGTGTGAGCAGGAGAAAGGTCAGGATTCAATCTGGTATGATTGCAATTGCAGTTATTCATGTCCTTTTAATCATTTTTTTTTCTATTTTGCATGTGTCATGTGCCATGTTTAGACAACGTACAGAAAAGTCCATTGAAGGATTTTCTTCACTTTTCCCTGAGTGCACAGTGAGTAAAACGACAAACTTTGCTCTTTTTAAAATGTATCGAGCTCTTTCACAGTAATGTCAGGGGCTAGGCCCAACCCCAAAGGCTTAATTAGATTAATGGAAGGGATGGAGAGGATCTAATGACCTATCTCCCTGCATCGCCGGACAGCGGAAAGATGGAGAGGCTTGAAAAAGTGCATCGGCACTGCTTCCTCCTCCACTCATCCTCTCCTCTCCTCTGCCCCAGACAAGTCAATGGTCCTTGAGAACACTCGGAGATACATTACACGAAGCCCACGGCTGAGTCAGGCCCCGTCTGCATCATCACTGTGGCACTTCGTTGGTCGTTCCCCAGCGTGACAAGAGGCATGGAACAGCAGAATATGGGCCATGTGGGTGGGCGATAGTGGTGCAATTTTATTCTTAACGACAAGCGGCGTATGAGTGTCTCACTGAGATAAGGGATAAATGAAAACAGCAAAATATGCAAAGATAATGAAAATGACAATGGAGAGATTTATGAGCGTAAATAACCATGCTTATAGCCTCCCCCTATGTGTATCATGCTGATTATGTCAGCTTAATGTATTCATAATGTGGAGTCTACATAGTGTGAATTACTGATATGTACTGGTACATTAATACAAAGAGAAAACATGTATGAAAACTTTTCAGATTTAGCTGAACATAGAGCCACCATGCAGAGTTTTTTATATAGCGTATATAATCATATATAATGAAGGAGTGGGCCCCCAGTCAGTTCTCTTGTGCCACAAGCATGTGCACAAGATGTATGTCTATGGCCATGTGGATGGCACGACACAGTTTGGATGGTTTCACACAGTGGGGAGCCGTATCTTATATTTTTGAAATTATTTGCTGTGAAATATGAATGTGTCTATAAGAAAATTTTGTAGATTATTAATACAACTTAAAAAAGATACATTTTGTCAGTCAATCATATTTGACCTCTAAGAGGGAATGTGCTTTTATTGTTAAATATTGACAAGTTCCTCCAAGGACAGCTGTTTCTGCAGCTGAGGAAAATTGTTGTTGGTAACACTGCTTTCGTGAGAAAAGAAAATTGCTGTTGAATTTAGTCCAATAGTGAAGATTCACCAATACCAGCGTGCTAAAAAAGGTGGGAAAGAAGAGGATTGCAAAGTGACATGCATGCAAGTTTCATCCTTTAGTTAAATGTCGAAGAAAATGCTCTGAAGACTTTTGCTAGGTCGCAAGGCTTTAATAAAAAATACTAAATTAAGAAGACTAGCCAGGGTACTTTACTACATTTTGTAATACAACGTGAAAATAATTTATTTTTGTTCCATTTTATTTCACTATAATTGACCAAGCTTCACTCACCAATATGTGGTGTCACATATTCAACAAGATGTGGGTTATGCAATGGTCCCGACATAAGTACAGTGGTAACATTTCATTGACTATAAGTGCTATAACTATAAGTACAAGTTTCAGGTTTATTTGTCATGTGTAACACAGCAAAAGCAAAAAGCAGTTGCTCTGACTCCAGAGGTTTAATGCAGTCTGTGTGTATTCACACACATGTATTATGTATCCTTGAGTGTTTCAGTCCAGCTTTAGTGGTCACCTATAAGCCTCTTGAGATCTTATATGAGATGGTCATGGGCTTAAAGAGGTCACTAATGGTGGTGGGGGCTATTCTTTGTGCAAGAGTATTAGTGCTGCTAAAAGCAGTCATAGCAAAGGGACCTTTCAGCTCCTTAGGAATCACTACATAGTCATCTATAGACGGCAAAGCAGATGCACCTTTAGGTTTCTAGACATGTTTGGCAAGTTTAAGGGCCTCTTGAGTGGCCCACAGGTGCCAGCTACTTCTGGGACCACCAGCGCAACCACTGACCCAGCTCCAGCTCCAGCTCCTGCTCCAGCTTCTGCTCCAGCTCCTGCTCCAGCTTCTGCTCCAGCCAAGGTAAGACTTGTTTGAAGGTAGAAAACAGTGTGTTGTATATTCACAGCTGTAAAATATTGTTATTACTATCTACCTAATGTCCCAAAGGGTATTATATTTTCCTGTCATGCTCTTACAAGCTTTCAATTGCTTCATATTGTTCAACATGTGCCAGTAACATCAGCAGCCAAGTCCCAAATCAAGCATGACCACGGAAACAATTAAATATCCCATCCAGCCTGTGATACAGCAAGTTTGGTTACATTTGTTTCTCCTGGGATCACAGCAGTGGCTTCTTATCTGCTCCTCCATCCATTCAATTTGCTCAGTACTCCTGCCAACAAAGAATCAAATGAAATTGTTTCATTACACGGACTTTATTGAAATCGCTCATTACCCAACAGGCACTTTTGAATTTTATTCATCTCTAACGCAGTCTGTTTTTAAAAGGCAAACAAGTCATTTGTCAAAGACTAAATTCACTGTTCTTTAAAAAAAAAAAGCTCTCTAAATTAAAATGTCTCACTAATGACCGTGGTTTGACTAATGAAGCAGAGCATCTGACTTTGTGAAATGTTGATTTGTGGTGTAGGAGGAGAAGCCAGCCGATAAGGAGAATGAGGCCAAGACAGTGGACAAACCGCAGGGTAAGTCATCACTCACTTGTTACTAAATTACTGAAGGTCCTTTTTTGTTTTGTGTCGTGTCAGACGGGCTGACGGTCACTGACCTCACTTACGCCTGTGGTTAAAACAGTATCCCAGGCAGATCGGGGTCTTACAGGGAGTTCAGGAATACGTTGTGACTTTCACGTGGAGCTCAAAAAGGCTGTAATCAGCTTTGTGTGCAGAGATATTGATAAAGAAGAAAATCACATCATTAAGTCAACAAAGGGGCACACAAATGACACAAATTGACTTATGACAGCTTATCAATATGAAAATTTCAGCTCTGGTCAGCTTGTCCTCACCTTATTGTCTTGGTCCAAACTTAATTGTCCCTGCTGTCTGAGGTCTATAAAATAAATTGAATTTCAGCAGCCTGTTGATTGTGGGGCTCTTTGTTCAGACACCTGTCCTGCAGCAAACTCAATGGGTGAGTCATTCGTCTAGGTCCTGTCACCCAATGCAGCTGATTATACCCTCAGAAAACCAGAGAGAGATGCAACTTAACTCCTGAACAATCCTCCAATTGTAACATCAATGGTCTTATGGACATTATGAATCACATTCATAACTTCTGTTCAGTCTATACACACTTTGTTTTCCTCTTCAACAGTATGTCTTAGTATTTTATTCAAACAGTGCACCGCAGATGGATTCTTGAACGCAGGTTTCAAACATTACCATATCATAATTCCTTCCAAAGTTATTCATATTTTATAGCCATGTGAGCTATATAGAGTCATTTGGTGGGCACTGTTTTTCAAGGAACTTTAAACTCTTAAAAAATGCCAAATACTTCCCGTTTTAACAATAATGACACCATTTGTAAGACACTTTTCAAACGCAAAGTTACAAAGTGCTTATAACTTAAAAAAAATAAATAAATAAGGAAATGAAATGCAACAAAATGCAAAAGATACAATCGTGCAATGCTTCAAAAACGAGTAGTAATATGTTGACAGGTAAACAGTGAAGGGAAGCGTAGTATTGTATAATGTGTATAATGTGGTTTCTGTCTTAGAAAATGTTAAAAGCCCAGCAGTAGCATTTTGTGGGAGTTGTAGTCTTTGCATGCATTACAAAGATCATGTCTACAGGAGATGTAAAGTGTAAGATTGTTCCCCTTTTTCAAAATCAAATCTAGCAGCAGCCCCAGCCCCTGCTCTGGCCCCTGCTCCGGCTCCTGCTGCTGCTCCGGCCCCTGCTTCAGCTCCAGTCCCTACAGCAGCCCCAGCTAACCCTGACCAAGCTGGACCTGAAGGGTAGGACACACACCCTAGCTAGCTTCTGTGTTTCCAATTGTTTAACCAACAATCACAATGACATTAACCCCACTTCAGCTTAGCAGAACACACGTTTGCCAAGACATTTACAACACAAACCAGTATCAAAGTAATCACCCAATGGACACTAAGTAATCAGATTCCCTGGCAAGATGGCAGAGAGACAGAGAAAGCCCTAAGAGATGAGTGCAGCATGTGAGATCTTTATCCCTCGGAGCAAGATGCATATTAACAGAGGGATGACCTGAAAGTGGATTAAAAGCTTTTCAGCTTTGTAGTTTTAAGAAGCTCACTAGGGCTGCTTCTGGCCCCCGACAATAAAAACCATGGAGGCGACAGGTAAACACAGATTCTGCTGATCTTTACACTTGTAAACATGTTACTTTTTCACATGGGGAGACATGTTGCAAATGTTTCATCAGTGGATAATGAAGGAGTGTTGGTGAGAGTTACAGTAGGTGTGTCAGCCATCAAGTTGAATGATGTGTGTTATAAATAGCCTATTGGTGTCAAGAGCTCAAAGGTGACACTAAAATACACATCAGGTCTAGACTGGTATGGCCTGATTACTGACAGGTTATAAAAGGATCTCGTGCACCTTGACGGTCCTAATGCAGTGTTTGATATTTGTACTGACAAATTTTTAGCATTAATCTTGATTACAAATGTCAGAATGCCAGGTTCAGCCATTTTGACATTCACTTAGTTGGTGTTGCTGTGAATCTTCCCAAACAAACTGCCCAACAGTGAACCTGACTGTCACTCAACTGCATGAATGGCTAATTAAGATGTCACTGTATACTGTTACAATCAGCATTCTGGACCAACAACACTTAAAACAAACAATTACCTTCAGTGATGTCCATTAAGATGACATTTGTTTGTACACGTTGTGACACTGTGTGTCCACCTAAGGGCAGGATGGACTCCTCTCCTCATTATTTTTGGGGTATCTGAGTCAGACATTTATTTTGAAAATCTTTTTATATAACATTATACAGACAGTTGTTTTGCCACAAATGAGATTCTCTCTGGCTCTTCCTGTCAGTCAAATGTCATGCTGGACTTTGTCCACTAGGAGGAGACATGTGAACACACAGACGTCCCCTTGTTCTGTCTGTGCTGCTGACTGATGCTGAAGTTGTCATTTCACAGTCAAAATGTTTTTATTTGACATTACAAATCGCAATTACTTTGCTGAGTCATGTTTGAAAAGCAGTTCCTGTTGACTGCAGCTTTATGAAAAAGGTCATTTGTTTCAAGTGATCTGCAACTGAACATGTCATAGTAGTCTGGTTGGTTGGTTTTAATAAAAATGCACAGATTCCTGCTCTTCTCATTACTTTAGTTTTGTATTTATACTTAAAGGAACATATTTTTTTACTTCGATTTCAATTTAGCTAATGTTATGAAAGAGTGAACCAAAACATTTCAGAGGTTTGCAGTCCAGAAAACCAAAACATTGAGCTGAAAGATGCTAAAGCTCGGTAGACATGATGGGAACTTCTAAAGTTCTAAAGTCTGGGAATAATTCTCTGTGGGTTCATCACTAAGATTAATACTTTCTATCACACTACACATAATTATAAAATATTGATTATAGCCATTAAGTAACAAGTTGTTCTTTGACACATCACCTCAGATGACAAATGTTGTCAGAAACATTAGCCTCTTCCCCTCCTGCATCGTAAAAACAAAAGGTTAACTGTCTGACCGTATGGCTAATTTCTCTGACGGTGTTTTCCATCTTCAGACAAGAGGCGGCGCCCCCACCTCCGCCCATCGTCATCAACAAGTATTCAGATGAGCAGCTCAGAGCCATCGTTATAAGGATGAGAGATAGACTGCAGCTCTACAAGGACAAAGTGGTCGATCAGTATGCTTCATCCCCAGAGATCAGCCCTCCTATCAGTATGTACAAACACGGAATTATTCTTTCGTATGCACTTCACTTCAGCTGTGATTCGTGATCATGGTCATCATTGGTGCTTTATTGAAATTATTGTCCTTTCAGCACCTCGGCTACGCAAAGACAAGTACACAAAAGTCATAGAGGAGAGGAAAAGGCAAGCAGAAGAGGATCGGATAAAGAAGGAGGAGGCTGAGAAGAAGAAGAAGGAGGAGCAGGAGAAGAAAAAGAAGGAGGCTGAGCAGAAGAAGAAAGAAGAGGAGGAGAAAAAGAAAGCGGAGGCTCAAGAGGAGAAAAAGGAGGAAAAGGACCTGAAGACCAAGCTAACAGAAGCATTCTGGTATGGAGTGGATGTTGTGTTGAAGCCAGTTGAAGATCAGATGGACACTGTGCTGGGGAAGACCATCGACCCTTTTACAGACCGTCACTACATCGCCTGGCTGAGCCTGGTGACTCTGGCCTTCAACTACAACACCTGGTTCATCACAGCCCGCCTGTGTTTCCCGTACCACACTGAGAGTGCCATCACTTACTGGTTCATCCTCGATGTGCTGGCCGACCTCATCTACCTCATAGACTCCACCATCTTCCAGCCCCGCAAACAGTTCGTCAAAGGAGGAGACATCATAGTGAGTCTTAGATAATCTTGGTGCCTGTTATGGAGAGTGACCTGGATTTATGACATAACAAAATGACAAATGTCGTTTTCTTCATTTCAGAAAGACAGAGTGATGACAAAGAAGAACTACAGAGAATCAGAAAGATTCACGGTAGTGTAACTTGAATTTTTTGATCCTGGATCTTTAGGATCAACTTAGTGATCTCACCTGTGTCTCTACTCACCAGGTGGACATGATGTGCCTCATTCCATTTGACTTGCTGTACCTCCAGTTTGGTTTCAAATCCATTTTCAGAGCCAATCGTCTGTTGAAGGTGAATTTACTCTTGTGTTGCCTTTGTTGTGGAACCAACTGGTGATAAAAACATAGTAAAGTTGACCAGACTGACATTTTCATTCATTTTATTCTCAAGGCAGAAACATTTTTTGAGTTCAGTGACCGTCTGGAGAGCATCATGGCCAAGGCTTACATCTGGAGGTAAGTCAAATGAAATGAATGATAACATGTTGCTATATGTGTCATTCTAAAAAAGACCTCAAAGGTACATTCAGGGAGGATTTGACTTATCATCAGATCAAGGCAAAGACAGAAGATCAACTTTTACTACATTAATCATGAGAAAGCTATTTTTTAACTATTTCTTAACAGTTTCTCTTTAAACTGAGCCTTTAGTAATAATGATACTATAAAGTTGACAGTGAACCTGTTACTTCCCAGTTACTGTCTTGTTTTGTAGTTCATCGTCTCACCTCTTGTGCAAACTTCATTCTCGTATCCTCTTGACAGAAACCGAAGGAGACAAACAAACAGAGAAACTAACGTCTATACTTTTCTGTTAGAGTCATTCGCACCATCGGTTATCTCCTCTTTATGCTCCACCTCAACGCCTGCTTCTACTATGTGGCCTCAGACTACCAGGGCATCGGGAAAACCAAATGGGTGTACTCTGGTCTTGGCAGCGCGTAAGTACAGAACTTCTGTGTTCCTGCTTGTATTTGAGAGTATGGCATTCCTATTTGACTTTTCTAACTAACTATAGTAACTACTAATATGTTACCACGTTCAAAGTCAGCTCACTTCTGTCTCATCAAGATCTGCCCACATGTCAGACTGATGATGAACACATTACTGCAAACTGCACAGTTGTACAGTCTTTGGTCATGGTAGATAGAGAGAAAAAAGGAATCAGAGCATTTGTACCTTATAAAAAGCAAAAGGTTTTGTTTTAAAAAGTAACAGCCGTTTGGCTGTCCTGTGTGTAAGATTTAGGGGGCTCTATTTACAAGCAGAAATAAATATAATCTGCATAAATATGTTTTCATAAGTGTATAATCACCGGAAAATTAGAATTGTTACATGTTTGTTACCTTAGAATGAGCTCTTTATGTCTACTTACACTGCTGACCTGCCACAGAGATGCAATCTGCAAATACACCACTAGATGTCACTAAATCCTACACACTGGACCTTTAAGACAGAATTTCTGTGCTGAACATACCACAGCAAAATATGACTGACAACCTGAACATCAAACAGAACACAGTGCACGGCACTGACACAGAGTTCCAGTTTTTTTGAGACTTCTGAGAAATCCAAATACAATCGCACATTGAAAATATATTGTATGTTCCATGTTTGCTGCTGCTGCAGTTACCTCAGCTGCTTCTTCTATGCGGAGAAGTCCCTACTGATGATCGCTGAGTTGCCGTTTCCAGACACCATGTTCGGACAGATCTTTCAGATGACAAACTACCTTTTTGGGGCATTCTTTATGTCCGTCTTTCTTGGACAGGTAGCTTATTTGAAATATTTTTTAATGCTTTTTTGTTTTATTATTTTTATTTTTTCATTTTTAAAAATGATTTCTTTCAATTTTCAATTTTTCTTTTTTTTTTTTTTTTTTAATTTTTCTTTAAGTTTACAGCAAGACATCAAATCAATCCAGCATGAAAGATGATTCAAAGACTTCCACACACCATCCTAAACACATGCACACACAAACTTATTCTACAGGCCAATGACATGTAGTGTAGTTTAAAACAGCCCCTCTAATGCCCCCACCCTCTCCACAGGTACCTGCGTTGTTACTACCACGCTGTCCGCAGTCTGATCAACATCGGGGGTCTTAACGAACCCCATACCGTCTTTGAGATTACCTTTCAGATGGCTAACTTTTTCATTGGCGTCTTTGTGTTCTCCAGTTTGATTGGACAGGTAACACAGAGATACATTCTGCCTTTAGCATGAGTCAGTCCCAGCATGCTCATTTCACCTGGAAACCTGGTAGAAATTAGCATCTCCAAATTAGCGTATCATCACCTCTTTTTCCACTTGTCTCATTGACGTAGTAATGTAGTGATATGAACCATACTAGCTTCACTAACACCCCATCATTCGTCACTCCAGCTGTTGTTGTAGCTCACCTGGTCCTGACTGTCAAACATCTTGTTAAATGTGCTAAATGTAGCATTTTAACAACCAGAAGTTATTAAATCTGCTTGCTGACAGGAGTATTTACCAATTTAAACCAAGTTTTCCTCAGTTCATGTATTTAGTTTCACTGTCATCTTACCTCAGATGAGGGATGTCATCGGTGCAGCCACAGCAGGACAGACCTACTTCAGATCCTCCATGGACAGCACCGTGGACTATATGGTGACCAACCGCATCCCCTCCTTGGTGCAGAACCGAGTCCGCACCTGGTACACCTACACCTGGGATGCTCAGGGCATGCTGGGTAACATATGACAGTGCTCAGTTCAAGTTTTACAAGATTTCAGAAACCACTCAGCCGTTAACTTTAACAAACATGGTACTACCTTTTTCTGTTTTATCTTGATGCTTTCAGATGAGTCCGAGCTGCTGGATAAGATGCCTCTGGTGATGAGAACCGCCATCGCTGTTGACATCAACCTGACAACCTTTCAGAAGATTGATCTTTTCAAGGTGCCTTTTCGAGACATGACAGTAAAACAGGAATAATGCCGCTTGGACATAAAATAAAAACATTTTTGTTTGCCCCACAGGGCTGTGACCAGCAGATGTTGGTAGACATGTTACTAAGGCTCAAGTCCATCATCTATCTACCAGGAGACTTTGTCGTGAAAAAGGCGAGTTAATAGCTACTTTCCATCAAAACTGTTGATTAGTAAAAGATTTTTGTAAATAGCTGCTGTCTATTTTTCTGTATGCAACAATCTGCACAGTGTTTATTGTTATCTGCATGTGTAAAATATGACTTTGTCCTCTATGCAGGGTGACATCGGTAAAGAGATGTACATCATCAAAGGTGGAGCGGTGCAGGTGGTGGGAGGACCTGACAACAGTATTGTGTTTGTCACACTGAAGGCTGGCTGTGTGTTTGGTGAAATCAGGTAAGATAAAGACCACGCTTTCTCTTTGTCAGACTGAATACATAGTCTGAGGAAGAATCTTGGAGCATTGAAGATTCTAGTTTTCACACTGTGATAAACATCAGCAGATTATTAGGCTCATAATCAGAAGATAGTGGATTGAAATCCAGAGACAAAGAATAGTTTCAAGGTAATTTTAGCCATAAAATGTTTCTTTTCTCAGTCTGTTGCAGTCATCCAAAGATGGAGGTAACAGGCGGACAGCTAACGTCAAAGCCTACGGCTTCGCCAACCTCTTTGTTTTGGAGAAGAAAGATCTGTTTGACATCCTGGTCCACTACCCAGAGTCTCAAAAAGTGTTGGCAAGGAAGGGGAGGTGAGTCACAGGCCTAAACTCAAACAGCTGACTTTTCTTTTTTTTATATAACACAGCTATCACAGTGGTGCCGTCATTGTGATGCAAAACTGCATGCTACAGTCAGAAAAGTGGTGATGCAGGAAATTCTCGTTCTGGACGGGGTGGGGAGAATCTAAATTGTCAACAAACTATACTGACTATACTGTAGACATTTTTGTGTTGTTTACTTACATTTACAATAATCTACAGAAGCCCTGAGAGTCAAGTGTGAATTACAAAAAAAAATTATTGAACGGCATTTGTAAGTCATAAACAGAGGGCTGCTCAGGGTTTCTGTAATAACCTCTTACAGTCTTTAAATTAAGATTATATACAACTGAGGAAAGCATTTATCATGTTTAATTGATAAGTGACGTAAAACTTTTAATTGAATAAACATTTCATCAAGTTTCTCGTTGATTTTCTTTCAATCAAATATGGTAATCAACTAATGTGCAACTAACTCCTTTTAGCAGCTGTTTTCAGACAATTTTCTCTCGGTGATTTGGCGTCACAGGCTGCTTTCATGTTTTCAAATGTTCCTTTTTTCTAATCGTTTCTACCATGAAAGAATTCTTTACACACAGCCACTTCTCAACTCTAAGAATCAAGCAAGCTTTGCAGTATACACACTATCATTCCTTCATGAGCCTCGTTGTTTCTGTGCGAAGGAAACTAATGAAGGCGAAGGGTCCCGCAGCAGCTAAAGTAGAAGAGGAGAAGAAGAAAGGACTGGCACTCTTTGGTGCCAAACCGCCCACACCCAAACTGATGCGTGCTGTCGGCGGAGGTACAACAAAAACATTCATTGACAAATTGAAGGTAACACACTTTCATTTCTATTTCTATCATTTCTTTCATCTGTATGTGATTACATAAAAGCCTCTGCAGTTATGCTGACTGCTAAACAGATTTTTTATTCCCTCCCCAGACTGCTGCTGGAGGCCAGTGAGGATCGAGCTTATTTCTTTTTTTATAACTCCTTTTTGGGAGTCAATGTACAGTTTTTCTTTCAGCCTCTTACTTTTGTACTGAGTGTCATTTTAAGATGTTGCTTCTGTCATTTCGGTTGTTCAGTTATTTTTTGGTTGGGCATGCATGGAGCGCTAATCGAGCAGGGTTGTCCACGTTAAGACATTGATGTAACAGAAATTATCTAAGATAATCACGTGGAAAAGTGAACTTTAAACACCTTTTAGGTGACATTTATATTGTCTCATGTGACAAATTCCAGCTAACTTGAAAGCATCATAAATGTATTCAAACACAGATTTCCAAACTATTTGGATGAGAGGTGCAACATTTGAATCTGTAAATCACAATTACTGCCCCTGGTGGACACAGCTTGTTGTATATATTGTATACTTGCATACTGAGTGTAATTCACTTTTTTTTCTTGTCTGCTCATATTGGTTGTATTCTTCAGTAGTTGTAAAAGCCTGACAGAGATTATCTATCAATTCTCACAATATAATATTCGATTGATTTGATCTCTGTCGATATCTGTTTAAATAAATAATTTCCTGATTGAACTACAGTTTACTTCTAGTGGTCTGTCTGCTATGTGTTCGTACAGCAGAGGTTACGGTCTGACAGAGAGAGAGAGGTACTAACTAATCCTGTTAGCCACACAGGGACATTGTGGTTTATTAACTAAGTGAACTCTGCAGCCAGATGGGACTGAAATAACCCCGTCAGTCTAATTTTACAGCAGCTACTTTCATTTCAGCCGCAAGTCACCATCATTTAAAAAAAATGCACTCAGTTCTGTGAATTGTGTTTATGTATTTCAATGAACTTAATGTCAGAATTGGTAACCAGGTTATATGTTATGTAAATGCAGACTATTCCCCAACCTCCTTTGACTGGCAGTAAACAATCTTTTCCTCTGATAATTGGTTATTAAGATGACATGCTGACTGGCCAACAAATGACAATCAGTCCCTCTAAATGCTTCTTGTTCCGGACTGGAGTGAGCTCTGTGAGGTGACAGCTGATCTTGTTGTTGGCTCAGGAGAACTGGGAGTGCCCAGAGGGAATTAATGGCTCTGACAAATTCAATTGACTCAGTCGGATGTTCGGATGCGAGATAAGGACTGCAGAGGATCCCGGGACTCTTTTAAGGATCTGAGATCCACATAGGAAAGAGTATTCAGGAGGTAAACCTGTTCGCTGTAACCCACATCGAGTCCCGACCATGTTCAGCAGGTTAAAGAAGATGATTGGGGCTCCTGAGCCTCCCCCCAGCCCAGTTCCTACTCCACCTTCTTCCCCTGTTCCACCCGCTAAGGTAAGGCCTGGCCTCTTTCTAAAATATTAAAGACTAGAAGCCATTTTGACTACATTTATTTACCTTTAACATTTGTAAAATCAGCACATTCTAATTCTTATCTCCTTGCTACTCGGCTGTCATACTGAGTTGCTGAGTTGTTTGAAGGTAAACCATGGCAGGTGATTCAGATCAGTGAAAGCAGCTTGGCACTGGTGAAGAGCTGCAGCTTCAGCAGAGAGGGTGAATTTACTGTTTGTGGGCCTGCAAAATGACTTAAACTGAAGGACGGTGGAAACTGCTGAGGATGAACTGTACTTTTTTTTTTTAAATTTTAAACATTTAGAACTGACACTTTCTGATCCACAGATGCACAGCACAACAACTGAGTCTGACAACTGATAGTTGGGCTGTGTTCTGTTGTTTGTTCACTTTTGCCTGCAAACTGTTTCAGGAAGAAAAGCCCCCTGAAAAGGATGAAAAAGAACAGCCAAAGAAAGAGGAAGAGAAGAAAGGGGAAATGGAAGAAAAGAAAGAGGAGGAAAAGAAAGATGAAGAGCCCAAGAAGGAAGAGCCAAAACCAGGTGAGAAGTCTGTTTATTAGATCTGAACTCAGTGTGTGTGATAGTGACATGATCTGTAGGTACAGCATGACCCAGATTTCAGATTTTCCTCAATGAAATGTACTTTCCTCCACCTGTGCAATGTAATTTCATACTGTTACATCACATACTTTTCATCTTTTCTCTGATAGTTAGATAGTAGATCACTTAACATAGTCATGACTTGTATGTCTGACTAAAGGATAAAAAAAAAATTAAAGTCTGTTGATATCACACCTGTCATGCACATCTCTGCAGATTATTGCAGGAGGAAAACTAAACCTGTTCACTGTAAACAGGACTGTGTAGGATTTAGTGGCACCTAGTATTGAAGTTACAGATTACAAACAAATACTCTCCCACGTCTCACCTCTCCTTCCATGTAGGAAAAACTCTGAGAGCTAAGCATGAAAAGCAAAAGGACAATATCTAGATCAGTGTTTGCTTTGTCTGTTCCGGGCTACTATACAAAAATGGCAGTTCAACATGGGTTTTTGAATGTGAAGTGTCCATTTACTTCTGTTAGAAATCATCAAAAACATGCATGCTGAACTGTCACTGTCAGACAGACAGACTAAAGTGCGCTGCTATATTTGTCTTCCAGCTGCAGATCCAGCCCCAGATGCTCCTCCTGCTGCTGCTGCTGCTGCTTCTGCCAATCCAGAGGGGGCTGATGGGTAAGATCTAACTCACAGTGTGAGTGGGGATAATCTCCAGTGGCTTGCAACCCTTCTGGTTATGACGGCATAGATGATGGATGGATATATCAGTACTGACATTTCAAGCTTTCAGAAGTCACTTCAGGCTTTACATTATAGGACTTAAACTCAGATTCTTTTTGCTGAGATGCAGTCATCTGACTTCTCTGTTCAGGTTCACGTTTAGAAGTGACCTGTATTGTGGTGCTGCTGGGGTTTAGGCTGGTTAAAAGACTGACTGACATGAAGGTGTTTAAAGAATTCTGTATGTATATATATATATATATCAAATAGAAGAGTACATGTGCTGGTGGTGAAACAAATGTGAGAAAAACTTTGCTTTTTAGTCACAATGCTTCAAATATGGTTAATGAAACGCTTTTACTTGCACAAGTTCTCATGCAGACGTTACTGGCTGAAACTGTTTTAAAGGTCCAGTGTGTAAGACTTTGGGCCTTTATTTTCCGAATAAGGCAAACCTGGAATATAATACTCATAAATGTGTTTTCATGCATGTATAATCACGTGAACTTTTTATTTTCATTGTTTTTATACTTTCATATCTACAGTGGCAGCAGGTCCTCTTTTGTGGAGGCTGCTATGTTGAAACAAAATGTTTCTACAGTAGCCCAAAACAGACAATCTAAATACTCACTCTAGACAGAGCCTCTCAAGTGTCGTTTCTCCTTTACAGGGTGATGTGAGGAGATTGCAATGCAGCAATTACACCACTAGGGTCTACTAAATCCTACACACTTGACCTTTAAGTAGAAAAATATTTTGTTGTTGGAATATTTTAACTCTTCAGCTGTTTCTATCAAAAATAAAGCTTGAAAAGGCCAAAAAAAAAATCTTAAAAAAAGATCCATTATTAGCAATTCGATTTTTTAAATGAATTGCTCATTTAATAAAATGTGAAACAGGAAACAGTGACTATAACAGATACACAAATAAACCTGAGAATAACTCTGCATGCCTCGAGTCTCTAGGTATCACTGTACAACTACATCAGGAAATTTAAAACAGGACTTGTTGTATTCACTCCCATTAACCACTTTTAACTGATTGAACAGACAGTTTACCCTCACCTCCATTTGTTTCATCTTCCCTTACATACGTACAGTGTCTGGACATCATGTGTGTTAGCTGCAGTAACAACAGCCATGTTCTTGCTGCGACTCGCAGCCTGTGACTCGTAAAGCAGTAAAGGAGATTAGGAGCTTAGCGGTATTTGTGACTGAGAATGATCAGAGGTATCAGAGTTAGGGGGATAAGTGGAAATTCAGTTTTTATTTTATTTTATTTTGAACAATAGCTGAATTAGAGATAACAGCATGTATTTAATGGTCTTATTAAAATGTCAAAATCCTGTTTTCTCTCCAATGATGACACCCTCACCTCCCTCCTCTGAGGTATTCTTTAATTCACCTCCCTTTTTTTGCTTTTCAGTGAACGTCTTCCTCCTTCTCCATCTGAGGTGTACTCCCGTTACACAGATGACAAACTCAGAGATTTGGCCACGAGGTTAAAAGAGAGGACGCAGGAGCTCAAAGAGAAAGCCATTGACCCTTATGCCACGTCCCCAGAAATCACCCCACCCGTTAGTAAGTATGAACATGTGCAAATCAACACACGAAGAGAAAACAGACACACAGACGTGGTCAAAGGGCTATCATCTTACTCACCCTTCCTCTGTTGCTCTTTGCCTGTTCAGCACCTATTCTGAGGAAGGAGGACTACATCAGGAAAAAGGAAGAGGAGAGAATAGCAAAAGAAGAAGCAGATAAGAAGAAGGCAGAAGAAGCAGCCAAAAAGGCGGAGGAGAAGAAGAAAAAAGATGAGGAGAAAAAGCTGGAGGCCGAGAGGAAAGCAATAGAGGAGCAGATCCTAGCAGAGGTGAGCAAGAAAGTGACAATGTTTCCAGTCATCAGCTTGGCCCCCTTCTTCGACGCCCTCTTCCAGCCCCTCGAGGACAAAATGGATAACGTCCTGGGAAACACCATAGATCCTTTAGGTGAGGTGCACACTGGGAACAAGACAGCTGAGATGAAATGAACACATAAACACTTGAAATACTAAAGTCTGTCTGTCTTTCTCTAGATCATCGATACATCACCTGGTTGGCTTTAGTATCAGTGGCATTCAACTACAACGTTTGGTTCTGCACTGTCCGGTTGGCTTTCCCTTACCATAATGCAACTGCCAACTTCTACTGGATATTCTTTGACATTCTTAGTGACATAGTGTATATCGTTGACATCATAATTTGGCAGCCCAGGCTCCAGTTCGTCAAGGGCGGAGACATTATCGTAAGTCACAAAGCATTATGAAGCATCGATATTAATACCTTTGATGGCTTTAAGTGATCTTAATAAACAACCTGAATTGTGATTTTCCCCTGCAGAAAGACAGAGCTTTGACAAAGGTATTTTATCAGAAATCGCCGCGATTTAAGGTGAGAATGTAATTAATGAAATTAACTGAGTACATTTACCCAAGTACTGTACTTGAATATAGTTTTGAGGAACTTGTACTTGAGTTTTTCAGTTGTATGCATCTTTATACTCCTGCTCGGTTGCATTTTGGAGGGAACATTTTGAACTTTTTCCTGCACCACATTTATCTGACAGCCGAAGTTAAAGGTTAAGATTTGACATAAGTAAACTTGTCATAACATTATAAAACACACTGCATTGTTTGAGTGTTTGATTTGGGCCTGTTGTCACATTTCAGACATCTATAAGTTGTCAGCGGTTCCATCCTCTAAACCTCTCAGATGGTTTCATTGCAATAATTCAAGTTCAAAGGCTCAAAGTGGTAAAATTATTCTATATTTCACAAAAGAAGCTGATGATCTCAATACTTCTTCCACAGCAAAGTAAATCTTTGGACTTATGTGTAATAAATCATGGCTTTAACACTCAGAGGTACAGAGCTAGCATACCTTGTTTGAAGGGTTTTTTTAATTCGTCTTTTTTTTTTTCAGACTGATCTACTTAGCATCATCCCCTTTGACCTTCTCTGCCTGCGCTTTGGATTCTCCTCCATCTACCGATTCAACCGCTTCGTCAGGGTGATCATTTGTACCAATGACGTAAACTTGAAAAAACAGAGAAAAATACATTTTTGTTTCAATAAATTTCACATTTCCTGCTTGTTTCCTCATGTGTTCTAGATTGATGCCTTCTTTGAGTTCAGTGATCGACTTGAGAATATCATGGCCAAGGCCTACATCTGGAGGTAAACGCTCCTGAGACAACACAACAGTACGCTGTGTGTAAACGTGTCATTACTGTATCTTTGGAACTAAAATGATCTCACACTTCGATCTTACCCTGTTTATTTCTGTTTTTTATATCATTCTCTTTCTAACACAGAGTGGCTCGCACCACAGGTTACCTGCTCTATGTACTCCATCTCAACGCCTGTGTATATTTTACTGCCTCAGTATACGAGGGTTTGGGATTCTCTGCATGGACGTATGATGGAAAGGGCTCAGCGTATGTACTTTTTTTACGTTGTCTTGTTTGTGATTATAGTTGTTGTTGTTGTCCGAGCGCCCCGTGACACTGAAACCCTGGAAGTGTGGTATTTCATGCAGTCTCTCGAAATCATTCACTATTTACCAAATAGTGTCCCAAGTTCAACAAATATATTCATATCTTGCAATGTAAACATCTCAATTTACTGCACTCTATAGTGTTTATTATAAAGGGAGTAGTCATGAGTAAATCACTCTCAGCCACCTTGCAACCACTTGGAAACCATAACGAGAACGCAACCATCTAGTCATCCCCTGCCAAACACCCAGAACATAATAGCAACCGCCTCGTAAGACTTACATACCTCTCTAAACACAGAAAAAGTGTCCAGCAACACCCAAAGACCCCTCTAGCAACACAATTTAGCAACACCCCAGCAAAAACGTAAGGAGACACATCACGAAATGACTCCTAAAGTCTTAAAATGTCATTTTTGTCCTTTGTCTACCTCAGGGTGTGCACTGTGTAGCATAAAGGCATTATATTGTGTTTTCATTGTCTGTCCACAGGTACCTGCGTTGTTACTACTATGCTGTTCGCACTCTGATCAACATCGGTGGTGTTCCAGAGCCTGTAACCACTTTCGAGATCACCTTTCAGATGCTGAACTTTTTCATTGGCGTCTTTGTATTCTCCAGTTTGATCGGACAGGTAGGTAGGAGGATGGAGGGCAGAAGTTTCATTCATAACTATCATGAGATCACAGTCCAATAAATTCATTTTTGTTTGTTTCTTTCTTTCTCAGATGAGAGACGTCATAGGAGCGGCAACAGCAGGTAAGACATATTTTCGGGCATCGATGGACGTTTGTGTTGCCTACATGAACACCAATAAGATCCCCAAGCAAATCCAGAACAGAATCCGCACCTGGTTCAACTACACCTGGGCCGCTCAGGGCATGCTGGGTGAGTCTCCGAAAACTCTATACCTGAGATGTGTCCTTGTGAAAATGAAAACCTTCATGAGACACCAAAACTAACGATAATTCCACGTCCATGTCGTTTCAGATGAGTCCGAGCTGCTGGACAAGATGCCTCTGGTGATGAGAACTGCCATCGCTGTTGACATCAACCTGGCAACGTTCCAGAAGATCGCACTATTTCAGGTGACAGAAAATGTGACAGACATCTAAACACAGGACTGAAGACTAAACTGTTAACCGGATACTGTCTTTTTCAGGGCTGTGACCAGCAGATGTTGGTGGACATGTTGCTGAGGCTCAAGTCAATCGTCTATCTACCAGGAGACTTTGTCGTGAAGAAAGTTAGTATGTGTGTGTGTAAAAGATAAACTTTGGTGATCATCATGGAGCAAATACCCAATAATCCTTCCAGCGCTTTCATTATTCTGAGTGTGTGCTCCTCCCTGCAGGGTGACATCGGTAAAGAGATGTACGTCATCAAAAGTGGAGCGGTGCAGGTGGTGGGAGGACCTGACAACAGTATCGTGTTCGTCACTCTGAAGGCTGGCTGTGTGTTTGGAGAAATCAGGTTTGTCCACAAGCTAAAGTGCTACTCTTTTGTTAAATACGTATCTACATATGTTCATTGACAACCTACATCCTGCTTCACAAAGGTAGCATATACTGCGTGGATGTAGTCTGATGTTGTCTGTCCCTGCATTTCCCAAGAATACAACACAAATGTTCCCATGAGGAGACCATGGTAGATTTTTGCTTCTGTCCCTGTCACAGTTTACTACAATCTGCCAAAGATGGAGGAAACAGGCGCACTGCTAACGTGAAAGCACACGGCTTTGCTAACCTTTTTGTCCTGGAGAAGAAGGACTTGTTTGATATCCTCGTCCACTACCCGGAGTCTCAGAAAGTCCTGGCCAGGAAGGGAAAGTGAGACATTTACATGTGCTCGAGCAGCAGTTGAAAAGCAAAAGTTTTATTGATAGAATTTTAAGAATTGATCTATCATTTATCAAGATCCAAATGTCTGCAAGTTCTATTTTAAATGCATTGTTTTTGTGTGTGATTGTGAAGGAAACTGACCAAAGCCAAAGGCCCTGCAGTGGCTAAAGCTGAGGAAAAGCCGAAAGGCCTGACTCTGTTTCAAGCAAAACCACCAACACCCAAGTTACTCAAAGCGTTTGGCGTGCGTAGAGGAAGCTTCCTGGAGAAACTCAAGGTAAAGTCTTTACACTGATGCTTCTTCATACAGAGGTTTGATCTTTGACAGAAAGCCTTATACTGCAATAGAAAATGTGACCACTGGATAGTTATTGTGCATTTTTATAAGCGTTGGTGACTTTTTGTGATGAGAGAACTTGTGGCAAATTTCCATCAGATACACTGTGCTGCTTTTACTAAATAGTGACATCAGAGTAAACATGTCTTTTTCTGTCTTCTGTCCACAGAAAGCTGCCTCGGAGCAGAAATGAGACTGAACTGTGCTGTGAAATGGTTGAGCTGTTGAAATTTTTAGCTCATTTTGAGTTCTAAATGTTGTAGAACCAAAATCGAAACTGGGAATCTGTTATATTATTATAATAATTATAATATATTCACCTTTTATATAAATATATTCAACTTTTGTAGTTTACTCAACCTGATCAGTAACTAAACATGAAAACGTTTGAATATCATAATATGTGATGTCCTCTGTTTTGTTACTGAAATGAGATGAGCTCTTTGGTTTGGACTTCATTTGTTTTAAATGGGAGGAACTGGAAAGTTAGTATGAACCAAGAGAGGTCTGATGGCTCAACAGGTAAAGAGCACCACCTACTGTTTGACATTAGAACTTCCTGGCTCATACTGTACTGCTGACAAAGATTCGTTACAGAACTATAAAGTCAAAATAATTCCTCAATAATGTCGCCCTGCCACCCAAGTTTTTTGTTTTTTTTTCACTGTGAAAACTTTGTCACCTTTGTAATCTAAACTGTCCATGAAGAAACAAAGTACAAACTTTGTACATACATCTTTCAAGTCTATAGCAGGGTGATGTTTCATGCTTAGAAAGATTTGTGTTGCGATCACACTTTGAGAGTTAATTTAAAATGGACTTTTTATCTGTTAGTGGACACTTTTTTCTTCTCTGTTCCACTGTACTATGAGATTATAGGTAATGTAAAGGTGTTTTGTGGCCGGTTGATCTCACAGTTCCGAACTGTTTCCACTCAGCAGAACTGGATCCGTCTGTATAAAGAAAACTGAATGTATCTCTTGAAAACAGAAGAAGAAACAATGGAACGATGACTCTTAGAGATCAGTGTTATTTGGTAATGAGAACACATGAGCAGCCTTCGCAGAATAAAATACACATAAAGCTTTAGAAACATGATTGCTAATTAAAAAGCATTGTAACATGATACATAGGAAAAAAACATGGACGAAAAAAAAAAAAAATCCACACAAATATAGAATGTGAAAGCTGAAGCTGAAAACAGAAGTGAAAAATAAGGCGTGAACACTGTTTTTAGCTTCCTGCTCTCATGCACAAAACTGCAATTGGAAAGTTTCTCTCAATATGCAGATAGATATGAACTAACGACTGTAAGGACCTTTTTTTTTTTTTCTGCAGTTGAGAGAGAGAGAGTCCTCTTCCCGCTCTAACTGCTCTGTCATACTGTGCAGCTACAGTACGTTAAATGAAGTCTGGGTCATGTAGTCTGCACGATACTTGGCCAGTATGGTCCAGCATATTGCACTGGAAGTCTTGATCTGCCCCAGCTGAGTGTTCAGCGTGCAGAAACACTTGTTTAACACTGGAGCTTCCAGAAGATGGTCTGTCTGTCCTCTCCGCCTGTGATCACCGTGGTGCACAGATCATTCATCCACATGGCTGTGACAGCACCTGCACAAAGATTTTAACAATGAATATATTATACATAATAATAATCCATTAGATTCTGTAAGAACAAATTTAAACTACATTAAAATACTGCTTTTTATACTTCATCACACTGCAATGATCTTTATTTAATACCTGTATTTGTACATGTACATCTTCTAACATGTACATTAGAAGAGAAAGCTTCAAACAGCTGTAATCTAAGGAACCAGGGGAGCTGTTGAATGTGGGAACATGATCTGTACCTGAGTGTGCAGGGATCCTCTTGGTGACTGTGTTGCTGAGCAGGTCCCACAGCAGGAGGTCACCAGACTGTCCCCCACACAGCACAGAGCTCCCGTCCCAACAGAAACACCTGGACCCACACAGATGGTACATCAGCTTAAGTAAGAGAGGAGTTCTTTGGACTCGTACACAAGCCTCAGCAGGAAGCAAATTCAAGACAACAACATAGAAAACAAAAAGAAGATCTGTATATTTCCTACTGCACACAACTTATGATATAAGTACATTACTTACTACTGATTTATAAACGCACAGAATCATAGGGGGAAAAAAAGAGTAGAGACTATTTTTTATCTAGTTCATATACAGTATGACTTTCAGGCTTTCTAAGGAGCTTCAGTTGTTGTGACCTCTTTGTGTAAAACTGTAATCTGAGGTGAGAGAACCTCCTGTTCTGCAGCTGGTGTGTGTCTCACCTCTGCTCCTCCTCAGCGCTCACTGATGAGATCACCATTCCTGTCTGCACGTCAACAACCTTCATACAGGAGTCGGCGCCGACACTGAGAACGTGTCGGCTGTCTGAGGGAAAGAAAACGGAGTCATCGCTTTACAGCAGTCTGTCGTGGTTTTGTGGATTTGCTGTCAGGTGTAGGTTTGATCTGACACGTAGCAGAGTCAACGCTCAGATCTTTAAACTTTTCTAATTCAAATACAGCTTTGAAAACTACTCATGTTGCTTAGTGATAAGTAAACAAAGAAAAACAGAAAAAAGTCAGCTAGTATACAGTACAGTTCTGAATTATTGTCAGATGCCCAGGCTTTTATAAGGCTTATCAACATGAAGTTATAAAATACAGCCGGATCTTACCTGTATTGGCAGGGTAATAAAGTTTATGAAGGTATAATGAAGCAAACATTTCCAGAAATGCCTAAATCTACTACTGTAATGTCGGCATTCATTATAGACCGTTGTGACTCACACAACAAAACCAATAAAACAGATGCCTCTTCAGCGTTCAAGTTAAAGTTCAAAACATTAAGGTGTTTACAGAGCAAGGCAGAACCACTGACTGTTCTCTCTATTGATGCCTGAAGGCAACATGTCTATTGCACCAACTGAAAGGCAGATAAACCAGTTAAGAAGCTCCTTAATAAGACGTGCACTGTACTTCAGATGCGTCATGCGGGTATAATATCTAACCAGTTTCACATGATTTGGATGGTCTGCCACGTACCAGGACTGAAGGCCATGTGGTGGATGGTTCCGTTGTGGCAGTGGATCTGCTGCAGCGTTGCGTAGCTGCTGGTGTCCCAGATGGTGACGGTCCCATCTTTACAGCCAGACACGAGCAGAGTCCCCGCTGGATTCAGACCGATGGTGTTCACCTGTACGCGGCGCCGCAGAAGAAGAAAACAAGTTGCTGCTGCTGAATTCTCAAACATGTTTGTCTTTCAAGGTAGTTTGAGTTTTAAGAGAGTTTTAAGTGTGAAACATAGAAAACATTATGATTATCTCATATTTACACAACACAAACACAGTCTACAGAAATTTTTTACACCTTGAATAAAGATACTTATTCATACGTCAAATATAAACATGTTTCTGTATGTGATTTAAATACATATATTTCATAAGTTGGTGATACAAGCTTAAGAAGCCCACACATGTAACATAAAATCAGCCTCCTCGCTCACCCCAGCATCATGTTCCAGCTCAGCCAGCAACTCAAACTGGGACCTCTTGTGGCTGGACGAGCTATCAGAAGCGCACTGCCACACCTGTGAAATACACAACATCACCTCACCTCTTAATCAGACAATAACATAACCCATGAAAACAAACACATGCACCACATCTGTCTGCATCTGTCCGACCCTCCACTTGGACATCTTAGTACAGGCATCACCTACCTTGACGGTGGAATCCCAGGACGCCGTGTACAGCCGGTCATCAAACCAACACATTTCACTGACGGCATCATCGTGACCCATCAGTGTGTCCTGCCGCCTGCCGTACGGGATGGAGTAGAAATAACTGAGGGAAGAGAGACGTGTAGGTCAGTGTGAGGTCATAAACATCTGTGTGAAAACCAAATCACACACACACAGGACTGTACATACACATTGTTGTCCCACGAAGAACACACCACAGTTTTCCCATCTGCCAGCATCAGACATGATGATAGTGCCTGAAAAACAGTCAAGTAGTTTATTATTTAGAGAGTCAGTCATGAGGATTACATGTAGAGCTGGAGTTGAAGCTGCATACCATGTTGGAGAAGGACATGCTTCTCTGGAAGTCCTTCAACTCTTTGGAAAACATTTTGAGGGTTGAGTCTGAAACAAAGAGCCAAACAGATGAGGACAACTCTTTTTCTCAATGAGACGACAACACTGCAGCGTGTGAAGTGATTCATTTCTGCTTAAACTGAACTCTAATCCGTGCACACACCTCACTGCTTCTGACGGAAAAACTAATTCAAACTTCTCTTGTTGTGCTCTGTGCGAACACTCTGTGCTCCAATGTGAAATTCCCACTGTGTTGACATCACTTTGCACCATTACGGGAACAGAGAAACCCCAGAGGGCCACTAGAGGCAGCAGTGGACATACTGCTGAGCACATATAAACCTCTGGCACACATAAAATCACACCACACGAGGTCATTAAAAACAACACATTATGAAACAGGCCTGACTATAAAGAGGCTCAGCACGCACTGTTCTGTGATAGATGTTGCTGCTTGATGATGATAGCAACTTATTAGCAATACAAACAAGGTTTTTACTATTCTGCAAGCATAATAATCAATATTTGTCTCTGATGTGAGATGTGAATATATTTTCCAGACCTTGAGATGTGGAGAAAATCGCTGCTCCATCTCTAGTCACAGCAATGCCCGTCACAGCCCTGCACATCCAACACAAAGACTCAAAACATGCAGAAATATCTACAATGTGTAGCAGTCACACTATTCTAATTAGCAAAAGACAATACAGATATTGTGATTCTGATAATTGCACTGTCTACAAATGTGAGATTTTTTTCTAAATTTGAGGAAGTAGTTTGACAGCAGCCACCTGCCCTTCCCATCTGCGTCCACACAACACACGTAAGAAGTGACTATTTTCTGCTGCCTTTTAGCTTTGCATGCACTTCCTCATATTTGAACTTTCACTTCAGTCTGCATGGTTTGGCACTGCAATTATACTCGGGCTGTGTCATTACTGCGGCCGGCAGGAGGCCTCCTGACTTACTCTTTATGGATCTTGTGGCTGGAGACGGGTTTCAGATTTCCCATGTTTGCCCAGACTAATTTCCTGCTCTCCTCAGTCAGGTCCTCAAAGGACGAGTCCTCGCTCTGAGAGGCTGCAAAAACAAGACAGGGATAACTGCTGCAGGGACACGGAGGAAAAAGTAAAAGTGCTATTCGAGGTTAATCACTGGAAATAAAATAAATCAGCAGTTGAACAGATTACTAAAAACATAATCTAGGAAACAGTATTATACGTCATGACTGGACACACTTTTGTCTTTAAACTGAGCCTTAAAGAAGAGATCACATGGTCTACCTGGAGACAGTTCACTGACTGGTGAGTTGATGCTGGAGCTTCGGGTCATGTTGTGGAACCTCGGTGTGATCCTCTGAGGGTGCGGCGTGGTGAACAGCTGTTTGGGAGTCTGGCCGAACTCCAGGATCTGTGTCAGCATGGCGATCCTCTGGTCAGGGTCCTCGATGCTTCCCAGAGAAACCAGAGTTAGTTTCTTAAAGTCATTTTTAATATGTTAAATAATGGTTTGTGGCTGATTTTCTCTGATACCTGTCACAGTCGATGCCTCCTTCATAGGTCAGTGGGTGAAACACTGAAAGACAGTTAGACAAATGTTAGTCTTTGTACAGTTTTGGTGGGTTTGATGTTCAAAACAGCTGCTGGATGTTTTACCATTATGTGCTGCGATGGCTTCGCTGCCTCTCTGCTTAAAGCCAAACACCAGGTCGATCCACTCGTGAAGGTGCTCTGACACATACTGACTCTCCAAAGCTGTCCTGTGCTTCTGAAGGAAGTCACTGCTATCTGGGGGCGTGACAGACAGGATACAGGAAGTGTGGAGCGACACACAGACTCAGAGGATTGTGCATTATGTTGTCAGGTGGATGTCGGCGTAGGGGTGAAGCAGGTTCAACCACGCAAAGAGAAAAAGGATATGACACCTGGGTCTAACAGATTATAAGTTACCTGAGGCCCACGGAGGGAGGACAACATCACAGACAAAGCTTCCATTCTGCTTTCTGCCCAAGTCAAGACTCAGCTTGTTTTCCAGAAAGCTGGAGTCTGTCCCATAAAACTCTGGAATCAACTGCATGACAGAAGTCACACATGCACACAAGAAAGACAACATGTCATGAAACACATTCTTCTACAGAAACCTTATGTCCAAAACAGTGTGTGTATGTTCTTACATCTCAAAAAAAGATATTTCATGACAATCACAAAGAGTCTGATCAGCAGTATTAGCTGATTTTACACTATTATCACTGATAGCACAAACTCTTCACTTCTAGGAAAATACATACTGAAAATGATCTTTAGTGTGTGACCGACATAATACAGAGCAGATTCATATTTTACCTCTTTGAAATCAGTCGCCCCTTCTAAGCAGTTTTTCCATGTTTCACCTATGCTGTAAGATTTCAACAGAGGTCAGTAAATACCAACATGCAAAATCACACTGTTACTACTTTAAATCTCAAAATGCTACATGTAATTAATAGGGCATTTATGCAATAATGTGTTAATATTTAATCTGGTATGTGTATTGTGATTTGCTTTTTCCCTGGTAGTTAAAAAGTGTCACGAAATCAGGAAATAACTTTTTATTTGGCTGATTAACCAGCTTTATCAATGTTGGCGCTCTCTCACTCTCATTCACTGTCTGTCACTCAACCAATTATGTCTAAATTATTGAACAGAGCAAGAAATATCTTCATCATTTGTTAGATTTTTCAGCTCAGTTGTTCCAAATTGTCTGTCAGTATTTCATTTCATTCTATTCTATTTGTGACTGATGATATTCTATCACTCATGGTTGTAATATACCTATTAAACATGCGATCAGCATGATCGTAGCGGCCATTCTGGAGACACAGCATGTGCTCTGGAGCTGCAGGAGAGAAGACAGTGAACAAAATATTAAACAGCTTCATTTTGCAGTAGTAACAAAGATGGCAGCTACATATCGAGAGACTACAAGACCCAGAATACATTTTTGTATAACTGTTGTGAAAGACGGTCCACAGAAATGATATTAAAATCAAAGTAAAGGATATTTGATTCATTATTTTTTGTGATTTCTTCTGGTTGATTTCTTCTTTGGTTTGGGTCGACATTTGTCTACATGCTGAAACAATGTCAGATAAACTGAGGTTGACAACAATATAGTATCACATTTAAAATATGTTCCTGTTGTAGTTTTTGAAGGCAAGTCTAGATTTATTAGCTTGGTTCCTAAAGAAACATGTCAGTGTTATGAACTGACAGACTCAGTCCTCAGACCTTTCCACAGAGCAAACAGGCATGCAGATACTGTAAAACCAGGAAATCTAGTTGAACAGTGGTCAACCACACACAAACACACTGAATGCAAGCTGTGTGTACTCCATACATTCTGCATCTTTAAAGAGGGAGTGTGTGACGTACCGACTCTGACCAGGTAAAAAAGGACGTAGCCTGGAGAGGAGTAGTGACTGCCGTACATGAAGGGAGGCTCAGGCATGCCTCTGTAGCGAGCCTGTCAACGGGAGAGGAGTGAAGATACTCACAGTATAGAAACAACAGTTTTGCCCAATGGCAAGTCAAATGAAAACACTCCATTTCCAGTGTGATCGTCTCACCAGTAGTCTCTCTAGTCGCTCTTTGTTTAGGGCTCCCACAGGTTTGCTCAGGTCTCTGAATGTGTCAGCGTTTGTCATATCTGAGAAAACACAAACACAATATCAGTCAGGAAAGAACTCCACGTACTGTTATTGCGTCAGAGAAGCTGGATAGGTGCTGATCCCCATCTGGATTTCGTTGCTTTTGACCCACCTAACTGTGCGCTGCTGTAGTCAGCAAGGACCCAGGGAAAGACGGGATACTGGGAGAGGTCGTTGCAGCTGCGGTCAGCCAGGTTGTTGAGGTGAAGGAGATACTGGTAGTTGCTCAGATGACCTCGCTGCCACTGCAGCATGTAACTCTCCGCTGTGTGCTCCGTGATGTGGTTCTCTGAGTAAGACAGCACAGTAGAGTCAGATGTGTGTTAAGGGGGTCTCACCAAGACTGGTTTCCAAAGGCGAATGCCAATATTTTGGATACTTTTTTCTCATATTTGTATCATGTATGAGAGTTTTCAGTGATCGTAGGGCTGAAATGAAAGACACATTCAATCACTACAAAATAAAAGTCTGCAGGGAAAGAAGGAAGTGCAGCACACTGAGGGTCTTACATCCTACAATTGTGTATGAACTCAAACACTCCGTATCAGATTCACTACTGCTTTCCCGTTTTCTCACCCAAGAAAGTGGCGATGTAGTAGTAGATCTCATCTCTGTCGGCTGTGTTGTAAAACTTCAGGTAGATGTCAGAGCAGAAATCATTCTCAGTGCAAAACACCTCAAGACCCTGCACGAGGAGAGACGTGCGCACAAACACATGTAATCATCATACTAGCAGCAGCGGCTCATGTTGTGTCCTGAAGGAAAGGAAGGAAGGAAAGTCGCTATTTATTGACTCACCAGTGGTCTGAGTCCGTGCCGTCTCTTGTAGATTCTCCTGACTCTGTGGAGTTTGATTTGGATCACCTGTTCCTGAAAGGACAAGTCATACGGAAACGTTGTGATCACTCAGCTCGATTAAGGTGGTCTCAGCATTGTCCACTCAGGTTTGGCAGCTCACCGGATATCCGTTGAGAGGCTGGAAGTAGAGGCTTTCGTCTGTTATGCAGACGTGGCCCGGATTGCACACCAGAGGCAGGACCATCTCCACCGCACACTCCATGTGAGGCTTCTCAGCCACACTCTGAAAGCTTTACAGCAGATTCCCAACATTGTTGAACATTAATTAATACTCCAACACTTGTTTTAGTCATTACATGTCATTAAAATGTGGTGTGCTTATGGTGTTAACAGAGTAGAATGTGAATCAAGAAATTAAAAAACAGGTAAACGCTCTGTGTTTAACGTCTACATACCAGTTTTTGTCAAAAGACGACCTCGCCAGTCGTGACTGTAAATTGGCTGCAATCTAGAAACACGCAGAAGAAACAACAATCATGCGCTGAAGAAAGCAACATTATGTGGAATAAAACACAAAAAGAAAATGGATCATTCACGCTGTTCATCATCCTTCAGGCTTTCGAGGCCCGCTGTGTGCTTGAACTTTAAGTACTGACTGACTCACCATTGCAGTCTGGTCTCCGAGCTTTTCAAGACAGGATGCCCTGTGGAGCTGCAGCAAGAATTCAAATGAAGTCAAAATTAACAGAACAACACCGATACCTAAATGCCAAATTTAATGTTTAATGCGGGTCAAGAAATGAGTCCAGAGCAGCAACGTACCTGAAGTAAAGTCTGAACGACATCTTCTGTTTTACTCCAAACCTCCAACTGAAACGCCATTTTCTTTGCCCCCTGCCAGATTGAGAAAAGTGTTTTATTTGAATAAATGAGCCTCTTCTGCACTCATTCAACTAAATCATTAGAGATCCTAATGAGGACTTAATTACATGAAATGTTAAATGTTGAAATGTTGCTGCTTAAAATTTACAGACAAAAGTGTGAGAATTATCACAAAAACAGGACTTAACCACAGATAATATGATGAACACTGTAGCAAAGTTTCCAAATGGCTCATATAACAATCATATAATAATTATTATTATTATTCAGCTGCTGTTGACTCACCCTTTCATTTCTGTAAGGTGCTATCACGTTGCTTTCTTTGATGTAAATGACCTGAAATCACAGTGAAAACAAAGACAATTAAAGGTCATAAATCTGGACAATCAAAGTCAAGTCAGTACCAAGTCAAATAAAACAACTAACTATGACCATATATCACAGTGTGATGAGCCATGAGGACTGATGCATTTTAACCATAACTCACCTGCACACATGAAATAGTCATGGCAGATGGTCGAGGCCTGCGAGGGAAACACAAAAACGTTGAAAAACCAAAAGATTAAACAGCAGTCCACAATTTAATCAAGCCTGATCATTTGTAGAGGTTGGTTTTAGGATTGGTTTATTACACATTTTCATTTTGAGGTCACAAAACCAGTTTGACAAACTAAATAAACATCAGCGTGTGAACTGAACATGCAGAGCTGCAGATGAAGACATGCTCACTCATTGAAAGGATTGTTCTCCTTCTCCACAAACTCAATGTTCTTACAGTCTCGAAGAGGAATCTGCAGAAAAACAGATGGTTACCACCTCTAGTGAAATACAGATTATATATATATATATATATATATATATATATATATATATATATATATATATATACACACACGTACAAAACAACATCCATGCAAAACATGTGTTGACACTACTGAGCTTCAATATTTGTCTTTTGCCTTTTTTCATAATGCAAAATAAGAAGGCCATCATGACTCCACAAAAGGTTCTCATACTAATTTTTCTAATTTATGGTAACTTTATTATTTTGTTTATACCTTATTTCCTGTTTGGATAAAAAAACAAGACTTAAAAGACACACTATACATTAATAAAATTCAGAAATATGAACAAAAACCTTTAAAATCGGCTCTTCAAGATCATCTGGATCAAATATGACAGATCTGGAGCAGACCTTGAACGAGCCTCTGATTTTTCTGGAAGGAAAACAGGTGATTAGCATGGTTAACCCCTACCCCCTTTAGTTTAAAATGACCACATTGATACTCTTAAGACTGCAATAAATAATAATACAAATTCAAATATAATCTGACACATGGATTCATATTTTGTGAAATAAGGAAACAAAATTTAAAGAAACAAACAATACTTTTGAAGTTAGCAAGAAAAATGCTAGTTACATTTTTTTAAAAAGAGGAACTCATACAAAAACTAATTTTCTTGTCCTAAGCCAAAACAAATTCAAACAACAGTTAAAACAGTGTGTTAACTGGTAGAGACAGAATCATAATCATGATTAATGATACAAAATGAGGAGGCAAATTATGACTGTAAAGTTGTCGGTGTGAAAATAAATCTTTCCCTCCTGATTGGACACGTGTTCCTCTCGCTTTGACATGACAATAAAACTAAATCATCTGAATAATTTAATTCTGAGAGCCTGGTGAATTTTTTTTAGTTTGCTCAAGCCTCCATAACAGGATAAGATGATGTTTAAACAGCTGCTTCTTGCAGGCGAACACAACTGCCACGAGCTTTAAAGCCTTTGACTGAATATAATAAAAGTGCTACAAACATATCAAGAGCACAATGGAAGACACTGATGACACAATTTGAAGATGTTACAGTGCAGTGATATGAAAGACGAAGCAGTGAAATTACCTCTCCTTTTTTGAGCTGATGGTCACATGGTATGCAGTGTGCTGCTCAAAATAATATTCCTCCAAATCCAGCAACAAGAGAGAAAATCTGTGGATGAACAACAACAGAGGAGAGTGAGATGACATCAAACACCTGCAATAGTAGTACAGTACAGTAAACACTGCTGTTGCCACTCCTAAATTGATCGCTTGACACAGGGAAGAATAACTAGACAACAACTAAGTTATTATTATACTGACAGTGTTAGTAGTAAAGCACTCTTTATATTTGAGACGCTGTCAAAGGTTTGTTTACATTAGTAATGTTGGTAAAACTGGCCTTTAATTTCAATAATGAGAAGTAGAAAAACACACAAACTATCAATTATTATTAATTTAGACTAACTTTTCAACTACACATCTGAATTGAGCTACAATCCATGTGGCCACAATGTCAAACTTGTGTGAATCTAATGTGTCGCCTGTACTGGAGCTTCAGGTTTGACCACAGGATGAATGCATAAATGCCGTAATCAGACTCCAACTTGCAAACAATGTTGCACCTGTTTTAAACACTAGCCCGATATTTTGAAAGATGCTTATCCTTTGTGACATACAACATCTGAATATGAGCTTCCATTTTATATGGAGCTAGTCAGTTACCCTCTACATCTATCCTCAACCAGGGCACACTCTCTGGATAAATGCAAATCTTATCAGACTCCCACTTTCCCAAGATGCCACTGTACATGTTGTGTTTTTAAGCACCAGCACAATCTAAATGATTGTAAACCGTGCAGGAGATCTTGCTCTACTTTTATTATTAAGGCCAGTGTTTCTCAAGATAGAAACAACATTTCCCACAAACCCATTTGCTTCATGTCCATCCTGACTGGAAGTGAGTTTCCTTTCACCTGTCACCCAGTACACATCCTCAATTTCCAGAAATCCTAAATGTTTTGATATAAATAGACAAACTAATTTAAGAAATTAGTAATGTTACAAATCCGGAAGCTGTACTGACAACATGTGAAGGATCAGTTACCCAGAAATATTTCTGCTTGTAAAAGTGCTTTAAAACCACATTTCTGCTTAATAGTACTGTGGTTCAAAGTGTGTGATATGTTCACTTCCTTCCTTCACAGAACTGTGAACTTGTCGGATGCTCATGTGGAGAAAAAACCTTTAGGTCGTTGTATTAAATTATAATTTGTAGTGAAACTCCTTCATATGCAGCTCATATTTCACAGTAGAACCTGTACTGACAGGATAAATACTAAACACTGAGCCTGATGCAGTTCATACACACTATGCAAACATATTGAATCTGTAGGATAGAAATTCTATTAAAATTCAAAGATGTTATGGGAAAAAAAAAAAATCAAGGTTAGAGTGTCAGATTGGACTGAAATACATTTAAATGATAATTCTCCGTGCTGCCACTCGCACCTTATTCTCATGTATTGCATCACATCTGTCTGACTGATGAAACCATTGACCCATACTGAAGGGAAATGATGTTATTTTTCATACTGAATCATGCCTCATGCTGACCTTTATTAGAAAACCCCCCGTGTTTACTCATGTAAAAAAAAAACAGCATGTGCCGATAACATGCAGCTGTTTAGTTAGCCACAACAGCTAATTTCAGTATTTTTAAATTCATGTTTGGACCAGTGTTTGATTTACAGACAAAAGTTCTGCACACAAGACGCCTCCTACGTCAAAAATCCAGTCTCAAGGCTTCACTTTCCTCATCAGATGTTGCATATTCAGACTATTTAGGCTTTAGGTACTTTGTGATGTCACAAAATCATGCTTGTGTACCTTTGTGTTAAACTGAAATTTAAGGTGAGTGTAGAGAAACATTGCTCCGTCAGCAGATGAATTTGAAAACTCTGCACATACGGTACATCATTCTGCACAGTGAAGCTCAAACATCCAAGTAAAATAACTATAAGCAGGACATATTTGTGAGGGGAGCAGGACTATTTAGTTTATTTGAACAGCTTTAATGAGCCTCACACTGCTCGGGTTAATTTATGTTGTTCTGCTGGTGTTGTGTTTCCGGAATCTCCATGACAACAGTAATGAGTGCAAAGTTAACACAAGCCATCAGTCAGAATTGTCACGATTATGAGAATTTTTTTTGTCAATGACATTACAAAATTCAGTGTCTTCACTATCAGTTACATTGATTCAGTCCACTCAGTTTTTTAGTGCCACGGCGATCCCTGACCTCATGTTACCTTCCATAAAACGGATCCTAATGACTTCCACACAGTGAGCTAAACAGATTTAAAATCGGGGGAAAGAACACTGAGATGAGGTATCAGAATCATACATGAGACATCAGAGTGATTTCTATGTTCACCACATTGTTATAACCTGCAGAAGTGTAATCAATCTAAAAATCAAATTATGCCCTCCTATACACTCGCACTAATAAACACCATGGGCAGTTTAACAGCTGGTCTGCACACAGCTCTTGACAGCTGAAGCTAAAACAGTTAATCCTCCATTCGTCTTCCTGGCGCAGCAGGCCTTGTGTCAGACTACACGGAGCAGCCTGGAAATTTAACGCCTCACTTTAGATCACACAGAGCATCATTTCAAAGCTGTTAAAGGTCCTGTAAGATGTACAGAATATGGCAGACATGGAATATAATACGCATAGCTGTGTTTTCATTTGTGTATAATCTTTTCTGTTACTTTCATGGTCCAGTGTGAAACATTTAGTGGCATCTATTGGCAGGAATGAAATATAATATTCAGTATGTTTTCATTAGTGTATAATCAGCTGAATATAAGGATCGTTGTGTTTTCGTTGCTTTAAAATGAGTTCTTTATATCTACAGAGAGAGGGGGTCCTCTTCCACAGAGTCCGCCATGTTGAACCACCATTTTTCTACAGTAGCCCAGAAAGGGACAAACTAAACCCTAAAAATCTAAATATATGGCCTTTTGCTTTTTTATGCAGATTTCTAGCCAGAGTTTCTCCTACATGCTTGGAAGGAGAGGAAGAGGCGTGGGAGAGTATTTATTTAGTTGCAATCTGCCACTTCAGTGCTAGGTAGCACTAAATCCTACACACTGGACCTTTAAAATGATATTTTTACATCTACAGTGGATATGGGTCTAGTAGCTCAGAGTGGACAAACTACATACTGACTCAAGCGGCAACCTCCAGTGCTGGGAAATGATCCACATCTTTGCTGATATTTAGATTGGCCGGGAGGGGCAGTACATCCAACATGGCAACACGGTTGCATATTTTTGGCTTCAAAGCGCTTCGGAAACCTACGGGTGACATCACTCTGTCAATTCTTTATACTGTCACTGTACTGACTCTAGATTTAGAGTTGTATCAACCTCACGCTAGGAAGGTGAGGGTGAGGTGAGGAGATTGCAATATAGAAATTACACCACCTACACACTGGACCTTTAAGAGGTGACCATTTTTTTAAATAGGATACTACTTTTTCCATTTGTTTACAATGGCTATATGGTCCACCATGCACTTTGGTTGAGATATATTATGATATATGATACTCATATCATGAGTATTGTTGCTCCAGTCGGGTTAGAAAGAGTTATTTTAGGTTACATTAAGTCGTAACAGGATTTAAAATAGCTTTTATGTGTCGCTCTTCAAACAGAGAGAGTACACAGTTTGCCATAAATAGACTGTAGTCACATATTGTACCGAGGCCACTCACTCTGCTTCAACAACAACAGTGCATCACCCAGCTGACAGTGAAGCTCTCATTAGCTGAGTGGCCAGCACAGACGAACCTCATAATGGGATTCATCCACAGCCGAGAAAAACACACCACCACCACCGCAGTGGTGTGTCTAACCCCGCAGACTGAGCCCTCCGTCTGAAATATGTCACGTTAACAGCAGGAGAAGAGGCACAAACCTTTCTTTAGTTCGTTCTTGCGTCTTTAAAAAAGCCATGGCTGCACACCATCCTCTTCAGAAACTGAGCACCGACCAGCCACCACAGTCAGATCCCTGTAAACACGGAAACTTGCTGGACACCACGTGACTGACCCGCAGACAAATGATCCGTGAACAAAGGGAAGGAGAGAGGGCTCACTCTGACACGATTCAGGGAGACCAAAACTACCTGACAGAATTTAACATACAGTAAATTTATCAATAATAATCTGACACAGGGGTGTTTATATTTTCATTTTATATTATGAAAAAGTCAAAATGGTTAAGATGTTTAACAAACTTTAGGAAATGGCAATTTTAATGGTACATCATGATTGGCAATGACAATGTTTTGAAACTTGTTGCAGTGTATTTAGCAACTGTATTTATGAAATCTTAATACCCTCAGTTATTTTTCTCAATAGGACATATTTCATGTCTTTTTAAGCCAAATGTGCACTTTTTTTTTTTTTTTTTTTACACACAAATTTAGTGCAAAATAGCGCCAAAGAAGAAAGACATTCCTTAAAGAGATACTCCAGTGATTTACTGCTGCACCTCTGTGAAGTTAGGACATTCATAAGAGGCCGATTTAGAAAAGAAAGGCAAAAAAATATATATATATCAGAGTCGAGATATCCTCACTTGCAGTGCCTATTTAGGTCAAGCTACAGAAAAAAATGGATCCTACAGTTCCCATAATGCAACTCAAAAGCATATTTTGTTAGACCCTTCCTGCTCCCAAGTCTCAAACCCTGATGACATCATCAGGGTAACTGTCTCTGATTTCAGATATCTCTCTTGAGAGAGAGCCACTTTATACATTATACAACTGTTTTCACAGACTGGATAATGCGCCTGTTGACGAGTATACTGATGTTCATGTGTGAAATCAGTGGCGTACCCTCTTCGTGTGAAAACACAAGTGGCAAAAATACACTTTTGACAGTGAGCTCATGAAAATGAACTCTGAATGTTGAAAATGTTGGCAGAGAGGATACCTCTATCTAGTTAACCTTGTTTCATTACTAAGAGGATAAACTGCCTGTAAGAGTCCAGCTCTTAAAATAACCTGTTTAGTCCAGCTGACGGTCCAAAACCCAAACATGTTATAGAAAGACAATCATATTGATCATCAGTGTTAGATATTTTTTGATTTTAACTTGTTTAAATAGTCTGTACTTCACTTTTTTAAATTTGAAACCACCTTGCGCTGCATTTTGAGCATGACATTTGCTAATTTGCTAATCAATATACATTTAAATAAAGGTTATTTAAATGTATATAGAGAAATAATATATAATAAATCCTCAAGCTTAAAAAATTACTGAAACGATTAATTGATTATCAAATTAGCTTGCAAAGAAATGTCTGTCATATTACTGTTCATCATTTTACCACTACTATGACTCCATACGAATCAAAGGCCCACCACAAACCCACCGAAATATTTGATATTAGTGGCCCTGTCTCCTGTGTATTTAACATTATATAATTACAGATAACCGACATATAACAGTTTATATCGTGGCGCCCCGTGACTGATCTTCACACACATAGACGATCTCTGCCTCTCAGCGTCTTGACGTGTCAGCGGGGACAGTGAGGGAAGTTTCCGATCTTGAGATGTCTTTAGTTTGAAACAGGCAACATGTCTTAAATCCACGTTTATTTCAGGCCAGGAGTCATGTCCCCGCTGCAGTGTGTCGGCAGGTCAACATGCAGTGGAGAAGACACATCGCTGGCCTCGCTTTTAGCTTCATTTTCGTTGTATCATATTTCACTAATAAGGTGAGTGTAAGACGAGCTGGTTTTGGCATCAGATCAAACATCATTTCTCAGACGAGTTTTTAAAAGTACTCTGTTACTTTTCTCCAAGACTCAGTTCTTGTACATCCACTCGTGTATTTAACGTGACTTATTCCTGTGAAAACTGCGTAAAATTGCAATATAACCCTTATCATCAGCAATAACCGTTAAGTGAACACCACGTCCAATCGCTGTTAGTTATCAGAAGCCATGAAAGCAGCACGCCCTATGCTCTTATTTTGGTAGAGAACAGTTGCAGGAAGTGAAGACGAGCTTATTGTTAATATGACATGTTGTTGCTTGTACAGTGTGCCGAATTAAAGAGTGAATCACACCAATGATGATGCATTCAGGGCTGTGGCATACCAGATAAGTGCTTTGTCGTATAATGAGGGAGTCGGTGAATTGGCATGATTTTGAAGTTGGTTTGGTGCCAGGGTTAGGGTCAGGGTGTCTCCTGGTGTCAGCCTGATAAGTTTGTTTGCTCATGATAAGCTCATAACTTGAATTCTTTATATTTTTCTTCTTTCCTCAGTTTGTCCTGTCAGTGTTAAAATTCACATATCCAACTTTATTTCAAGGGTAAGTAGGTTAAAGTAAATATTTCATGTGGAACCTCTTCATGTTTTGTAGTCACTACAGGGTGTGTGCAGGTGCATAAAAGGTCAAGTAAACAATGTAAATTTAATATTTGGAATGATCTTAAAGGTCGTGCTTTAAATAAATATGTGTACAGCTCATAAGTATTAGAAATATGATATAAAAAAGATAAAACGTCAGCTTGACTGGTGTTATATCTGTTACAAATGATATTTTGTGTGAACCCTATGAATGATGAATTGCAAACTTTATGTTCACTAACTTCCCAGATGGCAGACGCTTATCGGGGCGGTCCTGCTTCTGCTCTCTGGGAAGCTGGGATGGGTGGAAATGAGCCGCATCACCAGGTACTTTTTATACACTGCTGTGGGATTCATACTCAACTGTTTTCAGTCTACCAATAAGCAGATTTAATGTTATTAATATTTGTTTGTTATGTTTTATGTTACAGATCAGCAGCTTTGTCCTGGCTTCCAGGCTCCCTCCTGTTTGTAGGAAACATATACGCCGGTTCTAGAGCTTTATCGCACATAGTACGTCATATAACCAATCATCTTTATGTCTTTTCAATTACACTAACTGTATTCTAAGTAACATAGAAAATCGTTGCCTTGCTCAGCATGATGATGGGAGATGGTTAAACTTATTGGTCTTCTTTCTCTTCGTCCAGGACATTCCTTTCTTCTTCACTCTTCAGAATTCCTCTCATGTTGTTAGTTACATAATCTTGAAGGTCGTCCATAGAGAGGTAAGCGCCTCTGTGAATATCTACAATTATGTGCAGTACACTCCCTGTCTTCACACACACTGGAAGCAAATGGAGGAATGTGAAGTACAGAGGAGGCACCACAAATTCATGACCTTGAAGAGTCTTCAACAGTCACATACTCCATCTTTTACAAGTCTTAAGCATTGCTGTGATATATCTCAGTCTGTAAAATGTGCTCTGATATCTCTTTTTGTCAACAGAAAGCACAATGGATGAAACTCGTTAGGTTGGTGACCCGCTTTTCTTTACCTGAGCAGCAGTAGTACAGCATGATGTATCATCAAGATGTAACCGTAAAGATGACGACAATTTAATGATACAGGGAGATACACTTAATTTCAGTTCTCCCATGAAAGGACCATAATTACTTAATATTAATAATAGTAACGGTGATGGTGTTGGTGTTGATTAAGGTGATAAATAGACCTGTAGGGCAGGATTATATTCAAAAATACAAAGCACAAAGATGAATATTGCTGTTTACGTGGCTGAATGAATGTGCTTCTTGTAGCTTGTGCCTCATGCTGATCTCAGCCATCAATCTCCCCCTCTATGATCCTCAGGTAATAAATCATTAATATACATATGGTTCATTTCTTGTTAGAAAGTTATGCTTGGGAGGATAAATACAAGAATATTTACTGTTTACATGTTTGTCTCTTTTACAGTTTGACCAAAGCGGTTACCTGTGGGCTGTCGGTCATCTGTTCTGTGTTGGTAAGTCATATACAGAGATGCTACACTGTTAGCTGTACATCAGAGTTATATAAAGAGAAGAACAGTGGCCCGAGGATTGCGCCTTGAGGAACACCACTGATTGGAACAATCAGTAGAGGTTTAGTGTATGAGGTGAGACTTAGACTACTACAATCTGGATTAGAGGGATGGGTAGTGACAAAGATTAGATTGTATTTAAGATGATTGCCAACAAAATATGCATTAACAAGAAGTCATCAGAATTAATTTTCACCCTGAAAGTGTTGTGATAGAAAATGTAAAAATATGATTGAATATTTCAGGTGCATACAGGGTGTTTCAAGTTTGCTACAAGCCCAGTAATTTGAGGTAAGTTAAACACAACACAGTAAACACTCTGCTGATTGACACACAGCAACTTATACAGTGTACTGAAGGCGTTCTGTTTGTGATGTTGTGATTGTAGTGACCTTGAACAACAGTGCATCAACTATTTGTTCAGGTAAGAATAAACAATTCTGATACATAACAAACTCCTTTCTCTGTGTGTTTACACATATTGAGAAAGTTGTATATATGTATATGTAAAAATATATTTAATACATTTGAAATATATTAAATACATTTGAGGAATTAACTGCCTTTCTGCAACCTGCAGACGGTCCATTCATGCTTGTTTTCTATCCTGGAGCTCTAGAAGGAGCACGATGAGTTAGAGTTAGAAAGAAAATTCAGATCCCCTTTTTCTATCAAGTCACGCACAGCTAAATCCTAATATAGCAACAGAAAGACTGGAGGAAGAACCCATTCATTCAAGTTAGGAGTGGATACAAAGGGCCTTTACTGGTTAATGTGCAGAAATGAGGATCTACATACTGGCTGACAATATTCTAAGTGAATCTAAATACTTACAACCTCATCTAGTGATGTGATTTGCTTGTGCATCTAGAGGTGCTTTAGTGGGACTTATTTGTTCTTAATTAGTGCTATGACATTAAATGATTCAGTTTAATCTTTGGATAATCAATAGACCTCATAAGACATTACATAATGTAGCATCAGGTATTATCAGTGACTAATTTAAGCTTTTCCTGCCTTCATATAACAGTGTACTGCTGCTGGCCATTGCTGCTCACCCAACAGGTATGAATGACCAAACAGCCTAATTTAGATTTTTGTTCCTAGATTTAGTGTTCCTACAGTTGTCTCCAAACATTTCTCCTTTTTACGCAATCTGCTTTGTACTGTTGTCATCCCATGATGCAACAGTTCAAAGAATGTCATATCTACATTTGTATCTTGTAAACAGACCTTTGTCCCTCTACAGGTGACCTCATGGGTGCCTTGGAGTTCCCCTCTCTTCAGTCCTACACATTTCACTGCGGCTGCTGTGCCAGGTGAAATCTTTCAGTCCATGCAGCCACTGTAAATTGAAATAGAGTTGCCTCAATAGTTTTCCAGCAAAATAATCATCGTGGTTATTGAAAGAAGCAGCACTGACATAGAATACATTTTACAGTATCAAAATAGGACATGGTTTAAGTGCCAGCTGTCATTTAACGAGTGAAGAGACTCTTAATGGAACGTGCACAACATGAACAGTTTTTGACATTTAATTTATCAAGTCTACAAAGTACTTTTATCAGCTGTTATTCTTTAAAAGTTTGAAAGTTTTTTCATGTTCAGAAAGAGAATTGTTTTCATTCTTACTCACCTCATTGTGTCTCTTCACAGTGCACTGCTGGGGTTTTTGTTGCTGTTGGCCACAGTCAGACTGAAAAGTGGATTTTCCCTCGAGCACTTTGGCATCTGGATCTTTATGTCCAAGGTGATTGTTTATCAGATTTTTACATACTTTTTTCAAGGCTGAATAGTATTTGATCACAATTCACACAATCAAAACATGGAGTGAACTGTAATTAGTAAAATGATTATTTAAGATTGGTTTGATTCGTTTGCTATTCTTCCCTCTCAGGTAACTGCAATGTGCCTCTCTCCATTTATTTTCAACATGGACTTTAATGTTCCAGCTTTCATTTGGTAAGTCTTTCATCTGCCTATTTTAAGAATTTAGAAATGTTTTTCTCGTCAACTGTCAAACTGTTCTTTCAGTTTATCCTGTTGTATCCTGGGTGACAATCAAGCCATTCATGAGGTCTTCCGTTTGGTTACAGTGTGGTCAGCAGTCATGTCGGAGAGGCCCTGCTGGTGTACTCTGAGAGAGAATCAACACTGTGATGAGATTAACCCACAGCTCACACTTCCTAAAGAGATTTCTTTTCTAAAAAGTTTTATTTTTTCACATTATTTTTGTAATTTCTCATCTGTGCGCAGATAATCTGCTGACTGAATAAAATGATCTTTGTGTACATATTGTGCTGTGCAGTGATCCGGTTAAATCACAGTGAACAAAGACCTGCAGTATTTACTTGAGGAGGTAAAGCAACGTGGATTTCTTGTTGATGGTATAACATAACTCCATAGATATGTCTTAGTTTTTATTAATCCAAACAGATCACGAGCATACCCACTATTTACAAAAATAAACTGATATATTGAAATGATAAAAAAACCGAAAAACAAAACCATGACAAGGGGTCAACATTCTTAATAAGGTCACTGCATGAGACGGCTTCATTGTGCGCCCACTGTCAACACAGTAACCAGCCTGTTCCTCATATACAGTTATTGTTTTCTCTAAGTGGGTCGATTCCCAACAGTTCCTCAGAGACAAACATACTTTTTTTTTTTTAGTTCTCCTGCTGCTTTCGCTTTGGGGAGAATAAAACATTGAATGGTTGTCTTCTCCGAGAACGAGCCAGTGGAGTATTCTCTTCTTTGATATAACCTAGAAAGAAGATTAAATCTCAGTGCTCACGATAGTTTTATGGCTTATATTATTAACACATTGTAAGAATGAAACTGGTTATATATAGGGGGTTTAAATAGAAAATAAAAATGGATGACTTACCTCTTTCAATGCACGTTTGAGTTGACGGGAATCCAACTTCCCAGAAGTTTTCAGGAGTAGAAGGAGGAATATACAAGAATCTGTGCCTGGAGCACGCAGATAACTTTTTCTGTTTCTCCTCCTCTGGGAGATGGGCGTAATACTGTTGAAATAAACATCCTTAAAACAGGATCAGTGTCAAACATGTCAGTGTTTAATGAGCTTCATGGTCAGAATACTTACAACTTCACACTCCTTGCAGGTAGTGCCCTTCAGTTTTCTCCTCTCGTCCTTCTTGCGGATCACAGCCACGTGTGCAAATGTTGGACGTCTAATCCAAAAAGAGAAAAATGGAGGTTACGGGAAATTCAATGTCTGTGAGATCAGAATCTATTAATGAAAAACATTTCTACTGTAGAGTGTTTCTTACTGTGCTTTGTGCCCTTTATTCTGGCTCATAGTGTTTTCATGAGGATCTTCTTCTAATTTTGGAGATTAAAACAAGGACATGAACACAAGTTAATTGGAAGGACTGACAACACAGAAATATATGATGACAATGACATGATGACAGTTTCTAGAAATCTAAAAGCCAACCACTGTCTTCCTCTTCTTCTTCTGCTTCTTCGTCATCATGACAGGGCTGGCTCTGTGAACCGTTGTAAGACTTGTACTCCCCGTAAGCTGTTGTGTCAAACATCATATCCAAACTGTCATTTGCCTTCTTGCCAAGTCCTTGAAAAGCAGACAGATAAAATTGTTCATCTCATTTGTCATATTTTGACACAAAAGTCTAAGCTCTCAGTTGCAGCAGATAAGACCAATAAGCGTCAATCAAAATATATAAGTAACCGACTATTTTTAAATTTGTGTTTTATATTCACCAGAGACACTGTCTCTTCTGTTCTGGCTGTTTTCTTCCCGACCCTGAAGCATGCTGTGACTGACCCAGGTGCAGTCAGTATCTTCAAGTCCTCCATGACCCTGTTGTTCTTCTGCTTGCTATAGGATAAACATACAGATAGAAACAGCCTGCTGTAAGACACTCAATCTATCCAGATGAATATATACAAATATACATCAGCTACAAGGTGTCACTTATCCACAGCACAGATTTACAATATCCTGTGGTCACAGGTAGACAAATTGAAAATGATTAAGTTGCAATAAGTTGTACCTCGTCTCCTCTCCGCTCACTGTCATACATGGACAGGGCAAGTGCAGGATCAACGCTCCACGTGGGCTCCACTTTGTGCTTCCTTTCAGCTGTGAGAGCAGAGTTAGCATGGCCACATTCAATTAAGAAATACTGAATTCAGCCTGCAGTCAGAAAAATAGTGCCTTTTAAATGATGTGCATTGCAAAAGCCATCAGACACAACACACTCTGCCAGTGTAACAGGACAGAAAACTCACCATCATGTTGGTCATGTGAGGCATTCAGATCCTGGAGGGGTTTTCCTCTCTTCACACCAACATCCTTACTTGCTTCTCTGATATTTGGCTTCTTGAAAGCAGGACTTGCACAGGAAACATTTAGTCTTTGGTCGGAAGTCCTATTTTGTGCTGACTGGGCCTGATAAATGTTAAAGGACACATTTCAAAACTGTATAAAAGAATTATTTTATCCAGATAGCTCAAATGTAACTTTTTAAGTGTCTTGGGAAACTAATTAATGGATCAAAGTATGTTTTTATACTATTTGCAATTCATGTCTCTATGTGACATACTGTGTTCCCTATCACACTCATTCATACAAGTCTTCTGGATGCATCTCTAACCTTAATGTCCAGTGGCTCCTTCATGAAGCTTTGATTGCTTAAAGGTGCGGAGCTTCGTTTGATGAGTTCAGGTTCTATGTGTTTGCCTTCCCTCTGTTTGTCCACCCCTTCCTGGTTTCCTTGTTTATCCTCCTCTTGTACCTCCGGCTCACTTTCCTTCTTCCGTTTTGCTTTGTTAATTGAGGCGTCCTCTGAAAAGCGTTTGACACGTGGGAGAAGCGAGGGAGATCTTTCTGTGGTCGAGTCTGGACTGTGGATCAGCGTGGATGAAAGGGAGGAGCGGTAAGGCCTTAAAGCAGGGACACAAATATGGTGTTATGGTGTTATTGGTGTTTGTTTTGTTTTCTTGATTGCATGAATAAAGCAAACATGGAGGTACTGAACTGTAGTTACAGAGTGAAAGCTTTTGAAATTAAACCAGAAGATTTGAGCATTCAAAGAAAACAAAAACAGTCCCAGTAAGAACTGGTTGAAGGGGTTAGTGCCATGCAGTTAATATTCTACACAGAATTGCTTTAAAATTCTTAAATTATGTTATCCAATTTATAAATGCATGACTCATGACGCAGCCACTCTAGTGAGCAGATGAATATGTCCAAACTGATGCCATCCTTACTTTATATGAACGTCATATTTCCAGGGAGGTTTTGAGCTGCTTTGCTGGACTACAGTTGTCTCGGTTTTCTGAGAAAAGATGACACAGAAAACAATTACAGACACAATCCAAAGAAATAAATGAGCCTGTACTATGATGTGATGAATCAGTGAAATTTTTTTAATACCAAAAAAAAATATGGCATTCGATCTGAAAGATGAAAGACATTCTCAGGACTTGTTGTATGTAGGAGGGTGCACATGCTAAAACTGCTAAAGTGTATCAGGATTCAATCTTGTGTGTAATCCTAAATGGTACAAATATTGACTGCATCTCCCATGATTCTACGCCTGTATGAAGCCATCTTACCATGTGAGGCTTTTCAAAAAGTTCAAGGCCACAGGTTTCTGCTATCGCTTCTTCCAGGTTTAGATCGACATCATCTGAAACGGGACAGACACTGAACAGTCACTACACTTTTATACAACTTACAATCACAACCATCAGCTTTTGAGATTTACAGTCACCTGAATTGCTGAGAAGAAGAAGAAGAAGAAGAGATACTTTATTAATCCCTCAACAGGAAATTCTTTTTTCACTCAGTTTATTTTACATACATTTTTAACCCCAAACACACATACAAGAGCTCATAGATATGCACACATACAAGGGCTCATAGACAATGTGGAGAGAGAGATGGTGGAGTGATAGGCAGCCCCACTGAGGAGCGCCCTGCGAGCAGTTGCGGGGGTTCGGTGCCTTGCTCAAGGGCAGGCCCCAGGAGGTGACCTGGCACCTCTCCAGCTACCAGTCCACCTTCCATATTTTGGTCCATGTTGGACTTGAACCGGCCACCCTCCGGTTCCCAAGCCAAGTCTCTATGGACTGAGCTACTGCCGCCCCAGCAATGCCCCAGTGAGTACAGCAATGCCTCTCGCTGCACAGCCCCACTGTTTGATTTAAGCTGATATGAGGGATGTGTTTATGTAGATACATTTTGTTTAGTGCTGATCTAGGATTTCAAGTAACACACAGGTTCTAATGGAAGAATAAATATGGTTTGAATTTCTGTACGCGTGAAAAACAGAAGAATGATATTATAAAAATTCATAAACAAGTCATACTTGAGATTTGTGATGCGTCCAATTCACATGTGTTTGGCACAAGCACTTCTGTTGTTCCGGGATTCTTTGCAGCATCAACAGGCTCCTTATTCAACTCTTAAAAAGAACAACACGTTAGAGGACTTGGTGCCTTAATACCGGGGATTCACACAGAAATGAGCATTAAAAGTCTGATTACAACAGTGCTGACTGACCGTTGAAGAGTGAGTTGTTGCACTGTGGTAGAGGAATCTCTGCATAGCGAACGTGCTTAATTTTGTTGGCATTTCTACGTTTCTTCAGTTTGTTCACCACGGGCAGCGAGCTTGGCAGGACTGGAGAGTCTGGGATGAAGCCTTCTTCTTGCTCCGGGGATGAGGCCTGCTGGAGCTCCGAGCTGATGACAAACAACACATTTGATGCTGAACTGGAAACTGAAACTTTACTGTTAACGTTGATTCCTGTGCAGAATACCACAGCATAAACCACACAAACATGTCCTCCTATAGAGATGTACAGAGAGCACTTGACTTAATTAAAGCAGAACTGAAACTACTGCAAGACCTAGTATTTGTAGTTGTCTTGGGCAGCTTTTATTGAAAAACTGCTGATAAAATATGGAAACTAGCACATTTACCGTGACATTTAACAATGAGTAACGATCTTACCGAGACAGCTTTAATTCTTGAATTTCGGCATGTAGTTTTCTGTTTTCATCCTCAAGGCTGTTTCTTTCATTCTCTGGGGGACAGATGACACAACAGTGTTTCACGCACACGCTACATCACCATTTAAAAAATCATGCTCTTCATCAGCAGCCATATGTTGTGGTAAACTGGTAAAGTTAATATAAACTCATAATAAACAGCAATAATATATGTCATGGAAGACTGGCTTCTACACATTTAAACAAGATTCACAGTCTACAGCTATGCAAGTGGCTCTGTGAGGCTAACACCTGCAAGCTAACATGCTAATAATGAGAATGCTAGCATGCTGATGTTCAGCAGGTATAATGTTTACCATGTTCACCTCTTAGTGTTACAGTGTTAACATTTGCTAATTAGTGCTCAAAACAAAGTGCTGCAAAGTTCTGCAGGTATTTGGTCATTGAATAAAGTTTTGGACACACTGAAATTTTTACTTAAACTTGGATTCAAGGAAAAGTTAAGTGATGTTTACAGTGGGGCTACAAGAAGAGTCGGGGAATCGCCAACATGACTAGGTTTCATCATTTAGGCACCATGAATGTCTGCGCACAATTGGTGGAAATCATTCAGAAGTTGTTGAGATATTTCAAATGACAAAATTGCCATCATGCTGCTAGCTGCAAGCATGACTAAAAACACGAGAATTAGAAGACATGTATGAACCGAAAAGGCCAGTGAAGGGGCTCATTAACTGTTTACTAAAATAAGATGACTTCTTACATGTTTTCCATTTCTTCTTTTGTATTACATTACATTTCACATCGAAGATCAATCTGCAGTTTTGAAAGATTAGTACTTGGATTACTTACTGCAAAAGCATCATCTTTTTGACATCTTCCTTTATAAATGGTTGACAGAAGATTCTTAAAGTGCTTCAAGCATCTTGATTATAAGCAGAACATAAGCTCCCGTCTTTCATTTCATTTCTTTTCATTTGAAAAAAGAGGGGGTGTGTGGAGCTGCAGTTAGTCACCGCTCTATCTGACAGTGGAATAAGAACAATGAATAAACTCACTCAGTTTGGTGATGAGGCGTAAATTCTGATCCTGGGTGCTTTTCAGGTTCTCCCCTAAGATGGCACATCGATCACACTCTCCTTCGCGGAGCCTGCAAACGGTGAGGATAGTTGTTGGTCTTTGTTACATATCATTACAAAAAAGTTGGCCTGTTGTGGAGGAAGCTACCTTTCCTCCAGGAGACTGATGGTGTCCTGCAGGGATTTGTTTTGCTCCTTCAGCTGCTGGTTGCGACTGTAAAACACCTCGAGTCTCTGAGCGTCTCTGTGGAAAACAAATGAAATGACAGATTAATGACCAATCACATACATATTTCTACAGCTTGTTATTATCATCATTGTTACTTCAGTATACTCACAAACAGCGCTCCTTCTTCAACTTGCTCACTTTTGCCTCCAGTTCTAAAAATAGCAACAAATGCAGTGAAACCCCAAAATCGTCTTCACTTAAACTTCCTTTAAAGTAGATTACCTTTACGTCTCCATACAATACACCATGAGTTACCTTGCAGTGCATTCTGGTGGCACTCTCTGAGCTGCCTCCATAAATCTTCAAAGAGGTCAGCTGGTTTGGGTGTCCCGCTGCTCGGACCAGGGCTGCTCATCCTCCATTCACTGCCCTCCGACCGCCTGCCGACGCCACCAGGAGAAGAGAACGTTTATCATATATTTATGTATTCAACCGATGATTCAGTGCACACATGCTGGTCTCTAACTGTGAAAGACTAACTACTACATCATGCTACAAGCTCAACATTATTTAAGTCCAGCTAATTGTTTAAAAAGAACATGAACTATATTTTGGTATCCTTCATAGCGCTTTTCCTTCTTTGTGTTATGTAACATAGTTTATATTTCCTTGGCTAGATTTAGGTTAACTGTTGTTTATTACTTACTGTTGTTTAAAAAAAATAAGGTTAAATAAACTCACAGCTAACTTTAACTAGCTCGGTATGACGATAAACCCCTCGCAGGCTTGATGGAGTTTAACACTCCACACGAGCTCCTGAGATAGTTTGAAGACGACAACACGTCCGTGCCACTATTACACATACGACACAACTCGGAATTATTTATATTTATCTGCCTTTTATGTAAGTGTAAAATTAACTTTACTACGTATTTAACGTTATGTGCTGTAAATAAACAAACAAACTCTAACGTCAGTTAACGTGAGATAAATGACACGATAGTTACTGCCTGTCAAAATGAACATCACTTACACCACCGAGTCCGAGAAACACACAGGGGTTTATGAGAAAGTTACACTGTTAGACAGACACGTTGATGTGAGCTGTGTGCTCTAATGTTGACATCTCTGCAACTATTTCCAAAACCGCGCGTCGAGCTGCATGTTGGGAAGTCTTCTTCTGCTGCTGCTGCTGCTGCTAATTTTGAATATTGGGCGACCTCTGCTGGTTGAAACCTGCTGTCAAAGATTTAGATCTGAATGGTTAATTAATGGTTCAAATATTTTAAATTGCTTATTAATCTGTTTGAGTGTTTTAAACATTTTGGGTTATTGGTGCAGCTCTTGTATAAAGTGCAAGTCCTAAATAATGAAGTTTATGATTATGAACATGTGTGGATATCTTTTTCTGGTGCATCTGGACTGAAATAAAGAATATTTCAGTAGGTACAGATGGACATGGGGACATCGATAACGGTTGTGATGGTTACCAGTGAAGAGTTCCAGTTCATAAATTAGAGTAGAATATTGGAATGTGGTGAGTTCATCGTGGATGGCTCATACAGAATATATAAGACAGTGAGAGTCAGATGAACTCAGATGTACGCAGAGCCTCACTACTGAAGGAAAGGTGAAATATCCAAACCTGAAGAACGAGCGCGAGCTGAACCGACAGTGAACACTAAAGCTGTTAGGTAAGTAGTTAAACTGACAGCTCTTCAGTTAATATTAACTATCATACCTTTACATGCAGTAACAGATAAATCCCTCAAAGTTAAGGTTTGTGTAATCCAACATTGTGCTTAGCTGAAGTGCAGAAGCATTATCAGCAAAATGCATGTAAAGTATGATAAGTGGACTCACTCTAAGTACACAACTTCAGTAGATGTATAACACTGATATCAAATCTTTTATTAGTGAAGTAAAACTACCAATATTACAACATAAACATACTTCATTATACAAGAAAATGTCCTAGCAGCCTTCAGATCTTAAAGTAACAGCAATATAAAAGTAGTGTTAAAAGTAAAGTGTCATATCATTATATACATTATAATATTATTAATGATGCATGAAGATGTAAGTAACATTTTAATGTTGTAGGTGTAGACAATTACAGCTTTATATATTGTTGAGGATTAAATCCATAACAAAGCACCACAATGTGCTTTGTTATGGATCTATCATATATTTTGTATGTAAAATCTATATCTGCAAACTAGTAACTATAGTTGTCAAATAAATGTAGTGAACTACGACATGCAACATATCCATGAATTTGTATAACATGATGTATGATGTTATCCCCATAAGAGTCCCAAAAGCAGCTTCCTATCATTGTGTGTGACAGGAGTCCATAACAAGTGCAATGGAAGATCAAATCATGTTTGAGAGAGAGATCAGACAGAAATTTGACCGTATAATGGCAGAGATGGAGTGGGGAGAGGTGGTCTCCACTCTCAACGACATGTTAAGAGACATGCTGACTCCTGCCGAACTTGCTGAGCTAGAGCTCAACACCGCCCAGCCAGCAGAGAGTCAGGTTGGAGGATATGACGAGCATGCCACTGTACAGCCAGTTCCCCTATACAGTGAGGCAGGTGCCTATAGCCAGGAACAGGTAAGAGAAGTATGGGTTAGGGATAGATTAGTTATTATTCAAAAGAAATAATTCACAAGAGCTCAGCATAGTGAAGCTGTCTTCAAAATAAAATGAGGAGGAAAACATGGACTGGTGTGCTACTATTTTCTGAATAGAGACCAAATAATGAATCGATCATGAAAATCTCCCAGTAATCACTGACCAAAATATCCCTCCTGCGAAGAGAAATTTGAGCCATATCACACTGAACCAAGCACAAGGGAGAGTTTTGTGCTGTGGTCACCTGACCTTCACATGAATACACACTCCTGACCCCTTTGACCCTCAGCAGAAACATGCAGACACATTCTGGTCACGTGTGTGTGTTGTAGGTTCTCCAGATGTGTTTTTCCTCCAGATGTCACAGTTATTACAGTTTCTAGTGAGGGGAAATCCTGACATCTGGTGGACAGATGACACACTGCAGCTTGTCTGATCAACTGTTCTCTGTGTGTTTTGTGTCTCCAGTATAATAATCCACCAGTGGTGAGACTGCCTGAAGGCTTAGACCATAACCTGCACTGTGTTGGCATATTGTAAGTAACACACACACAAATGCAAACAAACACAGTGAGTGAACGCAGCTTGTGTCGTCACACACACTCGTCACACAGTGGTACCACGAGCTGACTCTGATTTTGTCCTGCAGAAAGAAAAAGCGTGAAAGCAAGCAGGAGGATGACCAGCGGTACATAAAGAAACCTCCAAATGCCTTCATGCTCTTTATGAAAGAGCAGAGGCCAAATGTTGAGGCTGAAGTGTGGGCCAGAGGGAGTGCGGCTGTGAACACCATCCTGGGACAGAGGGTATGTGTGTTGGCTCTGCATGTTTGACACACTCAGTGTCACAAACTTGATCAAAGTTTTATAAAAATTGTTTTCTACAGTTGAGCTCGTAAAAAGTCCTCAAATTCTAAATCCTCACATCATTACAGTGATTTCTGCTTTTCATTGACTGCCTTCATTGAAGGGTTTTGTAGCATTTTATGACTCAAATGTACTGACGAGGTTTGTAAAGCATAAACTTCACTTCATATGGACGTGTGTGCATATTAATGTCTGTTAATATGTTTTTATGCTCATGTTTGTGCGTGCACAAGCCTGTGCACGCACAAACTTACTGTCTTACTGTCTTACTGACAGTGTGTTGTCGTCTGTCCACAGTGGACGTCTCTGACAAAGGAGGAGCAGGCCAAATACTACGAACAGGCCCAAAAAGAAAAAGAGCTCCACACCCAGCAACACCCTGAGTGGACAAACAAGAATAACTATGTAAGTACACTGTGCTCACACACAACTCACACATGTTGACATCACTGCACACATCACTGCAGAGAGTTTGTATTAGCTGATATCTGATGGAAAGTCTGATGTGTTTGTTTTTGTGTAGGGCAAAAAGAAGAAGAGGGTGAAACGCCAGGCCTGGCAAAATGTCTTCCCTGCGACACCCAATAATGTCCAATAATGGAGCAGCTTGAAGCATTTGTTTTTGTTCATTAAAAAAAAAAAATCATTAAAATCCTTTGATCGTTTTTAGTTTAATCGTTAACTGTTTGTGCATTGGCTGATTTGCTGATCTGGGTGTCAAGCTGCTGCATACAATTACCCGTACTGCTATAAATAACTTTGTACTCAACTGAAGATGTTTACATCAGTGGGCCAGAAACCGGCCTGCCGGATGGTCCAATCTGAATCAGAAAGTTAGTGTATAATCACCTGAAAATAAGAATTATTATATTTATGTTACCTTAGAATGAGACTTTATATCTACAGAGGGAGCAGGTCCTCTTCCACGGAGTCTGCCATGTTGAACCACCATGTTTCTACAGCAGCCCAGAGTGGACAAACCAAACACTGGCTCTACATTGGACCTTTTGCATTCGTCAGGAGTTTTGGCCAGCGTAGTTTCTCCTTTATGCTTGAAATGAGAGGGTGGGGTGAAATTTTCTATAAAAGTAGCTGCTAATTCAAATGTATCCACTGGTGGTCGCACGTAACACTGTCAGGCAAGCAATCTGTTGATGCTGAGTTATTATCGTCTATTCTGCGTGTTCTTCTGCTGTCAGCGTTACACTCTGTGGCTCCGTCATTACCCAACATGTCTTTGTCAAAAAGGAGAAGAGTGGATAGACTGTAGAGTTTTTCTGTTTATCTCCAGAGGTGAATGTGAAATCTGTGTGTGCTCGGAGTGTTCGCAGCAGGTTTCAGTAGAATCTAATATTCAGCACCATTATAAGGCTCATCATGTTCTGTGCCTGTAGACACACTGTGATCTGTAAGTTATAATGCACATGTATAAATGATCAACTTGAAATTGGACTTATTTTTCAGGTTCATAACGTTTTGTAAAAAACATTTTCAGAATGTACTAAAACAAAGTGATTTATTTATTTGTACATTTTGACTTTACTGGTCCGCCCCACTTCAGATCAAATTGAGCTGTATATGGCCACTCAACTAAAATGAGTTTGACACACCTGTTAAACTGACAGGACCAATGGTGATTCAAGTGGAACAGGATTATAACATTCATATTTTAACTGGCTGCCCTGGCTTTCAGTCTGGTGTTGTTACCTCAACGTCAAATTCATACTCCTTCAGCAACAGACTGCTACACCCACCATCTAAAAACTAGTGCTACCACAGGTCCTTCATTCCAACAGCTTTAACACCAGCATGACTTGACTTTCATCATTTTTTCCTATATATTGTTTATGAGTAATTTCTTATCCAACCTTGAGTTGCTGTGGCACGTGAATTCCCCCCGTGTGGGATGATTGAAGTCTATCTTATCTTAAATCTTCGTGGTAGTCAACTGTCTGCCAAGTACTGTTTGGGGCCAAAAAGTACAAAATGACACAATAAGGAGAAAGTGTTATTCTTATATTTGTTTTTATTTTTGGTCTTTCTTAAGAATACAAAACAAGAACCAAAATCACAAAAATAACATTTACAAAACAGATTATTTAACTGAGGTGACTGAGGCAACATAGAAAAGCATGTCTGAAACAGTGATATTGGTGTGTTAGCCTGGAACCTTGAGGTAAAACAGCCAGCAATGTTAAAAGTCAGATATCTTTACAAACGGTTTTGAATTAGTGCCTTGCTTCAGTAGTGCTATTCACAAATGGAGTTTAACAATATCATGTTTTTCCTAACATGTCCACAGTTAGCAGTGATTTAATGTTGTAGTGCTTCAGACCTACCTAAGGACAAATTAGTTATTGTGAGATATAGGTCGAATATTCTAGGCATGTTGCACTATATGGCACCATTTAAAATGGTTACTATTTTAACCCTCTTTGACACACACACACACACACACACACACACACACACACACACACACACACACACACACACACACACACACACACACACACACACACACACACACACACACACACACACACACACTCTCTTGACTCTTACATGGGTGCAAATGATTGCCAACGACTTCCTCTACTTGTTCCCCACCAAGAATACTTTTGGCTAAAATAAGTGAATAGTTTTAAAACACCCAACAATGTTTCAAGCAGGAAACGAAAGCTGCTGCACCCTTTTGGAAAAGTTTCCTAAAAGAGTGACAGCGCGGGAAAAAAAACTTAAAAAACACTTAAAATGATTAAGTGCTGGAATGGCCGTCAGTCAGAGGAAGAAACTTAAAAGTCCCATCTTTTTTCCTAAAATACAAAAATGGTAAGACGAAATGCATACACTGCATCACTGAGAGAAAGAAAAAAACCTAGCATCACTTACCAAAACACAAAGCAGTGAAAATAGTACAGTTTGTTCTGCACTTGTCTGTGCAGCTATGTTTTTGCATGAACAAACGTTTCTCATCTTTTTCTTCTTTCACATGTAAGATATGGTCACTGGTGATTCAGCATTGCAGATTATTACTTTTTCTTTTTTTAGTTCCTTTGGATGTGTGCATTTTGTTGATTTTGCATCTGTCACAGCAGGTAGATTGAGCTAGCATTACTTCATATATCTATATATACACATGCATTCAACATCATATGTATCCCCCAAATAAAATAAAAAAACAAATAAAAAAAAAAACAAACAATTCCAAACTCCCTTTTCACCACTTTAAGAGTTTAAGCTATAAAAACCTGCATGACAGTCCACAATAAAATTTTGCATGGAGGCTTTGCTGTTTGATGTGAGATATGCAGCAGGTTGTAGAGGTGCTGGCGCTGGGGTGTGACATGGAATGCAGCCTTATTCCATTGAGAGGGGGTCATGGGGATGGGCCTATTCTTCACCCCCTCCTATCCAAAATGGGCCTCTTTCTATGTAGTTGGGTTTTTAGATTCACATTATGCTGGAAGAAGAGTAACTGGTTGCAGACACTGGCAGCGCAGGTCTTCACCAATAGCAAAAAACACTGGAGTAGAGTGTGAATGCATATCTACCATCTTCGGCCCTGCAGAGAGAACAACCAAGATAAAACAAGGGTGATATGTTTATATAAAACACTTATGGATGATATGTAAAGATCAGGCTGATATACAGCCTACAGATACTACAACATCATACTCACGCTTCCCTTTCTTCACCACTGCGGGGGCACATAGCTGTAGCTAGGTGTGCCAGGAGGCCGATATGTGGGCATCGTGACTTGGTGTGGGGCAACAGGCGCTGGTGACGGAGTTGTCAACAAAGTTCCTGAGAAGCAAAGTGACCTCAGGGTGAACACCAAGTTACAAGACACGTGTTCACATGAGGAAGCGAGCTACATTCACTGAGGCCGCATTGCAAAAAACGAACTTCTACTTGCAGAAATCACTGCAAAATATATAAACTGTTCATTACAAAATAGAAAACCAGATGCCTACCAGCTGACATGGCCATGGTGGTGCCGGCTACCATCCCCATGGCGACGCCGTTGTGGCGGGGAGGAGGCATGGGCGGAGCATACATGGCTGCAGGCATCCCATTTGGCTGGACCACTGTTGTGTGATGGATAACATGAGGCGGCGCAGCATACAGAGGCTGTGTGTAATAAGTGCCTTGTTGTTGTGAGGGTATTAACGCCTGCGTCACAGAAGAAAAACACGTTACAGCTCAAAACAGGAAGCTAAAAGTGAATTAACTGCTGGGTCACTGCTGCAGTGTTGATTATGATTATAGCACCATCTTCAGGCCAAACTGGATAACACTTCTAAAATCAGAGCCAAGAGGCTGAACACAAATGTGCTAACCTGTGCATAGGGGTTCTGTTGGGGGTAGGTGCTCCTGACCGGGTAAACAGCAGCAGGGTAGGGGTTGGGTGAGGAGGAGTATGGTGGGACACTTCCCGTGTTGGGAGAGCAGGACATTTTGAAAGGAGTGCCTGGAGCATAGCCTGGTGAGAGGAAGACACCTTAAGTTAGTGCTTTGAGTCAGTGGGTGCAGATAAGGAAATATGCAAAGTACCGTATACTGACTGTTGCAAGCTACATCTTAAAAGACGAAAGGTATTCTAAATATCTGTCTAATAACCCCAGGGTATGGTGGGGTCTTAAAAGTGTTCAGCAGGACTTCATTCTTACCACTGGGGAAGGCTGGGTTTGCTCCTGCGTAGACATTAGGAGTGTATGCTGGAGCAGCTGCTGCATAGCCAACAGGGAATCCAGCTACCATGACCAAAAAGAAAGCAAAAATATGTTTTACTTTTCTTGATTTTGTATTGTAATTAGGGATATTTGCTTAAACCATTACACGCGATACACTTAAAAATTACCTGGGTAGCCTATGCCCTTAGTGTTGGTAAAGGGGACCCCTGTTGACGCAGGGCTGTACACTGGATTCATTATCGTCGTCTACTCACAGATGCTGCAATGAAAGAAGCACAGAGCCTGTTATTTTAGAGTGTTTTGAAATGAATGCAAAGGTCATCTGGGTACAGTCATCAGGTACAGATTCAGCTTTCCACCAACCAAACGGCTCCTATGATACAGAAATTGAATGTAGATGTCTCCTTGATGCTGCTGATGGATAACAGTGCTAAATGACTGGCCTGTGTAAGGATAATGCAGAGGAAAGACTCCCCAATATCTTCATACAAAACCATAACATGCCTATCACATATCTTAACAGTGAAATTTGATTCCTGTGTCCTTTCCACATATCACAGCTCTGTGCTCTATCAGCTAAAACTCTATCCAGTGAAGCAGCTCTCTCTAGTGGACCAATATGTATTACATCTCCACCATTTAGTCCCATCAAATCACTAAAAGCTGTATGGTTTAGGGAGCAAATAAAGCATCATGACAGCACTTACCATAGACAAGTCTTGATGTTTCAATAATTATGGTTATTATGGTCGTAATGGGGATATGACAGAATTATGTGGTGAGGACAACAGTGAGGACATGAGATGACCTTGGAAGGTCATGGTCACAACAGATATTTACATGTGTTTGTTGACAATATGTGTATTATAAGTGCTGCCCACACATACTCATAACTGGAATTTCATCATTTTGTGTGTGCTGGATGTTTAATATACATAATTCAACATGGTGCAGTACTAGAAACATTAATGTGGGCCTGAGTTTATTTCTGAATTTAAAGTCTTTACTAAGTATGAACACTTCCATCCCATAAACATGTTACTGTTTTTATGTTTGGCTATCATTTATTACTCTGTACTATACAAAGCACAGAAACGCTGTAATCTGGCCCTTTTAACACACTTTGTGCATTTTGAAACATTTTATGTTTATTCATCATATTTGTGTTACAACAGTAAAGACAAACTGAATTAGCAGAGGAAGCCTTGAGCTCTGCTCCACATGATGCTCATTAGCTGAATAAACACCGTGGTACAGCTCTGCCTCTGTGCTGCCCTCTAGCGGTGCTCCAATCACCATTACATCACTTTACGAGTCTGCTCATTCTTCAGCACAGAATGAAACGCACTTCACCAACACTTCATTTTACATTGAGGTGAAGCTAATGCACTATAACACTGCTGTTACGACATTATTTCCAGGTGAGCGGAATACTAGCACCATATGCTTTTACAGAGCGAGAATTACAAAGCCAAAATCTATTTTATTTTTATTTTTATGGAAACCAAAAGGCGGGAAATAGCCTTAAATCTTTATCATTTCACTTTGATATTATAAATACAAAACAAAAACAGTGAGCAGCAATAATTCAGTTAGGCCTATATTAAAGATAGTAGCCTACAAATGCTTCTCATTCTCTTCTGCTACTAAAACACACACACACACACTGTGGCGAACAACACTTCAATAAGTTGATTTTTATTTTTAACAGAGTGTCTCTCGCTTGTTTGCTCGTCAGCTTCTTTCCAGCAGTCGGTCTCGTTAATAACAAGGTGTTCACGTATTTTCTTAAAGGTGACGTTGACGACATGACAAAAAAAAAAAAAAAAAAAAAAAGATGGCAACCTTTAAGTGGAAGAATTTTGAAAGGTGAACGTGAACGCAGCGGGGCTTTGTTATCATTAGCTAGCTTCGCTCACAAGCCTCAGTAGCTGCAAACCCCGCCGTCAGCTGAGCATGTTTGTCGTTGTCGTTTGCTTTAGATGTACGGACTGACCTGCTAATCACCTGTCTGACCGCGGAAAACCACTGGACTGTCCCCGGACAGCAGCCAGATGGGGGCAGCTTGTCAACAGGCCGCATAGCACAGGAGGCAGGCAGCCAGACAGCTGTGGTCTGCAGTGACGCCTGTCCCAACACTCCAGATAAAACACACACGCTCTGATCGAGACAATAACCGACAGAAACTTACTGTTAACTGTTCTGACCGTCTGTTAGTCCCGTCCGCTGGTCTTCTGGTGTAAAGTGATATTTAGCTAGCTGGTGTTTTGCTCCCAGATGCTTTGCTGAACTCTTTTGAGCACTCCGCGTCACTTCCGTGTGGTGTCACGTGTTCTGCGAATATAAAATATGACACTTCGCTTCATCAGATGATCAAATTTCTTATTAAAATGTGTATATTTTTAGCTTCACACGCCAAATAATTATTATTTTAATTTTCTAAATACAAGCACAGTCTGCATAACGATTATAAACCAAACTAAAATGACGTAATACGTCAGATAAAATTATTTTTTTAGCAAACAATGACGTTCTTTTTTTTTTTTTTTTTTTTTTTTTTTTTACAGTTCATCATAAGTGTTTTTTGTTTTATTGCCACACTGGTTGCTACACTTTGACATTGCAACAAAATAACGTGCGGTATCTCAACACTGCAACATTGGAGCCGTCCTCTGTGAGCTCATTATTATGCCTGCTCCGCGGTCCTTGCAGGAAGTAAAATTTATTTAAATGCTGCAAAGGCTTCATTGTATCTGACAGCTTCTTCACACTGTATTTGGTCTATTTTAGTAAAAACTAACATAACTTGTATTTTTGCTAATTATTTTACTTTTTTTTCGTTGCTAGCAAAACATTAAATTGATATGCTCTTCAAGGACCTTGACGCATCGCTTCCATTCAGCCATTGAACTGGGAAGAGTAGGGTCCATACTGTTGTGATTTCAATACGACCTATATGTGATTTTATAGGTAAAATGTTGATATTTAACGTATATTAGGAATCATTCTGCGGTGTAAGGTGAAACTCTTCGCTCGACTGGTGTCGTCGGTAAAGAGCAGGGCCATAATGTCTGGAGCGGCCGGTGGAGGAGTAGGAGGCTCCTCCTGCCTGGGCGCAGCAGCGGCAGCCAGTTGCAGCTCGGCCGGCTCTCCCTACGCCGCTGCAGCCGGCGGAGGTGCAGGGGTGGCCGGGAGGTTACCAGCTCGGGTCTTGGAGCATATTTTCTGCTACTTGGAGCTCTCCGACTTGATGCGCTGCTCGTTGGTGTGCTGGCACTGGAGCAACATTCTGGCGGATGAAAACAGCGAGGTGTGGCGCAGCCTCTGCAACCGGACTCTGAGCGAGGAAGCTTTGCGGTCTGACATCCTGTGCAACCTGCCCACCTACAAGGGGAAAGTAGGTTTACCAGCATACCGCTGTTATCTCAGGTTGTGAAAACTGTAATTAGTGACGAACTCCATTCAAAAATCTGCCTGTTTCGAGCTACCTTTGTCCTGTAAACACCGTCACGGAAGGTGTTTGACTATGCTAAAGGCATGAATCACACTTTAGTGATTCATGCCCTGTCTTTTATAAACAAATACAACGTAATGCACACTATAAATGTATATGTTTGATGAAAGCTGAAATTTGATTGGCAGATTCTTGATTGGGGTTTGGTGTAAGGTTGTTTTAAGTCACAGAGTGTTCGGGATACGCTTTGACAGGCTGTTCTAGTTGTTTGAGATTGCGTAACTGTGCGTAACATATGCAAAGCAATAATTAATGCACTGAAAGTGGAACCTATTTTTAGAGCAGCCTCTGAATGTCACTGTTTATAGGAGCAAAAATATGAATTGAATAAACTGTTAATAGTTGTCATAATAAGACCTTACATGAGCTTTGAGTCCTGATCTGTCTTATATGGTGGAAAAGTCAGTCTGTCACCATGTCTGACCTTTTATACAAACATCTTCATATAGCTGGATGTTTCCCAACAAATACAATGAAAGGCCTTTCCTTCAAACTGCAAAATGATGATGTTGTGTTGTTTTGACATTTTGACACCATTATTTGACAAGTTATCGGGAGAGTTCTAAAGGTTATGAAGTCTGGTTTCAAATTTGTTGTCCCTCTCCTGTTGCCCTCTACAGCTGAAGGCCTATCAACATGGTCTGAGCTCCCACGACTGCTCCCGCAATGTTTATGTGAAGAAGAACGGCTTCACCCTGCACCGTAACCCCATCGCCCAGAGCACAGATGGCGCACGTGGCAAGATTGGCTTTTCGGAAGGGAGGCACGCCTGGGAGATCTGGTGGGAAGGCCCTCTTGGCACGGTGGCGGTGATAGGCATCGCCACGAAGCGGGCGTCCATGCAGTGCCAGGGGTACGTGGCTCTGCTGGGAAGCGACGACCAGAGTTGGGGCTGGAACTTGGTCGACAACAATCTGCTTCACAACGGGGAGGTCAATGGAAATTTCCCACAGTGTAACAATGCGCCAAAATATCAGGTAAGAGCCCCCATCAGATTTGTAATCTTTCAAAAATTATATTGAAATGTGTGGAGGGAATCACCCAATAAGCAACCTAGTTGTTATTTTTGTAATCCAGCAAGGTGTAATTGTGTTTTCCACAGATCGGAGAGAGAATACGAGTGATTCTGGACATGGATGATAAGACGTTAGCCTTCGAGAGGGGTTTTGAGTTTCTTGGAGTAGCGTTTCGTGGACTGCCCAAAGCCTGCCTGTTCCCTGCTGTCTCTGCGGTATACGGCAACACCGAAGTCACCATGGTGTACCTGGGAAAACCTCTGGATGGCTAGAAGCAGATTAACCCGTGCCACCATTAAAACTACCAGGCCACTGGCAAGTGCCGGACTCTTTCTACAGTCAACAGAATGACGACTCTGTTTGTTGCACCGTTTCAAAAGGTTTTTGGAGGCCGAGTTGTTGCGTTTCTTCCAAGCAGAATAACTCTGTTCACATACACAAAGAGAGCTGTTGTCATTTCAACCACAGCTCGACATGAGGTGTCAGTTTTTGGACAAAATACAGGGAAAAAGGAGTGCGTGGAAACTGTCATACACATGTTTCTGTATCAACGTGGCAGTGTCCACTTTTACAGTTTAGCTGCTGGACTATTTTATTTACAGGATATGAATATTATTTAATTCAATGCGATTCAGGCTAACAGTGCTGAACATTAACATGAGGATTTATGTGTGCTTGAACGAGGCCAAAACTATTCCAAGCGGTGGCAAATACTTTAAGACATCATTTTAACAAGTGGTAAACAGTAGTTGTTCTCAATAGCTATCTGTTGTATGAGTTAAACACATCCTGGATTAACACAGTTGACTGGAGTATAATGGTTATATGCCAAATTAATGTGACCTGATGTTATATTTTGCAATAGAAAACATGCGGACCAACTGTCATGCATGTGCATGAATACTGGCGTGTGGACTATAACATCTGCCATTTTTAAAAACCCTGTCCAGGAACGGTGGAAAATGTACCTGTATCATGTTAATGTGTGTCCTTTTTAATGTGCTAACGTAGTATTACACACTATTTATTTCTTGGTTTTATCTATGGTACTATAGATACTGTATGGTTATGAGGCCTGAAAATAAAGTCTACATGGTGCCACTCTTAGATTAAAGACGCTTTGATGCTTGTGTTTTGTGCGCACTGCACAGATGACAGTCAGTTTGTCTTACGAACCACCTTAAAGGTCCAGCGTTTAAGATTTAGAGTATGGCAGTTATTGAATATAATATGCATGAGCATGTTTTTATTAGTGTAGAATCACTTGAAAATAAGAATTGTTATGTTTTTATTAACTTAGACGACATTTGAGATACTGCAGTCACTGCAGTTTTGCCTTGGGTCAACAGAAGTGTAGAAATGAAAATACACTCAACAAAAATGTAAGCGCAACACTTCTGTTGAATCAGCTTGTTAGGTTGGCAGACGTGGTCTGTGGTTGTGAGGTCAGTTGGGCAAGGTGAGTCAAAATACTGCTACATGCCGCTAAATGCTGCATAGAGGTCCTGTCTTTTACATTTTTTAAAGACACACACACTAATCCACAGAAGGACTTGTACGTCTAAATAAAGCTCTAAATAGATGCTACATATTGAATTGAAATCTCCAAAATATTTTATCTTGAATTTATCACATAAACATGAAGTATTATCTGTTCCTAAAGCTGGAAACAGCTGTTTTTCTTAGTTAGTGAACAGTTTTGGAGATCCATGGTATTCACAGGACCAGCTGTCCTAGTGATATTCATGCACACTATGATAACTGCAGAAGCTATTGTAGGTCAGTGGTCTGTGTATGTAAGTAAAGAACACAGACCAAATATGCAAGAGTAACCATGCATTATACCAGCAGTTATTGCTAATGTGGTATAAATGAATTGCACAATAGGCAGTTCACAGTATACACCACCCGGAGTGACCATACAGTCTTTCCCTTCAGCTTTAAAGCATTGTAAACTGCACATATTCACTATGTATGCATATCAGCTCTATAGTGAAAATCAGCTTGTGCTCAGCAGTCATTGTTTCCTTGGATCAATAGAAGTGTAGAAATGGAAATACACTTAACAAAAATGTAAGTGCAAAACCTTTGTTGCATCAGCTGTCAAGTTGGCTGACATGGTTACACGTGGTCTGTGGCTGTGAGGCCAGTTGGGTGCGCTGCCAAATTTAAAAATACATTCCTGTAGTCAGCGTGCCAAGTGCAGATGATAATCGAGGCAGATGACAAATCCCCCCTAATAGTCATTTGATGTTTGAAATGTTTTATCTAGATACAGCACAGCAGTGCAATATGTAATAGTTTTGACTGAGGTCATAACATTTTAATTGGTGAGTTTTCAAGATGCTGGATTATCATAAACACTACAAAACTGTGTTACAAAAATGTAGGCCAAAAACAGAAACCCTAACTCAGAGATATAATCAGGATACTTCCTTGACAAGACCACAAAGTATGACCTTAAAACACCTCCTCAAAAACAAAAAAAGCTTCACATAGCAGCAAAAACATTGAGCTCATCTAAGCTTAATTATAACTGAATATTATATGAACAATATGGTCATATAAATAGATATTACAGTGTATGTATAGTATATTCAGATACTTGAAACTTTACTTTTACTCTTGTAGAACACAGAATGTCTGCACAGGAGGAGATGCTTTTTGCATTTCATGCCATAGCAGCAGCGGCTTATTTCGAAATATCCAGAATTGGATCAGCATGACTCATAAGCGTAAATAAACAAATGCTCACCACCTACAGAAGATCAACCTTCATCAACAGGAAATAAAAGAAAAAAATATCACAGTATTGGACACGCTGTGTGATCTCAGCAGTGTGGGAGAGGATGGTTATCATTTCAGTAAGTTTTAGATCAAATATGTGTTACCAGCTCTAAGTGCTTGGCTGCCTGTTTGTCCCCTTTCACTTTGGATTTCCCCGAGTGTCTCCTAATACAGCTGTACTCTTTAGTTTCCTGCCATTCTGTCCTGTTCTGACCCTGAACGTCTGTCTATCAGTGTCAGCCTCTCCATCCACGATCGTTTCAACTGCCTGTCAGACAGCCACTCTAACTGCAGTATCTGTCCATCAGCCTTCCTTATCTGAGGCATCAAACCTGGGAGAGCTGCTGAATTTATACTAACTGTTGGCATGCCTTCACCCCCTTACATCAATGCAATACATCCACATGTTCATATAAAACATGGGCAGCACACACTGAAACATCAGTGTGAATGTGGAGGTTAGTACAACAGCTGATTACAGACACCGTAGTTGGTTATTAACTAAAATGTCTCATTCAGACAAAGTAGCTCTACATATTAGATACTAGTTTAGTAGTGGTTATTATATTCTTTCATCCATATTGGCATGTAAGAAGAACAAAAAGTAAGAAATAGTATGAGCAATTTAACACTATCACCTGAAATAAGCATGATCACAGGCGCTAAACCTGAAATCCTACTTTCAATATTTCCTGGGGTTAAAACAAAGACTTCAATGCAGCATTCTCAAATGACTTATGTAACAACGACACCATACAAACTTTCACACAAACGCCAACGATCATCACATTGCTGCGTTCTTTGTTTTAGCACTTTTTGTGTCAGCGTTTTTAGGATAACTCGGACGTTTCAGCGCAAGTCCTTTGTCCTAAATTTCTATTTCAAATGCACCAGATCAAATTCAAGATGACACATCACAATGTGCATCAGTGTTTCCTGCCATTTTTGTAGGTTGTGAACACCTATGTGCTATTTTGTAGGTTGTTACAAATATGATTAATATATACATGAATATAATATTTGAATATAATTATAACTTCCATATCTCTAAGGAGCTTATAAAACTTCTTCTCAGAGCCTAAAGGACTGGATTATTTCATATCGCTTCATGTCTCATACAAATATGCAATAGATCCTGTTTCCACAAGAGGGCAGCAAGCGCTGTGCGACAGACGAAGAAGAAACTTTGAAAAAAACACTAAACCCGAACCTCTGCTAATCCTCAGTATTTATCTGCATGTTTGGTGCAAGTCCTCATTACTGTGGTGTTTTTACACTGCAGGATATGAGCTGCCAACGTCCCCCCTCACCCAGGGGACCTTACTCTTCACACTACACCCACTGCTCTCAAAAATAGAACGCAAATTTGTATTCTATTTGCCCTCAAGTTCTGAAACAAATAAAGAGTGGTGCCTAGAATTCACACTTGTGCTGCAAACATTCACATCACTGTGCACAAGGTCGATGTGAGAGCAGCTTTCTATCTGCCTGCTCAGAATACAAGAACAACCAATCTTACATTGCATGCTGGGCCCCAACTGGAGGTGAGCATGCTGATTTATATCGCTCTCACTCAAAGTGACCTCACTGAGGTAACACTGGAAAAAAGGTCACCAACCAGCCAATCATTCAACTGCTAAATAAGTTTTTAAATGCCACCATTCATACAGCAACCGTGAGAATTAAAGGTGCTCTGTGACGCTTCTGTTTACACTGTGTGTATCCTTTTTTTCTTTCTTATCTGCACTGATGACGTTACATGTTTACTTGCTAGCAGACAGTCATATTCTTTCCCATGCACTGCAGCGTTTCTTGGCCTGTTACCACCATCTGTCGAGCAGTGGATTAGTGTGAAACTGGCAGGACCCAATATTGTGAGCGAAGGCTGACTTCTGGTCGTCTATCTGGGTCGTGTTCACAAGCTTTTTTTCTCTTTAGAGTATTTTAGAGTTATTTAGAGTTTCCCATCACCGAGCTGCTCACTCATTTTACACGAAGGTAGAACACTCCCGTCTACCCAGATTATTTCTAATTCTTCACCTTCTATTAAATTTTATTTTGCAATAGCAATTTAAGTTGATTGATTTTTTACCACCAGGTTGTGATTCAACTGAATTATCTCCTGTAATCATAAGGAAATGGTTGTTAACGACTTAATAACAATGAGCTTGCATAGAAGAGAACAGACCTCGAGAGAACTGAGTGAAATCCATACATCCAGACTATTTATATAAAGTCCATATTTACTGGTGGAATTACATTGAAATTATCTTGGATTTAGTCATACACCAACAGTGAAACTGTTTCTGACTTCCAACAGCTCCTGGAATTCTCCAGCAGCCGGCTAATTTTGGCATCCACTGTTGAGAATTAATCAAGTCACACAAAACCCATATCTGCAATAAAATATTAAAAAGTAAGAATAACATTTGCTGTTAATCCTAATTTTAATTATTCACATCATCACGTTACCCTGAATGCTAATTCACAGGCTTACAATAGTCAATACTTCTATCAGAAATGAAATAACTTTTCCACTTCCATCAGGACAGATAAGCGTTCTTAGAGGTTTACTGACCCAGAATACACGTCACATTTGTTGTTTGATAGTGATCAATAGTGCGATATTTAAATGGACAAATAGAGGTCTGTTCTGTCAAAGTATGAAGTTTACAACAACAAACACTTGGTGAGAACAGGACGGTCTGTGTCTCAGCTGTCTCTGCTGAGTGCAGGGAGGATGTTTACATGGTGAAGATAAAAGCAAGGTGTCACAGGAGTGTCAAAAGATAGTACACACCAGAACTGAAACGTTCCCTCACAATATGCATCCTCTTACTTGTGCACATGAACAAACCAACTCATAAAAATAACAAAATAAAAGCACAGGGAAACAGTATTCAGACATAAAATAAGGTGGGAGGAAGAGATGCTAAAGGATCCTGACTGGATGCAAACCACAGATGGTCGGCACATTAAACCTTAGGCGACCAGGGTGCCTCGAATCGCATCCTTATTTTTAAAGTTGCCACTGTCACTTCTGGTCAGGAGAGAAACTGTAAAGGGTGGTAGAGACAATGTGTATAAAACTTCACCAGGGCCCAAAGTGAACCTCGTGTTTACAATACTGGTTCTCAAATCTACTAATATCCATAATAAGATTTGCTGTATTTGAGCATATAAACAGTAAAGTCAGGAGCATGACAGTGAAAACAGGTCAGTTTAATTTGTATCGCCGTTTGAAACTTTTAGTGTTAGTTTTACTTGTGATATTATTAAAAGAGGATTTAGTGGCATCTAGAGGTTAGATTAAAGATTGCAACCAACTGAACGCTCCTCACCTCACCCCATTTCAAGCATGTAGGAGAAACTGCAGTGGCTGCAAAATGCTAAATTTCCTCTCTAGAGTCAGTGTTTGATTTGTCGCTTCTGGGCTACTGTAGAAACGTGGTGCAACATGGTAGACTTTGTGGCCCTGCTCCCTCTGTAGATATAAAAGACTTACATGATATAATCATTCTTATTTTCAGCTAACTATAAGCATATTATATTCTATTTCTGCCATATTCTGTCAATAAATTCCCCTAAATCTTACACACTTGACCTTTAAGAATGTCACACAACCGAGTAAATCTACCTCAACACAAAGTCACGGATTATAAAATCTTGCTGCCATCCAAACTTAGAACAGAGTCAGAAGTGAGAGCTAGAGATGTCCCATGTGAAAACAGGAAGGAATCACTAACAAATCAACTCTTTAAGGACAGCAACATCACTTCCTGATTCCTAATTCCCCATTCTTGAACCCATGAGTGACTACTAAGGTGAAACAAGTGAACAACTGGAGTTTAACAAAAAGACGAAAGAGAACTGCAGCTTTAGTGGCTGGACATGAAGAGCGAGAGAATGAAACACAAACAGCTTTTAGGGAAGCTGTTTGGTTACTTTAAGTAGCCATGTTGTGAAGGGAATAGTACTAAAAGTAAACATTAGAGAACTTCTGCATTACTCACTCACTGTTGTGGCAAATAGTTTGTGTGCTGTCCATCAAATTTGTCTAACTCTCTGAGTTATGTTATGAGGTATTTAACCCTAAAAGCATTGTGACCCTTCAAAACATTACTTCATATTCAAAGACTTGATTGTTTCTGTACGTGTAAATGTGTGTTTTATAATGGCTGTTGAAGTGACAGGCCGAAAATCAGGCAGGAAGGGCGTGTGTTGAGTGGTTTCCTTTCTACAAGGTTGGCTGATCAGAACGAGCAGAGGGTGTGAAGGGTGTGCTCTCGTTGGGTTTTTGTGGTAGCAGTTTTGCTACCAACCTTAGTTGTCTGTTCAACATTACTGTCATGGTGTTTGTGAGGGGTGAAAAAAAAACTTTTGCTGTGCTGGCTGAGAGCTGTTGAGCCTGCACTCGCCTTCCTGTGGCCCCGGGCTTGAGAACTTCTTTCTGATTGCAGCTTGTCCATGTGACTTGGTTTCCGTTGCCTGCCTGCTTCCGTGAATAGTAAAAAGAGGCATCAGTGCTTCAGTCAGCGCAGAGGAAGGCAGCTGAACTTCACACACGAGAACACACTCTGCAACAGCGAGTCAACCAGCGATATGGTCAGGGGATCAACCGTCAGTGGCTTGGGAAATCCACACCTAACCACCAGTGTAAGTAAATGCACTGTGTGCTGCAGTATGCACTGATACTCTGACTGCTAAAGAAGCAAACATGCACGCTTTGTCTAAAATAAGAAAGTTAAATTTAAACATATTTTGTCTTTGGTTTGTTTGAGCAAGATATCTCATTGATCACAGTGCTGTACAGGATGTCATAAAGATTCTGTGTCATAAAGTTTTCAGATGTGTTCATGCAGAGTTTGCACAGCATTTTCTTTTGCATGTTCCTTGAATTATGAATTGCCCAAGTTTTGGATAGTGGGCTCATGTAAATTATATAAACATATCATGTATTTTATCATTATTCTGATGAATGAAGCCATGTGCTGTACATTTGTGCACCACAAGTGTGTTTTTTTTACCATGTCATTATTATACACTCATGGTTTTCTCACAGACTGGTTTGTTATGTCCAGTAATGCTTAGAGAAGAGAAAGTAGCATTATGCAAAATGTCTTTTTCTCTGTGGCCAACTCTTTCCCAGAACGGATATGTTACGGTCTTTGCTGTTAGCCTTAAACTTAACGCCTCTCTGGAGCAAGACGCATAATATAGTTTAGGGATTAAGTATTGTTGTTGCCTGTGTTGTACACAGCAATGTAGCTCAGCCCTGAAGGTTGGTTAAGATTAACTATTTGAAAAACAGTAAAATGATACAAAAGAAAGAAATTTGGTCATATGACAGAAAGAAAAACTGTGAGGTTTATTAATAAAAGTCACCAACACAACATATTTTTCTACGGCCACTATGATGCAATGATTAAAAATTAATGTAAGCTAAACAAAAAAAAAAAGACTTCCACATTCAGTTTGTGTCACTCTGTGGTTTGCATTGAAATAAGGGAAATTTTGTCAAGCTGCTGTTCTCAGGATGAAATATGATATCATAGAGAGGACATTAACTTCATTCACTTTGGGCTGTGACAGGAGCTGAAACATAACGTAATAACATTTATCATATTATTTATCTCCAACTCTACTGTAACATCTTTTATATTGTGTAGGGTCACACACACACAACAGAAAATGAAATGCAGATTACACGTTGTGGACATGAATAACGTGAGGATTGCATATCTCTGTCATGACAGGCATATGAACTGACACCATTCTCATATTTGTCAAGTCATATTCATTGCTAACAGTTAAGGTGAGGATACAACATGTAAAATAACAAATAATAAGTTGAAAAGTTGAGTAAAGAAACAGATATTTTATGACACCCGTTCAGCGGTCCCATCACTCAGGCTCCTCCAGCTGCTGGAGAGAATGTGGCTCCCAAGACGAACCACTATCACCTGTTCTTCAAGTGTAAATACTTTCTGGCATCTGGATCTACACAGAATTAGTGGAATGAAATTTGCTTTCAATTGGAATGAACCTCTCTTTGGGTTTCTACATTAAACATCTACAAATATTACAACAAATCACCTGTTTGGTATACTTAGTGTAGCTGCTGGAGAAGTGGCGTACGGCAGACAGCCTGTCTATAGAGGGCTGGTATGATATTACTTATAAGAATCACCTTCTTTGTGGAACTACAGAAAACTAAATTTGAGGAAATTAAAGGAAAAATAAAATGTATATTGCCCGTAAATGCCTTTCTCTCATTTAACTTGTTCCAATTTCTTTCTCTTCTTGATTCATTTGTGTTAAATGGAAACTCTCCTTGTTCTGTTTGTTCTATAATTTTTTTTTAATTTTAAAGTCAATGTGATTCCAAATATGTAATAAACATATGAATATAAACATATAAAAAAAAAAACTTTTAAAAATTCACTCGCAGTATTAGAAATTCTTGGCCAAAAGATAACTGAGCCCACAGTTAAATGTAAATGTATCTGCGCGTCCTCCCCTCTGAACAGGATCTGTTGTCAGTGCACGCCTGTGTTGATCAATCACCTCCTTCCCTCTCTCCTTCTTCTTCTTCTATCACTCTGTCAACAGTAAGGATGTTAAAATGCCAGTCCACGGGCTCACTCACATCCTGCTTTGCTTGTTACCCATGTGGAGAATACTGACACCAGTCTCAAGTCATCCACAACACAGCCGATGCCATCTGGTGAGATGTCTCTCTTTTACTTAAAAGCACATCTTGAAATGAACTGAGTAAGGTCTTGGGAACGTCTTGGGACGTTCACAGTCATAACAATTTAGACATAACAATTTATCTATCTGTGTGTGTGTGTGTGTGTGTGTGTGTGTGTGTGTTTTATGAACATTTGGATTGGTAGTCAAGGAAAGTCAGATGTACAGTTTTGATAAACGATTTTTGGGGCGTTTCTGTCACTATTACAACACTCATATACGCTGATGCAGCATATCTGATGTTCAGTTAACATGCAATGTTTACATTTTTGCAGGAAATTGCATATTTCTTGGGGATGCTGTGTATATTCTGATATTTCCAGCCTTGCCACATCAGGGAGGCAAGTGGGAAGTGAATCATATATTAGTAATCCATCAACGTTGTAATTTTCACATTAAAACTATCCACTTTCCAGTAAACCATACAGTGTATACTGTACGGTTTCTACATCTTCAATTTATCATGAAAACCCAAATCGTCCCGAATAAATTCATTTATAAACTGACTATTGCAGTGGAATTACCCTTTATCTCTCCATAATGAAGTTTGCATGTGTGATAGCTGACAAGTTGTTAATAATTAGGATATGCCTGGAGGTTCTGTAGATGTTTTCCAGGCTGTAAGTGGTCAACAGTCTTCCTAAGTTAGCTAAGTAAAAAGCCAAAGCAAACTACAATTTTCACATCCTGATAACCCCGACATACGCATTTCATATGAGTGATATGTTATTAGTCACAAAGACAGTTGTGACAACTAACACATCCTCTATACATATATACCATAATGGACAGTGTTACACAATCAACTAAGAAAAGGTTGATGAATCACTGCTGTAGATTGTTTATGGTTGATTTGACTTTTTAAACGATTTAACAAATAATACGTCAAAAACACCTCACAGATGGAGCAATAATCTAATAATAAGCTAATAACACTAATTATTCAAGTTTTCTCACTTCTATGTGCAACTGCAGAAAAAATATATCAACTGATTTAATAACATTTTTGGATAGTCAGCTGTGACTGTTAATAATATGTGCTACTAATTTTGTGAGCTTTAATGTGCTTAAAACCTGTGTTTTATAAGCAATAAAACAAAGCACAACTGAGGCTGATGGGAATGTTTTTAGTTTTGCTATTAGTTTTGATATTTTGTTATAAAGTTTTAGGCAAATTGAAAATTTGACCTGTATCATGACCTCCAAAAGTCAGAGGATCACTGAAGTCTTTGAATTTGTCTTCAAGGGTCCTTGAATATGTATAGAAAATGTTGCCATCCAGCAGTTTAACCAACCATCCCTGGAGCCATGCCACCAAAGTTGCTAAAAACTAAGAAAATAAAGCCTGATGTCTAATGTCTGATATTAGATACAGTGAAAAGAGAGGATTAAACAATCCTCCCAAAGAAGGAACATGCTTTAAAATTATACAAACCCATAACGAAATTGACAAGATTAACAAATGTTTTGACGATGACCTGGTCCAAACAGTAAGGGCATGTGGACTAAAGGCTCATGCGGATCTAGCTCTTTGAAATATTTCTTAACAAGTTCAGTGCCTGATTTAAATTTGTGTACGTGCTCTCCTCTTCTCTGCAGATACAAAGAACGGCTCTCTGCAACAATGGCAAGCTCACTTCTGTGCCTGCAGGACTACCAGACAATACAGAAGAGCTTCAGCTCAACTACAATCACATTCAAACACTACAGGACAGCTCTCTCAGTTACCCCTCATTAATAACCCTGAGCTTAGCTTGTAATAATTTGGAGAGATTAGAATCAAACACTTTTCAAGACTCAAAATTGTTAGAAAGCCTCAATTTAGCAAATAACAATCTTCATATTGGCTACCAAGAAACCAGCCACGCATTAAAGACTCTACCCAGGCTTAGAGTTCTGGATTTCTCTGAGAATGAGCTTAATGATGAAATGGCTGCCACTCTTCTCCAAAATTTGACATCCCTGGAGTATCTCAATCTTTCTGGAAACCTCTTGCATAGACTGGATGAGACCTCATTCCAGGATCTTCACCAACTCAAAGAACTCGACCTGCAGAGAAACCTCATATTCGAGATTGATGCTGCCTTTGACAGTAATCCCCAACTTCAGCGGCTCAACTTGGCCTTTAACTACCTGCCTTGTCTGATAGACTTCCACATGACCCAAATGGTGGTCCTCAACGCCAGCCACAACTTCATCGAATGGTTCATCGCCAGACAAGACCTTAATGACACTTTCCAGCTGGAAACACTTGATCTATCAGACAACAAACTTCTCTTCTTTCCTTTCTTGCCTGACCAGAGCCACTTGCGGAATCTTTACCTATCCCACAACAGTATTAGGTTTTACGAACATTTGACAGACAACAACACAGACCTGAACTCGACAACAGTTGAGTTTTACAATATCAAGAAGTACAAAAGCAATGTAACAGCTGAGTTGTGGAACGAGAACCTTCACGGTGACATCTCCTCTGTAGAGATTTTAGATCTAAGAGGTAACGAGGTGGAGTATTTTCCTCAAGGATTCATCCAGAAAATGCCTGTCCTGTCCAGACTTCAAATGTGCACGAACTGTCTGAAAACCATAAATCTTACATCAGAACGGCTTTCTGGCAGCTTATACGAGTTGGACGTTAGCAACAACAGGCTGGACCAGTTTGTAGCAGATAAAGGTACGATAACTGCACTTGGAAATCTGACATACCTTAACCTGAGCCTGAATGATCTTAGGCGGTTACCCTCAGGATTATTTTCCTCATTGCCAAGTCTCAGGTCTGTGGATCTCAGTTATAACAAAATTGACATTTGCCTTCCCGAGGAAGCTGAGATCAGTATAGATAATATGTCACCTTGCGTGGATTGGAAAAACATTGAATCCCTAAAACAGCTTTACCTGAAGGGATGCAACCTTGAAATAATTCCATCATGTGCTTTCACTGGGTTGTCTCTAACTCACTTAGACCTGTCAGACAACCCTGGACTCATTGTCCAAGAATCAATAGAAAGTCTTAGCAGAACATTGCAACACCTAGGTTTAGGAAACACTCAAATACAAGACTTCGACTTCTCCCCTTTCCAAAGTCTGAAGTCTATAAACATTTCAAGGAACTCTCTTGCCCATCTTCCCTCTTCACTTCTAAAGCTTGACTTGAAGGTGCTCGATTTGAGGGACAACAAACTGCCCACTATTTCCTCAGGTCACGCTAATGCATTAGCCCAGAAACTACACACTGTTTTCCTCACAGGAAATCCGTTCAACTGCTGCCAAACAGAATGGTTCAGGACATTTGAGGCAACAAAGACCATCAATGTGGTCGGACAATCAGACATTGAATGTGAGGATCTCTTCCAAACGGTACACAGAGTGGAGAACTCCCAGTCATTTTTGTGTTTGGAGGATGACGGGGAATCTATATTCTGGTACATTCTGCTTTTTGTACCCATCTGCCTTTCTTTTTTGTTAATTTCGACTATTGTTCTCCTCACATTTAAGCCCAAAATGCTACAAAAATCAATCAAAAAGAAGTGTTTGAAGCGTACATCTTACTGATACTTTATAAACCCTAAACAAAACCGTATTTTGTACAGAGATGTAACTGTATGTTGATGAAATAAACTCAATTCATTGTAAACCTGTTCTAAACATATGTAAACACGAGCTTTTTCACTTTTCCACATTGTTGTGTGGTTCAAAGCCAGACCCTAAAGTACCCTAATGTAAAAATGTGGCTGTGTTCTTGTGGGACTTGTTGTGTGATCGTGTGTGGGTGTCTGTGTGTGTGTGTGTGTGTGTGTGTGTGAACATATGCAGAAGTAGTGTGATGCAAGCTGTTGCTATAAGCAGCAGAGGAAACATGAAATTTCCTGTTTTGCTAAGATGTGCAGCAACTGCCCAGTTCTGTATCTCAGAGAGGAGGGGTTTGACGTTTCCTTCCCATCAGTGAGACACAGATTCAACATTGACATGAAATTCCAGAAAAGTTGGTTTGGTTTATATTACTGTATACTTACATAAATTATTCTACTGTGGACATGGCAGCAATGCAGTTGAGTTTAAGTATATTTCTACAGATATCATCATAAACATTATATTATTAAATGAGGGACAGCATCCGCATTTTATAGGATGGAGGGGAGTAACAACAAATGTATCTACCTTTGAGTGTATGTGCTTAGTTACTCAGGAATGGGAAAGCTGGTAGATCAGTGTGTAGCTGTGCAGGGTGCTGCAGGCCTAACCAGAAAGTAACCAAAATACCGCTGTGGTGATGCTCAGGGTCATGGTGGTTGGAACATAAAAAGAGAAACCGGAGTGACGCCTTGTCAAAGCCTCTAAACACCGTCATTTTTACATATGTTTGAGAACATAAAATCAACACACATTTGTGGTCATCTGCAGGGCAGGCAGGATTAGTTGTATGCATTCAAATGGGTCAAAAACAAACAAACAACTTAGATAAATAGATCAACTCAGGGCAGCAAATGGCTAGAGGTTGAGAAGTTCACTAGTGACTTGAAGGTTTCTGGTTTGAATAACTTAAATCACCATTAAGTTATGAATAATTAGTGTGCGCAATGACTCATTCTGCATTTCTGGCTTCAGTTTGACAAACATCAGAAACCAGTAGAAGTCTCATTTCAAGCAAGCTTCTTGCACATACAGTATAGTGTATAAAGGTGCAAAATTAGTGTTCAGTTTCTAGCAAGAAATTAACAGCCTGGGAATCAAATTAAGATACTTAACAGAAACCAGATGTGGGCCTGGAGCAACAAAGTGCCTCTACTGTATGTACAAAAATGGCTCAAGAGTCAAATCATATTGGGAAAGGATTGGGAAAGAATTGCTGCAAAGAAATCATCAGTTGCAGAACGCACTTTGCCACTGCTCACATATTGTTGACTAAGAGGAATTACAGTTGGTTATTCAGCTATATTAGGTCAAAAGTTAGCAAACAACTAGCCTATATAAAACAGGTTAGAGGGCACAACATGGCAGCCAAACTTGAATACCGTTGTAACTAAATAGTGTATAAATGTACTATATGTGACATCACAAGCCATATTCAACGGTGTTCAGGGACACAAGAGATACTGAATGAATTATAGAACCACCCAGTCAAGTGCATTTAGCACACATCAGTGCAGCTGATTTGTCTTTGCAAAACAACCAAGCTGTGGTTCTGAAGTCCGTATTTAAGATGTGTTATTAAATATACACCACAATACCCTTTATAAGCAGCAGTGGTTGAATGAAACAACCAATTTGTTTTTTTTTTATTCTTCAAGAAGCGGTCACAGTTTCTCACAGATACATGCAAATGAAAATAGAGAAGTGAAATTTGACTTCAAGTGGTCAAATGAGATTCATTTAAGTTGTATTCTGACAGCAGGTGTGCACCGTGGGACTTATATGATAGATATACAAGTTAGATAAAGCATATATACAGTATATATATATATATATATATATATATATATATATATATATATATATATATATATATATATATATATATATATATATATATATATAGCATAGGATACCAGTGGTCAGGATCACGTGTACACTACATGTGAATGTAAATGTGTCCCTGTACCTGATCAATCAGGTGTCAAGATAACTAACTCTAGTGTTGGTTATGAACTGTATGCTATAATTATAAATTTGTGTAACATCTTGAGTCAGTAGGTCAGCCTGGTAGTGTTTTTTAAGCATCTTTGTGTAGCATGTTAGCATGCTAACATTAGCTAATCTCAACACACAAATGGTAATCGTGTTTGGTAAGACATTTCACTCAGTATCACAAATGTGAATCTGCTAGTGGCGCTACAGGAAAAGTCAGGAGACAATCAAAGTCAGTAGGATTCATCCTCAGTGTACCATGAACCAACCGACTAATGAGCCTAGACTCTAACATGGTTACAAAAAAATACACAGCCTATACAGCCCCTCAGCAAACATATTACATAAGCAGCTGTACATAAGGTCATCTTCTCGCTTCACTTTTTTCACCCAGCTCTGACTCAAAAAACTTTTTTGCCTTAAAACAGACATATCACTTTCTTAGTAGCTGTCAAAAAGAATGTGTGAATTGCTTAATATGTGCTTCTTCTCCTCTGTAATAGTGACATGAAAGCCATGTGAGCTGATGATACGCCACAAAAAGTGACATTTTGATGTCATTTGCAATTCCCTGTACATCGAGTAAACTTAAAATGGCAGATGTCAACGAGTGTTGCCTGTTTTTTGTGCAACATATAAGACAAGAGCGAATAAGAACTGATGAAAGAGGAAGTGTTTTTGCTCAGGCATGGTATCACTTATCTTATGTGTGAGTTGTTTAAGGTTTCCTTTATCAAACTGGTTATTTATAGAGAGATAAAGATTTGAGAGATCAAGAATGCAGATTACTGTATGATTGAAAAGTTATGCTCACAGCTGTGGTTTTATGAGCACCAATTTTGAGCACCTCAACTATTATATATTATATACAGTAAGTATATTACATAATTTAGTATCTTTATTTTAAAAAAGTCTATGTTCTAATACACATTTTTTCTCTAATGGGCTTTTAGTCTTATATTACAGTCTTTTGGTAAATGTTAACACAGGCTACTAAGGCCAAAGGTTAGTGGATAATGTCTGGTTGGTTTCGTTGATAGGCACGTGCTGGAAAATTAATATTATTGTCCCATGTAAGCTGACGCACTGGCAGCCACTTAGGAAGTCAACAGGCAGTTTTGCACAACTCCACTTCCTCTTAACCCTTCCTGCTCTGATGACAGGCGAGGACGAGGCGGTTTGCACTGGACTCATTGTTTAGCCAGGAAGCGCTTTATATAAGTTCTTAATTGTGTGGCCGCCTCAAGATTGTTAAAAGTGATTAATGACAGGATTTGAATGCAAAAACAGGCTCAGAGAGGAGCCCTCACATGACACATAAAGAAAGGTCAAGTAAGTCCAACAATACCGTATAGACTCAACCTATAAATAATCTACAAATTAAGACTTTCTATCAAATTAGGTCAGTGTCCACAGCTGCTAAAACTGCAGTACTGGAAGTTGTTGCAGCCACTGGGGAATGGGTCAGGAGAGAGCCCAAAATAACACCGGGGTAAAGCTGAATCAAATCTTTGTCTGTGCTCACAAACCTCTCTTTTAATGTATCAACATTAAGAATGTATCTCAGGAAATGCTTTAAAATTAAGTTGTTCTTTGTCGCATACATACATACAAAGAAAATTTGTCTAGTATGAGAGCCATTCATATTCAATTCAGTAGACTTTACTGGCATGATCTAACATGTGTTTCCAAAATATAATTATGTTTATGAAGGACAATGTTAAGGAACAAATTAACAAAAGTAGTGTGGATAACTATATTAATAGAATTAAATAGATAAATGAAATTATCTTATATGTAAGTAATCAAGCTATTAGTACAATTTGTTATCAGTGCAAGTGCTGAAAGATGCTAGTGTACATGATACAAACATCAATTATTGAATAGATAATTAAAGAAAATCTGCTGCTGATGAAATAAAGAGATTTTAGAAATATTTAGAGATTTTAAAATAAAGAGATGTTACTATTAACTACTAACATCTTTTTATTTCACATGACAAGAACAGACATGAAAAGCTGTGGCTCTGAAAAGTAAACCAGGTGTTATCTGAACGGTGGGTTAAGTGCTCGTGTTTCTCAGCTCATGTGACCACTCCTTCCCAATTTTGTTAGTTCTGCTGCTAAAGTTAGTAGTAACCATTTTGTCCTTTGTTGCATACATTACATTTTTCCATTTGGCACTAAAAAAGAAAAGGCTCCACTGGGTCTAAAAACGGCAACCACTTAGATTGATATGTTCTGCCCTCTAGTGGCTTCACCAGGGAATTCTAACATACTGACATCAATAAAATGAAATCTCAAAACAGAGAGGTGGTATTTTCTTATTTTAATGCATCATATTGTATATTTATCTTACAATTGTATGCTATCTTATCAGTTACACACAAAACAAAAAGCAGCCATTTAATAATATACTTTCATCTCCCAGAACATAACAAGACTTTTTTTTCCAATGTGGAGTTGAAATGCAGGTTTAGGGGAATCTGTCGAGACATTCTTTAAAAGAAAAAAAAAAGAAAAGAATGTTTTTACTTTTTTTCAAAGTAAACATCAAGTCAACCAACATCAGAGACAATAAACATCACAAATTGTGTATTAATTAATATACAAATTAATAATTTAATCAGAGAGACAGCTGACCTCTGGTTGATAAACCTCTGCTGGGTTTAGGTTGCCAGTAACTTATTAGGGTTAAATACTAAGAGGAGAGACTGAACTGACAGTCTCAATACTGCTGGTGTAGCTGCAAAAAGGGCAAATGTTTTCAGATTCACTGTAATAGGCACTTATGATGTCTGGCATGTGAGTTTAATACCCTGCTCGGCTATCAGCAGGTTACAACTTCTCTCATTCTGACTCGCTCATTAATCAAACGCACTGGAACTGTCTTTAAGTCACTACCCAGAAAGGCTCCGTGTGAATAAAGCTGACAAACAACACACATGTTAAAAAAAGGATTCATACTGAGGATAACCAACAAGTACTGCACCAAAAGATTATCAGTTATAAAATATGTCTTCAAAATAATCGGCGTCACTCTCCACTTCAAACTGAAGTGCATCTTTGTAATTTAAAAAAAGTGTCTACTGTAAGCATTTAGATCACCATCTGAGATATATGTTGTAAACACAAACTTTTTTTTTCTTTTTTTTTATAGTTAGTTTGGGAGATGTTCTGGCACGTATTGCAGATTGCATGGCATCAAACACAAAAGGCATGGAAGCGGCTTTTAGAAAATGTACTGCAGTTGCATACAAACACGTCAGGGATCGTTCATTCCAGCTCAAGTCTGCTAAAAGTGAGACTCCTTTTCATAGAAATAAAACTTGTTCGAAAATGACTGAATGGAAGAGAAAGTGAGGCCTGTCCCTGCAACACAATATAAATATGAGATCACAGCTGGTTACAGAGGGCTGGGGTGGGGTGGAGGGTGTTTGCGGGTCTCAGTTAAGCAGCTCCAGGTAAGTGATTGGCACTTTGCCCTTCTGGTTGCCTCGCTCACCCATCAACCAGTCTGAATCCATGCCTGGGACGCTGCTGACTGTGATCACCTGGATGACGGACACAGTGTTTAATTATTAAGTTATCAAGTCTCATTTTCCATTATCAATGTCAACGTACTTTACATGTCAGTCCACGTGGTATTCATCAGCTTTAGAGGCTGTGCTTCCCTTTTCAAGGACACCGAGTGAACGATACGCCTGCTAATAAATCCTGTTATTATCAAAGGAAAGTGAGGCCACACAGTTGGCTCAGCAAAAGCAAGGGCAGACTGGAACATTTTTTCTCAATGTGAGTATTAGAACGAATGAGGTAATGTTGGTTCATTGTTAGTCCACCACAGGCTTGTAATGGACAGAACTTTTCCAGGAAAGGGAGTGGCTTATGTTCTGCTGAACTCTAATGTACAGGAACTGCTGCGCAGCAGCTGCAGGGGAGTGATGTGGTTGACACAAAATTTGAGTTTCAGTTTGCGTTCAGACTTCGTAATTTTATTCACTGAAATGTTGATTTTTAAATTAAAGGCACAGGAAAATGAAGTAGAATAAGAGGCAGAAGCAACACAGTCTACTGTTGAGCACTATGAAAAAGAACGTGTAAAAAAAAGCCATAAAAATTTATACTAAACCATCCTTATCTTTAGTATGTTTCCCCTTGTTATGTAGATTTTGCTCTACAATGATAAAGGAACATACTAGACCAATGATTACTTCAGGCTCACCTCATCAGCCAGCAGGGAAAGCTCGCTGCTGCTGGCAGCGTCGTAGTCGTAAAGCACTCGGGCTTTGCGGCTGCCGTTGGAGCTACGCAATTCGTTGAATCCGCCCGATGCCGTCGAACTGCCCGCAGACACACTGGGCAGGGAGGCCGACACCGGGATAGTGGGCACCGAGATGCTGGCCCCGCCAGACACCGACGATTGGTTGTTGTTGGAGAATGACGAAGGGAAGCTGGGAGGAAAGAAAGGGGAAACGAGTGAGCGCTGAACCCACCCTTGAAGCAGTGATAGGTGGTTAAGAGTTCTTCGGTTGATGCAGTCAATTTGTGAAAATATCTGACTTCTTTGTGACCTCGTCCTTCGTTGATTCCTCTGTATTAGTCATTTTCCTCTTTCTACTGAAAGGTGAAAACTTTAGGCAACACTTCATGAATTTCCCCTGCTTTGATTTTAATCTCACAAAAGACTGAAAAGAAGGGTTTGTGAAAGTAAGACAGGATGACTGTCTAACATTTCTTATGGAAAGAGGAGAAACAACAGAACAAGAACTGTAATGACTGTATATTAATATTATTACTTTCGAAATGAGCAAAAACTGAATGTTTGGAAAATATTAAGATCAGTGTCTTCCTGTCCTCTAAGTGACATTATTCTGTTTTATAAACTGAAAAGCAGTGTGATGTGAAACTTCATGACAAAAAGGATGTGAGCTGAAAGTTGTATTTCACCTGCCCAGCTGCTTTTGGAGGTCCACCATGTACTGGTAACACTGTGCGTAGTACGTAGTCTGGGCCTCCACAAAGTCGTTCAAACAGCGTAGGTGGTGTGCCTGAGAAAGCGCAAGGAGAGATGTGAGAGAACAATACGGAAAGTTTCTAACAAACGTTCCACGTTAGCGCAAGTTTTACATCTTAAGATTAGATTTGCATTACGGATGACTTTCTTCTTTCTACCAAACGCTTTGGTATCTTTGTTATCTATGAGCTGCTCTTCATCACTTTCAGTGGAGAGACGTTTGCCTACGTCTGTGAAAACTGTTGAATAATGTCTTCTGTGGCTCTGGAGGACCTTTGTTGAGCCTGAGAAAACAACCCTTGTGATCTCTGATCACAGCTAAGCTACACATTTATAAACAGAAGTCTACATGAAAAACTGGAGGCATGTCAGAGTCTGAAAGACATGTTTGTTAACCAGGCAGAGAGTCAAAAGAAATTCTCCTGAACTGCATTATGGGAAGTGTAGGATCCAGGGCTTTTGGAGGTTGAACTGTTCTAAAGGCTAAAAGTCAGGATATCTCTGCCTCTGCTGCATTTACCATAAGTCCCTTAACTTTGTGGAAGTGCGATACTAAATGATAAAAGACAATAATAATAGTCACTCTTTGCTACCAAACACGATGACCTGTACAATCACGCCCCATTAATGCAGAATCTGTGCTGGGTTACATACGTGGGTGCTGCTGACGCCTTCCAACAGCAGTCTGGTGATCTCTGCCTGACGGTCAAACTCACTCTGGGTCATCCTCAGCTCCTGCTCTGCCTGAGGAAAAAGGGACAACATCAGATTTTTATAGAATAACATCATCATCACACACACACACACACACATATACACACACGTCAGGGTTGCAGAAATGATGATCAAAATGAGCAAACTCAAGTCTGATGTTTTCATGACTGTAATCAGAAGTCTTTACAGACCAAAGACATACATGTTTAAGAAAGATGAACATGTTTTCTGATCATTCTCAGTGTTACCACTTCTCATGTGCAATATTAACAGTATTTGAATAAAGAGTTTGTGTCGCATGGTGTAATGTTTGTTGCTACCCGGAAACACCGTAAAATAATGATATTATATGCTAATAATTAAATTTATTAGCAAGTTAATCCAAAAATGCATTATAGAGTAAAAATGAACATATGAAGAGGTCACTCAACCACATGACATGATATGGATTCAGAGGATCAAGACCAGGGAAGTCAGAGGCAGCAAAACAAATTCAAACAAAATGAACTGGATGGATGGATTTGGAAGGTAGGACATGAAGGAAAGAGGGAAAAGGACACAACAACCACACAACTGAACATGGTGTCTCTGTCCTGAGGGAAATGTTTCCTTTTCCTCATACTGAGCCAAGGGATTCAATGTGAGACCGGCTGGAACAATGGCTTGTTGAGACTTGCTAAAAAGTCCAATAAACATATGGTCTGAAGCTGAGACTGACAGGGACAATGGCCCTTACTGTCCTGAACTCTCTACAGCTTACATTAGATCCGCGGGGAGCGGTGTGGAGGAAAGGAGAGTGTTTACAGTGTTTGGTTCTTGTAGGACTCCTCTACAAGGATTCAAGGTTTTCCATGAGGTACCACAGTATGTGTCATGGAGGAGATTGCGGCAGCTGTTGACAACACTACCAGGGGGTTTGGTGTGTGTTTGTGTGTGTGTGGCTGTTCAATTCAAAGATGGCTCCAACATTCCACTCACCTCTGTCACTTCCTCCGCTCACATCTGCTGCTTTGCGTTTTAAAAACAGTGACACAGTAGTTAGAGCTACAGCTGCTGCATCTCCACAGCCAACACAACACATCCTTACACTCTGTGTGTGTGTGTGTGTGAGAGAGTACGGTGACTGCATGCCTTGACAAAAACCACAATCTCTTGACAGTGGCAGGACTGTGACAGTAACCCTAACCCATCACATAAACATTTATTATCCCTCGGCTTTCACACAATCAAACCAACTCAGATGTGGTCTTCATGTGAGCGAGAGCTATCTTTCAGCTGGTGTTAACCAGCAGAAACTATTATTCACACCGCCTGTATCAAAGTGATGCTCTTCACTTTGATGAGTTAAAGTTTCCTCGAATATTGCTGACTGCACACGTTTATTTGCATAGATTAAACATTAATCTATGCAATTAATCAGATTATTTGACCGTCAATAACCACGAGACAGTCCGGCTATTTGTAAAAAGCTAAATGAAATGAGCATGTTGACAAGCCACAGGGACGAGTTGGCTCTAAATATGCCAATGGGAATAGTTCTTAAAAGGAGGAATGGAAATTAAGCTCACTGGGTCTCAGCTAGATCGTTTCTTCCTGCTTTCTGTGGAAAGTTCTGCTCAAAAGCCACTAATTTTCTTTAGATGCTCTGCAGCCAAATAGCTTTGCTGGGCCTATGCCCAGTGTCTGAATGTCATCGCTCTGTTTAATGACACTGCTTCTAGTCGAATATCTGAATATCAGCAGCTTAGCTGAGTACTTGTTCAATCTATTCTCTTACTGGCACACCCACCACGTTCCTCACTCGATGCAGATGGGGGGGGGTTGTGTTTTTCCGAGAGGATTCTGTCGTAAGCCAAGGCTTGGCTCGGTGCTGAGGTCGTTACAGATATCATCTTCAGGCATTGTTAACTGAAAGACGGTCTTGCCTGGGAGAGACATGACAGACTGCAACTTTTACAGTTTACAGAGTGAGATGAAGGATTTGTTTTGCATCTAAACACGTACAGGTCAGCACAATTCTGATTTTTCACTAGAAAACTGTGCAGCATTTAGTCAGAGACCACATAAAATGACTCAACTGTATTCATGATGTGTGAAGGCCTCAAGCCGCGACTTGGAGCAATATTTCACCATAAGTATGACGGTTCTTGTACTGACTCTAATTGTCATGCTCTGTTGGGTCAATTGGGTAATGCTTGACACACCGCATGACACAGGGATTAAATGCCCAACATACCCCAAATACCCCAACTCTAATTCCAAGAGGCGTTCGCTGCAGGTCTCGAAATTCTTTTAGTTTGCCCCTGCCTCTTGATATTATTTATTATTATTATCTTTAAAACAAAAGCCAACACACTGTACCCCTTAATCTTTCATCTGTGGCCCGAGATTTGTTTCATTTAAGAGCTCAAATAAATGTAAGCGTCGAGCCACGGTGCCACAAACAAACAAAAAAAGAAAATCAATCCAAATGTCAAAAGACAAAAAAGGGACATCAGAGCATGAAAACCACTATCCAGAAAAAGGGAAGTCTAAACTTCCCATAGCTGCTCATGTGACTGTGCGAGTCACAGGAAATAAAATGGTCAGTTTCATGTTGTGCAACTCGGTGCATCAGTCATGACTTGTGTGCGACTCCAGATGGACAGACATTAGGATACGCCCAGACAGATTTTCTTCCTTTGAGAGGAAGTTGACTAATGATTTTTAAGAAAGCAGAACAGTGTTCATTAACCAGCATTAAGAATAATTAAAACACACTCTGATGCAAAAAACAAATGATCGCATGCACTGATGGTGAGGTGTGTTTACTTACTGCAGCTCTTGCATCAGCCATCCTGGCTTTCTTTAGTCTGGTTTTGGCTGCATCCAGGTCCAAACGTTTCACTTGCAGCAGCTTCCGTTCTTTCTGGACACAAATCACAACAAAAGAGTCAAAAATAGAATCTTTGGTTTTCTTGCAGATCAAATTAGCGGCTTGCTTTGTGGTCATCACCTCATAGAGGGTGAAGAACAAACAACAATGTTGGGATTCTTGGCAGAACTGCACGTTTGACGAATGTGCATAACGTTTGGATGAATTTAATTAACAGCATCAAACTCGTGTACAGTGTACAGGTTCGGAGGTATGTTTTTAAGTTGGGATCCCAGACCACGAGCAGCAGCGATGGGAGTCTGTGATGGGAGTCTGTGATGGGTGCATATCACAAGTGTTTGTCATATGACAAGAGCAGATGTCCAGACTTCAGGAAGCGTCCGCCATGTGACACTCCTCATCTAAACACTTCACTGTTGCTGTTTCTTTTTTTAATCGTGCCTCCCTGCAATGTTACACATACAATTGCAAATGCAATACTATAAAAAGTTCACAATGGTCAGCCGGAGTAAAAGCTTTAATTCTGAAGAGGTGACAGGAAGTGTTTTGTCTGTGTCAACTTAAACTTATCTGCAGCTTCAAAATGTGGCTGATCAGTGAGTTTGCTGCCGTATCAAAGGAAACAGTGATGACTGCAATGACCTGATTCTCACAGTAGGTGTCATATTGCTGTGGCGTTGTGCTTACCTTCTAAGCCTGTCGCTCGAATATTCATGTTAGAGGAAGTCCTATCATAGTACTGTGTTTCTATGTTTATTTTTTTTGTTTGTTTGTATATTTTCTCCAAATAGATGTCGGATCTGAAACTATTTATCTTTTTGTAACAGTTTCACTTCACAAAACAATTTGAAATCTTTCACAATCTGGAACGAAAATATTTTAGACAACATAAACTGAACTGAGACTGTATATGGTAGAGGCATCATCTCAAAATACTAGCTGCTGTATAACTGGTGTCGGCAAGTATTTGCCGACACCAGTTATACAGCAGCTAGTATTTTGTGTTTGTCCCGCATAAAAGTTCAAATTTCAGTGAAAAGTGAAAGTGATGCAGCCGTCCAACTCACCAGGATGGTTTTGAAATCGCCCTCCAGAAAGTTCCTGAAAGGTGTCAGGAAGTTGATGGCAGCACTCTGGATTAACTCCCGCTCCGCCCCGCCAATCTGCTTCTCAGTCTCACCACATTTTACCAGAGCGTTCCCTGTATCGGTCAGCAGCACAAACACAGCATCACTCCCAGTACAACACTGGACAGGAGACTGTCTTGAGAAAGAAAGTCTTGAGGAGACACAGAAGCTTACTGATATGTACAGGCCACAACATAAGCATTGACAGTTTAGTGACTGACCATGAAAAGCAGTGGTGGTGTTTTTCATTCAGCTTTACAAGTCTACACAAGACAGTTAAGAAGCTTTCAGCCATTTTGTTTGTTTCATAAATTGAGGAATGTAGTGAGGGAGGACTGTGTGTTATTTAGCAACAAATTAGACTGGTACGAGCCACAGCCAAAGTTTACCAGACCTCAGCAGGAGTTAAATGTTCATTCAAGTCCCGGGATGTCAGGCATCACTCACCATAGGCGGTTCCAGGACCGAATTCACTTCCTGAGTCGATCATGGTCTGACCCAGCAGCTCATGGTTGTTCATTCGTGTAGGGGCTTTTTTCTCCAGCTTCTCATACACAAATTCTTCTAGCCGGACATCTGCAGATGGCAACAAGAAAACTCAATTATAAAGTCATAAGACTACAGTGAGGGAGCCAAACGGCGGCAGCGATGTTAGGACGGTGTGACCAAACAGCCTGTTTTACGTCTCTAAAACAGATGCTTTCATACTGATAACCATGACGACAAACCGCAATGGCTTCTCTGTTGACTCTGATTCGATTTGTTTCATGTCATCACATCACATGAATGAGCACTGGCGATCACATCAGCACATCTCTGATATGTTGTTCGCAAGCAGAACAAATCCTGTTTACCATAACCAAAAGTGTTACACATGACCGTAACCAGCAGCTGGTCCGTCTGTGTTTGTTGTTGCCTTTGCTGTGGTCGTGCTACAGCGATATGGCATCATGGTGTGAGGTGAGGACGATGCACAGCTGAGCGTACAGACTTCACAGACACCCTGCCAACTAATGTATGTCAAACATTTTTTTTTAGGTGACCTCTCTTACTGGAAAACATCTGTATCTCTTAACCTTTGGTGGGTAACTGTCCTGAAAAGAGGTCCAGTATGTCAGTTGAGTCAAGTTCATCACAAAGACAAAGGTGTGGTCTTACTTGGGTTGGGCTGTAGTAAGACTTCTGTCTGCTTCATAATCCTCTCTGTCCATTGTTTGGTGTTCTCAGCTCTGACCAAAAGGTTCTCCAAATGGGCATCCAACTCTGTCTTTTCGGCCTGGCCAAATTTCTCTTCTGTAAACTGAAAATGAAAATACTCGGTCATTGTTTGCACCAAACACAGCATATGGCTTGAAAAGTGATACATTAAAGTATGAGGAGTAAAGGGCTGAGGTGTCAAGGCGCGTTTCATGGAAGGCTTTATCAAACGTTGGCGTTAACAAGTTGGACGGTGAGATACAAAATAAAAGTTAATTGTTTAGCTAATGTTGATAGCTTTATGGATTCTGAGGCCTGCTTTAGCAGTTATGTTGAACAACTCTAAAATGTTGGCTATAACACACACAAATGTCGTGGGTTACGTTTGTAAACACTCGTTTTGTGGACCCGACTGGCCAACTTTTAACCATATATAGAACTATCTCCCAGAAGATAACAGTTTACTTAGCCAACCTACACAACAACAGCCACGGTAGCGTTAGCCGTTTTAGCAAGCGAGCTAACGCTACCTGACCCGGTTAAGCTAACAGCTAACGTTGGTTAGCAACAACTTCAACGGACCAAACCGTCAGACTTACTTGTACCGCGCGGCTCAGGAAAGTACCGGCGTCTGCGGCTAACCGCTTAACATTAAAATCCATGGCACAGCGGTGATAATAAGCACTTAATACAACGGTTAGCTTGTCTCACAGTCAAGCTGCCATCCTTGTAGAAAATGTCATTGAAGCAACTTTTTTTTTTTTTTTTTTTTTTTTTTTTTTTTGTCGTTCCACCCAGCTGTTGAGCCTGACAAAGATACTAAACGAACAAGATGATTCACCTCTCAAAACTGTGAGGAAATATCGCGCATGCGTATAACGCACATAAAACGAAACGTTTTTTTTTTTTTTTTTTCCAGTGTTTCATCTTTACAACAGCGAATAGCAATAAACTGAAACTACAGAAGTTTTAGCTCAAATGTTACCGCTCATTTCGGTCGACTGTCACGCAAACAGCTGGTGTTTTCATTCTTGGCTTTTAAGAAACGGAATAACGCGAGATGTACCGCGGGAGAATACGGAAGTGGATTATGCCCTAAAAGTGGAACAAAACACTCTACAAAAGATCTTTGACACTGGATTATGAGGTCAGGGCGCCCTGCTCAGCGATATTAATGCAGGGTAACATCTATTAATGTTTTGCTGCATTCATGTCGTGAAATTTCGGAATCATATTACGAATAAATAATTGTATATGTGCCTTTGCAACATTTTTGTAGTGTTTTTATAAATGTTTGAAAATGAATTATAAGAATAAGAATAGAACAGCAATACATCCACAAATGCAATTTCTATTTTTTATTATTTTAATTTATTGCAAGACAAAATACAGAGCATTGAAATGACAACATGGGGAAAACAAAACAAGAAATATTGGACAGGACAGTGCATGCTATTTTAAAACCGCACTTTTAATTATCAAGTCGAACCAAAATGATCTAAATTCACATTTACAAGTTAAACACTTAGAGGTAATTAAAAGGACAACGTGAGGACGCCATCCACGTATGCATTTGAATGTCAACTTTTAGCAGCCTGGATATTTCCCACCATTAACAAGAGCATCACAAGATTTAATTTCATTATGCATTACTTTTATGCAGGGGAGGAGAAGGAGTGGGAGAAACAGAGACTCAGTCATGGCTGGACTCCAATTTTTGCAATTCTAATCAAAGTAAAGTAGGCTACAAATTGATATGGTTATTATGGGAGCCAGGGAGATATTTCCCCCTTTAGTCTGAAGTGTAAAATCCATACCCATATGGTACTGCTTGTGTGAGATTTACACTTTTTCTTAATAATAACTGTGTACCCTATCCTCCTGAAACTGCAATTGATCTGACCTGTAATAGCATTTGGCTCTCTGTGTATGCTATTGAGTAATACTGACACAATTTCTACAACATAATATCTTTTGCAACCCTCTCCTCTTTCTTAGAAAATGTCTTGAGGAAGCGAACTTTGGCAGATTTTGGAAAAACAAAAACACTCCTCAGGTCTGGATGTAATTATGCCAGACAGAGCTTGCTACCTGCTGTGTGGGAGGAAGTCAGGCAGAGGGAGAAATCAAATAACTTCCCCTCTGTAGGCTACCAACGCACCATCAGCTACAACCTTTCAACTCAGCTTCACGATAGCTCCAAGATTTCTCCATCCACACATATGACATTTGTTCCCATGTTGCCTTTAGGCTACACAATTGAAAACACATATATAATATTGCACTGCCAAGATGTAATACCAATTTACATTAAGGTATTGATTTACAATGTTAACGCTGAAATGTTCCAGATTTGAATAAACTTAAACTATTTATCATTCTTCAACAAGTTTAAGCTGTAAAACAGCTAATGGACTGCAACAGTAGCCTACACACAGCATTTTTTATAACCACACTATGTCAAAGATATTAAGGCTTTGGCTTTGCTAAATGCTTGGCTAACTTTCAGACTTGTTGGGGCGGGTGCTTTAAACACGTGAATATGACAGTCAGCACTTTTAGAAAGGCAGAACAGCTCCTTTGAGGGAGAATAGGTTGCACTCTCAGGTTATTCCAATACTAAATCTGTGTCTATCTGCTCTTTCTCTTCAAAGTAACAGAAAGTACTCGAGGGTTAGAGAAGCTTCACTTCAGCAAAATGACTTTCAAAGGCACAGCATGTTTCCTGAGATTGGGAAATCCCAACTGTCCACTTTGCAGATAATGAAACAATACAGACATCTTGGCGACATGAAAGTTCTTTATTTCAGACAGTTCCTTACAATGCAGCTGCTGAGGACACGTGTATTTCATGTCCTCAAACTCAGATAAACACCTTGCACAGACTTTCACTTTCTTGCATGATGCATCTTTGACAGGGCAAAAGGATTCGAGTTTCATTCAGTGCGAGACTTTAGAATGCGACTGTCATGGACTGTCGTGTCAAAGTGCATCTGCAACATGAGAAAGTCTCCTAAAAGAGGTTTGCAAGGTAATCATAACAACTGTATTCAGGCCGAAAATCAAAACTGAACTACTCTTGCTGACTCTTTTGGACCACATTTTCGGCTAGCTCCAGCAGCAGAGAATATCTGAGTGTCCTCTTCCTCCAAGACTCGGGGATTCCCTGGAGGCCCGTCTGAAAACACATCAAGATGACAGCTGAAAGCATTACAGGAAGCACAAAGCTTTCAGAACATCTGAGCTCTCTGTCAAACTCATCAAAGAGTTCCAGAAAACGACAGGCAACAATAATATGCACAATTATATATTTTCATGTGCTGCTATCTGTCTGCTCACTTACATGTTAGGCCTGCAGGGCTTGGCCTAACATGTAAGTGAGCACACACCAGTTTGATTAGTTGAACTTCAGCAGTAACATGTTGGGCAATAAGTAACACTCATTTGGAGTCATGTTTCTGATTAAGTCCGATATGCACTCTCTTTTTTTGGCTCTGGTTTGGTTTCCAATGACTCCAAAGTAAAACATCTGTCTCTGTAGTTTCTAAACGTTCCACTTGTTCTGTTTTGCACTGGACAGTGTGCAATGGATCTTTAGTTTTCTCAATGAAAACAGCTGCCTGCTGTGACTGGAAATGACGCTGAGAGAGGCGAGAGTGAACTGAAACTGCAAGCCAGAAAACCAAAACAGTATGCTGAAAGACACTGAAAAGCTTTGTAGAGACAAGGAAAAACATGGAGGTAACACATTTGTATTTAACGTGATCCTTGACCTAAATTAATATGTAAGTAGCTTTAAATTGCCCAGCACATAATGAATAATTACAAGGCACGAACTGAACAGTAGACTTGGCTTATGTGTCCTTTCACCACAAACTACATGAGGCACTTACACTTTGATATAGGGCGCGGCTGTGGCTTGGAGGTAGAGCGGGTCGTCCACTAATCAGAAGATTGGTGGTTCCCCTCCAGTCTGCATGTCAAAGTGTCCTTGGGCAAGATACTGAACCCCAAATTGCTCCCGAAGGCTGCGCCATCGGTGTGTGAATGTGTATGAATGGTTAGCTCCTCAAACTGATGAGCAGTTGGCACCTTGCATGGCAGCTAATGCCATCAGTGTATGAATGTGTGTGAATGGGTGAATGAGATACGTACTGTAAAAGCGCTTTGAGTGCTCGGAACACTAGAAAGGCGCTATATAAGTACAAGTCCATTTATATCCTCCAGCTACACTGATTACAGTGATGATGGGGTCCCACCGACAAAACTTTAAAACAGTATCAGTGACTTTCTCTTATGTCATATTTTAGGACAAGAGCCATAATCTTACCTGTGCTCCAAAACAGGCTCCTATGAAGGAGGCTCGGCTGGCGGTGCATCCCCCGCAGCGCATGGTGTCCCTGACTGCTTCATCCAGCTGGTTCAGCGTCAGGACTCCATGAAGCGCTCCTTGGAACGCACCAGGCAAAGCTAGAACCCAGATTTAGACATGGTAAATGATTTATAATGATGTGTTCTTATATTGCTATCAAATTACTTATTGTTATTCACTGTGCCTTGAAAACGCATTGAAAACACTTGAAAACATTTTGTTTTATTTTTGCAATATCATTCATTTGTTTTATTAAGATTATTTTTGGGGATCCTTGGTAAGGATGCAGTGTTTGTACATTAGGTGCACGCTGCGTTACTGGGCACCCCACAATATCATTCATCTTACAATTAAAGTAGGCACTTCAACAGAGGGTTCTTCACATGCACATTAAGCATCACAACCTTTTAGCCTTGTAAAACCTGAGACACTCAACTCAGCAGGAAGGGAAAAGTTAAAAGGAAGGAGGAGAGAGATCATGAGTCAGGAGATCAAAGGCTGGAGGACCCACTAACGGATATACTGATGGGGAGGGTATGCAAGCCATGCCAAGTCAACAGACCTGGATCCTGCTGCTGCCGATTAGCTTACCTCATGTGTTTGTGAACACAGCAGGTATGAGCTGTTGAGATGTCTTCGCTAAGTTGTTCTTTACCTGGTGGATGTGAGCTTCAGCAGAGACACAGGAAGAGAGATACAATGTCTTGTTTAGTGCACATAGAAAAAAAAAACATTTTCTGGCTGTGGCTGCCTATACTGTAAAAGTTTATTTCATCTAACTTGTATTGCCATGTTTTCCCTGAGTCATCATTGTGCTGGTGAATGTTGGTTCCAGATTTCGGGAAATGGATTTATTTGTTGTCTCATGGAGAGAGAGATTAGAAGATTAAATATGAAGCCAGAGCCAGAAGTCGATTAGCTTAATATAGCATAAAGATAAGATGCAAAGGGAAACAGCTTGCCCGGCTCTTTTCTCTAAAGCTCAATAATTAACACATTAAAGGTCCAGTGTGTCAGATTTAGGGGGCTGTATTTAGAGAATATAGCAGAAATGGAATATAATATTCATAACCATGTTTTAGTTCAGTGTATAATCACCCGAAAATAATATCTGTCATGTATTTATTACCTTGGAATGAGCCTTTTACATCTACAGATCCTGCAGGTTCTCTTCCATGGAGTCTGCCATGTTGAACAGCCATGTTTCTACAGTAACTCAGAATGGACAAACTAAACTCTAAAAAGGGCCTGTTGTTTCATGTGTCACCATAATTTCTTTCTTGGAATGGGAGGGCATGTGGAGGGGGCTGCAATCCGCAACTACACCACTAAGTGGCACTAAATCGTACACACTGGTCCACTGGTTTGTTTAATCCATACAAGAACTAAAATGTAAATGTTTTTTTGAGCTTTGGAGTTAGCAAGGCTAACTTTTTTTCTCTCAGCTTCCAGTCTTTATTCTAAGATAAGCTAAGCTACTCAACTCCTGTTGTAACAGACAGCTTTTATGTGTCAGATAATGTCAGATTATTCCTTTAAATCTCAATATGAATGAAGCTTTAAAGTAGCCTTACAAATGACAGCTCGGTCCAGGTCTTGAGGGTTTTGCCTCTTTGGGTCATTCAACTGAGCCAGAACTGCGTCCAGAACATTGGGATCTGGACCGTTCAGAATGAAATGCTCCAAAAACCTGACAAAATTGGATAGACAAAAGGTTAAAAGCCCCTTTGAAATAATTTTATGATGCTTAAAGTTTATCATCTTCCTCAGGACCGTCTCTTACCTCGCTGCAGCCAGTGTCACAGCCACACACATGTCGTTGTTCTGGGTCACCCGCATGGCTTTCTCCACTTTCTCCAGCATCTCAGGCCGGCCTGCATACATGGCCACCACTGGAGCAAGCTTAGTGACACCGTCCATCTGACAGTCCACATCAGAGCCTCAGAAAAAAACACATACACACAGAGAGATTATAACAGCCCACAAAACCTGCGGAGGTCATCATGCACCCATGATCTGTGATCTTTACCAGTTTCCTCTTTGCCAGCATCCACATTTCTGAAGAAAGCTTTCAGGCTCCCATTTCTCCATGGGCCATCGATGGGGAGGATGGCTTTGGGACCTAACAAATGCAACAAAAAGCTATTTTATGGAGGAAAATTAATGCTCTGTTATTTCACAGTCTCGTTAATAGGTGATGAAGGGATGAATCAGAAGTATGGCTTAGTGACAAAGCTAAGAGACAAGCAAAGAGAGGAGAAAACACATTCTCTTCATCTTTCTGCTGATGCCGTTCAAGTTTCTGTAGGTGGAGCCCTTTTCTTTGTCTGTTCAGTTGTGGTGACTATCACTGCCCATGATGATGACACAGCTCTTCTTATATTATTCTAAGACATAAAGCCGCCTGCAGTTTATTGCCCAACTGTGCCCTGTGCTGTTAAGGCGATTTACAGCTGCACTATATCCTGACAGTAAAAAGCAGCAAATATCCAAAACTCTGGACACCAACCAAGAACAGGGAAGTCTGACTGTATGGAAAGAGAGGGAATTCCCCATCAGCAGGGAGGGAAAACATTATGTGAAGAGTTATCAGACAGTAACAGAGGCTCCCACATCCTTTTAGACTTGTTAAGTTTATGATTAATATACAGGAACATTACAATATTGACAGTTACATAAACCAGGTACAGTACCTCCTTTCTTCCTGTAAGGATCATTGAGAGGCAGGTCGTACACCGTTCCTGGGCCAAAGAACTTGTAGAAGCGCTTGGTCAAGTCTTCCACATTCACATCTGACAACAACACATGACATACTGTGTTTTTTTTTTGGCAAAATAATCATGTCACATTTATATTAACTCTATCATGTGAAGAGTATTGGATGAGTTTAGTTTTATTGTTTTGTTGCCAAAAGTTACATGAGCAGTTTGATACCACTTTCGTATCAGTTAATTGTGGTTTTACAGCCAGCTGGTCAGCTTAGCAGATTGATACCGCTCTAATGTTTGTTCGTTGAATATAAAACCACAGGAGACTGTTAGCTTAGCTTAGCATAGAAACTGGAGCTAGCTCGGCTGTGTCCAGTGTAAGAAAATCTATCTACCAGCATAAGTAAAGATCATGAATTAACAAAAACTGAGGTGTGCATATGTGCTGGACTTTGATGGCTGGGTTCTGTGACTTTTTGAAGTAATCATGGTTGCCAGGCAACTAATTGGAGACCCCAGGAAGTCAGTGCACCCAGAGAGAAATAGTCCAGCACATAACCCTCTCTAAAACCACAGCTTCTTTTTAAACTTTGGTTTGGCTAGCCATTTTATGCTTTTTCCAGTCTTCACGCTCAACGAAGCTAATCGTCTCCTGGCTGTTGCTTTTTATTCAACTTGCATAGGACACAACAGGATTTGTGGGAGATGTAGTCTTACTTTTACAAACAGTGACAATATCACAATCTTGTCTGGGGTAACACCGATAATGATATTGCAAATAGACAACAAAACTGAGTAAGTCATGTTACATGTGACAGATAATAGCTGCCTGTTTGGGTGAATTTCACTACCTCCACACTGACTCAGTGACTCCAGCAGGACATACGCCTGGTCTCCATAGCAAGTCTGCTCGCCCGTCGTTCTGCAGTAGAAAGGATTCGCTGACTGAGGCCGAAACTCAGGACAGGGCTCCAGATCAGAAAGAATTTCTTTGAGCTTGTCTGGACTGTAGATCCAGTGCATGGGCTGGGCTGTGTGGGTGGGGAACACACACACAAGAGGGAGAAAAATAGTGGAACATTCAATAGTTTTGTTTTGACGTGACCTACGTACATACAGTCTGTCGATAATAGATAGCATGGAAAGGGAAATAGATGTGTGTCATATTGGAGAGAGATAATCCTGAAAGCAACAACATGTAAAGCAGTCACCAAAGAATAACCACCAACATATGGTCCTAAATAAATAATAATGTTGGCTAGTTTAGGTTCATCATTGAAGCTGTAGCAGAAAACATTTTGTGTGAAGTCAACATGACTCATACAAATGAAGGAACCGCCCTTGTCCAGATGTAGCTTATGGATAATGCTAGTGATAATGCTCCTAAGCAACACATAGAAACACTGTTTGAAATGCCTCCTTGTGTAATACATTACAAGCAGCAAACTAAAGAAAGATAAAGATATTTAACCACAAATAATAGGGAATCATTTAACTTCCTATGACAAGTGTGATGTATAAACGTTTCCATATCATATTTGCAATTTGTGAAATAAACATGTAACATGAAAAAGTAGAAGCTGAATGCATCAAAACATGCAATATGGCTATAAATTGTTGGGATGTCAGGACAGAAGGAAGTAGATTTGGTTTTATGACATGCAAAAGCCTGTTGCTATAATTAGCTCAGCCCCGGTATCAGTTTATCACTCGGTTTATCTTACCTGCTGCATCTGCCACTGCTGCCCCAACTATGGCCCCAATGGCTCTGTCTCTCAAAGACAAGGCCATCTGCTCTCATTTCAGACAGAAGATTTCCTTGTATATTAAAACATAGCATTAAAAATGACGGTAATACAAATCAGCTCACTTTTGTTCATGAAAAATGGTTGAAATTAGTCACTAACATAAATTTTAACTCAATACTTTAACAGATGAATGCAACATTCAGTATCTCCAGATGCAAAAGTCATATCATTTCTTTGGGTTTCTTTTCTCATTGTGGAACCAAACTGTCCTAATGTAGTTTTATACCATTTATTTTTTTTTAGAAAAAAGAAGTTACCATGGAAACTTATGCAACAAAGCATTATGTTTCACTACATAACGTCTGGTAAAAAGATTAGAGTCATTCGTTTGTATTCAAGACTTTATGACCTTAGAGAGACCATACTTTTGCTCAGTTATTTGTAATATGCTGAGAATATTAATGCGTCTATCCTTTCAAAAGTCCTTGAAACAATATGGTGCATCATAATGAAGTGCTACATTTTATTTGATGTCAGTAAAAAATACAGACTTGTTTTTCTTACCTTGGAGCCGTGGTTTCACTTGAAGTGTTGTAAAATGTTGTCTCACTGTCAGTTTTCTTACAGGGGGAGGGTACCATGAGCCTAGTGATAAGCAAACACCAATGAAAACCCAAGAAAATTTGGGTTGTCATAAATTGTATTGGACTGGGGTAAGGCCAAGGAGGTGGTAAAACTCTATGCTCATTAAAAGAAGTCTCAGTAGTACACACAAAACAGGTTTTGTACAGTATATGAAGGGTAATTAATTGCTCTTGATTCTAGTCATGAGATACTTTTTAACTTTAAACATAGAGAAAGCAGGGTTTGTCAAGGGCTGCACTTCAGGTAGGTATTTTTGTTGGTAGGCTCAATGTTAGGATTTTCTCACTCTAACTTTGGGAATTTACAATATTTATGTAACAGCACAGTACTGATTAATTACTATACTGGCTGTTTTGTGGATTTGGGATAACCTTTACTTAAATACAATATGTTATGCTAAATTATTATCTTTGGTTATAGCAGCAAAAAGGCGTAGCGTCTGCTGCCAAGCTACTAGCTCTGTAAGGCTGTACATAGGTACAGTTTTGTTTTTAGCTAAATGCTAATGTCAGTATGCTAACATGCTGTTATAATGCTAACATGCTGGTGTTCACTATCTTGATGCCGCATATTATCATGCTAACATTTGCTAATTAGCATTTATAAAGCTGATTCGGATGTTATTAGTTTTTCAGGTATTTGGTAAGTATTGGAACAAATCAAAAAGCTATTTTTTCACCATATGAAGTCTGAGGGTCAACCAAAGTCATTAAGATTCATCCTCTGGGGACCACGAATGTGTGTTCAATTTCATGGCAATCCAGCTATTAATAGTCAAGATATTTCAGTCTGGACAAAAAAATAAATAAAAGGATACTTATACAATGGGGGAAGCACCCCATCACCTTCTGAGCCCTATACAGCCTTACTGTCAAACCCCCTGTGACAGTTTTAATAAAACCATTAATGTTTTTTCTTTAAAAGTTAAACACTCCATTTATCAGTTAATTTGCACTTAACGAACTCCACTCCAACACCAGAGGGCAAATAGTATACATTGAAAGACTCTCTTTGTCATTTTAATTTATCACGCTCTCTCTCTGTATATCTTCCACTCCATTGCCTCCATCCTGATGGCTCCCCAGCTGATCCCTTCCACTGTTCCAACTCTGATGAAACCCTGCAAGGCCTGGCCAGCCTCCACTTATCCCCGGCCTCTCATGGGTATCCCAGACCATTGATTTCTCTTCTGGCCTCCTAAACCAGCAAAATAGAGTGCTATGGGTAGGGTCAGACAATCAATAGCAGATAGACAACGATGAATAAATGCAGCTATGGTTGAATTCAGTGTTACCTTTGAGTTATAGTTGTGGATGTCATTCTGGAAGAAAACTGAAGGTATTTATGCTACTGAATGTTTAAACTTTCAGTGTGTACCAAAACCAAAAAAAGTCGTACTTACTGAAATGTTGCATTATTAGGAGAAAAGCTAGAGAGAACTATGAAAACACAGAGTTCAAATAAGGGTCTTATAATGAAAAAAGCCTGTTACATTTAAATTTATGTAAATACAGTCTCAAGATACAGCTGAGAGATAAAACATCATGGGGCAAATCTGCAGGAAATGGAGAGCATTTGCTTTCTCTGGCAGGGAGATAACATGCCCTTCACAGAGGGGATGAAAGAGCTGCACAAATAGATCAGCCACTGTCACCAGATCAAGTGACACAATGAGCAGGCAGAAGCTCTATAAATTACAGCCTGGCAGAATTGCAAGACGATATTGATGGAGTGTGGACAATGTGGCAGTGCCCTCATGTTCAGGGGGCTGCTGAGCACGGGGGGCTTTGATCATCTGGCAGGACAGTGGGGAGTGGAGAGGATGCCACTCTGTTACTTGATGCCAAAACTTGCCAAGTAACAATGTGCAACACGGAGGGCATGTGTGTTAATCTGGAAACAGCGCTGCAGTACTTTTGTGTATCTTTATATGTTGTTTTTATCTTATTTGGGTCTTTTCTTTTCCTCTTTCAGGTGCCAGCGTAAGAAAAATACAGCAGATACAATTTGGGCACAATAAAGTTTAACTGTTGCTTACGTTCTAAGTGTTGACTCTAGACCCCTATGGAGACAGTGAAGTTCGTGACATGTTTTGACTGGAATAAAATCTGAATAAAAGTTAGAAGTTAAAGTTAAAGAGTACATGTTTGTTGTTGCAAACATACATTTCCGCCCCGATACCATATTTGCCATTTGTGATTTTGCTGCAAATCCATAATTAGTGTTACTAAATTGATGTTCTGTAATAAGCTATCATATTTGATAACATCATAATTCTCTACATGTGGACCTAAATTCTGCATGTTATTCCTTCATAAATCTTGAACTATCACATCCAATATTCTTTTTTTTAATCTTTATTTTCAAATAACCCTGCTTATACTGAAAAAGAACATGTAGAATACAGTTCTTAGGTACTGAAATACTCATCTCTAATACTAGGAACCTTTACTTTTGATCAGCATGCATACAAACTGGCTCTGAGGATGGCAATGTCTAAAGGTGGGTCGGTCCACAACTTTGCACCAGACTGAAATCTCAAACTATTCGATGGATTCATGTACATTCATGGTCTCCAGTGTTTGTGATACCTCCCCTTTGAACTTTATTATTGGATGGATAGCATTGAAATCTGTAACGAACATTCACATCTCTCCTTTTCATGAAGCAGCACCATCAGGTCAAAATGTTAATTTGTCAAATACTTTGCTTTATAACCAAATATTTGCAAAACTATCAACTTCAGGTTCTTCTCACTTCTTCTATAGTTTAGTTCAATATACTTGCTTTTATGTTATGTCACATGATAAGAGGGCATAAGATGTAATCGAAGTAAAAAAAAAAAAAAAAAAAAAAAAAAAAAAAAAAAAAATATATATATATATATATATATATATATATACACACACACACACACACACACACACACACAGCATATATATATATATATATATATATATATATATATATATATATATATATATATATATATTTACTTCGATTACATCTTATGCCCTCTTATCATGTGCCGTCTTCTTGTTTTTGCTCATCTTCAGGGACTCAGTGAACATTTGATCTCTTATTTGATTGTCGAAGCACTTTAATTGTGTGCTGTGGGAGTGAAAACAAAGACCTGGCAGTCAGATCACATCTGCCATATGTGCCCAGACATAGTCGTGCTGTTTCTTGGAAGCTCACATGGTTTGTCATTACCTTCTAATTTTGGGCATATTCCAGGTGAAACAAATCAAAAATAGATGAATCATTAATCTGTGTGACGGAAAATTCAGAAAGGTAATAATAATGTTTTGATGCAAATGTCGGGATCTTTGTGTGAGTGCCATTTTTATTCATTAGCGTCCTTCTGAACAGAACACCACATGTTATGGTACATGTTTGTGTTTGTGTGTTTCCCCTCAGACCCTGTGCAGCATTAATCAGAGGAACTCTGATAATTGTCTGGCCACATGGTTGTCCTTCTAGTCTGGGAGAAGAAGCTGAAACAGGAGAAGGGTGCTGAGAGGTACGCCAGCATCCGGCTGCTAGCCACCTCTCCTGTCATCTGTGCTATGCCAGTCATGGCATCCTGTGTGTGCGGCCAGTGGAAGACAAAGCTGGATGGTCGCAGCTCAGCCGCATAAACTCCCTCCACTGATCAGTCTTGATTTGAATACGATACAGGTAAACAAAAGAGTTTCATTGGACATTTCTACTCTAAATCATCTGGACAAATATGAAGAGAGACAAGTGGAGATGCAGAGTGAGGAATTCTAGATCACAGAAGTGTTTATAGCTGCAAAGGCTGGAGACTAATCTTGAGTCTTTGTATGTAAATTTACTCGGTATGATTCATTCTTTGCATAGTAGCATTTTTCTGGAAGGTTCCTACCTCTGCAAATCTTAACGTCTCTGTGAATCTTATTTCTATCTGCAAGAGGAAATTAATCCTGTAGGTGTGTAGTTCCTCTCTTCTTATCTTCCATCATTTCTGCACATACCATAAGAGCTACCTCATATAGAGCTGTTAATGTGATTACCAGCACATTTCTGCACACTCTGTGCTATATAGAGAGTTGTACTCATTTTCACATATTGAATTTGTCATCCTCTTACATTCCTGTATTTGTTATGTAATTCATTTTGACTGCTCTACTTTTATCTTGTCAGTCTCTGTGAGGTTATGTTGCTCACATGGTTACATCACTTTTTGCACATCTTGATTCAGATGTTTACTTAATCCCATTTACTCTGCAGTCTTTACGTAGCCTTTTGCTCTTTGTTGCGCTAATAGCCCAACAGGGATCAATAAAAAGGTGTATCAATCTGAAATGTATTGCAGGTGCACTCTCTTGGTTCACATTCATGCCTGGAGGCCATCCACTGCAGTCTTTTGCTCTCATTTGGCAGCTAGATCAGTTGGCACTTAACTGCCTTGCTCAGGAGTAATTTGACAGTGAGAAAAAGTTCTGCTCTTCTCTGACTCTCTGTATGTTTGGCACAAACTACAAGACTACATAATATACTGGCAACCAGTAAAGATGAAGCAAAGGCAGCTTGCACATCCTTTCCATTACCATTACTGAGTCATTTAAAACATTTAATTTGATGCTTAGAAGTCAGCATATGGCAGAAACCGGGGAGAGTTCCCTCATTTTATTCACACAGAAGCAATAAAAGATAAACCCAGTTGGACCATACATTAGCTCAGTCATGCCAATCATGCTCTTAGTGAGATGATAAATTATGGATTTGCAGGATGAATATGTTAAATTGTTAAATCGTTGCCCTTTTAAGAAATACATTTGTGTCTTTCTACATTTGCATTCAAAGGCAGTAATTAACATAAACGCTTTCATCTGGAACCACGAATGCTAACATGTGTATTACTGTACTATTACAGTAAAAGGCATCCAATGTATTGCCTCTTCATTAGACATAGAGTATGTGTTTTAAATGTCACATTTGTAAATTGTATGGAAGACGTAAAAAGAGAAGTAGTTGTGTTTACTTTCTGCATAATAGAGGAAACAATGGCAGGAGGAATTATTTGAAACTGGAAATAGTTTTACTAGGCGGAGGAAAGAGAACTAATTGGTCTTTCACTGTAGAATGTGATAAGAATACTTTGGAGGAGACTATTTGCGAGAGCACTGGTAGGTTGATGGAGAAGGGAAGGAATAAGAAGCAGCCAAATGAGGTAACTATATTATATTTGAATATATACATATACAATATATTACACTCCTAATGTCTGTGAAGGGCCGTCTGTGATCCGTGATCAGAGTGAGAAAACGGCAGCAGCAGTGGGCGGGGACAGACAGCTAGAAGTACAGCGTGACTGGTTGACTGTGATAATGACTGACAGCTACATTAACGAATGAAGAACTACTAACCAGAAATAATAAAGATTATGTAAGGTAAGGTAGATTGGCCTTTTTAACAAATATACTGTATGCATGTGTTAAAATATGTAAATATTCTGCCTGTAATTTATTGCTGAATCATAAATGAGACTGGCTTTATCAATATGTACATTTACTGAAAAAATCCAGTCAGTAGAGGTAAATAAAACTGCTTTCCCTCTTAACTGATGTTATGTCCTTTAGTTTTAAATAAAGAGGCAAACCCGACAATAGGACTCATGTCATTTCTTAATGACTGTGAAGCTATTATGTTTTTAAGCATGACACATCAGCCACAGCACCATTCCAGATCAAAACATCTCAGGTCTCCAGTGACTCTTTAACTTTTCGAATATCAGTAGATAACACAGCTCTGCTGGAGACATTAACATTTCCTCCTCCTAAAAACCAAATGGTTTACTCATGCAAATAAAAAGTTCAGAGTTCTGGTGAATGCAAACAAGGTTGCATGTTCACTGAGCAAGAACATGCAACCTTTTATAAAAAGATAAAAATGAAAGAATATGAAATATGTACAAACAAATGCTGTGACATTGCTTGTAATTTATTACTAAAGTTACATTTGACCAGTGTTGATGATAGAAATGCGTACAATTATACGGTTCATATTCTTTTCCTTAATATAATACAAAGACTGTCATCAAACTAGAGTTGAAATGAGCCTATAAACTAATCAAATTTTGATTAATGTAAAAATAAGGCACAAGAAGAGTTCTACTCCATGACCACAGCTAACATACATGTCATATATTTTGGAAAGTATAAAAGCATAATATGATAGTTCTTTGATAGGTCTTTATCTCAGAAAGATCAACTTATTTGGTTTGTTTAATCATTGATTCACAAGCGCCGTGGTTATGATCCCTGTGCAGCTGGGATATTTGCATACAGAGAGGAACTTGATCATGCTGCCTGGTGATAATATCTGAAAAAATGAGTTAGTTAACTAATATGATTTAATAAATGCATGATTCTTTCACTGCAGCCTGTTATGTATTCTTATCCTCTGTGGTTGTTTTACTGTTTTACTGCAATTTCATATGGCGCACAAGTAGCCTATATGGCTGGCAAGCGGAAGAGGTGAGGGGGAGGGAATAGAGAGAGAGAGAGAGAGAGAGAGAGAGAGAGCGAGAGAGAGGAAGAGTGCAGGGTGCGCTCCATCCACAGCCTCAGTACACCGGACTGTCATCTCTGGAGCGGCTCCCTGCATCTTCACCAGCTCTCCGCTGAGGTCCAGTTTAGTCTTCATCGGGTTTTACAGTAAGCGGATACAGAATGGATACGCTTTAATGCGCACCACCGAGCCGTCAACACTTCCACTTGCGTAAAAACAGAACAATTTCTCTAAAAGCTCGTCCGCTCAAGTCAGAATAATGATGGAGTATTGGAGGCAATGCGCGCTGTGGTTAATTAACTGCAAGGTGCTTCCAGCTAACCACCGGGTTACATGGGAGTCTGCACAGGTATTTGACTTGGCCCAGACCCTCCGGGATGGAGTCCTCCTCTGCCATCTACTCAACAACCTGAGACCCCAGTCCATCAACCTAAAGGAGATCAACCTCCGACCGCAAATGTCACAGGTAAGAGACGCCTGTACACATCCCGAATGTCTGCTCCTCGCTCCGTCACCAAACTACAACTCAGCCCCGGATAAAGAGCGCAACCAGACTCCGTAAGATTTATGTTAGTGTAACGTTTACTTGCTTCTAGGCAAAAATAACATACATATTAGAACATGATTTAAGATTATTCTAAAAGTAGACAGCTATACATCAAGTTCGGCATAATTTAATCCACAAATGAGCACTTTGTTTTTAGAAAATGTCAACTTTTTAAAATCTTGATTACACCGCTCGTTACCGTCCCCACGGTATATTTTGGTAGCGGAAGACGATACGAATAAGTAGTGAACGAATTATATTAGCTGGACATTTTTTCACAGCAGTCAATAGTTGTGTGTGGAATATAGGCCGAAGTAAAGAGACTACTCATGCCACTGTAAAGAGCTTTAAATGGTCACTTTATAACTCTTTTATCCTTTACAGTGGCTAAATAAACCTTAAATTGGAAAATAATTGGACGGGATTTGGTAGCCATCTATTCTGGCTAATTTAGTGTAATAAAAGTCATTCTGCGAGCGAGAATGCCAAAAACGTCACTTTCTTTCATTCTTTTACTAAACTTTATGATATAAGTTACTTAGAGTGACTGTTTCCTATGGACAGTGTTGGTCAACACTGAACCGTTAGAGCTCCTCGATCTGCCCTCTATAGGTGATGTAGACACACAGGGGATAAAGGTTAAGTGGTGATGAGGCTTTGTTGTGGGCTATCCTGGAAAGAGACCTAGATTTATCTCACGGGATTAACAACATCAATAATAGTCTGATATTTTATTAGAATATTAGTATTGAAATACTTTTTATTGAAAAACAAGCAAATAGGATATTTGTTTGGCTTCAATGGCAATATGTAGGAACAAAGGCGATTACAGCCACTTGGATGGTTGTTTTGGGTTGTATGTTTGCTTTTTATTCTTTATATGAAGTAATATAACTAAAATAACTAACTAATATAATTACTACTGTACCACAAACAACTCTTTATTACCACTACTGTAAAAAATCCCACATAGGTAGATAGATAGATAGATAGATAGATACATAGATAGATAGATAGATAGATATGGCCATGTGGCTCCTGTTTGTTTTTCGGATACCATCTGCTTCAATAACAGGACAGCCGGAGCCACGACCAGATTAATATTCGCTTTCATAACAGTGAATCTGGGTGTCTGGCTCCGTGACAACACACAGTGAGGTAGACACTCACCTACCGAGCCTGCAGACCTGCTGTAGAAAAAAATAGACTGTACCAGTAACACACACACACACACACACACACACACACACACACACACACACACACACAGTAATGGACGCCCTTATGCTCTCATTTGATGCAAAACAGGTGATTAGGGTTTGAATATCAGTACTATGGATGTGCTGTGCAGCTGATGGAGAGGGGGATTAGGCTTGTTTCCTGGAAAAAAGCACTTCAAACTCAATGTCACAGTCGGGTGGTCAATATGATATGCAGTTACTGTTCTTTCATGATCTAATTGGGGATGTGCTGTTCAACATGAGCATGCAGGTGAAGTGGACAGTTCAACAACAATCAACAGTCTAAGGATCTGTTTACTCGGAGATTTCAGAGAAAACTAGATTGGGAGTGTAAGAGGAGAAGCTGATCGGTCCATTTACTGTTCGAACGTATGCTGGCACCAGTACAATTACTGATCGAGAAACATCAATAGGTCAATGTTTGCTGTCAGTCGTGACATAATGACACACAATGAGTGCTGCCATGCGTAGAGGGGTTGTGAACCTTACTTCTACTGAGTGCCTGGCCTGGCCCGGCCTGGCCTGGCCTGGCCCAGACTGTGTTATTTATAGGCTTAATTTGTTTTATGCATGGCTGGATGGCTTACTTACTCATACTGAGGCAGTGAGGAAACTGCATTCAGAGGTAAATTAGCATTAGGTTTAGGCACAGTCCCATACACCTCCAAAGCGCATGTGCAAGTTCACGGGTACGTGAGCATACACTCTATACAAGCAGTACTTTTTGTTGCTAAGGGCTTTGAACTGCATTTCGCAAAGGTCAACTGACAACAAATAGTGTGTCTAAGTTGAAATATTTTTCCCGGTAAGTTTTGGGGATTTTTTTGGTGTTTCTCATTTCTTTACCTGATTAACCAGAGTGGTTATAAGTGCTCATGAAAACCACCTACTTCAGTTCGTGTTCTGTTTATTGCAAAAGAAACCAAAAGATGCATAAAGTGCATCACTTCCTGTTCACCGTAGGATTTCTACAGGGACCAGACGCTGCTTGTATTAGCAGACACTCTCATGACCTGTCTATAGGTTCAGTTACTGTTGTGATAAGTAGCAAGTGATTACTTTGAATAGTTAATATTTACAACTCCATATGTCAGTAGATCATGACACATTCACACCATGTACTGCTGCATACCAGCCCAGCACACTGTTCACTGGGTGTCAACATCGCCCCCCCAGCAACCCCCCCCCCCCCCCCCCCCCCCCCCCCCCCCCCCCCCCCCCCTCTGTCTTCTCAAAGTTAAATTTACATAACTGAGGGTGGAGTTGCTTCCCTTTCACCCTGCATAATTCATGAGGGCCGTGGCAGCTACTTTATCATTGGCTAGTAATAACACATGGGACGCCACTGTGGTCTCACCCATGGGACCCATGCGATAGACAGACAAAGGCAGTGAAGGGACAGGCCTACAAAGAGCCTGTCTGGCCCCCATGGATGTATCTCTGAGGACATAAAGAGGCCCTGAAGGGCAAGCCTTCCGTGGTGGAGTTGGCTGCGTTATTAAAGCACAATGCATTAGAACCTCTGGAGGATTCTGATGTGTGATGTTGGCATCAGGACTGGCCTGCTTCCTGTTCTGCAACATTAATCATGTTTTCAGAGATTCGTATAGGATGTATATTCTGTCAGTTCTGTTTAGAAATGGGCTCAACAAAGAGCCAGCAAACTACTTGACAGCAGGAAAAAGAAGTGGATCAATGGGATCAGTCTATTTACTGATTGAATGTGTGCTGTAGCCTCTCTTATGATGAGTGATGAGGGCTGATGCATGGGTAGTGTGTGTGTACTTGTGCATACACAATTTACAGTAGCTGCAGTAATTGTTTGAAATAAAGAGCTCAGAGTTGCAGTTATGAGTTGGAGGTCAATGTAAAGCACAATCTACACCCTCTTTGATCACTGTTTTACAGGACTGTAATGAACCAATTACATAGTCTAGACACAGAACGACCGCAGCAACTGCTGCATTTTGCTTTTCTACCAGAAAAGACACCACATAATCAGTAGTTGTTTTTTGTCTCACACAAGAGGAACTATGGATTGCTTGTCATGGCGCAACAAACCGGCCATGTGGTCAAACAAGCAGCATGCAGTCTTTCCGTCCTTCTGGGGTTCTGCTGAATCTTAGAGACTACAAAAATATTCCAAACACAGCTTGTATAAGTTGGTAGCGTGGACATTAACTTCCTTGTATGGGTGAATTTTATTTCAGTCAAAATGCTGCTAGCAAAGGGGTGTGCTAAAATCAAAGTAGCTAGCAGAATGTGGCAAGCATTGATGTATTCAGTTCAAACACACAAACTGTTTAAATGCACAAAACTGAGGTTGAGTTGGCGTTCAAATGTGTGTAATTATTTGATTAAAATTCTAATCTTGAGCTTTGCCCTGACACCCGTAACTTGTTAAATCTACTGTTGTTGTTTTCCATGACACAGGATTATAAGCGGATTCACATTGAGAAAAATTGTTGCGAACCCAACCCACCAGCGGCTGTTAAAGCCTCTTTCACAGACCAGCCGTGAGCCTCAACATGCACAGGAAATCAGGAAATGGAATAGAGGAAGGAAGTGAAACTAAGCATGCCCTCGATCAGGCTCACACCAAAGCAATGCAATGTCAGACACAATGAGGAGAAAAGACGCCTCTCTTTTCACAGAGCAAAAGAAAAAAAAAATAGTGCCGCCTTCAAAGACCTCGAGGCCCATTCTTCACTTTTGGAAAGTGAAAGTGAGAGAAAGAAAAGAATATGGGTAAGAGTCAGGTCTAATTTGAACGAGCATCATGCAGCAGAAAGTACAAAGTACAGAAACGGATTTCACACAGATTCAAGATCAACAGAGACATGCCATTAAGACTTAATTAATACACGTCAGTTCTTTGTCAGTTTATTTTAATGTGAGCTGTAAGCTTATAGCATATAAACATACAGAGAACCACTGCTGATACATATTATTGATTTATTATGCACATATGTGAATATGAAAACTGTCATCTTGTGAAAAGATAATGTCTACACAGCAGGTATGCAGCAGGTGTGTTGTTTCATTTGCCAAACTGACCTGAATTTGACTCCTGGAGACGTTCGTGAGTGTATTACATTTGTACATATACTATTATATGTTTTACATAGTACTTATCTATATTTTATCAAACTGAGACCAAAATTCTGTGATGTCAAACACAGAAGAGAAAAGCCGGTTTGACACTGTGAACAGCTCAAACAGCAGGCTTCAAAGGCTCAGAGGCTCGGTCTTAACTCACCAAGAAAAAAAGTTCGAGAGAGATAGCGTGGGAGAATGAGAAAGACAGAGAGAGAATGTCTTCATCCTTCTTTGGTTCCTGTAAAATACGACTTGTGCAAGTTATATGGGCTGAAGAAACAGGAGGTAAAACTTGTAGCTACATAACGTGATTGAGATTTGATGTAAAAACATAAAGATGTACCAAATGTTGCATTAAGGACTTTTTTTTATGTGTATGCTTCGGTTCAGATCAGGTATTAAAGTGTAATTACAGAGGGATAAAGTCTATTGTGATTGTCACAGTTGCTAAAATGTAAGGTGCTTGCTAACAAAGCAGAATAAGATCACAGACAATTGAGGTGTAACCACCAAAAGAAGTTATTTATACTACTATTAATACATGCATCGCTGTATATGTCAGATGTACTGTGTGCGTCTTTCACACAATCATACTTCAACACTTTGATAGCCTTAGTTTGTTTTTTTTAGTTGAAGTCACAATGTTTGACGTCAGGATATTTTAGAGATTCACTTCTTGAGATGACTAAACCATTGCTTTACTGTGGTTTGTTTTACAGTAAAGTGGAACTAATTAATATTTGAAATTTTCCTTGGTGGTGATGGTGACAAACCAAAGTATAACATACATGCGTGCAGTCACACTTTGATATAGAGCGGATGTGACTGCAACACTAGAAGAACTTTAAGAAGAGGCTATTTTTCATATCAGAAATATTTTATTAAATCATAAAAACAATTAAAAATGTGTAATTTGTTGTCCATCATCTTGTGTATAAAATACTCCCTTCTGTGTGCATTAAAAATCATAGGTCAGATTTCAGTGACTGAACGTCATATGTGCACGCTCATATCTATATTTTACTAAATTTGCATCCTACAAATTGCATGCTATTAGTATGCCACGTGTGAGCATTCACACACAGCTTGTGAATCCCCTGATGACTACTCCTGAGTTCCTGTGGCTTGGCTGCTCTCGTTTGATTTGATTTTGAAGAAAGGATTGCACCTGTCATGGTGTAAACGCCACATTACTGCAGTCATGCATGTGGCGTCGGAATAAGGCACCACAGCCTCCCATTCACAGTTCCAGTGCAGCGTAATGTAATCGCACTGGTTCTGTTCCACCATGTCATCGCGCTGACGGGCATATTCATGTGCTGCACGGTGACGTGGACGCAGACATTTGCAAAGACCTCACTTGTGCACACACACGTGCACAGAGCGAGCTGACCTTTCTTTGCGTCACCAAGGTAACAAGCATGCACCACAACCAACCAGTGAAGACTATGCTCAAGTGCACATTAAAGTATAGATAATGCATATGCTGATTTTATTAGGAGATATTCAATGGTGGAGAATGTACCTGCAATCAATGTTTATTATGTTACTCAATTCTGGCGTTGGGTGGTTCAGTTAATCACTGTTGAGTGCTCTGAAAGCTCTCGAGAAAGTCAATACCATCTATTGTCTTTACTGGCAAACGATCATCATCATAACTGACATTTTAAGTGTAGTCAGGGGCTTACTCGCATCAGAGGAGGCCTCTCAGCACACAGCGTAATTAGGAAAACTTAAATAGGAACATTAACAAATGATAATAGCAGTTTTGTCCTTTTTTTTAGCTTGATGAAAATGTCAAGATGCTATCTGGAAGAGCGTGAGCAGTCAGGAATTGTAGATCCAGATGATACCAACCATGGTCATAGCCAGCAGCAGTGTGTCTGCAACCTTTTGCCGTCAAGTTCACTGTAGTGGAAATCTGGTGGGCCAAGCTCTCTATACATATACTGCCTAAACAGATATTAATGGATCTGTTTGTGAGTTTTGTGTGCATTACATATATACATTTTCAGGTGTATGTGCAAGTGTGTGAACCCAGTATGCGTACAGATAACTCCTGCTGCAGATTATTGACCCCATGTCTTCCTCAGCAGGGACAGTTATGTATAAGGCGTTCTACTCTGAGCGACTCAGGGTGGAAGTGATGGACGACGGTTGTCTGTTGGAAATGGGGACGTCCTTATTTGTGTAATGGAGACAGAGAGGGAAAGAGCTCAAGAGAGTCGGAATAGTAGAGAATCCATACATGTACATGACACGGCACACACGGGGGATAAGGGAAAGGGAGAGGCCCATGTACGAGTCTATATATAGTGGTTATTATGGATCATTTTATGATTTCCAGTTTTCTTGGAGGCTCGAACCTGGAATAAACATCAGTGGGAACACTGAATACTTTTTGAAAATTGAAAACGTGTGCCTTACCAGCTCAGACATTTGACTTTTAGCATTTAAAAAAATATCATCACTGATGCTGCAGCCTTCACAAACCTGTATCGGTCAAACCACCACACCTGAATGGGCACACACACACACACACACACACACACACACACACACACACACACACACACACACACACACACGTAGGTCAGACAGCAGTTGACCATGTGCTGTCAAACAGCACAGCAGAGCATTATTCACACTTTTTTTAACACAATCTTCCAAGAGGTAGAAAAATCAGTGGGAGGAGGAGGTGGAGGAGGAGGAGGAGAAGGAGAAGGAGGGATGCTGTCTGCTCACAATTCACGCTTCAGTGTTTGTGCATTCAGCGAGTACATTTTATTTAGCGTGTCACACAGTTTTTATGACATTCAGCCCTCCGATCTCCACCACTCTGACTCTTCTTTAGGGTAAATCTCACGAATTTGAGCTAAAACTACTTGATCCGCGATGCTGCATATCTCACGCTGTAACACTAATTCAATTCCCTTATCGAGTGGGGGGATGGAGAGAGCTTTGTGTATATGCGGGGGTCACTGGGGTTAAAACCAGGATTTAATGGAAAATGGCTTCTGAGACACTTACTGGTGTTGTGGGGGAGGTTCAGAGGTGGAAGGGTGGGGGGTTGGAGGGAGCTGAGTTTTCCCTTATTGCCTTTATTGTCATTACTTGAAAGAATGTGAGAGGATGGGGAACTATATGCCTTTGTCTAACATATCAGAGTGAAAATGTTGGTCCGTAGATGTGACCGGGGAAATCAAAGCTTTTCCATAATCTGCTCATACATGGTCTGGTGCTGTGAAGCTGTGATGTCAGGAGGCCAGCTTCCTGTCATCTTCAATTCTTTCTGTGATTGTTCATTTTAAATGGCACAATAGCTGATCACGCAGTTTACGTGCTATTAACCTTTATGTTTGCGCTTTCAGGCGATTTCGGGAACATAAAGAAGAAGTGAACGGCACCTCAGTGCACAGTAATTATTAAATGATGTCAGTTACAACACCTGAATTGTTTATATGGCTGTATTTGAACACAGCATCAATGATGAGGAAGTGCAGGATGTGACAGAAAGGAGATTTCATCTGATGACTCCAAGCTGTGTTTTTGAGGAAGAGGTTTAATGGTTAACCTATTGCTGTGGTGTTTCAGGGTGAACAGTGATCTCTTTCAAACTGTGCAACATGATAAACTTGTAGATAGGATTGTAAAATTTGACTTGAGCTTCTATGTAGTCTGCTGCAAACCAAGAAAGTACTTTGAAAATGACTTTTGGACATGGCCTCAACATGTTGTATGAGATTTAAAGGAATAGTTTTGACCTTATGTTTTGCTTATTTGCAGAACAGAACAGTAACAAAGCCGACCGACCTCTGTAACTTACAGATTTTCACATTATATCTTGTTTGTTTTGTCTCTGACATTTGTCAGCACATAAAATGACAAAGTTGTGCGGTTGTTCCTTTTTGGATTTTGGCTCAGTGACACTACTCATGTCACTAACAATTAGAATGAAGTCATGAAAAACCAAACTATTATTTTAAATTACATTGCTCTTCATTTGCAAAGTCCGTTCGTCTACTATCTTCATGCACTGAAACATAGTCTAGTAGGAAGAGATAACTTTATTATAGAAATTTAAAGCTGCTTTCATTTGGCCACTTGTGGGCAGCACAACAAGTTGTAAGCACAACATTAAAGTTTCCCTGTGGAGGCTTTTTTTTCTGCTAAGCAACGCAGAGACATGAAAGAAGAAGTAAACATGGACAATACTTCATCTAAAACACTAATGTAAAACGCTAATGTTTTTGTTAGAGGTCAAGGATACACACAATACTTTTTCGAGAATAACACTTTATGTAAACATAACTTTTGTTAATTTACAAAAAAAAACCCTCCACAGTGCGCCTTTTATTGCCATATAAAGTTGATATGGTGAACTTGTTTGGGCCTGGTTACAGATCCAGCAGACATGGTTGATAAATGTTATTCATTTAGCATTTATGTGGAGCAAAGTTTCTGGTTTTCTGACGACAAATGTAATATTCACTTCCACAAACTCCTGAAGGAAAAATCAGGCTGTTTAGATGCTGAATGCTCCACTGCTCACAAACTAGTTGCTAACTTTGTCTGTTTGCTGCTGGAAAAGTTGCATATAGTGAGTGTGTTGGGGCATTTTGGGTGAAAACCAAAACCCTAACCCTAAACCTGAACACAATGAGCTGAAAGATGCTAAAATGCTCTGTAGAGCTGAGAACTGTAGAGTTGAGTGATAATTGTGTGTGGGTTTGTTACAACAAATGACCCCTTTTTACATTACACTTGTAATCCATTGTTGATATAAATATTTTCGTCTGTGCAGCTTTAACATTTAGCCCTCAAAAAGCTACAAGTTCTCATTTTGTTTCTCACTGTCGCCCACAATTACTTAACATCCTGAATGGAAGGATTAGCATGAGCACCACATAGAGCTAAATCTGCTGCAAACACAAATGACTTTCATGCCAATCCTCCCCTCACCTAAAGAGGGAGGTGACCAGTGAGTCAAACTCCTGAAAAAACAGAGAGAGTAGCTTACCGGAAATGTGATGCAGAAGAGGCGATAAAGAGGCTGTCACCAACTAGCAGGGGATATTCAGAGTCACGAAAATGACTGGAAAAAGTGACTGGAAAGACCATCTGTATGCAGTGTGTGGAGTTGTAAACCAGGAGCCTGCGGGTTTTCATTCCAACCCGACAAGCAGTTCATTTCACAGTTTATCGCACCTTTAACCAGAAAGGAAGAGCTATCAGATCAGTTACCGCACTGTTTTGCTGGAATGAAAAGCTGATGACCGCGGCATTATGCTGACAATATTCCTGTTAAGATAAGTGAGCTAACGGGGGTGTCTGGTTGGGGCTGTCTGCTGTGATGACCCTGACCTCAGACTGAGAGAGACCAGCAGATCTTCGCCTATGTTCCACCTCTCATTTCCTGGTTACGCAGCTGACAAAAGCTCAAGCGTGACATGGATGTGACCTGATCGCTTGGATTGCGATATGTCACCCACCCGCCTGACAAAAGAGCACATGATGTCATACATGCTGGACACAAAATCTCAGCTACATAATCCAGCAGGGATTTGAAACTGTTTGAAAATGACCATTTTCCCATTTTGTATTGTTTAAGCATGGTTCCCTTTTTACTTTCCCACACTGGTATCATTAAACATATCAGGCCGACAGAGATAGAGAGCTTCTAACTATCAAATTAGATTCTCTGCGCAAGCCTTGATTCCATCTCCATCCATCTGATTACCATTAACTGATGCTCAACAAGGTTTGAGCAGTAAGATAGCCAAACTCTGGCTGCCTTTCATTGTGGTGATCTGAGAGAACAAGAACAGGATTTCATTAAGCTCCACAATACGCACGGGGGCCATAAAAGTCTCCAGCTTGTTGCTATGGAGCTTTGACTTGTACCAAGGAATACATAAGCAGAAACTGGATGCTTATTGTGGATACAGAGCACGGCCTGGCTCATATCAAAAGCACAGCGGCGAGATGGCTTGTCTTACAGGAATAATTTTTTCTCCTCATATTCCAGTTGGTTGGTCTTAGAGATGAAATGCACTGGTGGGATTTCAAGTTGTCCCTGCATTGGTCTTGTATAATCTCTGCATTTTTATCCAAACTGAGTCAATGTGTGTTTGGAGCTTCCTCCTGCGATGTTGCAGCATAATCTGTCCTTAATTCCTTATTCTACACAATGAGGTTATTTGGAGGTTTCATTGAAATGCATAAACAGGTACACTAACATTGTTGGTTATATTTGCCTTGGGTTTGGTACAATTTCACGTGCTACATTTATAAATTCCAGCGTTATCATCAGAGCCCAAGCAATGCTGTTTTTCAAAGCTGATATCAATATTTGAAAGGTTAAAGAATCCTTGGCATTTCTATACTGTAATTGTACCATTGATAGGCCAATACCTCTAAATATCTGATTAGTTCAGCCAATCTATCCAGCCATGTTAATAATTTTGAATGTTTCAAAAACTAGGTGCTGTTTCTTTATAGCATTTAAGATTTTAACCAAAAAGTCACAACTACTCACTTCACTTACTACCTTTCCCAGCCCTTACAGCCACAACACATGGAATGGATGGAATTCCTGTCCTTTTGTCTTTCATGTTTTCAAGCTACAGCAACATTCTGCTGGGCTATACACATAGTATAGACAGTATAAAGCATTGACATCGTATCTGTGACGTCCGTCAGTCTTGCCTCTGTCACCTCCCAGCTAATCTAAAAACGGGCTGAATGACACTCCAGCAGCCATTTAGCTTAGCTTAGCATAAAGACTGGAACCTGGAGGAGCTAGCCTGGCTTCAGACATAACTAATTAACACATTCTGTCTTCTTCAATTTTCCGTACAGCTAAGAAAGAGATAATAGCAAAGAAAAACAAAGCAATGCAATGACAGTGAAGTGTCCCTGTATGAATAAGGGTTTTAAATAACTGGGAAAAACACAAATTGTCATTTTTGTCAGTTGGGCTTTTGTAGGGACTTTGTACTTCATACTTACCATATAGATGTGAGAGTGGTATCAATTTGCTGGCCTAATCCTTATCAAGAAAGTGAATGTGCATTTTACAAAATGGCCAAATAATCCTTTAAAAAATTATAATATGATAAGCTAAATTCAAAATGCATTATTATATAATCCACAAATGTGATTATTTTAATTTTAGTTCACTATAATGACACTGGGTTACACATAGGCAACAGCACATGCATGCAGTAAGGATGTGCATACACACACGCTCTTTCACACATTGGGTCACTTCCTGAACCCCATAAAGTCACCAAAGCAGCTGCCAGTAGAACGGTTACTAGTTGCTTCATGCTGCTGCACTCTTATTAATACAATTCCCCCTCTACTGTCTTCAGCTCAGTGCAGCAGAGACACTGTCTCTCATATGCGCTCTGTGAATCTGCTTCCCTCAGATAATATACCGAGGTCCTTTGGGACTCTCCAGAGACTCCAGGCAGACAAGATGTGCTCGTCTGATAAAAGAAAGTGATGTGTACAAGTGTAAACATTCAGTATTATTCACTCACTGCTGCTCGCACTGCTGCTTTACGCTGCTTCTTATCTGGAGCTCACTGGCTGGGGGCTTTTCTCTCTCCTGTGAAGCCATCTGCAAAGACTAATTCAATTGGAGTGGAGAGGCATTTCATATATGATGCATGGACAATGCGCCTTGTACAGACAAATATGATATTGCTTCGTACCACGAGGGCGAAGGTGTGTTATGAATAACAGAATAAGTCCGACTGCTTTGCGTCTTCCTCTGAGCTCTGAGCTTTTTCAAGATGACACAGAGGGTATTATTTTTTTCAAAGGTTGTCAAACATGATTACAGTCCAAGTACTGACGACATGGCACAGTGTTCTCTTTTTAAGTAACAGGAAAAGGCTAATGAAATCCACTTCCTGCAAAGGTGTTACCCAAGAAAAAAAAAGAAGAAGGAGATCATGATGGTGAAAAGGCATATATGGAAGAAAATCTCTAAAGCAGTTATTATGCTAAATGTCATTTTGAGTTGTAGAGAGTGAATAAAATGACTGAAAACAGCTTGTGGTGCTGTACACATTCAAATTAGGGTAATTTCCCTTCCAAGCTTCCAATGTAACAGTCACTTGGATGCTTCAGTTTCAAAGTCAGTTTTCTTTCTCTTCACCGTTTGAGTTATTTATTATGTGGCACCCCAGTGTTTTTTTATTGTTGTCATTCATTTCAGTCGCTGGTCCGCCGCACTGGTGCAGCCATAACACCTCACTGCTCAGATGCATGAGCCACAACCGCACATCTTGCACTGTGTGCCTTTGTGCTGGCTGTGATATTTTGTTGTCTTTGTGCCCTGCATGTCTATATTGACACTGATAACTCCGTAGCAGTTTCATTGTGGAAGCGTCACTTTTGCACGAAACCACGTTGCCCTTGTGTGATGATCTGCTCGTGACAATGAACATTAACTATTAAAGATATTTGTTAAGAGCTGAAAAAGAGCAGCTTCTAATCAGTGCTCTGCATTTCAGATGGCCAACAATGTGCAAATCAGACAAAAAAAAAGCACATTTCAGATCTGTTAGACCTAATCTCAAACCTGTGGGAGACACAAAATATCAGCATCCTTTTTTGTTCCGTCAAATATCAGCCACAGGAAGGTAAATGGGCATAAACCACGTATATTCCACGTTGGCTAACCACAATATGTTGACATTTTCCTCATCACTCTGCACTCCTCTTAAAGAGAGTAAATCACCTCAGAAAACCTTTATATCTATTACTGCGCCCTTCCACCCCAGTTTTCTCAGTTTCATTGGTGTTCTTGGGCACCGTTCAATGCTAACTGCCGCATAATTTGGATAAATCGTTTCTGGATGAAGCCCCATTAACATCATTAGTGAAAGATCTAAGTTGCATACAAGGCAGAAAACACTTGCGTCCTCAGTAAATGACCTTGTTTATTAGAGGAGTTACTTATTGATTGTTTCGATTCAGTTTTCTTGGGTCAAGGTGCACCCTCTGCTGTAATTAAAGCTGCAGTGTATGACATAAGCCCAGGAAGATTTTCCTGACCTTTTGTTTTCCTCTACATCAGGAACATTTATGCTGCGGTACTTTACTGTTGGCCAGAACTTTGCTACCCTTTTTCGAAAATAGTTTGATTGTAGTTAAATTGTTATAACAGCATATTGAATTTAGACGCATAATTCACCCCAACAGACAGTCGAATTCCCTTAATTTATTACATTCATCTCATTTGGTAGCTTTGATTTTTTCTGGAAAACAAGTAACAAAAAATATTTCTGATGCCTCAGTCTTGGAATAAAAAAAGAAAAAACAATTTATTACACCACTGACAGTATAAAGAATGGACGTCGTATGCGTGACGTCAGTCGTAGCTTTCTGAAGAGCTGGGCCCTGGTTGCTGCCATGTTGGCAGTCCTGCCTCTTCCGCCTCCTGGCTCATCTAAAAATCTGCAAAGACATGGATCATTGGTGGACCTAAGGTTGGACAAATGATGCCTGGGTGCTCAAACAAGCCACCTGTAACTGCACCCACGGGTGAAACAAAGCAGCCACGCTGTTTATAACATTATATAGAAATCCAGAGTCAGTACTGTTGTAATGAACGGGGAAATTAGCTATAGAGACTAAAATATTTTTTCTGTACCGGGCTGTAAACATTTCTGCTGTGAATTTTGACATTTTAATACGGGGGCTTATGGCGATTGACTTGTTCTGTAGCCAGCCTCAAGTGAAACTGCAGTTTTTGGCACCTCTGCATAGGCTTTACTTCACAAGCACATTACACATATCTGTATATATATGTCGGCTGATATAAGAACGCAAAATTGGAGTACAGAAATGTCAAAGATATATTCAAGATGATTTACAGGCATGCTAGGGGCTCTGTGAGGCTGCACACAGTGATGCTTTGAGCTAAATGCTCCCGTCAGCATGCTAACATGCTCACAAAGACAGCGGTAACATGCTTAGAAGTCATCAGGAATGAGCAGCGATATCCAACATGGCTGAACAAACAAAGAGTTAAGCCTAATCTCAAATTTTATCAACAGATAGTCCAAATACATCAGAGATTGACTGACTGATTGAAGTGCAAAATCATTTCGCTTTTATAGCCACAAATGTAGACAAAATGACAAAAAATGATATGCTGTCATTTGATTTTTTTTTCTTTGGTTGCACATAATTTCAGCGGTTACACCATACTGTGCCAACAGGAGTAAAAAACATCTCTGTCTTTCTCTCCCTGCACTGCTGAATTATGTCTCTCTAATTATTCACCACTCTACTGTCCCATTTCAACAGGAAATACATCATATTAATGAAACAAGATGCTCTCATGGTGCCTATAAACACTGATTCATTTATCTTTTAGAGCCGTGGTCCAGTGTGTCTAACAGGTCCTTAGTTGCATGGCCTGATTAGGCAGCCAGAGCGAGAACTAGCTAGCAGGCACAATAGAAATGCAGCAGTATGTGGCACACAGCTCTTTGAAATTGAAAATGAAACATGATAACACATGGTGTGATTTGTGCATGTCATACTGCCTGTACATTTCTAAGCAGCTCACTCACAGATGAACACTTTCTGTCTTTCCACAGTTCCTGTGCCTGAAGAACATCAGGACTTTCCTGGCAGCGTGCAACGAGATATTTGGCATGAAGAAAAGCGAGCTGTTCGAGGCCTTTGACCTTTTTGACGTCAGGGACTTTGGAAAGGTAAGGCAGCATTGCTCAGTGACACAGAATTAGACGGAGGCAACGGCCGCCTGCAACAACCCCTCACTGTGTTTGCCGGCTGTCCCTGTAGACAGAACTGAATTAGTCAAATGTGTTCTCACGCCCACTCTTGTCTTTGTGTGGAAGTTATGGAGCTCAGTCAAAATTATTTATAAGTGAAAGAACTTGAATAATGAAGGTCTTGGGATATGCATGCAGTGTTTATGCTCTTTTTTGCAAAGATTTATTCAAGCCTTCAACCAAATTTTGGATAATCATTTTCAGCGTCAATTACTAGATCAATTAGTAGATGGTGCTGGATCTTACTATCATTACAGGTGCTAATAAGCACAGCCTTAGGACATGTACTGCACACCTAAACTCAAAGCTATAGCTGAAGTCAGCAACATGACCCAGCAGTTTAATCACTTCCCCTCATTAGAGTGAAAATGCCTCACTGTGCAGGCTTTTACGAGAGGTTAAAAGTCTGGCCTCGGGTTCATTACTTTGATACTCTCAGTCTCTGCTTGTAGTGAAACTGTCTGCGGCTCTTTGACAGCCTTGCCGCTGCCCTCGTGAAGTCCCCAGGAGGTTTAATTAGAAATCGCAACTTTGAGCTGAGAGAGGGTGCTGCAGGACTCTGGTGGACACGATGTCAGGCGTTTATGAGACGACGCGGTCATGTATCCTAGCTTGAAATGCGTGTATATGTGTCAGGAGGGGAAACATAGGAAGGAACAGAGACATATTGATGGACGGGTTGCTGTCGTCTTCTATTTAATGTCAATAAATGTGAAAGAGTGGGAAGAAGCTAAAAATGCTCCAGTGACAACAATAATTATAATATAATCAGCTGAGATAAGCTGTTATGAGAGAGTAAAACCACATACTACAGTATGAAAACATCAAAAAGTGAAGTCATTTTTAGTCTCAGGTCATACTCTCATAAATATATATTTATGATGTATATAAAAAAATTAATTTAACTTCCCTTTTCATGGCACGCATATGTCCAGCAGGAACTCTACCAGAGAAAGGTGTACAAAAGGTCACAGCTTGTGATACAACAATGTCAAACGTTTTGTTGAATACGTGTTAAATTTATCCTCCCAGAATAAACCATCTGTTCATCTAACTGAACTTTTCAACTCATCCGTTTATTGATTAGAACATAATTGGCAAAATTATGAGTTCCCAGTAGAGGTGGACTCATGTTTGTGTTCTCATAACTGAAAATGTAAGATGACTAATCGGCGAATATCCAGCGAAAAATATCCACTTAACGAAGGCTTTGAATTGCAAAAGACATGTTAATGCTTTCTGTGTTAATTATGCTTCATGTATGAAGAAAGAGCCACTTACAGTACTACAGCGCTTATCTGAGGGAAAATGAGGCTTTAGATATGGTCAACAGCATCTTTTATCCTGACTTCAGCGTTCGTTTTTGCTCTCGTGCTGAGCTGAATTAAGTAGCTGTGAAAATTAAGTCATCTAGTCATTAAGTCATCTATAATTAAAACACATTTGGACCGCTGGCAAGTTTCTTTCTTCACCTTCATGGGGAATTATTTTCACAGAAATCTACACAAGAACCAACAATGGCTCAGTAAATGAGGAAATACGAGTTTATGCTCACTCCTGTGATGTTAATGTGAGGAGCTTTGTAGATCTGCTCAGCCTCGTGTCCTTTCTATTCAAATTTCAGTCCCTGTAAATGTAAATAAACGTTCAAATAAATGTTCAAATAAACACTTTGAAAGTTTGTATAGGCACAATGTGGGTTTTCAACAGAACATGCACGTCACATCCATTGATCTGATGTGTTCAAATTCAAGTTTAACATTTGGAGAAATATATCTATTTACATTTAAGCTGAGAGTTAGAAGAGAAGGTCAATACAACCCTCACGACTTTCTTGTATGAAGTTATGGCAGGAAGCTGGTTAGCTTAGCTGAGTTTAAATCAGCTGTCTCTGTTTGTGGTAACTATATTTTGTCTGGGTGACTTTTGTAAATGGACTGTACTTATATAGCACCCTCCGACCACTCAAAGTGCTTTTCTCAGTATCTTATGGGGGGTACAGTCTCTTCGACATGCAGTATGGAGAAGGCGGGGTTTCGAACCGCCGCTCGCTGAACCCGCTCTACCTCCTGAGCCCTTAGACTAGCTGTTTCTCCCTGCATGTTTCTGGTAAGCTAAGCTAAGCTAAGCTAAGCTAAGAGGCTGCCATTTATAGCTTCATATATAAACAAACAGATATGAAAGCTGTATTGATCTTCTCAATTAACTGAAAGTGAAGCGTATTTTTCAAATGTTGAAATGTTTTTTTCACCTGCTGTTTAAGTAGTTAGAATTCAAAAGAAATTTATTTGGAGAATATTACCCTCTAAATCTCTTTTCTTTGATAGCTCTCATCATAACTTCACAGTGAACTGTGTGAACTCTGTTGAATTTTCCTCTTTGAGTTTCTGATGAGATGAAACTCTTTTTTTAAACAGACTCCTTTTCATTTTTCACGATGTCCGATTTCATCCTCATTCCTCTGAGCGATGTCAGTTTGCTCAAGTACAACACTTTGATGGCTCTCTTGAGTGAATCCCATATTGAACATAGTGAATTTAACATCTCTGAAATTAGACAGCAAGCCGGCCCTGTAATCCTAGGTTGACTTGGCTCTGCAGAGGTTAGTGGAGTGAGGAGAGGAGGGGAATGAGTGAAGCTGCCACTCACCTGCCGTTCCAGCATTTTTTTTAAAATCTGTGTTTTAAAAATAGCTGCTGGACTGCTACTGAATAAAACATCAGCGGTGCCTGTTTATTTTAAAGTTTGTGTGGTAGTCTTGATAGAGTCTGAGGATCTTTCTCTGGGTTGGCTGTGTAATCTTCAGGTATTTTTCTACCTGCTGTTATACCGGACATGTTTTGAACTCACACAAGACAACCTTTACCATACAGCCTGATTCTTCTTGTATTTTAAAAGCCGTGTAGGAATTCAGCAGTAAAGGAAGAGTCCCTGATGAGATTCAGGTCCTAGAAAACATGATCAGACTCAAAAAGGAGATGTGAAAAGTCGTGTATTTTAAATTTGTGATATCGCTGATTCATTTGACAAAAAGCTTTAGACTTGTTGGTGATACAAAGCGTGGCCACACAACACTGCTTTACTAGAAAAACTGACAAATACAGCAGGCCTGCCTGTAGCCCTTTCCTCTCAGTGCAGGGACATCTGGTTAGCACATCTGTCTTGTAGACACGTGGAGGGTTGTGGGGTCTGTAGGGAGAAGAGAAACTTGGCTGTGCCTAGCATGCACACACACTGATACACACCTGGCAAAAAGAGAGAGAGGAAGGGTAAGAGAGCACCAGAGTATTTAGAGAAGATAGTGAAAGCTGCAATATCCTCTTGCTGTTTCAAGTTTTATCTGTGGAGGCATTTGGTGGCTGTTTGATGAAGGAGACCAAACAAAACTGTACTTCACCACTATAAACACGAGTAGTTTTACGGTACTCATGCGTATATACAGTGAAGGGAGTATATAGCTGTGCTGACATAATCCAGGTACTCTCTGATCTCATGTAAAAACGTCATGTATCCATGTGATTGAAAATACATGCTGCCATCATCATGACTAACGGTCTCACTTCTATTTTATTGCTAATTCCAGTCTTCTTGTGTCAGCTCGTTTCAAAATAGAATCAATGTGCTGACAGGAGCTTTCCATACTCACAGTCACATGCTGGACAGTCGCTCAGTGCATGGAAAAAATTGGGTGTCATGGTCTTATCTATTAGATAATTAGAAAAAAAGCAGACATTTAATTGAGGAACATGGTGAGTGGCATATCATCTTTGCTGACATGCTTTTCATTCAGTCATTGACCACTGAGCTGTAAAATCATACTGAACTTCCCTTTTCATGGCACAGAAACCTCAGGCAGCAACACTATACGACAGCAAAGTTTACACAAGGTCACAGCTTTTGGACTGACAATGGCAAACTTTTTGTTGAATATGTATTGAATTTGTCCTCCCAAAATAAACCATCTGCTCGTTTGACCGGATAAATATTTTATTAAAGGAGGGTTTGCCAAGAGTTGGATGAGAAAACTGAGACTGTTTATCACTGTTTGTGGTGTTGTGAAGCTACTGCTGGTTAGCTTAGCGTAGCATGAAGATTGGAAAAAAAGAAAACAGCACCAAATATAACAAAATACATAATTTCTATTGATTACTTATTAATATGCAGTAACTACTTGGAGTATCCATTAGTTGCTTGGCAACCTCATATCCTCACAACAACATCAAAACTCCAGGTCAGGTCACAAGTCATTGTACGTGGCTTTCACATGATCCGTGTAAAACTACAAATTGTCTGTTTTTTTAAAAAAAATTAAATTAAACAAATGAAATATGATGTTTTAATTAGTGAGCTTTAGAGGTGTCTGTAGGTGGAGTTCTTTTACAGAGCCAGACAAATGTTTCCCCATGTTGTCCAGTCTTTATGCTACACTAAGCTAATACGCTAGCAGCGGTGATCAGCTAACTCTCAGCAAGGAAGCAAATTTGCGTATTTCCGAACTTGTATCTTTTTTTTTAAAATTTAATTTTACATGAAACCCTGTTTAAAATAGCAGGCCTTGAAAACACAAATCACATCTGGATGATTGATGAACACTGTGGGCTGATTCCTACATGGTAATGTAACCTCAGATAATCTGATATGTTCTATTCGGTAGACTATGCAAATGATACTGCACCGCAGCTTCCTTCAAATGAGCCAGGAGATTCCACACCTGCATGTGTTTAGCCGTATAAAATGTAAATTCTCTGGCGATAAGAGATTGATGTGGCACGCTCTTGTTTTTGCAGCTGCATTCTATTCATCCATCGGCAATGAAATCACTGCACATTTACAGAGGACAGTGTGGCAGTTTCAATATTCAGACGAAGAGATTTGAATGTTTCCTCCCACTACTTGAGCCTACACTTGTTTCGAAATAGGGTTGTTACAGTAAACCCTAACTCGTTCTGTATACAGTGCTCTGAGTCCAACTTCAACTTTTGATTGGAATAAATCAATATGCTAATATCAAAGTATAAATAAAGTTCACCACAGTATTTTTATGAGCATGCATGTTTGAAAAATTCAGGCATTGCTCTTTTGAAGAGGCTAAAAAACAACGTCAAGTCTTCTCTAATATCATCTTCCACCCTTGGCTCTCATTTTTAGGCGGAAGAGGATGCTGACTCTGGTTTTTGTTTTTGGTGGGGGGGGGGGGTGGTGGAAAATGACAGACAGGGGGAGGAGAAAGCAAAGATGGAAAGGAAGCGCGAGACAGACAGAGAGGTTTTATTGATTTGTGTCTTCCTCCTCAGTTGACTGCGATAAATTTAACTGTGGAAACCCACTAAAGGCTGATGCATCTCCATCCCCAGCCCCCATCATCATCTCTTCCTCTCTGTCTCTTTCCTTTGTCCTTCAGCCGTGCTCTCTGCTGCAGATCTGTGTGGTCAGATATCATGTGTCTGCTATGTGCTAATGGATACTTGGGCTGTATCTCTGCACTGCATGGCTGAGCTACAGTAACAGTGGACCACCATTGCTCTGGAGGCAGGTTTTAATACCTACCATTAGTGCCAGATCAGATTTGATGTTCATTGTTTCATTAAAAGTCACATATCGGCCTGTCAGTATCCCCCCCTCCCCTGAATGTGATGGAGGTTCCTCCCAGACCAGTGCTGTCGTCAAAGGGGATTACTGGAGAAGTCTTGTCGTGTGGTGTAGGTGGTTTTATTTTATAGCTCCTTTAGGCATCAGTCGGTTAAACCTGCAATTAAACCGTCAGCCATTAGGAGCTGTGAACTCTTCTAGAACATATTCATTAGTCTGGCTTGTAGTGCAGAGTCTTACTTTCCATCACAATGTAAATGTTTCAGTTGTTTTTCTATATTGAGGGAGCACAACAAAAGAGATAAAAGGAAAGGAAACGCTGAAATGATTTAAGTTTGTGGTGACTTTGGGCTTCAAAAACACAGATTGGTCAAAACTTAAGCAGCTGTGCGCAGGAAGTTTGTTTGCTCGGCTGAAAAAACAATTCATTTGATTTTATTGGCTGATCGCTGTACAACACACCTTTGTCTGGTAGACATTTTGACCTGTCAAATGCAGGTGTTGTGCGTTCCAGTTGTATTGTGCGTGCTAAATTGAACGGAGACATCATTCATGTCACCGGTTACACCTTGTTTGTAAGATCTGTAAGTGACGTCTGCATGTGTAGCTCAGCAGAGGAAGTCACAGTATGATTGCCTAGATTTCATATGTTGTGTTGGCTAACAGGCTCACATTCATACCTCTGGGTGAGATTCAGTGATCCACCCTGACACACATTTTTTGTGTTAAAGAGGTGAAAGGGAGTCAGGGACTTGAGTCAAACCTGTATAATTCTTACTGTGATTCAATATGAACAATGTTATCACTCGAGTTTCAGGCAGCACTTTAGAGAACTCTCCATTGTTTAGTTGCAGTAGAAATGTTTGCTTTAAAATCACACCGTGCTTTTACCTCGAGTACCAATGTCAGTGCTGTGTGCCTGTGAGCTCCAGTTACGATGAATTTGGAGTTTGAATTTCCTCCAAAAGCTGCTCTGCTGAAAGCCGCTGTGGATAATTCATGGACTCCCAGTGACTGTCTTGCATGACAGCAGCCTCCACTGGAATCACACGTTTCATATCAACAGGCTTTACTCGAGCGTGAATGCACGCACACGTGTCCAAAGACACACTTGCTCGCTGAAGATTGCTGTGTGTGTCTCTGCTTGCCAGCTGCAGAGATGGATTGTCTTTTTGATTGTTTCAGGGCGTCAAAGAGAAACTTCTTTTGATGATTGCCGACATCTGCTTGATCCCAGTGTGAGCGCACTGTGTGAGATGTCTTAGGTGTGGCGGACCACTACCTTTTTCCACAGTTGTAGGTATATTTCATCTGGAAACCAAATGCCTTCCTGGGCTGTGTACAAACATAAATACACACTCCTACAAAGGCAGAAAGGAGGCTAGTCATGGGGAGCATGTGGGTTTGGTTAGGAATGTAACAGCTAATTTCTCTTCGACATACTGACATATGCAGACAAAATATGTTATTTTGAAGGTGTTTGTTGCTTTGACCTTTACATTACAGGCCTTAACACTGTAAAGGTCACATATTTCAGAGAATCTTCTCAACTTTACTCCAGCGCAAAGTTCTGCAAAGGTGATGTCAATTCAGCAACAATGAAGCTCAAGGTTTATCTGAACCAGAGTTATATTGTCCCTCCACACTCTAATACTTTGTATATGTCAATAATATTCAAATATAATCATGACATTAGTATTACTTATTGATAACAGCTGCAGAATTGTCCACGTAGAAGCTCTGAATCCTGGTTTCTCCATTAATCTGATAAAAGTTGGGAGATTTCGACACCTGGTGTCTGTCTTGCTTATGCTTATGTAGACTTGCCGCAGCTCTTTTTTGAATAGAAATATAAGAAATATATTTCTCATATTTACTCTTTGGAATTATCTTTGGCCAAACATAAATAGCACAAGTTTATTTTTTGGTTGTTTTTAGAGTTAACAATATTAGCCACATCTGAGTATATCTGCTGATAATATAGCATGTGAAACTTGCTACGATTTCAATGGAACAACAATTTAATCATCCATTTATCGCGAGCATCTTTGTGATGTAGCCTATTGTATCTTGAGGGCAGCATTAGGGTAAGCGTCTGTTTGGACTGTCTGTAAGGGCCACGAGGAAGTGAAAAACAAGCACCATTCTACCGTTCTACTGGTCTCTGAGGAAAAAAGTTCAAAAGAAGCTACCAGTCATCTCCACCATGTGTAGTCATACAAAGCTGTAGCGATTCTTCTGATGGGGACTATTTGACATTTAAAATACCACATGGACCTTTGAAATGTGAATGAGGGATACAATGTTGAATGTATGTTGTCCCATGAGTGCCTACGTGCTTGTGTTTGTGTGTACATATATGTGCGTGTGTGTGTGTGTGTGTTAGCAGTAACTCCTCTGAGGATTGACTCATCTCAAGTCTCAGTAGGCAGCAGGAAACAGGAAGAGGAAATGGTCACCACAGGGGCCCTCTGGAGTTGTTTCTTTCTGTATGAGTGTGTAGACACATTCAAATCTAGCTTAAGGTGTAATGATGCATTAAAACTAGTGTAATCAGTGTATGTGTAAATACCACTCACTGGCAGATGTGCTTCACTCCCCCTCATGGTGTTAAAATCAGAACTACCTCCCCTGTTGTGTTGGATTATTTCCCATCAGAGCCTCATGGGGCCTGCAAGCTTGTCAAGACCTATATTTTGTGTGTGTGTGTGTGTGTGTGTGTGTGTGTGTGTGTGTGTGTGTGTGTGTGTCTGTGTGTGTGTGTGACCAAGACAATTGGACTTCCCCTAATTTCCTGAGCTTGTCTCTGTGTTGTCCTGTCAGAACTTGTATCAAGTGCCCACTCTTCCTGTGACCGGGCCCCTGGACCTTGGAAGTTGAAATGTGTGTGTGAACGTGACAAAGAAATAGAGGCAAAAGGGTAAAAGGGTGCTAAAACTGGAACATTGTATGGGGGAAATTTAAGTACTTACTTACTCTGTGTGTGTGAGAGAGAGTTAGAGAGAGAGTGTGCTGTACTTCCTTGCCCCATACCAGTTCAAAAGCAGTCTCCCATTGAGTGTGTAACACATAAACACTGCAGGTAGTCCCATAGTGAAAAGACTCAAAGGAAAATGTTCCTCATTTTTAAAACTTGAATGAGTCTCAACTGCAGATTAAAAAGATCTTTTTGTTCATTTGTTACATTAAAATTATTCATTCTGCCTAATAATTTCAATTAAAGGTACAGTGTGTAAGATTTGGGGCCTTTATTTTCAGAATAAGGCAAACATGGAATATAATATTCATAACTATGTTTTAATGCATGTATAATCACCTGAAAATAAGAATCTTTTTATGTTTGTTACTTAAAAATTCTCCTTTTATATCTACAGTGGGAGAGGGTCCCCTTTCATGGAGGCCGCCATGTTGAAACACCTTATTTATACAGTAGTTCAGAACAGACAAACTAAATACTGACTCTAAACAGGGTCCTTAAAGTGTTGTTTCTCCTTTACATTAGGAAGGTGAGGGTGATGTGAGGAGATTACAATGCAGTGATTGGACCACTAAATGTAACTAAATTCTACACACTGTACCTTTAAAGGTATGTTTCATAATGGATTTTGTGTTTTTATAACTCATCTCAGATGCAACATAGCCTGTTGATAGCACAAGTACAAACATTTTTTTCTTGCAAGAACCGAAAGCTTTGCATCTTAAAGTGTTGGTGGGTATTGAGGTTACCTGGCCATGTAGACAAGCCAGGTATTTATAGGCCACCGCTGAGTCTGGGCCAGCCAGAGAGCTTGTGAATCGAAGCCACCGTGGTCGGGATCAAAGACTACAAAGACTGAAGTGCAGGTATACAAACCAGCCCTCCTCCCCTCACTGTCCTACTTTTTGACAGCGTTTTTTGTTTTTTTTTTTTTTTTTCCCCCGGCTTCAACACTGAGTGCTTTGCTACCTGCAACAACAGACCTACATCTCACTGTGACTGAATAATACAGAATAAGGTTAGACTGATGTATTATTTCCAAGGCTGATACTGACCTGATCTGGTCTGCGGTTTGATTTATATAAAAGAGAACACATCAATTTAATAATCAAAAAAAGTAGCATACAATATTTGTCTATGGATTGACCTAAAACTGAACTTTAATGTAGCAACAAATTGGTTTCCATGGAAGTATGCATCAATACAGTATAGATTAATTGTCACTGTTATTTTTAGTTGTATAGCGCTCATTTCAGTGCAGAAGTTTACTGTCTATGATCTCAATGTTATTTTTCCACCCTAGATACAAGTGTTACAGTCCGACATGGATCTCTCTTGGAGCTGACACATCACAGTTGCAGATCCGCTCATAAAACTTATTCACTGGATTGGGGAAGCTCATAAATTAAAAGCTTTCCTGCAAGTGATGAGTGAGTGATGAGTTTGCATGTTTAACATTCAGCAGATCTTCTGAGTGAAAGAGATCAGTGCTATCTCAAGTTCCAGTAACTGCACAGTTTTTCAGCCCGCTGACAATAATAAGTCAGACATCTTCATAGCAGCTTTTGGCAGCTTTAACCAAAATTTGAAGTATTGGACTTAAAAAAAACACCAGTCAAACCTCACCATGTACTTCAGTCACACAGAGTCGAGCTGTAAAACTTTGACGCTGCTTACAGATGACTGTACAAGGTGCATTTATATTCAGAACATGACTTGCCCACGGTCAGTTTTCTCTTCCAGATGGGCAACCGTGCTCTGAGATGGAGCAGTGTTTATGTTCTGCATGTTTATTTCACTCTCATCAGTCCACTTTCTCCCTGCTTAGAGGCAAAACTCCCCAGGGCACCTGCTGGCTTAATCTAAAAGAAGATGAATGTGGGAGATTTTATTTTCAACAAGTGCAACCCCTGTCTCTAGCACATCTTTAAAAACTTTCTTCTAAATCTTTCATGGAGGTGCTGGAGGCAGCATCTGTCATCTCTCCAACGTATCTGAGCTAACAGCAACGAATGAGATTTCACAGGGACGTTTATGTTCCTCTGATCTTGCTGAGATGTTTTTCTGTCATATAAAGATCCTGCAGAAGCCATACAGGGATTGTATGTATGTCAACGATGCTTTTTCCAGATGCTCAAGGCTCCAACTATGGGGGGGGGGGGGGTTGGAGTCTTTTCTTCTCTGCATTGCTTCCCAGAGGTGGAGTGGGTGGATGTGCTGTCATTCAGGGTGGGGGCGTTCTTAAAAAGCTAATCTCCATCCTCCGCACTCTCCTCACTTATTCCACCTCACAATATACCAGCTGTCATGTGTTATAATATATTCCAAATGAAGCAGGTTTGATGAAATCACATGGGAAATCAATGGGAGTGGAAAAAGTAAATTTGTGCAGTAGATGAAATAATACATGGTGGAGGAAGGCTTGTGGTTCATCTTACATGAAGAGTTATGGCTTACTTTTTAGTTCTCTGGATGAATATGAGAAACATACTGATGTGGATTGCAGCACACTGGCAGCATTACTGTCTACTTTAGTTAATGAGATATAAACCAGCGGTCACTGTATATTTTAACAGGGGAACCAAGCAAAATGAGATTTGTCCGCTTGTTACTGGAGTGTTGACATAGATTTAAGGCAGAGTAAGACATTTTGATTTATGCTTCATTTGAATAGCATTTGGACACAAGAGAGTGGAGGTTTTCTCCAATTCCTGGTGTTTTAAATCATATCCACACACTTCTTTTTCCAGTAGTAGTAGTATTTTTTGAATAGCTTTGGTCAATGAACCCAGCAGCTTCAGAGAAGAATGTAACAGCTTGTAGTTTCCCAGACAGGCACAGGATGTTTGAGCCTTATGAAATGTCTTCTAATGTCTCTCTTAAGACTCACTCTTTAATGGCAGATAATGGATGTTATCCATTACAGCTTATGTGTTCAGGGAAGTGTTAAAATCAATACTAATCTCGCCACCTAGTCTGAAGTGTAATACTGAACATCAGGTTTATCTGGCAGTATTGTTCATGTCCATGTTATGTTCATGCCTTCAAGTTGTAATACAATTTGCAATAGAAATTTAAAGTACTCATAACTCACCGAATAAGATATCCCCTATTAAATAGACATGATATAGAAATAATATTAATTCAAATGTATTAAATAATTAAAATCTGAAATTCAGTGTTGTCATGTGTAGAAGGGTGATGGGCTGTGTTTTTGTAATAGCCTCAGTTTTGTTTTTCTTTGAATACCACAGCAGCTAAATGCTAACATCAGGATGCTAACATTAACACTGCTAACATGCTAATGTTTAGCAGGTATACTGTTAACCATGTTCACTATATTAGTTCCATTAACATGCTAACACGCTGTGTTTAGTGCTAATAGCAATAAACACAAGGTACAGCTGAGGCTAATGGGAAAGTCAGACAAACGTAAACTTTGACCTGATGGTGGGGCTAAATGACAAATAAGATCAGCAAAGTCATTACAATTCAACCTGTGAGGAACATGAACGTGTCAAATTTCTCAAATGGCAGTTCACCCAATTTGCGACATTCACTAAAAGTCTTCCTCTTTAGGGATTATGAATAATGTTACCAAAAAACAAATAGAAATGGCTATTTTTTTGAAGAAAAAAAAAAATAACAGAACCCCAACTCTGCATGACAGCCATCCCACACCCTTACTTTCCATCTTGCCACACACAGAGCACACTGCTTCTTGCATTGGCACTGAACGTTGGCACTGGATGTGAATCATGCGGTGTGGACTTATCCAGTATGTAATTACTAGAGATACCGGGCTTGCATGGTCAAGGTGTGCATGAACATGAGGCCAAAGAAAGAATATGAAGAGGAGGACTTAACATGGAACACTGAGATCAGCGTTTCCTACCTCATCAGTTTCCATATGATGAAAAACATGTGGAGTCCAGGGTTACAGAGTTAGGACATTTTTCCCCAGTTGGTGAAACACAATCAACAGCTATATCATGCTTTTGTCTAATGTTACTTTAAGATTTTGTAATAGATACACAATGCTTCTAAAGGGCAACATTTTACTTCGATATTAAATTATTCAAGTGAATAGTCATTGAGAAATACCATAACAAGATTGCACATAGCTGCATGACTAATGTGCAGAGATTGAAACGGTGCGTATTTAATTGTTCATGATCATAATGGCAATTCCTCTGGGTATGCTAAGTGACACTAACCCACTTATGGCATATACTGTAGATGTGACAGGCTGGCTATTTGTGGCCAGAGCTTTAGCAGCACACATCTAGAAGCGGGAAACACATTGGTTGATTTACAGAGGAACTGAAGCGGATTTGGTTAGTCTGGCTTTCACTGAGTAGAGTGCTTGTTCACTGCTGTTTTGAAGCCAGTTTGATGTCATCACTTGGTTTTGATGGGTCCATTTTATGAACAAGGAAATTTCCCACAGTTACTTGAACTTACATCAGAATTTTAACCTAGGCAAGGATAAACATCAATGAGTGGACACTGTTCTCTGTTGGATCATGATCAGATGAACAACTTTTGGCATATTAATGCCTAATACATCTTTAATACAGTAAAACATAATGAAAACAACGACCAATAAAAGCCAATAAAGATGATGAGTAGACTTGAAATTTAAAACTGCATACTTGACTGACAGCCAGGACTATGAGGACTGGAATATGTGAATTCTTCATTTACTTTCCAGGCTTTTAATATCTCGAGCCAATAACACAGATGCCATTATGTTTACCTTTTTCCATGGAGATTTGGATTTATGACGCCGTCTCTCTGACTATTTGCCTGTTATGGCTCCAGTCAACATTATAATCCAGCATCGACAGAGAAAAGCAATAAAATGGCTGACATGTAAACTACCGTGATGAATCGGGGTGTGAGGTTCAACAAGATGGATAACCCTGCTTCAGCTTTTGTTTACCTACAGCCAGTATGGTTGTAAATCAAACTTGCTGGTTGTAGGATCCATCCAGCGAAGCCAAAGGAAGTGTGGGAGAAACCCATACTATGTCTGAGCTACTGCAGATAGTGAGGCGCCACCTGTAAAGGGTTTAGATAACTTTGTTCCTTTCTAATTATGCAATAATTGTTGGAGATTCTTTTTCATATATTTCATATGAAAAGCAGCAGTTCTTCACTCACCCAACTGAGTGCTTCTTAGTCTTTGACTCTGAGCAGCTCAGACCTCCTGGCTTTATTCTGACAGCGAGTTAATTACATTCACCTGGTGTCCCAGGTGAATGTCACTTCCTGATTCGATGGCTGCAGTAAAACACAAGAGAACTCTGAGCCCTAATTTAGGCTGTTCTGCTGCTAGAAAGAAGAAACACTTCATCATACTTACTATGACTTTAGAGTTTATCCAATTTAGAGGTGCACTCACTGAGATTTATATTAATTTGCCTTAAAAATGTATAATAAGGCTGTGGGGAATTGTTCCTTTATTTAGTGGGAGTAACTCAAATAGTGCCACTGTTGATTTTTAATTTATTTTATATTTTAAATTGGTTTAACTGACTTAATTTCTTTGTGTAGAAAATGTTAAAGAAACATCCAGCCTGCCAACATTCAGCCTGCCAAAACCAACACCACAACAGCATACTTGTAAGGAATGAACTGAACTGCATTTGTCTGCTCTAATGTAAGCTGCAGATGTTAGCACACCAGCCTAACTAGTTTACTACCCACAGGAGTCCTTTAGCATTATTTAGTGGGGTTACAGGTTGCATTAGAAAAATACCTGTTAAGAGCTTAAACATCCACCCTGTGGGAGCCAAGATACTAGTACATCAGTGTAAAGTTACAAGGTGATTTGTGTTGTTCTTTTGGGGGAAGATAACGCTTGTCCTCAAACTCTTTCTCGTGTAAAAGCAAAACATACTGTAGCTGTAACAACTGCTTGTCAATATATAGTTTTCTGTTGTAAAAGGGGGATGAAACTACAATGGTTATGTTAGAGGGAATTACATTTTAATGTTTTTATTTAGAATACTATTACAGACTGTAATATAATACGAGGGCTAATTAGCTCTATGCTGTAATACATGGGCAAGACATTATTTCCATGTCGTCTTTATGGATCTTCAGCTGGTGAAAATGTTGGCTGTTGGCATGGAACATGTACCATTAGCCTCAGTCTTTTTGCATATCATGTATATATAGCCATAGTTAAGACTACAGGGTTTTTACTTCCAAACAAATCAAATGGAAACATTCGCAAATCCGTCCGATACTCAAAGTTTTAGCATTAACAGTACTTACGTTAGCTACACCTCATTAAATCTGCTGTGTGACAGTCATCATTTTATCTGGCCAAATCCATGTTGCTGGCTAGAAATACAAAGCATGTCATCATGTGTGAACCCAGAGACTCATTATTTAAAAAAATTAGTACGAATTTCAAGCAGTAAATCTGCTGCTGTGACACACTGGACAACTTGACAAGGTTTGTATTTGTCTAACTCTTTATAGAGCTCTCTCACCACCACTTACAGTTTAATAAAGAATATTTGTAGCTGTGAGCAGCTACTCCACTCAAGCAGATTTACTATGCATATTATATTGACACCTCTGAGTATACTTTGTTTTATTACTTCTTCTGTGTGAACACACAACATACTCAAAGCCTTTGTGGTATTATTTGTAGCTTCTGTATTTCCTGTCACTGATGCCATGTTGTAAATCACCATAACTGATTTCAACATTTGGCTGTCCCCTGCTGTGAATCATAAGGTCCCACAGGGTGAGACAGGTCCCACTTTAATTGAAACGTAGGGGTCCATGACTGACACAGAGAGATCAAAGGCTCTAAGGAGGAAAAAAAACACACAAAAAAAATCCTCAGGAATGTCCATATGGATTTTCACTGACCGCCTTAGGACCTCGTTTACAATGCAGACAACCCACTCAAACTTGCTCTTACACTTGGTTACGGTTCTGGCAAGTCTTTCATGTCTTGGCTCCCAAATGAGTCTACAAGGAGCTGAAATCAGTATCCCGATAACTTCACTTCAGCGGTTGTTTGAAGGACTCTTAAAAACAGAGTTTATATTTTTGCCTTGAATACCCCTCAGGGAGACTACTTTTCCTCGTTTGCTTCATTTCATCCTCAGTTAACTGCGGGATAGTGTTTCAGCGGCGAGGGAATGAGATTGTCATGTCAACGTGATGAAACAATGGAGATTGTGTTGTAGGTTGGTTTGGGAGTGGGTGGAGAGATGAGGTTATGTCTTTAGCAAGGCTGCCACAGTGGATTCAATGGTAATAACAGCAGTGAACATAATAGCAAGAAGCTCTGGGAGGCCTCGTGATATCTCTGAATGGAGGATTCTCAGTTATCAGCAGGCTGAGCTGAAGGAAAAATTAATTCTTGAATACAATCTTCCACATTGGTTTACAGTGATTATGTGATGCTGAGGTTCTCACAGGCCACATGCTGCACAGATGTGTTCTCTGGCTCTGCATTTTGGAGTTGCAAACAGCTGCATTTGAATGTGTGAACAATATTGTTGAAGACACTGCAAATAAAAAACAGAGGAAGTAAATCAATAATCCAACAATCTGGAAGAAAATCGCGTTGTTAAAGTGCCATCGGCAGCGCAATCACCATTTCACCACTCAAAGTTTGTATAATTACTTGCTAGTCTGATCTGCGGCATAATCAGCAGCTCTTTTGCATTTTCTTCACACTTTATTGTACTCAAAGCTTACAGTGTGAGGACTCTTTTTTTCTGTAAACTGCACTGAAGAACACCAAAATATGGTTGAAAGTCATCTTGAATTGATCTTCCTCTGGGGATTTGACACACATAAATCACTTTAATAGTCATAAGGAGTCCTAATTAAACTGTGGAAAAGTAGCTGTATAATGTCATGCTTAATTCTAAAGTCTGAGAAAGTAACCTTGATGATATCATAGTGATGTCATCAGGGATATCTTGGACTGGAGACTTCAGGTTTTTCCTGCAGGCCTGTGCTATGAACTCCAGAAATGGAAGGAAGCGAGGTTAAAGAAAGGATAATGAGTTGCATTATGGGAGTTGTAGGATCCAGTGTTGTTGTTGTTTTTTTTTTTTGCATTAGACCAATGTTAGGGACTATAAATCAAGAAATCTCTGTCTCTGCTGCTTTCAGTTTGGGTGACAACTAACTAAATATTTCCTCTATTAATCGATATGTCCTGAAAAATTGCCCATCACAATTCTTTCCAGCCCAAGGTGATGTCATCAAATTTCCTACAAATTCATCAATATTCTACAAATAAATTAAATCTGTCTCTTGTAAGTTCCCCAAAAACACTACTGAAAGTGCAGTGTTGGTAAAAACGTGAAGATTGATGATGAATCTTACTCATGACTTGTAGTCATGCACAAACTTTCACATGACCTATAGTAACACTTCTGATACCCATAGTTCATTCTTACTTTACTTTATATATTTTTCTCATCTGTACGGCAGAGTCTGTTTCTAGGTGTGTAATTTGGTGCAGTTTGACTGGTGGTCAGTCGGGAGCAGCTTTCTGATTCAGACAGTGTGAAATTCAGCTGCAGTTACCTCACCTGTCAGCAGAGTGAGGATTTGGCAGATCGGATGTGTTTGTGCATCAAGGCCTCGAGCTGCGTGGGAACATCAGTATGCTTGTGGAGTGTTTGTGTGTGTGAAAACCATACAAATGTGTGATCACTTGGATGATGTGCTCCCTTAATAAAATGAACATAAAACATTCAGGGGAGCGCGAGGATTAAAGGACTTCCAGGATTCTCTTTGAGTACTGGAGAGGTGTGAATATGTGCGTGACTGAGTGTGTGTGTGTGTCCTGAGGGGCTGTAGTCTGTGGAGGTTGATGTGATTTACCTGGACAGCAATGGTGCCCTTGCTTTTGACCTGACGCTGAGATGGAGTTTTTAGAGAGAGATGGGAGAAAGAGTGTGACATATATAGAGGAGCAATGGGAGTGTCTTCAGCTTCTACTGGGACAAATTCTGTTCCGAAATTTGGGTCACAAAGTCTGACTTATGGTCCAGTTATCACAGAGCAGGTAGTTTGTGACACATTTGGCAACATTATCCCTGTAGCTGCAACCAGCCAGCCGTGATCACAAAATCACTTCAGCTAAAAGTGGTTCATTTTAATGCTTAATGAATATTAGCTGAGGTCTCTAGCTAATAGATGTCAAAATGATTACTGCAGCACTGTGTGGCTCATGGTTTCACATCAGTACCAGAGGTTACTGTACAGTGAATTCCAGCTGACTGTTTGCTAAGCCCTCCTGCCCCCATTAGTTACTATTGCTAACCCTGCCAAGCTTTCCAGTTTTGCATAAAGATAATAGTGGCAGATTTTCCACCTAAAATTTGTCACAATTTTTCGAAACAATCCGAAAGCACTACTCATTTCCAGATGATGATCTCGAGTTTGTGGGCAGCAGATTTTATCAGCTAATTAATGCTAAAACCTCCTGTTGAAGATGTTTCTGTCTCATTTTGAATGAGAATTAGGTAAATGTTTTTTAAATGATGCCTAGATACATGATTTTAATGCTAGGGATTTAGCAAACGGCAGTCACCATCTGTAGGTTAAGGTGCAGTACAATTTAATAATTTGTTAATTTCTCAGAGTTTTTTTTTTTATATGTATTTTGTTTATTCATTTTCCACGATCATATAGTAACAAACATGACATACTAGAATACAACAGAACACGACACAATACAAAACCAGTGCCATGACGAGAGATAGTACAGTCTTCCATTTGAAACATAAAACACACACTTAGTGACCCGCCCTCCACTTTAATTTCTCAGAGTTAACAAAATGTTTGATACCACCTTATCTGCTGTTATTGTATCTATTTCTCACCACATTTTACACTTACAGTCTTTGCAGGTATAAGTTACATTTGTTATTTGTAATTATTTTCCATTTGATGTGTCAAAACAGCTTTTGCTAACATCTGCGTCTGTGGTTTGTTTTGAGCACTCAACTGTACTTTTGTGTCTCTCACCCGTACACTGTCTCTGAACATTTTGAAATGGTTCTTCCGTAGGTGGTAAAAGAGGTTAGTGGTGATTGAGTGTGTTCTGGGGACTAGTCTGCAGCAAAATTTGCAAAGTAATGTTGCGGTTTTCTGGTCTTTGTGTCGGACTTTTCATGCTCAAATCTCGTCCGTGTGACTGAAGTAGCCCGTCTTTTACATACAAGCTCCTCGTTTTGTCTTTGCTGGTCCTTCTCCTATTCAGAATTACCTCTGTCTGTGCTACGTTCACTCCTACGCGTTTGTTTGTGTATGCAAGTTTCCAGCCTTCTGCGTCAATCCTGGCAGTGCGACGGCATGTGAAGCAAAACGCCACCCAAATAACGGAAAATAATGCCGTGAGATTTGTGACACAGTAAAATGAATGGCAGACACTTTTCCATCATTGTTATGGTTTAGTTCTAAAAAGTGAAGGTTGAATGATCAAGGGATGGTAAATAAAATAACAAAAGATGGCTGAAGAGTTATGGCAATAACAAACTAAATCCAACAATCTGAGAAAAGTCAAAGAAAAATCCAAAACTGAGATACACTAGAAGCAGGAAGATGGTGAAAAGCACAAAGCCTGAACAACACAGGACTGTGGAACAGACACAGATGACCTGACAAGGGGAAACACATGGATTAAATACAAGAGGACTAATTAACTAATTAAACACAGGTGACGCAGAAAACGGGCGGGGAAAAGACAAAGGCAAGAAGTCATGTAACACAAAACACCCTAGGAAAAACCAGAGACCCAAAACCATGACAATCGTCATACGATATATATCATCATATTACAGTACATTTCTGTTTTCATTGCCTGACAGCTGAACAAGCATAAAACTGACCACGGCTCATAAACAATACTTGTTAACGTGTAGTTCATGCATTGACATGTAGATGAAATCACTATTTTATGATCACAAAGTCCATCAGACAATATGCGCTTTAATACAGATGGATGACAACATACTGTATACTGTAATGCTTTATCAGCTACACTTAGATTCAAAATGTGTGATCCTGTTTTCTCATAAAACAAGAGGCCGGCATTTACAGATTGTTTTCACTCTGGGGTGAGTTTTCAAAAAGCTTTTTTCAGATGGAACGCCAAAACTGAGAGAAAAAGATGCATTTTTACATTTTAGCAGTCTTTGTATGGACATGGTCTGAAGTAAACCTTTTTTATAGGATGTTTTTCTGTCTTTACCACATGCATTACTGTAGAATTAATCTAAGTAAAGCAGTGTTTGATGAGGACAGCAGTGGACTAAATGATGCAGGCAATGAAGACTGAGGAAAAATGGCAAATGTGTGTCGCATTCCAATGAGCTACACGTCTTTATATCCAAACACACTAATTATGTATTATGGCCGTTAATGAGCCATGGCACTGATTGCCAAACATTAGCTAGTCTCTTTCTCTGAGCCAATCAGGATTTTATTGGCTCCCCTCTATGTGGATTGAATTTTATACACCGGCTGCATCTGTCAAACAGACAAACACACACACAAGCGTACGCACACATTTGTGTACAGTATGTATACATGCACGAGTAATCAATCTCACGTGCTGCGAGAGAGACACACTCGAGACACAGGAGACACGCTTAAATCAATTATACACACTGCGCTGTCACACACCTGCACACATTTTACACCAACCATGCATTGTGTTTACTCTCTCTATTGTGTTGTTGTTTTTAATGTCTCCAGGAATTTAACATCCATTGTTGGTCTATAGGGACATTTAGGAAATGAGATAGAGGAGGCAGTTAAATCTGTAAAAATGTCCTTTATTTCAGCAAAACGTCTGATGTGAGAGAAGAGCTGGTTGGTTTTCTCCCTGAACTACAAACACAATTTCACTAGCTTGCTTTCATAGTTTTCATAAATGTTTTATCAAGAATGACATGAAATGTTTGATGTACATTTGCAAAGAAAAAAAAATGGAACATCCTTGAATTTCACATCCTCAATCTCATCCTCTTATGTCTTTGTGCAGAAAACTAAGGCAGTAAACTCTCCACACACAGTGGGCTAATAGCGAGTACGCACTGATACAGGAAGAGCTGCAATCTTTGAAACAACTCCACTAAAGCAGTCAGGTGGGAAAATCCCCTGAAATGTCAGCGAGCCAGTGAAGGGCTGCTGATGATGGTAACACCATCTGAAGGTGCTTTCACACCTGCTTGTTTGGTGTGGTCAAATCGGCCCCCGCAGAGTGTTTTCCTACTGGTTTATTTCATACGTGTTGGTGAGAAAACCCTAAAGCAAACAGCTGAACCCTGGTCAGTCTCCATTAGATAGGCTGTTTTTATGTGAATCTTGGGATTCAAAAGGTATGAGGAGGAATGCTGCGATCAGATATTTTAGGGGCTGACTCAGTCAATAATAATAAAACCATGTGTGTTATCTCGAAAAAGGCCCAGGGACAGTCGTAACTTAATATTGACCTGTGATGTGACCTGATCTTTGCAACAAAATCATCTTTTGAATGTCAGTTATTTTTGGAAAATAAACCACAATATGTTTTTAAGTTTAAAATCCACCCCCTCCCCCAATAGATATTAAAGCAGAGTTGGTCTTTGTCATTTTAACACTTGAGTTAGTTTGAAACTCGGCAGTGAAGCCCTGTTTTGAGCTTCGACTCATTTTTAAATGAGTAGGTCACCTCAGTTACTGTAAGCAGGAATAAAGTGTTCTTTTTTTGGGTTCGGAAGCAACAAACAACAACAACCAACTGTATGTATTTCACCGGATTACCTAACTGATCTCTATTTTTAGCCAGTAATCACAAATTTAGAGGGGAAAAAAAAGGAAAGAAAAGAGCCACAGAAAGGAGGAGTAAAAGAGTGCAGAAAAACTGGGACAGCATGCTGGGTTCTGTGTGTGAAACCAATAAAGCTGCTGGAACGTCGTACATATAAAATGCATCACCCATTTTCTTTGAGGCGCCGTCTACCATGAGGGACTGAAGGATGAAATACAGAATAGGTAGCTTTGTATGTCGATATCAGATATTGCATCCTGAGGATAACATTTTCTAACTGCTCTGTGTAGACTGATACATGAGGCTGGTATTGATCTTTCTGTGAAAACATGTCATCCATGTTTGAAGCAGCGCCATTTAAAATCTGATCTGTAGCATTGTAGCGTGAGAATACAGAGGATATTAATCGCAATATTAGACGTATGAAGGAACACTTTCTGTACAGTACGTTATCTAGGATTTCAGTGGAGAGTCCAAGTGTAATATAGTATAATTTTAATTATAGTATAATTTTTGTGTCCAAGCTGTTTCCAGTCTTTGGCTTGAATGTGCACGTGTCTATGGAGAAACACAATGTGAAGGAAATTCTCTGAAAGCAGACAGATTGCTTCCAAGTACACACACACACACACACACATACACACACACAGACACACTCATACACACACACTCGTGTACTCGTCTCCCTTTCATCTGAGCAGACACATCCCTCATCCTGCTTTAATTGCTGTAGTGTGAATCATTGGTTTCAGTGGTGCCGCAGGTTTAATAACCTCCATCAAAGTACCAGTCCTCCCTTCCTCACCGTTCCTCTGCTGAGCCTGTGACCTCTGCTTTGTTTGCACATACTGGACACTAAATCTAATGCATGACCTCTGTGCTTTTAAAGTTTGAATTCATAGTTCTTCAGTGCAGCTTTAAAGAACAGACACTTTACCCGTCTTGCATTAGAGTCCTTGTGACAGATGAATCACAGCGTATTTTTAAATCTTGCATAATGCAAACAATCGTGATCATCTATATTTCTGCTTCGCTGACTGATGAAGTTTTTTTTTTTTTTTAGCTAAAATGAAGCAGAATGTTGGAATTTCAATCTCATTTCCTCTCTGGACATTTTCCTGACATTTCTATTATTAGTGTTACGGCCACTGATGGTTGTAATACTTTTTAATACTATTTTCAGAAACTCTTCTTGGCTGTGTGCAGATGGTCAGTTCTGTTGCAAATCTGTGTGACTCATGTTTTCAGTGAAGCCAAAAAGCACAACTATCCACGACTCGTCCGCTCCTCTGAAAATCGCCTGCCAGCATAAACTGGAAAGCCTCCAAAGCTCTGTTCAGCGTGCAGTGGATCTTCAATTTTTGGACACGTTGTACCTGCCAACTGGCCTCTGGATGTCATGCCCTTCATTCATTATTGGAGCGAGACGTCTGTCAACTTTGTCTGATAACTGCGTGAGGATTATTAACAGGAAGGAGGAGGAGGATTCTTTTTTGAGGATGCACTGTGTCTGTGCTTGGATTGCAACACGGACGTGACAAGTGTTTTTTGGCACAACGTGTTTGTGAACACACATTCTGTATTGAGTTGATTAATAATGCAAGGTTGCAATGTTTCAAAAGCATTGTCTAATCACTGGATTAATGTACTGCAAAGAGATTGTATACACAACAATACTCAAAACTACCTGAAGTCTAAATCTGTGTTTCTCTTTCGTCTTTGCTTGCTGAAGGGCACATCCAGGCTGCTGCTTCCGGACTTTAGCCTGTGCTTAGCTAGTAGTGTGACACTTTAAAAAGGCTGTTTGGTGTTAGTTTTGTTTCTTGTTTCTAATCTTACACTGTCACATGCAACACATTGCACTCTTAGCACACTGATCTTCATTCAGGTTGATCTCCTAACTGAAATCTCTCTGAACATCGTCCTCTCACTGTCGAGCTGAGAGAAGATGCAAGTCGATAAAAATGTTGCTCATCTGAGTTAATATTGTTATTACTGTAAGAACACTGAGCTTAAAGAGTACTCCATCTATTTAGTGTTCAGTTCAATTTTATTCATAGTGTGCCAAATCATAACTGAAGTCTGGACACTTTTCATATAGAGCAAGTCTAGACTGTACTCTTGATAATATTATTTACAGAGGTCCAACAATCATTCCGATCAGAGAGTTCAGTGTGTTTGTACTCTTAGCTAGTGTAGTCTTGAGACCTGTAGACACTACTTAAAAGTACTCCATACTCATGTTTTTTTCAGTTTAAAAAGCATTTATCTGTCAAAAATCAACCCATCAAAATGTATCTGTCCTCTATTAGGAAAACTAGAAAAGTTGGCTTAGTGAATTATTATTAAAAGCACACCATCATTCTCTTGTTAGATTGGATTAACTGTACATCAGCTCTGACACAACTCTGCAGCCTCCTCTTGTGATGTGTAATCAAACACCGCCGCTGAGCTCCGTGTAGCTCTGCCTGTCCCAAACACAGCTCTGCACCCTCCCTGTTCAGCTGCTCGCCTCTAATAATTCCCTTTGATCAGAGCTACAACTAATGACCTCAGCTTGTGTCTCATGGTGTTATTACTGCACTGCTGCCTCTGATGCATCTGATGCCTCTGTGACGACAAGCTGACAACTGACGACAGGCCGTCACAGATTCATGAAATGTGGACTATCAGTCAGTGTCATTCACCTTCTGTTTGATGGATGTGACGCAGTTTGATTGATTACATATCGGGCAATTGATCAACACTAGTCCGCTTATCTATTAGAGACCACTCTGGTTAAAAACACTTTATGCTTAAGCTAAATTCCATCAATCTTCAGCATCCGGCACTGGACGAACATTCATTTTACATCAGTCACACATGACATGTCACATTATTAGTTCCAGTGGTGTGTAGTAGTACAGTTTATAGCTTAAAGGATGTCAGCAGAAACATGCTGCTCCCCCTCTCTGTCCTTTGTGTGCAACTGTTTGTTCTGTTTACTGGTGGGGGGAGGGAAAGGATAGTTGTGTGATCAGTATTGATCTCTGAGAGCTTATGCTCCAGGCCGAATGTATCTACGCTCCATCTGTGATGTGTGTGTGTGTGTGTGTGTGTGTGTGTGTGTGTGTGAGTGTGAGCATGGAGGCATGTTTTCATCGGCACATCCTTGTGTTATGTCAGTGGACAGATGACCCACACAAAGAGGTTTGCGGGCCATTTGCCAGGTTGTAAAGCATGAATGAACAGAGCTCCCCGCAGAGTGTTGACTCAGATAATAATAAAGCTGTATCGTTAATTCAGCAGGTGAGCTCAACTGTGATTATTAGTCAAGGAGGCCACACACACACACACACACACACACACACACACACACATGCAGAGAAGGTCAAGGTTACTGGCAGGACTGAGCACAGCATGCGTGAAATTACATGTCATACTAATAGCAATCATGTCAGCACACAAGAGCACACGGTTAACTTCACAGAACGATCAATTACTGATCAGTTCATGTCACTGTGCTCTGCTAATGTAAAGCTGACTGACGACTGAGTTTCCAGTGACTCATATTTTCTGTGCAACATTCTTCTTCTCTCATTTAACACCTATCATGTTCCCCAGCTAAAACTCTGTACATAGGGATGTTAAAACACACCAAACTAACATTTTATGATTATATATATGAATTACTTATATTTCAGAATGTAAGTTGGCTTGTGTGATTTACTTTCACTCAGTTACTGCAGCGTTGGACTGTTTGAAAATGCTGCCCTCATGTGTCTCTTTGTAGAAATGCAGCACAAAGACCCAAACAAACCCAAACAAACTCCACATATCTTGATTTCTCGGCTACATATGATTTTATAATGTGCATAATATGATAAAATAACATATTCTTCTTCTTTCTATTGCAGGTTATGGACACACTATCTAAACTCTCCCACACAGCCATCACACAACAAGCTGGAATCAGGTATGTTAAAGTGAAATGACACTATCATTTCTTACAGATACTATGAGTACAAACATATACAATAAAATATGACACAATATGATACAGTATATGTATATGTGTGGTATGACAGGGTATATAATGATGAGATTTTAAGCTTAACCTAAAATGCTTTCTGATTTCCCTTTAAAGGCCTTTTCCATCCGAAGACAGTGTTGAAGATGAAGAAATTTACAACCACCTGGAGGACCTTATAGAGTATGTTCCACACACGTGCATAACACACTTAAAAGTTCTCTTTAACATGCTAGTGAGGATTTCCATAAGAACTTAAAAAGCCATGTGTTAATTTAGTCTCTAGTTTGCCTGCCTTTTAAATATAACAGGCTGTTGTGGGCGTGGGCAACATTTGGTCCCTGAGTGTTGACTGGAAGGCAGCCACCTCCTCCAAAGCTTTCAGCATGAGCTCGCCAGGCTCTTTCTGTAGTTAACCACAAGTCGTGTGGGCCTGCAGCTTGATCATTTTTTCAGGCCCTGCACTTAACATATGATGACAACTAACCTTCTAATGATTGATGTTCTTAATAATGTTGTTATAAAACAACAAATAATTCATTTTTCACTTTTGGAAGTGAGCAAGGAACAAAATCATAACATTACAAAATCCACCTACACTGCAAACAGGACTTCTGGCACAATGCCTCACAAAAATCTTGCAGCAATAAAAACTACTAAGAGACTTGACTGTTACTTAATTAACATGGATTTTTAAAGGGAATATAGTTTAGAATATTTTTGTACTGAAGCTGCCAGTTGTAAATTTATTAACATAATTTAGCCAATATTTATCCTTTCACCATTTTTTATATTCATAGCACGTGCTTATCGAAACACTGCATTGAAGTTCGAATGAATGGCATCATGTCAGTCAGTGTAGTGCCTTTTTAATTATTTAATTAATTAGGCTTATATTTGGCCTAGGGTCAAACATAACTTCCTGGGTCTAAGCATAAACCATTAACACAAAATATTAATATATTAATATTAACCCCAAAATATGGGGTTGGTTTTAAGTTCCATTTAATGGACAGAGCTACAGTAACTTGTATGGTTGTGTAAGTCAGTGAAGACTGATAATCGTACAGTAAACGCGCTGTCAGGAAGCCTTCCACTGACATTGATGCTCTGGTCTGTGTTTAGAGCTGACAGCTCCAAGAGTACGAAGCAGTCCACTAGTCAGTAGTGACAGAGAAAAACAGCAGCCTGACAGCAGCCAGCAGTGGATGGGAGCTGAAAGTGGCAGCCTGGATCACATTGAACAGAGCTGTGTTGTGCTCTCAGCTCCCATCTGCTCAGTGTTCAGCAGCTGTCAAACGGACACAACATGTAGAAAAACACCTGTAAAGTGCCCTCGTACCTATTCAACCTACAGGAGAGCTTCACGACCATTTATCACCTGTACATTCACATATGAGTGGAAAATTGATCCTGGTTCGTAGTAGTATTAAAAAAATAAAGTACATCAAAGGTGTTAAAGCAAATAAAACTTAATTAAAATTACAAATAATTTAATTAATTTCTCTGTAACATTAAAAATATAAATAAATGACTAAACATGCAGTCCATGTAAAAAAAAACAACAACATTTTACTATTATCAAGAGTTTACAGGTCAAAATCTAATCTGCTTCATCAGTACTGCGTGGGTGTGGTATGACCAGATTTAAGAGACAGTGATCAAACACCCCATGAACTGTCATCACATTCTGACTGATGGCCATGAGTACGTGAGGTCACCTTTTTTCCAGCTGCACACCCGCCCACTTCAAACCAGTGAAAGAGAAAAAAACAGATATAGAGAAATGTGAAACACAACTGCTAATTTTGACAAATATTTTGCATGTATGTAGGATGCCCTCACTCATATTCAGGGCCTTTAAAGTCAGTTCAAAAGATGAATGATGATTAACCATTGGCCTCGAGCTTCGCCTCACTCACCCTCATGCGTTGTTCTTTTAGAGATGTAAACAAAGTCTCTGCCAACTGAGATACACTGGTAGATCCAACCCATGATTTTATATGATGACTGGAGTCAGCAGGTCGTGCCAAATCACATTTGATTGGATAAATGAATGTTTAAAAATACTATAATTATATCTGGCATATAACAAGAGATAGCTGAACAGCTAACACAGAGACACATGATTATACCTTATTTCACTGTGTCTTTAAAACTGAAATATCTTTGGCTCAGTGTGACTCAGTGGTGCCAGATTTATTCTTGGATTGATTTCAGGGTATTTCTCCACTCTGTACAATGAGTGCAGTTCTTACTCACTACTTGTTCTCTCTATATAAATATAAATAGCAATCCCTGCTGTTGTACCAGATATTAATGTAGATATCACCAATCTGTGAAACACTGGCTTTCCTTTATATCATATCATGATATAATATTTGAATGCTCTTACATTTCTAGTGGCCCATGATCACTCCACATCTCTCAGCAGATAATGCCTATGTATATCCTTATGTCATCATTCATATCATTGGCCAGTCTACCAAAACATTGGTGTGTTAATGTCACTCCACATGGTATGGCATGTATGCCTGGGTCCGTACAAACGATATTTTCCCCAGCCCATCCAGTCCATGCTTAATCCTCACCCCTCACCTCACCCTCTGTTCTACACCCTAATATACCTGCACGCTTACAGGTCTTGGTTCTTTACATGCAGTCCATAGAGGTCCCTCTTTGACAGTTTCTTTCCTCTTGAGGACATTTGGTTCTAAAGAGCATATATAAAGGACACGAACACCCACACACACACACACGCACACACGCACACACTCACACACACACACACACACACACACAAGCACTGAGTCATGTCATGTAAGCCCACTTGCTAAGGTACAGTAATTGGCTCAGATGTGAGTAGTCAGAACAGGCCTGTGGCGTGACACATAAAAGTCTTGCTTGTGTGTGTGTGTGTGTGTGTGTGTGTGTGTGTGTGTGTGAGTGTATGTTTCTGAGCCACTTTCACAGCCATGGATTAAGTTAACAAGATTTGTAGTATACGATTTAAATCCACTTCTGTAAAACCAGAACTGTGTGTGTTTTTTTGTTTTTTTTTTGTGCACCTTTCATGCGGTTGTCATGAGGAGTAAAAATCATTATCCACTCGCAGTAAAACAGCAAACAGCAGTGTGATGTAATCTAATGTCATTACCATATTCTGTCATGTGTGCCGCAGTGAGAAGGGGGTGGAGGATGAGGAGGATCTGTATGACTGTGTGTATGACGATGAAGATGGAGGAGAGATCTATGAAGACCTGATGAAGACAGAAGCCATCCCTCCTCCGGTCAGTCCTTCTCTCTTTAACCTCTCTCACATCTTTAGTATGCCTCATTGATAGAGGTGACTCAGTTTGGCACATTGAGTCTATATTAAAGAAAAGTTGAAAAAGTTTTGAAAAAACCTTATTTGCTCTCTTGCTGAGAAGTAAAAAATAAGATTGATGCCACTCTCATTTAATAAGAAAGCAGCAACATTGATATTCAAAGTATATGTGTGGATTTGGAATGCTAATTTATATTAACTTCTTAATTTTAGTTTTAATGATTGTTTAGTATTTCTAGATTAAATGATTTGTTCAAATAGAAACTGATGATACCTCATACTCTCTACTGTCATAACTGGCATATGATCTAGTTTGCATGTATGAATTTCTGACCTTGCTCAAAGGGTTGTACAGACTACATCTGGTCGAAGACTCAACAGTTTGTCAGCCCACAGCGCTGACACATAGTAACAGTCCTGTGTGTGTGTGTGTGTGTGTGTGTGTGTGTGTGTGTGTGTGTGTGTGTGTGTATTTCAGAAACAGGCAGAGACTGACATCAGGAGCTGCTGTTTAACAGAGATCAAGCAGACAGAGGAGAAATACACTGAGACCCTGGAGTCTATAGAGAAGGTACTGATGTATTGACTAACAGGGCTTGTTATTGTCCAAGATGTCATCTTATCGCTTCATCACCACTTTGTGCTAACTATATTTGCTGTGAATTAATGCAAGTTATTTCTTCTATATTATACACAAACAATGTGCAGAATGCAAACATCTGTACGTTATATGGAAACAGAAATAGAAATGGAAAATGTACAAGAGTTTCACTTGTGTGTAGCCAATTACGTGGGTAGATTTGTATTTAAATCTTACAAATGATGTTACTTACATGAGTCCCATAAAAAAAGTAGTGATGCCAGTTCAATTAACAAGAAATTTCCTCCACTAAACCTGTCAGATATATGTTTTAATTTTAATAACTGTGAGGCCTGAGAGGCAAAACTGTGTCAAAATTGTTTTCCAAGCTCTCCCGACAGACTTCACTGTATCCAAACTAAAGACAGGTTTGATCAAAATTTTATTTCCCTGCATATCTGACATGAACTGAATTCTTCATTCTCTAATTTGATATGAGCCCACACTCAGCTACAGCGGGTCAAAAATGAAAATAAAGTTAACTTTCTTAGGGTGAAAATAGTCCTTCTCCATTGATTTTCAGCAGTAAAAAAAAATCGACAAGAGCACAAGAAATCAATTTTGCCTCCTTATCACTTACAATATGTGAAACTGACTGACTGTAATGACCTGTTTTGGGGTATAATGGAAAAAGGTAATGAGTTTTGTAACAAATGTGTACTCCCAGAGAGAAATGAGTGAAAGAATACATTTTTTATTTTTGAAATTAGTGGTGGGTAATGAGTAATCCCAGCACAGCTTAGAACAAACTGCACCAAAAGACCAAAACTATGAGAGTAGCCCTTTTGTCGTGAATGTTTTCCACCTTACCCTGCACTTTTGCAGGACTGTGGGAGGCCCGCCGTCTCTTACCCCCCAGCTAGGCTACTTGTCTTCTCCCTCTTGTGTACGTTCACGTCTGGAAAAAGACCTTGCCAGATTTCCCAGTGGAGTATCTGAGTAGATGACTTTCGATATGAAGTGGATGGTGGAGTTTAGTTTGTGCTTGCCCGCTCCTTTGAGATGTAGAGGTGACTATGCGGCGGGAGTTTTCTGAGAGGAAATCATTAAATTGCAAACTCTGAAAATGAGATTATTGTCGTGACCCAGACAGTCTTGTTTTTGCTGACTGCAGCTCTTTGCAACTTGGCCCCATAATATAATAGCTTCTTACAAAATGACTTTCCCACTCTTACTCCAGAGGGGACGAGCTTCATTCTCTTGTGTTCTCTCTCTCTGCTGCAGCACTTTATGACGCCCCTCACCATGTTTTTAACCATGACTGAGATGGAAAAGATGTTTGTGAATATCCCGGTAAGTCAATCAGCAGTACTTTGCACTTATCGATGTAATAATCCAACTGGGTGGTCAACTTGAGGTCACAAAAGTATTTATTAAAGAAGACTTTTTGACATGTCACAGTAGAAAAAGCACTGGTGTAAATAAAAAAATAATAATAATTACTGAACTGAATCCCACATGTTCAATTTGTCGCACTTTTATAACTATTTTTATTTTGCAAATTGAAACATAACTGTGAAAAAAACATTAAATGTATATTAAAGGCATTAAAATTAGCCTACAGCCATGCTAGCAACTCTGTATTTATATAGCATGCTAACATGGTAACAATGACAATGTTAGCATACCGATGTTTAACAGGTAATATTTGCCATGTTCACTGTTGTATTATTGTGTGCTAACTTGCTAACATTGCTAATTAGCACTTAACACAGGTGCCCCTCATGCAGTGTGCACTTTGGGAAAACACCGCCCACATTGGGCAACTCCCCTCCCTCCATCTGAGGTTATTAATAATTCATTATTATGAGTGACCATTAGCAGTAACATCCTTTTGAACATAATTGATCACAATGGGGGAATCTTATTTGTCTCTTGTCGGAGAGTGGGAATCACAGGCAAATGGTCTGTCAGATTAATTATGCAAACAGCTGTATCGTAGTTGTTTATATAAAAATATACCACTGCACTGGTCTAACATAAATATCCCAGTAAATAATGCATGATGCCAGTGTGACTTACTTCTGTGGATTCACTTATATAATGGTTCTGTGGAGGTAAGTGTTCAGTTAAGATCTTTGAAGATGTAACTGACTTTGCATCCAACATGTGTTTTTGTTTATTTGTTTGTTACTTTTGACGTCAACCTCAGGTGGACCAAAAGAAAGAGACAAAAAAAGGGAAGGAAAGGCTGGGAGTGTTTTTTAATGCCACATTGACCTCCCAAACCGCACACTGCAGTGGACTTCTCAAACACAAAGTACAGCTGAGGCAGATATTGCTATCAGATGCCATTAGTTTGAGAGATATTTTGTCTTAAACCAAAGGATTTGAAAAATTAAAGCTGTTGACGATGTCAGTCGATCAAAACAATATATCTGATGTATCACTTTGGGAAAAAAATGAAAGTAACAGAAATGTGATGTAAATCAACATTATAGTGTCTTTGCTGTTGTGTTTCAGGATCTGGTTAAAGTTCACAAATGTTTACTGCTGGAAATCCAAGACTCAGTTCACCACAGAAGTGCCCAGAACCTTTACCAGATCTTCATCACGTTCAAAGAGAGGTACTCTATGAACTTTGTAATCTCTCCTTTTTAAGATCTCTGTAAATTAAAATACATTCTGTACATATAAAACAGTATAAACGGTCAGAATTTCTTAAACCTAAATTATATAAGTCACAAAGTATTGATGCCCGTCTTTGTACTATGTTACTATGTTACAACTTGTTTCTATTATCCCTTATTGTCCCACTGAGGAATAATGTGTTTCTTCGTTGAAGTTATTAAGTAGGCAGTGAAAAAGTGTAGGTGTCCGGGCTTCCTCTCCAGTCCTCTTCCTGTGTCCTCTTGTCCCAGGTTGTTGATCTATGGGAAATACTGCAGCCATGTGGAAACAGCCATCGCCACTCTGGATTGCATCTGCAAAGACAGAGAGGACGTACGCATGAAGTTAGAGGTAAGATGTTTTTAGTGTTGGTAAATGATTGTTTCATGTGGTCATTTCTCATCCCACAATGGTCAGACAATGCCCTCATGTGTATACCTGAGGAACTGCGGGTGAAGACACTCCGTCAGATAGTATAAATTATTGTTAAGTGCTCAAATAGCTCGCTCTTTGAGACTCCTAAAAAGTTAAACGAAGCTCTTTCTTTTAAAAGCCCCTGAAAACCTTTCAGGATACACAGAACAAATACCACACACACACTGGCTGGTGTTCTTGATAGGTTCTATATATATCATTTATAAGATAATCTATTGATTTTTCTTTTTTTGTTGTCTTCTTACAGGAATGTTCAAAGAGAGCTAACTATGGCAAGTTCACACTGAGAGATCTGTTGGTGGTTCCTATGCAGCGAGTCTTGAAGTATCACCTCCTCCTGCAGGTACAGCACTCCAGCCTACACTACACTTTTTCTGCGACTGTAGTCATAAAGTTAGTGTGTCATCATGGTGTGAAGCCATAGTCTTCCAATCAGTGCTGGGAATACCAGGTAACTAATCTGTGAACACACTGAGCATGTTTTATTCACTGTAATGTCACTTTATATATATTGCTTAGCAACACATAGTTATAATAATAATAAATATTAATTAAACCATAACAAAAACTTTGAATTATTAATATATTCAGTGATACCATGGCATGCATATACTTATACAATGAAAAAAGACGTGAAGATATAAAATCACTTTACATGCAAATAGGCAGGATTATAGTTTCATTTCTCACATTTTCTGTTGTGTTTGTGTTCATGAAAAAGTGAAATAATATTTTTTTTCAGCGTTTGAATGTTTGAACAGTTCCTTAGTGACACTGTGAGTGATTATCAGTTAAGATTTGTAAACCTTTGTGGACACTTGTGTCACCTTTTTTGTATTTTGGGTTTCTGGCAGCTTCAAGCTGCATGTTTGTGTGTGCAGAAAAAAAAGACTTCCATACGTGTGGAGTAGGGACAATTTAACGCAACAACTAAAAACTAAAAAACAACTAAAAAAAACTTAACACATAAAAAAACAACGACAACAACAAAAAAAAGGCGACTGAAATATGATCAACCCATACTGGTCACCTTAACAGTCACTAGAAAGACAATCCTACTAAGCTGAAAAGACAGAAATAACCTCTCAACATCTCAGTGACACTCTTCTACTGTCCAAGTTTCAACAGAAAGACAAATAGCATGAAAAAACAACCAAACAGATTCATTTCACAGATGTTGGGCCCCATTCATCAGTATCACATGCCTGCTCGCATAACACAAACCGACACACACACATGGACACATCAACATCAGGTAACAACCTCCCTCTACTGCCGTTGACATCAGTACCACCTCATACTTCAACCATGGAATATACATCAGCTCTGACAGAAATACTACAACAGCTCACGTTTCAAAGTATTAATAATAAAAATTTACTTATTCCCAATAATATACACACAATCAAACACATAAACACTCACTCTGTTATTACACTCACTATTCCATGTTTGTTTTTATATATGTATCATGTCAAATTCTGCATGTAACCCTGTTTTTGCTCGGTCTGTCCTCGTACATTTTATCATTGTTGCATCGTCTCCTGTATATAACATTCTTAATAACAGTAGAAAATAAAATAGGACCTCAGTTCCTCCTGAACTTCGCCAAAGGTAATATAAATGTAAATAAAATACCACTGCAACGTGGTGTATTATCAGTGCTGGAAGGTAACTGAGTACGTTTACTCAGGTACTGTGAACTTTTGGGGTAGTTTATATACATTACTTGACTACATTTCAGAGAAATATTGTACTTTTTACTCCACTACATTCGCCTGACAGCTATAGATAGCTATATATTTTGCAGATTAAAATATATATTGAATACTTTTACTTGTAACATTTTTGATAATACTTGTCCTTTCCATTTAAGTAAAACTGTCCATAATGTCTGTCACTGTCATTGTAAATGATCAAAGCTTAAAACTTAAGCTTAAAGTCTTCACTGACTTCAGAGTTTACTGTCAGTAAGTGATGGAGCCCCATTAGAGAGTTTTTGATTCATCAGTCTCCATCAGATTCCATGAGCAGGCTGGCTCACTGTCACTAGGTGGTGCCGTTGATCAGGTTTCCTTCTCCTTGTTCTCCACCATTTGTCCTTCAGGCTCTGAGACTCCTCTCGTCTATTTCTGTAGCTTCTTTATGACGCTCAGTCTGAGATGACCCGCACATAATTGTCATCTGATCGAGACAATCAAGAGTGAGGAGAGAGAAAATAGATAAAGTGAAGTGAGGACTGAAAGAGAGAACAGCAGACAGAACAAGACAAACGGCTAAAGAGAGACAGACGGAGAGGTGAAGTATTTTTGACGTACTGTGAATCTGAATGTGAAGCTGAAGTGAGGCTGTGGGGACAAAGTCAGTGAGAAGTTACTAACAAGTCACTGAAAATGGAAACAATGAGACATTTTAATGAGCCAAAATATTTCACAGAACTTTTTTCTATAATTATTATTGAATTGATTTCAGAAAATAGTCTATGAGTCTATGATGGTGCACGTCTGGCCTATCCCGTCAGTAACACACTATACACTTCCCCCACCGGAGGTTGAGGGTGTTCTGTGTGTAACATATATGTGTGTTTGCTGGGATGTGCAGGATATTCATGAAAAGAGAAGCAGCAGCGTTTCACCTTGTAATAATTGGTGTGTCTGGGTGTGGACTGGTCGTCCATAAGGAGGGCTTATGGTCTCAGTGTGTTTTATTTCACTATTTAAGATTTTTGTAACCGCTTATGTTGATGGTAGACCCAAAAGGAGCAATGAGCGCAGGATAGTGATTAGATAGATTTAGGAGCTGTATATAGATGCAAAAAAACAAAACAAGGCAAAAGAATTTGAATCTTAATACTTACTTTTCAACTTTAATAACTACTAATTACTTGATGTTAAAGTTTTATATATTATATATTATAAAATATATGGTTTCCCCACTTTTTTTCCAGGAAGTAATTTCAAGTTGTACAATTACTTTCTGGAAATTTGTGAGTAGAATTCAAAGTAAATTTTAATTCTGTATGTTTAATTGTATCTAAATGTCAACAATTAGTATTTAGTAGTGGCTAAATTTTACAATTAGCTACTAGTAATTATTTTGGCCTTTCTTTGCTTACATAATTATATGCCAATATGTGCACCACAAGTTGCTCTATGTATTGCATACTGTATCAGCATTTTTCCTTCACTAATGAATTACAGTAGATGAAGAAGAGTCCTTCTCTGTTTTTACTTGTTTAGTCTGAAATTATCTGATTCCACCAGATTTTTCAGAAAAAGTGGGAGTAGGCTCTCTGATACTTAATCATCTCACCCTCCTCATGTTTGCATGCAACACAAATGTCCCACCAAAAGAAAAAAAGCTTGTAAGAACAAAGTGATTGCATTGTGTCAACATGGGCCGAGATCCCCGCGGACCAGCCGGGTAATAGCTAGCTGCACCAAATAAAGCATCCGCTGGGTTACTTTCCCGCATGGCGACAGCCAGAATCTGTACAACTAATGTCTTGTCACTTCCTCTCACTCCTCGAGTTCCTCTCTCTCGCTGTTTCTTTCCTTCTCTCTTTTTTTGTCATCAATCTTTCTCTCTTTCTTCCTCACTGCCTCCGCTCATCATTTCTCTTCCCCCCTGAACACACCGCGACGCGATTCCCTCAACGAGTCCATCATGTATGGTCCCGGCTATCAATGCGGCCACTCCCTTCCTCTGTATCTCTGTGGAGGTGGGAGCAAGGCTTGATAAATGGGACTCTGCCGTCTTGGTACTGATAATAATGCCCAGGTTGAGCTTGACTGACACCGGGGATTTGAGCAGTGCCATGCAGACATATATATCTCCCTTAGCGGCTCAGTATGTGTGTGTGTGTATCTGTGTGTGTGTGTGTGTGTGTGTGTGTGTGGATACTGTTTGTATGGCCCTGTATGAAGGACATGCATGGCATCCTTCCTTATCCTCCACTGCTGAGGTCTAGATGTCTTGTTTACGCTGAAGCCAGGCACTGGCAAGCAATTTCAGATACACGCTTGCTCACACACACTCCTGCAATAGCTGACACACGCACACGCATGCACACACACACACAATATCTGATTTATTTCAGGACAGGATTCTTTTCGCAGTAACCTTTTTCATTTCATATCAAGAGCCAAAGCATTACAGTGTGTGTTAGCAGCGGGATAACAATGTTCATGAATATAACATAAAATGTTGTTTCTGACAGATTATTTTGAAAGAGCTGTTATCGTAGGACACTTGCTTACGTTCTGTGTGTGATTTGTTTCTGTCCAACAGGAGCTGGTGAAACACACCCATGAGGCCACTGACAAGCGTAATCTGCGGATGGCATTGGATGCTATGAAGGTACAGCAGCAGTTGTTTATCCAGTTTATTTTTAATGGTGTATTTCCACATGTGGTTTATTCCAGCATGCACTGAGTGGAGGGTCCATCCCAAAGCTACATACACAAACGTGTCCACAGTCACTTTTTGAGTATGAACCATTTAGTGCACAGTTCATATTTTTTCTTCTTAAATGAAACCTTGCAACATATTTATCTCTAACAATTATTAATGTTTTATACAATTGTTAGATATGTATGTTAAATAACATTTTCCCTGCAAGCCAACATGATTATATCTGAACATTCATTGTAAGTTATTGCATGTCCAGAGCTTTTGATTGCACTGAAATAAATTTGCCTTATTCATGTTATAACTCCCAAAAGCTGTTCAATTAAAAGCTGAGAATTTTGTCCTTGGTCAAGTCAAGTTTATTTGTGAAGCCCAGTAACATAAACAGTGTCTCATTCGAGTTTACAAGCCCACATCCACAGTGATTACTTTTGAAGAAGAAAAAACTGCATGAAAAGATGAAAACCTGAGCCAAAAAAGGAAAAAAATGGAAGGCATCTTGGAAATTGAATGTTTAATCTAAATGAAACTCAATTCAGAGATACTTTTTCCTCTTGTTTTCTGATTTGTACGTAGGACTTGGCTCAGTACGTTAACGAAGTCAAGAGGGACAACGAGACGTTGCGAGAAATAGATCAGTATCAGAAATCCATTGAAAATCTGGTAAGCCGCCGCTTCTTCCAAATAACCAGAAGCTGATCTGAACATCACAATTCTCTGGAAATGCTTGACTCCTGTCACATCACAACAAAGATTTCTCTTCTTCTGTAGAATCAGCCTCTGAGTAACTACGGGAGACCCAAAGGTGATGGGGAGGTACGGGTGACCTCGGTGGACAAACGAGCCAAACAGGACAGGTGAGATGTCACCCGAGAACACGTCAGTTAAAACACTGCCTCATTGATTGCAGCGCGACTAGAGTCTGGTGCAAAAACTGGAAAACTGCCAGTATATAAGTCAGAGTGCTGTTAGAAGCTAAACCTGTGTGTCTTGTAAGTGAAGAACGAAATTAAGTGAAGTCATTTCTGCTGATTACACCACAGTCAATAAACACACGGTGCATGTCACACATGCATGCATTTATGTCCTAAAGGATCTCCAGAATATCAACCATCCAGTATTTTTTATTATATAAGTGTTATAGTTATTTTCTCATCTCACAAGTAGAGTGAACTTTATCTGCAAACAAGGTCGTGCACAATATTTTTTGAAACTGTAATGTACAACTTTTTCATCAGACAAAAATGCATTTATTGTCCTGCCCTTTTCCCCAAGGAGGGTTAGTTTGTTCAACCTTGATGAGCTTTCTACTGTATGTTGTAGCTTGAGTTTGAGCTTGAGGCAAATCCATATCTGTAAATCCATCACAGGAACTTTCTGACACACAGAAATGTTAAAACTTCAGTTAACAAAGATAACCACAGGGTAATAACACGTAATAAATCAGATTTATTGCTATTATGACGTCAAACATAATGACATCTTTGAACTACAGGCACATCTTCCTGTTCGATGCGGCGGTGATCGTATGTAAGCGCCGAGGAGACAACTATGAGATGAAAGAAGTCATCGACCTGCACCTCTTCAAGATCACCAACAACCCCACGTCGGACAAGGAGAACCGAAAGGTCTGCACTCACACAGTTATGGTTACTAATGAGACTCAGTCCTGTTGATTTGTTTCATTGTGGCATCCTGTGCTGACTCTTTCTCTCCATACCAAAATGCAGAATAATTCCTCCCATAGAATAGGGTGTGGGGGGTCATCTTAAGATATTAAGTCATGGGAGTTGATCCCACTTCTGGGAAAGTCATGGAATATTTTTTGCAACTGCATCACTGAGTTTTACAGATGTATGACAGCACAGAAATAGATTACACAACAGTATTCATTCAGAAAAAGAATAAAAATACATGTTATATCATGGTGGTGTTATGATTTTTTTGAGGGAAGCCATGGAAAATGTATTGTATTGTACAACCTGTCCAGGTTTGGATCCCTCCAAGCAGCACATATGTAGGTGAATTCTTCCTCCTTGGCAGGTACAAGTTTCAGATCTGGCCATCACCTTGGAAAAGAAATTGGCACATCCTTCAGTCATTTCAGTTTTGTTTTTTTTGTGTGTGTGTGTCTGTTTTTGGCAGCAGCACATCTCTTAGTGAACATTTCCCTTTCAGTTCCAAGAGAGTACCTGAATTCCACTTTTGGCGAAGCCACAGCAATGTTTTACCTCAGACATGCAGAAAAATTAGTCACATTAGCCACATTGATTGCTCCTATTTGCAAAACTTTTTTTTTTTATGAAAATGAGACCATTCAACAATGAAAACACAGGCTATGAATCTTAATAATCCACTGAAAAAAACTGTCCTAGTGAGTCTGACAGTCAGATAGTTTATTTCCACAGTTAACACTTCTTGGTCCAGATACGTCACAGCTGAGAGGAATGTGTGAACCACACATCTAATTTTATTGTTTTTTATCTTAATTAGGAAGCTTCATTTTCTCAGATCTGATTGGTGGCGTCACTTAGGATCCACACTGATTCAATTCGCTGACTAAAAAAGAAAATGTCTTGAGCGTTTAGCTTTTAATTTTATGGCGTGTTATCACCATTTTCAAATAGCAATAACCCACTTTAAGCTGTGATTTACAGTAATTTTATATAAGCTACTGTAAAACAGCTTTTGATGACTTTTAATTCATTACCCAGGGCTGCATGCCATGTCCATCCTCATATAAGAACAATGTAGTGAACATATTCTGCTTTCTTTTATCACTCTTTCTGTTACAGTGAACAAATAATAGCACTGGAGCATTCTGTAAAATAAAACGAACAAAACTAGCATCTCATATAACAACTAATCAGCTATAATGTAGGAAAGTCGTGCACTGTTGAGTCTATTATTGCCTCTTTATGACTGAGTCAGCAAAGCTCAGAAACCATGTTGGACTCCTGACAAACCAATTAACAGCGCTACTTCAGCATAATGAGCAGCCATAACAATTTATCAGATAAACGCAGGTTCGTAAAATTGAGTAAAAATTGAGTTAACTCGCTTCTTGGCAGTATTTTATAAGCACCTGTACCAACCTCCACACCCCGCTGCAGCCTTTTGTGCTCTGAATCCCTTAATGTGCCGCTAAAATGAACTCCATGCACAAATCTTTCCAGCTCACAACGCAGACAACAAAATAATCAACAGAAAAAGAGTCTTAAATAATTTGGTGGATGCTTGTTCCAGCACATGTTTTACATTGTCTTGTTCATTTACCAGCATAATACAGAAACCATGTCAGACTAGAACAGTCTGCCTCCTCCCAGATGGTGTTATCATTAAACCTCGCTATGGGCCTGACTATGCACACACACACACATACATACACACTGTGAATACTAAGTGCCAAATGGTGAAAAATATTGCCAATCATAATGAGGAATGATATCTACGGCGTGCCAGGAAACAATGATTTGGGCAATAACGATGTCGTAAATAGCAGACATTAGTAGGCTTAGACCCATATGGGCTTATATAGTTACGTTTTTTATGAAACTTTGTCATTCACCTCTTAAATGATGGATATGATGCAGTTTGTTTGATTACATATTTATTATGGAAATGCCAAAGATGAGGGAAGCAGCAATAAGAACCTTCATCATCATAGAGCCAAAATAATCACATTTGCATGCAAGTCAGATGGAAGTAAAACCAAATAACCTTAAAGTATAATCATTTTGAAAATGATGTACACAGCAGTGGGAAACTTTGAACCACTGAAACCACTGAAAGGAAGCCATGTTTCATGCTAAAGCCGATGGTTTGAGCTTTTGCAACAGAAAGTGGTGGAATAAAAGCTTCACATATATTTCTGTAAAGATTTTATTACTATAAACTTCTTTATAGTAACAAAAGATCAGAATAACTATAGACACTCTGCAGTTCCTCTCAGCTAAATGGGGCATTTTAGTGTCTTTCAGTTTATTGTTTTTTCTGGCCCACAACCTTTTGGCTTTGTTTCACTGCTCTCATAGCATTGCTTTAAGCAGCAGCTATTTCCAGCTACCTGTCCTGCATCAAACAGCTGACAGATAGAGTTAACAACTAGCTAGTAAACATGCAGAGCTTGTAACAGCTAAAGGAATCAGATATTTCCCTCAGGAGTTGGTGAGGACCAAAATGGAGCTCAAAGGTGAGAGACTTACATTTGCCACATGGGCAGAAACAGGACTGGATGAATACTAATGTTGTTCAGGGTCAGCTGGAAGTGTTAATAAAGAGCTATATGTTAGCAACTTCACCATATGTAATGTTGTGTTCACAGCTTGTTTCTACTGCCCCCAAGTGGCCAAAAAACATCATCAACTCACTGACCCACATGCTGAAAGATATGAGCAAGGGACAGCTTAATTATATTTTAGGATTGTTAATTATATCAACCCCGATGAGTGATCCTTTTTAAATGTAAATGTAACTGACAGAAAGACAGACAAACACATCCACCTCCTCTTTACAAATTGGTAGCTGGAGATATCTTTGCTGAGTGTAAGACTTAGTGTCCACTGGGAATGCCTCTGTAGAGCGCTGCTTTCTTTTTCTCTTTCTTTCAGTAGAAAAGATGAGCTTCACTGACAGCGCTGTGAGCTTGGCATGTTTTTAGCTTTCAGAGCTGAGCGCTAGAAGTTCAAAACCACAACTAGGAGCTACAAAAAGTGCATCTCACAAGCATCTGTTTAGTGTTGGCATCTAAAAAAAACGGAGGCATGTGTTGACACAGAGGCTAATAGACAAATATTTAGCCTTTGAAGTGGGTAATGGTAGATGATTACAGGCCCACTCACTACTAGGTTCTGCGCATACTGTCTGATGCCCAGCAGTTATATGGCACAGCTACCTCATACTCTTTTCCTTCATGCTCTTCCTCTCTGTTTTGTCTGTCAGTTCTGCCGCTCTGCCGCTGTCCAACCCTTCAGCCTTTGTGTTTGCTCTCCCCGAGGCATCCCTCTTTCATTTTGCATCCCTTTGTCTCCATCTGTCTCCCTGCATCCCGTCTCCTTCAGCTCCTGCCCCCCTCCTGCTCCATTTGTCTCTCACTCGAACCCTCAATTTATTTATTCGCCGTTGTTTTATTTTCTGTCTCAAATGTGTGTGTTTTTTCTCTCTTGTTGCAGTGGTCCTACGGATTCTACCTCACTCATAACCAGGGCCAGAGCGGCTTTGAATTCTTCTTCAAGACCAAAGAGCTGAAAAAGAAGTGGCTGGAGCAGTTTGGCATGGCCATGTGAGTGTGTTTTGTCCCAGTCTGTGTGTGTGTGAATTCATGTGTGACAGTGTGATAAAAGCGTGTGTCCCTTTGCCTCAGCTGCATTTTGTCACATTGCCCGTCCCGTTATTCAAGTTAGACTGCTTAATGATTTATGAGGGACACGAGGCTGTGACAAAAAGATGAACAGATTAAAAGTCCCACACTTACTTAAAAAAACAGATTCTGTCTGAAAATGCACTAAAAGTTACATCATGTCAAATCTCTAAAGCTCATGCACGAGTAGTATTGTCAAAATCGCCAAAAGTTTGAATCCACTATTTTATAGTATTTTATAAACATTTAAGACTTTATACTGAGAACATAATTGGTTAAATTTAATGCCAGCATCAGGTGTACTGTATGCAGTCAAACTGCATCAACCAGTCCACATCCTGAACTGAATCCAAATCCATCTAAACTGACTGACAAACTGGTGCCAAGAGTGACAAATGGAATGATAGTATTTCACTAGTCGAGCCAAGAAAGACGAATGACTGTCTAATTGTCTCAAAGATACTCACTCACACACTTTCACTTACAAGCCAGACACATTTTACTGGGTATAGTAGAAGAGTGTAGTAGTAGATATATCTAGATATTAATAGTACTACAGTAAGTCTAAAGCATATTTCATACAACGCTGAACAAAAGTGTGTAAACTTTCTCTGGTTATATAAAGCCGGTGTCTGATCAAGGGTGGTCAGGTATGACTCAATTCACTCATTTCAAACAGTGAAGTAAATCTGCAATTTAATTAAATTCAAACCATTTTGTTTTATGAAGTTAGAAAGATATCGACAGCTTGCTCAGGAAAGCAGCATAGTACGTGCTTATGAATACAACAGGTGCAGCAGGAGACAGATGAAGACAGCTGTTTATTCTCCTCTGTGGTTTGTGATGTTGCATGGTAACAATAGCTTGGTCCTAGAGCATATTTTAGAAAGATGTGTGCATTTAGCAGCCATGAAGTGTTTAACAGAAGATGCTGTTGAGTTGCATTATGGGAAATGTAGGTTCAAGTATTTTATTCTATAAAAGTCAGAATATCTCGGCTTCTGCTGCATCGATTTTGACTATTCTTTTTTAAACGTGTGTCTCTCAAATCCCTCAGTTTTATCGAAGGACGGCACTAAATTGCTGGGGTAACCCTTTAATATCAATACCTTTTGAATTTTCATGCCCAAAGTGATTTCAAAGCAAAGAAACTAAAATATTTAGACTGTCATGAAACACCAAACCAAACCATGAAACCCAGAATAACATCACAGAATCTCTTCAAGACGTGTCAACCTATTTTTTTTTTATTGACAACCCATGTAGTATTGTTTATTTCCGAAAAAAAAAACCCATCTGTTCCGTTGTATCTGACGTAGAAAATATCTATAATTAAAGGACAATATCAGCAGACAATATCAGTGTCCTGATCTGTGCACATGTTGATAAAACTGACATGACAGATACAGTATCGCTTTCTAATGCATGTCAGCCTTTGTACTATCATAGCTATGCTACTATCCATGCAAAACCTCTGCTGATGTTCAGTCTTGGTCTTCCTTCTAGTCCTTCTGTATGTCCTTTAGTTCATGCCTGTTATTGGATAAGGGTATTGTTAGACTCCTATCTGTCAAATGACAGCAGCAACAATTAGTTAAGAGCAGTGGGACTCTTGAGCAGGTGCAATTACAATACAAATATAAAAATAAGAACTGAGAAAAAAAATCTGTGAAATATTCTATTCAAGCTCTAAAGGAAAGCAACAGGCCTTAACAGGAAGTGAAGAAGAGGATTAGGAAGATGAAGCGTGGTATGATGTGAGAAAACAAGGGCTTTTGGGGCTGAATTAACGAGCTACGAGAATAGAGAGGCATTGCCAGACAATCACATGCTCCCACAGCGATGCTCAATAGCTGATCTGTGAAGAGTTGTTTTCTCACGTGCCGCCTTAATTTCCAAACCACCCACTGCTTGCTGCTTGACTAAGATTCAGCTGCCACGAGGGGTAGGTAGACACACTTCTGCACAAACAGAAAGCAAGAAATTAAAGACAAACTGTAGCTTTAACAGCAGCGAGTGAGTGCTCAAATTCTTAAAAGTCAGAAGAGGACTATTTCTGAGTTTTAAAAAAAAGTTATTAAAATTCAAGGAGCTGCTGTGCAAGTTTGGACAGTATAGAGTTGCATCGGATAGCTTGGAAAGATTCAGTCCGCAAAGAAGTAGTGGAACTAGGAGAGGCCAGTCTTTCTCTCAAAGTCAAGACGAAAGATGAAGGAAGCTCAGGGGTTTTATACGTTTTTCTTGTTACAAAAATATCCAGTATCTTTGAGTGAGATTATTTAGGTAAAAGTGGACCCGCAATTTCTAGTTACTAAAAATCTTCAGTAAACTGTGGATATATTGGTTGACCCCAGTACAGCAGAGAGGACACCACTGAAGTTCTCTGTTTCTTCTTTGACACTTTCTTCCATCTCAGCACTTGAAATTATTTAATTATTATTTAATTATTTAAAAATAACACCTGTGCATATTAAGCTAAAAGCTTATGCAACAATGCCGTCATGTCAAGGCATTGAAACAGTGGAAAACAAAGGAAAACCTCTTAAATTTGAAATAAACAGGTCTTTGTGCTACAGGCAAACTTCTGCAAATCCTGTATTTTTCTTTCTCACATACACGCACACACACACACACACACACGCGGATACAAACACATCTACGTCCCAAGGGGCCAAGAACACTACTGCGTTCACTCCGAGCAGACCTTGCCTGTCTACTTGCGATTCTCTCCTTCCCACTTCAAAGAACTGTAACAGTGAAATGTTACTGTTGCCATGGAGGAGGAGAGTTTGTTGGCTGCAATTAGAAGTTTGTTTCTATTTTGCTTTAAATTTGACGTTTTCATCAAACACCAATGCTGTTAGAAAACACTAACAAAACAAGCAACAAGCACAAACTCATTTTCATTCACTGATTTGGGCTCATCTATAACTTATAGTATCACCTACAGTAGTGGTTAGTGTGTTACACTGTTTGGTCCAACAGCTTGTTCTTCTGAGTCTCGACTCCTCCATTATATTTAATAGATGTGTTCAGGGACACTTTGGTACAGAACAGTACAGAGTAGTGGTACAGTATTGTCAGTGTTTTTAATGTTTAACCTGGACACTAGACATCAAGACCATTGTGTAACGATTTTTTATTTAGTTCCATAGGTTATGTTATCGTCATGTGCACGAGTAGAGATTACAATGAAAAATCAATGATGTGTTCAAGGACACTCCAATACTTGAGATTTATCTGACACAGCATTTTGAATGCATGAAACATGCAGATTTGATTATTCTTTTGGAATCTATGATTATTGTTTGTCCTCTGGATTTGATTTTCTGACAGCAACGTTTATAAAGTCAATTCTTTTTGGCAGCTGAAAGCACCATTAATTCATAAACGAGAGAGTTTTTGGAGATGGGGCCTTGAACGCACTTGAACTGCATTAGCATTCGATGATAGTGACTTAAAGGTGCTTTACTACATAGACTACTAATCTCAACATCATCATCCTGCTGGTTGATTTGTAGGATCGTGGTAGACAAGAAGTACGTCTAAAAACTTAAGAAAAGAACGAGGTGCAAAATAGTCCTTCTCTTCACCAGTACACCACAGGTCCACGTAATCTAAAAGGTCAGGCTAATGTTCATTTGTTTATTTAGTATCTATGTTAGGCTATTAACACATGACTGCATCAGTGGACTGCATGTAAAGAAACAGAACTAAAATATGCAGAAGTTACATGCAAAATTGGTAATTATAGGCTAAAATATGCAAAATCAACAAGTTGGTTCCTTCTTTGTTGGGTGCTAGTCCAGGTTAGAAGGGAGGTAGGATTATTTGGTCAGATATTCTCAATTTACAATAACAGTGATTTTTCTGTGCTTGAAATGACCAGTTCATATTCTAAATAATAAGCTGTTCATGGATCTAATGTTTGTTGTTTGTTTATGTCTTGTTTAGATCCAATATTCGTCCTGAGAACGCCACCAACAACTTCCATGAGTTTCATATGCACACCTTTGACAGGATCACCTCCTGCAACTCTTGCCACATGCTGCTGAGGTGAGAGGCCAGCGATTATAAACACAGACACACACACACACACAGACACACACACACACACTCACACTGTAAGCAGCACAAAAATCTCTTCAAGGCTATCGTCAAGCATAAAGCCTGAGGACGATACGCGGACCCTCTCCCTTCAAACAACTGTCAGGACTCCTTTGAAAGGCCTCCCCTCCTTCCATTCCTCTCTAGTCTACCCTTACAATCTATTCGTCACTTTCCTTTTACTCCTCTCTTCCTCAGCACATGTGGCTTCGTTACACAAAGTTTCTTTTGAATTTGCTGAATGGTATTGGCACCCAGAGGACTGCGCCTCATGGTCTTTCTCATATCGGGAACGACTGAGTGGTTTCACCTACCGAGGACGGCAAAGAAAAATGTCTGTCACACTTCAGCACTTCTTCAAGGCGATGGATGGGGAAAGGGAACAAGGTTATTGCACTGTGAATATACAGAGCCGGGCGCTGAATTCACCAACATTTTTCTCAGGTTAAGATATGAGAAAAACAAGAATAATGCAGTGGAGGTCTCTGAAGTTCAGTGTATTGTTCTGTTCTTTAGGATGTTGAAGATTTTTTTCTGGAAATAATGACTGCTACTTCAGACTGTTTCATCATGACTATTGTCCTAGAGCTCTTTGTTTCCTGTACATGTAGGTGAACATTTGAATCACTTGACTTTTCTCACAGCCACTCTCTTATGACTCATCAATGACTTCATGAATCATGAGTCTAATGAGTCAAGTGTGATTCTGAAGATTCTGTTATAAACCTACAGCAAAAGGAAATTTGCAAAGCCCAGAGTATTTCTTAAAAACACAAGATCTTACATGTCTAATATAGTCTTATATCTAGTTAAGTATACTGGTACTAAAATTAAAGACACTCAGAAGACTTGTAATGCTTTATGATAATATTTATCATTAATATTTATTACAGCAGAGCCTTCGTTGAGGCATTTTGTAATTAATCAGGGAACATGATGCACACAAATATTCAGTAAAGTGTCTCGTTGAAGTTTTCTTTTAATTTCTAAAGCTAAAAATACTTCATTTCATGTGGTTTCTTAAGAATTGTAAAGGTTTTGTGAGAGTGGTCTCCTATTGGTTTAAATTCACTGTTCAGGCACACTTCCCCCAGTGCAACACACAGCCTGTAGTTCTGAACCGAGCAAAAAATAATTGTGTACCTGCACTTTAACTCCATGCTAGATTTCTCAAAGAGGTTAAACAGACAATTAGCTGGAGAGCGGAGCAAAGCGGTCTTTACTTTCATGTCATTTTAATTAGGGCCTCTGAGATGGTTGTGAAACGAAAACAGAAAGACACACCGCTGCTCCATTCTCTGTGAGCATGCGCGTGTGTGCACACACATCATTTACACCAGAATGTCTTATTTTCTTTTTTGTTTATTAGATTTGAGCTGATACAGTTTTTTTTTTTCTGGTTACTTACCCACGCCGCCTGTTTTGGCTTTGGTAGCAAGTATTAAAATCTGGCTGCTGTCCTAGTGCTGCTGAGTTGGCTGACGTGGAACAGCTTAGATTTGAATTCAGCCTTCAACCTTGAAGACCTCAAGGACTAACCTGTACCTAAACTAGGAAGTCACAGTGGTGCTTTTTGTGCCAGCACACTAAACATGCTCAAAAAACAGTGCTAATATGCAGATGTTTAGCAGGTATGGATCCTAGTTTAGCGTGTTAGCATACCAACATTTTCTCATCGGCACCAAATATAAAGTACAGCTGAGGCTAATAGAAAGATTATTAGTTTTGGAGGTATTTGGTCAAACAGAGCATTCTACAAATAACATTTGTGACGTGATGATGCTTGATGAAATATTAACGGGTCATCAAAGACAATTTCAAGCCAATCTGTCCATTCGTTGTGGAAATATTTTATTCAAACCACAAATTTTAGCCTCATGGTGGCACAACAGCAAAGTCATTAGGATTCACAATCTTGAAACTATGAATGTACAAAATGTCATGGCAGTCAATTTAATAGTGGCCACATCACCCATAGGTTTCTGAAGAGCTTTGAAGCTTTTGAAGAGTGGTGCTCAAACAAGTCGCCTGTAACTGCACCCAACTGTCAATCAAAGTGACCATGCTGTTAATTATGACTTTAAGCCTTAATATATTTGAAATGGGCAAGTTAAGTAGAAATTCATACTCAAATAATAATATTAATGTGAGGTCTTATGGGGATTAACTTGTTCTGTCGCCAGCCAGAAGTGGACGTTTGAGCAACTGCAATTTTGTGCACTTCCGCGTTGGCTTCAGTTCACAGCCACAGGGGTTGCTGCTTGGTCTAGACCAACATTACCATCCAGTCGCTTTTCAAACCTCACACATTCAAACCAATGACAGTGTAAAGAATGGACAAAGTATCTGTGATGTCACTCTTAGTTTTCTGAAGAGCCATTTTGAAACTCAAAATATTTGGCACTGGCTGCTGCCATGTTGGCAATCTGCCTCTTCCATCGAAAAATTGGTAAGATGTCAGACCTACAGTAAGGGTGCTCAAACAAGCCATTTGTAGCCAACCTCTAGTGGCCACTTGAGGAATTAAAGTTTTTTGGTACATTGGCTTCATCTCCCAGCCACGGAGGTTGCCGCTTGCTTCAAACAAGAAAAATGCACTGCGTGTGTCCAGACTGTCTGTTTTTCGAGAGCAACTTGGATTCATACTTACAACCTACAAGCTGTCCCAGCAGTAATTTTGCTTTTCTTTGATCGTACTCTTGCTATTCTGCATATACTATCAAGCAATCCATGCAATGACTTTTCCTGTTTGTCTGTCTGCAGGGGCATCTTTAACCAGGGCTACCTGTGCTCCAAGTGTGGTTTAGGTGCCCATAAAGAATGCCTGGGCCGCTTTGGCTGCTGCGGAAAAACAGGTAACACACTATACTGCTTTACACACACACACACACACACACACACACACACACATCTGACCAAAGTCTTTCACTTTATTGCACGGCCTCATTTCAGTCACATCGAGTCTGCACTTAACAGTTTGTCACAGAACAAAACGTTTTCAAGGGACACATTAAATCTAATCGTATGAACACAACTGCACTTTTATAGCAATGTAAGCATAATGACAGATGATACACAGTGGTACATAAAACCTGATGTATGAGTGTCTCATGAGACTAATTATGGGTATGAGGGAGATTTGTTGCACTGTGATTAAAATAAGGTACACAGTGCTGTTCTGAAAAGGACTGCACCACGTGGAATTGTGGAAAATAAGGGGTTTGCTTTAAATAAATAAGAACTTTACATGTGCCCTTATTTTTCCCAGCCAAGGTCATCCAAGTATTGGATCAGTATTGCAGATATTCATTCAAAAGCTCCCCTGCTTCCCTGGGTGGTTTTGACACTTCAGAGCACCTTAAAGGCATTGTCACAGTGTACCGATCCCCAAAGTTTAATAGTAGTTTGAGGAGTTTTAAGAAACTCCTGACTTTTTTATCACGCCCCTGTTGTGTACCTGTCACTCAGCTCCCTGTGCAGGAGCACTGACAGCTCTGAAAGAAATGGAGTGAAAACTTCAGACATGTGGAATGAAAAGAAGACTTTGTGAAACCAGCTTAGAATGTCCTTTGCGTGTGTGTGTGTGTGTGTGTGTGAGAGAGAGAGAGAGAGAGAAAGAGCACACAGAGGTGAAAAAAACTACCACACACTTTGTTTGAACTTCTTTCAGGCCATGAAAGTGTGTGCTTGTGTTCTCAGAGTACTGAAACTATGCACAGTGTGTTTTAAAACCAAGCAATGCACAACTTGCACACGCTGCACCCGTAACACTGCGTGTCGCAATTGTGTGTGTGTGTGTGTGTGTGTGTGTGTGTGTGTGTGTGTGTGTGTGTGTGTGTATTCCCCGTGGCAAGCTGCCAGCTCCTGTTGGACCTGGCATCTGTCATGGTGCTATCAGGTCGCAGAGGCAATAACGCCACTGCCAGGCCCACCTGGGCACAGTGTGTACCTGAGTAGATTTCGGCCAGACCAGCGGCATGAGAGCTGGTGAGGACTGGGATGTCGGTTTGAATTCCCACTCTCATTACTCCGCACTGTATTCACCCTCTGCTAGTACAGGAAAATATACCATACACCAGTATTTTTAGGTGTTCTAAACTTTAGGAACTCCAAAAAAAAAAAAAACAAGTAGTAATGGGCAGCGTTTTAATTTGTTACTTCCTTATTGGTTGCATCACTTTTCGGGAATCAACATCGAATTCAATTCACTCAATCCCTCCGAAAGTAACCACAATGCTTGCATGAACAGATCTAGTCACTTCAGCAGCAGGGCTGCACAAGCACGCTTTCATAGTGTAGGGTTATGTATGTATGTGTGTGTGTGTGTGTGTGTGTGTGTGTCAGAGATAAGCCATTGTTTACCTGCGTTTGTCTCTGTTATCAGCTCCCTCGACAGATGTTTGCGTAACAGGTCAAAGTGCACTCCAGGAACAACAGGCCTGCTGAGAGAATCGTGTGTGTGTGTGTGTGTGCAGGTACTGTAGGTACAGCGTATATATTTGTGGCTTTCTGACAGCTAGCGTGCGTGTGGTGGTATGCGTGTGTTTATGCAATTGGTGTGTTTGTACAGGTACAGGAGTATGAGCCTGTGTGCGTGTGTGCAAAGGTGTGTGTTTGTGTGTGTCTAGGGGGTGTAACCCGTCCCTCAGGGATCCAATGAAAGAAACTGGTGGAGCAAAAACCTCAGGTCTGCCCCCCCCCCATCTCCTCTCCACCCCCTGCTTCGTTACCTCCTCTATCCTGGCTGTCAGGTAGTGGCAGCGCAGCAAAACAAAGCGAACCACGGTCAGACATGAGCGTCTGCCTTCTCCACTAATGAGGGAGTGTTGCCTTGTACCGATGAGTGTGTGCAAGTGTTTGCGTGCACCCGCTAACCCGTCATTCACTATGCCTGTTCTCAAACTTCTTTCAGATCCTGGCTCCGTCAGAACTCAGGTGAGCTGCTGCTGTGTGTGTGTGTGTGTGTGTGTGTGTGTGTGTGTGTTGATGTGTATACTGTCTGTCTGTGTCTTCTGTTGCCTCCTCTCCAAAGCTTTGCTGCACTTTGAAGACTGCTCTCTCCTGTAGCTATTTGCCAAGGAGACTCCAATTGACTTAACTCGCTGCAGCCTACCCAACGCGAGAAACGAGAATGTTTTTTGCAGATTTTGCCCTGAGTTGTCTCTGCTGTTTCTAAAACACTGCTTTGTGCTTTACTGCTACAATGCTCCCGAGTATCCCCAAGCAGGAAATTAGACTGAGCTTACAACAATTTACTTAAGTAGAAAGCCAATAGCCGTGGCTAAAACTGCACAAATTATCCCATCTCATCAGCAGAAACACAGAACTGGAGTGAAATTGACAAGTGTCGCTGTTGTCCTGAGTTTATTTTCGGTGTCAGGCTCTGTATGGTAACTAATGAGGTGTTTTGTTTGTGCAGAAAAGGTGATAAAAACAATCAAAATACAAACTTTTTTTAAACTGCAGAAACTTCTCTAATGCAATGCCCAGAGAAAGTATGCATGAATACAGTGTGTTGTATTGTTTCTGTTATTGCTACACGCAGTGGAAGTAACAGATAAAGTACTTTTTTGAGTGTAAATACTGTATTGCAGAATGAACTGTCACTGGCTACACGCAGTCTTCCAAAGTCACCAAAACTGTAAAAAAAATTTTTTAATTATTTGCATCAAAATCTGTTTTTAACTGCTCCCTGCAAAGTTTGAAATATTTCTGCTGCAGTACACACACAGTGCTGTGGTGCCCGTGGTGTCAGTGCATGTGATCTGGGTTTTAATATGATATGAAGTGTCGTCCATGACAGGCCCGCTGCATGTGGTCTGCATAGGGGAGATAGCAGGCTGGGCTGAAATATTAATTCTGTGCGTGCAGCAGCAGGGGGTTATATTCATACAGTATCATCAGACTGTGTGTCTGAACCTCACTGCAATAAGTGTATAACTAATGATTGATTTAGTAGGTTATAAGGTAGGAGAAGGGAATATAGGCTACACTTTGTGTGCTTGTGATGGAGAAATCTATGATTTTAGATAAGTGGAGAAAAAGATACAAACACTCCTGTCCATACATGCATGTGTTTGTTTGTGGACATGCGTGTGCCTATTTCAGTGCGTAACCCTCTGTGTGTGTTTTTACAGGGCAAAGATCGAGATCCAGGTGAGAGATTCAAAACACAACACCAGACATCCTCCCACCTCCCACATGTTTAATCTCTCTCCACTGTAGTCTGTTTTTTTCCCCTCACTGGCAGTGTTTATGTGCGTAGAAAGTGCTGCTCCTAAGACAAATGACCAGATTTTGGTAATCCAGCCAACTGCAATATGCACTAATACTGAGTATTAGTATGCTGTTAGGAACATTACTTTTTTCTCACAAAAGATGACTGGCCAAGTGTTTTCTGTTACATTTTTCCTTGATGATTCTCTCTAGTTATGATTATCTTTGATTAATCTGATGGATATATTTTCAATGAATCGAAAATCATTTTTAAATCTAAAGAAAAGGTTTGTTTGGGGCATAGCCACAGGTGACTTCTTCACATTGCTTATTTAGTCTGACACGAAGATATTCAATTAATAGCGACATATAAAGCAGTAGGAAATCATCACATTATGAACATTTAATTGATTATCAAAATTATCAGCAATGAATTTGTTGTTTTTGATGAACTAATCTATATTACAGCAGGATTACTATGAAATCCTTACAACTGCACTACTATATAGACACATACACATTTAATGAACCAGATCAACCAGTAAAAATACTACTATATTTCCTCCATCAGGTTGTTTTTCAGGATCTGCAATAGGTTTTCATGAACTGCTGCTGGCATTGTGTCATGATTTGTTTTCCTGGTATCAGAGGTAACCTGGCTCAGTCAGAGAGGAAGGTACACCTGGTGAAACTCAGTCTATGATTATAAAAGGCTCATGTAAACAGTTTGAGTTGAATAACACGTAAACCCGAGCGTGTAAAATAGCATGTTACAGGAGGTGTACAGTAAATGCTGTGGCTCTCTGTCTCTCAATCTCTTTCCAGCTGAATATGAATAACATACAGTATCCCTTGAATTGTGTGTGTAAGTATGTGTGTGTGTGTGTGGGTGCCTAGACTACACCGAGGCCCTTTAATCTCTTATAAACCCAGCTTCAACACTCATTTTTCCACCCTCCATCCATTATGCTGCAGAAAATCATTTCTGACTGAAGACGCATTAAAATCAATAGGCATTTGATTGCCCCAGCCCTCGGCGTTTCATAATATTTCGAGGCTTCTCTCTTTGTCTGTTTTCAAAGGTGCACTAACACTTGACTTGTCCTTGTGTGGATAGGAATGCAATTCATGCCCCCAAGACTCAATTCTCCATGGCCCTGTGTCTTTAGAAGTCCTTTTCAGGCAGGCTAGCACATGTCAGGCTGCCAGCCTCAGTGCTACAGTGCTGGAACAGACCCTGAAAGAGAAGCAAGGCAGATATAGATGTATTAGCTTCCAATACAATGTTGTTGACTTCTGTGTTATTTGCCTTAAGCTTCACCCTTTCTTCGTGCTCACACTCGACTTTCTTTTTCTCATATTGTGTTCCTGAACAACCCTATCGCAACACAATGCAAAGAACGATATGCATTTTATTGTTGGCATTATTGGCATATGAGATATGAACTTTGTTTGGCATTGGTGTGTGCTTCATAACAGACATATTACAATTCAATTTCAGTGATTTCTTGGTCAGTAATTTGATCAAAGTTAGTCATTGTGCAAAATGAAATAGCTCTGACTGATGGTCATTCCAACAAACAAATTCAGCTTGATTAATGTACCTCTTTTAGTGCCTGTGCAAACCCTTACTATTATGTAATGCATTACCTGGGGTGTAGTATGCTTCAGTTACTCCTTGCACTCACAGTTGTACTACAAATGCAGGTGGGGAAAAGTTTTGCATACTATGAGCTAGCTAAGAAAAAGCAGGGTAATGGTGACAGGCAGAGACGATACAAAGCAGGGTATACTGAAAACAACACAGCAATTTTTCTATAATACTTATTATTCCTTGTTTTTATCCTTGAAAATATTTATGATTTTGGGGTGTTGTTTAGCTCAGTTGGTAGAGCATCTGCCCCATGTACAAAGGCTCAGTCTGAATCCCCCCCGAGGCCAGAATCCAGCGTCTCCCACTGAAATCTTTTATCTACGAGCCTGGTAACCAGACTTCTTCTTATCTGTAATATGATAATGGGTAATGGGTTCAAATTGTTTGCAAGGGCAGTACACCGCTGACAAGGGGTGTGTTTGTGTGTGTGTACACATGTATACTCCCTCTCATTACCACCTATAATGAGGCCATGAATAGTTTAGTAGAACAAAGACACACCTCTAGAATGAAAAACGTGCACTTTTTGACCCAAGGTCAGGCATTCGGGATTGAAAGAATTAAGCCGGAGAAATCTACGAGATGGGTCTACTCAAGTCTTTTAAACCATCACCATAGATCAAAGGTCCACATGTTGTGAATTAATAGAGGCTTTCAGTATTAAATTCATTTTATTTCAATGCCACATAGAAAAAAAACATGAACTATAAAGCAGATCATTACAAATATAATAAAACGAATAATTCATCCATATCACATAAAGCTGTCAACATCCTACAAGATTAGGTAACGGACAAACACTGTGCATAGATATAAAACTATAAATAATGGGGAAATAATTTGTAAAACAATTTAGTTTTATGTGCAGTGATTATTGATGAAGCAGATTTGTTTCTAAATTCTGATTGCAGAATAAAGAGTTCAGACCCCTTTGTGGCTCATATTTACTTCATATTTTCTCACTCTCAGTGTTAGTCCAGTTGTGTTCGTACTGTATCAAGCCCCTTTTGCGAACAGTGTGCAGGAGCTAATTGTATCCCGCTTGCAGGTCTGCCCAAGATGCTGGTAATCAGGAACTACTTCGGTGTGCCGAGCCCTGCGTCTGGTCCAGCACTCAGCATCCAGACGGGTGACATCATCGAATTAATCTGCGCCAACCTTCACAGCCCCTGGTGGCAGGTCAGAGGTCACACTATCTCTTAATCACATATTTCACAACGCTTTAAAAAAAATGGAACTTCTCTATTTAAATCTCTCATTTTCTCCGCTGTCAGTTCATCTCACCCTCATGCTGACCTCATACTCTGTAACTTGGTTAGAAAGATGTATCGGTTAGTCAATCCTGCCTTTTTATTATAAGGCAGATCTGGTGTAGTCAGCATGGTTCACTTATTATCCTTGTATGAAATGGATTTTGCACTTATGACCTGCATCATCAGATATGTTCATGTAGACATCATACTGAAAGTATACATGAGTCAAAATAGCATTCCAGTTGAATTTCTGCAATTCTTGCTAACAAGCTGCATGTTTAAATAGAATTCTTAGTAACGCCCACTGACGCACATCTTATAGAGAAGTTCAACTCCCACGCTGTTTGTTTGCTTTATGCAATTACTGTTATGTGACAACATGTGATTTAAATTAAATAAAAAACATGAGCTGTTTTCCAGAAATGTACTGCATTGTGGCGTAGCAGTCAGTGACTGTGTGTGTTTGAGAGGCTGAATTAAAGTCATCATTATAATTAGAATAAGATTTTACCTGAAGCCTGCGAAGAGCATTGCATTGGCAGGAACTGTACTATTGTAGTTTAATCAGTCATAAAATGAGGAAACCAACAAATCTCACCGTACTTAATATAGAATAGATAAATAGATACAAAATTCAATTAACCCTGTGTAAAAGCTTAACCAGAGGCAGCTACAGCCCCACAGTCAGCAAACATTCAATATCCATCACCTTTTTAGCCAGCAGAACGTAATCATTTCTGTTCTAGGGGTGTGTGACAAATAGAATCGATCACTGTAATTTCATTTCACTCAACAGCAACCATCTGTTTACTCTGTCAACATTACCAGCTATAATCATTATCACACTCTTAGCAAGGATGCAGCAGAAAGCAAGGCTTTCTACAAGGACTGATAAAATGTCCTGTGGTAGCACGGGGTGTGACGGCTGATGACCACAGAACCATCAAAATGGACTTAGTTTAGATTATTTCTGTATCTGAAAAACAATCAATCCCTCATTCACTATTTCCTGTAATGCAACACTCCCAGGTTGCTAAATATGGGCGGTCTTGGACACCGTAATTAACCCCAAAAACATCAAAATTAAATTTTCAAATCAAAACAGTCTGACAGCCAACAGGCAGCATATGTATAACCTATTGGTGCTGCAGCTCCTGGGATGGTTATTACTCTGCAAACTTCACATTAAATATAAATAAAGTAAGCCTGTGAATGTTCTGACTCGTCCAGGTCATCTTTCACTGAGAATAGTTCAATCTGCGGCAACTGGACTTGGTTGTAGATCCATGAAATCCATGATCCATGATTCATGGAGCTACAGCCAAGTCCAGTTGCTCCAGATTATATTAATAGACAGCATAAATAAACACATGTAGTATTCTCTAGATAAAAAAAAGACACATTTAAGTCCATTTGGCTACACATAAGCAAAGTCCACATGCAAAATATTAGTCCTCTGTCCTTTGACCGTCCTTAAATCTTTAAAATGGATTTGCAAGTTGACCACGATTCAGGCACATGACCTCACAGAATAAACTGTGAATCTTTGGAACAGCTCTCCGGTGTGAGAAAAGCATACAAGGTCAGTTACTGCTAAATCTTGGAGTCATGTCAGAAGATTTAAGATTATTTATTCATGAAGCAGCCACGTTGTACCAGCTGAGGAGAGGTGTGGGCATGTGCCTCTGCCAAGGAGTTGGTCTGAGCAGGCGGAGATACAAGTTGACATAATCCATTGAAAGCATACAGGTTGTTTTTTGCCTGCACAATCTGCATGAATCTTACATATCGTATCCAATCTTATTTACATGCACTTATAATTTATTAGAGTTCCTCAGACCATCATGTGCCGCCACAGCTGTTGCCTGTGCTGCCCTGCAGCCAGCCCAGGGCGTATTTGATTAGCCTACAGGTCAGATTGTGAGTTTCATTAACAAGTGGCCCTGTTACCTGGTTACCATCGGCCAAACGTCTCGTGGTGACTGGATGTATTCTAAGCACCAGATACTGGACTCAAATATGGCGCCAATCACCTTGAATGAAAACTGCTTACCAAATGCAGAAGCCACAAAAAAGTTTTATAGCCTCTGGGTTTGCAACCCACTGCACATGTGCTCATGACTTTCTCCTGCTGGACCTATGATCTCATGTATATAAAAAAAACAGCTTTTCTAGACATTGGAAGATATTTGGAATATAATTAAAAAAAAAAAAGTTTAATAATAGAAAGAGTAATAACTGGGACAAATTGGCACTAAGGCTGACAGCGTCATATCCAGCTGTCTTAATGCATCCATTTAACAGCGTCAGTGATTAAGCCAAAACACCAGAATTGATTTAGAGACAGCTAAATTGCAGGTAATAGCTGAACTGTTCAGGTGCGGTTGGGATTAGCAAAATTGGGCTCTTGCAAGACAAGAAACAAAAAAAACAACAACTGCATTTTAAATAATGCTACATCTAGCAAAGGGTATACAGACAAACGCTGCATGCAGGTTCCTATGTATTAATATAAGGAAGAACTTTATGAGCACATCTACAACAGACTAATTTAGATTACCTTCCACACATGCAGTACTGTGTTTATTTAAGAGGCTTTCATTTTTATTTACCCCTCAAGATATTTATTACCTACCAACAATCATTTTCTATGGATGTTAAAGCTGTTGTCATTTCTGAGTGTAACTGTGAAAATGCGCAAAACTCTTGATCTGAATCATTTTTAGCCCTGATTTGTTTTCAGCTCTGCAACCCATGCCTGAATTATTGTCCCATATAAATCAAATATTTTGACAGTGCCAGAACAAAAACAGCATCATCATCCCACCGCGGATGAGTCAGTCAGATGAAGATAACTATACCATGGCCTCCAGAAAACCCGCACTTATATGGACTGAATCTCCCCGGTGTTGATAAATCAAGGCACCAAACTTAAAGAGCCATCACCACGGGAGGAATAAGGAACTCATCCTCTTTCCCTCTTCCTACCAGCCATTATTTCAACAATAGTTAACTAGGGCTGTAAATTTACACTGCTCTGTGTTGCAAGCTAATTGTTCCTGAATTATGGAGACAGAGTCAGCCAGATGTACATAATGCAATTATCTCTCTGTGGTTTCAGGGCAAAATCCTGTCGACGAAAGAGGTTGGCTTCTTTCCAAGCGACGCTGTGAAGCCTTGCCCATGTGTAAGCAGCATTTCCTTCATTAGGGCCTGTTGTAGAAACTTGCATTTGACTACATGTATTTACTAGTTCAGTGATGCAAGGATGGTTGGGGTAAGCTACTTCACCTGGCAAGAGAAGAAAAACAGCCCATGTGTTTTTATGTTTCCAGCACAAGGAACTTGTTGTATGAGACAAAGATGTCTAATTCACCCTATCAGTAAGAAGCAAAGACCAAAACGATATCTTAGAAGGAACAAGCAATATTTTATAATGTGCAAACTACAGTGGAAAGCTGAGAGGGAGGAGAAATGCTCACAGACCTAACTGTGTTTGTTTTTGTTCCCCGCTTGTTTAAATCCCTCCACCACTGGATTGTCAGGTTACACTGGGTAAAATAGAACTCACAGTATGTCCAGCTGTTACAGGAATATGAGCCTCCCCGCAGATAACAAACCATGTCTACACCGTTGTAAAGATAAGAGGAGCATTAAGCTGTTTTATTGGGGGCTGTACAGTGTAAAATCACCTGTTTTATAGACGAGTAGAACATCAGCTTGAAAACAATATAGGTGCCAAGTACAAGACTTTACTGTAGTGTTGAAGTTGGACGAGGGGAAAGCTTGATGAAAATAACATGTCAACTTTTGCTCTTTGCTCCAGGTCCCGAAGCCCGTCGATTACTCCACTCAGCCTTGGTATGCTCACAAAACATCTATCTGAGTTTGAATGTATTTAAGAAAAGGAGGTCAAAGTCTTTACTCATGCTGAAACACATCGCAGAGTTTTATTGGTCGGAGCAGAACACAGAAAATACAAATGAATTTTTACAGTAGGTGGGTCAAGTTCATTTAATTTTGGCTGTTGTGTTGTAGGTTTGCGGGGCCCATGGAGAGGCTCCAGGCGGAGGCGGAACTCATCAACAGGGTCAACAGCACCTACCTGGTACGCCACCGCAGCAGAGAGTACACAGAGTACGCAATCAGTATAAAGTAAGTCTGACATTTCTATCAAGTCATTCAAGACAGATCAGACAGTGTCACAGCAATGACACTGCCTCTAAATGTATTTTAAAAATGGTTAATATTTGCGTTATAAGGACCAAAAATCAACATTTTAAATTTGATCAAGTTAGATTTATGGGCTTATCTTGGGGCCGACTGTCAAGATTGACCAGATTTTATTGTTTCTTCTTCTTAATATGACGGAGTAGCTGCAGACAGACAGAAAAACTCTGTTAGATTCATCAGATGCCTTTAGCCAAACCACAGTATTGACCAGATGTAACTCCCGGCTTTACTACACAATTTGACAGACCAATTTATAGTTACTTTGCAGGACAATGTGCTTTTCCTCTGAGGCTGAGGCTGTGGTTAACCACAGTGATGTGTGTGTGTGTGTTTGCATGTGTGTGGAAAACTGACCAACCGAGATGCTAATCATGGAGAAGGGTTTCAGTTGATGCACATGTAACAGTACTCATCACAGTTTGCCCTTAAAACCCACAAAAACACAACTCATTAGTTTATAATTAGACTCAAATAGCCATTTTAATCTTGGTAATGACGAATTAACCTTGGGGGTGCTAGTGACCCTACCTTTGTTTGTAACACCTCAGTGCATAAGATGAATGGCGGAAGGCAGTGAAAAGAGGCTCATCGTCTCTCGCTGTTGAGTCTCTGAGCTGGAACACTTTCCTCCACAAGGAGCCGGCACGATTCTCTGTCAGCAACGGAAACATTCCTTTAAACTTCATTTAGGTTTTTTTTTTAGACTCCTTTTTTTCCCCCTCCTAGAACCGGCCGCGTTCAGTGCCTTCAAGTTCCTTCTGCGCTGAAGTCTTAATTGCTTGTGTGCACACAGACGCGGTGCTCTGAGCAGAGCAGAGAACGGCTGTAAGACTGTTCAAGGTTATTAAAATCTCCCCATGAAAGAGAGAAGCAGGGTAGAAAGAGAAGCCTGCGTTGTGGGAACTACAACATTTACTCAAATGTTTCTCAGAATAGAGCTGGTAATGGATCTTTGATGATTGTCCGAATAGCCAAGAGACCCTTGTATGAATTAAGCACTAACATTTTAATTTACAGCTTTCCTCAAAAGTAAATGTAGCTGCCAGGATAGTTCTTGCCACACGCAGTAGACAGTATATACTCAGGACCAGAGTCAGGTTGGGTGTCCAAAGTATATCTATTCCAGTTGGGTTGGTTCGGGCCTGAGGAGGGCAAATGGGAACTTTGAAGTGAAGGAAAGAAGTTTTTTTGCTCTTTTCAATCATCACTGCTTGGTAATTAGTGGTGCATCACGCAACCATGTTGAGTTCATTCTCTCTCTCTATTGGGGTCTGTTTGGGTCAATTGCATTTTGGACTTGGGTCATTATTCTCAGGTCTCTTTGTTAGTAATATATGCGTGTAGGTTTGAGTTTCCCACAGATCCATTTGAGAAGATTTCTACTGAAAGACACTGAGTTTATATATCAAAGCTACCATCTGTAGAATTAGAAGATTTACAACTTTGGTGCCCTCCTAGTTTCAAAGTCTACCTCGAACGAGGACACTGAGAATTGGTGGAGTCTATATGTTTGTTTTTTTGCAAGATGTTAACATGAATCATTTAAAAATGATTTAAATAAGGATAAGAACAAGCAGATAGATTTACTTGGTTGAATAATTACTGATAAAGCAACAGTGACAGACATCTTTGCTTGACATTTCTGCACACCCTGTCTGGAACTTTTACTCTTCCAGCCTGAGAGCACCATCAGCCACCCTGTTAATGCAGACAAAAGTATGTGGGTGGGGGGGCACATTTTCTCCTGACCACCCATCATTCACGTGTCACAAACCTTTGGGACTCCATGCATTACAGCGACGGCCGTGCTCTCCACAGGGGCCAGGGGCCGGCCACCGATCGATGGCGGTGATCAGAGAGGGAAATTACACTCATAACTTATTCAATGGCCCACAGGTACAACAACGACGTGAAGCACATAAAGATCCTGACCAAGGAGGGCTGCTTCCACATCGCAGAAAACAAGAAGTTCAGGAGCATATTAGTGAGTCTTTTCAGCCTGTTTTTTTTTTTTTTAATTCCACCACTGCAATTCATAAATAAATCATTGTGCTCGCTTAATGAAGTGTCAGAACTTGAATTTTATTTTAGCAGCGTGCACAAAAATAGCCATGATTAGAGATGTGTTTATACTGGCCTTAGGCCTTCAGCATTATAGATAAGTGCAGCGCATATTGGAAAGGTTCACCAGTTTTATTTATGCCAGTACCGTATTTTCTGTATCTCAGGTTTTTCAGCGTATTTGAATACCGGTGTGTGTCAAAACAGTATTTTAATTTAATTTTACAAACTGATTTTTAAGACAAATGTGACATGTAGTTAACACAAATGCAAATTACTGCACATCTATTAGTTTACTTATTCATATATGTGTTTGTGTGTATGTGTCCAGGAGCTGATTGAGTACTACAAACACCACTCCCTGAGAGAAGGTTTTAGGAGTCTGGACACCACACTGCAGTTTCCTTACCGGGAACCAGAGAATGCTGCTATGCACCGCCTCAACCGGACGGGTAGCAACAGTGAGTAAACCTGAGGAGTCACTAAGAATAGAAAGAATCCACAACTCAGACACTAAACTCTTTTATACAGTAATGGTAACAGCTTTATAATGTTTCTGGACAATGTCAGTCTCAAATGATATATTCCTTCAAATTAAAAGACCACAACTGCAATTCTGCAGCTTAATAGTTCAATCTATCCCATACTGTATTTGTAGCTGATGATACATAGCGCTTCACATAGTATATAGCAATGACCTTTAACATGAAGGAGAGATAACAGTGGAACAGAAGTTAAATTACAAACAGGGTGACCATTAATGAAATTATTATTAATGGTGGCCTTTAAAGGAACCCTGTGGAGTTTTTGACCACTAGCAGCGCTATGGAGTTTCTATCTCATGTGCATGTTTGCAAACAAACAACTTCATTTTTATATTCAGATGGTACCTTTAAGTTTCTGACCTCATGGCTAAGGCTGAAACAAAATTTTATATACCACATAAAACATAGAAAAATGCCCATCACAATTTCTCAGAACCCAAGGCGACGTCTTAGTATTATTTATTTGTGTCCAACAGTCCAAAAGATATTTACTTTTCTATAATTTAAACAAGAGAACAACAGCAAATTATGACATGTAAGAAGCTGGAAGCAGCCAGTATTTGCCATTTTTGCTTGATGATCAAAATAGTTCCAGATTAAGTTTCTGTTGACTGACTAATCAATGAATAGACTAATCGTTTCAGCTCTAGCCATGACATTCTAAACCAGACATTTGACAGTCATACTAATCAGCTTAGTAGAGCAGCCTGCGTGATCTGACACTCTGCTGATCATTAATGCTCCTTTCATTCTTAATAGTTTTTGTTTCCTGCAACATGCTGCTGTTACTGGCTCTGCTGATTTCTTAACCACTACCCCAGCTGCCTGTTCTGTTTTCTTATCTATCATCCTTCCCACACAGCTTTAATTCACATGGGACCATCTTCACATCCTTAAAAGAGATATGTAGCTATTCGCTGTTAAAAACAGTCCAGTCTCCTTCGATGTTAATTGTTTTTGACTTGAACTGTCAAACGGTGGTTGGAGAATCCACTAAGCATGTTATTAGATTTGATAATGTTCTCTGGACATTTAGTGAACATCAAATCAATTTGAGTTTCAGGGGAGGGAGATAATCTAACCTTCAACAACTTAACCAAGGTAAAGAGCTTTTATAATCTGAGTTACAGTCTAATCTTATTTATTTTCTGGATGTTGTAGGAAATATGATATATATATATATATATATATATATATATATATATATATATATATGGAAATACATATGAATATCCAACCGTTTTTTAGTGTGGGTAATGGGGAAATTATTACAATGAGTTATTGTTTGAAGTTTTTAAAGTGTATGGCAACCTCCTCAACTCACCCTCTTCTTCCTGACATCCCTAAGTCTTAGACACTGGACCTTTAACTACAGTAAGTGATAATCACAGACTGGTTTAAATGAAGTGTTACTGAACCATCAATCATCAGTCAGTTTACTACATGAGTGCTGGAGTAATTTGTGACTTTGAAAACGGAACAGCGTCAGAAGAAGTTGTCAGCAAACTTTGTTCTTCTGGATGTTATGGTGTGTGCCGTCTGGCAGTTGTTGAGGTGAAGATTTGAGCTGTGTGATATGTTTTTTTATTTGTGTAAGAATGAGCTGTGTGTTCTGTTATGAACAAACCTGTCAACACCTCAAGACAAAGCAGCTGTTGTCACCAACACTTTCTGAGGAGCAGCACTGTACCGGAATGTAGCACACTGATGATTATTCATGCATGCAGCTGCCTTTCCTTCTTAACTGTGTGACTTTGTCAGTCATTACCCTAACTAACCTGATTCCTCCTCAACATTCAGGTGTTCCAGTGAGATGTTTTTCGCTTCTGACTCTGAAGTTAACAGGTGTGGGGTGTGTTACTTTGAACAGAGATTTTAATGAGAAGATATTTGGGTTTGAAGTGAAGCAACAGATGATATAGCAGTGCATTGTCAAACTGCCAACTCAAGAGTGAATATACAGACATTTCTGTAACAAAAACTTTTTCTAGTGTAATTTGATAATGAAACGTTTAAATGGTAGAAAGACTAGGGAGTAAGGGGAGGGAGCAAAACTGATGTAAAACATCCATGTTCACCCCACACAAGCTAAATGTTTCCAGCAGTGCAAGAAGAAAAGGTATTAAACAGTGTGTGAGCCGGGCAAAGCATCATTGCCCATCAGTTGGCTAATGGAAAATGTATGACTTCAGAGGGAAAATGAGATTTCATCTGAACCCTGTATGCCACTGCGTGCAATGGGGAAAAAAAAGGCTTGATGACGATCATGTTCCAAGTGGGAGAGATGTGAACAGATTGTACTGAGCTGTTTGGTTGTTCTAGACGGGGCCTGTTGTTCAAACTCTGTTTCAAATCACAAGTCGAGACAGCTTCAATCCAAATTTGTTTTGTTCCGGTGTGGTCTTCAGTGGTGTAGGCAGCCTCCTCCTGGTGTACAGACTTCATTTTCTCTCTTTTACTTTTAAATGACTCTTTTGTTTTGATTTCCATCTTCCTCGAGCACTGCTGGAAGACTGCTAATTAATGTTCACGCTTGTTTTTTTGTTTTTTTGGACAGCTTTGCAGAAGGCAAAACTGATTGATTGATAGTTGTTTACCTACAACTACAATAGCAACAATACCAGTGTTAACCCAAAATATGAATTAATATGTGTCCGTGGAACAAACTCAGCTGGCAGCGTGTGTGGGACTCTGGGCTGCTGATTGGATTTTCACTCATCTTCACTCTCTCGTGAAATGATACAATGCATGTGTATGTGCGTACTCCTGGCATTAGTCCCCTCTATTAGTCAACCGGCTTACATTGTATATTCCGGTGTGGTCCACAAATCAGATTTTGCAAAAATGAAGCATGTAAAATGCAGCTGGTGTTTTGGCGGCTGTTTGAAGTGGAGGGCGATCCCTCTTCATATAGCTCGTACCTAGACACCATTAGGGGTAGCTGAGCTGTCTCTCAGTGCGCTGATTAGTATTCATTTTAAAAACCACTGGAGCTCTGCTCTCCTTACAGCATATCAATAACCCAGGCCAGTTAACTTGCCAGCAGTATTGTTGGAAGCGGCGCATTTGTCTTGAAGTTTGGGCATTTATCTGCCATTGCAGGGATTAAATTGTCTATTCCCAGTGGCAGAAATGTGGGCTTCTGTGCAGGCACGGGTTTAGAAACCTTTAAATTGGGTAGATTCGTTCAGAGTTTTGAAAAGGGAACCACAGTTTTGTGTCTCTTTGTAGTTATTTTGTGTGTCTTTGTAGTTATTTTGTGTCTCTTTGTTGTTGTTTTGTGTCTCTTTGTTGTTGTTTTGTGCCTCTTTGTAGTTATTTTGTGTCTCTTTGTAGTTGTTTTGTGTCTCTTTGTTGTTGTTTTGTGCCTCTTTGTAGTTATTTTGTGTCTCTTTGTAGTTGTTTTGGGTCTCTTTGTAGTTGTTTTGGGTCTGTTTGGTTGTATTGATTGGTGCTTTGCTTTGTGTTTCTTTGTATCCATTTTATCTCTATTTGGCTGTTTGGCTTCCTTTTGTAGCTGTTGTTTGAAAAAAAATCATTACACTTCAATGATGCACAGAAGTAGACGTGGCTGTGTAGCTAGTGTGAACATCTGTCTACATATAAAGAGGTTTTCATTGTCCGGATAGTACAGATAGTTCCTACATCAGGAATAGTGTTGTTCACCCCAGTTAAACTTTTCTGGACAAAATCATTCATTGGCATCCATTTAGCTAACTACTTTTATTGAATTCGAAACTTTATAGCCTGTTTTTGTGGCACAGCTTTGTGGCATCAGCATTTCCTCCTGACTGAACTCTTGCCATGCTTGCTATGTTGACACTCCAAAATAACCCAGTAGACTAAATGTATCTATACAGACTAAGGTACTAATACTTTCAGGGTTAGAGGTTCTATTCCCCAAAGAAATACACTAACACTGCCAACTCTAAGACATTGTTGGAATCGGATCAATGCCTGTAGCTTTTTTCTCTGCCAGTAGAAATACTGGAAGACAGGTAGAAATACAATGCAGCAGGCCTCTGGTGAGTTATTTCTCAAGTTGTTTGTAAGATAAAAGCACAGTTAGTCTTTCTAAAGTAAATCTGCACTGCGGACATTGTGAGCTTGAGAAAGGAAACGTAAAGAAACAATTAGGATACCACAGGAAAGTACTACAATAGCAGAATGAGAAACGAAGCATATCGTTGTCTGATAAGCTATCAAGTCAAGCGTGTCTGACAGAGGAAATTTGTGAAGGAGCTGTGTCTCTGTAGTTGTGACTGTATTACAGCTGGGTGACTGTCTTTATAAATATGCAAATAGAAATCTATTCCCTATGCTGTAATTGTGAGTACATTGCATGTTTCTTCCAATTAAATGAACAAGTGAAGACAATGGTCCCCATTAATGATGCAGACATCCTTTTAGCAAACTAGAAACAAGACGTGTCATCACTTTATATTTCAACAAAGTCTTCTCAGTGCTGTTTTGTTTTGGACCTTGGATGTTTGACCTTTAATGCAATCAAGACGATCTTTCAATTCAGTTTTTAATGTGTAGCTCTATTAAATACAACCATTAAGAGTTTAGACCAGATCAACACTAGGATCACTCGTGCTTGAGTTAAAACTTTAGATATCTAATTACAGAGCCCACATTGGGTCCAACTAAATGCAAATAAATGAACCATCCACGAAAGAACTGGTACCAGTGGCTGGAGCTCCTCCTCTGCCAGTTGTCATTTATTTTTTATCAAACTGCAATGGTATTCTTTATACCTCTGAAAAGAAAAAAGGCTCAAAGTGGAGATTTTTAAAACATGTTTTATTATTTTTTTCCTTTCCTTCTCTCTCCTTCTACCATCCTACCCCCATCCCTGCCCTCTCCCCTCTCACATCTCTCTGCTCCCTGCCTGGCCTGCCCTGCCATAGCCCCATTTCTCTGCGGCCTCTCTTTTGTATCTCCTGCCGGCTACAGCTTTGTACCTCCTTCCTCTGCTCCCTTCTGGTCAGGTACAGGTATCGCTTTTCTCCCTCTGACTGTCTCTCTAACACTGGATTTCTCTCTCTTCCCTTTCATGTTGTAGGCTGCTTAGCATGCTGGCTGTAGCTCAGTGCATTCACATCATCGCCTGGATCTCTGCCTTAACATCCACCATCTCACTTCCCACTGCACCACTTCACCTCTTCCATAGTTGTGTGCACACACGTCATCCTGTGTGGAGAATAGGGACTATTTGTTTTAGTAATGCACGTATACGCTGTATGTGCACTGTATGTGTGTGCACTTTTGCATGGAAATATCAGAGTGTGAGGCAGAAACTGTTGAGAAAGAAGTTGTTTTTGAAGTGTTTTCTGAGGCGTATGTGGCTGTGTGTTTACTTGTGTGTGTGTCTGTCTGTCAAAGTAAAGGTGGACGTGTCTAAATACACAGAGCTCCTGTATATTAGATATTCTATCCCCACGGCCAGGTTGTAGAGGTCTGACATTCCATTTCCACCTGTCAGCTTAGCCCAGTCCGACCCACCAGTCAGTGTCTGGAGAAAGTAGAAAAAGTCGGCAGGGTGGGATGGAGCTGTGGTAACTAGCTAACCTTCTCCACGGCTGTCTCTCATACTATGGTCTCCTCGACAGGATGTCTAGTCGCACACACACACACCCAGCTGTCAGAACACTCCAGCAGGACTTTCTCAACTAAAGCGATGCAATACATAACTACAAGTACTTGCTGGGCCGTACTTTTCTTTTTTAGTTTGGTGCCTGTAAAATAAATCACAAGTACTGGTAGAAGAGACAAATAGGTTAGCTGATTCAACTCTTTATGTTGTTTATCAGGTCACCTGCAAAACTTATGAGTGACAGCTAATTAATACCTGCATACATCATTTCTGACTTACCATTACATTTTTTTTTCTGGTTTTGTCCCTCAGCCTTTAGTTGTGACCAGATAAATTAGGTTGCTAAACTTCAGTGATTTAAAATTAAGCAACAATCAGTTTATTTATTTATTACTTTATGGGCATAGAAAATACTACAGCTCCCATGAAAAATGACATGCAGGGCAGTGTGAGTAATTAAATATCATCATAAGTTTTTGATGTTTTTAGACAAACATGTCTGAGTCAGCCATGACCCCTTGCTCATTGACTCACCTCTTCTGTCAAGCTTTGACATTTGGCTCTAGAGTTTATGGGAATTGTTGTCTATTAAAATAATAAAAACAATCAACATTATTAGAACATAAAAATAAAGCTCTATTGTCATTTTCTAAACATATGAAGCAATTGCGACATACTGTTGAGAAAAGCTTTGTACCAAGGATGGATGTTTAGTTGTTAGCATAGTTACAAATGTCAATATGATTTTAGATTAGATTTTCTTACTTCCAGTTTCACTTCAGCTCTCTACTAGGAGAGAGACAGAGAGGTGAGACTCCAGGCTTTACTGGCCAAATGAAAAAAATATCACCCATCTCTATCTGTGTGTTTATGTGTGTGTACATGTGTGTATGTGTCGACACTGAAACAGATTTCTTCACACACAACTTCTTGAGCCTTGAATGAACTGAACTTAATATTTTTTTTTTTTTAACACCCAGCCCTCTTTCTCTCTCTGTCTAGTGTTAACGCCAAAAGTGATTGGCGTGGCGATCGCGCGGTACGACTTCAGCTCACGTGACACCCGCGAGCTCTCGCTGCAGGAGGGTGACGTGGTGAAGATCTACACAAAGTCGGGAGCCAACGGCTGGTGGAGGGGCGAGGTCAACGGCAGGGTAAGTGGCAGCCTTAAGATGCCAATAAAACACAGTCTGCCCACCAACACAAATGTGGAAAATAATCTTTTCAAGGGCTGATATTGGCTTCTTCTCCTTTCTTAAAAACCCTGAAAAAATTTGTTGGGTGAAATATTGCTGCGCCCTTTTTCATTAGTTTTCATTGGGCACAATGATAAACCTGTGATATATGTAGCTTTGCTCTGCATTCATGTTTACATTTAATCAACGCAGGAAAGTTTCAGAACTTTCATTAGCTGTGTTTACTCAGAAACCAGTTGTGCTTCTTCCTCCTGGATGTTACATTCTGAAATCCAATTGTAGGTGGTGCTAAAAATGGGATTTTTAAGAAATAGAGATTTGACTTCACTTGTCTACAGGTGCCTGGGAGAGACTGCCCAGATTTAGTGGGTTTTCTCTTTAGTTTGTCATGTACACATTTCCAACATTATGATTTCCACACATCATCACTTGGAAGAGTTCATTTGCTGTTCTTGTATGTCTTAAATGCATAAATGTTCTCATCCAATACCAAGAGTGCTTCATAATCAGGCATGCAGCTTGGTTCTAAATGCAGAGAAATATGTGTACTGACTCCCACGCACATACACATTTTAGCTTCCTGGAGACTGTTAGACTGAGTTACAAATTCAGTCTGTGTGTGTATGTATGTGTGTTAGTGTGTGTGCTGCAAACCTCAGTCTGTGTGCAGTCTGTGTTTTGTGAACAGCTGTGGTAAATGAAGAAGCGTTTCTCTTTTACTCAGCCTGATGTGTGTGTTTATGCTGCTCTGGTGAAAACTAAACACTGTCTGTAGAGAGCTGTTAGAGTCTCTTTAGAGCCTTCAACCAGTAACAACAATCTGTACTTCTGGAAAAATAAATAATTAAAAAACAAAGCTGGCTGAATCTGTCAATGGAAAAACACTGTATAGATCATACCACTATATCCTTTACAAGCTATCAGTTATCCAAAACAATTTTTAATATATTTGCAGTGATGCCATAATGCTTTGTTTTAATATCTTTAGTTTTGATTCTTTTCATATTTTAATTCATTTATTTAGTTTAAAATTGAGCTCTCTGACACTTTAAAACTGTTTCAGTCGTACAAAATGACATTACATTATATTTATCATTCAAAACATTCACCAATAACTGGCATGATTCAATATTTTGTCACACATTTAGTCAAACTTCATATGTTTAATAAAGATTTTAGCTCAGGTACCATGTTAAGATGTGCAAATAGGTTAGAACAAAATGTTCCAACAACAAAACTTACAATATGAATGTAGTCATGTAAAAAAAGTTAATCAACTTGCTCAAATTTTGTGTTGAAAAAGGAGCTGTTGGTGATCATTTTGTTTGGAAAGCCATGTAATATATTAATGTTAAAACATTAGCTATAAATGGCTGAATTTAATTTTAGTCTCACAATTCTGATGCCTTTAGTAGTGCCAGCAGTAGCATAATAACATGTACTAGACATTATTCTCTCATTAGAAAATCTCTCCTACACACATTATACAGATCTTCACTGTGGAATGCTGAAATGCATTCTGGTAAATGTAGGAAATCATTATCTGAAGTCGAAGAAGGAAGGAGGAGAGGAGTGAACTGATCAGTCAACTCCTTTGTGATTACTTATTCCCCTTTCTCCCCCCTTCAGGTCGGCTGGTTCCCATCCACATACGTAGAGGAGGGTGAGGAGTGAAAGGTCCAAAACGGGAAGAAGAGTAAGAAAAAAGAGGAAGCTGTGGAGTAAGCAAACCGAGCGCACAACAGTAACAAAAGACAGTGAGCTTATTCTGCACTGCTGCTTGCTCCAGCGTTACTTTTCAGAGCGAAGCAGACGGCTTCACTCTCCTCGATGGAGTCCTGTTGCCTACATCCCAGAGGCCTTTGGGAGAGACGAGGGCTACAGTACATTGCAGACGCAAAGATGGCCCCATCATTTCTGGTTGACTCTGAACGGCTAAGTGACTCCACCAGCTAGCAGCTTGCCTGTCAGCGGGGCACAAGCCCTCGCCAGTCGCCCCCCTCCTCCCTCCATAACTTTGTCCGTCCATCCATAATTCACCCTTCGCTCCCTTCCTCTCTCTGCCCCAGCCAGCCGCAGCCCCCAACTCCCACCTGTTTCTGCTTGCCAAGTCGTCCGTCGCCAATCTGTCAAAAGTGGATACTCAAATGCCACTCTTCCATAAAAAGGGTTCATCCATCTATCCATCCAACCATCCATCCATCCATCCATCCTTCCAACCCCTGTGGGAATAGTCATCTGAGCTGGAAAAGACCCACACTGTAAAGTTTTTTCCTTCCTTTCATTCCCTCCTCACTCTGAAAGGATTTCAGTCAGTCTTGACCTTGCCTGTGTGTTTCTTCCACTAATGCAGGTGGTTATTGATGACTTGATGACCCAGATTCACACACACACACACACACACACACACACACACATACACATCACCCACCTCTCCTCCCCTTCAGATTATGATCGCACACGCACTCTTACAGGAGATGTAAGAGGAGGGATGGCGTCGGATAGCATTGCTGCACAGTGCCAGCAATTGATCGCTGTTGTTCCTGTTTTCCTCCCACCTCCTACATTCTTTATCTCCAGCCGAGCCTCTCATGTTTTCAGTTGTCTTGGCCGTTAGCGATCCTCTGCTCTTATCGGTGGCAGCTCTGTCGACAGGAGCACATTCGCCGAGGCTTTATCTTATTGGAGGCATTAGCGGCTTGTCGGGGAACAAGCCACACTACCAAGAAGCCACCTGTCCCCGAACATAAGAAAGAAAAGCAGATGAAACACAAACACTGCCCAACTTTGTTCGTCTTTTTATCCCTTTTATTTTTCTCTTTTATCTTCTTTCAGCTTGTCTTGAAAGTTTTTTTTCACTTTCATCAGCTCCAGATGCAGTTTGATTGATAGCATTCTTGCAATGGGATGACATCTACCCAGATTTTTACACAGATGTGTATGCATCACATTGTTTTATCGTCTTCCTAGGTGTTAGTGGAGACTTAGCATCTTTTACTATAATTTCTATTTTTGCGTCTTTCACACTCAAGAATACAATTTGTGCAGAAACACTTGCACACTTGCAATTTAGGGCATTGGTTTTAGCAAGAAAAGCATCAAATTTAAACACTTCAATCCAAAAGATATCAGCTTCCCACCGCGTGTTTGTTCCTGCTAATTGTCCTCCCTCTTCTTACACCCTCTCCTTTCCTGTGTTCCAGCCTCACGCCCTGTATACATTATGCACACTGTCTCCTTAATCCACAGTGAAAGAGGATTTTCCCACATTTGCGGGAATAAATACCTTTACAGCAAAACACACTCTTAATGTTAACACACACACGCACCACTATATAGTCAGACAGAATAAGACGGCAGTGTACACAGATCCGAAGCAGTGATCAACTTATGTCTGGAGGTGAGGCCAAAAACTCCCCCCCAGCTGGCTTTGTGCAGCGACGTTTTAATCTCAGCCAGCATGTTGATTCTGTCTTCAGTTTCTTTGCTGTTAAACAAACTACAAACCATTCTTCTTTGTTGAAAATATGTACATATTGACGTTTTTATTTAATTCATGGTTGGTTGATTTCTGTTCGCACACAATGTGCAGAAAGCAGGCAAACATCCTGTAAGTCTCAGTCACTCATTCAAACACAGCTTTCCAAATGTCAGGCATGCATTTCTCTGAAGAACTTTGAACTAGCCCTTTAATATCTTCAGTTTGAAGTTGTTCTTTGGCTACATTTCCTTCCTCCTCACTCCTCAAATACAGACTTTCACACACTTACACACACCTCCGCATGACATTTTAAAAACCATCCATCTCTTTTCTGTTAAGGGAAACTATTTATGTAACATGCTATGTACATAAAGTAAAATAGTATCTGTCAGTGAAACACACATTGAGGTAGTCTACTAAGAGGCAGCATTCTCTAGTTGACAGTTTAAGTGAAAGAAGTGTCGAATACTGAGTCTGACATTGAATAATGTCAGAACTTTCAGAGCTGATATCGAAGTTTAACCGCTTGAGATCAAGAAAGTGTGGGTAACTAGCGGATCATGCCTCTGGTAACAGCCCTCAGGGCATTGCTTTCATTCAAAGCTATCATCCCCATGTCTTGTCTCCATTGTGTCCATGCCAGGGGGTATTGTATCAGAAATCTACTTTGTGAATCTAAGTGAGAATTTATTGTAAAGATATGCTTTTGTATGCGCTTAATGGAGCCATTATGTTTGAAATTCACTAACAACCCCCTGCCAGCCCTGTCACTCCACACCATTATGACACGTGTGACAAAGAGCTTTTTGTTCTCAGTCGTATTGTTTAACCACTGCACTGAAAAACAATGTGTCAGATGGGTCATATTAATGTATTTTTGCATGACATCTCCCTTTTTTTTTTCAACATCAACAGTGTCATTAAGTGACCACTAGATGGAAGCATCCTAAACACATCTCTTCCTCTCTGAGCAGTCACCTTCAACTTACTAAAGTTTGGAGATGACATCATCTGATTAGGCAAACAATATTTAAAGAAGCAATTAGCATGAGGCTCAGACTTGCTGCTGTGAGTGAGAGGGAATCAGACAAATGATGAAAAACAGACAAAAATCAAGTTTTATAGAGGTGAAGAAGTGAACGGGCAGGTAGATGACAGATGCAATGTGTTTAAAAGTATTTAGAAAATAAGTTTTATTGTAAAGTTTCTCCAACTTCAGATCAGATTTCCTGAATTTCTTTCTACATTTTCTGATATTATAAAAAAAACCTTCATGTCCAGTAGGAACACTGAGGATGATATTTCTCCTCCCCTCCTGCTTCCTGAAAAGTCTGCAGTCTCTGAACAACCAAACATTAAATTCATAACATCTTTAGGAAATCTGTGGTGCGACAGCGGCACAAATGCGATCCAGCACAAGCTTCTCTCTGGTCTCAGTGGAGAAGTGGAGAAGGCGTAGTAGGCTTCTCTAATCGCAGACTCCGGTAATCCACTCCCGCACTCCTCCTCCGCCCAGATGAACTCTGACAGCGGGGCCATTTACAACTGCAGGCCTTCCTCCCCTCCCCGAGTGCGCTTCCAGATTTTGTGTGCGCGGGAGGGACGGGAGGAAGGCTCAAGGGTATCTGTGATCTAATCATTACACCATCTCCTCACCCCAGCGACCCCGCTGCATCCATCTCTCTGTCGGCTCCCCTCTCTCTCGCTCTGCCTCACCTTGTCACTTCCCTTCTCTCTTTCTCTCTCTCTCTTTCCCCATCTATCTTTCATCCAATCTCTGTCTTCTCGGTTTCTCTCTGTATTCTGTCCCTCACCCCGATGCTCTGTGGGCTGTAACCGCTGTATGTTGGCGGGAGGAGAACAGAGGATTCAGTATTATCAGGAGAGGAGGGAGAGAGGCGGTCTGATTCTCTATAAACAACCTCAGCAAGATGAGGACTAGTGTAATTTTACCACAAATGAATAGACTGAGAGAAACGATGCCAATTAGGGAGAGAATTAGTATTGGCTCTCACACTGTCATCTCTTCATATACAGTGTGTGCATAGATTATGTCCTTATGCGTAGGAACACACTGTACGTGCGGAAATACATTTTGAAAGGATTCAGGACCGGGCATGTCTTAACCCAGCAGGGGAAGGATACAATCTCCTGAACCAACACATAAGGACGATTGTGTAGTAACCCGAACAGAAACGTAATATCCACCTGTACATGAAGAAAAATATGTCCGAATAATAACACTTCTTCCTTTCTGGGCTGAAAATCCATTTTTGATCCAGGAAATCATTCACAAATCATCTCCCCACCCCGTCTGTGTCAGTGCTCAGTCTTGACTGAAGTTTGCATTCATTGTGTCCATGTACTGTTAACCCTACGAAGCCAAAGATGTATGCTGTACTTCCTGTACACTCAATGTTATGTCTCATAACCACGGTACCCGACCGCTGTGGCCTAACTCTATAACTGTGCAATCTCGACTGTGTAGCATTACTGTGTATTGTTGCTGTATCATACTGTAAAATATGTACATAGCACATAAATAAAGATATACATTGCTTCTTCTAATGTGTTGTTGTGTAATATCATGCACTGTAGCTGATTTTATAATAAAAGTAAATTATAACATTATATATTATAGATCATTCTAGGAATCTTTACTGAAAAACAAACATACAGGAGACTGTGTACATTATGTACAGTCTTTTTTTAAATGAGATGAGATATCATCATCATTATTTAAGGTTAAGCAACAGGATCTGTTGGCAAGTAGTTTTAAGTTCAGACATTCAAACCTTCAGTGGTGGTGTAAATAAGTAGATTTGCTTAATGTGAGGTACATGTAATGGAGTAACAGCTATACGCTGAATAATAACTCTGTATTGTAACTTTAAATGTATGCAAGTGTGTAACACTAACATTTAGTGTTCGTGCACATCACATTTGGACCATAATTGGCTTCCAAACTAGCCAATTTGGAAGCCAATCACATCACAGAATCATCTTACATGTGCATGTTTTGAACTTAAAGTGAGCACAGAGAAACTTTCCTCCTGCAGCAAATGAATGTGAAAAGAAACTGCCCATACATCATGCATCAAAGTGAAGAGAAGTGAAACACATTTTATATTAAAATAGATGAGTCATTTACAAACATAAAGGCATTGCACTTCATAATGAATGGCCCAACAGGAAGTTAGGTAGTTAACAATAGCTACATTTCTAACTGATACAACATAAATGTATTAAAGTATCTGTAATACTAATCTAGTAATATCATGTATAACAATAATAATGACTTCTAAATAAGATTTTGCATGCAGGACCTTTACTTGAAAAGCAATATTTCTGTGTGCTATGAGCACTTGAACTCCAGTCATCTGAATACTTCTTCAGCCACTACAAACCTGACAGCAACATAAAAATATATATATTTTTTCAAACTAAATAAGATGAAGCATTCAATCAGCATTAAACCAATTTATTAAACAAGTAAGATTTAACCACATAATTTCAAACTGTTTTACAAATTAGGACAGAAGCATTTTGGGTGATGAATCACTTGGTGAGTATTTCTGAGTGCTTTGAAATGACATACTCAAATGAATTCAACTCTTTAATTTGCAGCCATTGTAGCTTTTAACAGACATTTTCAAAGTTGAAAGCGAATAATCACAACCTTTTAAATAATTCATTCTTAATATCAAAGTCTTTAATGTGCAAACAGCTGAGTGGCTAAAGGAGCAGAGAGTGTTTAGAGCTGCCAGCTCTTGCCAGTAAATCAAAAAGAAATAAGAGTGTAATTTGACCTTTCTCGTGGTCAGTCTCGTCTATGTTAGCTCTGCTTGCCCAGAAGTGACTGTCCGGCTAAAATTAGGTCTTAGTCTTTAAACTATACTAGCTCTCATTAAATGTCTGCCATGGTGTTACTGCCGTGTTTTGTTGCTGTTCCCTCCACAGGACTTAAATAACCTGCAGCCAGCGGGATGCTGTTTCTCACTAGCTTATTGGCTAATAGGTGTGAATGAATGTGGGGATAACGGTGGATCTTGTTGGCGTACTCATGCTGATAATAATGAACCAACTTAACTAAACTTCTAATTATAACCAGTTAAAATGAATGCAGAAAAGGTGAACGCTAACAGTACTGTGGGTGTGTGAAACCATGCAGTGAACAGTTGTACCAGTGTGTACAAGACGCACACCATATGTTGATGCTTACTGTAGGTTCTTCGTTAAAATGATTGTGCATGTATGTGCAGGCCTTGTGTGTGTGTGTGTGTGTGTGTGTGTGTGTGTGTGTGCTGGTGTGTGTATGTGTGTGTGTGTGTGTGTGTGCTGGTGTGTGGGTGGTGGTCTCCTTGGCCATCTGCTGCCTGGTTACCTGCCGTTGCTGAAGCTAGACTGAGGCTCGGACACCAAAAGGATGAGTGTTGTGGGCTGTTGCTGGCGCTGCAGGGGTGGGGAGAGACGCTGTACTAAATACCCATCAGGCGGGCTTCTCTTTGGCCAGGCCAGTCTGGATCCACCATCAGTCCACTTCCAGCTGAGGGTGGACTACCAGAGTGACAGATGGCTGGTGAGAGGGTGACATCAGCCTTCGTCACAGCTCTGGGAGATTGTTAAGGTCTAACTTTCTGGACTGTTGCAGTCTTCGCTGATATGAAATGGATTTTGAAGATGAGCAAAGATTTTTTCACCGAGTCCTGTGTTGAGACTGATGGAAAGAGAAGCCCTTGTGGCTGATAATATGAAAGCAGAGGTGGCTGATAGTTATCGTGAGGTTGTTCCCAGCGGTGTAGCGGTGCTTGGAGGAGTGAGTACACTCTTAATTCATGCCCCAAATTGTTTTTTAAGGCAGCTTGTCGAGCAAAGGATAAACACCCTGTGTTACAAACGCTGGCACTCTCGCATATTTAGTTCACCCAGAAATGGGCCAATAGTATTTGCACATTGTCAGTTAACTTCTGCTGCTTGACTTTACGGAGTGGGGATCATTACAAAATCAGCATTAGTCACAGGAGGTGCACATTTTGTGATAAATACTGACCCGCAGACCGGCGAGACCACTACAGTGAAGTATTCCTTATTCCTGAGTCTATCCACTCATAAAAATTGGACTATGTCATGCCTTTGTCGTCCTAGGAAATAAAAATTCAGCTCGCAGAACACTACTGAATAATGTGTAACAGCGGGGATTAAGAAATGGGAGAGAGTCCCAGGCACAGTACTTAGTGTGGAGATTCCTGAAGATTCTAGCGTCGGTTTAGTGGGTCGAATAAATGTCACTAAGTCGTGTAATAAGTAGATAGAATGCATTTAAATTTTTAGTGCTTAATTGGTCATATAACATGAAATAGGCAAGCTAGCTTGCTAGTCATAGTGTTAAATGAACTTGATCTTTTATGGGCTGCAGAACCTGAGCCGTCCTTAACCATCCAACTGTATGATTAACTAGTATGTACTGTACATATTGTGTTTCTAACATTGTACATATTTTCATGTTAAATAAAATAAAAATAAAAAAAGATACATTTTGAGATAGATTAGAAAGATTTCTCACCATCAAAGTATCTATTTCAATTTATAGCCGTGCTGAAAATCGCTGCTTTCAGAAGTTATGTTGAAATTGTGTAAAGACATATTTCCTCCAAATTACTAACAAGGAGATTTTGCATCTTGTTTTTAACTGCAACTCCACATTCATTGACAAAATTCGACCACAATAGAAAACCAACTGTTTTTTGGAAGCTGGTTTTCCTTGTCATGAAACCTGAAAATGCCTGGCAGTGAGTAAATCAGTCAAATACCTTATTAACAGCTGTCTGTCCTGATGTATTCAGTAAACGCATATTTAAATTGTACTTACATACAAAAACACTAGCGAGGACCACTGAATCGAAATGACCTGCTCTGTTGAGTGAACCTCTCTCTGGTTCAGTTAAGCACTGCAGTCATCTGTCTACTTTTCCTTCTGTCTGCCCTCTCCAAATCCTTGTATCTCATAACCTGCCATGTTCTGACTTCTTCCACTGCACTCCATATATGCCAGTCCATTTCTCACTCTGTCTCGCTCGTGCTTTCTCTGGGTTTATTGCTGTCTTTTGGGGCCATGAGGGAGCCATCATCATTGCCAGACGGTATGGCTGCTGTGTGTAAATATCAAGCAGCACTCTTTTCCCCCCTGTTTTCCTGGAGACTATCAGCACTGCATAAACACTGAGGTGCTGTCTACAGAACACACTCAGACAGCTCATCACCATAAAACACATACACACACACTTACCTATTCAAACAAACCCGCACACACACAGACACACACTCCAGTATTGGCTCTTATGGGCATCTTTCTTCACAGGTTGCAGCTACATTATTCTAGCCTTTAGTTTATTCTCATACATAGTTATGTATTCAGCATTGATTCAAGGGAATGTATACCCACTATAGCAATGTGTGCACGTTGACATGGCTTGGCATTTCTAAGAAGCCAAGTGTGTGCAGGGTGATTGTATTTATTCCAACTGGCACCAGCATGAAATGAAGGCAGACTCTAGTGCACTTTTCAGATCTGCAGTTCTCTGTTGTAGCCTATTTTTTCAGCTCACATATACAAACAAACACACCCAAGCTGTACAGAATGTGTGTCCAAACACACACACACCTAACAGATGGTGGCACAAACATTGCCTTCAGTAATAATCAGCATTATAAAACAGTTCAAAATGTATCCTTTAATTTCCTGAAAGGCTTATTCCAAGTTTTATTAAGCTACATCATTCTTAAGCTCTTGAACGCATTCTGCTCGTATCTTCTCGAGAGAGTACATACAGACTCTGTGCTTGAAAGGTGTGTTCTCCTTCCTTCAAGGTCAACAGGTATCAGCAGCAAAGTTGCTGCACAGCTGAAGCTGAGTCAGCTTAGAACCAAATAAATTTCACTGAAATACACAACGGGTTTGACAAAAGCATCTCAACAGGAGTCACATGTATGCTTGATACTTGGAGCAGTTATATTCAGTCTGTCTGAGTTAATTCTGTAAATAAATACTGGTGTGATGACACCCTGTATGTTCCACACTATTTTTTTTTTTCTCGGTGCATGAATTGAGAGAAAAAGTAGAGAAAAACTGGGAGAGTGTAGGTGTGTGTGCGTGTGTGTATATCACACTTGTGACCTAGTCATACTGTAGCTGGAAGCACTGTCTGGAAGTTCAAATATTACATAACGTAAAGTAATTATGTGGAATAATACATTTATTGCCTTTACAAAATGGTTGACGTGTGAGTAACCATGGTTACATGACAGGAAATTATCTCAAAACCATACAATAATCTTCACATTATATAAATGAGGAATAAATTATGCACCAGAAAGTACATAATTAGTAAATGCTGATACATAATGATGCATTTATGGCTGACTGTGTTTTGCTGTGTACGTTCATTAGTTAACTCTCTATACAGTATACAGTAGTAGTAGTTTGCGTCATCAGTGACAGAGTCTGCCATTTCTTGCAAATTCAAATATATTTAGAAGAGTTAGCACATTCACACATTGCATGTAATTTGTACACATGCCCATATGTCAGGTAATGATGCAACTCAGAAAAGGAGAACAGCCAGTCAGAGGCTTTTTGAATATAAATACACACTCAATCCTCATTTTTTATACACTTTAAATGATGACGCATATCACATTTATAAAGTACATTCATATTTATTCCTACAAATACTTCTCCAATACTTGTAAATACTTGACACAACCTTTTCGCCTTTATATTTTTTATTTCTCTAGCGTATTTTTATCTTCTGTGTCTAGTGCCGTTACTGCAACTAGTACTCACAAAAGGTCCGATGTGTAAGATGTAGGAGTATCTATTGGCAGGAATGGAATGATATTCATTAGAATGTTTTCATTAGTGTATAATCACCTGAAAATAAGAATAGTTGTGTTTTCGTTGTCTCAAAATGAGTCCTTTAGATCTACAGTGAGAGTGACTCCTCTCCCATGGAGTCCACCATGTTGAACTGCCATTTTTTCTACCGTAGCCCAGAACAGACAAACCAAACACTGATCTAGATATGGCCTTTTGCCTTTCATGTGAATTTCGCAGCTGGTTCTTCCTACATGTTTGAAAGAAGAGGACGAGACATGGGGGAGTATTCACTTGATTTCCAAAATTACCAAATTTGTCACGCTGAATTATTGGGAAAAAAGCACCTAGAAGTTTTCATTTCGTGAAATAGTGCAACTTTAAACACATGGTGTGCTGGATTTAAATATTTTCTTCTATATAAATGTGATATTGTTTCAAGGCACCAGTGGAACACTCAGATACATAATATATACTGTATGTGATGTTAGTTAACAATATGGAAGCAAGCTAAATTTGAAGCAGCCTTTGGGGAAATCTAAAGATAAATATTGGGAATGTAAAGTTTAAATTAAGTAAATGAACTTCGACTGCTCTTGTTTTTTCGCTCCAGTAGATTTTTAATCTCGACTTGTACTCGAGACATTGCAGCACAGCCGAGGTACTTCCACATGTCCAGGAGATCCTGGAATTCGTGCCTCCCCTGTGGATTGTAGGGGAGGCTGGAGCTCACACTGATCCACTCCAATTTGGCAGAGGAGATGAAGGAAACTATCACTCTGTATGGTAAGCTACTGTCTCAGTTACATTTCATTTGTCCCTCTGTTCCAACTGCATTAGCTCATCATGCCTTGTATTATTGAAGTGGGACTGGAAGGATTTTCCCGCATCATAAACCTTGTGTTACAGGATCTTCACTGCTACACACGACTATCATATTTCTAATTTGGCATGTTAACAGCCTGAATAATTGGTTTAGTCCTGTGCATGTGAACTGTTTTGATGTGAGGATGTATAGTTATGTGTGAGCTCAACACACTCCCCGGTACATCTCGTTTAAATGCTAGAGAAGTTTATTTTAGATGTTGCTGGGAAGCTTCACATCCATTATTTATCTGGACTGTTTGTGCAATGCATTGAAATTGCAGTTTACAGTATGTTTGTGTGCATGTGTGTTTAAAACTGGAGCACTGTACTGCCTCTCTGCGAAGGCAGAGAATAAACTAAAGGTTTCTAACCAAGTTGCAAATCTTATTTTTTCCATTTTTTTAGGCTGATTATGATAATTGTCACAGATCTTACATAAAATAATGTTTGACCAAAGTAAACGGCGCAAAAAAAAAAAAAAAAAAAAAAATCAATCTATGAACAATATGTTTTGTTTCTTCTTAGGCTTTCATGGCTTATTGAGCTAGTTTAATTAACTAAGCTAGGTAGCTTTAAAATATAGGCGTAAATGAAAAGAGAGAAATTCTATATTTTACACACTATCACCTAAGGGTGAATTTTGATCTTAAACCTTTCTTAACAGTTACAGTGAGAATAAACAACATTTTTTTCTATGTATGACTGACAGATCATATTTAATAAGTTTTGATTGTGTTTTTATCTGTTGATGTAACCTCCCTTTTCATTTCAGGTATGTGTAGATTTGTCTTTTTTGACACACTGCTGCAGCCATATTTGATTACACTTTATTTCCTTACTGCAGCTCAAAGCATATTTGTGGCTAGAGGTAGTTTAGTTAATAATATACACCCATAAAGTTCTTTATATTATGCAGACCCCCATTTCCTTCTGGGTGGCAGAGGCATGATGGAGATGTGGGAGGCAGAGCTTCTATTTTGGGGTCTTAGAGGCAAAGCAGAGAGTGAGCTCGACTCACTCTTTCCCTCCTAACCTCAACTGGCAATCGTGCCATTCGCAGTGTGCCCATTCCCCAGTGTCCCCTGAAGCACCTCCAGATGTATTCAGCTCCCATTTGTCATTCCTGGGAATGTGGTGGCGTCAGCAGTTATGTCCCAACCTCCGCTGATGGCACCACACCACCACTACGAGGAGTTTCAGCCCCGCCTGAGGTCACCCTACTCCCTTATTACAGTTTTATACCTTCAGCGTGATGGATAATGATGTTGTTGCCCTATTTAGTCTGCTGTGGAAACCACACTCACACATCAATTGCTCATTCAGTCGCATTTCATTTATGTGCTGGCTTGTTTCTCATAGATCTGTTAGCTACACTTGTGAATTTAGAATTTCTTTCTTTTTTATACTAATAACCTGTTTTCTGGTTATAAGTCGTTGGTACATGAGAACATAACTGTGAAAGTGCACAAGTGCAACTCACAGTACAAAAGGCTTCTTTCACAGCTAGCATTTTTTCTTGTCATAGGAGTACAGGTGTTACTAATAACATTAACAATGTGTCTGTTCTGTTTCCAGTACCAATACCAGGACGCTGAAACTGAAGCAGCTAAATGGAATCCAGCCATTATTTACACATTTTCTTTCCTACTTGAATGCCTAATAATCAAAATATCACACTCAATATAGCCTTATAAGTCAGTTATGTAAAGTCTTGATATGCTTTAATTTAAAGGCTGCACCATCAAGAATATAATAGCAGTGCAAGCTTCTGGCTAACTGTAGCTGGAGTTATTTAGCAACCCCTCGGTTTTTATCTATTTAATATCATCTTAAATTATAATATAATCTGAAAATGTCTATGGATCTCAGAAACTGACAAAGTAATTAGGTTAGACAAAATATATATATATAACTGTATACATTAAATCTGTTTGTCAAATTAAATAAATGAGCTTTTCCTTTAAGCTCCAATCAGTGGGTAAAAAAAAAATAGCTTAAAGTCTCTAATTTATTTTCCTTTGCCACCAACAAGCTGATCAAATAAAACTAAATTTAACTAAATTAAATTATTTTCCCTGCTCAACATTTCTCATTTTCCTTCTCACATTTCTTTTGACTTTGTGACTCGTTAGCTGAAAACACAGATAACTAAACACATTGAGCACCAGCCATTTCAGATACTTACCTCACTGTAAATTTCAGATAAAACTACACTTGCAAGTGCATCCATATACTCTGTATATTATATATTATTGCACTTAGTTGTCATTCAGCAATCTCGGAACCAATCAGCTATCATATGATGTGACAAACATTTAGCCTCTGGCTGCCTGTGACAATGTTTTGGTGCTTCTGGTGTAGCTAGCGGACATTTGGAAAACTGATATCCGGGCCCAGTTAATTAGCAACTTGACAAGAAAGACGCGTTTCTGCAAAGCTCTACAAACATATCTGCTTGTCTGCTCTCTCAAACTTTAAATAAAGCAAATACAAACCTAAATCGTTGTCAGATGGTAGCCTTTGGTTTTAAAGTTATTAATATAGCTGCTACAGAGCTAATAGGTTACAATAGCTTCTACCATTTAAGACCCTCCAGCTTTCCGAAGGGCAGCATTGTTCAAAGTTCAAAGTTGAACTCTACTATGCAGAGCATTCATGAAGATTAATTTCACCTCCTCTAACACATCCACTAAAATACTGCTGTTTTAAATCCCAGTGTGACAAAGCCATTATTCTACACAATGTCCTGACACAAATAGCTCACTACGAAAATGCTCTGAATATAAGCAGGCAGCAGAAAATGGCCAAGAGGCCCACATGTGATATACACCCAGATGGTTGGTGATTAGTTCCTAGATTCACCATCCAATACCATGAGCAAGGAGGATGACGTAAAACTTTAGAACAAAGAGCCTGAAGAGCAAAACAGTGTATGTTGGCATTCAAACATTTATTTCATCTATTGACACAAAGAAAGATAGATTTATGTCCTACATAAGTTCTCTTTCGTGCTTGGAATTAGTGGGTGAGGCGAGGGGTATTCGGTTGGTCACAACCAGAAAGTTTACTGCTACATGCCACCGAATCCGACACACTGGATCTTTGAATTTCTACCAGAATACTTTGTGTTTTGTTTAACTGATTAAATTCTGCTCACAAAAACAGATGTGATACGCACAAATGGAGTTTTTACATAATGAGGAATCTCATCAGCTGGTGAGAGAATATGTTGGAGCCTCCAGTAACTTGTTGAGCAGCTAACGGCGGCGGCCCTCTGTCACAGTTTTGACAGCTCTGCTCTGGTCCCTCGTAGCTACAACAATCACCTACGGAAACACAAAGGCCCAGCGGCAGCATACACTGATGACGATCTAATAAATTAAACTCAATTAATTACCATGTTTAGCATAATTCTGGAGTTTAACAAAGGTCTTTGTAGTAGACGTGTGCATTACAACAATTATTCATTTTGATGAGCAGGGATTATAAATGAGGCAATTAACACGCTGTCAGATTGGCAGGGAAAGAGCCTCGCCTGCTCATTCTCTGAATCCTATTTTTTTGCATGTAAACTTCAGACATGAGTGCAGTGGCGGCGGCTGGTGTCAGGCTGTCAGATGGGGAGGGCTGAGGGTCAGCTGGGTGCTGGAGTGACTGGGACAGCAGTGGACAGTTGACCCCATCAGAACACAGAGCAGCTGATTTAAAGTGGAGATGCTGTGTCCTTCCATCCTCTCAGGTTAACCTGATTTAACTCACACACACATGCACACACACACACACACACTTAGGATGTTAAGCCCCTCCTTTTTACACTTTACCACAGAGACACACAAACAGAGAAACAGAGATATACACACACACACATATACACACTTGCTGCCAGCTAGTTAAGTCCCCAGGCGAGAGCTGGGGCTGCAGAGAGGGGGAACACATTAGCCTAATAAGGGCCATCTGGTGGCCATTCATTAACTTGACCATCCTTGAAGTCCCCGACCCAAAATGTCATTTTTCACTTTGCTGAGGAATCCGTTAGGTGACAAGATGAACTTGGGCCAAATTACCAAAGATGGAAAATGTGAGTGAAAAAGGCAGACAGAGCGAGTGAGAGAGTAGAGGGATGTGAGGAGGACTTGTGGTGGTGGTGGTGGGAGAAAAGAGAGACAGAAAACAGAGAGAGGACTGACAGGGAGTGGGAGCATGAGTGAGGCCAGAAAGGGAAGTTAATTAGCTGATATTGTGTATATACTGTGGGCTGATCCGAAGCATTAGTGACACTGTGAAATGGAAAAACACATTAGCTAAGTCTTCATATCAGCATAGACACCTAGTCAACAATGGTGCCAAACATTTGAATTTTTTATTTTTCCATTCAAAAAACATCTATAATTTAAAAAGTTCCTACCTAAATGTCCACCAAGACACAGGAAGTGCTTGTGGGGACTTGCGGTGGACGGAATAATAAAGGCACCGTGACAGATACCTATGTAGTTCATCTCAGACCTTGACTGACACTCATTTACCATGATAAGTGATTCTTAAATGAGTGTACACTCACACACGTGAGCCGCAAAGCCCTCATGCAACAGGGGGTCTGCACGGGTTTAATCAAACCGTCTGATTAGATGCGCGTGCGGAGAAGCACCTTTCTGTCTCGTACCAAAACACTCCAAGGTCATATGCAAATGCTCTCACTATTTCTTACCGTCTTAAATTCTTTCAAGTGGTAATGCAAGTGATCTGTATGTTCTCTTCTTTTATCCTTGATACTCAGCAGTCAGTGCTGTTCTGTTTTTGCTCAGCAGTAACAAGAGGATAAATGTGTTTTTATTTTTTATTGCTATCTACAGTATATTCAAGGTTATTGAGAATAAAAGGAACCGTTTTAGTACAGCAGGTAATATAGTTACATATAGTTACAGTAGGACAGTTTTATAACCGTATGGACATAAACTGTTGGACATATTAACACTTATTCCTGTATGTCAACATGAGAATAACAATGCACATACTGACTTATTGACTGAGCGTTAATGTCAATACTTTGTTATTTATGTTGAGTTTCTGTAGGTGTTCTTTGTCTGGCCAAACATGTTGACCACTACTTATGACTTCTACTGGCTGCTCTCGAGTTAGTCAAAGCCCCTTGAACACTTTTTGCATTTCCTGTCACGTGACAAAGTAAAATGTGTGTGGATTTGTAGTTATTAATGTATTAAGGCATGTAATGTCTAGATAGTAATGTTCATGTAATATGGTATAAACCACCATGCTAAATACTACCGTATTACTAATAATACTGCTCACAATGACAATGATAAAATAATGATGTTTAGCAGGCGCAGTAGAATGTTCACCATGTTCATTTTCTTTGCATTTTAGCATGCTAACATTAGCTAATTAGCACTAAACACAAGTATAGCTCACGATATGCATGTCATTAGTTTTGTAGGAGTTGAAAATGAGCAGTGTGTAGTTTAGTGGCATATTTGCTGATTGTCGTTGACCTCGTCTGTCTATCATGAAGGAAAAACTATGGTAGCTGTGAAATATGAGAAAGGCCCTATGTAGAGCCAATGTTTGGTTTGTCCTTTCTGGGCTATTGTATAAACATGGCGGACTCTGTGGAAGAGGACCTACAGCATCCGTATAAAAGGCTCATTCTAAAAAAGTAACCAAACATAAAGATACTTACTTTCAGGTGATTATACAGCCCCCTAACAATTTAACTTTTGAGCTGATGGTGATGACAAATGAACAGTCAAGTGTGTCGCTTTGGCTCAAGTTAGATATGTCAGTTTTTCACATGAAGACAAACACTGCTTGAACTCTTTCATGGCTAAAATGCCTGTCAATTTATAACAAGCAGAAAGTTCAGACTTGAAAAGAGAGGTTAGTCATAATATAAGTCAAAATGTGAATATTTTGCTGAAGGGGGCTTTCCTACCAACATCATTAAACCATTCATTATTAAATATTCAGTAAGTGATTGATTATGTGGTCAGAATTTTGATGATTTCCAACACACAAGCTCACACATTGGTATATACGTGATTTCATTCTTTCTTTAAATCAGCAAACAATAAGTGTCATGTTGGTAAGCTCAGATATATTTGTATCTTCATCAGTGAAGTCGCAGCAAACCAAAGCTGTGCAGAAGACTATCGAGCAAACATGCATGCATAATTATGTCACTCACACACCTGTTTGCGTCCTTGGGGATAAGCAAAAGCAAAAAGGTATTTTCTACTGCTCAGAGACGGCTCCTTAATGAAGGTCTTCCTTGGCAACAATCTAGGTTACCGACTGAATTTGCTCATCAGTGCAAACCAGAAAGAGATTCTCAGCTGGTTGGACACGGGTTTCAGGAAACAAAAATGTCATGTATTCTCTCATTATCCCTTTTTACTCTTCATTCAAAGAAGCACTCTGGTGTCTATACTCTTGTACTGTGTCTCTAAGACAAGCTTTCAGATTTTCATATAGGGAGGGAACCATTTTACTTACTTTACTTTGATCTATTTCAGCATTATCCCACATTTGTTTCAGTACTCATGCTAGAAGTGACAAGACTTGCTCAAGGGAACTTCGATTCTAGCAGATGAAAGGCAAATAGAGAGGTTTTCGTTTACTTTCCCTTGTTGGAGCTGTGGAGCTGCCAACAAACATGCTGTGCTATCCAAACCCTGGAGGTTGCCCAGTCATCCAATTGCCAGGCCGAAGGACTTTTAGCCATATTTGTCTCTTTACCATCCAATAATGCCTTTTGTTTGATTCGCTGCCAGAGCCTTCGCTGAGATATTCCCATTAGTAGTGCTGGACCACAATACGGCTGATTATCCCATCCTTATTAAAGCTGCAGGGATGCCAGCAGTGGAGCACCCTGTATTTACAGCACCAGAGATGCTCTTTTGTTCTCACAATAAAAAGGAAAGATACAGGAACGTTGGCTAATGATGGCACAGATGACCATCTTGGCCCTCATTTGTAGTTAGCAGGCAGCATGAGGCATCACTCCTTCCCTCAGACAGTCACCCTTTTGCTTCCATCTCCCACTACATGGTGTACCTGCAGAAACATCAAAGATTACAGGAATTAGCCTGCCTCTTTGAAGGTGAACAGTGCTACAGTGATGGTAATTCTTGAACCTCCATCTCCTTTTCTTTAAAGTGAAAGATACGTCAAATAAAACATATTGCTATCTGTCAAGTGTGGCCTCATTTTTCTTTGAAACAAGCTGAGAAGACAAACAATGAGGGGATTATTATTTAGCTAGCATGATACAACATATGAAATCCATAAAGCTGTGACTGACACGTTTTCTATCAGTGACTGATCTAACACATTGAAAATCAAACATCCACTGTTGTCGTTTCACAGTGTGGTTAAAAGCTAAAAGATCCAAGTCTCACATGTCTGAAACGCTTTTTGCACATCAGACATTTTGCCACAGACATGGCACTGAATCAATTCTATTTCTGATGAGACAGCTGTCTCTGGTCCTATTAGTGCAACGCACACTCTCACACACACACACACACACAACATTGATATAACAGCCTTTAAGAACGATGATGTGAATTACTGTCAAAACAAATCTACCCTCAGTGACAATAATATGACAGAGATGACTTTCACGTACATCTTTGATTCATTTAATTAGCAACAACTAAGCAAATGATTCTCACAATGAGAGGTTTACACTTACAAAGTGTGATTAATGTGATCAAAGCAAAAAATAAAAGGAGTTGTGACTAAAAATATAAAACACAGTTCACAGGATTTTTTTTTTGGCATGTGATTTTTTCTTTGACCCTGCGTTTGTTCAGTTTATCAGTATATCAGAGTGTTGACACTGTGCTTGCACACACGCTGTTTGTCCACAGCACACACTACATCTGTGGAAAAACGGACAGTGTGTACTCAGGTTGATACTATGCACACACACCGCAGGGAAGAGCATGACACAGAAAAAACAAACAATCTTTTACTTCAAATCTCAGCACTGCTATATTCAGTCGCTTGTTTTCTGTTCTGACACCAGAACACGGCTGAGTGTAGTGTGACATGAAAGTGGTTTGCTTCATTTGCGCTCACTGTGGAAGTCCGTACGGTATCTAAATTCTAATGACACGTTTTTCAGACAGAACTGCCAGTATGTCACATAAAACAACTGTACATAAAACTATCAGTAGTGGCATCAAGAAATGTGAATAATACTCCAACACTGAGAACAACAATGGAGTTGAGATCCACATGTGTATGACACATGCATGAAAAGCTCTGTCTAAAATGACTTCTGGGCTTTTTAATGGTGCATCTTAGCCATGCTCCACCCACACAGGTGTCTCCACTTTAGCCTCCTCTTCCCCACTGTGTGGGCATGTGCAGACTGTGCTCAACTGACATCCTCCTTAGTCTCCTGTTGCATGTGTTAAGGCATCATTCTTACTGCCGTGTTGATGACTGTGAAGTCATGTTGCAGCAGTGAGCAGAGGTCCAGAATAAGTCAGAACACCTGTGAGGGCGTACAGGGCGCTGGGCACTTTTTTTTAATGAGCCACACAGGTGGCTATCGTAACTCTAATGGGGAACTACTTAGTGCAAACCTAAATCCTGAATCAATATATAATCAAGAATGTTTAAAGGCCCACTGAACTAAACATTCATTCTTCTAAGAAATCAGTTTATGAATGACCATTTTTACTATTTTTTACTTAGTGATATAATTATCAGAAACAGAGAAAGAAAATGAAAGCAACATTAGTTAAAGTATGTAAGATTTAGGTGGCTCCCAGAATTTGGGATATATTATTGATAAGAGTGTTTTAAATAGTGTATAATCACCTGAAAATAAGAATTAATAAATTTTTATTACCTTAAAATGAGGCTTTTATGTCTATAAATGTCACAGGTTCTCTTCCACTAGCAAGAAAAAAAAACTAGCAAGTCAACAACTTTGCTAACAGCCTGCAGTCTTTTATTTTACGAGGCAATGACTTAACGCCAGTCAGAGATGTACTTTTGTCCATGGGATCCTCCTCCTTTGTCCCAGGCCTGAAAACCTCCTTCTCTCGGCAGTCTGAGGATCATTTGCTAGTGGTGTAAATACAAACAATTGCCCTGTGCTTTGATCAACCAAGCCCATTCAGCATGGATTGAGCCAACTAGCTTAGTGGTGAACTCACTTTAACAAGGCTTTCCATCCATCAGGTAACTCTGTAAATCACAGAGTTGAGGCAGGGCAGCCAGAGGACATCAGAGGGAAAGCATATGATCCCGTTCCACTAAAATAGTTTGTAGTGTGTGACTTTGTGCCATAAAGCTTTCCACACTTCTTCCAACCCAGACCCAAAACTTGCAAGAACAGGTGAGTCTTATGGCGGTGAACCATTCACCCTACTAATAGTCAGAGTAGCATCAAAATGACAATGTGAAGTTAAGCTGTTATTTTAAGGTTGAAAAGTGTTTTATTTTTTAATATTTTATTTTTTTATTTAATGTTTTATTTACTTTTCTGCAGTGATAGCACCACCTGCATTCATTTTGTCCAGGCAATGTGATTGTAATGTTGATACCGATTTGTTTACTGCGGTATCTGTGTAGTAAAAATAGTCATTATATCACTTCAATAGGCCTGTTTCACAGAAGACATGTTGACTCGTTTAAAAAACACAGGTGTAAATCAGAGAATTAATTATGGCTGAATTATATTTAGCTGCTTCAGTTTCAGGTTGCTGTGGTATTGTGAACGCAGGTTCACTGTTACATTGTCGCTGGAACACAAACAGGACTGTTTGAGATGAATCAGGTTTGTGCAGAATCAATTATAATTTGATTTCTACCCAACTTGATCATGATTTGCTCTGACTTCATGCCAACAAAAGCAGTGATAATCTCACAAGGCCGCCGCAGCAATTATTGGAGCCACGTACCACAGTTCCTCTCCACCGAATGCAAACCTTTAAGGCATGATGGGATATGCTGGGCTCTCCTCCTATATATAAATGTCCCCATGAGAATTCTAGCCTATCTAATTGGATCTAACAGGATGTAAATATTTCTTTGACTTCCTGTCGAGACTGTGAAGGCTGTTGGAGACTGTCCGTCTTGACTGCAGCATCCTGTCACTGCTCCCTGCTGCTCCTGCCGCCTGCTCTCGTCCGTTTTCCAGGCAGAACTAACATCTGCTGTGAAAAAGCCTATTAAGAGTTGCAGGAATACAGTGTTATTTCATTCAAAACCATGTCACAGGATTGTCATCTTTCATTTCCATAATCTATGAATGTGTGGAGTAATAATCACTCTTATCTCTGACAATTTAAGATGTCTTAATTTATATTTATGCCCATTAATGACGAAATATCTTAGTTGTAGATAAATTAAAGACAACCTTGTCCTTGTCTTGTCTTAGATTTTTTTTATGGTTTTGCCCATTTAGTAAAGATTGCAGGAACTCACTATTCAGACATAATTAGAGTTATATGTGAGAAATCATAGAATACTGTTTAATACAAAATATCACAAAAATCGTGGTCTTTTTGTAACGTCTACAGAGAGGATTAAACATCCCATATCAGGATCACTCTTTGAAAACAACCAATATTTATTTACCACTTGTCTTATGTCTTTAGGACTGTACATTAAGTGTTTACCATTATAGCACATAATATCAAATGCAGTCTTCATTAATATTCATTTAAAATGTAAGCCTATTTAGCCATGAATTATTGTCCTGTCCACTTTGTACTGTATGAACATCTATAGCATTAGCAAGGCATTTCAGCCGGCACTGATTGATATCTTCAATAGGATTATTTCTCAATCTTATTGCAATTCCATTCACACCTTTACCAAGAACATATATATGGCTATAGTTCCCAGTTACAGGTGCATAAGACCACGGCACAGGAAAAGGTTGTCGTTGCTAAACTGTCACATCAGAACTGCTCAACTCATGCAATGGTGGCTGGTGTCGGTTCCCCTTCACTCCTGACTCTCCCTTGCATGAGAGCAGTATTTGACATCCATCAACCACGTTGAGCCACGATGGAATTTTCAGTTTTTACATTTCAAACGTTCCCTGCTCACAGCTGAAAAGCCATCATGGATGTCAAGGATTTTGAAGAAAACGTCTGGTAAAGCTTAAACCCTGATGACTTAACTCTGTGCCACTGCACAATATTTCCCCTTCAACAAGATGTCACCCCTCAGTCTCACTTCTCAATCACTTTGTCTCCCATGTGTTGTCTCACTCTGCAGATACGATGTGGTCCAGCGCTGAGCAAACACGCTGTGCTGATGTGATGTGAATCACAAGATAATGAAGAAATCTTTCATTTATTCAAGTCTGCACAGCTATGGTCCTGCATACAGAAAAGAAACATGTGACTAAACCTTTTTTTTTTTTTTTTTTTACATAATACCACCTGCACAATAGTGATCCAACAAATATGAAGCTGAAAATGTTACATTTTTCTAGAACTTTTTTGGTTTGTTTGGTCACTATGCCTTTTAAATGTCAAACTTACTAAAATCATAAATATAATACTCTAATTTCTTCTGTAATCATGGCAATATAAGACTGTCTAACTTTAAGAATGTCCTGTGGTTGCACACACTACAGGAACAGCGAATTTGACATTTCCCCCAAGAAAAAAATGATACAACACCAATATGTTCCAGCCAGGTAAGAATCCTAGATGTGTAACACTTAATCACCAGCAGGGAGACATATTACCCTGGTAACATCACTGTGGAAACTCTCAGGTGTCCTGCTCTCCAAAGGAATCTGTACCTTTTGAAAAATGGAGCATTGAAAGTATTCATTAGTTAGCCAAGCATTGAGATTACCCTGCTAATGCTAGCGTAGTTTAAAAGGAAAGATGTGGGCCAGAGAAAAAAAAAAGAAAAAGTTTTATCTCATCAATAGAAACATTTCTAAAAGAAAAAAGGTGAACAATTTCAATCCAGCTCTGTGAAGGCTTGTAGCTGAGTAGCTGCTTTAGTATCCATTAATGGACATGGGCTGTATGTCTAGTTTCAATGTGGAGAAACCACTCAGCACCCAGTGTAGGAAAAAAAAAAAGAAACACTGATCAATAAGTGCTGTGTGCGGTTCAATAAGTGCATTGATCATCACACAAACAAACACATCACAACCATAGCGGGAATAAGAGTGCTGGGGCAAGGTCAATACCTCTCAACTCGATCTAATGTAAGTCTGCTTAAGCCTGTTTTCACTTGGCCTCAAACACAAAATCATTTAAAGAACAGAAATGGAATATACACTAAAGTTTTATCATTTAGATGTCTGGTCTTCTTAAAAGATACTTGAAAAAAGATGATCTAATTATAGCAGATTATTTTATTAAATTCTCCATAAATGCAGGTTCAAATGATTTTAGCAACCAAGGAGAATTTATCTTAATATAATTAAAAATGCAGTATGAATTTGTCTATCCTTTAACGCCTACTCTTCACATTTCACATGAAAGTCAAAAGTATGAATTACTGTTTTTTTGTCTGACACATCCTTAGATAGATTAGGGGAAAAAAAATATGTGTTTTATTGTAGAGATATGACTCTTTATATGCATAATACACAGTTCCCTTTACACCAGAGCTGTCCAGGCCTATGCCAAGAAAGTGTTTTCAGATTTCTCTGCAATTTCCAAGTGTCCTTCATGGTATCTACAGATGTTTTTTTTTTTGTTTTTTTTTAAGAATATCAGGGGTGAAACTGTTTTTTGTCAAACAAGGACACATATGATAAGTTGCCTGACCTGAACAAATGGGAAGCCTGTGGATATTCATGGTCAAAGTCATGTAGGCGACTACATCAGTGCCATTGTCTGTATTCTTAGTTGTATCAGATTGGTATGTCTTTAAAGTGGCTATAAAGAGTTCCTCTCAAATCTAGCCCTACACAGCTGTACAACTTTCAGCTCATTTTGCTGGTTTTCTAGCCCCTTCATTACAGTTTTGACTCACTCTCTTTGCAGTCATAGCACAGTTTTCTGATGTTTTGGAAGCTGTTTTCAGAGGGAAAGCTTTAAAAACTGACTGAACACTACCTGTCCAACACCAAACGGCAAACAGGCAAAGTTAGCTACAAGCTAGCGGACATAATGGAGCCTTTAGCAGCTGAAAAACTAAATTTTGGTCATGAGTTGGTAGACACCCAAAACATAGCTAAGAAGAAAGTGAATACTGCTAATGTTGCTCCCCTTTTCTGCTAGCAAGTTTGCCATATTAACTTGTGTTTGTTCAGCCCATCAAAGCTCACCAATTAACACATTATATCTTGTTGACAAGATCCTGCTGGACACCAGCATCACTTACAGTGCTTGTCTATGCTTGTTTTTCCAACAAGGAACTCAAAGAAACTGTTCAGCATAACTTGTCAAATTCAAGTATGCACCCTATCTCTAATTCCAAATATGCTCTTTGTTCTTGAGTCCATCTCAAACATATTAATGCTAATTAATGCAACAAATGTTTTAATGGTCTATTCTCTCCTTATTTTTAGGAAACACATTGCATGTACTGTATTTATGTATATTAAATTTAGGTGTGACTCCAAAACTTAAGGACCCAATAATGTTGGATGGATAAAGATCCCTAAAGTTTGCTTGAGAACGGAGAATGCATCAAATGGCCATTTGGCTCACTAGCAAGTAAAAGCCTCAAGATTCACTGCCAGAATGGGGCATTGGGTTTACTTTACAGACATAGATGAGAAAATGGACAGCTTTGCATCTTCATTGACTGTAAATGGCAACCACAAACACACACAATCCACCTCAAAGTGAGAAAGTATTGATTTCTTTGGAACTGTGTTCTCTTTATCAGAAAATCTCCACACGTTTTGAGTTGCGTTACTGGATTTCACTCTCACATTTTATCTGCCTAACCTGACAAAGACACTTGTCCCCTTGAGCTACAGTGGCCTTTAAGCGACACAAACAGTTAATTAATTACAGCATAGATTCAAAGAAACATTCATTGCCTTCTTAACCGAGATGCCTTTGTTGAGTCTTTGATTCCCCACAGATAAATTCCACACTGTTTTTGCTACAGGGCAGGAATAAAAAAATAACACACCCAATAACCCTTTAAACACTTTTCACCAGTCATTTCCACAAAGCACATTACAGGGTGGAGATAATCCTGTGGCAGTGGATGGTTTGCTCCGAGGTATTTCGGTGATGCTTCATGGTTGGGTCAGCCAACAGCTGCTGGAGGTGAGATATCTAGGATGAAGTCCTCTCCCCAAACGCCGTCAACTCTATTTTAATTCTCCACGCAGCATGGTGCATTGACACCTGGGCTGAACACATGGTTAAAATTAGGGCCACTGTAGGGGACCTTGACAAACAAGTGACTTTGACTGAATTTACCAGGGCGTCCCAGGAGTCAGAAGCCTCTCTCACACACAGCAGTGGTCGAGGAAATAGAGTTTTGTTTTAGTTTGTGTTATCTATCAGCAGGAATTTCCAGCATTAAACATGTGATGTAACTTTAAATAGTAAATGGCTGAAGCGATGCTAATATCGTCATTAGGATCCCTATATATATATATATATATATATGGATATAATATATAATATATATATATATAATATGGCAAAACAATGAAAGAAAAGAAACCACAAAACTCTTATTTTAATTTCAGAAAAGGAGCTTCAGTACACTGAAGATTTTTCAAAATATGAAGTTTTGAATTTAATTTGCTTTGGGGATTTGGGTTTGGTGGCTCAGGGTCAAGAAACAAGCAAGAATATGAAACATCCAAATCAGTGAATCTGATATATGAGAAAGAATATGCCAGGAAACAAAAATCTGTTATTTATTTAGTCTTGCTGTCCCGTTAGATTGGTTGTCGGATTATAATAAGCTGAGAAGAACTTACAGCAGCATGTGAATGTGTTTACAATCCAGATCAAGTTTCATGTCTTGATGTTGCCTTCTCTTTGTGAAACTAGGACTATGTACATTAGAAAAAAGTCAGCATATCAATCAATGGTCCTAAGTTGCTTCACTCCCACTGAGTCAAACTTTTAAAAAACAAAAGGATGCATGTTTAGCCAGAGCTGTGGTTTGAATATTTCAGGTTATGGATGAACTGTCGAGTATCTGACAAGACCCACTATATAAACTTTGAACACAGGCTCTCTGGGAGACATCGATAGTTGTAAATATTTAATTCAGTGCCTCCGACAATACATGCCACTGAAACAAATCTTTACCAGATTGAATTCAAGATAAATAGCACGGAAATATCACCAAAGCTGATACACAGATTTTTATGCCATCATTTTGTCAGGGTGGCCTTGTTGTGGGTGTCTGTTCCACAGATCACATGTTAGTGTATGAAACGTGTCAGCACTTCTTAAGTAGCACCTCAAGTGTTTGGAGCAGATTATAGTGCATATATAAATAAAATAACAATGCAGTATGTAAAGGCACTTCAAGGACCTGGAACAGAAGTCATAAAGTAAGATTTCTAAGTAGTATTGTACCAATCACATGGCTAAATGCATGAATATACCTGCAGAGAGCATATACACAGTGACTTAATATTAACAGAAAACCAAGAGCTATTCTACAGTTAAGGTTGAAATTAATTTGCCAATTTTTCTGTTCTTTAATGAAATGTTAATGTAGCATCAGTATGCAATATGAAGGAAAAAGTAAACAACACATACAATATAAAACATTTTAACATACACACACAAGTTAACTGAACTAAAAATAATCAGTTCAAGTTTTTATTATAGTGAAAATGTGAGTTTGAGAAAAAATTGAGTTCAGGTTAAATAGACTTAAGATATTAAGTTGAATGAACGACTATTTAGTCACACTGACAAGTGGTACAGTCAGGTTGTTTTCCATTTAAATTTTCTTGGATCGATCATTCATTTCTTCATTTGGCACAAACCTGTGGTTAAGAATGCCACTTTTGCATTGGACTTTGTGGAAAGTCATGACATGAAGCTGCCTTTAAAATGATGGGTGGGGATAGGATTTACCTTCATTGAAGTTAAGATTGTTGTCATTATTATGAAAAGAAACAACCATGCCGTAGCTTAACATGTATTAAAGACAGCAGGTTTACTAGTCAAAAGACTTGACAAGTCAGAAGAAATTAGTTTTTAAGTTGTGAAGTGGTCTTAAAATCAATACATTTAAGTTGAATTTACTTTAGATTTATAAAACCTATATATTTACTTCAAGTTAATTACAAAACATTAGTTAATTGCACTAAATTCCAGTATGATTGCTTACAGCTAAAAATAAATGTATTATTTTATAGGTCTGTTTCCATGGGACTTTCAAGACATTTCCATGAAAGAATGATGTCCTTTGGTACAAGGTCATCCCTGTTTTCTCTGTCTACAGAATAGAAAAACAGTGATGACCTTGATCAAAATGTTGCATTTAAACCTAAGTAGACTGGAGTTTATTCATTATTCATTCGTTAATGGAAACATTCTCCATTTTGATTTTATCAACTGGAAATGTACCAAATGAACACTGTTTCTAGTTCCATTATAATCGGCAGCAAATATCAGTTCTTTTGGGGATATGTCTTGGAAAATTACAAGGAATCCATTTAGAAATTATGGACCAGTGGGTTAGATATTTATGTTGAATTTGGTTGGCAGATCCTCAGCATTAAAAGAATAAAAAACACAATCAGGACATCCATACCTCCATCCATGCTCTTATAGTGTGAAGACAGTCTAAAATTCAGTTTAAAGCCAACACATTTATGTACCTACCTGTGATCAACAAATGATCAACACAGTTTAATTTTTGAACTTTTATTCACTTAAATTCTCAAGTGTTAAAGCAAGAACAAAACATTTATAATGTCCTTTGGTGGGATTTTATAACACTTTATTAATACTGTATATGTAAACTGATATTCTTTGATGCCAGCACGTTGCCAATACAAAGGAAAATCAACTGCACAACTAAAAGTATTAACAAATAAAATAAGTGAATGAAAGAAATGAAAATCAAAAGAAAAGAAAACCATACATTTGCATCTGGATGTCTTAAATAGATACATTAAAGGTTGCCTTTTTTCAATCACAGTTCGGCAAAGATACAAAAAGACTACATGACTCTTTTTTTGTTTGCTCTGTCGAGAAAAAGAACTTGCAAATACACCAATGGTTTTCTATGCACTTCTTGTCTGCTCAGGTGAAAAGCTATCCTCTGACCATGATCGTTGGGAGCGTGGTGGCTCTAAGATAGAAAAGAATCAGACAGCTTTATTGGAGTATCTTTTTGGAAGAGAGGAAAGGAGGGGAAAGAGAAGGGTTTCTTACACATGTGCATCACTAACATCGGACAAAAGAATCTTTCAACCAACAAGGGTTTACAGAGTAACGTTCACGAAAGCACAGGTCTGTGGCAGCATGGCGAGGGGATTGGGGACTGGAGGATGGAGAGGGAGGGTGGATGAACAGGAGGGAGGATGAGATAGAGCTTGAAGGAGAGACAGAAAGCGGGAGAGGGATCGACGTGGGCAAGGTTTTTGTGTCACAAAGTGGCAGTCCGGACAGATTTCCTTCTATCCACAATGCACTGACAGCAAAGAATGCTTCCTGTGTTTTTTTTTTTTCTCCTCTTTTTGTTTGTCGTTGTAATGAAGTATAACGGTTATGTTTTAGAGGCCAGTCTTTGCCGTTCAGCAGGGACAGTTTCTTTGAGATTTCTTCGGCGTCAGTCCAGCCAACATTAACTCGCAGAAGCATCCCGGGGGGACCGGCGGCCACTGTCGGCTCGTGCAAGAGCTGATTGGTCGCAGCTGTTGTTGCTGTGGCAATAAGAGAAGAAGTGAACGAGTCTGTCATCTTCACTTATCCCTTCTCAAACTGGAAGGAGCTCAAGTACCTGGTATGGCTTAGAGGGGGAGGGGGTCTCATTGTTCTTTGCTCATTTTACTCTTATTAGGCAAACGCTCTGTTACTCTTTTTTTGTATAATATCTGGCATTTTTAGAAGTATATGTTTTTTTCATTTCTATATATTCTTTGAAATTAAATGAAAAGTTTTTGCACTCATTTGTCTGGCACATTCCCTTTATTGTCAGCGTGAGTGTCCATTGAGTCTGGCGGCGGAGAAGCTCAGTACAGTACAGTCCAGAAAGCTCATGTCTTGTTTAATGGTTGTTGATTATTTTTGAAAGGGGAGATGGGAAGGTTAAGGTGGAGGCGGCAGGGGGTTTATCACTCCCACCAGGTCATGGGTCTCTTTAGAGCACTGCGGGCCAGCAGGAGGCCTCTCTCAGCAGTGCCGAGCCCAGCAGCAGAAGCAGCAGCAGCCTCGGGGAGGACGGGGTCGTCAGGGGGCCCTTGCCCGAATCGGGACCCCCGCAGCCCCCGAGCTCCGACTCACAGCGGCGCTTCTCACACTGCAGGCCTGTGTAGGCTGCGGTACAGCTGCAGCGGACGTTGTTGACACACACTCCGCCATTTTGGCAGCGCTGGAGCTCGTTGTCACACACCCGGGCTGAGGTGGGAGCAATGCAAAGACAGAAGAGAGGAGTGAGAATCAAACATGCAAGACATTTTGGGTGACACTTTACTTGAAGTGTACTATCATGCGTCAAAAGCACATTATAAGAGTGTTTATTAAAAAATGCAAATCATTTAATAATCTACCCTATATAAATATATACAGGGTAGATTAATTTACCCCATTAAGGTGGGATTAAACACGGAAATTCTTTTCTTCAAGTAAAGTGTAACCACTTTTTATTTCAGATTTAAGATCTTCCAGGAGTAGTTTGACATTTTGGGATGTACACTTGTTCCCACGAGTTAGATAAGAAGATTGATAGCACTCTCATGGGTGTTTGTGCTGGACTTCCTGGATTCTCTGTTGGTTGGTAACTTTTCCCGGCCAGGAAACAGTCACAAATACGCACATAAAACCCCATAAAACAGTGAACTGTCATTTTAAACTCTCACCAGCTGCTGCTTACAGCTTCATGGTTTCTGTACAGATGTAAGAGTGGTATCAATATTGTCATCTTGTCGTCCACTAGTTTGTCTAATTTCTTACAGATAGTAAAATTACATGAAAAATATACACATAGTGGGTTTACTCCTAGTATCGTGGTTTAGGGTGATGACAAATCTATATTTTAAACTTCCCAATAAAAATTTACACATTGATACTTTTAATGTGCAGATTTTTCCACATTTTAAAAACACATTTCACATCCTCCAGTAACAATATAACATGCAATTGAACAAAAAAAAAGTAGTAAAACCCTTTCATAGATACCTCATTTCAACTCATTTTTGTATGGAAACATAATCAGATCTGTTTCTAGTGTGAGCAAATACCCCTTTAATCATTTCTATTTCTGTAATGACAAAGTTAATTAAAGTCCCGTCCCACCAGCTATGTTACTGCACAGAAACACTCAGTTTCCTCAAAGCCTGAAAGGCTTTCCCCCAAACAGCAGTGACTTTAGACAAACTGAACGTCAGGTGAAAATTGGTGTATATTTAGAGCTGGGACACCGAGGCCACTCTATTCCCAGTGGAGGCAAGCTGTCAAGCAAGCTGGAGGCAAACAAAGCAGCGCCGCACAAACTAATAAACCAACAGAGACAAATAAACAGTGATAAACACAGGGGCCACTTCTGCCCATTCCAGTCCTTTACGGGAGTGGAAAACAATGTGGTGAGCAATCTATGAACTCTATGGGACATAAATATCACAATAACAAATATCAGGCCTCTCCCCTAATACTTAGGATTGGATGCATGCTGTCTCCCAGGAATAGCCAAATAGGGCTTTGATGGGAGGCTTGTTAAGAAACATTGACTCTGCGAATCCTATTTGTGCCACGTCTGTTTTGTTGGAGAAAAGGGAGCTGCTGTTTGGTTCAGTAACTTTTGCTTCAGGCCACAGCTCACCAATTACCATTCACAAGTAGACCCAAATAAGACATCTGAACTCTATCTTTGTTTTTTATTTTCTCCAAATGACAGATCAATTTCATAACCAATTCAACCACGCAGCAGAAACGAAAGCAATGAGTCAATATATAAAACTACAGCCACGGCTAGAAAAATCTGTTTCTTTCTTTGGAAAGCCTTTGTTCACACAGTTTTCTCCATGTGGTGAGGCAGCCAAACTTGGTAATTAACCTGCCACGTGACAAAAACAATCATGTGTATTTAAAGATTAAAGAATTACGTTTTTTACAAAGAGGCCTTGATATGATATACAGGGGAGACTCCTATAATTAGACGATGACCTTTCATCTTTTCCATTTTATCCCACCATAGCTTTCATGATAAAATGCTAACATGTCGCGTATTTCTAAGGATATTCAAAGTGGCATGTAAATACGTCATAAAAATTCTTGAAATGACATGCAAGACATCATTGTGTGTGCACAAAGTAAAACCAGCCCAAGGTTAACCATCTGCAACAGGCTAGAGCACGGGGAACCTGAAAGCTGAGTTAAAAGTGCCTGACAATAGCTATGTGGGATGGTTGACCGCTTATAGATCTCTTCAGCACAATGGCCATGCTCCTCAGGTTGCATTTAGCCTCGATATAACTGGTTCACTGTCTTCCAGAAAGTAGGCTGAGCCCAAATACAGCAACATGCGAATTGGGCAAAATGGCTTATTTCTTTTAGAACCGAGAGAACAGATAAGAACAGAGAGATATTTCAAAAAGGAATGGGTCACTCAGAAATGAAAACATTGTCATTATTTACTGACTCTCAGCTGTTTCTAATGAGGGAAAGAGTTAGTGTGTTGTGTATTTCTTATTTTTTAAGGCAAACCATTACATTAAAGATGACTGTATGATGCTCAACACTATAACAAGTTCAGCTGACTTTAAAAGGAAAGTTCAGGCAATGACCGACCCCTGCAGGCAAAGCACTTCATTGGCTGCCAATTAAGCAATGCTAATGGCCAAAATGAAACAGAGATATTGATTTTTAAAAAGAACATCAATAACACGTTTGTTAAAGATTCATAGCAGAGTCAATGAAATTAAAGGTACTGTAACACTGAAGGGGAGAGCAAAATCTGCAGGTATAAAGGAACAGTAGGGCATTATGGGTTATGACCTTATCTGCTTGCTACTTGTTTGGCCCATGTTGAAGGGGAAGTGCTGTAACTAAAAACAAGTGTAATAGTGCTACTGTGGTTTTTAATACACTGAAGATGAGTAGACGAAAGCCTGAAAACTGAGTTGGGGTAAGATGAATTATTCTGGGAGCTCTGCACCTTCATATCTCTCATATTAACCGCTTCCCTGCGTGTAAACAGAGCCAGCACAGGCAGTAAATGACAAGATTTGTAGCGTTTGCTTTTGATATGAGTGATAATATTTAGAGAGAGGCCCGATGAAGTAGGTGTGCCTGTCTGGGACTGTGATGTGTTTGACGAGAGATCTGAGTTTTAATTGCATTCTTCAGTCTGCATGCAGATAGAGTCTCGTCCATGCACATAAATCTGCAGCAGCGGGGAAGCAAGGGAAGGGCAGGTTTTCAAACTTATTTCAGTGGTGGAATAACACAGCATTAGTAGCTTGGGCAGGCATTATTTCAGTTTCCCATTTTAAACTCTTTGTGGAAATTTTGCCACCTGAGAACAAACTCACCTTAAAAAAGCTTTGTGTATTTTCCACTTTGGACCCATTTGCTCTTTAAGTGATTTTTTCTAATGCCCATGGAAAAGCGTCTCTTTAACTTATTGCCAGAGAAGTAAAGGATTTCTTTCAGCTACTAAAACATCAGCAACAATACGGAGAAATCCATAGTAGAAGCAGAAATAGTAATTTCTTCAGCTTAGCCTCAGTAGACCAGAATGCAACGCAGTCAGGGCTTTCATCTTTACAGGCTGTCAAGAGTGTAAAACCCTGTGCACTCTTCACCGTATATAATGCCACACCATTGCTATTACTATCACACTAACAGTGTTTTTTGGGTGTCCATTTAAGGTGTTCTGGAATATGTAGTAAAGTGGAAATGGATCGAGGATAGTAAAGATTTAAATTAGATGGAAGTGCTGCAGCTGACCTGTTACTTAAACATCTCAAGTCCAATCGTAGGAAGAGTAAAGGTTTGAGCCATGCTGATGAGAGGTTTTGAGAACATGATAATGTTTATTTGATTTCCTAATCACTGCTTCATAGCTAATCTGACAAATAAAAATACTGATCCATCCTGTGCTCTGTCTCGCTCTATGTGACTTCCCATCTGCTTGACTTTTCCTAATTTTTTTTACTTTTTTTACTTTCTTTGTTACTTGTTAACACCTAATTACTGCTGTTGTACAGCTCAGCATTCTCAGTATTTCACTGGGTAATGCCTCATAGCTGGTACATGCATTCGCTCTATGGCTTCGTACCTTCTGTGTAGAAACAGATGTGCATGCTGGAGGTGTGTATTCACACCATACATACTGAATACATTAGTCAAAAACAGTGCATTTTAATGAAGCTCCATCTCTGTCAGGAGCTACTAAAATAAACACAATGTTCATTTTACACTGCATTCAAATCACAAATGCACTTTAAATACTTTTAATTTACATGTTGCAGATTAACATAAGCAATAATGTTAATTCTAACATTTGATTGTCAAGCTGCATATGCTCATATACAGTACATATACTCCCTCGTCTACTTTCACAATAGCCTTGTAGTGAAAGCACAGCAATTTGTGTGCCTCCAGTGCAATGTGGTCTATTGGCTGCTGCTACTGGGCCTCTTTGCCTCATTGATGATGGATTCCTCCTTGTACAGTTGAATACCAATAGCAAATAGCAGCTCCCACAAAAGCTTTCACTCTGTTATTTTTAGACATCACGTCTCATTCACCAATTCAGATCCAGTGATAAACAATTGTTCAACATTATATTATTGTATATTGTTTGTGAACAATGCAGTATTGGATATTTGAAAATGTGTCACCTGTGAAGACAGCATTATACACCATCTTTGTGTTCTAAGCCTTTAAAGCCTTTGCTCTCTTTCATGGTTGATTTATCTTCTGAGCAGTCTCTGTAGGGGTGGATATAGTTTGTGTTTGGCCAGTTATCTTACACCATGCAACAAAACCGGCTCCAGCATTTCGTACATTTCACAAATAGCTGCCTAGTTAATTTCAAGTCCAGTTCGACATAGAGACGTTTTCTAACTTAAGTATGGCAGTCCATCCTTCAAAAAAAAGTTTAAATCAATGTACTGAAAATATATTTCCATTTTTTTCATTCTTCCTGATGATATTTGATTTTTTTTCAATAGACTATCTTTTTTGAATAATTCATCACAAAACAGAAACACAAAGTTTGTGTGCATTTCTTGTGCTAAGCCTGAGCTGGGTGTTTACATATGACTAGTCACAGACTCTGTTTCATGCTCTGTGATTAGATGTCACAGGAAGCAGACACATTTTTTTTTTCCACAGTTGCTGACATTCTTCATAATACTACACTCTGCTTTCACCGGCTATCACCTTAGATCCACAGGAGGAAATAGCGACCTCCACTAGAAATGAATCCCTCAATCATGTCACCTTATAGTGTCGAGGCACCTCATTTAGGACACCTTTGTTAACCAGGACGTAGATTAATGTTGAGCTACAAGAGGTTGGCAAATAGATGTCACCACAGTTAATCGCAGTTACAGTGACACAAAGATGGGTCATGGTTGGTCAAATGCCAATTAGCAGCAATTATTAGCTGGTCTGTTATGTGCATGAGACAAGTAAGAGAGATCCAAAGAAGCCAAATCATCTGTTCACAAACTACGTACATTAGTTGTAGTGCATTAGTCAAAAAATATACAGTGTTTGCAATGGTGGTTTTGTATCTTAAAGTTGTTTCTTTAACTGTCAAAGAGTTGAAATCCTTCATCATGAGGCATGCACTTTATCATGGCTACCTCCTGTAGGTTTGTCACTGAAGTTTGACTTGGAAAAAAAAAAAAACTATGAAAAATTGGTGACATTTGAAAAAAAATGAGACTACACAGGGCATGCATTGCAAAATGGCCGGAGGGAAATATAAACGGTAGACAGTAATAAATGGGCTGGAACTGAAAATGACCTGCATTCCCTTTTAAAAAATGTTAGTGTTGGATGACATTGTCCTGCTGTGGACTGGCGAGGGGGTTGATGGCTACTCAAACAGATCACAGGCAGCCTGTCAAGCAGTCAATATTGACTCAGCTGTTGTTTTGTTGGTGTGCGACATGGCTGGATAACTGAGTTACTGAGCAGCATGCATCCTGCCATGCTATTGCTTTTTCTCTATTTGAGCCATATAGGGCACCTGCTGACATTACATTGTTAACGCAGCCGCAGCAAGTGTGAAACACAGGTTCAGTTAGTGAATCAAAAGGCTTAGTATATTGGGTTAGCTCGTGTTGTGGGTTCGTGTGTTAGGTCTGTATTTGTCAGGGCAGATGAGCAGCCCTGCGCATGTGCAGCACATTCTTCCAGCCAAAGCTGAAGAATCACAGAGAGAAAAGAGAAATCAGAGAGAGATAGCAGAGAGAGACAAAGCTGAGGGGGAGAACAGCCGGAAGCTGCGTGGGGAGGTTTGTGGTTCTACTTACATTTGCAGCCATCGTCCCACAAATAGCCGGGTAGACACTCCTGACACTTGGGCCCTGTAGTGCCCTCCTTACATATACAAAATCCTGTGCCATTACAGCGATCACTGACTGAGCCAAAGGGATTACAATTACACTCTGGAAAAACAAGACACACATACACACACAGGCTGGAAACAGGGTGGTGCTTTGACTTCCTGGCACACGTCTAGGATTTTCACAGCGCGGTCCACATTCCTCAAGCTCAATTATAAGCTCAACTATTACAAACAAGGTGCTTGATTATTGTTAAAAAATGTGAATTTAAAGACTCATACAGAAAAAATGCTACCATTTCAACTGGAATGGAGACAGAATGAGAAAAGAATGGAGTTGATTATAGATGCATGAACACTTTGTATTCATTACAGAATATTTGTAACTACTATATCAGTTATTTTACTGTTCTATAGATATACAGCGTGCAATGAGCAAATATGCAAAGCATTATCAGTAGCTTTGACTTAAGATGAACAAAGTAGGCTAATCTGCACATGCTTTTCTGAAATCTGACTCATTCATTCAGGTAGAGATAGATAAAGATGGAAAGAGGAGACATGAAATGTGATGAGCAGACATCAGATGGATGATGATATGAAACAGAGACAAAAAGTGAATGTTAAGGTTTGAGAAGAATGAGAATACAGAGAGTACATTGAAATGGGCATTGTCGTAATATGTTCTTTAATTCTCTCTAATTTTAAATGATCTAAATACTTCTACCTTTTTAGGAGAGGTCTAAGAATATGGCAAATTCTTCTCAAAATGTTGTTGTCAGAAGAGAATAGTCATTAGCCACACTTAGATTTGAAATATACTTTAAATAAACCCTTCACTATGAAAAAAACATGTCAAGTCTCTGGTGTCCTACGCTCAACTGACCTTTCAGCTTTCCACAGCGACTCAAGCACTCTGCAGTCAAAGTGACACCTATTTTGACAGTCCCTGACCATCACATTGCACCTTCTGTGGCTGTGCTGGCTGCACGTGGCTGCACCCAAGTGACATCCGCAGGTCAGGCAAGGGGAGAGAGGTGACGGCAAGTGACAAACGGGGGGGTCAGTAAGAGAGAGGCAGGGTGACGCTAAGTTTGGCATGAGGTAACGCCTCGGCGACTCTTAACGCCTTGTGACGGTTTTCAGCTGCTACCCCTGAGGCCATTTCATGTATATGACATATGCACTTGCGTGGCACCTCTGACTGGCGGTGTGACTCCACTGCGACATTTCTCTCAGAACTCTTGTTGCTTGTCAGACTCCCCCCCTCAGGACTCACAAATGCACCTGGCACTGAGTGCTGTGAACTCACACTCCACATGCTAGCTAAAGAATCCAATAGGGAACCAAACTATTGCCTTAGGAACTATTTTTACAGGAAGAAAAAAACAGATGATGCAGTGTATGAATGTCTGCATAAAGGTCATGGACAAAATAACAGAAACACCAGATGAAATGGCCTTTCATCAGCCCTGACATCACAATTATAAAGGTGACACTGTCTTCACAAGTCATATTAAACTGAATCCCAGTTAGTGGACTGACAGTTTTATCGCTAATTTTATGAATTTATCATTTTTTAAAAGTGCATTATTTAGTTAGTCACTAAATAGTGAAATAACATACATGGTTAGCTCACAAATTATGCAGTTATTTAATGGAAATGAATTTTGAGAAATACATGTATTAGCTTTCTTGCAGATGGTTTGATGTAAAGATTGACGCCACTATCATATCTGTATGCTAAATATGTAGCTAGAGCCAGGTAGCTTAGCTTAGCGTTGAGACTGGAAACAGGGGGAAACAGCTAGCCTGGCTCTGTACCAAGATATGGAATATGTAAAGTCTTCCCAAATTGCTTAATAATCTTATAGTGACAACAAGACTCCAAGAAATAATATAATAATAATAGAAATAATAATGATTTTCAGGGATTCTGGTAGGCAGAATCTTTAACAGAATCAGGGTAGCTGTTTCCCTCCTGTCTGCAGTCTTTGTGCTAAGCTAAGATAACCAGCTGTGGGCTATGTGTCATATTTACCCTACAAACATGAGAGGGGGCAATCAATCTTCTCATCTAACTCTCAGCAAGAAAACAAATAAATGTAATTCACAAAATGTTGAACAATTTATTTATTATAGCAAAAGACATTTATGACAGCATACCACAAAAAACTGCACTAGCAAAGAGAGACAAGTCAAACCACTTTCCTAAAGCGAGATGAAGATACACGTTTGCCCATTTCTAATTAGTATATGGCTAAGATATTTATTTTTAATATTTTAGGTGTTTCCATTAGTTTGTGCACATGCTGTTCTTCCACACTCACCTGCAAATCACATCATTCTAGCTTTAAATCAGTACTTGACTCACTTAATGCCCTTAAATACAAGCTAGAAGCCAGAAACCAATAATGATACCGTGGCAACCACAGATCATTTTGCAGAAACCATACCTGAAACAAATGACTGAATCACTTGAGCATCAAGTTGGTTTGTGTTAACTAAAGCAGAATGAATGTTGTCCATAAAACATTCTGACGAGAAGGTTAATGTGTGACTCCATTGTGCGAAAGCAGAAGAAGCAAAAGAGGAAAATGTGAAGACCACTGAAACACATGGAGGCAGGAGGGTGTACGGATAATGAAGCAGTGGGGGGTGAGAGGTGACACGTACTCTGGTGACGAGTCAAAGACAGACGGAGGACAGGAGGACAGTGTTTTTTGTGTGAAAGCAGGGCCGGGTGGGGAACTAACCTATGCACACATTTTCATCGTCCAGTTCTGCAGAGGCATTGCGGTGGTAGCCCAGCTTGCATAGCTGGCAGTGCTGGCCCCTAGTGTTGTGCTTACAGCTCACGCAAATGACGGTGTTTAGCACCTCGATGTAGCTGCATCGGTTGGAGTGGCCAAAGCATTCGCAGTCTTGCAAGGACAGAGGTCAAGTGTGAAGGGAAGAGAACAGAGAAAGAAAGAAAAGGAAAGAGAAGAAAGAGAAAGAGAGACGCGGTAGAGAGTGTTGGAATTGTTGCTTTTGCTGCGAGTGCTGCGGCGGTAGGGTTAGCAAGAATTTGAGCGAGGCACCATGGCATGCGAGGTTAAATATGGAGACTGCATTGTGGGAGGAAAAGTGGTGTTAGGGAGGAGATGAGAGGGTGGGTAACTCATGATTAGTCTGGCATGGGCACAGCCAGAGTTAGAAAAAGACATCACATAAAAAAGCACGGCGTTAGTAGGGCTCAAAGAGGTCACATCACTTCAAGCACACCACAACATGAGGCGAGGGAAGGCTCCAAAATGATGGCACAGAGACACGGTCACATTGGGAACACCACACAGCGTAAGGCAGGTCAAACCATGAATGAAATGGATCTTTTAACTCAGGGAAGGGTGTTGGGGTGCTGGTGTATCTCTTGAATGTTATGGTTGATCTGGTTTGAGGTAACAGGACAAGACCTTTAACGCCGCTTTATATCACAGCCCTCTGTACAACCCTCTGTATGAGGGTTGTGATATGATGCATGATGACTTCTAAATCCAACAAACTTTCAACTCATCTGACAAATATTTCTAAAGTAGCTGAATAGTTGTTTTTAAAGGCTTATTACAAACCAACTTGTACAGTCAATAAGGCAAGTGAGTGCATGGTGAGTTGCTGCTGGGAGAGTGTGTCATTGCCTGCTATGTCGTGCTAAATTAGATACATGGAGCTGTAGCTGGACTGGAAAACCTCATGCTGCAGTCTATGATACTCACTGGCAGCCCTGGCCTAAGGGTTGTATGATGGGAGGGGCGCAGCCCCAGCTCAGCTCTCTCCGAGTGAGGATCAGTCTGCCACGCTGAGTGACCACTGACACCATGTGTCACAGCGCAGACAGATGTGACCCTTAAGCCTCAGTGGCAGCCGCTTGGACAGAAAGCCCACTTACGGATCCAGAATAGGAGGAGTTGGGGAGTTTCGTCCATGGGATTGTGGTTATTAAGGATCTGTATTGAGGTCAGGTCTCTCTGCCCGGCTACTAACAACCTGACAAGGCTTGAAAATGAAGGAGCAGCGAGTCTGGACCACTCTGCCTTTCACCTAAAGCAGAAAGTCTTGTCCGAGTGTAAGCGGCGATCTTTTACATTAGAAGGCTCAGTCTCACAGACATACTCTCAGAAGACAAATAATCTCTCCTTTTCAGAAATAGGCTAAGGTCATAAATCATGCACGCATGGGGAATAAAAAGTCTTGAGTCTCGGAAACACGTTCCCCAAAAATAGTTGTAGTCTCAAGCACCCACTTTATTTGCACTGAAAAAGATATGATTCCGAGGGACTCTTATAGTGTTTAGAAACGATTCCATAGACGAATGAATCCTCAACGTGCCCTGTGCAGTGAAAGCCATCAGTCCAGCACTGAGCTGGAGATATAGATACAGAGTGCTCTAACATTGGGTTTGTGATGCAAGGGTCAGGGGACAAAAGTTCATACAGTCAGAAGACTTGGGTGTCATCTGAGGGGCAAGGTATGAATTCCAGAGCTCCTACCTCGCTTGCTGTTTGCAACGTGGACAGAAGGGGCAGTGGACAATGCAACTTGAGGAGCTACTAGACAAATTATAAGAAGAAACAAACAAACAAAAAAAACATGATATTGCAATTAAACAATAAATATGTAATGTCAGATAATTAAGAATACTGAGCATCATGCTTAATATTAAATGTAACAGTAAAAAAAAAAAAAAAAGAAACATACGCAATAATGATGAATGATGGCATTGGGAAATAAGAAGTGACGTTGCCAAGTGAAGTTGGCTGCATGTAGCAGCATCTGTTACAAATGCCATCGATGGCGAACAATCCTAATATTATGGTCCCTCTTTTATGCTTCATTTCATTAACAAGTGCTTTATATAATTCAAAAGCCTCTGTGTATGTTTCCCCAGACAGAAACTATCCCCTGACAAACTACTCTCCACCTCAGTGGAGGCCAGCCAAGAATTTCCACCTTATAAATTTGTGCATACGAGCGTGGGTAAGGAAACCGGCTAACAGTGAACACATCAATCCCTCGATTCCTTTCCGGTCATAAAACAAACAGTGGGAAAAAGAAATAATAGGCCCAGCTTCTGCCATTGTACTGGGTGACATAAGCCCCTGACACATACACTATGTGCGCTTGGCTGCAGTCATGGAAACACAGAGCTGAGTGGTTGTGTGCTAGTTGTTTGCGAGGTGGCTGCACATCACATCTGCGCGACGGATTAAGCTGAGATGAGCCTAACATCAGTCTGCAGAGAAAAAATACAGTGAAACCTCTCCTGCTTTTCTTCCTGATGCGCTAAGATGAGACTGAGAATCCCTGGAAGCTTTACACCTAATTAAAACCGAGCATGTATGTATAAATGTACAGTGCACACATTGGGTGTTTGAGAGGATAATGCACGGCACTCCAGCATGTTGCAACACGGGTGCCCCATGAATACACAAGCCTTCGCTGAAGGAGCCAAAACCTTGTCATGAACAAGACAAGCAGACTGAGGATGTGTTCTTCGGTTTGTCAGGAAAATAACCAAGATTGGGAAAGGGGAAGATATTACCCACAAATACTCTTAGCTAGTAATTTTTTGCTCACTATATAAACACTCCGAGGTAAATGAATTTGTGTAAAAAACATAGTTGTTGCATATTCTTAAATGCCTACCTTCTTTTCGGTTAGCGACACCTAGGGATGAGACATTCGGCCGAACTGCGTGCAATTGAGAGAAACCAGGAGTTATTCATGTGCACTTGTGTGATGCACTTTACAGATAGTCTAGAGGAGGGAGGGAGGGGGGGGCTACGTGGTAGTGGACACACACAACTGGAGACACGGACATGTCCAGCATGACTCAAATCTGTAAATCAGGAAACAGCAAATACAATGGGGCAGGGCTGACATGGACGGGCAAAGAGAATGCATCCAAAGACCTATTAAGGACATTGGAGAGACGTTGTATGTAATTTGTGTGACTTCCATGGGCTTGCTGTGTATGTGTATGTTTATGGAAATGGCAATGATGAGTGAAAAAAATGAAGAAAAAAAGGTAAAACCCTCTTAAAGTTAGTATTTAAGTCATGATTTATGCAAGCAGGTCTAAACTATGTATAGCAAATTAAGAAGTTAGGGGGCATTTTGTTTAATTCATCACATCGACTATGTAATCAATATCTAATTACAGTGTATTTCTGGTGGAAGAATAACAATGAATAAATAATGGCAGGTGTTGGGACTTGTTGGGAATGACGGACTGCTGTGGGTAGCATAACCTCATAATTACATACAAGTCGGTATTTCCGTGTCAGGGAAATACTTTGCGGTTGAAAATGGAGAAGAGTCAAGCAAAGGGAGGAATACGGATAAGTTTCCTCATCGTGCCCCCTTCATCTCTTCACTTGATCTTTCTGTCCTTTCACTATTGACTCCATAAATCATGCAATCTTGGATAATTAACGTCCAGTGGTGTTTTGGCAAGAGGCCTATTACCCGACCAATGTGTGAATAGAGAATGACTGTTGTTCAGGACGACTCATTTTAAAAATGACTTTTTTTCCACATAGAATGATTTTTTCAAACCTTTTTTTGTAGCATTGGAATTAAATAATATATTTGATTTGAGCTTAGCATGTCCTACACACTGTGACAATCATTTTAACCCCCCCCCCCCCCACCATTACCAGTCAATGATTTCAAAACAGCTTGAACAAAAGTCTATCATGTAGTATCTCCTGTCTCATCATTTTCTTTCATTTTTTTTTATCCCCCCCCCCCCAAAAAAAAGTTTCACAGTTGATGCTGCTTGGGGATTCTGACATCGGTGATGGCTCAGACATCTCCAGTGGGTTTAAGTCACCTGAGTCACTCGATGAGACTCAAAAAGAAATTTCGATCAAATAAAGAACTTAAAGAGGGCACACTACATCACCACTCAAACTCATGTCTTATATCTTATAAACTGTCAGATGTTTCTTTTGTCTGAGTTTATATACTTTGTCTCTTTGTTGGTGAAGCTGTTCGCTCCAAAACAACGCTTGCGAGGACATGAACAATTAATCTATGACAACGACACAAAGTATGCATCATCTGAGAAGAAAAAGAAACACACATGAGCAAACTGTCCGGATCTATAATGTCTAATTGGTAAAGTAAGTTAATTTGTAATTATTCTGTGTTGGCAATTGATTGGATATAACACACATCTGGGTTCCATTAATTATTTTGTTATGGGGGATATTCAGGTAAGGCGAGCTAAATGAGTGGTGACGGATTTTAATCAATGCCATACCCATAATGAAATGCAATCTTGCAGAGCCAGAATTGTTTTTTAAAATATTAATTTCATTTTAATGGTCCGCATTAGGCAATTCTGCCTGGCTTAATAAACTTGAAATAGAATTGAGAAAAGTCAATAAGGAATTCAATTACCTTCAAACAACAACATGAAAAGTGCAGTGCTTTCCACAATAGCTTTCCTTCTAGTCCGTTTAACAGCCTCAAGGACATCCTAACCTTTTTTTGTCCACTCTATTCTTACTTTATTAATAAAGTATGTAAAATTGGTTTGTGTTTGCAGTGAAAACACCCTCACCCTGTTCAGTGTGTTTTGTTAAGTATTTAAGCGTTACGCCAGGTTCTGTTGAGTTCTGCTGTGACAAGACAGACAGCCATTTGTGAGAACTCTTAATCCCCATGGGCCAATCTGGATGAGAAGTGAAGACTTTGGTTCGTCAGAGTGTCCTTTCTACGTCACCCAGCCCCCCAAACAAACACTCACACACACAACCACACACTTATCAGCATGCACTCTCCCTGTAAAGGATTTGAGGACAGCCTTTGAACATAGTCTGGCCTGGCATTAGGATGGGACGGAAAGAGGACTGATGTGAATATGTATGTATGTATATACAGCATGTATGGAGAGCATGCACACACACACATACACACACACACTAAGCTCTTGTCAGGCCATGCATGGAGTGGCAGCATAATTTCAAAGGTGTGAGGGAGGCAAGCAGTGGACGATTGGAGGGAGGGAGGGGGACCTCTTGGCCACATGTCCATTTCTGACTCATGACATAGCATCAGACTTAACAAACAGTGATCACTTCCTGCGTAAGCTACCACTCTAAAGCCTGATTAAAAACCACCTGGGAATAATCTGTTTTGACCCTGTGTCTCACACAGAACATTTTGGGAAACCTGCCCAGCGATCATCTTAGCCCTTAAATGATGAAAACAAGTGTGCCTGTGTTGTCCATGAGTCCTTGGCACGCATAACTTGGCATGATAAGACGCTTGGGCATTAACTAGATATTGAGTGAAAGTTAGCCTGAAATCAGCACTTATAAGAGAGCTTAAATCCCCCCTTATTTGCTGATTTGCACTCTCATGTCTGACCATTAAATATGAAGATGAAATCAGACTAGCTTAGCTTAACATAAAGACTTAAAACAGGGGGAAACAGCTAGCCTGGCCCTTTTTGCATCAGTTTTTATTTCAGCTAAACAATGTCACGTGTTCATTTGTGAGCTTCGACGTGTTGATGGGATGTTATCAACATCTGGAGAGAGCCAGGGTAGCTGGTTGTCCTGGTTTAAGCTTCATATTCAATAGACAAACTTGAGAGTGGTATCAATAATCGATCTCCTCATCGAACTCTCAGCAAAAAATCAACAGCAAATATCAATGTCTTACTATTAAAGGTCAGTTATGTTGCAGTGTTGGCGCACCAGAACCAACAATATTGCGGCTACAGTGCAGACTACTTGAATTTCTGCTGTCTTCATCATCATTTAACAGGTAAGCTGATCATTGGGGTCAGTTCATTAAAAATCCTGCATGTCTGTTTAACCCTCAGCCAGTCTATGTGGGTCCAGGATCAGACAGCGAGGGGGGGGCAATTTGCTAATCAATCTGCTGCCCTGGGAACAGAGGACACTCACTAAGAACAGAGCAATGAGAAAAAAAGGAATTGAGCCAGGCTGTGAATGCACTTTGACTTGTTCAATACAGTCCTATGGTTCCTGCATCACACAGCCTTCCAGGCAGCGGTAACTTGAGACATGGCACCTCTCTTCTTCCTCCCTCTCCTGAGGGGCTACTGGTTGACGAAGATAATACCAGCTGAGGTGCTTGCGGCTTATATTAAAATGACCTCCTGTGACTTTATACTGCTAGAGAGGTCTTGGCACTTTAATAAAGTCTAGATGCCATTTATTTATAATGCATGGGAGGCAGAGAGAGAGAGAGAGAGAGAGAGAAAACAAATGACATTCTGCATGCAGAGCCAGGCAAGTGTTATCTGGTTGAGTTGAGTCTGGATAAAGTAAATTAATATGCCCACATCATGACAATATAGCCCCCAGCTATTGCTTATCTGTCTTCCCCCAAAATAGGTTAGTCAACAGTTGTTGAGTGATCTTTTGTAGGAAGATTGGAATCAGAAATGAACACTTGGCACAAAGTTCAGGGTTGTATGGTGACAGGTGGCACAATAGGCAAAGCAAAGCATCAAGCATTCATAAAGTTCCTTTTAGCTGTTTACTTACTAACTGGACCAATGTTATTAGGAATACCTGCAAGAGAGAGAGAAAAAGAGAACAACTTAAATTAAGGCATGAAATTAACTTTAAGTCAACAACAGCAACATTTCTCATTGAGACTTCATCCTCCCGGTAGATTGAGTTCACACCCCAATTATCGTGATTCATCTTGATGAGCTCTATACACCTGAAATGACGCATCTAAGTCTAAAACTTTGGCAACTATAGCAGCTCGTCTTCACTGTGATTTCAAAGTGTTGTCTGTTGCGTGTTTAGCTTCACACTTCTTTGGTTTCTTCTGGCTTTCCTCCATTATTTTTGCTTTGATGTCCCAGTTGTTGGTAATGTCAGAAAAGGTCATTGCTGCCCTCTCCCAAAGCAAAAGGTACACACCTGAAATGTCCTGACATCACTGAAAAACCAATTTCAGCAAACATGACAGTCAGAGACTATAATATTTTAGTTATTCCAAAGTTAAAACTGCTTCAACATGCTCCTCAGTACATCAGTCTTTCTCGCCAAAGATCCTTATGACAGAATCCTCATGCACGTAGACACACAATCACACACACAAAATATCAAAGGACATCATAGATGGCACACTCTGCCTCTGACGCCAAAGGAGGACATGTCTTATCCTGCTGCCTGCCTGTCCATCCTTCCATCACACAATCCCTTGTGCCAGACAGCAACTGAGCAGATAATACAGTCTGTCTCATCCCCATGGTGACCAGATCTCTCCCACACCAGGACATTGCCGGGCTGTAGATCTGAGGAGATTGAGACGTTCATAGGTTTCTTGCGCTGATCATTTTACCATCTGAACCAACCACTGACATCTTGTTTTGGGTATTCATTTGGACCGTGAATATGAATAGCACACACAATCATGTGTCAGGCTGCTTCAGACACATTGAAGCAAAGCAACGTTAAAAAGCACTAAAAAAACCCAAAAAAAAACAGCTAGCTTTTTTTTGTGTATTTGTTTTTAAAGTAATTTGCTTTCAGGATACTGATGCTAGCTCCGCTTTTTCTTATCATCCGTTTGAACAGAGGCCCACCCTCCCTTTTGCTCTACCCCCTGCCCTCAATGAGGCAGCCTGCCCATAAAAACAAACAACCCCCTCGCCACAGGAAGGGGAAGCATGCTGGGCATTAGGAAAAATGAGCCCACGTAAACTACAGAAGAAGAAATTTTTAAAAAAAAGGTGCTTTCTTCCTTTTCAGCTCACATCTCTCCCATCCTCCGCTCACCACCACACCTACGGGCTGAGGATGTTGTGGAGGCAAGGAGGCATCTGTGCAGGATTTTTGTTGGTGTCCTTTCATCTAATGGAGCCGTCATGAAATCTCTACGTTCTCAGGGGAAACATGAGGATTTCCTGACTGTGTGCATGTGTTTGTGTACATGGACTTTGATCAAACTCCTGTCATTCAATCACTCTCCCTCTGATCTCTGCCTGCAAGCTGTATTTAGGAGCCAAATCTGTGACCTGTCAGAGCTGTGAAGTGCAGGAGGCTATGCTGGCATATGGAGACAGACCGTAATGGATGTCAAACCTCAGGGGGGTGAGCAGATGCTAACCAGGAGACAGGAAGGACAAGTGCAAGGACAATCAGAATAACAATCACCTTATTCACAGAGTGCAGTTTGATTTGGCAGCATTGGTTCTGAGTGTCAAAATATAAAACAGAGCAATGATAACTAATAGTGTTTGACAATCAAGGATAATATGAATAATAGTTAGAATACATCCTGTAGATGAAACTTTGATATTGGAAACAACAGCCTTTTAGCAGGATATCATGTAGCCATTTCACAGGGTCCTCATAAGATGAGGCAGCTGAAACACTCAGCAGAAAACAGTGTTTTCAACCAACACATTGGACTAACATCAGGTTTAGTTGGCTAGCAGCTGATCAAATCTGCCAGCTTCTGCTAATAAAATTGATGGCCGCCAACTAGGAAACACAAACCCATTTTTTGTTTACCTCTGTCTGAAATCAAGGACTAATTGTTTCCAGAATTTCAGTGGTAAATCTGTTCTGTTGTTGTTCTAAACCTGCATAATGTGCAAGGACTGAAAACGTAACAACATTAACTATTCGGGACAGGGTTTAACAAAAGGTGAATGCACAATCAGTGTGCATTATAATATTGGATATGGACACCATTATCATGTACTCATGTATTTTACTCACTATTTATGCATACACCGACAAGCCAAACATGCATTAAACAAGGTTCCTCCACTTGCTAACAAAGTCAAAAATGTGAGACTGCAAGTGTTTTAGTTCTGTAACTGAACTGTAAAAAAAAGTGTAACACAGTGCTAAAAAGGGCCTGGAAAAGTAGCTGACAGAGCAATAACACACAGGCACTATCTACATCGAGTCTGGAAGATTAGCAGGGGACCTACTACATTAAATAGAGAGGGATATAAATATAAAACCAGAGAGGAAGAGAGAGAGATGGAGACAGAGAAAGAGAGAGAGGTGACTTGCTCTTGTTGTGGTGGAGACTTCCATTAGTGTGCATCGCTAAACTACAAGTACAGATTATTCCTTATAACAGTGTTTATACTGAGACAATATTCAGAGAGTGCTGCACTGTACCAGCCGTCATGGTTGTTTGCCTTCAGCTAAATGTCAAAGACACAGCAGCAGTGTCACTGTACTGATGTCACTTTAGTGCACATCTTTCCACTAGGAGTTTTTAACCTGTCACACCACTGAGAGAAAGGTGACGTTATTAATGAATTTAATTACACATTAAATAATTAATGTTAACCAGCTATGATGATACTTTCATATGCAGTTCTGATGTTAATATAATGTGCTTTTAACATGCATCATGTTTCATACAGTGTTTGAGTAGTTAAAATGACTCCTAATTTGACAAATGATCCTGGTTTGTGGAGTTCAGGGCCAAATAACCTTTTCTTTCAGGTCAGGATTTGGAACACCAATGGCCTGTGTAATTATTCGCTGCTTTATGAACAACCTGTGGGGTTCGAGCAGATGTCTAGGATCCCATGTTGGGTCATTCGATTAATTTACAATCACAGTCATTTTCAATCCCCTTCACCTGTCTGGCCTCGCCATTACGGGGCACGGCTGCAATCTAATTTTGTCCTATCGCACAGGATGGGCATTAAGAGCTGCTTATGTTGACGGTGTGCTCCATTGATTTTTATGAGTTGTGCAGGGATTACGGTTGCGGGCCATTGGGTGGTGAACATGATCTCAGAGGCGTATGCGATTCACTGAACATGATCTGTGCACATGCGACAGAACACACACACACTAATGCATTAAAATACAGTAGGGAGGCCGGGTCATGTGGGACATCAACTGATTTACAATAAATCTCATTTCACAGAGAAGAGTGATTACAAATCGAAGCTTGGTGTTCACCCTTCACTGGTTAATTTTCAGTTATGTTGTCATCCATCCAAGACCACCACTGCAACCTTGCTAATGGATTATCAGAAAGCAATAATAAAATGTTCTCTCATGGATCTATGGGCTTTAAATCTTTGGCATACACATACTCATCTGTCAAAAAGAGGACATCAAATTTGCCATATGGTTCCTAGATTCTACTGTCAAGAGCACATTCAGTTGTTCATGTGGGAGTAAGATTGTGTGTGTTTGTGTATATGTGTGTGTGACCGTGGGTGTCATTACATTGTTTCTGTCAGTATCTATTCTGCTTTGACCTTCGATGTGTCTCACCGGTTTACCTTGCCGCTACCTGGACTGCTCTGGAAAGGGGCTTATCTGCTGAATTTCCACCGCAGGCAAAAGTTGGTAATTACTTTCCCTGGCTGCCATCATTTTATAGCAATCCATCATTATCTGGAGCTCTTTGGCTATACAGAGCCCAGTGATGGTGACAGGCATTGCTAACTGGTTAGTAGCAGAAAAGCTGCCAAAACACAAGCACACGGCATGCTGACTTGATTGAATTCCTCAGGAGCAAAATTACGGCTTGCCTTGCCGGAGTGCCCGGCTCGCTCGCTCTCAGTGTGTAGATCTGAATTGAAGGTGGCAAGTCTTAAAGTGCCCAAGAGCCAAGTTGGAAGAAGCACAGTTTAAGATTTCAGGGAAGGGATGAGGTGTACGTTGGTGGTGGCAGCAATGTGGGAAGGAGTAAAAAAAAAAAAAAATCTGGAGATGGAAGAAACAAATATTTGAAAGAAAGATTACCGTCACAGCTGCACAGAGCCGAGATGTGGAAAAGACAGAGTAAACAAGCTCGGTCTCTGGGGTGGTTGGGGGTGTTGTGGGGGAGAGAGAAAGAGAGACAGGGAGAGAGGGAGGGAATGCGAGCATGAAACAAAACCAAGAGATGCAGCGAGACCAGGCGGAGGCAGAAGAAGAAGACGGAGAAGAAGAAGGGGAAGAAAAAGGTGGTGGGGAAGAAGGGCAGGAGGAGCAACGGAATGAGAGGATGCAAAACATGAGGCGATGACTTTTACAGAGAAAAAAGAAAGAGAATGGGCTAAAATGGAAATCCAAATAGCTGCGGAAAGAAGGAATGAAAGCATAAATGAGTGGGTGCTGTGTGTGTGAGAGAGAGACGGAGAAGGTGGAAGTGAAGCTATGTGTGCACAGCAGGCGTGTTTATGTGCATAGATGCATAAACACATGGCACTAATTGAATACAGTAGAGGCTGATGAAAAAAACTCACTTTACACAGAGCAGTCTGTCTCACAAGCTTCACTGTATTCAGGTTTAAAGAGCAATGACACTCTTTTTTATCAAGTGAGACTGAGCTAAAAGGCATTCATTTAGGTAATAGGTTGAAATTATATATGGAACACGTGTATTGGCACATGCGTAATGTGATTACATTAGTGCATCATTAGTAAAGTAATGTGATTACCCTAATGCATGTTAGTAATGTGCTGCCCAGGGTTCATTAAACCATTTAATGCCTATAATAAATATTTAACTAACACATTTCTAACAAAGTTTGATTGGAATGTGTGTGGCTTGAATAAACAAACAGCAAACTAGTGAGTCTCTTTTACTGACATTATATAGGGAACACATCTCAGAGACCCATATACAATAATAGCTGTTTGTGTTGACTCACAAAAGAATGAGATTTATTCTACAGTGGCATTATCAGGTCCAGTGGGATTTGGTCTTACCATTGAAATATGTATAGAAACCTACTTCCTCTGCACAAGAGAGAATATTAATCTAAACATGCATGTATGTCTGCGCAAATGAGTGTGAGGCATTCATGGGTGTGTGTTTGGTCACATTTCCATGATCAGCACCTCCCAGTTGCACTAGAGCACTAATAATAAGACTGTAGCATCTGGTAGCTCTGCTTTAATGTACGCTAATTAGAGAACAACTGCAGAAATGTGCAATTTGTAAGTCTTATAGTATTTGTTGTTGTCGGGACTGTCACCACAAGATATGACAGAGCTTATTTTCATTTTCATCTGGGACCATGAAATGCAGGGTTTTCAGTCACATAGTGGAGGGCTAATGTGGATCCCAGGGGATAAATCATTACAGAGAAATCCACTGCAAGTCCACGCCTTTTACCGCTTTGATCAAAGGAGATGTATAAACTTTAGCCGGCATCAGCTAAATCCAAACAAGTGTCTCATAATCCTGCCCTGACAAGGAAATCTATTTATTTTATCAAGCCGCAGACAGAACAAATGAAGACTTAATCTCTAAAAAGTTTGGAATTCAAATAGATGTGTTGTGTTCAAATAAATGGACAGATCTTGATTAAGTGAATGTCACAGTCTAAAGATCTCAAAAGCCCTCATCAAACTAAAGGTTATGTACATGATGTACTGTGCGATCATCATCGAAAGGCAATGACTGCATGTGACAGGAAGGATATTTAATCATTGTTGAACCATCATCCAATGCAACACTTGAATATTTCCAAGGCTGTCACCATGCAGCAAGGTCACAGGCCCCTTATATACTTCCATTGATTATGTCACGTGTAAAAATGGTCACAACCTTCAACTGCTTCTTCCTCAGCTTGTCTAGCACTGGGCATCGTTTTTTCATTTTCACATATATAAAAAAAACTTTACCCTGAATGAAGACAGAATGCATTTTAAAGGTCCAGTGTGTACGGTTTAGGGGGTCTATTTACAGAATATGGCACATATGGAATATGACATGCATTACTATGCTTTCATTAGTGTATAATCACCTAATAATAATCATCATATTCTGTTATCTGAGTCACCGCAGGTCCTCTTTTGCAGAGTCTGCCATGCTGAACTGCCATATTTCTTCAGCAGCCCAGAATGGGCAAACTAAACATGTATGTTTACCAGTCAGCTTTGTTTTTCACGCTAGGAGGGTGAGGTGAGGGTGTTGCAATCAACAACTACACTGATTGTTGCCACTGAATCCACATTTGCTTCACTGACGGTGATCTTCAGTAACGTTAAGTAATTCACATACAATAAATATATGTAGACCACCTGTAGTAGACCCTCCTACCCAGTTGATGGCAAGTGAGTCCATATTAATAAGCTTTTGTCTAGTCGTCTTGTCTTTGCTCTCACATGAATGTCCTTGTTTGTCTAGTGCATTAGTCAGCAATATCGCTACAGCCTAGCTGTTCCCGAGCCTAGCTAACACAGAATGTTACAGCATGAGAGTGTCCAATATTTCTTAAGAAAGCCTAACAACTGTGATGTGATTAATGCACTTGGTGAAAAAATAGGGATTGATGCACTGAAGAATGAAGGACATAATAGTGAAAACATTTATCAGTCAGCAGTAGCTAATGTTTCCGGGGAGGCGAGTGGCAAGTGTCAACAAATCATTGATTCGCTTTGTTTGTTATTGACATGAAAAGTGACCGCAAGGTCAGTGCCTCTGTTCATCTTTCTCTCCATGACCTCATAAATGTGCAGTCTTTAAGGTCTGTATATTAAATGCTATTGTCTCATTGTTAAAATTAAAATGACAAATTCTAATAAATGATGACAGAATTTTTACGATCCCGTCTATCCTGCTGAAGTTATGCCAGAGCAGACTTGGTCGCTGTCAACCATTGTCTGTTATGTATGTTGTTGTTATGTTACCCAGAAATAGTAGCACTTCAGTGTACTGTTGGTTTCACACTAAGGTTTCAGACATAGTACAAAATCTCACATACTGTTCAGTGTACTAAAAGCTTCTGCCTGGCAACCTTAGTAAGACTAGGCTCTAGGAAGTCACTGCTCCTGGACAATACAGCACATAATTCACCTTAAAGTAACAACTTGTCCTTTATACACAAACATAAAATAACATGTTCATTAGTGAGCTTCAGAGGTGCTGGTACGTGATTTATTTTACCCTTGGACAGAGTCAGGCTAGCCCCCCCCGTATCATGCTAAATTAAGTCAATTGACTCACTGTTGTAGCTTAATATTTAGCGTACAGACAGTGTAGTGGTATCATCCTCACTCTAGGCAAGAAAACAAATTTGTATTTTCCAAAATGCTGAATTATTCCAAAAGCAGGGTTATAATCTCATGCTTATATCCTAAGATGTTCTTTTTAAAGTCCCATTTGTTTGTTTGCCTGAACAAAGATTACCATAAAATTAGTTAGGCTGAAGAAGGCTTAATCAGGCCATTTATACAACTTGTTCTGTATGCAAATCCAAATTCAGATGAATTTCTTATTATTAACATATTTAAATTCAGAGGATTGTTGCTTTTAGCTAAGGGGCATGTGTGCACTCTGATTGTTTGCCAGTATCTCTTCTGTTGAGTGACTATCAGCGTGTGTGCACATTCTGTATGTGACTGTGTGTTTGTGCAAACTGTGTGTGTAGTAGTTTGGTTGCAGGTATTGAAACTTCAACTTTAAGCAGTGTTGCTACTGATCCCATCAACTTATGTTAAGCTAATATCTTCTTTAAACATACTACACTACATGCACACATACAGGATGTAAAAAAAAGTTAATTTTTCCAAATCCAGTTATCAGTTTAAAGTGCATTTAAGGACTATGCCTTTAATAAAACATTCAGGATACATTTTTAGTATTGGAAATCAACTTCTCAGAGGCCACCCATTACTGCCCCCGCCACCGCCGGCGTCTATCTCCCTCAGTATCCTCAGCCCCTACAGTGAAATGAACTGCCATGGTTAATTCTCAAACTGATCCCTCTCCTTCTGTCTCCACAGAGGGAGGAGGCGAGAATGAGTGAGGCTGAGAGACGGTTTGGGGGGGTGAGAGACATAGATGGAGAGAGGAAAAGCGAGAGAGACAGAGCCACCCCAGAAGGCTGAGTTAGCTGTGACAGAGAGTGATGCCCACTTCCCCTCTTTCTATCTCCGCCATCCTTTTCTCTCATCATCACTTTTTAAATCCTGTTCTTCTTCCTCGTGCCATTGTAAGACGACCACACCAACTGCACCCCCCCCCCCCTCAGGATGATGATTCATCGATCCCGTTATCGCATCAGATGACTTGATGGGCATAGTAAAAAGAAATTAAATCTTAATTAAATTTTCATCTTTGACAAATTTGTCTCCAAAGAGCTGCCATATGCTCACTGGGTTCGGGGGAAAACATTGAGAGAGAAGGAGACTTTTGGAATTGGTGTCGAATGGGTTTGAAAATTACAAAACAGCACAAGGTGCATTTTTCTGTCAGCTTTGTGCATTTTTTTTTCTATTCTGGAGGGATAGCCTTGCATTCCTATAGATTTTTCAGAGCGTTATTACATTATGGATTTTTTCCCCTCCAAGACAAAGTATAATAATGCACTTTATACTAAGACTGTTTTTCATCACTTGCAGGGCAAAGGGAGTGTGTGTGTCCTTGTGCAGTACTTATGAATGTGTGTGCGTGAATGCTTTGAGGAGGGTGCATGGAGGTCTGGATGAGCACCTGTGTGTGTGTGTGTGTGTGTCACCTTTTTTAATAATGTGCTGTCAATCTGGGCTCTGGGAATGGCCATTTCACAAACCCTCCCTAAGTCTCATAACACGGATCCTCTGGGAGGGAGAATAAGTCATCAGCCGGTGGCCGAGAGTCCAGAGAGGCAGAAATCACAGCGGATGCAATAAGGCGGGATAAAACTTGGGCTTTCAAATTATATAGCACTGGCGCTCACTCCGCTCATGATCACTCTACTGTTATGTATGGAAGGCAAACTGGCCACTGTGTTCACATTATAACAAGAATGGAATGATGCTGACTGACTTCATCAGCCATTAATTAATTCATTTACTTATTCACTGACGTCTTATCTGCCCCCTAGTGGCCATTAAGAGTCATTGCAAAAGTCTACACATGAGGTATTGGAGCTGGATCAGCTCCCTGTTTCAATGCCACTGAACTAATGTATGTAGAGAGTTTTGTGTGACACCATGTCCTTGTTTTCTTCGTATCCCAGGAAGAGCAGCTGTTGCTTTTGTCTGCTGGGGATCCAAATAAATAATAAACAGCAAGAGTTTGAGTATGTGTAGAGAAAGTTTTGCATTTCTCCTTCTAGTCAAAGCAACTTTATCTGTATGGTCCAATATCACAAACAATGGGCCTCATCGAGGAACATTTTCATACTCTTATTCTAAATATAACTTTTTCCAGTGAAGGTAAAGGCTCATGTTCAGGAGTGCTATGAGCCAGATTCAGAAAACTCTCTGAACTGCACTATGCTGTCGTATATTTTGCTTGTTTCAACTTGATGAAAGCCACTTGTTCATAAATAGGCGTGCATTCATGAGATATAAACATTAACACAAACAACAGCCCTATATTGCCTCGACTCTCTGTTCGTATGAGTGGTACTTGCACGAGGCCAATTGTCTCATTGGATTTAACAGGCCTTAGATCTACAAAGGTTCCCACCACAGCCTCAGCTCTAGAAGAAGACAATGAAAAATTGTCATGATGTGACGTCACCACAAGACAGTAGACAAAAAAAGGAGCTGGCCCACTTTCTTCAGCTCAAGCAGGAGTAAATAATTGGCTCTATCTCATATTAGCATTGCAGCTGCAGCTGGAGAACATTATTCATCAACTCTAATGCATTTAGTGTATTAGTATAAAGCAAACTTATGTCCCTACATTAACAGGCACTTCAAATAATAATAAAAATGCAAGATCACGCAGGCTGCTGCTAGTCAGTAGGAATGGATCACCCATGGAGCCATGGCAGTTGGTCACTATAACTTCATGTGGACGTTCATGTGGAGTAGGTTTATTATGGACTTCAGTTTTCCTAATGATTACAATTAGGAACTTTGTACGTGTCATTGGCAGTCTCAATAAATTGACTACAAAATATAAAAATCCTTTATTCAGTTGAATACATTTTGTAATCAGAGATAACCAACACTAGAGACTTTAACTTCACTACTGGCCTTATCCTTCAAGAGCGCCCAATTCTCTACTTTAACCATTACCGATACCCAATGAGGCTCCCTATTTCTTCTTCAGTGTACATGCCATTCTTTCATGAAAATACTGGATACCAAACAAATGCATGATGTAGCCACTTTTGCAGATTCTTCACCAGAACTTCTGAAATCCAAAGGAATTTGTGGATGGGACTATCTTTTTTATTTCTGTGGACTATGAACAAGAAAGACAAAAAGACATGTCTAATAACACGCCTGTACATGGAACTAGACATGGTGAAATTATGTTCAGTAATATATTGGTTTGTTTATCAGTACCTCCTAAAATACTCTTCTTAGTTGCTACAGTTAAGGCAAAGATTTAATCAAAGCAGTGCTTATATCATCAGATACATAATGTCACTTCCCCTGTTGAATACAGGTTAAAAAAAAAAAGCACTGAAATTGGAAGGTAAAGTCAACGGAAAGCCTGACCCTGCACACTGCACAGTTTTCCACATACAGATGAGAGGGCATGTATGGTCTCAGTTGATGTGCTGACTCGATGTTGTGGGTGGTTTGTAAAGAAAAGGAAGAAGGTAACGAAGAGTGAAATCAGACACAGGTCATTTGCTGCCATAACTGTTGCTTGCTACGTGTTTTAACACACGGGTCAGGTAGGAGGACTCCTCACAGATACGCCAGCTACACCGACTGAATAGGCTGTGTGTCAGTGCTGCCATTCAGGTCATTAATTATGCAGAGAGACACTGTAACATGTGTATTGTTTTGACGTATTTACCAGCTGTGCTTTTAAGCGTGCCGTTTATGACCTGCCAACACTGTTCTCTTTGCTAATGTAGTTCACACGTAGTATAATTTGTCAAGCTTTCGCAGTTGTTTGTTTGATTGTTTTGCTCTTCTTCAGAAAATTTTCATGTCAAAATAACTATATTTCATCAACTGTCAGAGAAGAGGGTCTTGATATGCTCACGAGTCACTCTCTTTTGTAAAATTAGATTCTGGCCTTTGGTTTGTTTCCACAGGACATGACAAACCAAATATACAAAAGTTGGTTTCTCTTCTTGCTTTTCTGCCTTTTATTTCTTTGAAACGTCTTTGATTGCTTCACTTTGCTTTGAAATCCAGCAACTCAGTATCTCACTATTAACCTGGTGACTGTCAGGACTTACACACAGGATGCTGCTAATTCGGATTCAATTTCCCTCATGCGCTTGTTATTTTGATTCACACTTTGATGGCAAATCTCCAGCATTTGTGTTTTTGTCTATAAGACCAATACTAATATCTGCTCTGCCATGTGGCCCATCTTTCTCTAATTTCTCAACATGCCTGTGGTGTGTGTGTGTGTGTGTGTGTGTGTGTGTACTCACAGATATTAGCCGTGCCCTTGGGGATGGGCAGGTAGGAGCCAGCACTCCACGCTCGCCCCTGGTAATTCCTCTTACAGCGTCCGCAGTCAGGCCCAGTGGTGTTGTGTTCACACTCGCAGCTCAACTTCTCTTTGTCATACACACAGCTGTTGGCGTGAAGGTTGCACTTGCACCTGTCAAAGAGGGGGATGGGTGGTCGGAGGGGGAGAGGGAGGTGGGTGGACGGGTTTGGGTGGAGTTGAAAGAAGAAAACACATCAACATGAGTGAATTTTCCGGCACTGAATTTAACAGACAGCTTTTATTTTGTTGGACAATGCGGCTGAAGGGCAGCACGTCCTTGACTAGCGGTGGCATTGGAACACAGTCAAAACGGCTAAAACAGTTGCTTCTTCAACTTCAAGAGGAGCTAGTTCAAAGGAGGCAGCCAATTGCACGAACAAATCTGGCATCATTATTTCCTCCCTTTCTTTCTCACCGCCCCCCTCCCCTCCACTCGGGACGGTAGCTCAGTTTTAATTGTCCCACTGGAGGATGCATAATTGCAGTAAGGTCACAGTCGATGGGCAAGGGAAGATCAGGAGGGAGAGGGGGACAAAGAGGTGCGAGGGGAGGCTGAGGAAAACAAGCCAAGTTAAATTGTGGAACAAGCACCGGGAGAATGAAGGCAGCGGCAGCGAGGCTTGTGGCTCTGTAAGGCGATGAATAGCTTGGAGTTAGCCAGAGGGCAGCATGGAGCAACAGCACGGCTACGTTTGCTATGACAAATTAATATGAGATGAGACCTCAGAAGCATATTTTCAGTTTGGAGAGAGGGAGTCCCTTAAGGTACACTAAATCCTCACTCACATCCTGCTCACCAGAACCTTCATTTAACAATAAACTCAGCAAATTCATTTTCTGCTGTGGCTAGATGAGCATTGAGGGGATATCTACCTGTTAAATTAATTTATGATCCTCATGCAGCATAAAGTACTTGGAGGAATATAGAGAACTTTGAATTGCTAGACCGCTTTTTGAAGAACTTTGCAATAGAGAGCAACGTGACTGAGTGACTCCACAAAGGTTGTGATGAAACTTTGTGACAGGCATTTCAAGATAGTTTATTTATTTAACAAAAGACATAGAAGAACCTTCTCAGACCACAAACAGAAGGACTAAATTCTCCCTTTTCTATCAAAAAATCAACTCGTTTCTGCCTTTGTAATTTTGATTAAGTCATATCAAAGATCTGATCCTTTCCACACAGTGTTTCTTTTTTGTCCAGCCCTTGTATATTTGCTACTAGAAAATTTAGACAAGAACCGAGCTGGAATCACTTACGGCTTGACATCTCATGCTTAAAAGTGATACGACTCAGTCCCAAAACATCAGCATGAGGATGCTTGATTCTCAAAGATGACTGGATTGTTTTCAAATCGTACCATGAGTCACAATCTAGCGCCAATGCCAACACTGGCTGCAATTTTACATGAAGACGAAAGTTGGATTCCAACAGGCATGACTCATGGTAGATTAATGGAGCTGTGGCTATGTTTGTATATTTTAGGATAAAGTGTTGAGAGGCAGACAAAATGGCACTATTCAAGCAAGTCTCCCTCCTTTGAAAGTCCCCTTTCATTCAGATAAATATATATATATTTTTTATAAGGACCCAGGTGAAAAGCATCTTCCCGTTCCTTCCTAAGGCACAGAGTGAGAGTTGGTGGGAAAGGTGCTGAGGAGGGAGATGACACAGATAGCCCCACGGTTGTATTCACAAACGTCTTAGTGAGAAACTCGGGTGACAGCTGGCCTCTTTCACCCTGCCCATTCTGCTTTACCAGGCTTAGCTTGATCCTCGAATAAATATAAGAATTTGGAGGAAAAGCACAGTCTTAAATCACTTACCGGTCCTTGACCCTGATACTCAACATATTTGCTATTTGCCCCAAATTCAAGGGAAGGAGTCCGTTAGCTGGTTACGTTTTAAATCCTCTTCCATAACTGGATTTGTAAAACTTTAAAATCTGATGTGGAAACCCTTGTCTCTCATTTTAAAGACAAATAACCTACAAAACATTTAAGCTTCTTATTTTTAGCTAGCACACTCACTAGCTTAGCGCCCGCTGGTAACTCCAAAGCTGTTAAAAATTACATCTTGTATCTCTTTAGCTGGCTTGTTAACATTAGCCACTGGCAAAATATTCCTGGGTTGGTTTGGAGCTGGAGGGTGTGTAAAACTTGCAGCTTCATTTTGCAAACGTAACTTTAAATGCTCCTTTACGCTAGCTATTGACAGTAAATACCTCAAAAGCATAGACTGACTGCTTGTTAACTCTCTGGGGTCCAATCAATGCCCCTATCAATTGCTTTTGCAATTGTGGGCAACTGCTCGGACCACAGAGGGTTAACCACAGCATCTCACTTCCTTTTTCTTCATGTTTTAAATACAGAACATGTGACTTAACCAGTAATACAATTTATTACTGCTGTTAAGTAATTAGAGCAAAGCGGTTTATTACTTTTTCAATTGCTAATATGTAATGATTAATTGATTACAGCTGGTAATGTGGCCAATTATCAGGTGTAGCTAATTAACATGTCTCCTGTGAATAAGTTATAAGGTGAGGAGACATCATAACATCTTTCTTTGATTCGATGAGTGCACTGTGTGTTTCTGCAATTTAGCAAAACAAAACCGAATCTGTCAGATAAAGATTTCATGCGTATCATATTATATTTTGAAGCCTCTCAGTGTATTAGTTCTCATTTGGGACATACTGTATTTGTAGCCCATGAAATACAATGTGTGTGGGCTACACCTGTTCATCACGTCAGATACATTTTTAATCAGCATTTTACATCTTATGTTCCTCATCTCGTTTTCAGGTTATAGCGACAGGATGTGAACAGTTATCTGACACTCAAAACTGACGTGTTTCTGCATTCTAAGCCAACAGAAGCTGATGACATGTAATATGATCTTTGAGTTTTCTTTTTAACTTTGGTTACAAATGTTGAAAGATGATCCTAAATGGATCTAATAGGGGATTCTAAATGATTCAGATTAGATAAAAATGCAATCTACTGCACTTCAAAAATCTTTCCCTTACACCAAAATAATAACATTACAGTAATTTAGTATGTTAGTTGGAATTTCAATGACAGCTTTCTATTGCCTAATGTAGGTACTGAGCCTTATTCCTGTAGTATTTTTAAAGTAATAAAGAGCTCAAACTCCTCACAGGCAGCTGTTTGGAGAACCTTGTGGTGCTTCACTGTGACATTCTTTTGTAAAACTGGATTAAATCTTCAGCAGCTGTTTTAGTAATATCCAGTCCATACTGAGACATAGTGGGATTGGTTAAGGAAAAGTGCTTCAGGTTGAGTCAATGGCCATTAGTGGCTATGATAAGGCTAAGATCAGAATCAAGTCCTACACAGTCCTGCTCAATGCGCTTTCTTTCCACATAAACGTCTACCTTGATTGTGTGTATGCAATGTGTGTGTGTGTGTGTGTGTGTGTGTGTGTGTAGGAGGAGTGGGTCGGGTTGTGAAACGACTTCACACAAAGCCCTTTGTGGTTTAACCTTCAGCTTCTTTTAACCTCGCCAACATTTTAATCAGCATCCAGAAATGATAGCGCCGTCGGCATAATGATGGAGACCGCCAGTGAGGCCCTGAGGGTCTCTTACCCACCAGTGCTGTTGTGCTGCCAATCAGATGTGGCTCCTGCATGCGGATACCAGGGGAGGCTCCCTCACCGCTGCACCAACAACAATAGCTTCAGAGACGGAGTCAAGTAAACGTGTATTTAACAACATTTTAATCGCAAATTTCCTCCAGGGTTCCCCGTGCTGCAGTGTTGTGTCTTCCAATTGGGCCTGCTTTACTTTGAAAGCTCTGTGGGTTGTCTCTTAACTAACTTTCCATCATTCTTTGTATCATTCTTCATCATTATTCTTTATATCTCTCTTCTCCTTCCACCTATTAGTCTGTCATTTTAAGTCTGCTCCAGTATCTCCTATTAATAAATATTCATGGAGCTAAGGCATCTTTGTTTTTGTGTGGTTCTCTCAAAGTGATATTGCTCGAGGCATTATTGAATGTGCCAGCCACCGCCTGTGAGCTAAAGGTCCTGATATGTATTCATAAAATTACCCATGAGGCTATGAGCTCAAATTGCTAGACAGGCAAAAAAAAAAAAAAGAGGAAAAAACCTCGACTGAAGTTTTGATTCTATTTTGTTTGAGAAAAAGCAGCAAACATATTCTTATATCTTATAAGAGTTTAAAGTTCTCCTTGAACTATGGGGGACAGAAGATATTGTTGGGGCGCAAATTTATTATTTTTCGTTATCCTGGTGGAAATGCGAGTGAAACAGCCCGTTGAGACTTAGCTTACCTGGAGCATTGTGCCTATGACCTCTGCAGTAATGGGATTCTGATTGACACCGTGGGTGCAGACGACATATTGCGCCTTCCCACTGATGATGGCAGCAACAACAAACAAAAACAAAGCAGCCCAATGTGCTGCTTCTCAGAGAAAATATCCCTCTCCATTCAGGCAAGTTCATTCACCGACATTGCTCCATTTTGCTCATTGCTGCTTCAAAGCCAAAAGTGTCAGCCGGTAATTAATAGTAATTATCCATAATCCAAGCCTACAACATCCCCGACGTACAAAGCTGCTGATCCCAACAAATTGAGCAGACTAAACTCAACATGGTCCTTAAGTGGGTTAACTAAGTGAAGCAATTAAATTTCAATCTAACACCCAGGTGTTTTCATATGCAAGCCAATTGGGTCAAACACGGTTAATAAACGCTTTTTTTAAGCTCGTGTCTGCATTCACCGCCTCCTGTAAATGAGCGACAACACACCTGGGGTTGCGAGGGGAGGGCAGCGGGGTGGGGGAAGTGGCGAAGAGCGGGTGGTTCGGAGAACACTCAGGCTTAATTATGTGTGATGAAAATGAAACAGAAACGCAGGAGTGGCTGGTAAAAAGAAGGCCTTGAGGTGTGTGTGTGTGTGTGTGTGCAGGTGATTTGCTGTCGGTGGAATGGATAATTGCACACACACACAGAATGAAATTTACTGTACAATATATTTGTCCCACCTGATCTCTCCAAACACACACCCACACACACACACAAACCTCTATAGCGATATACACCACTGGTGCTCTTCCCCATTGACATGTAGCTTGCAGCTGCTGTCTGTATTGGCTTAAAACAGATCAGCCTGCTAACGTGTTACCTGCTAATTGCCTCCACTCCCTCCTTCTGCCCCCCCGGCCTGCAGTGCATTGTGGGAAGTGGAAGGAGTGAGATCTCAGCACAAGCTCTCCTGGGATTGACCTCAGCCCCCAACCTCCCCCTAATTATATCGTTCGTCACCATCCCTCCTTCTCCTCTCACTGTAGAAGGTGGGCAGTTAGAGAAAAGTGGAGGCTGTGGGAAAAATCATGGCAGGTTCTCTGTTTAAATTCCTCTCTTAAACGCCAATTTTGGTTCAATTTGTTGGCATGAAAAGATACTTTTATGGACCTGATTCAGTATATACATGTACAATTCAATCCATCTAAGATAACAGTACATAAATACTGCAGAACTATCCATCCAGTTGGTACATTGGCTGTTTAAACACACACAATTACTGTTCAATTTGAAGTCCTCGGTACATAATACATGACTTTTACACAGGTGAATACGCTGGCTGACAGACGTACGTCTGTCAGCCAGCGTATTCACCCGTGTAAAAGTGCTCTTGAGCCTTTAGCAATCATACAATAGAGAGAGCATCTCCATTTGTAACTTCCACATTTTAGTTTCGTAAAGCCGATGGTCAAAGGAAAAAACAAGCTCACCAAGAGCAGCCAGACTGTGCAGATGTGGTATGTTTATTTTATTTTTTTTTCATTTTCACACAGGTGCAGGGTCAGTCCTGTCACCTTCATTCCTGTTTATTTATTTGTACAGTTGGCGAGCAGAGGGACACAGGAGAGAGAGAGATGTTGCAGGAACTGGTTCGAGGCCAGAAGGGGCACAGTTTTCATTACAGTTTGCAAAGATCCAACATACATGAACAAATTACTTCATGCAGGGGAGTTAAGTCTCTACAGAAGCTACAGTCATAACTGGCTTGTTGCATTGCCCGCCTGTGCTCATATTTACAAGAGTACATATTGGAAAAGTGATATACTTTTGTGGCCAATTAAGCTTTAGAGTGACAAACACAACAGTGACCTAGCTGCTGAACTATCGCAGCAAGCTTAAAAACTGCACCACTCCAAATTATTTTAATGATGTTTTTGTGAGATGTTGAGAGATTCTGTTTCTGTTGTATGTTCCCTCTCAAAATAATTAATCAATAAATCATTTCAAATGTAAAAAAAAAAAATAAAACTGCATGACAGCAATTATCTATCTTAGCCCCTCTTGTGTTTAACCAGCCGTTCAACACCATGATAACAGTACAATATATTTTGTGATGTGTCATTGCGCTGCGAGTTCAGCTCATCTCCGGTTCCCTGTGTTGAGGTAAATGTGCCTCCTGCCTGCATCAATCCGTCCAGGCCATCCATCTATTGAATCCTCAGCATTACTAATGTATGGAGTTGGACATGCTATCCAAGCAGGAGTCAATCAAGAGGTCTTTACTGCCTGTGACATGCCAAGCCAGTTCAATAGAATCGACATGCTGGGCCTCACTGATACTGCTCTCAGCTAAAGACTACTGGCCGTGGACCCGGCGGCACAAAGTGCACTGCGGAGGAGTGAGAGAGCTCCATCACAGGGAGAACGGTGCCACACAGATTTAAGGCGAGGCCGGGTGGAGAGGCCGAGTGGAGAGGTGATATTAAGCGTTCTTGTCATTTCATAAGCGACGGTGCTGATTGGAGCTTGTAAAGGAAGTAACTCCCCAAATTGATCGGTTTGGGTCGGTAGCCAGTCCGCAGACTGCAAGAGGTTAGACTGCATTTGACCTGTGTGTGTGTGTGTGTCTGTGTGTGTGACAGAGAGAGTGTACACAGACAGAGACAGTGTGTATCAGAGCTCATGTAACATTGCAATATAAAACATTTGCCCCATTCACAGACACATTTTCTCATTAATAATCTGATATTCTTTGCTCAAATAAGTTTCTCTTTTGTACTTGTATCACCAATTTATTTAATATATTTATAAATATATTATATATTAATATATTTTAACCACAGAATAGAGTAGATTCAGTGCAGGTGTCACTGGTATTACTGGTGTATTAACTAAAAAGCAGACTATGTGGAAAATAATAAAAGACATTACTTTTTAATTGTCTTCTGTTATCTTGTTGCTTCTTGCTATTGTCACCAGCCATTAAACTTTGGCAACCCTCTTCCTTGTTACATAATCCTGATGTCTGGAGCAGACGTATCCCATGGCTACGCCCACCAGGGGCCAGAATCTGAAACCAGGGTTGGACCCAAAGAGAAGGTGTAATTACAGACAATGTTGGCAGTTTCCCAGCTAGCAGAGGGGTTAAGTCTAAAACCCCGGGCGAGGGTCATTAATAGCTCGGGTGGTAACAGCCTTGTGTTGAAAACGTGAGTCCCTGATAGACCAGAGGGGGCAATGTTTCCACTAAATTAAATGAGAGGCTGCACGGGCCTCCTGGTGATTAATGAGAATGGCATGAGACGTGAAAGAATTGCTTGAAGGTGAGCGTGCAGGTGTGTGTGTCTGTGAGAAAAAGAGATGGAGATTTAGAGGGAGAGAAGAAGTGGGTTTGTGTGTGTTTATATCCGAGTCATTGGTTTTAGATTTGTGTGCTTCATAAGTGCACTTTTCTCAGCTCTAATGAGTCAGAAAGTACTCGCCTGCATCTAATATGAGACCGCCATAAACTTCTCTGCAGGCATCTCTCACTACTAAAACTATTTGTAGGTTGTTTGGTGTCATGTAAAACCGAAAAAACAGAAATGTATACAAAAGTGATTTATTGTTGCACACTGACCACTGCAGCAGGGGAAGTGTATTTATGATTTAACATCTGGGAAAAGCAGGTGCAAAATGTGTGGCATAGTTATTTTACTGAGCAACCAGGGAAGAAGAGAGATAGAGAAGAGACTTAGTGAGAGAGAGTACCACTTATATGATCATGCTAACTATTTAAGTGACCGACACAAAGATCACTGCTTCAAAGTAAATGATTCATACTAAGCCTATACCTATACGGGAGCTGTCCATTCAGCACCACAAACCAACTGAGCAACAGAGCATTCATGGTAAAATACTGCATTTTTTTCATTTTTTTTAGTTTTTAATTGGTGGATAAACCCCTTGAGATGCTCAGATTCTCAGACAAGGCTCTAATGAGTATATATAATGTATTCAGTACGAGGCCACACCAAACTTTTTAGCTGGCAAAATGACAAGAATGCAGCACTGCTGAAAATGGCATGTTCACGTTAATGAAGTTATTTAAGTACGACTGCAATATATGAGATATGGGAATTTTATACAAATGCTCATTGAAAATTGATTTATCACTGCAGCAGCAGGTTAAATGCATGTAATTTAACATCTGTGAAAAGCTGTGCACATCATATTTGTTTTATTGGGCAGAGAGAACAACAGGACGGCAAAATGAGTGACAGAGAAATTAGAGACTATTGCCCTTCTCATCATAAATGCTTCCAGCTATATAAGAAAAAGGTGACAGAAACAAAGAATACTGCAGCAGTGAAGAGAAAGGTGAAGTGTAATTTACGGGAGCTGTCTGTTCTGCACTACAAAACAAACCAGAAGACTGATCTGTATGAGGGACACAAACGTCTAAAAAATCTTAAAAAATGTAGGAATCACAAAAATCTTCCACATTCATTTTTTTCCTCAGTAATTCAAGGAAGCCTTTTTAATTAAATGACTGACATAGTTGCTGAGTGCTGACAGAAACACTGAAGTTATCCTCTGAACAGGCTTTCTTTCTGCACTAAGGACTGTGATTGAATTTTTTTTTTTTTTAATATTTCAATGCTAGCTGCAGAAATCATCCGTTTGCTCAAATGCATTTAACATATGCACAATACACATCTTAAAGTTACAATCCGCAACATTTTCATCACATCAAACCCAATTTTTGATGATATTTATGGCTGCCGTTCTTCCTGCCATCAGTTTCTACCTCTGTTTATTGTAGTTTGCAATGTTAGTAGCGGAGTCCGCCATTCCATGTTAGATTCAAATGAATTTACATTTTTTGTATAATTTGTGTAAATACTCACTAAAAACTAGCAGTTGGCTCTTGTGGCAATTTGTGGACAGCTTATAAAATCAAATCTGTTGAACTTTCCGCTGACCTTCTAATCGCATTCACCAAACATAATAATCACCATCATCTCCATCATCACCCCATCACCACTGAGTCATCGTGCTCCAGTAAGTTACATTACCTTGCTAAAGGAGCAAAGGTCTGGAGAATTCAATACAGCACTTTTTCTTTGTTGGATTGTTATTCTTCCCCTCTTTTGTGAGTTGCAGCTCCATTGTATCCTCCTGTTCTGCTTGAAGGCTAAAGCACCGTCGGATGGCCATACATAATGAGCGCCTGCATTCATTGTCCTAAGCAAAAGATAACTCGCTCAGAATCGCTTTTCATGACTCAATGATCCCATTATCAAGCAGTTTTTATTCATCACTCCCTGTCGTCTTCAGATCCGAAATCAAATATCTCGCTTGGGGAGGTTACCACATCAGCGATGTCACTGCGTGTGTGCATTTGTGTGTTACACGAGGTGAATTAGACAAACAGAAACAGTATGATGACGCTGTCAACACTTCTCCCTCAGTTAGAAATGCTGTATCTGCTTTAGCTTATGAGTGGGAAATGCCGCCATATGGTGTTTTCTTCACTGATGAGGTTCTCTTCTCATGTCGCCCATGCCGATATGGCTAGCTCAGTGGGAAGTCTGGTGATGAGTTATGTCGTATGTAATCAAAAATACCAAAAAGAGTTGTCCATGTCCTCATCAGTAACTTTCTTCCACTTAGGTCAAAGTCATCCCTGTAGTTACACTACACGAGTTATCAGGTCTTACAATAATAATTAATTAAGTAATTAATTGATAATTAATTGTTTTGAGATCATTTTGCAGTTAAGAACAATTCCTTAACATTTTTTAGCCTTAGCACGCTCTTAATCTACTGTATTACTTTATGGCACAAAACAAGCAGCCCTATTACAAGACAAGAATGTCAGTATAGGACAATTCTGCAAAACTCTGAACTAATGTTTTTCTTTGTCTCTTTTGTTGTTTTTATTTTTTTATATCAAATACTAACATTTGCTAAATTTTCCCTTTCAACAACTTTTGACATGTAGATGATGTTATTATATGGTTAGAGAAAAGTATATACTTGGGTAAATTTGCAAGGCTGGAATTTCTTTGACTACCTGGTGGAAGCAGCAATTAGCTGTAAGCACAACAATAAGATACCATCACTTTTTAAGTTTATCTGTCGAATTTCTTAGCAAACAGTTGTGTATTTACACATTAGCATTCATTCAGAGACATATTTCTGGCCACCTGGGGACTTTAAGTCCAATATTAACTCTCCTCTTAGCTCTATTTTTGGTCTCCTCCAACTCTAAATATCTGGCTCTTTAGCTGCTATATGGTTATGGTCCCTATTTGTTTAACTTTTACTTTTTCTACAGGTTTCTGCTGAAAATAACCGCCTGCTGTAATTGATACTGAGCTAAAACTGTAAATTAAAGGGCTGAAAACCAAAATAATGCTGAATGTCATTAAAATGCTTCAAAGAGCTAAGGGGAACTACAAAATAAGCTGATAATTCTCTGTTGGTGAATCACTACAATACAAGTGACCCCTGATTATTGATGGGAAAGACAATCTAAGATTAATAAAAGATGGAATGGCCACAATCCTTTCTGTAATACAATTTTATGTGTGATAATTACAATTAAATCTGAATGAAAATATTAGATTAATGATGCTGTCCATAATGCCTGTTCAAATCTAAATATTCCACTGATAACTGTGTTTACATGCTTACAATACTTAAGTTACAACAAAGTACAGAACTGTGTTTGAACATGTTCCGACTTTCCAGATGGAATTGACTATGCAAGTGTTGCCAGCATCTCCCCCAATCTCTACCAGTTACCGAATCATCAGTGTGGTGGCGGGGGCTGTAAGTGAAGGAGAGGTCAATGAGGAGATTAGTCATGAAATCCTGACAGGAGGGCCCATTATGAGGGCAGCTGTAGCCGACAAAGATGTGGGGGAAAGACACGCCGAAAAAGGCCTCTCCATTAATAAAATGGGTCACCACATGAATGTTGAATGTGCTCTGTCGACAGTGACGAAGTGAAAAAATGTCTCCTAATATGGCTGGTTTTTGTGCCCAAGACCTCTTTCTGGCACAATAGATGAAAATTGGCGACTCTGACCCGGAGATAAAAAGACTTTATGAGAAATCAGATCGCTCATTGTATCCACTGAGATTGTTACAGTTTTAATGTAAGTCAATGGTAAACAGTTAGTAATTAATCCATTGACTTGTATGGGGGTATTAATGCATGGATCATGATGGGAATCAAGGATGCTGCATTATCTGTATGTATGTGTGTATGTGTGTGTGTGTGTGTGTGTGTGTGTGTGTGTGTGTGTGTGGTGGTCGTGGGGTTAGATTGAATTCCCGCTGAACTAGATTTGGATTTATGGAATAAAATATGGGATAGATATTGCCTGGAGGCTATGCACACTAACCCATATCCACACACACACACACGAGCCTAGCCTTAGACATGGAAATACCGTATATAATGCCACCACATCCCGTATATACCAGTGAAGCATGAGTCTCGTCATGCTGGGCACATCAGCAGTGCAGTCTTCCAGTCCAAGACATAAATCCAATTTGTTGTCTGTGCTGGCAACTAATAATGGTAAACCCATTGGGAGAGAAATCAATGCACCAAATATAAGATCTGCATTATCAGCAATGCAGCACTCAATGAGAAAACCAGTGCATCAAGTTGAAGTGTAAACTTCATCTTCTGAAGTGAGAAATGAATGTTGCTTCATCCCTGAGAATGGTAGGGAACGGGGAACGGGAAACGAGAAGGGATTTGTTGAGGCGATGCGCCTCCTGTCCTCTGCTCTGCTGATAAAATCTTCATGTCACTTGTAGCTTTGCTCCTCATATCTCTGGACTCGGTCGATTCCTCTGGCCTGTGATAAATAGTCAGGGATTGGCTTGTACACCTTCTGTGGGTTCAATGTCAGTGACATGGCGGCTTATCACTTGATTTTATTTGTACATAAAGCTTTCAGTGTACTTGATTTTTATCTCACAACTGAGCTGTTCTGTACCATTTACACTGTTGCCAGGATTTGCTTTTTATGTTTATTTTCACTGTCAAAAACCAACATCAGTTTTCTTTTCTTCTTTTTTGACCACTGGTGGCGCTATGGAGCAACAATTTTACTCATGGGTGCCAAGCTGTGGCTGTGAAGTAAAACCTATGTGGAAGTGCCAAAAACTGCAGTTCCCCGAACAGCCACATGAGGCTGGCTACACAGCCAACCTCCATAAGCCCCCATATTAAAATGTCCAACTTCACAGCAAAAATAAACATGTTTACAGCCTGGTACAAAAAAACTGTTTTGGTCTTCATAGCTAATTTCCCTGTTCATGACAACTGTACTGAGGGTGAATTTCTATTTAACTCACCCATCCACGTCCATTCTTTGGACTGTCATTTGTTTGTCCCCATTTAGCTTGATCGGAACATCCCTGCTGCCCTCACGTTATTCTGCTGAACAGTTGGTAGCAGTATCAAAACAAGTAGCAATGTTCTTACAAACTGAGGAGAAATAAAGCAAGCAAATATGGATGTAAACAATGCAATATTAACAATAAAAACACTTAAGAAACCCCACCATTCATCTTTGGAGGAAGAAAATACATTTAACCTCAAGAATATACACAATGTGTTTTGGTGAGAAAAACAACTTTTGTCTGTTTTACAAGAAAAATAGTGTGAATGAAGACAGTGAATGAAGGCTTGTTTTAACCTTTCATTACAAGCTGTATCAAAGTTTTTAAATAAAAATAAAAAAACTCAAAAGAAAGATTGTGATGGTTAGCTGTTAATGTTGAGCTTATGACTTGCCACTGGTATTAATAGAAGCAATTAACATTTATTTGTTAAAAAAAACATCTTTTAATTGTATTTTTTAAAGCAGAGTGTCTCATAACCAACTGATCTGGGAAAGACTTTCACCTCAGCAATCTGCTTCTCAAGTCACCAGTGATTTTCAAGCAAAATCTATCTCAAAGCATAAATTGTCACTTTCACCTTTTCTCACACAAGCTACGCCTAACAGAGGCAGCCTTCTATATTAATACTGCCTCAGCTACAACATCTTCATTCAGACAGGAAACAACTGAAAACAAACACTCTGCTGTTTGTGTTGTGAATATTAAACAATGGAATACCATGGGGCTTATGAAAGTACAGTACAATAGATTTAAGCTGGATTGTCTTTGGAAAGGGGCAATTCAGCAAACAGAGACTAAGCAATCGGAATCCATCCTTCTTTCATCCTCCACATTTGTATGTGACAGTGGTAGACACTGTGGGGAGAGACAGAGGAGGTTTTAAAAGGCAGTGAGAAGAATCTGTGCTTGGAAAAAGGTCACATACACGCGGAAATAGTCTGGAAGTCTCACACTCAGGATACATAAAATGTGCTACTCAGACAGATGCCCCTTAACACTGAGAATAAAGTTTTTGTTTGTTGTGACAAAGCACATTCAAAATTCAAACAAGTGAAGTGAAATCTTTTTCTCATAACTGCATCCGACCTCAGACCATCGCACAGCTTGTTTTGCTTCACAAAGATGTTTTCATTTTCTGAGCAGGGAGCTCTTGGATACATGCTTTTCCTTTCCCCCCTGCTTTTCTATCCACATCGCACTGGGTCTGAGTTTTATTGATGTGTTGGTTTTCATTTTAAAACAATAATACATTATTTCTGTGAGACGCCGTACTATCTCAGTGAGGAAAATGAAATGCCTATTTTCTCTTACGATTAACTCCTATATTTGTGCTGTTTACACCTTAGGTTAGATAAGACTCACTTCTTAAGCTCCATTTTTATTGTCTATATCTTATAACGCAACGAGCACAAGATAACGGTATACCACTTTTACATCTTAGACAGGCATGTAAATATGAAGTATAGAAAGTATGGAAAGAATGCAATACATTGTGTCACAATTTAGACAAATTATAACCGCTTTGGTGAATGCCAAATGTCTTTCATGAACTGGTGCAACTCTTTTGAGTGAATTAATATCATGCAGACTGTTTGATGTAACCCTGTGATAGTTTATTATTTACTATTGGTATTCAGCTGTTGAAGTAAAAATATTTTCTATGGCTGAAAAACAAAAGCACAAGGGCCTAATTAACATTTTTGGAAAGAGATAACAGTTTGTGGAGCAAATAATATATTTCACATACAGTAGTTTTAATTTCTAACCACCAACAGCTAATATCTATAAACATATCTAATATAGTGTTAATGAAAATTATTTTTTGATCTTTTAAAATGGACAATTCTGGCAACATGCCTGGGCTACTGTAGTATTATACGATTTGGAAAAAAAAAGTCTACAGAAGTTACAGTTGACTGTGTTCTAATGAGAAACATATACAGCTAATCAGTACGTGAAAGATCACAATGTAATTGGTTGTAGAGTTCTGCTTCCTGTGGATATTTCAAAATGGTGGAAGAGAGATCAGCATTGACAATTTGGGAATACCAGTCTTGGAAACATAGCAACAGGTTAAAATGGTGCACCAATAAACAAGCTCCATTCTTGAAACACTCTCCAGTACCGTGCTCTCCAGGCTGTACATAGCATTTAGCTCGAAGCATTGCTGTACCTAACAGCAGCACGCTAATGTAGTCACAATGACTAACAAGCTCATGTTTAGTGGGCATAATTCTAACAATGGCCACTTTATTTTAGCCTGTTAGCATTATAACATTTGGTTATTGACACAGAAAATAAAGGCAGCTGTTGTAGATTGTGTAGAATGCCATTTGTAAAGCAGGTATTTGTTCATAAACTAAGATAGTCGACAAATAAAATGTTCAATTACTGATAGAATTGGATAAAAACAAAAAAAAATGCAATTCATCCTGCGGGGTCCTGTGGGGAACATACTATACAGTAGATGTGTGGCCATGGCAATCTATCGGATAGCTGAGACATTTAGCCCAAAACCACCAATCAGAGGAACACCAAAGTCATTAGGATTCATCCTCTAGACACCATGGATATCTGTATCAAATTTCATGACCAAAGTGGGGGACCAACAGACCGACATTCACATACACAGAGCAATGCTGCTGGCATGGTTAAAAATGTGACCACTCTGCTTAATGAGACCTAATTAAGCATCTGAACCAAGGCTTGATTGACAGGAGAAACATCGGCACGCAGAATATTTTTGTCCCACCATCCAGGAATGTGCCCTGTTTTTTTGTCCATAGCCAAAACGGTCACAGACGTGGCGACAATGGTTCGATATTGCCAGCAGCTATATGCAGATGACTGTGCACAGGCAGCTGTGGCCTCCAGATATGGTGCACTACGCTCTGCTGCTGCCAATGTGATGCACCTCATATTCTGCCTCCGCCTATCGCATTTTTCAAATCCGCCCTCTCCTCATATTCTTTCTTTTTTACCTTCACGGTTCACATGTGTATTGCTTGGGGAGGATTTTGCAGCTGGGAATATCCAATTAATTGCACAGGGGGGCCAACTTCTATATTAATTCTGCCTCACAAAGAAACACACCCACTACAGCTGGCTCTAGATGGGTACAATTTTTAGCAAATGATTTTGGACTGCAAATGCTCGACTAGAAACAAATTCTACATTATTGCTCTCATTAGCTACATTAACAAGCATTTAAAAAGCAAGAAGTCAAAGTGGGAGCTGCATGAGGACAATAAGGGGACAGCAGGTGGCTTTGTGGTGAAAACTAAACAAGGACAAATGGAACTAATACATCATCTTAGGATTTATTTTATGTTTTCTCTTTGTCAGTGTGCCCCTGGCTTCTCTGCAGCTGGAGGTTGGTCCCAAAAACCTAAGGTGCTCTGTTGTTCTAACACCTTTACTCATGCATCCTTTTCAAAGCCTTATCAAGCAGGCACCTCCGGAGCATACGACCAAGATGAGTAAAAAGTTCCTGCCCCGACTGATAAAAATTTCTTTTGAGCTTCTCAACCTGGCAGACTCAAGCTGGGAGGGCGTCAGCTAGAGACAAACCAAAGGAGGAGGATCAAAAGCAGAAAGGTGGAGGAATGGTCTGGACAGAAGTCAGGAGCGACAGGTGATGTAGGTGTTGATGGAAGGAAGAAGAAAGAGATAAAGGGAATAGACAGGCAGTTGGGGCTGTTTGCTCTGTCTGAAGCAGATACTGATTGACTAATTGAGTTCTTTCAGTAACTACATTTAGGGAAATAAAGTGTGGTCATTGTCATACTGAGATGAATGTTAAAAGTTTCAACCAATATTTGGTCTAAATGTCTACAATAGTTAGTCCTCCTTTAGCTGCCAGATGGCTCACTGATGGTTGGGTGTAAACTTAATTTAACCCACCCTCTGTAAATGTATTTAAATCCAGTCAAAGCTGAATCAAATCTTGAAAGGAAGATACAAAATCTTGAGAGGTAACCACCAACCTTCACTTACAGTGTTGGTATTTCAGCTACAAACTCGAGGTCACCAGTTAATAAACCATCCTACGCTTCCTCTCCCAGTGGACCCACAAGTGTAGGAAGGCAGCTCACAGCTTCAAACTGAACTGAGTTAAAACACGGTGGAAATAAATAAAAGAAACATTTCCCTGCGCACTTTGAAGTGAGAAGGAGGATAAACAAGAGCAGGGAGGGGAGAAGGCAAGCGTAGGTCGGAAGATAGACTCAGGCCACGGAATATTTTAATTTTAGAAAGTGTGTTATCTAAGAACGCCATTCACAAAAAGCACTGCATCACTGCAGCACAGTAAGAAGGAATAGTCAAAGTGAAATGATATAAAAATAAATTTAGGTGTCAGAACTGTATGTACTAGCAGTGGTGGTAAGTAAAGTACAATCTCGAGGTATTTCATACTTTAAGTATGTACATTTACAGTTACTTTATACTTCAACTCCACTAGTTTTCTGAGTGAAATCTTTTACTTTTTACTATCTAACAGCTATGTTACTAGTTGCTTTTTTATATGATATCCTTATGATATTAACTGCCTCGTTTAAAATTGACTCGTGATTCTCACTTTTTTTGCTTAAAAGCAGCTTCTAATTATGGCCGACTGTCATGTTTGAGTTGTCTATGAGTTTTTTGCAGTGAAGAGAGATTTCAGCTCATAACTCGCAGAGCACTTGAGCTAAGATGGCTCGTTTGTGTTTTGTGTAAATTTAGATTTTCTTTTCGGATGCGCAGATGAATACTTTCCAAACACAGATAGCAAAAAACAGTGTGAAAAATGACCACGAACATGGTATTTGTTTACTAGTGGATCTTGACCTCTCTGCCATGGGGACCATGCAGGTGCAGAGCAGTGACACACAGCTGGCTCTCTTCCTGTCAAGGTAGCGGTATGGCCAAGGTAAACGAGGATTTAATTAATCTTGTACCGTGTCTAACTTTAGTGGATAACAACAAAAGTGGTAACATATTGGATATGCAATTAATTTGAAGATTCTTCAGGTCAAATTGAGACAAAACGTTTCTATGGATGTCAGTTTTTGAGCCACGGCAAGGCTAAAAAATGGCTGTTCTTCATAATGGTGTTTTTAGCTCAGTATTTAAAGAATTTATAAATACTGTAGCTCCACTTCAACCAGTAAAATGATATAAATTATAAACATTGATACATATCAGTATTAACAATCTAATAATGTGATGTTTAATATATTTGTCACAGGTGCCAGTCAGCGTACACTTTGTTGATAACACTTCTGTTAGTAGGATTTTGAATTCAGCATCTTAACTTTCAGTGAAGAATGTTTGCATTAAGGAATTGTGATTGATAAGTAAAGGATGTAAGTTCTTCCACCACTGCTAACAGGTCATTTGATGGACATTCTGCTGCCTCACTTTATGGCACAAAACTGTGAGAACAATGGTCTTGGTGATAATGGTCTGATAATGACAAAATCATCTTTGAATGACTGGACCAGTGAATGGAAACAGTGACTGTGTGGACAGCGAGATGACAGACTGATAAATGGAAACAGAATGAATTGGGTATATGATTACAACCACTTTACAGCTCCGGCCTTTGAGGGGCAACCACATCACTTCTTCCTGTATTTCCTCTTTGATGAGTCACCCCAGTTCCATTCCCATCATTCTACAGTAAATATGACAGAGACTTACTGTATATTAGACAGTTTGACTTATAGCCTCATTGACGTTTGAAATGCCTCACTTAACTCATTTCTGCTGGACTAACAAAAGGCTGTGGGTCGGTTAATTACAGCCATAAAACTAACATGTGGCGTTGATGTTAACAGATGGTCCAAGTTATCTGGACCAACCGCTTGGCCTGTCCCACAAACGTGGCATTCTCCCACACAATGACTAATGCAGACTGCTGAGTCCAAAAAAAAAAAAAAAAAAAAGCTGAAATGCAAAGCACAGCGGAAGGTAAATAGATGCTTATGGTGGCACGGAGCGAGAGAGACAGACCGAGAGAGACTAAGGAGGGTAGACAAGTGGAATGACTTATTCAAGAGGGAAGTGGGCAGGAAGAAACATGAAATTAGCACAAATAGATTATCTGTCGACTACAGGCAGGCCTAAGAGCAAGCCAAGCACTGTGGAATGAGAGCGAGAGAAAAAAAAAAGCAGATTGACTTCTTGTTTGTTCCTCCCTTAGGGGAGATCCGATAGAGCCATCACTCACCAAATTGCTGATCTGTAGTTGAAACAGCTGTATCCAAAGCACACATGCACTGAACACCACAGCAATTAAAATGCACCAATAGTATGACCCATTCACCGTGGGAGAGATGAACTGTCTAATCTTTTACATCTGTTAAATATTTGTATGCCCCGGATGAAAGCTTTGCTTCAGCATGCTTTTGGACATTTGTGGGTTGTAGTAGTGTGGACTAGATCCAATAACATTTATTTAATTATTATACAAATTGGAACACAACAAAAATAACTGGAAAAAAAAACAGAAACAATAAATAAATAAATAAATAAAAAAGTGATATCATTTGCAGTTTGTCAGATTTCTGCCAGCTCCTTCCGGAGCAACAAAAGTCTTTACAACTTTCTTCACATGCAGCAATACTCCACAAGACCTGTAAATGGCCTTTCATGTATAAACTTAGTGGAGTTGCCCTTTAGTGGGTGTTGCCTATGAAAGCTTTATGTTGGCCAAATGAAAAACACAACATCAATACACGTGGTCCAGTTCAAAATTAAATGAGAGAAACAGCTCTTTGTACACAGAATCCAACTCAGATTGGCATAAATCACTAGCTGCTTCCTGTGACTGCAAATACTTATCCTCAACCTTCAAATAATTTTCTGAACTCTATGGTTGATGCAACATTAAAACATCAGTACGTTTACTGAAAGAAATAATCTTCTTCACTATATAAGTTATCAAATGGTCAGTTAGGTAGATTCAGAAGAATCTGTTCCAGCCATGCGGTACCAAGCAGCCATTTCACAGAGAAAATGTCTAATTAATCTTTATTAAAGTACTGTTTTGACAAGAGGGCAGTCAGAGTCCATGTTTGGTTTCTAAATGAAGACCTGAAGCCACAGAGATCCATTGACACATGTTGTCATGTGATCCAGAGTTGGGAAATGTAGCGGGTCGTGCCAGTGATTTCATTAAAACAAAACTGCAGAACAAGAACATTTGTTAGTGCTCGTCTGTGAATAAACTGGACTTTTGCTCCAGCTTGGTAGCACCCAAAAGGATTTCAAGAGACTAAATATGAAGGCAAGTAACTGATCCTGCGCTCCTCCCTTTGTTTAACATCCAAATGATCTTTCCAAAAGTTTTGAATTGCCAAAGTTGTACTATGAGCTCAAGCCAAGCAGACCGGGAGTTGTTCACCACAATATCCTGAGATGTTGGGGTTCATCGCCAGTGTGGGGATTTAGTTACTGAGCAAGACTCTCTTTGCATGAGACTGACGGGGGAATCTAGACCGGTAAAAGGTTGGTGCATCTAATAACCAATTCAGCCCTTCAAGTGAATTACCTGTCTACCCTGCAGTCAAAGTGACTGTGAACCCTTGAGGTTATTTCTGACCTTCCCTTATAATGCCCCACGGCACATATATGCTTTGGAAATTGAATCACAACTCCCAGAGGTTCACGGGTAAATTGGTGAAACAAACTTTCCTTTCCTTATCTTCTGGTTTGCTGTATGCAAACAGGGTAGAGCTGGAAATTTAGTTCACAGTATGGGGCTTACAAAAAATGGGTCTGGAATCATTAGCACAAGTATGTTGCCAGAATGGATATTTAAAACATTGGCCTATAAAAATGATTTTTGAAATTGAAAACCATGAGGGTGGCATGAATTGGTACCAAAAAAAAAAACACATCAACAGCTCCCGATATTAGATGGACTCTTTAATTTGTGATACAGGTAGTGCTTTTTGTGGATATGTAGTTGGTGTTTATCCCTCGAGTGGTGGTACAGGAATGGAATGGCACTTGGTCTTTGTATATAATTCAAGGCAGGGGCCCAGAGCCCCTTCAGAGACAAGACTACTCTGCACAGGAGAAATAGAGCGAGACAGGGAGTGGGGGGACAGAGCCCAAAAGAGAGAAAACGAGAGCCAGAAAAAAGATCCTTTAGTAGCCTGAATCTCCTCCAGCTTTAATTACACTGTATTGATCACAGGCGGGAGGGAGGAAGAGGAGGGAGATCGAGCAAAGAGGGGGAGACAGTTGGCTAAATTGCAGGCTGTAGTTACTGTAAAGCATGTAAAAAAGACAGGCAGAGCAATTATACTGGAGTCATACAGTAGATAATTAGAAAATCCAACCAACTCTCTCTCCACACACCCATTCAGCACTGCTGATACAATAAAAAACAGTGAGGGTGTCAAATTCATTTAAGTCACCGGGCAGTATGCATTGTTCTCATCCATCTCACAGCTCTATGCTTGGTTTGATTTGAAATTCTTCACATCGATTTTTTTCTCCCCAGTGCCTTTGGTCCGGCCCGTCCTAATCAACCATAGTAGAATGGTCATGCATGGCACTTCTGGCCTCCTTGTAACAACTTCAGCTACATGTAACAGATGCAGAGGTCTACTTCTGCAAAGTTGTGTTTCTTCCCTTCCCTTTTCTATCTTTTCTAGGTTGACCTACTTTGGCAAAGAGCTTAGGTTCCTTTCTTTGTTTCTCACACTGTTGTGGCAAGGGCAGAAAATCTGCAAGCTCTCCTACTGTATTTCCCTCCACACCACCCTCTCTCTCACTACTGATCCAGGCGGATGGCAGCTGAGTCCAGCAGTAGTGAAATATGCCAGATTCAACCTCACTGCCCCTGCAAAATCGCTCCCGCCGAGTCTCACAGAACTGTATTCCGGGGGTTAAGGAGCTTATGTCTCGTATACGACGCATGGAGAAAGGGGCTGAGCAGTGATTCGCCATGGGAGGAGGGGGGGGAAGGAGAGTGAAGCCTATCTGTGTTGAGTGTATCTCATTATGGCTGAACTGTGCGTTACCTTTGGTAAACAGTGGGGAATATTTCTCAGACGAGCGTCACTGGTAAACGACGACGGCCCGATGGTGGCGCACAGCCATTGCTCAAATCTACAGCCCCACAGGGATGTATAAGCTTGGTCATGATTAGTCAGATAGAATAAATAATCTGTGTTTATGACAGCCCCCTTCATTTCAGTGGGTGTTGAATGGATGCCCCGTCCAACTCTTTTGTGTTAGCAAATTCCCTCCAGTTATTTTTGCTGAATGACCTTCTCAATCATGAGAAAAGTCAAAAATTCAATTTCTGAAAGAGGCATTCATTATCATAGTCCCTTGTGCTCAAGGGTACCTGCCCATTTACAGCACATTAAAGCAATGTGCTGTGTGGCTGGACTCCCTTTTACTGGTGTTTTGAGGAAATCAGCAAATTATAGATTCGTTAAATAGCTTGAAGGTGTTTGACAATATTAATGTAAATAGTGCCACAGCAGCAAACATATTATTACAGTGCGACTATGTATTAGCCACTGTAGTATGCAGAGCCAACAATTGAGATCTTATTATTATTTTAAATTATTACCTCATGTTAATCCTCACACTGACACAACCACATTGTTTAGATTGCCGTGACTGAACAAGACACTACTGATGTTTCTATTTGTAGTCTAGTCCATCTTCAGGCAGAGGCACACTGTGACACAACCAGTGTTGTGCCATAGTTTGGCGGCCACACTTCTACTCATATCTTTGAATTGTTGTGACGTTCTGCCACTCTACAGTTCAGCACTGTGAGCCTCTCATGTGTGAAAAGCAAAACAAGAGTAATTAAATCTTCATTCCTTCACCCCTACAACCATATTCACATCTGTTAAATTGAAAAAGCACACAGTGTAAAACAGATCCACTTAAGTCTATGCCCCAGTGGCTCTTGTAGTAAAGTCAAGAAGCGGGGGAAGCTTTTGTTGGCCTTTCCACAAACAGTTCTTGCTTTCACATTATATGACCCTCTGTGGATTCTGTGTATCAAACACTAATTACAACGTGCAGCGACCTGACGGCTGAAATGCTACATTTAATGTCTTCCACGGGCTAATAGTCAGCTGAGTGAATTTGGCGTCCAAAATAGACTGCTTCAGCAAGTCGTAAGCAACTTGTCTAATTAAGACATGCTGACAACTGGTGAACTCTGCACATCGTTATGGATCTGCGGCCTAATTGGAAAGAATGCTAACGGTAAACGCATTTTTCTTCACTATTGGGTAGCTGTACTGTCGCTACAATAAAACCGATGGAAAACCACTAGGGTCACTAGGGGCCCGTCGTTGCCAAACAGCCTTGAATCTATCACCTGGCACGTGTACAAAACAATTCAAGTCTTACCTGCCCTGAACTTTGATGTCAGAGATGGCATAGAAGTATCTAGACAGGTTGTTCTCGTCCACCATCGTAGCTCCTGTAGCAGGTCGCAGCAGGCGGATTCTCAGGTCTGTGATGGTAAAGAAGTCCCTCAGGTTCTTGGTAGTGTCCAGTTGGCCATAAAGCGAAGCCATGTTGTGGAGTCGGGGCCCAGCAAACAGCGCAAAGCGGTCCTTGATCTCAAAGCGTACTGTTTTATCATACTTCCACACATAACCTCGTGAATAGTCCTCAGTGCAGATGATGTCCAGCAGGGTATGCTGAGTCAGGTCCTGCACCGTCTTGGGCTCCATGGTGAAAGCATCTAGGCAGTCAGTGGCATAGAACTGGTATGGCTGCCAGGTTCGTCCATAATCCAGCGACTTTTCTAGGACCATCTGTTCAGGCCGGCCTGACTCAAAGGTGAGGACGATGTCATCAGTCAGCTCGATGGTCTTGTTCCAAGAGAGCGTGATGTTGACCAGGAGAGCCTTTGGGTACTTCTTCCAAGATGTGGATTGCCAGAAAGTTGTGGGGTTACGGCCCTCGATGTCGAACATGAGCTCTGGAGGGTGTGCGAGTTCCTCCGTGGTGGCGTCACATTCATTATTACACATGTAGGGGTTTTCCTACATAGAGAGAGAGAGAGAGAGAGAGAGAGAGAGAGAGAGAGAGAGAGAGAAGCAAACAGAGAAAAAAAAGAAAAGGAATGAAAGTTGTTAGTCTCGGTGTGAACACGAATAAATTAGGTAATTTTCACAGATGATTATGAAGAGAAGTCAGTGTAAGCATTGTAATGTATCTCTTGTATATCCCCATGTTATTACGAGAATAATTCAAGGATTTGTGAAGCTGAGTCACAATGAGTGTGTCATGTGCATTACACATGCTCTGCTGGGTGGAGTGTGCAATCATATATGAACATTTGAAGCAACGTAGCTTTATGTTGCACATTATCTTTTAATTGTCTGCAACACCTCAGTTGACTCTTGTCATTACAGCTCATTCCCCCTCTCTGTTGTCACTACAACATATCCCTACAAATCTCATGTCATATGCTTCCCTGTCCTGAAATTAAGATGTCTGTTTCCTGCTGCTCTCCAATGTTGGAGTCACAAAAATATTGTGTTCGATCAGTTGTAAACCGATTAGATAAAATGAATTCCTTTGAAAAGGACAGTCTGTGTCAGTCATATTTTTGAGCCAGCACAATGGGTCTTCAAGTATACGAAAATATCTTAAATTGCCCTTGTATCTCGTTTTTTTCCCATGTCATTGACACTGAATATATTCACACTTGGGTTGTGCACCAATTTCACCTAAATGTTTTGGATCATTTCATCATTTCCATCATAACTTCATTGATAAACAGCTAAGAGATGTCTATATTTCATCCCCCGTGTCTATATTTGACTTGTGGTTTTCATAGTTTCTTCGCAAGCTTTAAATTCATCACAGTCCTCGCTTGAAAGTGGTCTTTCCAAAAACATTTGTCCGATTTACCACAAATCATTACCAGACGATGTTCTCTCCTTGCTCCCTGGGGGCTCCGTCTAACTGTCAGGGGGAGGAGGCACTCCTCCAAGAGGACCTTTCAAGTGCTACAAGCTCCAATTTATCAGGACAAGATAATCCACTACTTGATTAGGTGGGAGATGTCACCCTGTGTGTGCATGTGTGTGTGTGCGCGTGTGTGTGGAAGTGAGCATGGCGATGTGGTGAGGAAACAGGGAGAGGAGCAGGCCTCTGATGTAAGACAGTCTAATGAAGCGGTGAGGCAGAGATCGAGTAAGTTCGACTGAGAAACGGCTCCATTCAGCTAATAAGCTTTGCAAGTTTTTCTCCGTCCTCCAAGGCAAGGTGACAATGAAACAGGGCTCTGTCAGGCCTTCTGACTGTTGGAGGGCCCCATTAATATCCTGTCTGTACCATCCCCTACAGGCTTCTCCCAGCACTGGACAGCGGTGGCTGGGAGGAGACGGAGGAGGAAGAAGGCAGACTGGCAGTGGAAAATTCCACTTGGGTTTTAGTGTACCATTTCATGGTGGGAGGTTAGGTGTGCCATTAACTGCAGCATCTGGTGCACCGTGCATCCACAGACAGATGTGTAATAACTCATATGCGACAGTTATGCCTGCTTAGGGGGTGTGGAGAGTCTCTAAAAAACACACTTGGCATGCAGGATGGCTGGCTATGTCGCTGTAGCTTGTTGGAAATGTGGATTCATTGAGTGAGACCTAAAACTGTTACTCAGTGATGGTGGAGCACAGGTGTGAATTGGGAGAGAGAACATGTTCCTTTACTTGCCCCTGTTAATTATTTTTACTGACTGTATTTCTACTGTATCACACTAACTGATCAACAGTAGCAGTACTCATATCCATTTTTGTTGACAACACTTCCCCTTTCAAATGTTGGCCTTATATGCCTGAAACCTAATTAGATATTAGATATTCATATTTTAATTAAATATGACTTCAAACAAATTTGCACTGACACATTCTACTTTTTTTTATTACACTGAGCAATTACCTCTTCATTCACAGATCTTTCTAGAGCTAAATTTTGCTTCATTCTTACATGTAAACTGGTTGAAGTAAAAATAAAGTTAAGTTATAAGGTATAATAAATTTAAAATACCCAAGTCCTGATTTTGTGTGAAATTTTGAGATAATTTAGAGACTTTAATAATTTAATCACTCACTACCATAGGTTATGAATAGGAAAAGCATTAATGGCATGAACAACCCATGATATGGCAGTGAGAGTTTGATACAGACATCCCAAAACCTCTGTTGTAGCTGCTACCTTCAGCTCGAAGAGTAAAAGTAAGCAAACGCTACTTTATGTGAGCTACTGTATCATGTCTGAGGTCAAGCTTTTCGCTCCTTTACGTCTAAATCTGCAGATCCAGTGATCAGCTATTACTGCAACACCCACACACACACACACACACACACACATATACACACACAAATTGCTATCCTCACCAGCACACATCTCTGTAATCAGACAAAGATGTATCCCTATCGATCCTTGTGGCCAAGCAGCTGAAAATCTGCTGCGTGCAGCACCTGGCAACCTTGGCCAGCCGTCCAGCGCTCCCCCCGAACACACAGGTTAAAAACCTTTCATTACTGTCTCCTCCGCTTCTTGCCTAACGACAAAATACTGCCTTTATGAAGATCAATAACCTCACCGGTCATCCCAGAGAAGAGAAAGGAGATAAAATGCTGAGTATACGGCCTCATGAAAATCAATGGCAGGTTTCTGTGTTTTACTGTAGGGCACCACTGAGGGCTCTGTTAGCCGATTAATGGTTTGGCACACATTAAAATAATTGACAGCGCTCGGCGCTGCAGCATTTCTGTAATTACAAAAGATGTTTCTATTAATTCCAGTTTGATGATAAGTGGCCAGGATGGGGGACAGCCATAGCAGAGTGCAAAGCCAGCGCTGAGGTTGCTGGAGTGGATAAGTCACGCTAAATTGGCGCTAATAGAGATGCCGACGACCCACCCCAAAACACAGTGGCTTAATCCGATTATTAGCACTGTGATGCAGTGAGATAGTGTGTGTGTGCAGGTGTGTGTTAGTGTATAGCAACATGTATATGGCTGTGGGTGGATTTCACAAATCATCAGGAAGCTGCTCTAAATTCATTTGGCGTTGTCCCCATTATTGTCAAACTGTTCAGGCTAATTTTACCAACCGACTAGAGGAATAAAAATCAACAAAGCAGCAACGTGGAGGATAATGAATTTGACTAATTCCATTCAGCTGCACCCCACAGACAGTGTTATTTGTAGTTTAGGTCACAGGGAAGTGTTTTCCCTTGCTTTGCCAACCAAAGCTTTTAGACATGTTGCAAATAGAACAATTTGCCTGATGCACTCACGGAGGTAAGAAAACACCGAAGCAATTTAACTCTCAAACATTTGTACAGTAAGGCACTATTTTTGGCTGCGTATTTCAATTTTGAGATGTTTCATTGTGCCTCTGTAACTACTACAGTTTAATGAACAATGATCAATCATCTTAATTATCACCTGAACTTTATCCACTGAGAAGTTCTTCTTACTTTTATGCAAATTCTCACATTTTTATGATTTATTACTTGACTTGAATGTGTGAATAACTACTGTAGATTCCTGGCAAACATACCATGCTGCATTGATTCTTTTTTTCCCCTTCTCATTGTGGTTCTGTATAGATGAAAAGAGGTGTTTCATCTTACTAAGTAGAAAGTTGTTCTGACAAATAGTTTAAGGAATATTTGTGTACTTTTCCTCATTAGTTATTGTATTTGCACCAACTATCAGACACAGGTTTGGAAGTTGGGATCCATTAAAAGCAGATATGGGTTTACATATACAAAAGAAGTGCAGAACAGATAAGTTACTGAGGTTTTGACCATGTCTAGTTTTAAAATAAGATATGACCGTAGTGGCTGACAGCCTTGGCCCGACCACACTGTAACCGCTGATGGAGGATGGGACTTGGGGGAATATAAATTTACTAACTGCAGACAACCCATCCAGATAGATGGGCTCCCACCAATCAAACAAATCTGTTTGTGTGACAGATGTCTTGCACTTGTAACCCAGATTGCAAACAGAATCCACCCTCCATGGTTTTTCCTTTCTACCTTTCACTCTACCCTTTCTTCTTGCATTTGTGCATTTAGTTTCAAAAGGTGATCATGCAACCCTGAGAGAAATAAATCTAAAACATGTGATCTGTAGGGATGGGCGATATGGACTAAAAAATTTATCCCGATAATTTCTGGTATTTATCACGGTAACGATAAAAATTACGATAAATAAACACCAATTCAGCCTAATTTTTTTTAATATAAATTTATCACCAAAATAATAATAAAGACTAGGGGGAGCTGAGGTGGGTTGCTGTGGGCGTGTCTATACCTGCTGAATGTAACCGCTGTGAAACAATCAGAAAATAACTTTTTATTTCTCTGATTAACAGCTTTATCGAGGCCGGAGCTCACTCTCTGTTATTGTTACTCTATGTCTCTCTACCAAAGCGCTCTCTCTCTCTCTCTCTCTCTCTCTCTCTCTCTCTAATCATCGGACACAAATCAAATTAAACTTCTTTGTGTCATTGTATTTTGCGGCGTAAATTGCGAGTCGGACTCAGATTTAGAAGCTGGTACATGAAATAAACAAAGTGAGAACACACACACAGGTCTGATTGGCGGCCGGAGCGTAAGGAAAGAGCTCCTCGCTGCCCGGCGTATCTGCTCCGCCTTCCGCCATGTTTGTCAATAATGCGTGTTGGGCTGCGAGTGTGTCACGCACATATATACGTCATCAATGGGAATTTATCGTTTTTATTGTGGGACGACATATTCTTACCGTGGGGAATGTTTTTGACGATATATCGTAAACAATGACATATTGCACATTCCTAGTGATCTGGTCTTGTTTTTGACATTACATAAAATAAGAAAAATGTGGATTTTTACAATATAGTTATTTGAAATCATTTATACTGTTTCCTGCACCAGTCATCCCATTTTGTGCACAGCTTATGAGACTGACATTAATATTGTCATTTACAATATAAAATCAGTTGTCAATCATTTTAGCTCCAAGAACCAACTGTTGTTAAAAAGATTTTTCCACATACACATTGTCTGAACTTGGTTTGATACCAAAAGCCAAAACATGCTCTGCCACTAATATCAGATTGATATTTCAATGAAATTATTTGTTTTCATGATGTGTGGTCTGTTTTGTTTGTTCATATGCAATTTGGACCCACACAATGCTACAGTAGGCAAGCCAACATCCATCCAACCAACATGCAATCCTGTCTTTGCTGTCATTGCAAACATGAGAGAGACAAAAGCAGATGGAGACTGATTTGAGGACTTTATCACCAAACACACATCAATACCAGAGCCCGGGAACTCCTAATGAGAGAAACAAATGCTTCCTCACCACATGCTCCAGCCTGCAGGTTTGGTAAGAAGCACACAATTTAGAAGGAATAAATACAAATCAGTTCCACAATCGCTTCACACTCTCACTCTTATTCTTTGCTTTGCATCTTCAACTGCTGTCTTTAAAGATTCAATTGCATTTAGGGAAGTAGTCTTTATTACCACAGAGGTTAAAAACACATTAAGATTAAAGATCACATGCTGCACTTAGATGTCCATAAGTCATTACAACATTAAGAGAGACTCTTTCACAATGGGATAATGCTTCATGGTTCCAAATAGAAGAGTGCAAACATGTACAATCTTTTAGTGAAAGATGGTAAAAGATTTTTTCTTTAATCTTTTAGAATTATCCCTGAGAAAAAGAGGCAAAAACAATCCTGTATCCTGTACGTACATTTGTGATAGACTAAAGCATATCCCAGCATGCAATGGCCATGGTGTACTTTCCATGAAGGACAGGCCAGCAGTCTCCTGTAGGGCTACCCACAATTTCCCATCACATCCAGCCTGATTACACATGAAATTAAATAAACTTATTGGGGAGCAAAAAGTGCATCAGTTTGGAATCGACTATGTAGAATTTGTCCCACCTTCTCCCCAGAAATGCATAATCTCCTTTCTCACATCTATCCATTTCTCTTCCATGCTTTTACTTCTCTTTCCTCGGCAAGGTGTGTGTGTGTGTGTGTGTGTGTGTGTGAGAGAGAGAGAGAGAGAGAGTGTGTGTAAGAAGGGGGGGTTGGGGTTAAAGCTATCCCTGCTGCATTAATGAGACCTTGTGTTCCACGATAGATTTCTTCATCCCCGACCCAGGGGCTTGATTGAAGCAGTGCTCTCTCAATTTCAAAACCTCTCTCTCTTTTTCTCTTTCTCTCCCCAGTCATGCCAACACCTTTACTGGATTCCCTCTCTCTCCCCCCCTCTCCCACATGGTGATGGGTGGTGCAGACAGAAAGAAGGGCTTAACCTGGACGTGGGATGAATATTGGATGCCAGTGTGACAGATTACAGTGGTAATAGACACCCAGGCCAAATCCTCACAAGGATTACAATCATATTTTCAAATGGTTCAGGGTCGGCCAGAGGTCGACTGGCCTGGACCATGGTCAACAAGGCAATGGGAGACCTGAAATCATACACACACACCAACACACACCAGCTTGCCAACTGTATCTCTGATCAGGCATGGATTTAGCATATATTTTATTAGATAGATAGGTAATAAAGCTTTTTGAAAAAGGTAGTTATTTTTACAGTAACCTCAACATAGTCAAAGCACTGGAACATGAGTTAATGATTAGAAATGAGCTAAAGGGATCAGATAAAGATTAAACCCTTTAAACACACAGTCATCATCTTTACATTGTGGTGCAACACACACAATCCTCATCTTTTACATTAATACATCAATTCTGAATTCATTCATTTGTCTTAATTTTAAATGGAATCATTTTGAAGTTGAATGAATTGAGAGAATTAAACCTATAAAGTCAGCCTCACACCCACACAATCACACAAATACACAAAGAGTCCCAGTGCTCCATCAAGCCTCAGTAGCTTGAAGTGGACTGTACACCGACAGCTCGAAGGGTCTAACAGATGAAATATGCTGTTTTGTGGCACCAGTGGGGAAAATCCAAAAGTGATCTAAAGCAACGAGCTGCACCGTTCAGCCACCTTAAGCACCGCAGTGCGGGCAGTCCAGTCGACTGAGTGGAGGTTACGAGGCGAGAAGATGTGTAAATGTCCTCGTGTTGCATTCATCGCGATCAGCGGTGCCGATTTAGAAGATTCATGAACCTTAAAACAATAGTGGGAAAAGTCTTCAGCACGCAGTCTCTGCACATTCAGAGGATATAAAAACAATTTTATATTCCATTATCTTTTATATGGCCGTGCAAGGCCCACCGGGTGCCACTGCGATATGGTTTGGAGGACAGGACAATATCCGCTACTTAAGGGATGGTATATTTGTGAGAGCAAGGCAAGTACACTCATTAAGCGCTCCTGCCAAGCATTGCTGGATGGTTGTAAGTATACCTTTAACACAGGCAGTTAACTTGACAGGTTAATTGTACAGTACAGAACATTAGCACTGTTGAGTTAAGGAAACTTATTTATGCAGCACAACATGAACAACTCACTACATCCTGATCTAAACTTAGTTTCCTTTGACCTAAAATGAGTTGTGATGTATGGAAAGACCTCATGATATAAATGTAAAAGGAGTGAAAAGTTGAATGATATGTGGTAGCATAAGAATAAACCTCTGAACCACACACTCTGCAGTGCCTCACCATTTAATAACGTGTTTGTGTAGAGTGTAGAGACAGTTGTTCATTAGGACAATACGTTATGAACTCAAACAGAATAAAACAAAACTAAGAAACCTAAGAAACCATATCCTCACCGACACCACCTGTCATATGTGCATTTAAATTAATTTTAAATAGGATGCTATTTAACACCATTAATTATATAAATGTGGGTATTACTAACAATAAAGGGTCAAACTGTTGGGTCAGTTTGGTCAAGCTTGGATTTCTACTGCTAGCCTCCCTTTTGGAGTAGCAGAAGCTGTGTGTGTGTTTATCCAGTGCTTTGAGTGCATTAAAATGGAATGAGAAAAGTAAAAGCCTAATCCTTTTTTTTCAGATCTACACAAGAAGAATGTAGCATTATTCATTTATGAGTAACAGAAAAGTAAAAAGTTTGAGTTGAGCCCTGTCTGGAGCTGGTCTTTTGGATTTTGCATTATGCAGTGAAAACTTGACCGATCAGTTTCCAGGTATACGGTTCATTTGGGACTTTGTAGTTTCAACAAAAATTAAACAACTACATTGATCAAATCAGGAATGGATCACTGTTATTTTCAAGTGTCATTCATCTTTTATTAAGATGACATTTCCACAGTGATCCAATACACCAGGGCATAATCGATCTGCTTGCTGCTGCAATGCTGCATCTCTCAATCAAACTGTCCTGTCAGATAACATGAAGACTTTGTAATTTTTCACTATATATTAAGACTTGAACAGAAGCCTGTAGCCATGATCACCCCTTATCTTTTAGCTGAGAAATCCCTCAAGAGTTGACATCATGAAGCCGAGGCTACATCACACCCTCACCACTGCTCCATCCCCCATCGACATTCATTTCCCTCCCACCACCTCTCCATCCAGGAGTATTTTTAATGGTATAATAACGCCACATATCCTGTATGGAAGCCCTCCAGAGAGACATGGATCACTGTCACCTTGACCAAGCTAAGAGAGTAACCCCAGCACAGGGAGCTGCCCTGGCTTCTTCCCCATGGATACAAACCACGACCTGCCTGCAACAATAAGGCTACCTTACAAATTAGTGCTTGAGCATTTGCTGGCCTTGATGCCTGAGGGGAAAGAAGTAAAACACAAAGGAATATTTGAGCCATACGAAAGGGGAAAGGACGTCAATGACTGTTGGTATGGAAAAGCGTGGGACCAACTATGCCTTAAATGAAATCATCGTTTGACCCTGATGGGGACATGCAGTACTTTTGCAGGATTCATCTACAAAATTAACCACGTCTAAATGAAATACAATCATAAGCACTGAACATGTTCAGTTTGTTTTCAGCACCTTCCAGTGGTTGAAGTTTATGTTTTCTCTCATTATCATGTGACCCTGTCACAGAATCAAAAACTGTGTCTATAAACTAATCATCCACTCCTGCTCACATCCAAGTACTGAATGGCTTTCTTCAGCTTGACTTTTTTCTATATATTTCTTACTTGTGAGTAATTTCTTATTAACCTCATCTTAACTTATCTTACCTGAGGCGTATTTTTATGTTTATTTTCTTCTCTTTTACATGTGTAACCACAGTGATTGTCTCTGATTGATGACTGATTGGGTGTTAGGCAACGAGTGCTGACAAAACGAAGGTGACTTACACTCAACAATGTGCCTGAACGTCTCCTGTGCTAACATGCTGCTCAAGACTGCTTCCTGACACTAAGATTCCTGGCGAGAGAAATAGAATATTTATCTGGTATATTTAGCGACTGTATGAAAAGTCAGGCCTGTTGACTGTTTTACTTTAACCAATATTTGATTCTCCTACAAATGACTGCTCCTTTAGGCCAACAGATGGTTTCCGGACAGACGCCACAGTTTTTAAGTTCTGATTTGGCAGCGTTGAAAAACTGATTTTTAACTCATGAAGAAAAATGAAAAGTGTTGAAAATAAATGCTATCAGGAGGAATCATTTCTCATCTGGCCTGCTGCCACCAAAGAATGAGCAGCGGCGTGGTGTCCATCACACAATTTATGTTCTGAAAAGCTCTTACAGTCATATAAGTGCCATCACATTTTACTCATTGCGATGCCTTTTCAATCAAGTCCCCATCATCAAGCTTCACCCCTCATTAGTGGCTCTACATACCGCCTTGAGTACGTGGAGAATCTATTCCCGTTAATGAGTGCTTCTGTGACTCGGTCAGTGGCGACCAGAGCAGGGGGTAAATTTAGCACCTTCTAATTATCTCAGAGGGGTCTGCAGGATGAGGTTGGGGAGCTGGGGGTGTTGGATGTGTCAGAAAAATCCAATAAGTCGTCATCTTCCGGATTCACACAATTTCTATTTTCTTTTCTCTGGTCTTTAGGGTCTCTTATTTTATTTATTTTTTTAAAGTCGAAGCTTTTAAGAGATGATTAAAATCAATATTGTGGTAAAGCTCGGCCTTCACAGGGTGGATATTTAACTGTGCAGAGCGTAGTTGGGATTCAGCTCCAGGCCTCTATGTCAGATCACTGAAGGTCTATTTAGTCATTCTACAGGGAGACTTTCTTCTTTTTTTCCCCTCTTTATTCTTCTTTCTCTGTCTGTTTCCCTCCCCTCCATTTTTTTTTCTTGCCACTGAATCTGAGAAAATGATTGGCAGATGACTCCTGGGAAAAAGAGCTCGGGTCTTTTTCCTCTCTCCGAACTCTGAGGATCACGACACTCAAAAGCACTGACAGGCAACGTGGGCGCACACACACACACACACACACACACACACACACACACATATTCATTTTAAAGGCAAGTCACACAGAACCCTTAGGAAAAATAAGGACAAATACAGACACACACACACATATACACACACATTGACTTGGCGCTATTCCTATGATCCTTGACAGCTTAGTGCATCTATAAAAATGAATAAAACTCCTAAACTTGGCCAAGAAGTGACTTTTTGGACATCTTTTTCCTCTGATTTCATATTAAAAAAAGCTTAATAACCCAGGAGAATCATCATTTCTAACCACAGAAAATAATTGTGTCCCCTTGCAGTCACTACTTAAAACTTTTGCCAAGAGATTTAAAAAAAGAAAAAAGTGGCATCAGTGAGACATGACAAATTCTCTCTTTAGTCTAGAGCTATAGAAAACACTTATGAACATCAGTCAATACAAAGGCAGCCATCAGAAATCCTGTGAATAACAAATGAAATTCTGAAATATGTCATTCTCCATCATCATACATCATTAAAAGTGAGTTAAAGGAACTCTTCAGTACCACCAGCAACAATGCACCAAAGCAGGAGGATACACTTGATACATGAAAACTCGTCATACTCATCCCCTTCATCGTGTCAGGCTAAGGAAAAAAAAGGCAGTGGTCCACAAAATAAAAACTAGAGGAAGACGCACGCTATTAGTGCGCAGCCAGCAACAATGAAACACAAGTGGATCCACTTGATTCCACCACAATAACTTCAAGCATCCGCCGCCATCGTAATCACAATCCTCAAAAGGGAGTCAAGGGTGCTCTGCCAGCTGATTGTCTCTGAGCTCTTGATGAGCTGCCATTATAAAAGATGAGAGAAAAGTGAGGGGTGGGGGTGTGAGGGGAGAAGGAAAAAAAAAAACACAGAAAAGGAAATCAAAAACTTTAACAGGGCCAGAGGGAAATACTACACTAATCAACTCCACTCTGCTGAAATTATAGATGAATTAAGCACTCTGTTAGTGATTAATTAAACCAAGAGATTTAAACTAATGAGACCACACAGAGCAATGTGTGTGTGTGTGTGCGATTGGTTGGTGGGGGGGGTGGCCTGTAAAATTTCTTCTGTACATTTCTGAAATCAACACAGCCAAAGTTCACCGGTTTGAGGCTGCAACCCAACACAGGCTGTGCTCATTAACAGAAGGGGTTCAAACAGTTAAAATAAAGGGATATGGTCTTGGACTTGGAGGGAAGAGAACTTTTTTGTTTATACTCATAGGACAGTAAAAAAAACACTGTAAAGTGAGATATCACACATTTTAGCTATAAAAAAGAATGCAGAGGGCCGACTCAGGAAGTTACTTGTGCAGTTAGCAGCAGCAGGCGTTCATGTGTTGGCTGTTTTAGTGATGTAAGAAGTTTGATGGTCATGCTGTCTGCTGGGGAGGAGGAGGAGGAGGAGGAGGAAGGGCAAAAGAAGAAAATGACTGTATTTCATATTATTTTATGTGCTGGGTTTTATATGCTACCATCTGCATCTGTTTGTTTCTGTATTCATATTTATGCCAGAGGTGGGCGAAGCATACATCATTGATGGTTGACAGAAATCATTTTGACATCTTATTTACTGTGTTGAATAATTATGTTTCCTGCCATTTACAGTAAATCCCATATAACATATGTGTTTAAGTTGGGCTGAGAAAATACACAACATAACATATATTAAACCATGCAACTTCTGTAATCAAATATGTGTTCATTATGTGAGGATGGCCAGATGTAAAGTTATATTAAGTGTCTCTCAAAAAAAAAACCAACCTGAAGCCATTTTGCATGCAATCTGGTAAAAACTGATTCAAAGTTATGAATGATGAACCTTGTTAAATGACTGAATATTGAATTTGAAACAGTTCACACCTGTGTGATTTAGGCTATTTACATTTAGGTAAATAAGCATCATGAAAGGTAATACTGTTTTGGCTAATTGGCTAATTTGGATGTTGGCAGTTTCAGACATGTCTAATGTCTAATGACAGGCACTAAAATAAGATCAGAGTGGCTTCTTCAAGGGTGTTTTTTATATAGTTGGTGACTCTGTAGAAATGATGTAACATCTGGCTTTTTACTATTTCACAGCCAAAAGAAGGAAAACCAACAGAAACATTGACACATTCAAGAGTATTCTCCTTTTAAAGATACCTGTCCTGTGAATGTCCTATCATAACCAACATCAGCTTTTTTTTAATAAGCATACAGTAACTGCAAAGGTGTCTTCTTACAGTGTACAGTATGATCTGGGACAAAAAATAAAGTAATATCCCCTGGATCTCTCTTTTCCTGTTTGTAGAGGTGTTAGAAGTAGGTTTTTGTAGACTGGATTTGTAAAATGAAAGAACAGTGCTGACTGCAGGTTCCCATGTCCTATTTTGGTGCTTGACTATTTATGAACTCCTACAGAGATATGTGCAATCAAAACTAAATTTGTGCAACCACAGTGAGATTTCACCTTACATTTAAAATTCCAAGGAAACTTTGCTCATTAAGGAAAATCTTTATGCCAACTTCTGAATTTAATTATAAATACTGTAAAAGAGAAGCTGTTTGCCACATGTGTTGGTCTCTAGACACAAAATTCTTACATGTACAGTGTGGCATCAAGAGTCACATTTACAAGTGAAATACAACATGAAATAGTACGTACCACTACAGAGGGCCTCATTAATTGGCTTTCATTCAATAGCATTTCATCTTAGGCAGATGCACCTGGGGTCTCATTTTTCACCTATGTGTGCAATTATTCATAATCTGATTTATCAATTTCTTCTTGTGCTTGAGAATGTGTGTCCATGTAGAACCAACAAACCCCAGGTGACGCACAGGTGTAGTTGCAGGTAAAACAATTCCTAAATTACAGAACTCCCGATGCTACTGTCAACCATGGGAGCATGAACAATTTATTGTCATTGATGAAGACGTGTGTTTCCATTTTTATTTGGATAACAAGGAAATCATTTCTCTCAGGGCAAATTTATTCTTTGAATGCCTCTATTTCTTTTGTTAATGTGCATCACTGAGAAGCTGTGGCTCCACATTAGAGACCTGTTAATGACATTCAATTCTTATTAATCTGCATTGATAACAAAGTACTTTGTATTGGCACCATGATTGGTGTCACTGATTTTACTAAGACATGCACATTTTGTTATGCTGAAATTGTTCAGAAACACCATTTTGTGTTTTGCAATTCTTTATTTGACCGTCATGTAAAGTAAAATCATTTTTTACCTGCTCCCTCATGGAATATTTGTTCATTTATTATATATAAAACTATGTAGTTTACATTTCATATCCCAGTAGTTTTAAACCATGTACCATTAAGGATACCAATCTTCTAGTCAGTACAGTACATATAAACACCAAGGTTGTTTGCGATCTGTAGAGGTTCACTGTTTCACCCCTCAAGGTGATTTTTCCATTCATTCTCACCCTTCCTGTTCAGCTGTTATTTACCACACCAACTAGATTTTTTTTTGCCTGTGACTGATAACAATAACAACGCATAGTGAAACTAGGGTGCAGCACCTGTACTTCCAACCCAACCAATTTCTCAAACCCCTACTCACTAAGCAGAAAAAAGATGACTCTTTTATTGCTCTACGTGCCTCTCCCTGTCTCCCCTCTACCACCTCTTCCTTTACTTCTCCTCTCTAAAAGTTGATTTCATCTGACGTGACAGAGTTGTGGAAGCCATGGGCGGGGGTGTTACAAATGCTCTGTCACCACGCTAAACATGGCAGGAAGCGAACGCCTCGACAGCTCTCGGATGCAACTTGGGAAATCGGTGACGATGCTCTGCCTCGACACCGTCTGTTTGACTTCAGACTTTATCTCTCATTTCAACTACACCGGCAAACTGCTCTGTGCCTACCCCGTTCAGCTGGCCTAGTTTTGATACTGGCGAGGGGGAATGTGCTGGCAGGGAAGTGGTGGCAAAGAAAGAGGAGGGAAAAGGCGAGCGCTGGATGCCAAAGGGAAAAATTCTTGATTTGAATGATGCATAGAAAAAGTAAACACAGTTCACTGTTTCGTTAAACAGGCCTTTTGTTTGTTTGGAGTAAAACACTAAAACGCCATTTATAAACAAGACACATTATCGGAACAGAAAGCAAATAACAGCAACTTTCTATGATGCAATGGGGATCGACAACGTCAATACCACTCAAACTGGCGTTTCATTTCAGCGTAAATAAGGTGTCACTGAAGCGGCGGTGGAAAAAAAATAAAGTTAATGCATATCACTGTGGAGTATCAAACTTCCACCTTTCCTCTGACTCGACAGTATCGGCAGAAATGAGGGCTGGCTGTAATTCAGCCTTCCTTATAGATCTAATCTCTGTGGCATTATCAGACACTGACTGGATTTGAAAAATATCTGTGCGGAGAGAGTGTGTGTAAATTTCTCTGCTGCTTAATTAAATTTGAATATATCCTGGTTATAATATACATATATTAATTATACATCTCTGTGCCATATCTGTATCAAATCCTAATAAAGCAAATTATACAACAAAATGTTGTTTGTCTGTTCCCTCAAGAACATTTGGTGTTTTCTGACCTGACACCTGTGTAAACAGGATGATATAATTTGTCTGTGACTGTTTCCAATTACTGTAAAAGATCTTTATGTTAGGTTTAGGGAAAGATCTGCTGGCAGAAGCGTCTCCTATGTTTATGTCCGATGTTTTGTTGACCCATCCATCCACTATGGCCTCCTCCCCATGCACACACTACAATGTTTACCTGACTTCCTCCTTTACTTGTCATAATTACTGTCATAGGAAATCGCCCAGCAGTGCATCAGTGTTTCTTTTGGATGACCGAGCGCATCTGCGTGGTCAAAGTTCAACAAAGATGAACTCTGAGCTACAAGTCTGCTGGAGCTGCTGGCTCCAAACAAGAAACACATGCTTGAATTCATCATCGAATATTTGGAGGACGAACGTGTAACGTGACCGTACCTTTATCGTCCAACATCAGTGTCTGACCTCTCTCATCCTCTTTTGACTAAATGGGAAAAATCCTCGCAGCCAGTTTGAGCAATTATTGAAACAAAATACCTAAATGGACATTCATTTACAATTCACTAAAATGTTCATTCGTAATATTACTCTAATCCACAAAATTAAGCCTGAGCACATGAGGCTACTTGCACATAGTGAAAGCAGTCTCGTTTCACTGGCTCTACACTGTGAATGTGTGTGTGTGTGTGTGTGTGTGTGTGTGTGTGTGTGTGTGTGTGTGTGTGTGAGATCTGCTTGCAGTTCCAGCCTGAAACCCTTGGAGAGAGCCTGTTGGCAGCAATACAGAACAGCCTTGCCAAACCTCCTCCCAGTTTTAACTTCTTAATGGGAATATGACAGCCAATCTACCTGAATTAATAAACCTCCTAAATATCAATAAACTCCTGAAAACAAGCTGTGGGCCTTTTTGGAAATATAACATAATTGGAAATTGTTAGTGTCAACTCACAAACAGTCAGTTCTGCTGCCATATTCTGTGCCACAGTACAGTATTACTGTCAATGTTGACAATATTGTCTTCAAATACTCCTCATTTTTAATGTGTAATTATTTGATTGTGTTCAAGTGCTGGCAGAATGGTCAGACATCCAGATGAACAACTTGGCTAAACAGCATTTCATTTATCTATTATTTTCTCTAACAAGGAAACCTCTAAAGGCGGGAGCAAACAAACCCTTAACAAACAAACCATTATGGAGGCTGAAGGTTTGCAAGCTCAATTTTGCACACAACTTGTAGTTTCATGAGAGAAATGTTCATGTGAGTAAAGTTTCTATTATGGGGTTTCTTCTGAAGCTTTCTTGAATAGAGGACAAGAATCTTTGGGTTGGTGTATGTTGTGCACTGATATTGTTGATGCCTTGAATGACCACCTGTGTACAGGTGGTGTACAGTCAATCTTCCTGATCACATTTTTTTGCCATGAAAGTGATTGCTGATCATCTATGAGCCATATCGGCCAATACATGTCTGATATTGATTGTTTTCACACAAAATCATACCTGATAGATCATTAGCTTCTGTATGTTGCCACTATGCATCTGCATTAGGGCTGGGCGATATATCGATATTTTAACTTATATCGATATATTTTCAAACGCGATATAGCACGAGACCATATCGTTAATATCGATAGAGTTTATTTTGCATTAAAATGACTACATTTCTTCCCTTGAGCCGCCAGTTCGCTTTTATTTCTCCTCTCCCTCTGTCCAGGTCTCCCGCTGCTCGTTGACGTCGTCACGTCAGAGTCACCAATAACTCCAGAAAAAGTTGTTAGATTTGTTGCTAGTCGCTTTTTGGGAAAAAACAAATCGCTAGAGGGTCTGAAGAGTCGCTAAATATAGCGACAAAGTCGCTAAGTTGTCAACACTGGACCACTGATTAGTGTGTCAATAAACAACCGAAGCAGCAGGGTTAGAGGTGGTGCACAGGTCTTGACCTGTGTGTCAGCTGTTGCAGTGCATTGTGGGATTTGTAGTATTAGTGGTGGGAGTGCAATTTACCGGCGGGCCATTAATAATTGACAAATTTATTTGGCCACAGAAAAAATATCGATATATATTGAGTATTGCCATTCAGCTAAAAAACATCGAGATATGACTTTTGGTCCATATTGCCCAGCCCTAATCTGCATAGTCTCCATATTGAGAGGTCACTGTCATATTGATCTGCTAGTAAACACATACACTGTACTCAAAAGCATGAAATCCTATTCTCTCGCATATTTGTACTGAATATTGGTCGATTATGATTGGTGATTGATTGATCTGGAGACATCAAAACAAAGACAAAAGGGTAATCAACTCAAGCACAGTCTATTGAAAGGATGGGAAAAAAATCAACACTGAGTAGGGGCATGTTTGTAGAGTGTTATATCATCAGCATAAAGCTTTATAAATCACTGTAGCTGCACTGGAAATAAATGCGGCCAGCAGACTCATAGTGGGAACTCTGTTATTCATCCCATTTTCCAAGTTGGTCCAGGCAGCTGAACCAGAATTACACGTCCTGTTCTCTAACCATCCAACTAGCCTTTGTGTCAAATTATGGCTCATTATGTCTAAAATATACAGCCTATTTAAGTCTAAATATGTCTGTTTTGGCAGTATTTAAATATACCTCTACAAATGCACACAGTACAGTAGAATGTCTTCTAAATCACAAAGATAATGAGCACACTCTTCAGCACTTTGGTAATTTGGCTTGTCAAACAGGTCAAAGAGAGCACCTGATTGGATTTCGAAGACTTAGCTCTCTAGTGAGAGGTGGTGTACTGTTAAGTTTGGTAACAAAAGGTTCTGTGTTTGTGCTCTGGGGGAAATGAGAGAGAAAAAAGGAAAGATAAAAGGTGGGAAAGAGCAAGGAAGAGACTGAGTTGTGTGATTTTGTGCATACTGCTTTTAGAGGTGTGAGGTTGTAGATGTGTACATGGGAAAATGCAGGCATGAGCCTGCTTAAATGCTTAAATAGACGTTAATATCCTTGTGTATGGCCTATTTTTGAATAAAAGTAAATGAAACTCTGAACGTCAACAACAAAGAGACACAGAGAGAGAGATGGACAGGAGTGCTACTGAGAAATCCTTGCGTGTCTTCCTCAACTAGAATCTTCTCACAGCAAGATCTCTCTACCAAAGGAGGAGGAAGGGTCAGCAAGCAGTGAGCCCAGATCTCAATAATTCAGGCAGGTCTGCTTCTCACCTCAGCTTGTTTGACACAAGCCAAAGCCTCACTTCCAAATCCTGAGCTCTGGCTCATGTACTGAACTATCACCGGACAAGGTGACATACTGTATATCAAGTTAGTCTTAACTTGCAATTCTTCCTGAACAATCAAAGTCACAGGTCATGGCTGCTGTTACACCTCATATACATGCATGCCTGGTTGGGGGTAATCTCAGAGGAGAGTGATTACGGCGTTGGCACGCCTCAGCCCTCTAGCTCTGTCAGCCTGTTAAATATTATCGTTTGTTGCTTTCAGAACATTAGCTGATTACTCTACAGGCTCTACTTACGCTGTGTTTTATGGCCAACAATAAGTCTAAATCATTGCTGTAATGCTGGTGTAATTCAACGTAATGATTGTTTTGCAATTTTTACATGCGGCTGAGCTACAAGACTTCCCTTCAAGTATTTTGGCAGACACTAATCTGAGACCTTGGCCTAGGTTGGCAGTTCAACTTGGTTTCAAATACTTTATAGTTTAGTGTTGTTTGTGAAAGCTGTGGAATGCAAAACTACAGCTGGCTTGTAGACTGAAATAAAAGTAATACTTTAAATCAGACCTTGTGTAATTCATGCTTTTTCTGAAATTGAATTTTGGTTTCAGATGCCGACATTTCATGAAGTTGTCTCCAAAGCTGCTATCCCGAAATAAAACTCTAAGAACTTTGTGCTCTCAGTTCCTTGCCAACAACTCACTGTTGTGTTTCAGAATGACACTGAAAGCTTTAAATTCAGATATGGCAGCAGGCAGTTTGTACAGCGTATAGTGTACAACAAATGTGATTAAATGCCACGAGTATCTACCAGACAAATCCAAACTGAAACACTCAAAACTTCAATACTTGCGGCAGGAAACTGCAGCAAATGACAAATCAAACTGTCTGTCAATTCTCAGCAACAAGAACAAAAATCGCTCTGTGCCTGGTAGCATTCCCTGAGGGTGTATTTTTCCTTTTTCAAAAGAGGAAAAACAAAGACCATTGTGAGAATATCCACTTGCTAATTTGAAAAGCAAACTAAACAGTGAACACGGCTGACTTGATGACAGCTGTCAGTGTGACAAGAGGTATTACCAGGTGGGATTTAAATTGTTATGCTAGAGGCAGCCAGGCGGTGTCCAGAAGGGATTTGAAAAGACAAGATTTTGGAGGAGGGGGGGATGTTTAGTGGCTGTCACTCAAACATATATCATATTTCTACCAGGCCTTTATGTAAAACTTCCTGTGCTGAATATTCATAAAGGTATAACTTATAATGGCCCTGAAAAGAGATAAAAACAAGAACTATGCCACAAGCAATTACACAGACAAAAGGTAAACGCTGTTTCAGTGTACAGTAACTGAAAACAGGTTTTAATTTTCACATTACTATAATTTCTTCAGGGAGCAGCCATGGTAGTTAGAAAGGAACAACTGAACCTATTAGATGAATGCTTTAAGCTTGACACATTAAAGTGCAAGGGTGACACGGATATCATGAAAAGAATAACATCAAATCTTGTTGTCTTCCAACGGGAGGTTGCAGCATCACAGCCAGCTCTGAACTCTCAGATGCCTGAGTTTCCCGAAAACACACCCCGACAGAACACTTTTCAAATCGGTTGTTGTAAATTGCAAAGAGGATGCAATGACTTTGAAATGTTATAGTCGAAGTAAGTTTTTAACAGGACTGGAGCGTGGAAGTTGAAGCAATCAGATAATGAGCTGCTGAGAACCCTATTTGTTTGTGGTCTCACAAAGTGCTCTGATAACCACAGATACTGATCCACAGAGGTCAGACAGCAGTTTTATCTGAAAGAAACACAACGTCTAAAAGAATATTTGGATTTTCAATTAGTCATGTTACCAAGACAACACAGGTAAGGCAGCAAGAACCAAAACAGATATTTACATAATTTTTTAACTCTGTTGGAGTCAAACTGTCTTCTTGACTATAAAGAGGGCTGGTTATTATTGTCTGAGTAATTGATGTTAATTTCTAGTGTCCTTTTAGAACAAAAACCATAAAACATTAACTGGCAAACAAAGTTGGCAATACGGTTTATTCAGCACTTTCAGGCTTCATATGGCCCCAACTGTATGTCACTTAAGAGGCAATACTCAGTTTGAGTTGGCTTGAGCACATGGTAATAACAGAAGGCGACTCAAGTCAGTATCAACATTTTTAATTTTGATTTTCTCTCATCTGGAATATGACTTTTTAACCTCAGTAATTTTTGTAATAAGTCAACAATTAATTTACATAAATCTGTGATTTCACTGCCGGAGAAGCCGGAAAAACACTAGCATAATACAATATACTGGCTCCTTTATCCAACAATATAACACTGAAATACCACTATAGGATTGAAATATCTCAGTTCTGCATGCTTGAAACAAGCTAAAAAGGCAGCCTAACAAGGGTAAGCACTGGCGAGGCAAAAGCCTGTGAGCAGCGTCAGCCATATGCCAGCCTCCGCCTACACTTCCCAGCAGGCACTGCCCTCTTGTTGCAGACCTGTTTGCTGACTGCTGCCAACAATTTCACTGGCAGAAATCTTCTGCAAGACATGCATCCAGTCAGCACAACAGTCTAACACCTTTACTTCAGGAGCCAGTCTCCCTTTATTTCACCATGCACTGATCTGCAAGAAGTCACTAGATTAAAGTGCATCTCTTTGTGGTGCTCTAATAATATAAAGATTTTAAGATTAAAGTACTTACATAATCAAAACAATTACTTCAGCCTATTACATGCCAATATTCCTAATCTCCATATGGAACTGTCTCCATAAACAATGTTTTAACAACCTTATAGTTTCCATCCTTTTCAGGATTTAGCTTCTTTTTTCTTCTCTCTCAAGTACTTTGCCATTGATAATCTATTTCAAATAGGTTCTCACATTGAGTACGTACAGCATATAAAGTCAATATGGTGCTCTGCAAGAATTGTCGCTTTAGAAATAGAGCAGCCCTACAACCTGCAACAAAGACGATTCAGAGGTGAAATCCAGTAGGATGGCGCAGCGAGCAGCTTACCCTGTGTTCTTATCTCTTGGCAGAGCAAAGCTGAGTCGCTCGGTGCCACATGGCACCCGGATACACAGCGAGACACAGTCACACACACCATCACACATACAGACACACGTTGGCTCTTCTGATCTGTTCCCCAAAAGCACTTCCGCAGGTTCAAAAGAGTTGGTAGCAATGAATCACGGGCTCGAGCCAGGTTTTGCTCCGTGATATCATTAACACCAGGGTGAAAGCTGTAAAAGCTGGAATATGGTTGTTTCCTCTTGGTGTTGTCTGATCTAAATCTGGTCATGATTCCTCTTTGTAAACACAGATTTCTGCATTACTGTGAACTAATAGAATTTAAGAATTATTGTGGCAGCTGAGACTAAAAAAGAGGAGGGCCTGCGGCTGATTTAGCTTCCAAGAATATTTGGTAAAATAAGGGCAGGTTTAAAATGAATGGACTAAAATGTTTCTCCATCAACATCTATAATGTAGACGTGCTCTGGGGTAAACCATTTATTCCCAAGAAGCTCAGTGGCAGGTAGAACTAGTTAAATTTGGCAGCTTCTGTACCCTGCATGAGAGCCAAAAATCCAAAGATTAAAAAAGCCAAACATTTACAGTGTTAGCCAGACTGATAATGTAGATGTCTCGGTTTCATGTGATTCAACAGTGAAATGTTTAGTCCACCATAGTCCAGATGAGAAATGAGAGTAGTTGATAAAAAATAGGCCTATTTATCTGAGTCACCTTCAGTTATTGCCATACACTCAAGGTCAGGAAGGCTGCTGGGTATGTATGCAGCCTGAGATGAAAGCTGCTTCACTGTTATTGTTAACAGTGTCTTTAATAATTATTTAATATTAATTACTGTATAATTAATACATTACCTTTTGAAAAATGCATAAACTGTTTAGTCCACAACTTGGCTGTAGTAATTAAATATGATGCCAGGAATAAAATCTAAAGCGGTGTACTAAAAAGATGTCTAGTGTTTAATGCGATGTTTTGTTGACCTCCAATTGATGAAAAAAATAAAATCATACTCCTCATACAGTAATAACAGCGGTTTCACCCTCCACAGTGGCCAAAAGTCTTGCCATTAGTCAGACAGGCAGCTGAGTGGTAGTGGCAGGGCTGACAGGGTTCCAACCTCAATTGCACACCAGAGGGAGTATTTAGAAGAGGAAGGGGGGGGGGGGGGTACATTAGGGGAGCTAATTAGGATTATTAGCAGGACGTATTTTATTCAGCTGGGACTTAAACAAATTGCTTAGTCGGTGTAGAACAAAATTGAATGCGTGCAAAATAACTGACAGCCAAAGTGCACTTGCACTTTTTTTTTTAAAGTCACGATGAGAGAAGCAGTGTTACATGGTGCGATTAAGAGACACCAATAATGTCATATGTGATTCTAAATAACTGTTTTGTGAATCTATTCAGCAACTCAAACACAATGGCTCTGTTCCATTAAGGCCATAAATTCAGACCAATTTAGACATTAGTCGCAGGGTTGTTTGGTGTATGTGCGGTCGTGTTTATTTGTGCTGAATGTCAGTGCTGTGACACAATCGGAACATAATGTTTTTTTAACTCATTCACCCCCTTCTCACTTCCTGTGCTCCCTCTATTTCAGTCACTGTCCAAGTCGCTCAACCACCACATCTTTTGTCTCTGTTGCTCTCTCTCTCTCTCAAACAAACAGACACAAACCAGAGGAAGCTTCTTGGTGTCACTATTTTGCGGCATGGACTGCAAAGCTAAAGTTTAGTGCATGGACTCTGCCAGGATAGCACCTGTTTTCAGTCATATTTAAGGCTGACTGAAGTGGTATGATTGGTCTAATCGCTGGATTGCCAATTGCATCGTGGCGTCGGGTTGCATTTCTCAAAGCAGAGAAGTTGCGTTTCAACTTCTTCACCCCATCACCACAACCTAAAGAGACTACTCACATTCAAATGAAAGTTAGTTAGCATAGCTTAGCATTAATACTTAGCTAAGTTACACTAACAAGCTGCTGGTAGTAGCCTCTTATTTGCTATACATAACGTTTGTGCTGGCATACTAAGTGCAAAGTCATATGAAGCAAATTGGAGAAATCCTAATTGGTCTGATAAGTGACATATGATGATTTCACAATCTAAAGGGCATGTCAGAAATCTGATAGTTATATACATTTGATCGACAGCTGCAATGCCATTTTCTGCTTTTCAGTGTTTCTCTCATATTCCCTAAAGCAGCAAGGGTGATGGCAAGACAGCAAGCCATCTAATAATACAAGTAAAAGAAAGCCCTTGATGAGATCCACGGGAATTCAGGCGAGGACAGGGTAGCAGACTCATATCAAACGCCAACGCTCCCTGCCACAGTGTCTGCAGCTTGGCGTATCGCCCTCATGTTTACGGTTGGGGAATAGTCTGAAGCCATGCTGAATGCCGCTGAAAGAGAGCCTTCAACATGACAACAATGCGTGTCCCAGAGTAACAGCTAATGCCTGGCACCTCCAACTAAATCATTTCATTTAGAGCCTCTGATGTGCAGACAGAGGGGATGTAAAATGCATTTCCACGCCAAGCCTCTCAGTCGCTAGCTGTCCTTGCGAATATAATGAACAGATTACAGTTTGCACCCTTGTCACATGATACTTCTCAGACAAGTGCCTGGCACCTTGTGGGAGATGTTTTCAGTGCATGTCCTCTTATTCCGGTTAGTAGGGTTTGAAAAAAGAAATGATTGAAACGAGTTTAGCAGCCACAGGAAATAAAACAACTTGCTAATTAGGAGAGCAGTGGACTGAGGACGACAGTATTGCATGAGTGGATGGCTTGGGAGATGGAGAGGTTGAAATGCCAAGTGTCTATATCCCAGCACCCTTAGGCCAAAGTCCTGCAGACACTGCAAGTCTACACCCAATTTACCAATTACTCTTTCTGTCCTGACTCGGGTTAATAAAATGCTAACCGTCTCAATATCCATGACGGCTTTTTTGCTAACTACCTCCCCTCTAGTTAAATTCAGCTCCTCTTGTCCTTTTCTCTCCCATCGAAGAGATTGTAACTCCTGCCTTGGCTTAATCAAGAGGACTGCTTATTAAGGAAAAGCTCTCGGGTACTTCCTAAATTGGGGAGAGGACAGTCTCGCCAGTGCAATAACTGCAGATTTATGTCAGAATTAGGTGTAAATAGCTGCACTGGTTATTCCCCTTCTTTAATTAAGCAAGCACATTTTCCAGGCCTTCGTCTTGTGCGCTGACTGCTTCGGTTCCCTCTGCTGGGCAGATGTTAGCTTACAAAGCAACTCAGCCATGTACAGGACAGTGCACAGAGGAGCCATTTTAGTGCTCTCCAAAAGTTCAAATGGCTCAGTTTTTATATTCCTGCAATTTTTGGAATGTACATCACTGTATGGGTTTGACAGGAGAGTTTCTAGCAGAAATGTCACGTCATTTTACTTGTTTTGTTGTCTGCTGTCTTTTTGAACTCGTAATCCTGCCTGTTTGCAACTATCAATGAGTAGTCATCCAAAATGCTACATGGCAGAAAATGTCAAATTACTTCTCAGTGTCAGATCAAGCTGAGCGCACAGGAAAATGAAAATGTTCTCCGGGAGCGTAATATCACTTTAAAGACTGCCGACTCTGTACTTTGAAGACAATTCCATCTGTGGCCTCTCATCTCCCTGAGTTCTATTTTTGATGCTCCAAAATAGGTGCACGTCCCAACAAACTTTACACTTTCTCTGCGCTGTGGCTCGTATCTGCTAGAGAGAAAAATACCTTAGATGAGCAGCGGAAAAATGCTCTTATGCAGTTCATGAGGGGGTACTCAGCATTCAGATTCAGCATTCAATTTCCATCACTGATAGCGTTGCTATTGATTCAGAGTTTGCCCTATGCTTGGTGTGGGCCAGACACAACAGATCTTAGGGTTTGCGAGCTGTCAGTCAAAGTAATCCAGGAGTCTTTTTCGAAGGCTGTCAGGGTGAAGCGTACAGCTTCACATTTCCTTCAAACAAGGAGGAAGACAGAACGGGCCTAAAAGCTGTCTGTGAGGACAGGAAGGCTGCTCAGAGGGAATACAGCCAGACCCAACAGGCAAGAAGAGCATTCTATGAAAAAAGTGACTTCCATTTAATGTACTTCCCTTCACTTATTTGAGTTAAAGAACCACTCATTAATGCTTTGAGTCAACAACAACAGTGTGTAGGTCATACCCGATTTTTCTTTTCTGTTTGCAAATGGTGCAACCATTCTTAATGATGATATTTTCCAGTTCATGTGAAATAGAAAAAAGCTGCATTTTTCACTTCCAATCCAGATGACATGGATATGTCATACAAAACTGATCCCAAGGCATGCGGCCTACATGTGACTCGCATTTGAACGCTGCAGTCTGAAGTCTTTTTTTCTGCCATGATACAGTGCGTAAAATGTTGACCACCTGAGACAACTATCATAACACTGGTAAAACGGTAGCATTGCAGTTTGGATGAGCCAATAAGACGGAAAAATGACTCAATCCAGGAATAATCTGAAGGCAGTACAAGTTTTTCCTCATCATAGTGGTTCACACTAGCAAAGCTTATACAGTAGGTTACATCCTAAAATAGATGTGAACAGTCATCTTAAACAGTGAGGTGTGAGCTGCAGTTCAGAATTTATGAAAGGTGTAAGAGATGTAGACACAGGAACACACAGAAACAGACAGAGACGTGCACACGCACACACATGCACACCGCATACACCAGTCACACACACAAAAAAAAGGTATTTATTGTGCTGAGAAGGAAAGGGAGGACCTGCTGCTTTGAAATGCTGAGTAGAGGAGGGAGAGCGTCTGCCACGGCTGTGGGAGCATCTGACCTCCCACCATGGATAAAAATGAGGGATGGGATCACTGGGATTGCTCCATTCAGAACACTCCCACTTATCTGCTGCAATTAACATTAAAAGCCCCCCAACACAAATAAGTGCCTCTAAATATGAATGCCACCATATGCCACGCTTTGTGCTCTTTAAGCTTGTCTGTATTGGCCTGTGAGTGTGTGCGTGTGTGTGTGTGTGTGTGTGTGTGTGTTTGCCATTTATTATCCCTGCCCCAAAGAGAGAAGGGGATATTGTGGAAATCAGTGTTGGAGCAAGTGAGCTCTGAGGGGAAATCCACCCCAGAGGTTCAAAGAGCAATTAAAAGTCAACGGATCTCTCCAGCAGCCCAATACTGTATCTCTATCTATTCTCAGGGCCTCGTGCACAGAAGTGGAAGAAGTACAGGAGGATGAAGGGGGAGGTGGGGGCCATCATTTTCCATGAGTGATGAACTGTGAAATGCAACAAAAGCCCCCATTACCGCAAGAGGGATTTAGAGCCCACAGAGCAATAGAAGTGAAAAAGGGGTAAAAATGCCTTCGTCAAATAAAATACATGAGAGAAAGAAAAAAAAATCTCGATGTCATAGAAATCAGACTGTGAAGGTTCGTATGCTTGGTTCATATTATGCATGGGTCTTTAAATCCAGTGAGTGCAGTGAGCATTTAACAATGAGACAATGTGATATTTCTGGGTGACTTGTAGTCAATAGCAGGAGCCTTTAAGATATTCAGAGGCTAAATCTGAGCTATGAGAGATCATTCCTCCCTTGACTTATATTCAATACTAATTTTCTGGGAATTCATCATGTCCGTATCTGGAAACCAAAGCTGAATGAGAGTGAAATATGTTTTTGTTTCCCAAAATGAAACATTAGCCCTTCTCCTATATTGACTTCATTCTCATACGTGCAAGAGAATATTTTTCAAGTGGCACTTTCACAGTTGAAAGATAGTTTTACATCTAAATATGGAAAAAAAATAATAATACAGATTTTCCGTTCTGCAGCTTCCCCAAACTTTCCTCTCCATACTTTATATGAAATGTTTTGCTAAAAAAAAAAAAAAAAGACAAAAAAAAAAAAAAAGAAAACAGAAAACCCTGTGGGAAGCCGAAGTCAAGGAGGCCCCCTGTTATCTTGTTATGGCAGAGTAAACGGTGAGGCAACACTGAATGCCTTGATGGAGCCCAGATAGACGAGTCACACACTCACACAACATCACAGAGCAACACCTGATGTCGCATACCAACTTTCCACTGACTTTACTTTCAAAAACTTTTTTCTCTCTGGCAGTAAACATTTCCTCCACTTTTTTAAAACAATACTCTCTCATTCACATTCATATCTAAACCAAAAAGTATCACAATAAACAGTGATAAGGAAGATAATGGTTAAAATGGTAGTGCTCAAACCTGATAATGCTGCTGTTGATGATAATTGGATAATAAAAAAATAGAGAACCAAGAGAACCATAACAGCAGATTTACTACTTGACATTCTTAGTCATTTGTAAATAATGGGTCTTTGATTTCAGACAGAGGAAGACAAACATGTTTTTTTAATATCTCATGGGATACCACTGATTTTGCAGCTGTAGCTAGCTAGCTAGCTAGCTTAATGAGCTAACTTCAGATTATTTATTGTGTCCAGCTGAACGGTTTTTGAAAAACTCTGTAAAAGGGGTGTTAAATATGCATTTGATGGCCACATATGATGTTATGCTAAAAGACTAAGGCTAAAGCTGCATGTCTCTGGCAAAAAGTCGTAATCTTTACCAACGGATGATCCATGTAGAAGACATGCAAAGACAGAAAAAGCACTGACGCAGCAGTTTGTTCGGTTATTGTATAGTCCAGCACTTGCTTTTTTGCTGACAAAAAATGGCCCCGTTTAGCTGCTTAGCTTTCACACACAAGCAAGACAGGAGTTAGATTCATGCTTTAGTGTACAAATTTCAAACGATATGTCTGACTTGCAGTGTTACAAAAAGAAATGTCTTTTAGCATACGGACTAACCAATGTGTTTGTAGACCATAACCCCAAATCTCCCCAAATACACTTAAGAGCCAATGCCAACATTATCCTAAATTCTGACACATAGCATCCAGGACTGGCTCCCATTCGGTTGGGTTATACTTCACAGTGTATAAGCTATACTGTATTATGTAGTTTGTTAATGTTGTTCTCCTTCCTTTGGAACTATTCTTGGTTACTACTGTAGGTAGTAAGCTAGTTAGCTGAACATGCTAACAATTGCAGTCTAGACACACACAGCTTTGTACACGTAGCCCTACAGACAAGAGTGAAGCCATTTTATGTTTCATTTCATGTTCAGTATCATAAACAGTTGACCAACTGGAGACCATTAATGAAGATAGAATAACTAAATAATAAAAAGATCGATGTGGCGGGCAAAACCCCTTCTGGAATGTATTCAACATCAAAAACAATGAAATCTGATATAATATGTAAGGCTGGATGTTTCCTTACTCAGGCTGTGGACTACACAAGGTTGGGCCACAACAGGCCCATAACAGGAAGTGTGGGATTTTCTGCCAACACCTGTTTAATGGACTTCTCTTGAACCTGGCCTGGGCTGGCTGACAACTCTGTGTTTGTGTTGGCGCTGTTGACGAACGAGTGGCCGGAGGAAATAAGAAAAATGATAAAAATTCAGACAGTGCCTGACGCTCATGCAAAGTTTATGGCACAGGATGGGTCGGAGAGAATATGATGAGATCCTCCTGTGACCGCGGTGTGTATAACCTTCACATTGGGCAGATAAATACAGTCTGACAGTTCAGTGCTGTGTTAGACAATATTCGACCTATTCTCGCTGCACTGGTAGTGTTTCAGCTGTATGTATCAAGCTACAAAATGAAAGCTTGTTATGCTGCTGGGTTTTGATTTTAGTCTGACAACTAAAAGCAATTAGTTATTAATGTTTCAGTTATGATAGGAAATTTAGCCTGAGTGCTCCATTTAATATACTACACTACACAATATTTTCCTATGGACTATAATGAATCAAAATGTCAGATGCGTTGTATGTGATCAGACTGTATTCTGCTTCCGTTGTATTTGTTCTTTTTACATTGTTTCAATCACTGTGTCAGCAACAATTGTGGTGAGCAGAAGGTTTGCAGTGAAGATGCAGACCAGTAACAGAGGGAAGGCATGACTCACCCCTCAACCTCCCAAAATCAATTTTGAAAGAAAAAAAAAGAGAATAGTGAGTATAGAGGAAAGTTTTCAAGGGACCAATGTTTGATGTCCATGCAAGTCGGACACAACTGGACCTGAAGAGATTCCACACAAACATGTCACGCTAAGCTTTGGGAAGTAACATAGGTGCTAAAGTGCTGCAGCAAACCCCACCCTCAAGTGGGCAAGATATATTTTGTGTATTTTATCATGGTGCAAACTTTCCAGATAGTTTCATATAGTATTTTGTATAATGTTCTGTAATCATTTGTCTGCAGGCGTATTGATCTGCTGTTGCAGGGAGATTTGGACCAGATTCTAAAAACCTCTCTAGCAAACAAAATATAGTTCAAATGCAACTTTCAACCAACAGCATCACTTATGAGCGACCACTCTGTGCTGTCAGTGTAGCCCATATTCCTTGCAGACATCATATGGTGCTGTCAAGATGTGACTTGTGAATATATTTTGCACAAACGTGTAATGTTGTGGTTCTAATGGCTATATTACAAATGGATTTCATTGGCTCAAAAAACTATTGTGAATCTTGCATAAGGATCATGATCGAACAGCCTCTCCAAAAAAATACTTAATCAATTTCTTCCTAAATGTAAATATCAATGATAGTTCTCATTGTCATTTTGAATGATTAATGAAATTTAAACAAAAATCTGTTGAGATCAATTGGTGTCCAAGAAGTTTCCTCTGGCTACGGGAGGTGTCTCACTAAATGTGTGTTACTGAAACACAACGAATGACCAACTCCAAGCCATAAGTCCTTAACATAAAACTATAAATCAAGCTTAAGGATAGTAATGTCAGTCATTGAGTTATTTAGTTGGGTCTACGTAGCAGCACAGGCTTTAGGGCATATTAGCATCTATCTGGGTAGAGTTTTTACTTCTTCAAAGGGCCCAAGAAGACAAGAACAATCCTGGTCTGTGCAGCGGTTTTGGAATTGTAGCCACAGTTGGAATTGCATGTCACGTGACAAACACACAATTTGAAGCCTTTGTTCCTGCAGCATGATATACAGTATCATCGGTGGTTGTATCAATTGTGAAGTGGCTGCAGGTTTACCCTTGTTAAATTCTACAGTGGCTCCTTTGACACATACGATGATGAAAAAGTGCCCTATGCATACAGAATGTTAGGCGAGTGTGTGCTGCTTTAATTTTAACAAAATGAAATTGTTTAATTAAATCACATAAAAAGACAGAATTCCCTTGAGCACAGATTAAGATCATGTGTGAACAATTCAGTGAAACGTTGCCTGTTGGTGAATTATGCAGAAATAATAACTCCAGCCTTGTTTGCCACTGCAGATAGCTATCAGTAATCAAACAAAGAACAATTACAAGAATTTGTGATTCACACACGTCTCTCCTTTTAGCTTATTTTGGCCCATATCCTGTGATTCTGTCACAAGTTTTAATAAACCTTTGATTTTGTTTGGTCTGGCAAAGTTGAAAGAAGACACATAATAAAACGAATCAAGTTGACTTAATCTTTTGATGTTAAACAGTTCCATTGAACAAGTAATTAGTTCTTCAATACTGGTTAATTGCATCTACATTCCTGGAAAGTGACCTTTTTTAAAGTCAATCAGCAGGTCTGAAAAGCCGCCTTTATGCTTGTTCCTGCAGCTGTGCACCCTCGCATAAACGGCCAATATAAACACGATTATATGACAAAATGTCACAGACAACACTGTAGCCATGCGATAAAAAGCTGCCATCTCTTTTCTCTCATTCTCGTCCTCCTCTAACCCTTGCACTGGCTGTTACAATATGAAATGAGACATATTGCTGCTGACAGCGCACTCGTTTCTCAAGGAAATGTCAGCACGGAGCCTGTTGAGAGGCGGCACAGTGTGAGTGAGGGGTGGGTGGGGTACAGGGGGAGTTAAAGTGCTTTGTCTGCCTGAAACCTCTAATCAGGATCGGCTTAGGAAAAGGTCAGATTTGTATATCACAATGTAAATCCATGGGAACCCACGGCATCCCCTCAATTGCATTTATTGACTCATACACCTGGAAAAGCCCCTGTACGGTGCAAGAATTGGTTCTTGGACATTAGGCTGGTCATGTAGACTATATTGCTTTTATGAGTGCTTTTTGTGTGCTGGAAATCTTTGATAGAGATGATGAACAATATATCTAAAACATGGCATTTAATGAACAAAAATTCAAGTGGGATGAAATGCAAAAATTAAACCTAAAGTTCAACAAAAATACTTGAAGATGCTAAAGTAAAATCAACAGAGTTCCACATTAGGTTGTGTCTTTCTCTCCTACTACAGAGAGGTGAGCAGCACAATTAGCATCTCTGCCTAATTTAAACTGGAACATACCATCCACTCAGATGAACATAGGGGTGAGAACACAGTAAAACAGTTCAAGCTCGTCAATAACAGACATAAAATAAAGACTTTGAAAGGTTTTTTGACTCAAAATTTGCTTTAAGGACACACAAGGGCACTGAATTCAATTAGTGTGTGTCACCTATTGCTTAACAGATTTACTATTCCTTCACTTGACAGTCCCCAGTCACTACTGAGGGATGATAACCACACACACACACCTGTTTTCACTAGCACTAAACAAGCAACTGATCAGCAACACCACATGTAGAACAAAAAGACACCTCACGTCTGATCTTCACTATCTATGTGCAAATGGTGTAGAGCACATATTCAGTAAGATTCAAAACATTCCCAAATTGTGATATGGCAGTTGAAGTCAAATGAATGAATTTAAACATGTACACACACACTTACACTTTAATGGAAAAACCATGTGCTTTAACATGGCAACTCTTACTGCTCATCCAACATTTGCCGATGGTTAAAAAAAGGGCCCGAAGTCCACTCTTCAAAGCTTAAATCACTGCATCTTATTACTTTCAGAAAAGCAAAATAATTAAGACACTTGTGAGTTACCTTCGCTTGTCATGGCACAGCTTTAATGACCTTTCATCAAGGCTAAAATTGGAAAAAGCCACATACTGCACCGTCTTTTTAATAATCCCCCTTGTTTCCTCATTTAGATTTGATTGGCTATGAAATGCACCGGCCTGCCGGGACTCAGGTTTCAGCATTCATCAGCATTTCCTGGTTGTAAATTGATGGCACAAATAGAGACATACAGTACTTGCACAGGAATGAATAAGGACATCCACACACACACAGGCACACACACAGGCACACACATAACACGTATATAGTTTTCAAATGTAGTATAAATTATGAAGTTACACCTAGAAAGAGGACACACACATGCAAGGTTATGCAGGTTGATAAGCTGTTTGTTGGAGTAACTGAGTGGATGTTACTTCAGTTTAAACCTCTGCAGCAGAGTAGATGACACACTGATTAAACGGTAAAGGTATTACACTAATTACCTTGGCAGTCTTTCTATGTATGGTACAGAAGCACAGAGAAACACAGAAAGCACAACTCAGTTTAATCTACCTTTACTAGACCACACAAACTTAAGCACAATTCATTTACATTTGCTATATATCCTAACCTGTATGCATCTTGGTTGATTTCGAGGATACCCAGCTGTCAATTAGTCTTTGTTCATTAAGGAGAATCAGCTTCTTCTGCAATAAAACATAATTTTTGTATGAAGTCAAAGCCACTCTCCTTCTCTTACACAAACTCAATCATCAACTGGTTGGTGCTCTGCGACCTGTCCGGGCTTTTAAAGGCCAGTCTGAGTCTAACTGGAGGGGACAGTGAAATCTCATATGATGGCAGGTTTGTGTGCCAGAGTTCAGTGAATGCCAGCTTATTGCTATCGAAAAGGTCACTGGGCTAGAAGGAGAATAAAAAGCCTTTACTGGGGAGAGTGGTGTGTGTGTCTGTGGGAGGGGAAGGGGGGGGGGTTGAAGGCCGCAACCTGAGATAACCATGCTCATATAAGCACCACGCCCTCGAGCTGCTGCATCTCTCTGTCTCTCTCTCCTCTCGTCAGGCTTTGGTGTCTGTTACCTTCAGCACTCCAGGAAGCAGACGCAAGGCTTTAAAATATACCCGCCTCCATGAGCGCAAAATCAATTACCAGAGAGATGAAATTCTCCGATAACGCGGCCTAATGATAATTGCCCCGAATCTGCAATGATCTGACTTACGATACAAACCACTATTGGCATTGCAGCAGCGTATTGGCAGCCAGAGTAGCTGGAATATCAATGATAATTGTTCCGATGTTGATTTGGAGCTACGTTACTGCCTGGGGTAAACATAAACCAATTGCAGAGAATTGGACTCTATGGTAAGCGGTAGGGGTCATATTTCACTGATGTTTGTGTGATTTGTGATGAGTACAGTACAGTAGAGGGAGGAAATGGTTATATGGGAGCTAACCACTGCCTGTTTAATTGAAGCACTCCTATCACATTGACTACCGGAGACACAAGGGCGACAGCGCGGCGCAAACTCACTCTAATTCAATAAGCGATCATCAGACTGTAAAAGGCTAGCAATAATAATAATAATAATAAACTGAGTTTCAACTGCAAGTCCAGAAATAGAATGCCTCCACTGGAGGATGAAACACTGATGACTGCCGTTCATCCAGGATTCATCCACAGTCGCTGCAAAGCAAATACGAGACACGCTTCAGGTTCAAATGTGGATCAATCAGAGGTCACAATGCTGCCCAGAGGGAGATCGGAGGGTGACCCCATTTTGACGATGACCTCCTAGATATGGCACACTACCCCCCCTCAACCCCCCTCTAACTCCCCTTTGCCTTCAACCAACCTTGGTCGATCACGGGAGTCAGCATTTTTCAAAAGTGCCTGAGAGATGTCGGGCTGAATAATGTGTCCTATGAATAAAACACATTAGCTACAAAACATGTTGAATTATTCACATTTCAGAGCCTCCATCCCACCCCACACAGTAGATATTAGTTCCTCAGTCACCGTATGCTTTGCACATAGTCCTCTGAGTCTCCGTCTCCCCCTTGTTCGCTCCCTCTCTCTTCTTTCTTGATCACTTGCTCACTGTCTTTGTCATCTGTATTTTGTTAATCCCTCTCTGTTCCTCTGCGTCTCCTCTCAGCTGACTTTCTGCTGATGGCGACTGTCTATTTATACTCCCCAAGTTACTACTTTTCCTGGAACATCTCACTATTTATCAAAAGAGCACTTGAAGCTGTTGCAGGAGTGCATTTGTTCTGAGAGAATCTTTGATGACTTGGTAACACACGAAGGCCCAAAATGGATTCATCATTTAGTGTTAATCTGAGGCGACCAGCTGTGAGTTTCAAAGTGAAAAGGACCTGGAATAAGGAGGAAGGCGGGTTGTTAATTAAATACTTGACCTAATATGCCTCTCATTTTATTTTCAGCTCCACCAGGAATTTGTTATTTTCATGATTGCAATGTAATTTGCGGAATCAACGGCACCACATGAACTTCAATGAATCAACCAATCACTGCTTTTTATTGTGCTGTTTAAATATAAAATACATCTTGTCCTACAAAATACCACTTTTAAGTCATCCCGATTTTCCTAGCATGCAACAATGTGGAATCCTTTATCAACAAGTCTATCTTGGCAAATTTGTTTGGCAAACACTTCAAACAATTCAATGTTCATTGAATTAAACAGAAAAATAACTAATTTGTTAATTATTTTTCAAAGCCCACTCGAAGTGAAGTGTTTTTTGGCATAAAACAGCTCCAGTAAAACACAACAAGAGAATTAGGTAATGGTGCACGTCTTGTCACACAAAAAAAGTCTATCTGGATTTCTTCTCTCTTTGATTCAAATCACACAATAATGATTGAACCTGTTCCCAGTTCATGAAATCTTCTTTTGGGAACGATTGTCTGTTTAAGTACAACAGATTTCTTTCTTTTGGAAACAACACCAAGAGTCTACAGCCATGCTACCAGCTTACATGCTCACAGTGACAATGCTAACATGCAGATATAATTTAGTTTAGCATGTTAGAATGCTAATCTTTCTAATTAGCGCAAAACAGAAGGTACAGCTCAGGCTGGGAGCATCTTTGGTTTTGCAGGTATTTGGTCTTAAAGTACTGGACAAATACAAACTTTGATCTGATGGTGGTGCTGGAGGAAAAGTTAAGTGATCACCAAAGTTATTACAATTCATCCATCCACAGAGGGGCATGAATGTTTGTACAACATTTTTTGGCAATCTATCCAACACATGAGAAGACATTTCACAGAGAAACATAAATGCCAACTTCATTATGGTGATAGATGAGTCATAAGGACTCATCCTCTAGGGACCATGAATGTCTGCACAAAATTTCAAGGCAATCCATCCAAGAGTTGTGGAGATAATTAAGTCTGGACCAAAGGGGTGGACTGACAGACCAACTGACAGACCGACACTGCCGTCCACAAAGCCATGTTTCTAGCATAGCTAAAAAAAGATAGTTAGGTAGGTAGAGATAGATCTGAGTTGTCAGCGGGGGAACTGACAACCACTGCTGTTGAAGAGACACAGGAGTTCCTACTTTATCTCAAAGTTGATCACCAGAAAGTCCGACACAAACAGATTAATTTCTCACAGAAGACAAATATGCTGAAATGTAAAGCTGCAGTCCTCAAGACAAAAGTGTCTGGATTTCCCAAATAAACAGTTTAAGGGTGAAAAATGAACAGATGCTTGAATACTGAATGCTGACACTGAATGGATTGGGCTACTGTCTTTGAGTTAAAGAAGCAAAGCAACGAACATTTACCGCATGGGCAAAGGTGTTGATAAATGTAAGAAAAACAAAACCTGGAGCTTTAAATAGTGCTCCACTTAAGTTCTCATACATGCTGTTGTATTTTTAGTCCACCTGTGTACTATTTCAACCAGAGATTGTTTGAATTTTTAGGCCACTCACTCATCCAACTCTGCTAAAACCACTTTGACGCAACAGAAAACCTGCGCTGGGATGTCTTTTTACTTCGAAATCACAACAACTGAGGGAAATGCATTTCTGTTTGGCTCTGATGCGTGTGGGGGTGAGGTGAATATGTGTGTTTTCATTGCTAAAGTCACATTATACACTGTTTTCTGCAAGTAAGCAGCATCAACAACACATCAGACAGTGTTTGCAGTGCACACCGAGTAGCAGCTCTCTGAACAGCCGAACGTGACGTCAATGGGCACAAACCTCTATTTCTTCAGCCACAGTATCTGAGTCACACAGGCTTTGAACGTGTCTGTCACGGCTGTGGGGTCAGAACAAGCCGAATAGATACACCATACACAGACACAGATAAGAACACTGTTTTGGTCTTTTTTTTTTTTTTACTAGGTGTACAGTAAAAATTTAATATTTGGGAGGTTTCTTCATGTTTGCATGTACTCACCAGGGCACAGTATGTCTCCGGAGGGTCTCCACAGGTGATGTTGGGGGGATCCAGAGTAACCTTCAGGTACTGGGTCATGTCTGCTGCCTCTGGCTGGCAGGCCATGTAGTCCCAGGTTAAGCCTTCATCTGAGTAAACCTGGGATTTACACACATCGTAGTGGCCCCATGCTGCAGGGTAGTGCTGCATGGCCGCCTGGCAAACACCAGTCCACAGTGCCTGCAGCGTCAATGCAAAATGGAAACGCATGACTGGTCCTCTCTCAGCTCCTACTCAAGGAGGTTTTCGAACAAGGAATCCCTCTTCTACTTCCACTTACTACAACTCACTCAACTGGAGTGAGGAGGCATGCCAAACTCCCCTCAGGTGGAGCGAGGGTCAGTTCAGAAGTGTCTTGTTGTTTTTCTTTACTATTTCTGTCTCTTTCGGCTTTCTTGAGTGGGGGATAACTATGAGGGATGGTGAGGTTACCAGCCCATTGAGAAGATAAGAAGAGAGGATTGAGGGAGGGAGAAGGATGGTGGAGGAGAAGGAGGAGGAAGAGGGGGGAAGCGAGAAGGAGATAGCCCTCTGACACGCTGATAGGAAGATGAGTGACAGGTCTTCTCAGCTCGCCTGGCTGTCAATCATGGTCCTCGTCCTGCGTGGCGATCTGGCACTGCGGAGAAACAAGAAACAGAGAAAGGGGGGTGAATATACCTCCCGTATGGGAATAGAATTTGACAGTGAGAGAACATTAGCTGGCGCCACAGAATGGGTAAAAGGTGTATGTGTGCATAGGAAGTTGGATGGGTGCTAGATAGGGGTGCCATGTTGGTGTTTGTTGTCCATCAAAACACAGAAAATCAGTAAGTGGTGCCATCAGGGTAAATTGGATCCTGCTGCTTTCACACCAAACTCTCATCTCACTCAGTGGTATCAAACCTACAGAGTTGCCTACTTTTGCTTTCCCCATCCCCTTCCCCTTTCCTCACCCTCCTCACAATCCTCACACTCCTCACCCTCCACACACAGCATGAGATGGAATGATAGAGAGTCGAAAGAGATTTAAAGAAAAGACAGAACACCATGTTTTATGCAATTATGGTCATCTAGCATCTAATATCTAATCTATCTATCTAATTTCACTCAATATGATATTGCTGTAGTGATTATGTATGATTAATTCAATTTGCAACATTAAGTGTAAATTTACTTAATCATACATAATCACTGCAAATTTTGTTCCATGGTGAGAATATTACTATTAAACATTGTTGTTGTTTTAGCCGCCAGAAATTACTTTTTCAGTCCATAACCAAAGGATTCTGGGAAACAGGGACTGTATAGCAATAAATGAATATGCCTGTATCTGAAAAAATGAAACTCATCAGCTACATTAAATGATGATACTCAATCCAGGTAATCTTACTTAATCTACATCTGCTTAAAAATAAAAGCACACTGACAATGATATTGCTTAAATATCTGTTCCAACTTGTTAGCTGCCTACCATCACTCAAAATGTTTAAGTGCTATCATGGGGCACTTGAGTCAATGATCCTCCAGAGACTCATTGAGGGTTTTTATGGCCGTGTTGTCATCAATGGGTATGTTAATTACTTTGATGTTTTTTTCATTATAAAAACAACCTGTTGCTGTGGAGTAATTGGTGATATCATTTGAAATGTCATACAGAAAATGTGTCACACAATATAAATAAAAAAATCACATTTCTACTGATGTACTTGGTTGATTTAGTGTAATGTAAACAGTTGCATATTTACACAGAGCAGATACGAAGCAATATTGACATTCATTTAAAGTCGTGTTTCTGTCCACCTGGTGATTGAAAGTCAAATATTCACACGTCTTTTAGCTCCATGTTGGTCTCCACCAACTCCTGTGGAAAATATCTGGCTCTTTTAGCTGTTAAACACTCTGCTAGATTCACCAGCTAGTCACTAACTATGTCTGTCGGCAGGTAGTGCAGTGAGTGCAAGCAGCAGTCTGCGTGGGCTGGAAAGACCAGCAAACCAAACTTAAACAGTGAAGTTGAAGAGCAAAACCAAATCAATGAGCTGAAAGATGCTAAAAAAAAAAAAAAAAAAAAGCTGATAATTCTCTGTGAGTTCATAACTATGAGCTACACATTTCACATTACACACATTCACCTGATCACCTGATGGCTGATATAAAAATATTGATTATAGTAGCATTAACTCACTTTTTACTGAAGTGAACAGGTGAAAATAAACACACCAAAATTTCACATAAACATGATAAATTGGCCGCTCTTACTTGACACAGTCCCACATTGCAGTTTAAGATAAAAAACAGTCATATGACCTGTGCTGCTTTCAAATTTCTTCACTGAAGTGGTAGAGCTGTCCATAGCAGGAGCCACCGCACTATATCACCTACAGTGATTTACTTCCCAGGCTACATAGCATCCATTTATATCTGCCAGCCTCTGTGGCCTCACTTTTCCTTTTGTCTGAAGTTTTTGTATTAAAACCTATTTAAACATCGCTGAGCATCAACCTTGCAAACATTTAACTCTGCTGTCTGTCTTCTACCACTCCTATCTATGTGTATGTATAATCAATAATAGTCTGTTTAATAGTTTGCTTTTTAAAAGTTGTTCTTCCTTTTCTATGTCTTGTTTTTGAATTGACCTTAAAAAGTATTTTAAATTAGGCTGTCTACAAGCTGCATGTACCTTGATGTCTCTGTAGCCAGAAACACAGCGGTAAGCCAGTTGGCTTAGCCCATGGATACAAGTATGTGAAGGTTTCCTGCCTTCAAACAGAAGCCCGACTGTAGGTGATTGATGGAGACCGAAGTCAGTGTTCGGAGACAGGAGGGACCGACCGGTAGACATTTTAGTGCTGCTTAATCAGTCAGCTGACTCAGTGTGTGTGCGCTGACCAATACACCTTCCAGTCATCGGTGATCAATTGGCAGCTACAGTGTGTGCAGTGTGATTGCTAATAATTACATTAGAATAGATTGGATTAGACACTGACTCACAGCATATAGAATATCAGAAAAATGGGGAGTGTGTGTTTGTGTGTATGTGGAGGGTATTAACAAATATGTTCTATTATAGATAATATCATTAATATTTATAGATTATGTTAGATTAACATATGCAGACTACTGTTGAAAGAGTATGTATAAAAAGTCTGGGTTTCAGTATGACAAAAAGGAATCAACACTCGCTGTGGTAGAATGGTGACATACAGTATGTGACAGATGTGTAGTGAAAGTGTGAGGAAGACAATATGTTAGAAAATGAAATATCTATAAGAGTTGTATTCTCATTTAATGATCTACGTGAGGCCTGGTGATGTGTTAAAACAGCTACACCCCCTCCAGATGATAATAAGATGTACATATGTGGAGATTTGATGTAGAGATGAAGAGACCGTACTGAGAAACGACACTGTGAAGGCACATTTAGCACCATTTCACGCGTGTATATACACTATAAGAATGTGACAATATTTTTGTTTGCCTCTTCAAAATGTTAATTTGATGTGTTGTACCAAAATATGGCAGATATTTCCACAACGCGCCATTGAGAACCATTTCAGTTTGATGGAATGTGAATGATTATTTCATCATCACAACAGCCAAGGTCGGGGCAAAGGCTTAGTGTTGTATAAATATATTTTATATAAAGCAGCCTATGCACCTGAAGGAGAAATTATCCTTTAATGCTGCTGGAAACAAGATGGTATCGGCAAAAGCATGACATGTTAAGATGAAAAACACTGGAAGCAAACTGAAAAAGAATCATGTGCTGTGTTTAAAAAAATCACATCAGTACTAATAAACATAATCCCCAAATATGGCTGGAAACTGGAGTTTAACTTTGCACAAGAGATTGAGAAAGACGATGTAAAATCAGTACCAAAAAAAAAAATACAAGATTGAGTATTGCAAGTCAGAGGACGGAGGAAGGAGAAAGAGGTTAAGGGGGAAAAGAAATGAAGCACCTTAAATGTAAAATGTAAGAATGTCAATGGGGGAGATGTCAGCAGGTGAGGAAGCAGCCAATTATCCAGAGGAACTCTTGGCACCGAGCTCCCTGTTCCCATTAAGAGACATAATATTACCGTGTTAAGGAGGAGACTAAAGAGATAGCCGGGAAGTGTCTGCGTGCATGTGTGTGTGTGTGTGCAAAAGTGTTTGTGAGCTTCACGTGCAACCGCTGGATAAAGAGAGGTTCATGTCATGGGTAATGGGACAACAAGTGCTGGCGAGGCTTCGATAACAAGCAATAGAGATCACAAAAGCGGGGTCATTATCACTCTACTGTCCTGGACACAGTGGCCCCTTCCTCTCATTACTCCCTGCTTATAACCCTTCGTCGCCCCAAGGAGATGAGGTGAGGGAGAGAAAAGGAGAGCAGATGGAGGAAGTGTGGATGTGCATTTTAAGTGAGAAAAAAGGTTTATTTTAAGGCAGGTCGCTTCCTCCGACCATCGATCAAGGGCCGAGGACATCAGAGGAGGCGCGCTTGCAGGAAGTCTGAAATTCTTCCATGTACAGGAAAATGCAGTATATTGCATGGCAATGCCATAAACACTTACAGTAACAGTGGGAGGTCACTAGGTGTGAAGGAGGGTGACTGCCAGAAAAACTATTTTTGTCTTCATTGAATATATATATATATATATATATATATATATATATATATATATATATATTCACCCTGTTATAATGTACATTAATGTGCCTACTCACATAACATTCATCTAGCACCTTTTATCACTGACATTACAACATAAAATATGTGAAATATCTGTGAAGTCATAAACAAAGATAGATAATTTAGTGCAGTGGATGTATTTACAGCAGTAATGTAAGGTAATGTGAATGTTATTCAGCTGTGTATGAGTGCTAAACCATTAAAAACAATATGACCTTAATCTGCCAGACATGTTTAAGATCTATAAAAATGCTCACTGATATTTTTTTCCATAAAAATGTTCAACTACCTGGTTAAAATGTCTTATAATTACACATAGTCTTACATTTACGCTCAGAATTTATGAATATTCAAATATTTCTGTAATTCAAAAGTTTAACTACTGGACAGAAGTGTAGTTTAACTATGACTCACAGTGCACATTCACTGGAGGTTTAACTTTTACACGTCACACTTGTGGAAGTTGCATACTGGAACACGATTGGTTTCCAAGCTAGTTGTGATGTCAGAAATCTTCAAAAAAGAAATCAATCACCTTGTACATACACATGTTGAACTGAGATTTAAGGTGAGCACAGAGAAGCTTTCCTCCTTCAGCAGACGTACGTGAAAACAAACTCTGCACATACATTCAGCACAGTGAAGGCCAAACATCCAAGAGAAGTAACACAAAGCAAGGTGCATTTTTGAATGGACATTTTAAAAAAATCTGAAAAAAGATAGGAGGAATTTAGATGTAAAAAATGAAATATAAAAAGTAAAAGCAGCAATTTGGAGGTGGAACAAAAAGGGAAATATGTCTTTTAAAGACAATTTATAAAATTAGGGTTTTAACAATACATTGGAGATCCAGGGAAGTAAAGTTGGCAAAATATTTTGGGTATTAAAGCAAAATAAAATGAAATCAGGGGAGAGTTAAGTGTCTCATGGACATCTAAATATTTTTTTCAAAACTACAAAGATGGTGGAAACTATATATTTGTTTATTTAAAAAGTCCAAATGGATAATAGCAGAATGTGTAAATGAAAAATCAGAAAATATATCAACACAAGCATTCTCTATATACTGTACAATGGTAGTAAACCGCATACAGTAGACCACATTGTGACTGTCAGCCTGCCTGAAACAACAGGGGACCGTACATACAAACACGCAAGCTCTGCAAACGGCAAGCTTGATTTTATATTTAAACACATGAATCTTTCACTAGGCCTGGTCGACCCAGGTCGAAGAGGGTTTGTTGGTCTGGTGAATCACACCCACCCAAATATCCACCCATGCACCCGACCACTCGTCACATCTCTGTGGGCTGAGGAACGGCCCTCTGTGTCCGCTTCCATTTCATCCCCGGGGCCACTCGAGCATTATAGAGTGTTTCTCCGAATCACAAGGGAAATGTTTCACGCATGTCCCCAGAGCTGCTCTTTACTACTAGCGGGAGTCGCTTGAAAATCATGCATATCATCAAATAAACAAATGAAGGAGCACGTCCTTCATATCATAATCTCAGGTGTATATGTCTTCCAGGGTGAGTAATTCACGTCATACTCAAAGGAGATTTGGAACCTTCGTAGTGGCAAGCTTGATCAAACTGTAAAATCTTACTTTTTATATTTCATATTGGTAAATAAACACACACAGTGTTTTCCTCTTTCTGTCCCCAACCACTTCATCTCCCATCCTTCCACTTTTCAATTTTTGCCCATATTGATCTTTTTTCTTTTTTGTTGACCAGTGGTTTGTGTGGGTTCAGCAGATTTCTCCTGCTGCTGGCTGTGTGGTGCCAACATTTCCAACTGCTCCAGTCTGCATTTTTATTCGTTATTTGATCAAAACCCCGGACACGCTGGAAAAAATTGTTAGATCACAATCTCCAATGGCGGCCCACAGGGGGCAGTACCTACATGACTGCATGACAATTTAACAATTCAACAAATTGTCCCAAAATTTATAAACGCTCCTGTTTAGCTCTAAAGGATGTGCACTGAGCCTGGAGTAGGTGGAATAATTACAAGGCTACCACTGATGTCCAAGCTATTTTTCCCCCCTTTCATTTTTAATTTCACGCATTTTATGCACTTTCAAGGGCAATTTCTGACCCTGCTTCTGTCCTGTCTCTACCTACTTTCATCTTTTCTGGCTCTACCTGTTTCATATTCCCCACCAGTGCCTTACTAAAAGAGAAACAAGAGTGCAGGAGAGAGAAAGAGAAGGGCAGAAAGACAGGAGGGCAGACAGTCAGAAACAGATGAAAGATAGATAAAGATAGAAGCTGGCCTGGCTTCAGGAAAAAAAGAAAAAAAAAAGCCTCCTGCCTGCTCTCTGTGCTACTCTCACCAGATTTCTCTGCCTGCCTTTCCAGAATCCTTAATCTTGCCTGTTAACAACCTGCCAATAGGGTCTCTGTCCTCATGAATAAACATATGAAGAGTGGAGCATGGCCCCACAAACATGACAGCCAGCGTTACTGTGGAACAGCGAGCACGCCTATAACGCATCCCTGGAGCTTGCCTCTGAGTCAGCCCATCACTTAGCGCTCTTTTCCACTTCTTAGAACGTCGCCGCCTTCAATCGGCAGGGTTATGATCTTTTAATAATGACGACAGGTAGAAAATTGGTGGAGTGCTGACAGCTGGTTAAGTGACTCTGTGTTGGGGATGGGTGGCCTCAGAAGGAATCAAAGCTGCGGCTCTACTCTAGGGTTCCACATATAGTTTCACTTGACCAAAACCAGGCTTGTACTGATGCTTGTTTTCCACCTCAGTTTTTATAAATTATTACCTGCCTGTGAAACCTGTATGCAATAACAATTTAAGCCATAACAGGTGTCTCATGCTGAAAGAATTTCATTAGTGTAGAGTTTTAGTTGTTCACATTCAAGGAGCTTTCTTCAACCCTCACAAGAAACTGAAGAGTAAAAATTCAGGAGAATCACTGAAAGGGCTGTATTACTGTTATGGATATCAAAAAGCTAAGCTTGAACCCTGAGGTAATCATTCCTTTCACTGCATCTGCAGCCTCTCCTCAAATCCAGCGTGTGGGCTACTGGAGCCAGACAGGTCAGGTCTCTGAAGGCAGTCGAGTCCCTGACTGCTGAAGACGTGCTTCACTTGCCTCCACCAGCTGCGTCTGCCACAATCCTCTATCACTCCTTCTGTCTCTTCTAACTCCATCCACCCCACCCCGTCCCCTGAGCTGCTGAAGCTGCCACATGCTTTCTACGTGCGCAAGAGCAGCACTTTTGACAGGATGACTGTGGCAAAGCTGCCCCGAGTCGAGCTGAACACCCTCGGGCGTCAGTTACTCCAGCGCCACATACACAGCAGTGCACAGGGCACCCAATGAGACAGTGAGACAAGATCACGCCTCCGCCAACCCTCCCTCCATCCCATCACTCTCTCACTCTGCCTCTCCTCGCCACCGAGCATGCTTCTCTTTGCGACACAGGAACACCTTATGCATTATTAAAGACACTTTTCCTAAAAGGCTGCGAGCGCATTATTCTGCAACCACAGTGACATGTCTGGATACTCAAAATGTCCACTTTAGGTCTAAAGAATGTGCTCGCCCAGGTAGTTCACTCATGCTGGAAATATGAGCAGGAATAGCCACATGGTTTGAAGCGACAGCTGCTAACAACCACAGAAAACGAGTGAAAAACTTAACACAGGCTGTAATAACAATAACTAAGGCCATAAAAAAAAGACTACTGACAATGACTGGGAGTTACAACCTGAACTCTAAGATGAAACTTTAAATTGCACAGAGTGCAGTCTTAGCCCTGAACCCTGAGGCAGTCGTGTTTTATCATAATAGTTATGAGCACATCCTTAAAAGAATACTTGTTAGGTATTAACCAATACAAGGCCAAGGTAAAATCATGTGGGTCTTGCAGATTGTAACCACTATGAATAATATCATAGCTGGAGAACAGAACAGAGTAAAAATCTCAAACCCACTGGGCTATAAAGCACAAATTAGAATCAAACAGGCTTGAATGAAATCAGAAGCTAATGCATGTACCAAAACAAATCTAACTGCAATAGGCTGCTCATATTATGACGTATCAAAAGGTAGGCCAATTGGCTGCAGCATGGCGCAAATGTAATCATGCGTGATAGACTGGAGATGATTTGGTAATAAGTTCCACAAGGGGGCGCCTCTGAAAATGACCCGAGAAAGTGGTGTTAAGTTTTGGATATATTCAAGGTCGCTGCATTTATAAATATTCGTCTGTCTTCATTTGTGGTTCAGAAAGTCTTAAAAGTTCTTTATACAGTTTCTAACTAAGAGACCCGAGCTCCATGCCCCCTGCGTACCCGTTAATAGGAGATAAATGCAGCCAGGCCAGAGCCAAGTAACTTCACACGATAATCACCAGCTACTTCAACCCAGGAGTGTATGGAATAAACGCCTCAACACACACAAAAGTAAACTTTACAGGCAAAAGGAAGAACTTACATTTCTTGAATGCCCCTCTCGCACGGGGTACTCCCTGTCCCCCTGCTCTTTAACGCCGTTCAACAAGTTCAGAGCAGCAGAATGAACATGAATGAAGAATGAAGCTCTTTAAGATGTGCTCCTTAACGGGAATGTGATGAGTACGCACGTCAGTCTCAGAGGAATCGCTGTGCGCACCATCTCTCACTCTTGTTTTGGCGACCGAGTGGTGGGGGAGAAAACGATCAGGAGGATTTTCCTGCCACTTTAAAACAAATGAGTGATCGCTGTCCTGAGGGCTCGGTCAGCACCGCGCCTGGTGTAAACGGGAGGATTTCTGAGCAGGAGCTCCGGTGCCAAAGTGTCCATCATCCTCTCTCCAAGTGTCATTCCATCACGGCGTCAATCTGAAGCACAGTGATGTCCGCAGAAAAGAAAAAACCCACTACTGCAAAATAAACTTTGACCCGTCCCTCCTGGTTTCTTATTTTGTTTTTGCCCCGTTTATAATTCCTTCATTTCCAAACAGTCCTGCGTGTGGATCTCTGCGCGAATCTCGTCTCCACTCTCTCCCCTCGGTCTCTCTCTCCTTCTCCCTGGCTCTGAATAGGTTTCAGCCACTCAACAGGGACATGAATCACACCAATTAAACTCGGTGGCTGAGAATATCCGCCCGCATCTACGCTTCTTCTCCCGGACGTTTCTCCAGCACAGCGCAGCACCGACCGCCCAGACGGAGATGACGGGGGGAGATAATGCGCTCCGAGGCTCTATTAGATGAGACGCACACTCAGCTTGTCCCCCCCCGCCCCCCCCACGCACACCTATGGTTTCGCTCCCCCATCCCTCCAGCCTGTCTCCACCTCGCCTTCAACCCCCCCACCCACACACACGCACACCATCCTCTTTCGGGACCCGTTAGAAACTCGGGAGCGAGGAGGATCGCCTGTGGTTGAACCTCTTTTGGTGGAGTTCACCCGAGTCGCCTGATCGCGTTAAATTATCCAACAAATGCGGGCGTTAGGGGTCTCAAAGGACTGATTGCATCCGGGTAAAATAGAAGGAGGAACATATCTGAGTCTCGTTTGGTGATTATTACGAGCCCAAAAATGTACAAAGATCTGAGATATTTGAGGAAAAGTGATGTATTTGTGTCTCTGTCCCATCAGGTGCAAAATCCGAAATGCCACATCCTAGTGCTTAATTCTCTTTACTGTTAATAGTTATGTGTAGATTATAAAGTGAATGTCACATTTTAATTATTTGTAACAATTCAGAATGGTGCGTAATTCTTTCAAAAAGTGCTTTAACTCTATTGTGTGAATAAAAAATGAGCGTGCACTGGGTTTAGGTAGTTTTGTTATCCTTATCTCGTTCAGTAAATAGTTTAAAGTCCAACTGTGTGCAAATGAAGGAAGGATGAAATATTTTAAATATAAAAAAGGTGACTTAAAAGCGGGCAGTAAACACGAGAGGATTTATTCGAATTTTAACTTCTCAGGATAAACTGAACGGCTGGCTGAAAGGCGACATCATCTCTGCTTCATCTGTACTCCACAATGAAATTGCTAACTAATACGCAGTATCAGCCCTGGAGAGCGCACCGTCTCCTCTCACCTTAATTGATTAGCACAAAGAGTGAGAGGAGTGAGGGAGCGGGTGTTTGAAGTAGTCAGGTTTTGACACTTGGCGCACAGGTTAACCTCGCAGCAAGCCTCGACAAGTCTCTACAGAGGTGAATGTGTCGATGCTTTCAGTGTGTATGCATCCTCTATAGGCCCAAAGAGGCCACCAACACCCCCGCACGCACCAACCTCCAACCTGTGCTGGTGCTTGTAACATTCAAAAGAAAGAAAGAAAGAAAGACCTAAGAGAAAACGTGCGTCAAGTATTTTTACCAGACAAAGATGATTTAGAAATGAAATAATTGCAATATGAATGGTTATGCAGCATGAGATAAAATATCAAATTGATAACAAGATTGTGTTATTATGTGCACAGAGCATGACTGATTGATTTCAACAGATTTAGATGTGGAAATGTAGAGCCCATAATCTCCTTGGTTCCGTGCGCTCACAGCGCGTCCATGTGCCCTTTATAGCTTCACATGTGCAGGTGAGTTATGCACACATTTGCAAGAAAATAGTTTAAGAAACAAACCAGCTCTTTCCTCCACCGTTACACAGAGACTACAATATTTAAGCTGCACCCAGTTTCTTTTTGGTTATCGCACCAAACGTGTCGCCACCGTTGATCAGTAGGCTACATTACCACACGTGGAAAAAACAAGGAACTGAATGAAAGCAGGCGAAGACAACCTGAAAAAAATAGCACCTGTTCTCAAAATAGTCGGCTTACTTTCTCTAATCACGACGCACAATTTGGCCACCCACTCGCTGCTCGCCGTAGCTGAAGCTTCAAAAGTTTACGCGCCCCGGCATTTGGTTGGAGATTAATGAAATCTAAAGAAATCAGCTGCCTGAGCCTCTCACCTTTGTCTTCAGCGCTTCATACCGTCGAGGAGAGCCAGTCAAGTAGCCTGTTGCAGCCAAATAAATCCGCTTTAAAACGGGACATCTTAGCACGGCGCGCGAACGGGAGACTCGCCGTGTGGAGGCGACCAGCTTGTCTCCGCCGCTCCCGGGGAATGGAGGAGAGCTCCCGGTACCAGCGCAACGTCACTTTCGAGCCGGACACACGAGTGGAGACGACAGGAGAAAATCCTCCAAGCCAAATGTAACGATTCAAAAAAAGTTGATATCAATACGATTCCAAGGGGCTCCTTCAAAAAAAAAAAAGAGCCTCAGCGACAGCAGAGAGTGAGCAGACGCGCCGCTCTCAGACACAATGAGGCGCTCAGCTTTTGACAACTGACTTTCACCTCAAGTTTATTTCTCTGCTGAAGCCTGTGAGCCGCAGCCGAGTGCAACCATGAACAGAAACACCTTCAACACCTTCAACAGACTACAACTAGACTATTTTTTATTAATCTTTATTGAACCTTAATCTTTGTCATTTTTTTTTCAGTTACATTTTTACCACTGGCACACATTTTATAGTGAGTCACTGAGATCACGGACGTGTGATCATCAGCGCAATTTTTTTATTGTTTTATAGCATGAAGCCAAACTACTGTATTGTTAAAATATGAGAGCTGAAGCGGATGATGTAAATCCACCTGCCTGAGACTCACAAAGCAGAGTGTTATCGTCAGTGCTTCCAGAAAGACACTGCCACTCACCTCCATCATAATCCTGTTGTTTAAAATAGTTATTCAATGGTATAACTGATAATTGATAATATAATAATGTTAAAGATTGCTACACACGGTACTTTTAAAAGTTACATTAAGAACTTTATGACTATTATTGATGCAACAAAGGAGCTGGAACCATGGCAAGTCTGTGCCAGTGTACCTGGACAAAACTAACACAATGAAGGGTTTAAAGTAGAAAATCATGGAGCACGTAGTAAAGAGAGTACATAACTAATATTGTTTGAAATTTGCTTTTTTAAATTGGAACAATTGCCACTTTTCTGTTACAGCTGAGAGAATGGCAGTACATGAGCGGGGTATGTAAGCGTAAGTAACCTGAACAACAAGCCAAAATGAGTTGACTCATCAGTACTGATCAATAACCCAGATATAAAGCACAGGGTACATGGCTTATGGGCCATGCAGTTGAGCTCTTAGTTAGCTCGTCTTTATTTATTTGTGACACGGTGGGAAGGTTAAGGATACAGTAGCGTCCATCTCAGCTATGAAGACAGCTCCTCACACAGAAGCCTCTCTCCTCTGAGCCCAAGGGCAACTTGCATGACAGGAAACCTCTTTTTCTAATTCACTCAGTGACAAGAAAGAGGAGTGCACGGCGTGAAGATACCAAAGAGCACATTTAATTCCCACTTATTGACTCAGTACAATGACACCGTATAATATGTTCACTCACAATACATTTCTGTAGCCCATCTGTAGACTGTTTAGCTCTTTTCTGTCTTCCCTCAAAGCCTAAAGACACTAAGCTCAGGCAGACAGAGTTTTCACAGTGACTCTGTAAATGAAGCCAGGCTCTATAAAAAACCAAGGTACTCACACACCAAGAGGTATGTTGTGTATATTAACACATTATAATAGGACTGTGTCAAACAAGACGTACTAGAGGTCAGCAAGGAGAGTGAAAGGAGGATATATTTGAATGTGGAGGATTATTATTATTCAAAGATACACACACAAAGACTCACCCACACACACAACAAGACCACGTGTCTACAAATCCATCAGTGGGTTCAATACATGGCTCTTTACTTGAGAGACCAATAATCACATGGCCCCCCCGTTCCGATATCCCACCTCCACCCGTGTGTGTTGTTAAGTTTCTCTTTTTTTCATTCCTGTCATATTGCATGATGGTTATTAGAAAATTGATGGGTAAAGCTGTTTTTGCACATCCCTGTCTGGCGGACGCCAGGCACAGAGGTATTGGATTTTTACGCCTGTTCAATGAAGGGTAATGTTGCCTTCATCCGGAGGAGTATGTTTGTTAGTAGAGGGTGTGGAGGAGCAAAGAAATATTGTGTTTAAGCTTGTGCTCGATACACTTTTATGTGGTAAAATACAGCTGTGTCATCAACCTAAATCTGAGAGTGCACACGCTGAGACAGACAAATGCAAGTTCAGGCAAATCTGCAGAACACACAGTAATGAAAGTATCCTTCACTGAGTAAAAGTACCAACACAATGTAGAAGTACTCTAGTGCAAGTATTGCATTCAAAAATGTACTTAAGTAAAAGTACAAGGGTTAACAGGAGAATGTACATGGGGTATTATGATATAGTGTATATAATGATCATGACAAGTATAGTAGGTTTTTTTAGATGTGATGAAGTACAAATCATTTGTGTATTTAATTTCTAGTATTAACCAACTCCGATCTGGTCATTGTATCTATAAATTGTTTCTCAGTGTAATCTCAAAGGTTTAAAGGTTTAAAGGTGATTTGATATAAGCTACAAAATCGCACTACAATTTGTTAAATGTTAAATCTTAATCTACAAATTTACAAATTTAGGCTGTAAATGAAACAGTGCAGTAAAACGTTTGATATTTGCCCTTGAAATGTAGTGAAGTAGAAGTATAAATGGAAATACTCATGTAAAGTACCTAAAAATCTTAAGTAAGTTATGAAGTAAGTTCAGTAACACACACGAGTAAAGAAGTAGCTCTTTTAAGGAACAAGTACTACTCATGTTTACTTTTTAAACGGTAGTTCTACTCTTTACTCAAGTATATTTTTGAGCCATTAATCTACTTTTCACTTAAATATATTTGTCATTTATACCTCCATTACAACTCTGCTTTATATTGCGGGGACTGAGTGTAGGGGGAAGCATGAAAGGAGCATGTCTACAGCAGAGGCCAAGTTACTTGCTGCCTGGAAGAAAAAATAAGCAACTTGCATACTGTTGGCGAAAATGTAGATTGCTAGCTAAAGTTAACTATGTAAATTTTTCATGTGTAACACTGATCTTTGACGTTATGATAATGACATTAACTTATGCCTTAGGTATTGGTCTGTTGGGCTTTTAAATTGCTGTGCTTTAGAGATCTGTTAACCTAACGTAATGGCAACTACAACATTAGCGTCAATTGTGTAATAGAAGTAGTAATCACATTCTGAAAAATATCAAAATGGAAAGTAACTTGAGTTTTTATTTAACCTTGTACTTTTTTACCTTTCCTTAAGTGGGTTTCTTAAATGGTAATTTTCAGTTTCACTTGCCCTTTTTTAGAGTGTGTCCCCTTCAGTCTTGTGTAGTCCGCACTTCTTGGACGTGGAGACAAATAACAGAGATGTGTTTTCTTCGCACTCACTTCTTGTAACTTTGACTTTGTGAGCTTTTCATTTCCAGCTTGCATGATATGGACAAGGTGAATCAAGATGGTGGCTTCACAGTTGCTATCTTTACTTCTTTCATAAACTGCCTGACTATGCAAAGCATCATAACTTCTCTCGGGAGGTGAGACACTTAGGACAAATACAGGGTTCACATTGCAATATGGGATGCCTTCAAAGGACTGAATCAGGTCAGTCTCAGCACCTTTATGCACCTGCTCCATTTGGACTTTGTGTCAAAGGTTTATCACGCTTCTTTCAGCCTGGCACTAACCCTCCGCTCCAATCTGCCGCATGCAGACCTCTGCCGCTTATCCAATCCTGCACAGTGTCCTAAACCCATAACCTAACTCGCCCACATTGAAATATCATATTAAGTTATAAAACAATACCTGAGAAGAATTACACAGAGGCATAATCCAAAAAGTGCATGATTGAAAAAGGATTAGTGGGGGAGGAGGAGGAGGGGAGGATGTGGTCACACAGTTTGGTGGATTTGTACTTTGCTCACAGGCTAAGAGCCGGCTGCCTTGGGCTGATTGTGAATCGGGGCCATCCCGTTCAGATTTACGTGCTCTTGCGAGTGATTTGGGATTTACTTTCTTAACAGGCGCCATCCAGATCTGTCCTTGTTGTACGGTGTGTGTCCGTCCATGAAGGCACGCCTCGATGCTTTCAGCTGGATGCATTTATGATAGGCAGTGGCTTTTTGCGGCTGAGATTTACAGCTCAGGGCTAGGATGAATACTGTTTCTCATTTAAATAAGTGTACTGTTTTATTACAGCTGAGAAATAATATAGGAACATACAGTGAGACAGTTATTTTGAGGTTTAGCAGTATGCACATGGGTCAGTTCCTGTTGCTAACGATAATGATGACAAATGGTCTGGCCTGCTGGGCCCCAGAGAAATGAAGTCCACCTCCCTCTCTAGGGGTTGGTCCACCAAATTAGCTTTTGTCAATACCATGTTCCCAAATTGTCCTCACAGGATGTGCTGACAGAATATTGGTTACTGTAACTGACTGGGGGAATTGAATCCTATTGGCTTATTCATGGTGTCATTAGCATACAAGGATGAATGAGTGGCCATGATTAGATACTGTGTGCCACCGGAGTCCAGTCAGGTTTCAGCAGCGATCGAAAATTAGCTCCATAGAAACACATCTAATGATCCCCCCTCCTCAGTTTTTATGTGATGAGTGAAGTTTAGGATTCACACCCATAGAGGTTTGATATGCGTGTTAATCTGGTCACTAAAAACATCAACAGGAACAAATTACTGCAGGAATTTGAATGAGCTTCTGACACTACTGACAATCATCTCAAATCAAACCAAATTACATTATGGAAATTGAGATTTTTCCTGTTTTAGAATACATAATTCATAACTTTTGTCACAGAGGACACCATTTGATTTTAGCAAGGTGACAGAAAATGTGTGGGTGCAATACCCCGAGATCCATTGCTGTGTGAACTGGTTTACATATTTCCATATAATTTTTAAGTCAAGTTGTTACAGTGACATCAGAGGTGCTATCTTTAAACAGACTGCTGTTGAGATAGACTAATTTTCAGAGCAATACAGTAGGAGCCTTGTAAATAGAGCTGAATGGCTGTGGTCAACACAGATGAGGAGCTGGATGCTGTGTTCCCATCTTTCTCCAGTCTGACAAGTCAAGGACAAACCCATATCATCGCTGTCATGCAAAGAAACACATAACCTCATGTTGTGTCTTTCTTTGACTTGCAACTTGAGGTTTACATTGTCACTTACAGTATGTCTCCAGTGGATTTCTTGAAATCACTCCTGTGACCACAGTCAAACCATGTTCTCAAAATCAGGAAAAAGTTTCTCTCTCCATTTCATTCCTGCTCTGCTCTAACAAATGCACCTGCCCAGTGTCTGAAGACGTTAGATACTGTGTACCACTTTATCTATCCTTGACCTGTTTCCTTCTTACATGAGTACATACAGTATGTATACATAAAAACAACATGGCCTCTCACAGTCTACATGTGAGTAAGGATGGCGTAAGGATGGATGTGGGATAAAAGGGTTTTAAATGTAGTCAAAAATATTACCACTTTTTTCATGAGTTGAAGTAAAGACTCCTTCTGTGCACACAAAAGGTTTATTTCTCTAAAATTTTGTCCACAAATTTGTTGGAAGCCGACACTTTGCCAAGATAATCCATCCACCTGAGAGGTGTGGCATATACAGATAAAACAACTTGATTATTGCTCAGGTGTGCCTTGGACTGGTCACACTAAAAGGACACTCTGAAATCTTCAGTTTTATCACACAACACAGTATGAGAGAGAGTCACAAGTTTCGATGGAGTGTGCAGTTTGCATGCTGACTGCAGGAATGTCCACCAGAGCTGTTGCCCGTGAATTGAATCTCAATTTCAGTTCGGCTTCTTCACTGGCAAGATTGCCACCTGGAAAGCTGATGCAACAATGTTCTTTTGCAAACTGTCAGAAACCATCTCTGGAAGCTCATTTGACTGCTTGTTGTCCTCACCAGTGTTGACATGACTGCTGGTTCATCGCCAAAACCAACTTGAGTAGGTAAATGCTCACCTTTGATGGTGTCTGGCAATTTGGAGAAGGGTTGTTGATGATTCCTGGTTTACCTTATATTGGGCAGATGGCAGGCAGCATTTATGGCATTGTGAATGTGTTTGTTAATGTCATTGTTGTGAATGCCCCATGGTGGGATTATGGTATGGGCAGGCATAAGCTGCATTTTATTGATGGCAATTTAAATGCACAGAGATACCGTGACGGTATCTTGAGGTAATTTGTCATGCCATTCATCCATCGGCATTGCCTCATGTTGCAGCATAACAATGTTTGTCACCATGTTGCAAGGATCTGTCCACAATTCTGGAAGATGAAAACATCCCAGTTCTTGCATGACCTGCATACTCCACAGTGTGTTCCAATTCCTATCAATATCCAGCAACTTTGCAGAGGAATAAAACTGAGGAGAAATAACATTTGTGAGAAATAAACCTTGTGTGCACAACAAGAGTTTTAGATCTTTTACTTCTACATGAAAAATGTGAGTAAACCAAAAGTGTGGCTTTTTATTTGAGTTTATGTTGCCTCTTTCTCCTGGAATAACGCACAAAAGGAATTTAAACTCAGTCAATCCATTTCCTTCTAAATTTATTTGGATTTAGTTTAAATAATCTCGGAAACTCATAACTGTTCATGCATCTCAACTTAACCTTGTTTATTTAACATTTTATATATAATATTTTTGTTTACATTTTAAAAACTTTCAGGCTGTCGTTTAGCTCAGTTGGTAGAGCAACCGCCCCATGTGCAAAGGCTCAGTCCTTGCCGCAGCAGCCCAGGGTTCAAATCTGACCTGTGGCTCTTTCCCGCATGTCATTCCCCATCTCTCTCTCCCCACATTTCCTGTCACTCTTCAAGCTGTCTCTGTCAAAATAAAAGCTCAAAAAGGCCCCAAAAAATATCTTAAAAAAAAAAAACAACTCTCCCCTGGGTAAATTAAGAAATTAATTAAATAAGTAATTAGAAAATAACAACTTTGCAATCTATATTTCTGGACCCAATAATAGAAATATTGTGCTTTAAGAAAGTATTCACTGCATTTTGGGGTAAGTGGTAAATTCTTGATATATGATCCAGTTATACTAACTAGGCAACACTGTCACCTTTAGGAGTACAGTAATCTTCATCATCGGTACACTTGCCAAGTCTATCCAGAAGATCAAGAAGATCGCGATCTTGGTCCTCTTTGACTGAACTCTCTCTAAAAGACAAACATGAAAAGATGATGCTGTTATCTAAAACTGAACTTCAGACATAATGCAAAGTTCTCAACATCAAAACCAATCGTTTCATTATATTCTCTGGCAGATACTAGGAGAATTCTAGCAACAGGGGAAACAATATATAAAGCCTGCCGCAGAATGCCAAAGACACCAGACTGGGTGTTCCAACAAGACCTCGGGGCATAAGGGTGGCCAAGCCAACACTGGAACAGCTACAAAACAAGGACGTGGAGGTGTTTGAGTGAACCAGCCAAAACAAAGACTGCTAGAGTCTCACAGGAACATTCGTACGATGGATTAAAGTAGTTTGTTGATGTTTGCTGTCCAATCTTAAAGAGGTTGAACAAATATAAAAGGAAGAATGGGAGAAAATCCAGCAATACTAAGATATACAATCTGTATGCAGTAAAGCTCCCAATATTACTAGAATATAGTGAGAAGCTCTAAGGAACTGTGAATCTAAAAAGTACTGATAAATTGTTCTCATTTTTTGCATTGTACACTCTGATTTACACTTTAGTCTTTCAGATAATACTGTCTGGCCTGTCAGTGTTGTCTATGTATCTGTCTGATACAGTTCTTTGAGGTGCCGAAAATATTTCAAGTAATATCATTTTTCATACTAGAACACATTTTATTCCTACGCATGAATCCCAAAGGTAATTGTCAAACATTTGATTTGAAACACTGAATCTGAAGACAACTGCATATATTGTTGCTCCAGTTCACCGAATCCTGAACTATGCTGTCCTTCAGTCTCGTTCACCAGTTCTGCACTGAACAATGAATCTTGAAATCAGTTAGATTAAGCACATTGTCTATTGATTGGCTCCTAAATTGCTGTGCAATACAAGACAAATAATCCCATTTCAAGTTTCAACACTTGTTTCTAATGGTTTCCAAATCATTTCAGGCAGGAATGGATCACAATTAGTTTAGCATTTAGCAGCAGAGAGTGGTCATGCATGCATGAGTGGGATTCTGGGCTTAACAATGGCTGCCTGCCCTACTCTGAACACCTTCCTTTGTTCTGCCTGTGTGGCTTTGTTCCCTTCGGGCACCTGTAGAGGCTGGGAGAAATTCAGCCAAAGTACATGCACATCAGGCTAGCTGCAAGTGTAGAATTCAATTTAAGTGAAAAGCACATGAGTTATTTCTGTCTTTTCCTGACACAAAAGTGCTTTTTGGGCAACAAAAAGACATAGAGCCACCAGGAAAACATTTGTCAAACTGACATTTGACAAGGACTTGACCTTGGTCAGACATGGTCGCAACCAGGGTTTGAAGTTGGTCTGACTGCTTTTTTTGGCAAGAAAGAGTGAGCATGAATTACATTACTCCACATAAAGTCCATGACTGCAGCTGCACACCACCTAGACCCCAACTTGAACATGATTTTAGAACATTCTGTTTAATTGAAGGGTCAAAAAACAACAAAAATACTGAAATTTGTTTGTGATCACTTCTACGGCATTGATACTGAAAGCTATCTTTGCAATGAAGATGACAATGATTTTCAACAACGCAACCAGTGGTCTGGTATAAATGGCATAAAGTGAGTCATTCCCATGTCAGGTTACCATTTGAACTGTTCTTTTGCTTTCCATTCTCTTAGTTGTGATCTTACACCAGCCTAACATTTGAAATCTGACATCAAAAGTATGTATCTGTGTGTGTGCAGCAAAAGTATTTGTTAGTTAAGACAAATGTGCTCTGAAGTGCTCAAGTGATGACTGTTAGTTACATAAGGTGTGATAAGTAACTACATTTCCAGTTTGTTGGCTCCATATGGTGCTTCCTGAACACTATTGCTGAGGCTCACTGCAGAAACCATCAGTGTGCTGTGACAGGAGAGGCTTCATGGAGGACTATTTTCTTCTTCAGAAGTTCCTGATTATGTGTTCTTACTGTATACTGATCACACGCATCATGACTTTGACTGCTGTACTGTAATTTGCTTACAGTTACAGCTGCTGTCACTTCGCACTTTAACATGCTTTCAGCATTTTTTTAATCATCATCAGTGTTGAGGCAGTGATGACTTTTTCTCTATAGAACCTTTTAATGTCTTTGCCTGGCTTCACGTTTCAATATGGTAGTCTCACACAGCCCTCACCCTCATACTCAGATGTAGGATTTGGCAATTGTACTTCCCTAATGGAGTTGAAGTGCCAAAGCTTCCACATTAAGAAAAAAAAAAGTTTAAGGCCAGAGTTACTCCTCAGATTGTTTTAAGAGGCCTTGATTTGGGATTTGATTAACTTTAGCCACCTTTTCTCTATTACTTATGACCATAACTCACATAAGTGAAGTTAATCAACTTGTTTTATGTCATTGTGAAAAAGCAGCAAGCAGTGTGTGTATTCTCTTAACTTCCTTCTGATTCACAGATGTGTATGCTTATTTTTCTCACTCCTCATATGCTCAGAATGTTATAATATATACAGTATATATAAATACATAGCCAATCCATGTGGAAACCGAAGGCTAGATGTTTGCAAGTTCAAAATGCCATCCAGCCATTAATCACTCTTTCCCAAACTTACAGACAATGCTGTTGATTTGTCGACACTATAGTTTTTGATTAATTTCAAATGTGTTCATTAGATAGTGGCTTCACATTTGTACAGACGCCACTGAAACAAATGAATACCATATTTCAGATGATGATGGGGTGTGAAAGATAAATTATCACCTAACGTTTTCAGGAATCTATGTGTATTTATTAACTGCTGTATAATTAGAATGCAGAAAAGGTGCTTTATGTTAGAGGACTCATTCACATCTCGTGGTTTCAATCCAGTGCACATGGAGATAGACTTAATCAGTGCCGTCCACAGTGTCTACTTCACTTACATAGAGGTTTCATCAGCACATTGTCCTTGGTTTGACCTGGAAGTAACATAATATTCAACAAGAAAAATTAATAATAATGTGCCTACAGAAATGGTTAATGTACAAAATTAACATTTGCAAGTTTTAAGTGTATTCAAGTAGTATCAAATATAAAGATGCTAAAGAGCAACACAGTAGTGAGCAGGTCATTACAAATACCAACATGCTAATCATATAAACAACAGATATAAAGTATATACAAATAAATGTGTATAAATCTAATTAGTACTCATTCCCTTTTTGATTTAATGTCATACTTTTTAAAACGTTTTTCTAACATTATAATTGTGACTTTGTCACAATAGTAGACTAACATATATTTATATTTTGTTTTAATTTATATTCATTTGGTGATATATTTGGTGTATATTTAATGCCACATAAAAAAAAAAAATCATAGAAATTGACTCACTTGTCTCACGGATATAGATGATAAAAACTCTTTTAAAGTAACAATACACCTTTTTCATAGCAGCCATTTTGACATGAAATAGTAGATGAACACAGGTGTTATCAGTGATACTAGTTACGGTTCTGTTGCATTCAGGTCAAACAGAGTCAGGGTGCTGCTGCGGTGCATGTTGGCTCACTGGAAAGTCTCTGCTGCAATAAATGGAACTGAGCCTTAATTAGTATCATTGGAAACACCTGTGTTGACCCTACTATATCATGTCAAAATGGCTGCTGTGAAAAAGGTCTATTAAATGAATGAAATGCAGTCCAATTCTCCTGAAAGAGGACTGAGACCTGCAGTTAACTCTCAGGACAGTAATTCATTGTGGTAAGTTCTGGATTTCTGAATGAAGCTGTATAAAAATAACTGCAGTAATGCTGACAAGTGTTCAGGATTCTTACTTCTGTTTTTAGCCAGGATTCATGACACGTGAAACTGTCAAACAATTTATTAGAGTTTAGTTTGTTCATCAATGAATGCAGTTGGAAAACAATTCTCTTTGAAACAGTTTTCAGCTCACCAAACTCTAATTAAGTTCCCTGCAATATAATCTGCCAAAATCCAAACTCACTTCATGTACACTGACTCTTCAGTGAATCAATGACTGATGAGTGACCAGATTGCATCTTTTGTTCAATAAATGACAAATTATTAAACATAGCAATCAAACTATGAACTTTTATGAAAAGATTTATGCTGCTGAGGATAAAAACACTTGGATAAAGTAGTCTTTAATGGTCAGGAAGGATACACTTTAATGTAGACACACTTTTCTTTTTGCAGAGCGCTGCAGCAGAATTACAACCTTGGAATAAGTTTGTGTAAGTAAGGTTTCTGGCATCAACTGACAGCAGGCGCTACTTTTAAACCAAAATAATGAGCCAATTTGGTCTGTTATTAAAAACTGAAATCCAGCCAATGTAAGATACCTCCTGTAAGATGCAGCCGCCTGCCTGACTACAGCCAGGCCGAGTCAATATATTGGTTCGAAACCTCATTTGAATACTGCATTTTGATCAGATTCCACACAATATGCATGATTAAATTCATTAGAATATCAGATGTCGGCAACATGGTGTTGAATTTATTCATCAGTTTGTAAAACCTGATTTACAGAGCTGCACACCCACTTCAAACGATTCATTAGTCAGGAAAGTTTGAGATGCTTGTGACGGTCAAACACTGTTTGAAATGCTTTTCTACCCCAACATTTAAAAAAAAATGCTAAAACTTAAATGGCAGAGCTGAAACAATTAGTTGATTAATTGATTAGTTAACTGACAGAAAACTGTTTTTACAATCTAAATGTACTAAATGTTTATAGAATTTTTGGTTCAAAAGTACCAACCATTCCTTAATTCGAGCTCCTAAGCTGCAACGATTTTCTATTTTTCTTTTGTCTGTATTAAGTAATAAGTAAGTAATTTAGTATAGTCATTAGTAATCGAATGAACAATATTTGGGTTTGTTGGTCCTAACAAAACATTTTAAGATGTCACATCGGAAAATATTTTCTGCCATTTTTTAAACCAAAAAAATGAACTGAAGAAATAATGGTTAGTTAGTAATGCTGCAATGTGTTTGTATATGATGGATCATAAATGCTGTAAACACAGTATTCAATACAAACAATATCAGTACTGGCTTTCATAAACACATACTCGTGTGAGTGAGATTCAAAAAAACACATTTAAAACATGTTAGAATATGCAATGTGCCTCTTCAAATTATTTATTAGATGTAAAAACAAGCATGAACAGTTTTAAGACTATAGCCTGGAGACATGGGTCAAACCATAGACTGTATAAACACACCTAACTGTGTGTGTGTTTATGGATGTCCGTGAGACCTAAAGTGATATTATAGTTTTTGGATATGAATAATTCACCACACTGGTCACAAATGCACTCATTGCTCCACTTCACCAAACCTCACAGTGAGCAGGTTTGTCAATCTTAGTGACAGATGATAACTCTGAGATTAAACTGATGCTTCATTATGGCTGAGCCTCACTGCTCCAGTCAGGGATGGAGAAAGTCTTGGACTGTCTTTTCTGCTCTCCTATCGTGTAGTCCACGTGGATACATATATGTCTGGCACTTTCCTCCGAGGGATACATGCTGACCTCTCCGGTGACCACCGTGTCTTGCACCACATCCACCGGAGCGTCCAGGTACAACACCGCTTGCTTCCAGTGAGTCTCCGGTTTGAACGGAGACGTGGAGAGCACTAGCGGCTTATCCGGGCAAGGGAAAGTTACCGTGAAGTAAACACAGAAAGCGTTCACTGCCGCCGAGCCGAACGACTCGCACCTGAACTTTCCCTTCACCGACCGCAGCTCCTCTACGGTGACGGAGTGCAGGTCGAGCTCGGCAAAGCGGGCCGGGTGGGAGAGCACGTCCTCGACGGTCACCGAGTTCACGATGATGTCGGAGTTCATGATACACCTCGTGGCGAAGTCGGACATGCAGGACATGTCGACGCCGTACTGGTCTTTGACGGTGTACCAGAAGTGTAAGCGGTCCTCCACCACCGGGTCGCTGATGGGCGCGATGTAGAGCTCGGCTTTGCTGGGCAGGATGATGCCGCCCGGCTTCAGCCACTTGTCGCGCGCGTAGAGGACCGAGTTGAGCATGGACTCGTGCAGGAGGGCATAACCCATCCACTCGCTCACTATCACCTCCACCTTCTCCGGTAGGTCCACCGTCTCCACCGTGCCGCGAATGACTTCAATTTTGTCCTCCATATTGTTCTGTTGAACTATTTTCACAGCCTGTTCGGCGATAGAACAAGCTTCGACGGCGTAGACTTTCTTAGCTCCGGCTTGTACACAGAAAATGCTTAAAACGCCGGTTCCTGCCCCGACGTCCAGCACAACTTTACCCCGTATGGACTCACTGTTTCTCAGTATCGCCATCCGGTACGTGTTAGTTCGGACGTGGTCCGCTATCATTTCCTCATGGATAGTCACATCGGTATAGCTGTCAAAGTACAGTCTATCCTGTCGGGTTTTATCCAATTTTCTTTTCTTTACGACATGAGACATCTTCTCGGCTGTGATACTGCAACCTCTCAGTGTTTTGTTGCGCTATTTCCGCATTGTGAAATCTGGGATTTGTAGTTTCCCTACCGCACACACTACGAGAGACACATATTTAAGTAAACTACAATTCCCTCAACCAAACCACAGTGACGCAGTGGTCGGATTGTTGCATTCAAGGTCAGGGAAACGATGGTACACATGAGCTTCCATTGGGTAGAGAAGACAAGCGGAGCTTCTCTTCTTTCTCCAGCTCGCTACAACAGTTTGAGATGTGGCACTTGATAAACTGGCGTTTCTGGGGAGAATAAACCACCTGTAATGTGCACGTAAATAATTATCAGTGCAATTATTATACCCCTGGTAGTGTTGCTTTGTCTTCGAGGGGAACAGGTCTAAATTGACTACTTGGACATTGACAAACTCCATTTATTTATTTATTTGTTTGTTTAGTTATTATAATTTCTTTGTTATTGGATCTACTGGACAAAATATTATTAGTTTTATTATAGGATGTATTATTATACAAACTATATACACTCCTACTTAATTTTTTTTCTTCTTCTTCTGCAATTGTTAGTAAGTTGCATAAGTTAAGGATTCACTGCTGTTAGGAAAGTATGAGAGGACTAAAAGGGAACTGAAAAGTGCATAAAAATGTTTAACATTTGAGAAAATTAGGCAATATTCTCAAATATTGTAACAAAGTTGAATTGTTTCGATGACTAAATATTTGATTGTTCAGTATCAATTTAGATGCTTAGTTTGAAAGATCTGCCTTTTTAAAAATAGTTGGAGGACTTTGTGTGCCATTTATCACATTTAAGACACATTTTTGATACCTTGGAGCTATAGGTGTGTCTCTGACTCAGTTACATTTTTACTAACCCCTCATCACTCGTGTGCTTCCTCAGAAACCCTGAAAGGTTTTCTTTACGGCAAGTCCTTGTTTCGAGTCAGGGTGGTTCAGGACCATAATTCATCTAAACAATTTTAGAATCATAGAGCAGACCTGGAAATTTGCACGTCACAGAGCTTATAGTTTATCTTGACAAGTCTATAAATAAGTGATCTGTGCAGAAATCTGGAGACACCTGAACCTCTTTATCACCACCACCTCACACACCACATGCTGAGAAGACATTGTAGTATTAAGCTTTTCATCTGGGCTTCCAATCAGCTCCGACTATGTCATGTTAATACTGTAAAGTGTAACTTTCACTGTGCACCACATGCTGCCGGACGATAAAGAAACATGATCAGATTCTTCATACAGTATGTCATGTTAGATTCCCTTTGTGAGGTTTTACATTCCTGAGTACATCCATGAAAATCAAACAATAAACTATCTAGAGCATTTTGCTTTATATAATTAACACAGAATCCAGTCACCAATGTACAATTGTCTATCTCATGACAAGCTGCATAACATCACCCGTTTTGAGCGGTCCCCAAAGTTATGGCAGGCAGAATACAACTGCTCACTGCAGACAGCCGTATGGGACCCTCTCCATTTTGTTTCAGAGACCTTTGGTAAGAGATACTGGACAAATCAGCAGGAGCTGTATCCTGTTTCATTAATATGAAAAGAAAGAAAGAAAGTAGCAGTGGGATGAGATGTGAAATACAGTGGGTATTTTGTTTTGTTAACAGTGTAATACAAGGAATGTGAAATAATAGCATTGTAAAATAAAAAGAATATTTCTGGGGAATTTGTGTGTGTGGGTGGGTGGATAGGTGGGTGTATGTGCGTGCGTTCACATTTACATGCTACTTCTAAATTTGTATCCAATGCTGCCTTTAAAGCATGGACACCCCTGGGAAAACGTGTGTATTTAATAATTCAGTCTTTTCAAATCTATATAGAGAATAAAGCTGGGAAATAATTCTGCATGAACTGATATGTTTTCAACCTTACTAATGGAAGCAACAACCATCAAGGGAAATGAGGCATACTTTTGTAGTCAACATTGACTTTATATTTTACAATTTCACTTTTCCCTTTTGGCTGTATTTGATTTATGTTAAACCAGAAACACAGTAACACCAATCATTATCTAGATGCAGTGATCCTAAAGAGCCAAATATCAAAGCTGGACACCCACATCTGACTGGTCAAAAACAAAATTGGACTACAATGGAGGAATTGAAATATACAATAGCATAGATTACTGGACCATGATATACTGACAGCGGAACTCAGATTGCGATTCTATGCACTTGGCAGGAGGGTATGCAGACATTGTAGCTGGTAGACAGAACAGACAGACAAGCAGCTGTTGGCCATGTTGTCCTCTCCTCCTCTCAAGCTTCAGGTAGAACTGCTGCCAGGCCCAGACACACAGCCAACACCCAGCTCCCACTGAGATGCCTGGCACAGTTTACCTTTATCCTTAAAGTAAATGACAATGTGTCTGTATTCATGCAGAGACTCGAGTCTGATATCCAACCAGTTGTTACAGGCAGTCCAGCTTGAGGTCAGCATAGGCAAGGTAATCTACAGAAAGTTTGACTTGCATGTACTTGATTGGCCAGCACAGTTCCAATATCTTTCGAAAGGATCAATATCTATATTCTACATAATATATATACAATGTCTGCACATGGCAAGTGTGGTATGGTGACAGTTTGGCAAATACAACACTGTTAATTGCGAGTTTGTGATGGGACAGGAGTTCCAATCCTTTGCACGGAAGTTAGGCTTGCTACATCCACCACCACCACCACCACCACCCCTCCCCAATGATGTCTGCCTCACTGCTGCCACGCATTGCGATTTAAATGAAATCATAAGATGTAACTGCCAAGCACAGATAATTTACTAGTACACTGCTGTTTTGTTAGTTATACAGTATGTCTTCTTGCACGCAAATGAACAGGAACACCTCCTCACCTTATACTACGTACAGTCCAGTTCTAAACACTGCTTGTAAAATCAGAATACCTCTCCACTCTCAAATGAGTAGAGGACTTTTAAAAAGGCATATATTTGCACAGATATGTCCAGCTCATGCTCTTTAATTAAACTTGGCCAATTCCTGTTTGCACATCTAAATCATAGTCCCGCATACAAATGATTGTGGATATGATCATGTCTAAGGAAAAGCAGAGGAGTGTCTGAGCGAATGTGTGGCAGTGTCCTGTTTGTGCTTGAAACATGTAGTGCAAATTCAAGAGATAATGATGTGGGAGAGGTGGTGGAGAAAGCAGCGTGGATGAGGGTTGGTTGAGCATGGCGGGAACGGGTGGAAGACGAATCACTTTAGACAATGAGGGCTGTCATGGAAAAATCAATAACCTTTTTTTTTTTTAACCCCCGTCCTCTCGTCCCTCAAGCTCCAAAACTTATGTGTGGACACCTAATCATAGAATTCATGTGTGTGTGCCTTAAATGGAGAGAAGGAATGTTTTCATATCGCGAAGAAAGAGAGAGACAAAGTGGGAGGCTATATCAGCAAAACAAAGAAAGTGAAATAAACAATAAGTGATAAAGTGAATATGTATCTAAACAGGATAGTGAGATGAAGAAGGAGAAGCACTGTGTGGGCTTTTTGTACTGGAAGCCCATCAGCAGCTGTTCCTCTTTGTGGCCAGCTGCTGTCAGCATGCACGGCCTCATGGGAACTGCCTGCGTCCTGTCAGTATTACTGGACCTGTCAGCTGCTGCAACAAACACACATACACATAAACACACACACACACACACACACACACACACACACAATAACCCCAGCTTGCATACTTAGATATGTATACACGCATACAGCCACCTGCACAAACAGCATGCAGAGGCCATGCAAGACATCTCAGCCCATAATGCCCCGTTACACACATGCACATACTGTGTAGAATATATACATGCATAAGGGAATGCACACACAGCCATCAGTTTTGGTGTCATTATCACCTATTTCAGAGGAAGGCAGACTGCTGAGCAACAAATACAAAGGTGCAATGGCTTCATATTGATTGTTCCCAGGGATCAATACCAGGCTACTTTGATATCTCACTCCCTAAGAAAGAGCCCACATCTGTGAATGCTGGTGTGTCATAACACACTTTCCATCTCTTATTCACCTCCGTATTCACCCGTTTCTTACAGCAAACCTAATTCATCTCACCCAAAAGACAGTTTCACGCATGGATCCATCTGGATGCCTTTTCCAAGTGTGTGTTATCTAGTTTCATGCTTTGACATCTCCCTATATGGACACAGTGTGTGCCAGTACTTATCAGTGGAAAAGTTATAACAACGGCCAGAGCGAGATTTCCTGCACCAGCCGTTTTCATTCCCCTCGTTTGTACAGTCCACAAACCACCGCACATACGCACACCACCACACCAAGCCGGCCTCCTTTCAATTGCCCCAACCAATCACTTTACAGGATCTTGGCCTGTCAATCCAGAGCCCTGGTAATCAATTCATTAATTACATCCCTTTCCCTGCAGACTCACTTCCCTTATGCCACCCCAGTATCAGTTACATTACAGTGCAATTAGATTAAATTACTAAGTACAACCTGCATGTGACAGCCGTTATGGCGGCGTCAAGGGGGGTATTATGCTGACTCCATGACAAACCCACTGCGCAATTTGTACAATGGAAATATTGTCTGTTTGTTAATGGAAGTTATTTGATAAGTTCATAAATGAGGAGATACTGTGATAGTCCCATCAGGAGTCCGCAAATAAAAATGTGAATGTCTGAGACAGTTATACTGGTTAAAAATAATATTTTACAACATCCTACAGACATAAAAAATAAATGGTCCGTTATGACCAATTGTTATGTCTATTTATTTATCAGCAAAGGACAAAATGGCCTGCAAGACACATTACATCTTTAGTGGAATAGTTTGACATTTGGGAAATACATGTATTTGCTTTCTTGCCAAGAGTTACAGAAGATGAGAGGATCAATACTGCTCTGATGTCTGTATGCTTAAAAAGAAGTTAGAGTCAGCTGATGATTAGCTTAACTTAGCATAAGTTTCGATTCAAAGTTAGGAAAGTCACTAGACTCCTTCCTCTGGGCATCATGAACGTCCATCCAACATTTATTGAGATTTTAGTCCGGATCAAAGTGATTGCCCCAAGAGTGACACTGCCTTAACCATGCCAGAGGCCAAAACCTCCACCTCTGTAGACAGTAATCCACTGAACTCTCTCAACTATGACTGAATGTGTTTGTCATACCAGCAATAACAGTAATAAAAGTTATCATTAACGTTACACAACTCTTTCTTTATCTATCAGAGACCTGCAACACCGTGTACACAAACTGCTACATCAATAGCACAATGATTTCTTTTGGTAAATATATACTATTGCTCAAAGAATTTGGAGTCACCTGTTATATAGATGTTTTCCTTCTTTCCTTCAATAATAGTTATTTTAACATAGATACATTTGGTATATTTGAAATAGTTTTGGCCCAAAAAGAAGATTAGTGAATAAAATTTTCATTTCTGCCCTTAAAGTCAGTATGGTTGAGCCATTGTCCAGCCTTTGTTTCCCCTGAACTTTTTTGCAAACCCTTCATACAAAAAGATGACTTACTATAACCTAAAAGCATGAAAGACCATTCAAAAATACAGAGCAGTTTTCTCATCCATCTGACTGTACCAAATGAAGCTTTTGTGACAGGCGACCCTAAACTTTTGCACTGTAGTAATGTAAAAGTAAAATAGTTTTAACAAAATAATGGACACATGAAATCCTCGTGGTTTATAGTTAAGTGTCATGGAGTTTCTCCTCAACATCAAGTTGTGTTCTGTACAAGACAGGGCTACCTGATAATCCTGCCTTGTACGTGAGGCTTCGACTCTTCTTCTACTTCTTCTACAATAACATCAGGACGAGGACTATGGATCACCAGCGAGCCACGCCAACTGCAGAACACCAAGAAATCAATTCTGCCTCCAATCTTTTTCTATGAGAAGCAAGTAATTCACTTGAGGTGCAAAGCAAGCACGCCACATGAGGCAAAGGGCAAGAGATGAGTTGAAAATTCAGTCAACTTCATGCAAATGCATACTGTGTCAATCCATTTGGCCAAAGGGGATAACATTTTGTGTAATGCTACTCGCAGCTTTCACACACTTTCTCAAGATGAGGAAGTTAGGAGGACTTGTAAGAACCTTTTCCATCTAGCTATTGGGACAGTGAAAGGGGTCAAATGTTGCCAATGGATTAACGTGAGCTATTAAGACAAAAAGTTTGTCATTTTGAACCATTCATTTTATCTCAGTTTACTATCTTTCCGTCACATATTAGCCTGTCACTAATCATGGATGTATACACATGCTGCATGCAGGAGTACATTGATACTCATATTGAAACAAAATATTACAGGATATGCAGTTGCTTAGCCTAAAGATGATAAACATGTGGAAACAGCTAGCCTAGCTCTGTCCAAAGGTGAAAAAATCCACCTACCGCCACCTCTCAGCAAAACAAATTTTATTTTTGTATTTCCCAATATGTCAAAATATTCCTTCAATACTTAGATAATTTTCCAGTTTCTCCAGCTGTTTATCTACCCTTGTTCGTGTTTTTTATGGGGTGAATCAATTGTGATTATACATCTTAAAAATCTAAAAACTACAATATACAGTATGTTTTGTGTTAATTTGATGTAAATAATAATGATTTGTAAAATGCATCATGAGCATGTTGTGCTCGCGCATATGTTAATTTATGACAAAAATTCATACAGTACATAGTGTTACTGTATGTGTTTTCCATAATAACGACAACACAGAAATGTAATGAGTAATGTTTGTGCTTGCAAAATTTGCATTGTTACCTCCTGTGTTTTGCTGTCAGTTTGAATTCTGCTCATGTACTTTGGGCCAAGTCTAAGTCATTCACTGGGAAAGAATTAATTTGGAAGCGCTGTCACCTGCCATGATTAGACCCATTACTTGTTTACTGCCTGCAAGGCAGCGTGTGTGTGTTGGCTTTTGTAGCTTAAGTATGATATCACAGACAGCCAAGGAAATGCTAAGTCTGAGGTTACGGGGTAAATTTAGACTGAGGAAGAGTAGATAAACAGACACAGAGAGCAATTTGAAAACACTGACACGTGCGTAGCTTTCAGCAGAAGCCATAAAAGGAAAAGATATGGAACATCATAACACATTGTTCAATTTTCTTTTAATTTAAAATGCCTCACAGTTTAAACATTTAGTTGTTTGTTGCTCTGCCGTTATGCAAGGTCACGACAAGTCAGACAGCTGCGTTCTCAACTTCATTTGTGTTTATTTTCCCCTCAATAAATAGACTGAGAGAAAGGCCTGTACTTCTGAGGTGATAAGATCCTCCCGGCTTGTTCTTTGCGCTGACCTTGGGCGCTGCAAAGTAAAAATCGATGCTCTTTCAGAAGGACAGAAGGCAGTATTCACTTTCTGTTAAGGTAGTGTGCATCTTCCACAGAAGGCGAGACCGGGGGAAGAGAAAACCTGTGGTGTTAGTACGTGTCAGTGGAGGGTTTATCTGAACAGATAGACACAGACACATACACAGAGACAGTGGTGTAGCTAGATAGCCCAACCAATAGAAGCACGTTGCTTTTTTTTTTTTAGGCAGTTAGCTTCATCAAATATCATACAGATGTATTTAAAACACAGATGCAGCTGTGATTTAAGAGTCCATGACAGATAGAATGTAAAAATGTGGCCACTCCACCAACCATCATCCAACAGTTTCAGCAGGTTTATAAGATATGTGTTCGCTATTGTTGCCAGTCTCCCCTCAAAAGCTATACAGGACTTAATTTACTTGAACCATTGTATCAGCCTCAATTATAATTTAATGCATCCTGTGCACACCAGTGAGATGCCACTTATTCTCTCTATTAGCTCAAATGAAATTCTATTGAGTAGCAGCACCACTTCTCTGCCTGCAGGAAGTGATGAGTCAAAATAATGTCCTCAAACTCAGCAGTGTTTTTTTTTTTTTGTTCTGTGCTTTTTGTATGCTTTGTAAATCACTGTCTGGCTGGGTTAGTTGACACAAGTGTGCACCTTAATTGTATCTTTTTTTTTTTTTTTTTTTTTTTTTTTTTTAATGTGAATGACGTTTGATATCTTTACGCTACCTAATTCATTTGCACTGAGTCACCACTATGCAAAGACATTCTTAATACACAATCCTGCTCTTCCTCTGCAGGAATAATAAATATTGCTTACTGTATGTGTGTGGGTGAGGCAGAGGTGCTTTAGACTTCTCTGACTGTACTGTCAGTGAGACGCTGACTGAGAACAGGTGGTGAGAGATTTAGCTGTACAGTATTGCTTTCCTCCAACCAAATCAGAAAATCCATTCAAGCGCATTAGCACAACTGCTAATTGCTATGCTCTGTGTGTCTACTTGTGCACATTGATCTGTCCACAAACTCCTCCAGTTGAAATGTAATTGTAAAATTAAAGACCCAAAGTGGACAGATAAAGGATTTTGTGCCATGTTCAGCCACATGATTCAGATATGATGAATAGAAATGGTCGCTATAGAGCCTGAATTTATAGGCCAATAGTGCCTCTCTCTACTCTCTCGGCACAATCAAATCACTCCTACGCTATACGTGTGCTATTGTTAATACAGCCTCACTGATCTCATTGTTTGTTTGCACCTTAGACTCAACACAAAGGGTTGAGAAACTGTTTGGTTTAATGCTACTGAACTGTCATCATTATTGTTGATCTACTTTGGTGCAATGTGCAGAGATCAATTGTTAATCAGAGTGTCTAGTTCTATGATGTTCGAGTTGCTTGTGCTCACCTTAAACTTCCCTCAAGATGATAGTTTTATTGTATGGATCAGATTAACACCTGCATGGCACTGCGATGGTTAAGAGTCAACCAAAAAGTTTAAAAGGACTAGTCAGTCAGACATATTGACTTCAGGTTGCAAACTGACCCACTTCTTTTGCTTAATGCAGAGTTTAATCTGATTGAACTATGACACAATTGCCATGCTTTTCAATGTTCAGACAATTTGAGAGAAGGGCTGGGACTGACATCTCATTTGTGAAATAGTGTTTGTTTATATTCTTGTTTTATCACTGCATGGCAAAATCATGCCCCCAGGAAGAGCACCGGGCTTTGAAGTCAATTTGACATAGTGTCCAAACCGTGTAATGGTGTCTGTCCCAAAAGCTTACATTATGAAAGAAAAACAGCATTTTTTTTTTCTAGCGTTACAACCCCTGTGAAATTACTCATTCCACTTGTGCAATAAAATTTCAAAAGTCTAAAAGAGTTGCATGACTAAGTAATTTTATCCACATTCATTAGCAGAGGGCTAAAGCCAGAAGTTAGCAGCTTGACTAAGTTCTCTAGGTCGCTTGCTCTATGGGTCCAATAATGTGAAAGCATATGTGAGTCCAAGCCCGTAAATCACTGAGCAGCTTCCATGAAAAATTAACGGAGCCCACCTCAAACGCTGTAACCAGTTCTATTTATACATCCATAAGTGAAATACTACAAGCAGAAGCAAAGAAGTACAAGACCTCCAAATTAGAGGACAAAATACTCAAAGTTTGTCCAAGCCCTCTAGAATGAGACACGGAAGCATTTTCTGATGTTAAAAAAGAAATCAGTTTTATGATGTGTCAACAACTTGGTCAGGTTAAAGCCAGATTCAGACTACAGTACTGCTGTACATCATTACTCCTGTAATGTTTACTATAGCCACCGAAGGACTTTGTCACGTCAGTGTAAACATATGTGGTTTTGTGGCACTTGCTAAAACAACTGATGGAGGACAGTCTCAAAGCATAATGTTTTGCTGCAGTGACAACTTTGTGGAATGATGTTGTCGTCTATGCATCTCATTTGTTATTATGCTATGTAAACAACACATTTTTGCAGATTGCTTGACATAGGAAATAAAATATCTGTATGAAATGCGAAGTGGTTCAATTTTTAAAAAGTGTTTTTTTTTTTATAATTAAAGATGACTAATTGCAGCACGTCAACATCAAGCAGCTTAAAGAAATGTTTGTATTATCAGTGACAGGTCATATTATTGAAGAGCCTGAACCTTCCCTTTTCTCTGCATTGCGATGTGCGCTGTGTGTCACTAAACATACCTGTGAGCTTATTGTTACACAAAGCTGACCCAAAGTAAAATGTACAGTCTTGCCTTGGATGGTTTTGATGTTCTTATTTGAACCTGTCACGGCGACTGTGGGCCCCAGGCAAATATAGCCAGTGTCCTCAGACAGAGTAAATAAAGTGCTATTGTCCACCCTAAAGACACTTGTTTTCACATATAGAGAAACATTGAAACAACTGTCCGTCCTTGTATAAAGCTGCATATTAAATATAATGTTTCTTTTTTGGTAGCATGTGAACGTCATTTGCACACACAGTAGGGGAATTGCCTGATTTCCTTACTCTTAGACAAGCTCTACTTGTCTCTACCTGCCTCTGGCTGTGTAGTAGCTGCTTCTTGCTAAAAGTGAACTGTTGGAAAAGCCTTTGCCTTTACGTTGAGCTCCAAAAAAAGTTGCACTCGGAGATCCAGCGAGCCATGACTCTTCATTTTGCTTTGTGTTCATCCCCAAACAATGACATCATCTATCTAAAGCTGTGCTCTGTACAAGTACCTCCATTCTGACCTCTAATTGGCGAGGCGGTATGAGCCGGAGGGAGCATTACACTGCATTCCTAAATGGCTACTCTGGGCCACTGCACAGGACATTTAGTTAAAGTTGGTCATTCTCTGTCCCTGGAGAGCTGGTAAAGAGTTTTCCACATTGCCTGGAAGAAAGTGCAAAGACATACAATGTGCTGTAGATGACAGGATTCTGCTGTGAGGTCCCTGGATGCAGTCAAGATGGCAGGCTGCACAGCATGCAACTAAGTAATGCCCCACTGCATCTGGTTAATAAGCTCTAAATAATCGTCTGGGCTTCTCTCCCCTGTTTTTCTCTGCATTCTTTCCAGCATAATAGGAAAACATTCAGTTGGATCAAGCTTTTTTTAACAGCATGGGAAATGGGTCCCTCCTGGAGCATCCCTTGTTTTTCAACATTACCTTAACATAACATGGATGTAAATTACAGACAACAGGACTTCAACACACTCTCAGTGAACCTTTGTTTTTGCAATAAATCAATGTGAACTCCTGCTGGCATTTTCCTTTTCAAAAATATTGTAACTGTAGGTGGTAAACAAGATGAGGAAAGTCAGGATTTTCTGCCCTGCCTCTGATGTGATATTTTCAAGGCTTTGAAGGTTATTTCTGTTTGGCATGTTAGTATCTTAGTATTACTTTAAGTAAGCCATTTTTTCACAGTCAATATTTGGAAGATTAATTCAAATTTCAAAATCAGCAACAACAACATTGTCAAAATGTGCTTAAGTTTGCTGTTGGGGCATTTAGAGGTGCAATAATCAATATTTTGTATTAAAAATGGATTGAGTGAATATGTGTAATGTGAAAGGACTGCAGTTTACTTCCGCACTATGAAGCATTTTAATTTCTTTCAGGTCATTGTTTTTGTTTTGTTTTTGTGCCACAACATTCAGCGTCCTTGCTGTTTTCAGCAAAACTGCTGAGGTAAACGACTGTACACTACCTGCCTAGCACCACACAACAAACACACATAGTTTGCTGGTGAACATAGAGGAGCATTTTGTAGCTGATGCTGGAGAGCAGACAGTGGACAAGTAGCAACATCCTCCTTTGACAGGAGGCAACGGGAGTGTGGTTTTAGTTTTTAAGAATCACAAAATGCTGTACTTTGCACCTTTAAATGTCTAAATTGTTATGTAAAATTGGTTCAAACCAATTGAATTTAATTCCATACTCTGAGTGATATGCAGCTGTCAGCACCAGCATTCATAAAAACACCATCACATCCAGCACCACAACTGTCTGTAAATACATAGTGATGATGAAGCACTTGAAGCTTTGGGCATTTTTGTCAAGGAATCATTTATTTTTAAATGAAAAGCTCATCTGTCCAATACAGCAGACTTGCTGAAACCCAAATGTAGAGAAGTGGTCTCTGCTGTGAAGTTATTAAATCAAATTTAATCCTCAACACTGAACTGGGAAATAATGTAATCATATTGTCCTCTTGTGTTTTGGATTAAAACTGAGTTACAGACTGTTCGACCTACCCATAAATAATAAATATCATATTCACAAATTGTAATATTTTAAACCCATTACATTTCCATATGAAATCAATATAGCTTTATTAACTGCAGTTTCTTGGGGGCTTGCCTGCAGTTCAGGCTGCGGCAGATAAGAAATGCTTACATGACACCTTTGTGTTGCTAATTAATTGGTGAAAATATCACACCAAACTAACGTGCACATATGGTCCATATGGACAGAGAGAATGTTGAGTAGTAGAGTAGAATAGGTTCCTCCATATATAGAAAAATACATTATTTATCATTACTCATGTTGACAGCTGTCAACTAGACGAGCAATCTGCAGCCTTACTTTGCTTTATTTTGTCCATATGTTTTGATCTAGGTTTGTGTGAGTATCAGACAGTAACCCAAAAGTACCTTTTTCCAGGTCTCAAAGTATTCTGAGCAATGGAGTCTAACATACAGACAACATTTTTTTGTTATTTCATACGATAGGTTTCTGTATTTTTTGTTTCGCTTGTGCTCTGCCCACTGGTTTGAAGTGGGCCAGAATTAATGGGAGGAAGGCGATGTCACGTTAACTGATGTTGCCAGGTTCCTGTCAATCAAAATTGATCAAACCACGCTCACACAATTCTGATGAAGCAGAATAGCAGACTGTTAATAAATAATAACTAAAGATGTTTTTCTTCAACTTCAATTTTTCGTATTCAGTACCGCCTATTAAATTTGCCATCAATAACATGTAACAACTTTAAAGTCAGCTGGATGACGCATCAAAACTACCAATTGTTCTTGGCTATATGCTTTTATCACTGCAGTATCACTCACCTTACATTGTTGAGAATCACTGTAAATCGTGTTAGCAGGCAAACTTACATGTAACTTGATCAAAACCTGTGCTTCACTATGTTGTGAGTTATTTCATACCTCCTACTGTGTGTGACAAGTGCAAACATGCTTGATGACTCTATGACTACAGCCGCAGACTCGGTGTATCTGACATAATGAGACCTCGCTAACAACCAAATGAATTGCTCGTCTAATGAATCCCCTCGCTGAAAAGACCCGGCAGCTCCTGTGTGTCTCCTACAATAGAAACAAATTTGCCAGTCGCGACCTTTTCAACCTTTCGCTCATATTTTCCTGTCATAGCATGAACAAGACCTTTCTGGAAGATGAGATTGCGTGCTGTTGTCTGTAAATTAAATACAGCTGCTATTAAAAGATATCCCAGGCTACATTTCAACATTTCAGCTGCAAACTCCTTGTTTTGCATCACCTTCTCTGTGGAGCCAGTGTGAAAAAATGAAGAATTCCTGGTTGGATAAGGCTGGGTCAGAGCATTTACCTCAGATAAACAGGCTGTGGAAATTCCTCCAGTGCTCCATAATGATATGTGTAATGCAACAAACCTGTTGATGGCTTGATTTTTTTTAATCTACTTCCAAATGTAGGATATCAACTGTACTCAATCATTTTAATCACTTTTTATTGTCATGTTAATTATGAAATGGGAATGACCCAATTACATACCTTAATTAGCAACAAACAAACAGCACACACACACACACACACACTCAGCCACAAACAAATCCATTCCATCATGCAGAGTTTACAGAGTGTCCCTGCCTCCTGTCTCATCCTCCACATCTGTTACAGGGTCTCTGCTTTTCTTCAAGGTGACTAATTTAATTTCCCTGATTTGACTGACCTTTGCCAGAGTTGTTTTGATGGCAATGATTTCCTGTCCCTTTGCTTCAGCATTCGCAGCAAACAGAGCAAGTGTAGCAGTCTGGTTTATGTCCCCGGCTCTCAGATGAAATGTGAAGTGAGCTGTAAAGAGATCCTTGTGTGTGACTGAGGGTCACTATGCAGAAAACAGGTGAAGCCAAATAGGTTTGGAGACAATATACTCAAGTGCAATAAAATGCTTGTGCTGATGGGTTTGGGAGTCCCCTGAAATTTTAAATGTTTTTTAACATTTCCAGCATTCTGTGTTAAAACATGCCAGAGCTGTCAGGTAATCAAACCTAATCATGGAAAAGTGATCAGCTTAAAAACATGAAATTCAGCGCATTGTACAAATTAAAATGTGACACAGTATGTGACAATGACAGATGGCAGAAAAGTGAAGTAACTACACCACCTATAGATCTTAAGATTTACTGTACTTGTTTGTGCATGTACATTCATGGCGACCTCCAAGCATGGACTTTGCTGCTTTTTATACTGCAACTACATACACGTGAACTTTTCAGGTCTAGGCAAGGCAAAACATGACACGTGGTATTACAATCATTGTAATTACTATTAAAAGCTTTGTATATGTCCTTCTTACATACTGTATCTTATGAAAGCCAATTTATGATATCTAAATGATGACACCAACCATAGTTTAGATTTTTCAAATGAAAAGAACTTTGATTCTGTCACGACTGTAATTTACTAGAACAATGAGCACATGATCATCCACAAATGTAATATGAAATTCCCCAAAGCAGTTCATTTTTTGCTGTCTCCCCAAAAAGAGTCTTATTAACAAACAAAAATGCCAGCTTACACGTCTTTGTTCCACTCTGCTCTGCATTCAGGGAGATTCCTGTGGGCTGAGCTTAGTGTACTACCCATGGGAAGTGTGTCTTTAACAAAGGGTCTGTCTGTGGCAATGACCTACACGGCAAGCAAGCAATCTTTTTTCATCTTTGCATTTGAAAAGCTCTGGGTGTTTCGTGTCTGGCAGCCTTCATTCTTATTGTTAAACCACATTCAAATGTGTTTGAATCTGTCTGTACATCACCTGATAAAATTAGTGTTACCGAATATCTGCTGCACTGTAAATCTATGCTGTCAGTAAGTTTCTGTGCTATCTTTGTTTATCCTGCGCATTGCCCTCATCAGTCTTTTTGTAAAGTATAGACACACATTGTAGGAAAAAATTTCAAGGACACATCTCTATGGTAAGTAAGGCTAATGGCTCATAGTATAGAGCAGGGCTATTCAACTTCAATAGCAAGTGGGCCAAATATGGAAATCACTGGGGGTTCGTGGGCCGCACAGAATATTTGTCAACTAGTGGCTAAAAAATAACTCTTGATAATAGAGAACGAATGACACATATCCACTTTTTTCCACTTTAATCCTTTCACATAAGGAGCTTTTATAACCAAGGTCCATATTTATATAATGCTACATTCAAGATGAACAAAACAAAGCCATCAGACCATTAATGGGACTGTTCACAACATAACATGAGATAAACAATTCCAAACATAGGAGGTCCATACCCACAGTCAAAATAATTAACATAAAACATAACTGTTGTCACAGAGACTGATATTAGTTAACATGTCATGGTTAGACCAAAAGTTCTCCCTCAGACTGCAAGTGCTGTTTTAACGCAAAGGAGAATTGCACATGAATCATTTAAATCTGAGAGACGCTGTCATCAATAGAAGAAATTACCATTAGCATACATCACACTGCTGTCATTTTGAGCCTGTTCAGGTTAGTGGGAAAAATTACACTGCCTTGACCTTGCTATTTCAACATAGTTTGGCTCATATGTAGTAAGAGCAATCCTCAGACACTCATGCAACTTCTCATTGGTCATGGAGCAACGTGCCCTTGTTTTTATGGCATTCATATGAGAAAAGCTAGACTCACATGTATAAGTGGACCCAAACATTGTCAGTATTAGCAAGGCCACTTTCCTCATTGTGGGGTACTGGTATTGGTTAACATGGTTAGACCAAAAGCTCTCTGCACCCTCAGACTGCAAGTGCTGTTTTGAAGCAAAGGAGGATTGCACATAAACCATTTCCAACTGAAAGATGCTCTCATCAATAGAAGACATTACCTCTTTTACTTCTGCACAAAAGTCTGCCTCAGGTTTGATAGAAAAGGGGTCACGAGCAAAGTGCAATACCTCAATGGGAATGTTGAACCCTTGGAATCTCTCAGTAAAGTTCTCAGTCAGTTTTGTCATGAAATCTGTCATGATGGGCGTTATCTGTGCCTCAGGTGCTGTGTTCATGAATCCACGCAGTTGTGGAAAGTGCAGCAATCCTGATGCCATTAGGTCTGTTGTGAAAATGGTTAGCCTTGTTTTGAAAGCACAAAGCTTCTCAACAAAATCAGCAATAGACTTTTCTTGTCCCTGCAGTCCAAGATTCAGGTGTTCAAGTGTTTGAAAATGTCACATAGAAAGTACACTTCTGCCATGAACTGTTCATCCAGCATGCGCTCCAGGAGGTTTGCTGCCCATTTGTGTTTACACACGCGAAGAAAAGACACAATCTCCTGGTGGAGCTCACAGAAACGGTCCAAAACATTTCCCTTGCTGAGCCACCTGACATCGTTATGAACAAGCAAGTCCGTGTGTTCCGCAAACATGTCGGCAAGCGTCACGCGGAAAAGGCGGTGTTGTAGGCTGGAGGTTGAGCGGATGAAATTCACAATGTTCATGACAGTGTCCATGGTGTTTTTCAGATCACCGCTCAACTTTGCACACTACACAGACTGATGAATGATGCAGTGTAAAAACTGCATGTGTGGAGCTACGGTTGATAGCCTCGCTGTCAGCCCTTGTAATCTACCAATCATGGCTGGAGCGCCATCAGTGACCAAAAGACAAACTTTCTGTAAATCCAGTTCACGCTCGTTAAAAAATGCGACAATCTTTTGAAACATCGCCTCACCTGTGGTGTGTCCCTCCATCGGAATAAGCCCCAAAAGTTCTTCTCTAAAGCGCGCTCCGTCGTGAAATCTGACATAAATGCATAGCTGAGCCATGTCAGTACAGTCGGTTGATTCATCCACAGCGATGCTCATAACATCAGTTTTTTTTAGGTTATCCAAAAGCTTCCTTGAGACATCCTTTGCGAGTAATTCCACTCTGCGAAGAGTTGATGTGTCCGAGAGAGGCACTTTTTTAATGGATGAGGTGACGTTTTCCTTTACTTTTTCATCAACAACCACTTCATCAGTGACAGCCAACATACAATCTTTAACTGTCTCCGCCTCGGTAAAAGGCCTCTTCTATCTCGTTAGTGTCCAGGCTACACGAAGGGATGCTATCATAGCCCTCTCTTGTTCCGTGCAAAAGCGACCAAGGGCGGCCTGACCCTGTTGAAATGATGTTAGCAGACGCTGTACTTTGTTTCGCCGTTCATCCGAGCCCTCTGGAAAACGGTCCGAAAACAAGCCGTGGTTTGACTTGTAGTGCCGCTTCAAGTTGTATTCTTTCATCACAGATATGCATTCGTTGCACAGTAAACAGACCAGTTTAGTACTGGTCACGGCAGGCAAAAAAAATAAATATTTGTCCGTCCATTCGCTCTGGAACTGGCGGTTTTCCAAGTCAATTTTCCGTTTCTTCGGTTTTGAGAGCGCCATGCTGGTGTCAACCTCTCTCACCGGCAACTGCAGAACAGCGCTGTGATTGGTGCGATTGGCTGCATTTGGCTGCGTGATTGGCTACGCATCACGCGTATATTTACGAGTTAGATCCAGATCAAATCCGTTGTTGATGTAATAATTTTCCTACATCACACACTGTTATTTACTGGCAGTCTCGCGGGCCACAAAAAATTTCAAGCGGGCCGAATCTGGCCCGCAGGCCGCTAGTTGAATAGGCCTGGTATAGAGTAAAGTATTGCTAGCTATTGAATGTTCCTGAGATTACATGAGTTGACCTGGTGGAATGCAATAAAGTGCATTTATTCAAGGACTTTACGTAAGGACACAATTCTTTTCTTGCCTCTTTCTACTTCTCACGGAAATTATTTGGCAGCTTCACTTACCAATTACTTAAAAAAATAAGATTTTCTTGTCACAACCTAAACTACCTAACAGTATACAAGTACAGCTGAAAGAGCTACTTGATTAAACCATTAGCGAATTGGCAGAAAATTAATTGGCAACTATTTTGATAACAGTTGAAATCATTTTTCATGAAAAAAACATTCCATGGTTCCATCTTCACTAATTTGTGGATTTTCTGTACTTCCTATTAAATATTTTAATATTTTTCTTTAATTTTTATGAATTGTGAATATGTCACTTTGGGTAACTGACTCTGGGTAACTGTAATAACAGAATTCTTCTGCCACCACTGCTCACATGACCCCCTTGGAATGAGCATTAAATTGTCTGAAACCTTAAAGACTTTATTTGTTGCGGGGTGCCACTTGATGCTCTATTAGCAGACAATGGTGTTAAATTGTTAGGGAGCATTATTTCTTCTAGTTCATTATTTATGTCAACTTTACTCTCACAGCAAGGATGATTTCCTAGTTTTATGTCAAAAGCTAAACTCATATTTGGTGATAAAGTGGTATTGTAGCTAATTGGTCATTTGTTTTGACGGTATATAACTTATTTGGATGATTATTTGGACCAGATGTTTCTGCATGATTTGTGCAAACAGGAGTAAAATGCACTGTGGTGCTTTGTGGAGTGTTTAAATCATTTCACTTACGTTATCAGCCAAATTGGAGCTAATTACAGTTATCCACAACCAGCTTGGCTGAGTTGGCAAGATATTTAATTGGGTGAAAGCCAGTATTTACTGTCTGGGAATCTAACTTGAACTAAAACCAAGCAAGATGACAATTATGTCTTAGTTTAAAACATGCAATGTCTTCGTTGATGTACTGTTTCCTCCGTTTAAGGGTTTCACAATAACCACTTTCTCCAAAGCACTTTTTTGTCCTTCTAGTGCCATGTACTGTTCTTTTTTAGTATCACACAGTCACCCCCCTGTAGGCTTCAGTTGTAACAGTGACAGTGCTCCAGCTGACTCGAATTCAAGCTGACCACAGCCGCTGTTCTGTACGAAGAATGAAACTGCCAACTTTCTATAGTCACCTTTTAAGCCTACAGGAGGAATTATCTGATGTTGAAAAATAGATTTTTGGGTGATTTCGTACTTAACAGAGATGTTCCTGTGTCTTGTACCTGAAATAAGCTCAGGATGATCAAAAGATACGCATTAAATGTGACTGAGAATGCTAGCTACAGTCTGTTGCCAGTTGTTGTACCTCGAGACAAAGTATTTCATATTAGATGTCCTGGAAATCACCATACTTGCATATGTGTTTTACTATGAGAGGAACATTTGGATTATTTTCAAACACTGTGGAAGGCTATATTGACTACTGAGGTATCTCAGTTTTATAAATGGTGTATCTACAGGCCATACTGTATAAGGCACACTTAATCAAGCTACTGAAAGGTCAGTCTGCTTATATAAGAGAACTGCCTAACATTATTCAGCTTAAGTGTGAGAACACACACACACACACACACACACACACACACACACACACACACACACGGACACACACACACAAAAAAAGAAACTCATACAAAGGTCAGTGGTGTAAAATGAAAAGACACCTGCACACTTAAATAAAAGTTTCCTTAAAGACAGGCTTCATTTATATTATTTTGACCAAGGCTGATCTTCCTCTTTAGCCTCTGTCAAAATGTCAACAGCTCGTCTTTAATGGAGATCTGATTTCAGTCTTTGGGTACCCCTCAATTTAAAATATAAAAAATGGAGAACAAGGGTTAACAGTCCGCCATGGCCTCTGCTTTACTGTATCTGTAGTTTGAAGTGTACAGTCCAGTTATATCATGTACAATGCTGGAAACATTACTCCTTCATTAGGGACAGGTTTGCCACACATTCTCCAACATCTGCCACTGAAGGGGCCACACCTGCAATATTACATCTTGCTTATCTTTCTGCCTTTAACTGCCAGTTTCATATTCTTTTAGCAGGATGTAACCTGTGAGTGACAGCTAGGTATATTGCATTTTATTACCCTGCAATGGAAACGCAGTGCGATATGGCTGTAATCGGGGACAGGCAGCGGCATTCTTTAACATGGTGAGAAGCTCAGTCAATGCGCGGCCGCCTGATAGGATAAGGATAGGATGATAATCTTTAAACAGGGGGCATTTATTTCCAAGCTCCACTGGCCACTGCTGCAACAGTTGTTCATCTGGATGGAGATAAAGAGGCAGCAGCTAGGGAAAGCAAATCAATTTTAGGGGGTTGCATAGAGGCAACTTTTTAAAGGTGAGGGAAGCCAAACTGGAAACAAATTCTGTGCTCTAGTTACAGCTCTGCAGACCATTAGGTCAGTGTGCATGACAGGACAGGAAGTCTCAGGACACCACTCGCCTGGAGACCCAACATCAGACTGCTTACCTGCATATTTAAAAATTTGATGCGGTAGCACTTGCATTTTTCATTGATATACAGGAGATTCATTCCAGCACGCTGAGGGATGGCCCTTAGCAAGTAGCTCAGTAATAACAATCCAGAATGGAAATAGGCTGTAAAAGTCTGATGAATAAAAGCAGTTGTTGATAAACCTCAGATCATTAAAATACTCTCTCTTCAGGAGAGGATATTAAATATGTCCTGCTCATGAGATGCATACAGCCAGGTAATTTCCTCACAGGATTTGCTGTCCTTGCTCCTAAACAGACAGGCAGCCTCTCTGCATGCAATTAGGGCAGCCTCGGCTTGATTTGTGCCATTTCTCTTAATGTTCGGCGCAGTGCCTTTATTGTTCTCCTGCATTCTTATTGCTCTGACTCAAGTAATAAAAGGCTTTCTGATACTTTCAGGTGACTTGAATGTAGATTTACTATTTTATTTATCCCCCTATAATGGGATTGGTTTTGCTTGAGGCTGTGATCACTGTGTAAAATGTGGAGGCACTACTTCACTTAGTAAACTAGTTTAGGATTTATCACATGGTTTGATCATTCACAATGTTACACAGTTTCAAATTCTACAGTTATTGTGTGTAACTACTCTACTACTATTACTATCATACCACAGCTCTCTGGATCATTTTCCAACTTCAGCTGTCATCGGCATGAGTCTTGACATCTCATTTACAATCTTATGATTTCACCTCGGCCGGGATGTTTCTGCAGCCCTTTTCATAACTGCGCCGCACACTCAATTGTCAGGGAGAGTGAGGCGTCTTTCCCAAAGAGAGCGCTGGAGTTCCTCTTCCTCAGTCTAAGTGTCAGCCTGCAGCTTATTAAAGCATTGTCAGGCAGGAGGTTTCAGCCAGAGAGCTCATACCATTATGAGTTGCCCATGGCCCTGTGAGCGGCTTCAACCACTGGCTACAGAATGCCAGGTGATTTAATATGGCCTGAAGAAAGTGGGTGTATATGGATAATCTTCTCTCCCTCACATACATCCACGGCCTCTCAGTATTCTTTATGCTGCTGTTTCCTATTCACTCAGCTGTTAGGGGATGGATGTCTGTTCATAGGTATAGTGGTGACAGAGAAAGTGGGTTTAGTATGAATATTTCTGTATTAATAATGGGCTGTTTTATCACTGGTTCTTGAGAAATAAATATACCCTTTAAATAGAAGCGTACTGCTGCATGTGATGGTTTTGCGTTGCAAAAGCTCGAGATAAAATAGTTGCTGATGTTGACCTTTAAATAAGAATTTGATATCAGTCAGTGATCAGGAAATATGATGAAGGTGAGTTTCTGATTTCCCTTCATAGCTCCGGGGTTGTCAATAGTAAACATGTGCATCCCCTCAGGGAACGCTATGATCACAAGCAAAAAGTTTGAGCCACAGCATGAATCGCAGGATCCAGCTGGGTCGGGTCACATGGGGAGCATGTTTAGAGATAGCTCAGATGCTGCTCTGAGGCTCTCCTTTTACGGAACAAAAAAATTTGAGAGGATGCAGGATTCAAAATGTTAAACGAGTGATTTCAGAACTGATCTGAATGTATCATTGACCCTCATGACCCAAATAGTTATTGTGTGCACTTTTATTTCTTCATCAAAAAAGCACTTATGCCTCATGAAGACTAAGTAATTATGTTATTATTTAACAAATATTTCATTATCATGCTGTGCATGACCGTCTCACCCTTAACAAGGATTTTTATTTTTATATAATCTGATACTGGTGGTCTAAACTGTCTGCCTCAGACATTTAATAGATTGAGGATTTTCTCTACCTCTGCCTGGCACATTGTGGGCTGCAATGAATTGAAATGAAATGCCTGCAAAGAACTAAACCATCTCCACACTTCAGATTTCATTTAGGCAGAGTCCAAAAAAGTGCTCGTTTTGCCTTAAAATTGCTAGGTTTAAATCTTAGATGCCAACTGTCTCTGACAGGGAACATGTCAAATTAGTGTCTGAGGCACCAACAGTAAAGCTGCTATTGTGATCTGATCCTGCTGGGCCCGGCAATTCTGGCTCTCGGACTGAGTCAAACTTTTGGACTCTGATCATAGTTCTCCCTGATGGGGCAGAGGAAGATGGACTTTTTTTTTTTTTTTTTTTTTTTTTTTTTTAAATTAGCATAATTGTTTCTTAAACAGCATCCAAAGTAGAAATGAATGAATTTCTATGGATGGTTTGACTGCCTGCTGTCTCAGAAGCTTTTTTACAACTTACAAGAACAGAGGATAAAAATTCTTGAACTTAGAGATGCCAAAATCGATTAGACGATGATCGTTATTGGCTGAGATTCAGTAAAAAATAATGACCAGCATTGTATTTGTTTACCAGCAGATCTTGACCTCTCTAACATGGCATCCATGTAGATAGCAGCCTCTCCAATATGGCAACCGCTGCAATGTACAGCAGGCTCCCTTCCAGTCAAGATGGCGCAAAACTGAAGAAAAGGAGGGTTTATTCATCTCATATTGTGTCCAACTTTTGTGGATCATAAAACATTGGGTATGGAATTAATCCACAGATGCTCCAGTTTAAATTGAGACTTAGGCTGTGACAATATCAGATCTTCCCTACATGATTATTGTGGCCAAAAGAATTAATGATAAAGATTGTATCATAGAAAATTGAAGGAGGAATATAGTAATATAATGCATAATAATAATCTGTCAAATTCATCTTTAATTTTTAATGCATCTTTTGTTTCTTTTTTGCAAATTAATTATGCTCAACTGTAACACTGGACACCAGCGTAAAGGTGTATTATGGTGATCTACTGGAGTAGACTAGAGTATAAACTACAAAGCTGGAATGAAAATAAATGAACATGATGTAACAGGTGCTGGATTATTTACATGATACTGTCATATGTGTATTATTAACCCTCCATCTCTTAACCCCAGTAGTTATTGTTATTTAAACTGCCAGGTGTGTTTACAGGTGTGAAGTACAAGGAGCTGGATGTGAGAAAACAAGCAGCTCTTTCCCTTTAGACCTTTTTAAAGATGTTCTTGCTGTTGTTTTCTCACTGGATCTCCTCAAAATTACTTTGATTGCTTTGATGTATGTGTATACTATACACTGTTCATTCTGATTTCCATGATTCTAAATATATACAGTGTACAAGATTTTTTTAAAAATCGACTTTGGTGGAAAATTATGAAACCTCTAATGTTTACATTCCAGGCTGACACGTTCAATCGTAGTGATTTACAGTAAGCAGCCAACAGGCAAACCCACTTCCTGTTGCAGAGATCAAAACTGACTAGGCTACTTGATGGCCTCCTTAACCACAGGTTCACACTGCCAACCCATCTCACCGAAATTATAAAAAAAGCCTGTGGGCCTGAGTGTGACTGTGAATTTAAATCGTGAACATGCTTACATGTAGTCAGTCTCATGCTGCTGAATAATAGCACGCTGTTTGTGCGTGTCTTATTAGATTGACGTGGTGTGTGGACACGTGCAGGTGCTGCCAGCGGGGCAGTGGTGTATAAATAAGGATGAGAAGCTTTTTAGAATGGCAAAAAGGTCTCAGGAACATGATTCGGCATCACATTAAATTCCCTTGTTAAGAGCCTCCACGTTACAAAATGTAGTAGCAGCAGGGGATGTGAGACCCTGGTGGAAAGTGTATGAGCATGCAAACTCATAGGGAGAAGAACTTTGAAGTACTGAACATGTCAGCAGGTTGGATTTTAATACTTGTTAGGATGTTTTCATTCATTTTCATTTTTCACCATTTTGTAATTAATTTCAGGCACCCCATTCATTGTTATGTACATATTACATTATTAAATAATCTCAAAGGTAACACTGCAAAAATACACCTGATTTTTAAAGGAGTCTGGATGAGACTTATGAAAAACATGTATGGCTATAACCGGAGACACTTCTGTGCATTTAAACATACTCACTGATAGACTAGCTTATGTTTTGTTTGACACAAAATATATCACTATTATATCATTATTTGAAAATGAAAAGATAAAAAAAGGTCACCTGGTCTAGGGCACCGAAATGGTCCAACACAGCACTGCATAACATAAGTCCTCTTACTGAACTAAGCCTTGGGAAAAGTAAGGTCACACACTGTCCATTTACAGTATAACACTACTTACACCAGCAGTTTCTCAGCAGGATAGAGAAATGAACACATGCAGACACACACTTCACCCATAAATTAAAGATAGAAATGTCAGCTACCACCTCTTCAGAGCAATCTCGTTTGAAGAAACATGCTGCCTGCGTTCTCATTTTGTCGGGGTTTTACATGACCTACATCTGACAGCCGTGACAGGACTGTCACATAAAACACTGCATATGATACAGTCTATCCAATGTGTTTAAGAAGCAACGGGTGATTGTTTCGGTGTTAATGAGGACAGGTAAATTCTTTTTTTCTTCACACATCTCTCCTAAAACGTACAGTCAACAAGGAGGAGGACTAACAAGCTGTCACCCACATGCATGTCATGTGGTTTAATGTGGTTTAATATTTAATAAGATTCAAGTAAAAGCTCAGTTAAATGCTGCTGTAAGTAAAGAAATGTGTAAGAAATATGACAACTGCAAAATGAATAAACAGCTGATTTGAATGCTGTTAAAGGCACCTGAATTAAACAGATTCTCTGTCACACAAACAGACTCACACACACACACACACAGGTAAAGTGAAAACACATTTTGGGCTACTTTATATGCCTGTTCAAATGCATCATAGTAATCTAAACCTCGGCAGGTGACATGTTTTGTAGTGGCCTGTATGTCAGATACGATTGGAAACACAAATCAATGCAAGGTCTTATTTACAATCATGACACTGTGAACTTGTGTACAAGGTTTCAACCACAACAATTGAATGGAGCTTTTCCTACACGTTCTCTTGTTTTGACAAGGGTTAAAAACTACTCACGGTCAAGCACAAAATTGATTTAGGATTGAATTGTCAAAGTGAACCGAAGGGCAAAGGGAAGCAACTGGAATCACGTTCATTTTGTGAAACCACATGCGAGCGCTGCAGGTATTAGTGGCCCCCATTACAAGCTCACATGTAGTTTAATAGATGTGGTTATGGGGTGTTCTAATACAACTATTGAACACATTTAATTACTGTTCTGTTCTTTCAGCCATCCTGCACCAAACCTTTCAAAACACTTTGTGCATTATGAGTGATATTTGAACTATGTGTTCCATCTATTCTGTGATATTTGAACGATGTGATCCATCCTTTCTATTCTATTTTTATAAGCGTGGCTTTTGCTTCAATGTCTGTATGTTCTTGACATTTTTTTGAAACAAAATTAGTGGTAAATGTTCAGCTTCTTTCAGCGCTCACCCAAAATAGTGCAATAATGAAGAGACTGCAGTGTTTCACCTTTCTTATAGCTTCAATATTCACTCTGGATTGATGTTGTTGCTCCTCTAAATGTAAAATGCCTCACATCATCGGCAGTGGAGCTTTAGAGGAGTAAAAGTCAAACCTTTCATGAACTGGCTAAGAGCTAAATCGCTGTTGTGTCAATCAGCAACAAACAGCACCAAAAGGGACATTTTTGCACATAAAAAAGTTGCAAACCTTTTCTTAAAGCAAAACCACTTTCAAGTCCAGTCATAAAACCCAAGATTGCAGCTATAAAAGAGAAACCCTGATTGAATCTTTAAAGCTATACATCTCCAACCTCATATGTTCTAATGTGACATTTCTTGTATCAAATCATCATGCCTGCAGTAATCAAGTGCATTCTAACATGTGGGGAGAGAGCTTTGGCTCCTACTGCAAGGAAGGTCGCCGTCTCCCTCTCCCTCCTGCATATAAGCCACATAAATCATGTATGCACACACCCAGTTGAGCCCTGGCTGCTCCGCTCTGCACCCTAACACCCACCCCCACGCCGCGGCCCAAATAAACACGGGCACAGATGAACACTTCAGGTTATCCCCCTGATCCCCCTGGGTACACGTCAAGGAGATCACACTGTCAATGAATATGCGAAAAGGGGCCAAGGAGAAGTGACAGGAATGTGGGACTGGGCAGATAGTGACAGTACTCTGCTAATATTTCAGCGCATAATGATGTCATCTCGATGCCTGATCACTGAACAATTGACTGAGTGTGGCTGGTGATCAAGCAGCAGCTTATCTTGTCATTGAGGTCACACAGAGTAATGGTGTGTACATTATTGCTGGGAGTGAGTGTGGAAGAAAACAGGACAAAGGATACAACAAAAAAATAAGGAACAACTAACAAAACAAAAAAGTGTTGCATGTCATTATCAGGAATCAGTGAGTCTTTTAATTACTACTAATCTCCTTTTAAAAGTCTCAGAAGTGTGATTGGACTGGTGGGGGTTAGACAGACAGAAGGGTAGTCTACACAAACGAGTGCAGTGACGCCTAAGAACACCAGTCCCAGTCCATACAGAGCCAGAGCATTGATCAACCTCACATTTGAATGAACTGAAGGAAAGGCGACAGAGGTATCGCCTTTCTCCTCCAGAGTTATCCACAGAACTCTAGACCCACTGCAGGTCTGTGGCAGCATGTTGGCTGGGCTGATGATGACGAAGAAAGCTTCACCTAACATTCATGGATGTGTTTTATAAAAGCCAAATTATTACATTAGATGCAACAAAGACTGACTTTTACAACTAAATAAAGCTAAATAAAGTCCAGAATGAATGCTCATGGTTGCTTCACCACACGAGAAAATTAAAATGAAAAAGAAAAACAACAACATTCTGTTTCATGTATATATTTTTTTTCACAAGCGATTTTCACATGAAATAGTAGGGAGAACAGCAGGTGTTTCCAATGATACTAATTAAGGTTCTGTTCCATTTAGTGCAGCAGAGACTTTCCAGTGAGCCAACATGCACCACAGCAGCACCCTGACTCTGTTTGACCTGAATGGAATGGAACTTTAACAAGTATCATTGGTAACACCTGTGTTCATACTCCTATTTCATGTAAAATGGCTGCTGTGAAAAAGGTTGATTATCATAAAAATCCAGTTTTCTTCCCAAAATAATATTGTACGGAATGCTTATTTTTGGTTGTACATGAGCAAACATAACCAAATAAATAAATAAATAGAATACTTGTATATTATTCTTGACTAACTTGATAATTAAATGTCAGTAAAGAAAAATAGCCGTTTGTCAAATGTTGACGTAAGTGGCTCAGAGCGAGCACCACAGCACAACAGGGTGTTCATCCTGAAAAATGAGACTCAACAATGAACTATCTTCGAACCACCAAACCAAAGTGTCAGCTGGGAGCATACCACCGGTTCGTTCTGCATTTTCAATGGGCCTAGGCGCATGCCATTTACCCATAGGCACTGTTGTTATTATTTTCTTTTTATCAATCTTCCTTGTTTAATTCCAGTACAACGTACTGAATAAACATGTCTTTGTTACTCCTCAACCGTCAAGGCCCATTGGATGCATTTCAAAAATGTCCCATCGTCTGCTAAACTGATGACATCTGTGGCTTTTTCAACCATGCATATTAACACTCTGCCCCCTGCTAATGCCTATCAAACACACTTGACCTGTCGCTAAAATAGATTTCCTCCATGATTAATCCATGCCTTGTCTTCTGGATTAAGAATTCAAAGGCCCCAGCGCTCACCATTATCCCCAGGCCATGTTCTAATATTGGAGACTGGAGCATTGTCTCGCTCACATATCCTGCCTTTCTCCCTCACTCACACTCATACACACACACACACACACACCTTCCAGATCTCTGTTAGGATATTGTGTCCTAATGATGTCTGCGGACTGATCCTGAATCCTTGTACAGGGGGGTCTTTTTCACCGCGGTTACTATGCTAGAGACAAATCTTCCAGTTCAGAGATGTGGAATTTCTCTATCACCCACTACAAGAAATACCTTTTTAAACCTTCAACTGGCATCCTTTATTAGAAAAAAAGATCATTTGCCAGGCAAATAAATAGAGATTTTTACAGTAACCCAATAATAGGGCATGCTGATGGAAGATAATGATGGGAAAAGTAAACATGCTCTTTAGTCATGGTGCTTAATCATCTATTATAGATATCATCTGTTATCAGGAGTTTACTCAATGAGATTTAACCACATTTAGCTCAAAGATGCTTCAGATAAGACCTTGATAAATATTAATTTTGTTGTATAATTGGCATCAATTCAAGAACTGCTTTTCTTTGTTGGCAGTTGAAGTGAAAGCTGGGTTAATAGGTTGTTCTGATATTGAACTGCTGCCCTTTGAGGGCATTTATAACAAATTATGACTTTTTGGGATATTGTGATTATGAGCATGTTTATTATGTTTATTATGTATTTTGTTTGATGTGATAAAATTATGCTGCTTTCTTGGCCAAAAGAGTCTAAGGCCACTTCAGGCAACTCTGTGAGTACACAGCAGTGTTTTGAGTTCAATGCTAACATGTTTACTGTGACAATAATGACATGCTGAAGATTAGCAGGTAATGTTAACAACAACTTAAGCATTTTAGGATGTGTTATGATGTCACTAGAGGAAAAGCACATGACAATTCATGGCAATCCAACGGCTGCTGCAAGCTCAACACATATCAACCTCATGCTAAAGGAAAGGTTGCGTCATTAAGGTCAGTAGGATTCAGAAATATTTGTACTAAATTTCATGGTAATCAATCAAGAAATATTTCACTGAAAAATTAAAAACTTGACTTGACCTGAGGCTCACCAATGTGTCCTCCAGGGACCCTGAACATCTGCAGCAAATTCCATAGCAATCCATTCAATTATTTTCAAGATATTTCACACAAACCACACATTTCTGCATCACCATCATTAGCAGAGCTGAGAGAGGATCTACATGCTGAGTTGCATACCATTACTAAATGGATGAAAATGAACAACTCAGCACTGCCATTGCCAAAACGTGATGAATTGTATTTAGCAGTAGGAATGTTCTTGCTATGTTTCTTGTCTATAGATGAGATGTTAGTTGAACAGGTAAATAAAACCAAATTACTTGATACTAAGTGGATAATTTAGTGTCTTGGTCTGACCAGATTGATTACTCGATGATGAGAAAGAGCATCACTATTTCAAGGAACTGTTTCTGCATATGTTCCACCTTCTGTTATGAATGATGTAGTTCAGTCATACCTGGATTGTTGCCCAGTCATCTGGTCAGGTGTTGCTGAAAAACACCTAAAATCAGAAAAGAGAGAGAGCAGCCAAGTTAGTGCTTCCTTGTCCTTTTTGTGTGTGAAATACATGAACAATTACCTTGGCTAACTGCGAAGGCTAAACTAAAATCTAGGCTTCTGTTATTCATACCAACTGTTCTGGAAAAATACACCACACTTCGTAATTGAAAAACAAATGTATATTGCTTTTTGTCATGGGTATCACCAACAGACCAATACTGGAGTACTAGAGTGCTGGTCATCTGGTAGTACAAAGTCCACAACAAATTGCATGATGAGAACTATTATGACAATCCATTCAATAGTTGTAGAAGTATTTCAGTTGGTGGACCAACTACCTGACTGACCAAGATTGCAATCCATGGCGCCATGCTGCCAGAGCAACTAAAACAGCACCTAAGTTTGACTTTACATTCATTATGCAAATTAATTGTATTTGCAGTAGATACCTTTACTTCATTCATTTGCAGATACTTTACACAATTCTCGTCACTTGAGACTTCTTAAGGTTCTCTCTTTATTTATTAGAATTATCAACAACAACTCAGATGGGCTATACTGACTTTTTGTCCTATGACTGAAGTCAGATCCATCTCTCCTCTATATTGTCTATGATAATTACTGGTTGTGGCTGTTTGTTTAGTCCTTTGTCTTGACTGAAAAGGGTAGATAAGAGAGAACGGGACCCAGAGAGGAAGTGAGCGACAGAGCAGCCATTCCCCATGGTCTTACACCACCCTGCACTGGCATTTTATTGAAATATTAAAGGTGAGGTAGATCCACAGCGACATATTGTAAAGCCTGTCACTCCGATCACAAAGGCACTGAAGTGAGTGGAGGATGGAGAGGAAGAGCAAGAGGAAGCAGAGAATTGGGGCGGTGTAGATGGAAAGAGCGGGGGAGGCAAGGGACCTGAGGCTACAATAGAAGAAGTAAACTGTGTGTGCAGGTGACTGAGAGGCAGCGGCTAGGAAAGTCACAGTACAACAAGCAATCATAATTTCTAAGCCACTGCTGAGAGAAGTTGGTGAGCAGGACAAGTGGAAGGGAATCGTATTGACACAGGGAAGAGGCGAAGGACGTTGGGAACCCACATGTTGAGAATCTGAGAAACCATCAGGGGATGTTAAAACACCGGCAGATTCCACTGAAGTCCAGCTATTGATTTTTCAATTTATTTATTTTATTTTTGTTGCACTTTGATGGGCATGTGTGCACAGTGGAACATGAAGGCAATCCTTGTGCCTGTCATGGTGGACCTGGTTTGTAGGGGAAGGACAATGTGATTGGCACCTACTGAAGGTAATGTTTTTTTGGACCCACTTTATCCCCAATTTAGAATAATAATTTACTAGCATAATTTACTTTGCACTGCAAAGTCCTTGTCACTGCTAACTCTACTGTTGAGGATGTGGACAGTAATGTGCTTTCTCCATCACACAAGATGCCAAGCTGCTCCTTTTCACCCGCCAACAAAGACCGTTACTTGTGGAGTGTGACGTGCTCACACTATCCCCCAATTCTGACTTCACTGTGAGGGTGCCCCAGCCAGAGCAGTGAAAAGGACAAGATCCCTCACTGGCTTCCCACCCACACAAGCAGCATGTTGTATTTGTTGGAGGTACTGCTAAGACAAATCACACTAAGGTCCCTGGTGTGGTTGATGACAATTCCTCTCAAGTGCCAGCCCCTTATAGACTCATAATGTTGTCATTTTCATTGAAAGGTCAATATATGCAAGAACACTTCAAAAACAAATGAGAGCTCAAGCACTCACTAACAGCATTACATGTGACATGCACTAAATCTATCATCATGCAGAGCTGATACTGCAGGGATTTGGAGAAAAATGTGACATTATGTCACATTTGTGACATTATTATCATTTGTTACCAAAAAATGCTTTAGAGAATGGGAATGTTTCTGACGGGATGGGGTCGATACTTTGCAGTCAAAGCTTGTCACTGATCAAGCTTCAGATATCAAATTGATATATTGCTTCCAATAGAACAACGTGTCAGAGAATACCCAACCAGGTCATCATCAAATACCATATTTTTTTTGAATGTTGTTGTCAAAAAAAATATTGTCAAACAGAAGGAAAGAGAGACTAGAGAAAAATGATTTCATAGTGTAAACTGACATACAGTATGGCATATATTATAATAAGTTATCCTTAAAGTAGGTTTTCATTTCATTTTCTAAACCCATACCCATATTATACTATACTAAAGAATAACTTTATCATCCAAAGACAAACAGGTGAACCACATTGGAAGAAATAAATGTTCATATTTTTCTTATGAAACTGCTCCCAGTCCCCTAACCTCTGCTCCACCATGAGCACTGTTATTGCTATTGCTCTTCCCACTTACAGAACATACAGCATATAACCCACAGGTGATTCAGCAAACTCAAGGTCTGGTCTCCAAAGGAAGACAAAAGGCATCTTAAGAAATGCAGGAATTCACTAACTGAAATCAATTCACCAACAGTTTGGTGTAGATAAGATACATAACCGTTCAAAAGATGAAGAAAATAAACAGAAACGCTCTCTCTCCCTCTTCTTGGCCCCATATTATTCTGAACACAGCATCTACTTGACTTCCCTGTTGCCATTAGCTTGACACTGGACAGGAGGTTGCATCCAAATGGGACTAAAATAATTGAATGGAATGTTAATCCTAACTATTTTTTAAGATGACCTGATAACTAATAAGGACAATAATTACATAGAGCAATAGCCTAATATAATATCACAACTCTGAATGGATTCAGTCCCTCAGGCCTCAACGCGTTGTTCTTGGAAAGTGTGCTCACCAGAATAATGGAACATACTGTGAATAACTGTGGGGGCTCTCTCAAAGGAAAGTGCCAAGAGTTAAAATGACCAATGAAACAGGGCACCTGGTAACTACAGTGACAAACACACCTGCATGGTTCATTTTAGCCGGAAGAGAAAAGTACAGTATGTGAACATGTTTATATGCTTCATGTTTGCAGCAAACAAGAAGGAGTATGGAGGGAGTCAAATGAAAATGATGTACAGGTGCAGGTGTATCCAAAGCACAAAGATCTGTATGGATTATTGTGCATGAAGGTTTTTAAAAACTACTTTCAAAATCTAATGACATCTAAGCTTTAATTTTGGCGTTGTAACAGACAGTTTTTTCCACCATCATCCTCATCATCTGCTGTGATTGTCTAGTTAGCTAGCTTCATATCCTTATTTACTCCTGATGCCTTGCCTTATACCATAAAGGTACGAGTTCTCCATCAAAACCATATTGCCATTTAGAAGCAGAATATTATTGCTTCTCGTTGTGCTAACACTGCAGTGTTCTCACATACGAGCGCAACAATATGACCTTGTGGCAGATATCCAGCTGGCATCCTGTTACATTAAAAGAATAAAGGATTTTAGATAAGACAGCTTTGAAGATATGGGAGTAGAGTTTAAACTGCTGAGCAAATACTGATTTGATGACAGCAGAGTAACAGACACAAAGAGCCATTTAAGGAAAGTTAAACAGTCTCTAGTCTCTGCGGCATTTCACACACTTGATAAAAGTTTTGCGTCTGGTGATCTTGAATCAGTCATTAATGTAAAGTACCAGATATGTCCTGATTAAACTGATCTAATGAACAGATCACTCAGCCAGAGGGGAGAATGGGTAGAAAGCTGGTGTCTGGGAAGTAGGCTCTGATCTCATCACTCCCCATAAAGCATTCACATTACAGCTCAGTACAGCAGATCAGACAGTCATGATCTGAAATGTCTATGACACGTTTTGGTTGCATGAAGTAGCAACCAGGTTTCACTGCATTTGTGGTTATAATGATGAAATAAAATTGTTTTTTTTAACACCCTCCACCATTGATACTTGGTATCTTTTAACCATCTTTTAATCATTTTAATGACCATGATCTTTTCCTCACCTTAACCCTTTCTTGAGCGAGGAACCATATGTGGTAGCTTCCACAGGTTTTAAAAATGATGCCCCACGTCTCTCAATGAAGGAGCAGAATCACATGACTTTCTCCAGCCAATCAGCAAATGTCACGCTACGTCACAGGTAGCGTTGCTACAGTAACCCTAACATTTTGGCACTTTATCACGTGCGTGATATTTTGAAATAAGTGTCATAAGTTCTGTGACTGTTAATTTGGAAATAAATGTTCCACATGATTTTTGGGGGATTTTTTTTTTTTACCCTAGGTGGTCTAGTGATTGTATATGGTAACTTATTTGACTTTGATTTACAGCCTAAAAAAGAAAACATTTCTTCTTATATCCACCAATAACACTCCAGGTTGAAATTTTAAATTTTCAAGTTTCAATGATGCCCTATGAAGGGTTAAACATGCACTTAATATTGTAACCCTGATGATGACCTTCATCATCAGGGTTACAATAAACATGCACAAAGTAGTAATTTGAACCAAAACAGGAGTATTTCTAACTTTAACTACTTATGTTAACCCAAACAATAATCTTTCCCTAAATCTAACCAAGTTATTTTGTTGTTGATGTCGTCTTACCGAAAGGGTCGCCAGATTCTGTCATTAAATCTGGACAATTTGTTGTGTTAAATGAGATGTTCATGATCCGCTTGAGGTGGTTGTGTGACACACTATGACTCAATGTCTGAAAACTCTAAACTGTAACCTGCAGGAGAGGTACTGTATCATTTTGTATGGTCTCTGAGAATTGCAGTACAGAAACAGTGTGTGTGTGTGTGTGTGTTGTAATTATACCATCTCACGACACTGTGTTCATGTTAAATGTACAGTAGAATTGCTCAAATAGCCGTTCAGCCCCCTCAGCGACCTGAGGTTCCTCTTTATGGTCTGTCCAGCAGGTTGTGTGAAGCTAACATGCAAACTGGAGTGCAGTCGGCATTTAGTGATGAGTCTGCACATAAGCAGAGGTGAATAATTTGTCTGATGGTTTACAAAGGATGTTTTATGTGTGTGTGTGTGTGTGTGTGTGTGTGTGTGTGTGTGTGTGTGTATAACTGCATGTGCGTGCTGAATGAAACCACTTGCTGCTTCTTATTAGAAGCATGAACTTGCAAAGCTAATTTCATGCCAATCTTTTCCATTTCATTTTCTTGTAAAATGTATAAATGAGACATAATATGTCCACTCCTTGAGCTTTTATGCAGGTTTTTTTGGCCACATTTTTTAACATTAAGCAGACTGAACGCTTACATTTGAAGTGACTCATGTAGTTTAATCTTATGAGATGTGTTTCATTATGAGAATATTGTTGGCTATTCATTTTAGCCGACACGGATCATTCATAATTTAGCAAGTTCAAATTAGTTTTTATTGATTATGGTTGTATACATCTTGGACGCATTGGTAAATCAATATTTTAATGCTGTTGTGAAGTTTGGAAAGTGCCTAATTAGGATCATTAAATGTGAGTAGCTAATTAGCTTTCTGAGAGAAACTCTTGTTGTGTTTGAGAGAAATATCACCTGCCCCTGGTTTCATTTGAAGTGCTTTCTGGAAACCAAGGTAGGTAGTCACACAGTTAGCACTTGAAGTATTGTCATTATTGTTTTGTTGTTCGCAGATCAAATAAGAGCAGGAAAAAGGGATGTAAAATGTATTAATCCAAAGTTTAGCTGAAGGGTACCAAGTTATACATAAAGTAAAGTTGTAATCTCTCAGTTGTGAGTGCCACTCAATAAAAACAATTCTACTACACCTATTGGACCTACTGTAACATCTTTGCACTGTTGCCTTGGCAGGATTTGACTCCAGAAGATGACAATGGAGCAGAAAAATAAGAAACATGAGTTTCTTTGTTATGTAAGGTAAACTGACTGGAATACATCTGCTTTTATGATTCAAGCCGCTATATGTCTTTGAATTCAGCTCTCTAAGGCATGCCATTTTTGTCTTACTTTAATCATGTCATGGTAAACCAGCTAAGGTGTCTCATGTGGGGACTACAAAACCGCACACATGAAACAAATATATTTTTACTCCTCCCCTTGTTTTTGCCGTGCCCCTTTGTTGGCACCTCACAACAGCAGTATCATCAACATGGCTGTACCTCTGCAGCTTAAATAACACAAGCCAGATCATCACGGCTCGGATGGATTGTAAATAGTCGAGGGGGCGATAAATTTGTCACCGCTTGGACAGAGATAGGGCACATTACCTTCAGAGGAAGCATATTTCACCCCTCCCTGGGGCTGATGAAATGCGGAGCACAGGGGCAACACAGCATCTGTAAGTGAGGCCTTCTTTATGGCCTGATTAAGTCATCTGATGCTAGCCATAGAGCCAGCCGTACAGCTTTATTTCACCTCCCACTGTGCTGCTGTTGTAATCATCCAGGAGGACTATGACGGTAAAACAGCTTCGGAATAGCCCTTGTAATATGATGGGCACAGTCATTCCCCTTCTCTTTTTATGTGAGCCATTATAACTTCTTATAAACTAATACTGCTGAGTAAGAGGCTTTTCCTTAAACATTCATAGCCTGATTATGTAGACGCTAATGACTAGTTTTTGTTGATCTGCAGTACTGCTTAGAATGCAGTTTCCTATCGTCTGAGCTATTTTTGGAAAACGTCTAAAATAATTTAGTTTTACTGAGGAATCATATATCTATGTATGTAACTATATGTCCCTATTTATTTCATTTTTATGGTGCTTAAACACTACGTTTGAGAAATATATGGGACACAAAGGCACTGATGGGACACACCAGCTTTAAGGCTGTGGTTGTATAGGAGGAGATCTAAATTAAAGCTTTTTGGGTCATAATTTAACACAAAAGTGTCAGAAAACAGAGAGAACAGAGCATGCACTTTTGAAACGGTCCCAAACTTCAACACATCCGTTCGTTTGTGCCTGGCTGACGTGCCTGGCTAGTATCCATACAGGATCAAGGTAAAAATAACAGCCGTGCATCATTAGTAAAGCTTTATCCTGCTTTATTACTGCAATGATTCAGATGTTGTTGTATCTGTTCAGAGAGTATTATCTGTGCATATGTGAATGATGTATTTGTATTCATTTACATCTGTGCACGCTCATGCTTAAGTGCGTGTCTGATTCAAACAAAACGGGGGCCAGCTCATATATAAACATTGCTCCACGGCGCTACTAGAAAACTCCACAGGGTACCTTTTAAGGACTTCCCCTTAGCCTTGACTGAAAATGCTAAAGATAGTTGAAATATTTCATTCAGCTTTTCATTCCTTTACCTGCCAGTGCCAGTAAATGTGAAACCTGTGTGCCCTTTTTTCTGTTTTGTATTGTAAAGCTGTTGAGCAGATTTCCCTCCAAATCCAAACAATGAGTAATGAGTCTGATTCACGGTCCCTTTTCTGAAAGTGATGGATCACAATACCTACAATAATAATTCACCCGTGTTCAAATGCTACATGTAGAGCCTTAAATAAACACATTCTCAGATAATTACCTTCGAAGTCGTACACTTTAAGAGTAAGCAGAAGCTCAAATGATTGAGGACTTATCCACAGCCATTCATCATAGCACAGAGATGAGCAGGCATCATATTACTATAATGCACCTTCCTCTTATGAAAAGTTCAAAAATCAATAGTTTTTGAATGATACTCTGTGATATCGGATTCTCGCCTTGTACTGTATACAGTATATGTGATCAAACCAAGTGCACTTTACATGCCAGGGGGTTTTGCAAAAGAATTGTCCCTCTTTTAGTGTGCGTATGTTTGTATATATGTGTGTGCGTGTGCGTGTGTGTGTGTGTGTGTATGTCCATGCAGCATTAGTGAGCACTTTGGCCCTCATTCTGTGTGTCCAGACTCACAGGCTCCGGACAAGAAGGGGCTTGAGGCTCCATGAAGCAAAAATACCAGCAGAGTATTTACAGCATGCACACTGTTAACCCTTTATTCAAAGGTGTTGTAACTGTGTATGGTGACAGTTACCCTCTAAGCTTCTAATACAATTTACACCCTTGTTTCCTGCATGATGATACACTGTAAACCTGATATATGTGTATGTATATCTATAAGGAAAGAAATACTACATTTATCTTATATTTCCACACATATATATTTCCTGTGTATGCATACAAACATGCACACACCTCACTCTCTAAGGCCATACTATTATTTCAGTAATGCTGAAGCTATTTACGATAAGAGTTTAAAATATTGAGGCGTCACAAATCTTTCCCATCTGTACATTTTGGCAACAGAGAGCAGATGGTGAGGCAGAGCCATCTGACAGACCTGTTTGTGTTTTTCAAATCATGAAATTCTATATAGCATGCCCCTTAATCATTTTATAACCACCCCCTCTCTGTTTTCATCTGTTTGTGTCTCTCCCTCGCTTTCCATTTCCCTCTCTTTCCCCTCACTTTCCTGCCTTGCTTATTATCGTCTCAGTATGTGCCAGACTTTATCTAATCCTCATGCCTCTCTTCCCTCTCCTTGTTTTAGCCCTCAATGAGCTGTGCTGCTTTCCCAAGATACTTCAAATAAGGAGACGGAGAATTTGGTTTCATATGCAATAATTGACTATATTTCACCCCGAACCGCTCATAATGTTGACGACATGGTGAGGAGGTTGAACAGCAGTGTTGGAGCATAACAAAAGGCCTCAGAAAAAGCTTCAGCAGTGCTTCAGCAATGACAAACCATGTAGCGTGTCTCAACATGGTATCAGTCAATAGCACCACTGTGTTAGTACCTCTCGTTGTTCTGCATTCATTGCCTGCGTTGTCAGTTTTTTGAGAATATGAAAAATATTGTTTTCACAGTTCAGCTTCTTTAACTCTTCCCACTGGTTTTGGTGGCCACTGCATCAGCCCACCTGTGGGCTGCTTATCATGATTTCTTTGTTTCAATTATACATTTCTAAAAATATGGACTGATGAATAAAATTCTGTTCACTCACATCTGCATATTGACGGGTTAATCTCTTTGCAGTTTTTTGACCAAATGACTCAATACTCTGCAGTTAACACATCACATATTGCAATTAATGTCATCACATCCTGAAGTAATAAAACACATCAACAGTGCTATTAGAAGACGGATTCTAATTTTTACCTACGTTCATAACACTGTGAATACTATTGGACTACTTTTTGGACTGTAATCTGCGGTATGATATGTGGTCCTGAGGGTCGTTTTGTTTCTCCTGTGCTCCTTTCTCCTCTCCTCCTCTCACTTTATTTTGGGTGTACTGATGTTAAGGTGTACGTTTCTGTAGGTGGTGCTCTTCTCTCTGTCTGTTCAGTCATGTGAGCTGCTACTGCCACTGCTGACTACACAGCTGCTCTGTTTATTCCAAACAAATGAAAAACGAAGCACATCATCTCCTGTGAGCCAGAGGACCTAACTTTAGGGTTGGTACGTATGTAGAAGTGTGTAAAACATGCAAACAAAAATTGGTGACACTGTTAAGAATAAAACAGTGTGCTTTGTTGCTAATGTGGTGCATTCCCAGTTAAAGCATTGTATTGTTTGCGCCAATATATACACCAAACAGAACTAACGATATAAATGCTTTCATCAGGAAGTGGACTGTATGCAGATTCACAATTATCTAATAACTAATTATAAGATTCTGGTTAATTAACATCATATCGAGTAGTCTGTTCCTAAGTCACTAATATTTACAAAATAGTTAAATTCAGAGTTAATCAAGGAGCTAGCAATTAGCTGTCCATTGATTAATTTAATTGGTCAAACTACCCAGGAATTTGTGCACGTAATTGTAATGTCTGAATGCGCTGTAGTGTTCAGCACTTCTGTCATTCAAGATATAACAAAATGTATTTTTGCTTTTACAAGGACGACTATCTGTCTCTCCGGATCGTTTCGGTGTGATTTGTTGAGGATTGGATATGTCTGCTGTAGAAGTGCCTGCCAACAAGAGCTCACTGACATATGGTTTGAGGTGTTTAAAGTGCCAAAACATTGTCTTCTACAAAGTTCTCAGTAAAGCTGTTTACAGGATGCTGTGTTGTGATTTTAGCACACACACTGCCTGTGCTTTTTCCATAGTTTTGAACCTTTGAGCGCAACAAACCAAATTGCATTGAGCTGTCAAATCATAGCAACAATATCTGGATGGACAGATATCAGTCACAGAAAAGGAAGGATTTTATTAAATTTTAAGTGAACTGAGCCTTTAACCTGAAAGCAGAAGTAAAAGCACTAAAGGCTCCAGATTTGTACTCTTAGCTGTGCTTATTTCTTGCAGATGCAAAGCCATATTAATGTCTGTGGCCTCTGTTGCCATATCACAGTGAGCAGGAAATCTTTCCCCATTGCCTCTCCCCTGGTGGCCTGGTTGGTGGTTTAATTTTGTTGAAGTGTTGGCAGATTACCGCTTCCTCAGTGCTGCTGTCATGGAGAATGCGGCCCGGGCAGGCAGTGAGCATGGAGCCGGCACATTGATAAGGACAGCTGCTCCTGGGAGATTTCCCTGGAGAGAACAGTGAGACAGGGCCGGCAAAGACACGTTGGACATCAGGTGAAAACACCAGGACTACCCTCATTGTAGCACACCAACTGGTATTCAAGTCCCCCTTATTATCTGATAGGCAGCTTACAGGCTGGGAGACCATCAACTTTTGTTGGTGGAATCAAAGAGCTTAAGGGTTGCATTCTGATTGGATTCACTGGCCCAGGCACAAAAAGATCAGCCAGCAGATTGATAAAAAAATTAAGTCTTACCCCCTATTGGATTTATTACAGAAAAACATTAAAAAAAATAGTTCCCAGTTCACAGCAGAGTTTTTGAACTTCAAAAGGAAGACAACAGAGACAATAGAACAAAAAGATACTGATAACAATAAGCCTTTAATCATCAACACCAACATGGGGAAAGAGGACCAAAAAATTATTTAGTTCAACTATACATGAGAAAATAGATTCTTTAATGGGCTCATCAGGGAACAGTTTGTTCTATAATAAAAGCAGTAAAAATGACAATTATTTCAATGGGTTCACGTTTGAAAACCCTCCCTCAGGCATAGCATCTAGGCTCCACCATTTATCTTAAACTCTCATTTCCATCTAGTCTTTTTGTTTGTCCCAAACAAAGAACTTTAAACAAAATGGAATTTCCATAAAGCAGCCAAAGAAGCACAGGCCAGAATCTATTTCCCCTTTCGCTGTTAAAGCGAGGCAGCAGCATGGGCCTTAATTTGAGAGCACCGCCACTGCTCTTTCCCAGGTTCCCACTGGGTTTCCTTGACAGATGTGGAGAGTGGAGTGACTTTGATGAGGAAATGTTTCCCCCTCTGTGCAAGTGTTCAGAGGCAGCTGAAACCCGACAGAATGTTTATGTGCATGCATGTACAGAACGTCAGAGTGAGGATGCACATTTTTGAACAGGCTGTCTTTGAAAGATTGGTCCTGTCATGAATTATAACCATCTGTTTATTTGTATTTGCTGATGTGTGTATGGCAGTGAGCAAGAATGCTAATAAAAATCTGCACTTACATCACAGGTTCGACTTTTATATGATAGCAAAAAAATTGTGTTGAGATAAGTTGTAGTCAAAATGTATAATGCTAGAAAAATATACTAGACTAGTTCCAGTGACCTACCTAATATTTTCATTTGATCAAATTTAAGATTTTAGTAGAAGATCTAGTGAGGATATAAACAAAAATAAATACATTGTTCACACATAGAAGTAATAATGTGCTCTAGAAACATACAAGCAACATCTGATTTTATGGCAGTAATATTTGTTATTTACTGAATGGACACAATTTGCCACAAATGTCTACTTTCACTTCTTCTAAGGGTCATAACTAAGACATATTGAAACATACAGACACCATACACTCACTGCAATAATCAGCTACACTCAAATTTCTGATGTCCATTGAGGATAAATGTCCAGAAATTAGTTTAGAAATCAGAGAAAATGATTCTTTCTGAAATCATATAAAATCATGATGCAGATTTGTAGGCTATAGGCTAAAAACATATATTCAGAAAGGTGTGTCCTTAATTTCTCTTTACTAGTTTTCACCAGATTTGTTGGTCAGTTCAGGATAAAGGTTGACTGATGCTACACAGGTGTTATTTTTAACTTATGACGAGATATTTAAATGAGAACTGACGAGCTGAAGTTAGAGACTGCCTTGAAAGTGCACATAAAATGGCCCCGAGAGCTCTTCAACTTTTTGTCAATAGCGTTCTCCTTTTTCCCCTAAAAGCATCAAATGAAACTTACTTCATTTTATTTTTATTTTATTTTTTTTGTTTGATTTTGTTTGTTTTAAATTTATTTATTATAATTTATTTATTCTCATATTTACATGAGAAAATTCATGCATCTTTTATCTAATAGCTTAGGTGAGTTTACAAAACTACACTATACTATACAAGACTATACTTTGTATTATATATTTATATTTGCTACGCATGCTTAATGTCTGTGTATATACAGACACATTTATAGTAAAACACACAGGTCAACTTATAGTTTTAAAAATAGAATCAATGATCGACTATCCTGAAATTAAAGACTAAATCAATGGGCCCAGTGATTCATACACAGTCATGAGAATGCAATGCAGCCCATAACGGCACCTGAAAGTCGTCCATACCTCATGCTGATAGCCGGTCATTCACCAGCAGTACAGCAACTCACAGGAATAATCTTCCCGCTGGTTTTATTACAGTGATGAATGACTGCTCATTAGTGTCAGCCACCCTCGGAAAGGTTGGACATGATGAGCCCGTTTCATTCAAAAAAAGGCGTGTGACAGCCTGATGAATGTTACATTTGAGGCTTTCAGTTCGTGCTCTTATCTACAGCAGTTGTGAACTAGTGCAACATGTTTCTTTTCATAAAACAAAAAACAGGAGCATACTGTGTGTTTCACATGCTCCATCATATTTCTTTAAACTCCATGGTTTATGATAGCAGGCTGGTACAGTACATTGGTGATGCTTACAGAGGTCGAATGCCAAGACAAACAAGTATGGAAGTGTATAGTACATGCATATAGATCAGGTTGTGCTGTATATGTCTCAGGCTGCAGTCATCTTTATGTTTAATAATCTCTGATCCTGTGGATTCTGAGGTTATTGCAGCTCATGGGTTGATATTTCCTCTCCCTCTGGTGTTTTTTAGCACTCTAAGATCATTCAGGCATGATTGGTATTCATGTAGGTCTGCTATCATAATGCATGGAGGCTTCTGTGGACAGTATATTGAGTGAGCTGATTGTTTCGCACTCTGTACTGTCAAGAGGAAATAATATACCTGCTATGTTTAAAAGCTTTCCTTTTTTCCACTTATTTATGGTTCTTTAAGATGTCTCCTCTAGAATTTCACTTTCACGCTATTCTCTCTTGGGCATGACATGAAAGAACGTTATCACACTTTTATGTGACAGTATTTGCAAAATCTGCTCAGCTGAGGACACACTGGTCTCCATTGTGGTCTGAATGGATCATGGCCCCAGATTGTGTCTACTAGTGCAAGTCTGACATATTGCCAGAGGTGCCAAGTCCTTTTAATATCCCATGTCTAGTATTGGTGTGATGCATCGCTATCACAGACTCCAGTTCCTTTGGCAACTGCCTGCCAGTGAGTTGTCACCCACACAAGACAACAGGATGAACACTCTGTTTTCTACCATGGCAATAACATCCAAGCACCTCAGCGTGTACTGTCATCTCTTGTAAACATCCCCGCATGCCAAGGCCCCTTTGAAGGTCAGGAAAAATGAAGCATGATGATAGTGAGAAGAGATCGCAAGACACTATCTTTTTAAAGCAAAGAATAAAGGCGCAAAAAGGCCTTCAAATTCAAACTTGTTCTTGTGGTTATGTTTCGAATATTCTTCCATTTTATGGTAATGGAACAAATAAATGAAGGATGTTCACTTGAACCTGCATTGACAAAATATCTGATCCTGCCAGATATTCTAACGGCCTGAATACCCCTGATTTCTATTCAATAATATGTTGAATCTTATAAAGTGTTTACAGTGCAGCCAACCTCTGTGCTAACGGTCTGTGTGTAACTAAAGAAGCCATTTGAAATATAACTAGTCTTTAAGTCCTCTGCTTTCCAATAGTTGTGAATAAATATTGAATCATCCTTCAAGGCTGGTATATTACATGCATGTCACAGGGAGACTATTTCAGTCCGCCTCCCCATTTGACACTGATCTGGGGCATTTTATCGAGGGCAGGGGAGAGAATGGAGACATTAATGGGTGGTGTAATTGCATGGCAAGGCTAAAATAGAAAGATGAGTGAAAAAAGATAAAATCAGAAGAAAAAAAAAATGGTGAAGTGCTGCTGTAAAAGATACCCGAGAAGAATCTGAATACATATCAGCACAAATGTTTGACAAATTGCAGCCAGGACTGAAGCCAATATTTTGAGAAAAAAATAGGGTATGGGTTCTATGCAGTCTCTTTTCCATGACAGAAATGAAAATTTACTTTCCCTTTTGGACTATTTTCAGTAAATGTTATTGGCCTGTGGCCAGAGTATAGTTTGTTTCGTCTCTGATGAATATTCTTGTGTATAAGTCTAAATGTTTGCAGTTTTGTGCATTATTTAACAGATGTAGCAAGAACAAAATAATCTTGATCTTGTGATGTTGTTGTGATTTTTAATCTGTTGGTATAGGGATCTAGTCACTTTGGAAAAGCATGTTTACATTTCTACTATAGACCATAATAAAGACAAACATAGCAAAGATGGGGATATTTCAAAATGTCTGCCTTTGTGGCTCCAGACACAACTTAATAAATCCTTGTGCTGGAACCTCCACTTAACTGCACAAATTATACTGATCCGTTGGTCTATTAGTCAGTTGGCTGGGTGGTTGGCTGGTGAGTGGGGTTATGGATCAGTCCACCATTGTGATCCAGACTAAAATATCTCAACAACTATTGGATTGATTACAATAAAATTTAGTACAAACATTCATAGATTCCAGAGGAATACGCTTTGGTGATACCCTGGCTTTTCTTTTCACTAGCAGGTCAAAGTTTTCACCTATCCAGCGAAATATCTCAACATCTACCGAATGGATTTGTACAAACTTTAATTTTTCTCAGAGGGAAATAACTTGGTCCTTTGTATTTTTCCTCTGGTGCCATCCTGAGGATGACATTTGCAGTTGTGAATAAAATGTTTGGTACAGACATGTTTCCAAGGGGATGAATCCTAATGAGATGGGTAATTTGTTAATCTTTCATCTAGCGATCATCACATCAAATTTTCCATTTGCTCAATAATTTAGTGTTACAGGTATGATGTTGACATGTTAACAATGTTATGACAATGTCATAAACCAATGACATTTTATCAACCTCAGCCACACTCTGAGATTAGTGCTAATGTTAACATGCTAACATGATAAACTAAGTGGCTTTAAACATTCTAACTACTACATATTAGCATGTTAGCATTGTCATTTTGGGCTTGTTAGCATGATGATATTGGCACTTAGCTCATAGCACCATTGCGTATAGCCTCACAGAGCCAGTAGAATGGTTGTAGGCGGCTCTCAGTCTTGTCATTTACACCTATTTTTTTAATATATTTTCTAGCTTTTTGTTTGCCAAAGCCATGGCAAAGTAAAATGTGTGTTGGTTGGAGTTGTTGGAGGAAATTTGTCAAAGTTAAACCAAAGTCACAAAAATACACCTACTCTGATTATTAATTGTCATGTGGTATGTATACTACCATGTACAGCACTAATTACCTTTTAAATACATTTATTAATCAACCAAAAAATTGGCACACTTATGGACAAGCAACATCTAAATCAGGAAATGTCAAAATGAATGAGCTGTATTTTTAGTGGGTTCACTGTAAAACAAATACGTTATACATTAAGTTCAATTTTATTTAAAAAAATTGATTATCCTATATTATAGGAGGTGAATAAAGTTTTTCCTTTCTTCTTGGGTCTGCCCAATACATTCTGTGATCCAATGAATCATGACTAAATATATATTACATATTGGCAGTCATTATCTACTCATTTTTCTAATAGTTCAGGAAACTGATTTTAAAAGCATCCATTAAGTTCCACCCTTTGATGTTTAGAAACGCATGAACTGTGTTGACTTTTCAAACACCAGCCATGAACTGGGAGCTACTCTGTGATCCTGGGGTTAGTATAGTAGTAGTATAGTATATCTGACCCAATAATGCCATGTCATGTATGAGAGCTGTAATGTTTCTGTCTACCAGTTTTCTTTTTTATTTAATATATTAAACAAAGATGACAATGTGCATCATATCACTCAGTAAAAGACAAATTAAAGTTATCTGTTCTTCGTTAACGTAATAAAACAAGAATGCTTTTGGCTTTTATGTATTTTGTTCACATCAAAAAGGAGTCAGCTTCAAAGCCACCTCTCATCCAATGAGCACTGTCTCCATGGAGAAAGTTCTGGCTCTGGTCATTTTCCATTTAGTTTGTCATTCAGGCTGTACCACATTAGATCACATCAGAGAGCATTAATCTATGATTCCCCCTCATATGAATTGGATACTTCCAACTGTGATGTATGCCATGAATTTACGGCCGTAAGAGTTTAAAAGAAGTGAATCGAGTGTATTTAATAAATCAATAAGGTGAGTGCATTGCAGTAAAGTGGGTTTACTTCCCATTATATCCCTGGCTCTAGCCTGTGTTTATATATGGCACTAAAAGAGAATGATACAACCATGGCACAAATAAACATTAATGCATGTCAACAGATTCTATACTCGAGCATTTCAACCCATCTGAGGCCTCTGTCAGTTGAAGCACTCACATGTTGCAATTAAGCTACAAAAGCATTGTACTACAACAATAGAGTGATATGTACAGGAACACGATTGGCAATCCAAAGCCTGTAAATGCTTTGTGAGGAGTGGATCAGAAGAAGCAAAGCCCAGTCCTCGGATCAAAGCCTCACTAATCCCACCTGCTGATTGGCCCTATAAAGATAATGTTTTGATTGGTCCTCGGAGAGCCATGGTCTGCATTTATTGGAAGAACTCCAAGGACGACTTCCTATACTACAGCTTAATGCAATGTCTGTTCTAGCCTTGTTGATTACAGTACATTTCTGCAGCTAGAAAAGCAGGGTTTCGTCATCAGCACTTGGAGTTTTGTATCAATATTTAGTCTTTGAATCTTTTCAACATGTTACAATTATTTCCAACATTGTATTCTTAGGACAGAAAAGCCTTTGAAACTGCATTTCGTAATGGATTTAACTTTTACATTGCAGCCAGCAACAAACCTCATGATGATGCATTGTTAAATCGTCACAATAGCTGAAAAAAACAAATCAAACTCATCTTGTTGTAGCTAGTGAGTTCATTCATTGAGAAAACATTACCTTGTTGCTATCAATGTGCAACAAAGCTTACAAATGCATCACACTCACACAGATGTAGGTGTAGAGCACGACGCGGAGGCCCTCTTTTAACAATCCCCCTTGAATTAGATTTCACTCTTGACTTAATCTCTTTATTCGTGTGGAGAGGCTTTTTTTGTCAAGGAGGTTGTGCATGATGTGGCTTAATCCTTACGCCTGCATGGGCACAGGCAGGCCTTTGATCAGCTCCTGTTTGATGAGAGATATCGACAGACCTCATCTGACACAGCGGACAGGCCGCCACCGAGCCCCGCCGCCCTCTCCTCCTACACTTGTTGAGGTTGATGAGATTAAAAGAGGAGAAGATGGAAGCGTCAAATGTCGGGAAACACGGAGGGGGAAAAAATTGCAGCAGCAGCAGCAACTGGCTGGACCTTGACTTGATTTATGAGTACACTCCATTTCTTTTTATTTCCTGTTCTCTCTCTCTCTCTCTGGGTGTTCCCCTCTCTCGCTCTCGCTCTCCCTCTCTCTCATTGTGCATACACACAAGTAGCACAAAAACAGAAATATGAGCATACACGTGCACACAGAAACACGCAGACTCCACTTCCTGCCACCCTCTGCAGAACGTTAATAATGATCTCCGGTGTGACTTTCTGAGAGGTCAAAGCGGACTCTGACACAAAATAAGAGCTTGGCTTATGCATGAAGGCTGTTTCCCTATGGTTCATTGTCCCCTTCGTGGCTGTGTGACATTTAAAAACACCAATAATGTGCTAATGATGCAGTATTTTCATAGAGCTGCCCCATGCCACCAATGGCAGGTACTGCAGCTTTCTCTTGTTTGCCCTCTGTAAAGAGTCAAACACTTAATTAACGTCCAACTTAACCCAAGACAAAAGGTGGCAGAGGATGTGCTCGTATGATTTGGCATACAACCTGTTTTTCTTGTCACTAAGGTGTCGACAGGCTGTCTACAGTCACTGGTGGTAGCAAACATTTTCTAATCAAGATCCTAATCAATGCTTCCGTTGAAAGATTTTTTTGTTTGTTTGTTTGTTTTCAACAAATTGCATTAGTTCATAGCTAAAAAGTCTGAAAAGGCTTCTACTTATTCCACAGTGTAAAAATGAAATGATGCTTTGACGTTACTCAGCCGGTTATGTCATGTTATGCAGAAATGTGTATTAAGAATCTAGATTTGTCCCTTAGTATCCCAAAAGTGGCTCATCCACAGTGTTTGCCTTCTGTACTGAAGTAACTGATTGTCAGTGATTCAAGTTTATCACCCACAAAGTACACTATGTTCATGTTAAATTGTTTTACATTAGCAATTAGATTGTGGGGGGAAATTAACAAGGCCTTTATTTCATTTAGCTTATCAGAGAGAATTTTAATATTGTAAGTATATGAATACATTTACTGACTGAATTGTTCAGCTAATTATTCCTAACATTACCATGTGTCAGCTGACGTGTTTAAGGTAGGATCTAACTACTTTGTACTGTGGTTGGCAGCGGAAAAGATTATTAGGGAAAGATGTTGAATAATTAACAAATACGCAAATATGAAAAGATATAAGAATATGAAAATACCAATTGTTGACATTGAATATTTGCTGTCTATAAAAGAACTTAAAAAGACTTACACACACACACACACCCAGTAGCTAGAGTGAGAGAGGCTGACATCTTGTCAGAGCAAAACGCCCTCTGCTGAGAAAATAACCCTGCCTCAACCTCTCCCCCGCACACAGGAATAAAAGTGCATTTGAAAGCTATTTTTTCCCAATTTGCTTCTGTTTAAGCAGATTGTCAACTACTGAATACCAAAGCCCGGCTGCCCCCTGACATTATTCATGGTGCAGTGGACCAGGCTCACAGAGTGGAAGAATTAGAAATTAGTGAAAGAAATTCAAAACAAAGAGCACTTGAGCCACATTCGCGAGGGCTGCAGGCCTGGGCTAGTTTTTTTTTTTTTTTTTTTTTTTTCTTTGGTTTGTTTTTTTCGTCCTCTTTTCTGTTTAAGCCAGGAGTTATATTATGGGTGCAATTTAATATCTGAGAGGAGGGAGGGATCTGGATTTTCATAATCTTATGATAAGAGAAGGGATTAAGAATAAAGAAGGGATTAATTTGCTTGATCTGCCAATATGGTGGACCAACAATTTCGCCCCCAGGAAGTGATATGTTCTCTTCCTTGTACAAACCCAAGTATAACCCAATTAGTATTCTCTGAAGAAACTTAATTTGGTCACATCATGTTTTAAAGACTGGCTCTAACCTGGTAATATCCCACTCCATCCTCACAGTGTGTCACCTGTTGAAATGTGGCCTGGTCACATGATGGTCTAATAAACATGTGTGGATAATAGCATATGTACAGTGCAAAAAGTCAAGATCAATTGTCTGGATGAACTACATGACACATGTAATAGAGTAATTACATAGATATGTAATTATGCAAAGTGAGATCACACTAATTGAGCACAGAAGTGAGGCATTGCAAGTACAACCAAGCGGTCCATCAGAACAGACAGTAAAATGGCTGGCATTCATTCACTGCTGTAAGGCAAATGGAAATGACATAATGATGGCTTGAGACCTGTGATGAATGACTCATACCACAAGTTGATGTGAATGCCAGAATACAAAAAAAAAAAAAAATCAAAGATGATTAAAATAAAAACTAAAACGTGTTTTTCCCATATTAAAAAATGGACCACTAACTAGTCCACTTTGCAAGCTGCAAGGATGGGTTTATTAAGAGCTGTTGGGAGTGACATTCTTGTTCTCAGGCTCCCTTCAACAATTCCCATAGGAAGTAAACAAAAATGAGAATCTATCTATCTATCTATAATCTAAAAGTGCATGGCATTTTATCATGACATCAGCATTAAGAAACCAAAGACATCATAATGTTGAGCTACATTTTCTATTAAATAAAAAAGGAAAACAGCAACTGGTTGCACTAAAGAAACAGATCATAGAGAACCATGTACAGAGCGGCTCTGATGTCGCCCACAGGCTTCTGAGAGAACAGTGTAAAGCCTGACACTAGGGTTTATCACTAAGCCACATCTATTTCACTTTGTTTCATTTGGAGACAGAAAATCCTGATCTAGGCTGCACTCTAGATTTGGATGATGCCTGGTTGGTGGTGAGGCAGGTCAAGCAAGCAGAAAAACGCCTAGAAAACATCTCTTTGATGAAACAATGGACCTTTTATCACACACTTCATGGAATACAGTCATTATTAGCCAATCAGAACATTTTATGAATAATGCCTGAAATTAATGAGATCAATATAGCTATGCAGGTTGTTGTAAGTAAACTAAAATACCACCACAGTAGTAGTACCCAAAGTGTTGCATGCACTGCTTCCAATAATAGTACACAGCAGGAAGGAATAGTTGTTATTCTAGTTCAAATAAAGCAGCAGCTTTCAGCCTCTCTTCATGAAGCTACAAGACCGAGGGGTATTTTAGAGCATGTTTTCATTTGCTTAATATATTACGTGTAATTTGACAATGATATTTTGAAAATCCTACATGTAGCAACATGTCAAAATATTTTTTTCCAGCATCATTATCATCACGTCCATGGGAAACAATCAAACACACCAAGCTCTTTCCTACAGTACACATAAGCTGCTCGGTACAGAGGGAGAGGGAGACAATCATCTTAAAGCCTGGCGCTTTATGAGGTTTATAATGGGCACTGATCTCTATCTGCAGTGGGGAGGGAAGATGGAGGTGATTATAAGTTGATGTTCCCTCAGGCTTGGGATTATGGTAAATATACTGGTCGTCTCTGGGGATCATTAAAACAGCTTCCTCATCCCCTCCAAGTGACTGCTTATGTTACTGGACCCTTGGAGGTAAAGCAAAAACCAGCCACGACCGCTATCTGTTTATGGGGAAATAGAGTGTGTGGTATATCATAGGACAGACCTCCATTAGGACTGCACAGTTCTGAAGTGTACTTTCGTTGGTATGTTAAGTATGCTGTTTAAGAGAAGAGTCAAGTATTCAATGAAAAGGACGTGACAGATAGTTGATAAAAATGTAAATTTTTAAATCTTTTTTGCAGAAAATATGCAAAATTCCTCCATATTTCATTCTAAACCACATTTGTGTGTTTTTGAAGTTTTAATGTTTCCCTCCGAACCAATGAGAGAAATGGAAATATCAATATCAAATAAAATAGATAAATCACAAACATTTAAATGCATCCTGCCAGTCCATCTACAGCTAATTGTGGCTCTTTAACAACTGATCCATTATAAACCTTTCCCATGGGCAAATAAACAAGCTTTGTGTTTACTCAGCCAGTCTACTGGCAGGTGAGGCTTTAAGCCACACCGTTCAAAACCAACATGCTAAAGCCCACTGAGATATACAGGGTCAATAAGCGGACTTCCACACTGCTCTGATGGCAGTGAAGCCACGTCATCCAGCACTGGAGTTTGCCCTCTGGGAGGTCCAAGCTGAGGCTGTGACAGCCTTCAAGCTTTCACACATTTCTCTCCTTCAATAGAGAAACTGTTGGAAAGGCTTTGACATGGGATGAAAAAGAAAAAAAAAAATAAAGTGAGACCAGAAAACTGCTCTCAGCAAGCACTTTGAGGGAGATACGCAAGAGGTTAAACATCAGGCCCCTTAAACATCAAGGCACAAGTGTCATATTTTCACAGTATTCAACATAAAATCTGATATTCAAACTATTTTAAAAATTGTTCTAAATGATCAAAAAGACGACTGACTGTTCGCTTAGGCTGATTCCCAAAGAAAACCATGTAGTTTACAATAACAGCAACAAATGTACAGCTCTATTGATTGCATATGAAAGTAGATACAATCAGGCTTCTTATTTCCAGCCTGAAACTCTCGATTTTACTGTCACTATCAGATTCTCTAGTCGAAAATGTCATCTGTCGGATTTGTTAATGTTTATTGCTAGCATGATTTTGAAATGAGAATATTGTAAAAGGGCTCAAAGACATGCTTATGATATTGCACTAAAGGACTGATACTGAAACCAGCATCCGAAGTTCATGACTCATGTAGAAGACTTAGAAAAAAGAAATTCTTGTAAAAATGTAGTCTCTTATTTCATTCTTACATAATTCTGCTCAGCTTACATAGTCTATTTATTGAGGTAAAAAATATGATTTGAAAATATAAACATGACAAGAGAAAGGCTTATAGCATGAAGACTAAGCCAGGTGTGGCATAAGGGCTAGGATTGCTGCAGTGGAAACCTCTCCAAATCCAATGGAGACCAGGACAGAGCAGCTAACATTAGCCTAAACCCTGATAGCATCCAGGGCTTGCACCCAGGAGTAAATACTACCCAGAGTGGATGTGGAAATCATAGAATCAATTTTCTTTTTTTTTTCTTTTTTTAACGAAACATGTAACCTGCAACTGTGCAAACACGACTGCAAAAGCAATTGGTGGGGCCATTGATAGGAATCCAGATGGTTAAGTTAGAGCAGATAAGCATAATACTTTTTTTCCCATTTCTTACTATTCCATTCCTTCAAACTCTTAAAATGTCAATGATGACAGACAGACAGACAATATTTACACAGGTTAATATCTATTTATTACTGAATTGTCTGCTTATTGTCAACTCTAATAGACAAACTGCAAGTTTATGTTAATGTTTCACACAGTCAAAGAAAAGCAATGGATTTCTTTCAATGCTAGCCTTTCAGAGGGCTCTCAGTTCAATCAACACGTGTTTGTGAATTTATGTAAATTATTGTGTAAGAGTTGCATAATACCAAGGTTGACAGAATTTTTCATTTCGTAACAGAGGTTAACATATCCAATCATTCACAGTGGACTCATGATGATTTGACATGACAGTAGCTCAGGTATATCTGAGTTGTTCACTTGAGAGTTTTCACCACTGTTGCACCCATCAAATCTGTCAGCTTGGTACTCAACATAAAAAAGGGGAAGATGGGGAACATATGGTAGGATTACAGACAGTGTGGGCGTCAACAGGATGGTCACAAAGCTTCACTTACATAACAGCACACAAACACTTTTGTATGTATGTCCGCACGAACACAGAGACAGAGTTGAGAGAAAAATATGAGAGATCCATCTATCTTTTAACAGATGTGATGAATATCAGTCCATGACCCACGCTCCTTCCTTGATGCATCACTGCAGTGTGCTTGTCATCTTTGCTTTTTCGCTTATTATTCTCAGAGAGAATCCACAGATTTGCCTCAGGTGCATTTTTCATTCTCCGTTTCATTATTTGCTCAGATTAATACGAGCAATGGTATCAGCGGCGGCGTGGTCGGCTAAGCTGTGTCTAATAGGCTAGAGTCTAGACATACCCATACCAATTATCCACTGTAAATAGAATCCACGCTTTGGCTCAAGGCTTTGTTTATTCAATTCTATTCACTTCATATCCGCATGATTATAATTAAAGAAAATAAACACCTGCTTAGAAGGTGAAGGCTCAGGGATGTTAGGTATACTGCATCAACATGTGTCATTCCTACAACATGTGGGTGTGCACTGGTATGTCTACTGTGATAAATATAAAGCTACATTTATGCAACCAATACACAGGAAGGGATATAAAAGAAAAACCAATGGCTTAATTACAAGAGTGTTAATTCATTTCTCACCACATCCTCTGAAGTGTTCCAGTTTTGTAAATACGGTACTCAAGATAGAAAATATCATTTATATTCAATAATGAATTATCTATTTTAATGCAAGCAGCCATTCCGTCAGTTTTAGCAGCTTCTTTGGAGAGTGAGCCTTGTATATAACTGAAAGTGGCCTTCATAACGATAATAAGCCACACTTAATAATTAGAGCTGAGTTTTTATTCCGCCATCATGATATGTGATATATGGCAAGCAGGTTATTATGCCATCTCACCGATGCCTCTGTCAGAGTGTTAGACATTTCTTTCGGCATTACTTTGCATAATGTGTAACAAATACAGGTACAGGAGCTGCGGATGACTCAGCACGTGTTGAACAGAAGCGAACATCTAGTGGGAGTCGATACTACCATCAGTCAACCGCTGCAATGGGAAACAACAAGACACTTAGTGCTTGGATGCTGTTTCAACAAATATGTCCAAAAAATGTTTTATCTTCTTATGAAAAATGAAAAAATATGCACAAAAGTTGCAGCATCATTGTAGTTCACATTTCTTCTTTGACCTCGACAGCAAATGTTTTCCATCGTTAACTATGACCAGGCTTATTTCAATAATCTTTATCAAGTAGTTTTTGTTGCCAAATCTTAACCCTATAATTTTGGAACAGACCCTTAAAAAACACAGACCTCACTACAAAAATTATTGCAATTTGATATTTTTTTAAAATTACAACAAATTGAAAAACCTGTTAAGAGCAGTATAAATTAACCTTGCCTTGACTAACAGTCATCCTTTTAACTAAGACACTTCACTCACTTATTTTGACAAAACCCTTGAGAATGGTCACTGAGGACTGCTTTTTTCCACTAGACCGATGTCAGTGCTTTATCATATCTTCATCAGTTACAACCAAATTCCCAAAAATGTCAAATATGAGACAGTACACTGTCAGAAATCATGAATGAGCCACAGACTTTCTGAGAAACAGGCTCACTTAGAGTGACAGTGCAGCTGTGAGTCAGAGACACACCTTCACCTCATCAGCTTGTCCTGCTTGTCCCACTTGCCCACTGACGTACCCACGACATTTGCTTACGCCGCAAAAATAACAAAGTCTCAGCTGCCCGGCCGCCAACCTGAAGTCATCACTGTGGCTACGGACATTGCAAGTGACACAAAGTCAGAACCTAAAATCTCAGTATAGACAGGGCTAAATCTTTTATGAATTTATCATTTCTTATTCATAACAACACTCTATCCACAATTTTTTCTTTTTTTTTTCCAACAGATCTGTGACTGAGACAAGAGAGGTCCTTGGTTTGTGACCTTGTGGATGCAGTTACAGTTACAAAGTTTAGAGATTATTTAAAACATCACAAGAGGAAACGGTTGTGATTGGGCTGTTCTGCAGTAAACCACGCTCTGCTTAATAGCAGTTAGCCATTCATGAAAAAATATAGAATAGATTAGATAAGTGACTCACTTAAATGATTTGCCTGTGGGCTCCAGCACAGGGGGTTTGGTGGGGCACATTACCTTCCCTCGTACCAATTCCATCATATCATGGTCTAACCATCTGTCAGTGACTGTATAACCTTTCAGATTCATTTCTTCCAGCTGGTTCACAACACTTTCAAGGGACACTAAGTTTGATAGTTTCTATGCCATTTAACTGCCAGCTATTTGCTTTGTTTTGAGTCTCTCTGTCCTTTTTAATCACCCAGTTGTCATATTTAGTTTCGGCTTTCCATTTTAATGCATCTCTGTCTGGCTCAGTCTGTGTGCGAATCCTTTGAGTTAAGCATGTAGCAAAAGATCGTAGGGACCAACATCTGCCTACAGTATGATTATTCACACTACATCCTACTCCACCAAGCTTTTTATCATGCAAAGATGCTAGAAATTGCTGCTTTTGAATGTTTGAACGAAGCGCCTCTGCACTGGCCTCACTTTATTCTATCCCGCTGCACTTGACTATCCAGTCTTTCATTCTCCCTGTCAACATCTAAAAGAAACCCTCAGCTCTGCAAGAGAAAGTTACTGTGAACATAGTTCATGTCTCAACATAAATGTCATAAAAACATGACAAGAATTATGCTTGGCACTGCACAAGGCCAGGTAAATTGTGACCTTGGTGATAAAATGAATAATGGAAACAATGGCATTCCTTTGGTCTACTGCTCTGCACAAATTAGCAGCCTACTTCAGATAGTGGACGTATGGGGCAAGTAGGGGTGAAGTAGAGCTTTGGTACTGGATTGAAGTGAAGTTAGTCCATGACTACAAAGGCACCAAAGAGCACCTGATTCTCCTTAATTCCTTTTAACAGAACCTGAGAGGCAGAAAGAGACAAGGATGGCTGAACTGAGGCCTGAGCAAAGTTTTCTAAACTTTGTCTTTAAAGGGCTGAAGTGCTGTCTTTCTTAATGTCAGTCAGTCCGCCTTTACTAATAAGAGGCACAGTGGTTAAATTGTCCCCGACAACAGAATCACTACAATTTTGTATCACATTTCAGAAATTATAGACAAAATGTCTTGAACACTCTTCTGCCTGTTGAGGCATTTTCACACAGTGTATTTCCAGACTATTAAAACTTTATGGCGTGTGTAAACCTCTTCTAACATCTGATGGAAATTACTGTGGATTCAAGAGACAATGTGTGTTGCGAACACACTCGTAGCGTACAAGCAAGCTCACACAACCAAGTTACATCTGGCTTTAGTGCATATGTTAAGAAATTTAAGATGGTGTTCTTCAGTCAGTGTAAAAATATTATTTTATATGGAGCAAAAGCCTCTCAGCTGATCATGGTTTTGGAGCTTTAATAGTTATTTATTTTCTTTCTAACAATCACTAACAATATTCTTATCAGTGCCAGGCTAGCAGTTCAATAATAACTTCTGATTATGTTCAATTCCAATTCAACAAAAAACATTTTCAGCAAAGGACTGAGTTGATCAATGAAACATGTTTTCCGCCTTCACAATTTCCCCCCTTTTACCCGTTATCACAGAAAAGACGAGAATCAGGTCACTTTACCTCAGTTGGACATCATCAGTAAAACACTGTGTGTCATGAATATTGTGAAAGATTTAGTCTCTAAATCCGGCTGAAAAATCTCTCTGGATGCTCAGCCTGGTTATAGAGAATAAATTGGTATATTTTCAACATCATTATCATGCTGTTCAGTTCACTGCACTTACGCCTTGTAGATAAAAGTGTTGTCATCCTGGAAGACATTGCAATTAGTGAAGAAATGTATCATGGGAAGAAAGCAGAAACATCACGATAAAGATGATTAAAATTTTACCAGCATGCTAAATGCAACTCGTGCACAGTCCCATGGTACTCGTGTGGCAATGACACACTGACTTAAATAATTACCATAAATCATTCACATTGAATATGTCCTTTTTTCACCTTCACGTTGCGCTTACTTAAGGTGAGTTTTTTTAGATTAATAAGGACTTGTTTTTACATCAGTTCTGCCTTCTGTTTTGGCTGTCATTGAATGTTGACTTTTAATTTATGATTTTATTTACGATTCAAACCACACGATAATGTGTTAACCTTGTTAATGCTGTTTGTCTAGCTGCATTGTGTTGAGTTGTAATGTATGTGGGTACCCTATGGCCTGCTGAATGACTGCATTTCACAAGACCAACATGCACTGCTGAATTTGCCTACACATATATGACTTTCCTTCCCCCTCTGTGAATGTATATTTCCTAAGGATAAGAGTGCTCTCACAGTCTGAGAACAAAGCTCTCAGTGATGCCCTTAAAAACAGTGTGACAGTATACATGATAAAATGTTACATGCCCACAAGCAGCAATGGAGTCGAATTAATATCAAAACACTGCACCATATATCATTTTGCTGAGCAAACACTTGAGTCTCTGCTCCTGCAAAATCATATTGATTGTTGGCATCAGGGTAAAAGAAATATAATCTTATTGTGTTAAATAAAATGTAATTTTATTGAATACATTGCTCCAGTTTGTGTTAAAAATGTTGAATAATTTAATTAGTAATGTAAGTAAGGGGTGATGGTATACAAAGTTCACATGATGTTATTACTTTTGATATGGCATGTCAGATTAATTCTAGTGTAGTAGCGCTGTGTGTGTCCGTAATGTTCGTCATATCAAACGTTGCTGTTGCGTAGCTGTTGATGAACGCCTGTTAGCGTGTGTGCTCGCTCTGTTGTCACTACACAGCCTTAAGCCTTATGTCACACTGACTCAGAATCCAAAGCGTGTTTCGATATAGTGAAAATACATTATTCACCCTGCATTACACACCCTGAGAATGAAAGTTGTGGCTCTGGTTTTTCTTGCTCTTAAATATGTTATTTTTATAAGCCGTCTTGTCTGAAAAGATCACTCCTTTACACTCTTTACTGTGTCAAACAGTCGTGTACCATGTATATTCATACATAAGTATTACTGTTATGTTGCATGTCATTATGTGAATAAACATAACCATGGCAATGCTTGTGTCTTACAAAATAAAACACAGCAGTGGCCAAACAACCAAATTGAAATAAAAAAATCAATAATACCAAATTATACCAGTGTCACACATGTTTCAGTTGCTCCTGAGTAAGGGATACAGGCAGTGTTAAGCTTATATTAATGCAGTAACTTTTACAGTTTTTAGGTATTTCTGCTACATTACTGACTGTACTTGCTGGCTAGCTACCTCGCTAAGATAGCAAAGAGATGTGAGAGACAGTTTTAAGGGGGCAGGGTTATATCATACATCATACCGCTAACTTTGCACCAACGTCTGCTCAGCTGTGATGGTACTCATATGACAAGCTAAATATTCTAAGCGTTTGTAGCAACTGCCAACTGATGCCTGGATTCCACTGTGCACGGCACTGTTTCATCGTGGCTGCAACAATGTTTTGGTCCATTTTCCATGCAGCTTTATGCCCCACCAGGAGCGTTTCAGAGCGTTTTGCCCACCAGACTATGTAACTTTGTTAGATTTGGTCATTTTCCCTTGGTTTATGTGCTTCTACCATGAATAAGTAAGCTATGTAGTTAAATAGTATCCTTTTTGGCTATCTTTATAAACAGAAGTTTGCACAGGCGTTTTATTTTGAAAATTGACTGGATTTTCTGTGCCATTTCTGTGTCTGACTTCCGGCCAGCTTGATCTGCTCTGTGCTGTTTGATACGGCTGGACGTTTTCTTGGCAGCTTTAACCCATCGCAGCTGTGCCGGGGTGGGATCCAGCAATAAAGGGTTAATATAGTTCAGAGCTGCTTCTTGTCTCTTTTTAATTTGCCAGAACAGCTCATAATAACAAGTGCCAGTTCAGTTAGTTTGCACAAAATCAAACCAGTTTAAGCTTGTACACCAAACCAGACCAGCAAAAGCAGAAACAGACTCAACACTACTGTTCATCAAACTACAATGTGGTCATGTGGCATAGAACGGTCTCCGCCACAGAGAAGCAATCATGGTCCTCTTTGCCACCACCCAGACAGCAAGGTTGGTGCTGTTCCTCAGCTCAACCACACAGAAAAAAAACACTATCCAATGTAGTGTATTGCTCTTTTCACTGACAACTAAAAAAAAAATACCCACACAGCCAAATATGATCTTTAGAACAATTAGGACCTGCAACATTTTATGAAAATATCCGTGAATACTCCTGAGTCCAGCAGAGACAAGGATCAACAAGGTCAATACAAACAGGATTCCTCATAAGAGGAAATAAGTTTGTGGCAGTTCCAAAGGTAAACACAAAGGCACACTCAGCTGAGGGTGGTGTGGAATTGGCTGATGTTATTACATATTATCTGTAAACACAGAAGTGAACTTTATTTCCTAATACTGTAACAAACAACCTAAACAATGAGCGTACTAGCTCAGGGACACACAGCCTCTGAAAAGGTACTTAAATGCACGGTGGCATTTGCAGGAGACAAAAGGCTAAAAATAACATTTCCTACATTAAATATATCTGTAAAGTTACATTATGTTAAATCTGAATATTCATGGGTCAGATTGCAGTTAATTAATTCACCTGGGGAAAGAAGCATAACAGATTACATGGAAAAGAACTGCATTAATCTTACTACAAAAACTGTGAAGGCTTTAATGGTAGTTACAGATATTTCTTCCATTTAAAAACAATAGAATATTTGTTGCACTTACTGAAATGTCCATTTTAAGGGAAATAGCTTTTACTTGATTTATCAGTTATAGCAATTAATTAAACACATCTGAATATTGACGTAGAATAAAAAGGCAATGCACCCATCTTCACTTTCTGGAGACTGTATTAAAAGTATTTGGGGATGGGCATGAGCTATGGGAGAAGTGTTGCTTATGGTCCCACAATGACTGACATCAGCCACTTCTTGTGCCCAGTCCATTTACTCAGTAACAGTGGTAAAATCTATTTCTTTGGTCGCTCTACATTCAAATATAGAGTTTATAATTCTGTTTGCTAAACGTGACGAGCGTAAACGAGCGTATCATTGTTTATTTGACACTTGCTAATTTCACTTCTCTTCTGTGCATTGGTAGCGCACATTATAAAATTAAGTTGTTCATGAAGACAATAATGTTTAAATTGGGCACATCGTTTTAAATCCATGCCTTGAATATTTAATACTGATCTTCGTAAAGGTGTTTCAACGCTCTTTACGGGGAGTGTCCAAAGAAGTCTGCTTTCTTTTAAAAAACAGATCTGTTAAAGACTAGAACCACATTGTTTATTGTCATTATATTACAGTGGGTCTTCATTCTCAAGAATTAATTACTAAAAGCTCCTTACAATCCAAATAGTTTAAATTTACTGTAGATTTGCTGTGCTTCAAACCTTTAAAGTGTTCCCTGAGGGCTGTACACTGTAGAAAGGCTGCCAGTGACAGTTTCATGAACCAGCCTTGGGGAAATTCAGAATTATATTAGTCTGTGGAAACAGCTGCAGCTATAAGCGACTTTTTGAATTCAGAAACTCATACTTCTGTGAAATGTATGAGTGCCAGTGTAATGTCCTGTCCTCACAGATAGACTGAGATTGCACAGTACATGAGGTAGAAAAAAAAACTATAGTGCGCTGGTTCATCAACAAAGTCGGAAGTCTTCAAACTACGTTTGCCACTCATGGTTCAGCTGGTGTCATGGTAATCAGTTTTGTATTCTGGTGAGTGAAATATGATGTATGAGCATCTGCTTTCCAAATGAGTTTACACTGGAGTCAGGGCCCGATATCTCTGGGCAAAGGTAATCATTTCTTGTTCTGTCTTTTAAGCTATGAGATGGAAGAAGGTGCAGCAGAGGTGGGAGAGAGCCAGATGGATATTACGCTGACTTTTGAGGAATGGAAGGCAAACAAAAGGGTAACGGGGGAGGAAAGCAAACTCAATCTTCCATTTCAGAGGGTTTTTTTTTTCTTTTATATCTGTCATGGCTTTCATGTGCAGTGTCCTAATGACAGGAGGCTGGTAAACAGTGAGGTGAAGAAGAGACCCTCCAATGACATTTTTCTTTACACGTGTGGCATCACAGCACATGCCAGTCACAAAGCAACCATGCAGAAGATGGGCCAAAGATTCATCCACTGGAATTATAAAACACAACTACAAGCCAGATGGTAAGAATTGGGATGGGACATGTAAGAAATGAAAATATTTTCCTAATATTTTCCAAAATATTTATGCTGACAGCTAAAAAATGGCCCGGTCCCAATATCCACCATTTTAGATTTCCATTCTTCAATAAGACAGATTCAAACAGTGAGCAACAAACAAAATATGTAATTTCTGTCCCATTCCTCATACAGATTTTAGAGCTCTTGCACTTAATTTAGGCACATCATGCAGGTGACATCCGTTTAAGTCTACAAGGGATTGTTGAAGCAAACAAAGCAAAAGCTAAGACATCACATCCTTGGAACTTTTTAGACCTCCAAGATAGCATTATTATGAAATGCTATTTATATATATAAAGACACATTTAAATTTTTCATACCTAGAGAGCCACATCTTTGAGAAATATTACATGTTAAGAGCCTGCAAGTTGAATGTCTGGGGTTTACCTGAGGTGAGTTATGGTCTGAATCTTCAGTGTCAAGTTAATCCCTCTCCATACATGGGGATGAGAGGATAGTCAGGGCAGAAACATTTTAATTTGGAGATGGTACAGTAGAAACATTGTTTTCAGAGCTTTACAGGAAAATCTTCCTCTAAGCTTCAGCCATACAACAAAGCTATTCCATTGATTTTGAATTACAGTAAAAGCCTTCTTCCTGTATCTGACATAGAAGACGATTAAATTTTGTCATGCTGACCTAACATGTCACCCACTCACTTTATTTAAGGAGCCTGGCACAACCCTGGAGGTCTGTCAAGGCCATAGTTCAATTATTCATTGTATCTGGCGTTTTGGCATCAAAAGCCTGAAGCTGTATGTTTGCAACAATTTGATTAATGCCTAACCTTCTTTGGTGGAAAACACACATTGATAACCTGTGCAAGAAGTGGTGACTGAGGTTGTATAGAGTGAGCAGACAGATCATGGTGATATTCTGTCATGCAATCTTAGAGAGCATCATTAGAACTAGAATTACAGCATGGTTTGGCAACAGTGCAACTGAAAAGCATGCCTATCAGCACCAAATAGGTATGAAGGTAATGGGGAATAAAGAATATGAGCCTCAGGGAGTCATGAAACAAGCAACAAAAATTATTTCGGACCCTCAACATCAGATCTTTTGTGAATATGAACCTCTGCCATCAGGAAGAAGCCTTTGTGCAAAAGTGCAAATCAAACCTATTGAAGTTATCATTTGTTCCAGCCTTCATGCTGGAACATAATGCTAAATCTTGGGCAAGATGTTTTGGGTTGAAGCAACAGACAATAAAGTTTACTCTACTTACTATATCTATTGAAACACGTCCAGACATGATCCCAGAGAAACCATGAGGGATCCATGTCTCACTGCTTCCTCACATATTTTGAGCATAATTATTACTACTTATAACTTTTACCGATGGCTGTCTCCTCATACGACCTTCCACAACTAGGTCAGCACGTGACTGTGAAGCATAGGTACGTCAATGCCCACATGTTGCCCCAAATGTCCAATATAATCCCCCCACCTTTGATCATGATTTCCTCCTAAGCCGGTTGAAAGTGTTAGATGAAGACAGCCAGAGGCAATATGTCTGCTCAAGGTAGGATACCCGCCTCCTCTTGTGGAGAAACGGTGTTAATTACCTCTATTCGTACACTGAAACTAACCCAAGTGACCAAAGTGAAAGTTAAATCTCTGATTGGATGAATCAGCAACGCAGACTCGTCAAGTTCTTATTGATCTTATTGAGCTGGGAGACACAGCTGGAGAGGGGGTGGACGCTTGAGCAGCATCCTTTCTATTCAAACTTAATTATAAATAATTAAAGTGACTTTGCAACGCAGCATCGTCATGGTCACATCAGATGAGTGGATTAGCAGAAAGGACTTTTTGTCTTTTTACTCCTCTGAGTTTTATATAGCTTTTAATCCACACACCATACATTCTGCATGCAGAAATACACACCCACACACATTCCATAACCACAATCACCTGCCACCTCCCGCAAAGATGTGACCTTTTGTTCTCTGCTGGATTAAGCTGATAAAAGACAAAAAACAGTGACAATGACATTATGAGTCATTTTAAAATAATTCAAGCCTCAAAGCAGAAATAATAATGCCATTGACAAGTAAAATGGGTCACTATAAGCAGGTATAAAAAACAAAGAGAAAACAGTTACGGTACATTCCTTCTACATTACACTGTCATTCACATCAAATGTATTCTAATAAAATGTATCTGGAATACTTCTTAATATCTTTAGCACAGGTGAGCATAAGTTTAGTTTGAGTTGTTCCTTCCCTCACTTTTTTCCTGCTGGTTCTAGTCCTTTCCTGTCCCTAATCTTGTCCTTTGCAGGTCCCACATGCTGTATATGTTTATCAAGCATGTGTGTGAGTTGCTGTAGATCCACCCTTCCTCTAAAACTTCCTGCTGTCAGTTAGCCCTGCTTATACCTGCTTCTCAGCTGTTGCTGTCATGACTCCACACAGACAACTGAGTCTGTAAATCAGTCCTAACTGATAAATAAATTCTTAGTGACTCATATTTAGTAATGCTTGAAGGTTCAAGAGCAAAAACTTGTGTAATTTTGTTAACCTTGAAAACTGTACAAAGCTGTCCAGGTTTTTAACAAGCCTGCGTTGTCGCACCTCCAATATATATTTTACCCTGTGATACTTGTCTTCTCTGATCCCATCACCAGACAGATGAAAATCAGCCCGAACTCACAACTGTCTCCCAGATGTGAGTTTTAAACACTTTAGAACAGATGCTGTCTCTGTGTCTTAAACACCCAGCTGTCCAAATCTCATATAGCAGTCAGACTTCTGACACTGCTCATGTTTTTAGTCTTTTCAATTTTCTACAGAAACAAAAACAGTCAAGCCACACACTCTTCTTCTCACTCTTCTCAGTCTCCATATACAGTACAGCAACACGAATCCCAAAACCCCACTGGGCACGTCTCTGTCTCAGCTGCAACGTTGTTTTGGTCCATCCTCTACGCGACTTCAAACACCACTGGAGCATTTCAGAAGCAGAGTGTTTTTCCCGCCAGACTTTGTTTACTTGCTCAGATTTGGTCATTTTCCATGGTTTAGGTGCTTCTAAATATGATTCTTAATGTATAAATATACTGCGTAGTTCATTTGTTTCCCTTTTTTACAGCCGACAGTTTGCACAGGTTGTTTTATTTTGAAAATCGACCGGATTCTCTATGCTGTTTCTGTGCTGGACTTCCAGCCAGCTTGAGCTGCTCTGTGTAGATTGATGCAGGCTGTTTGTGGCGTCCGTCAAAAATACAACAGCCGTGTATTTTCCGTGGAGCTGAGCAGAGGCCCGCTTCTGGGACGCATCTGAACCGGACCTTGGTGGGGCCGGTGGGGTTTGAAACATTGACTAAACCAGAATTTGGTGGTAAGTTGACTGCTTTTTTTTGACATTTCTTGGCTAAACAAAATTACCTTAAGAAAATAATTTCAAATTTATAGTGAATTGTTTTAGAACCAGTTGCTTTCGGGTTTCAATTTCAATATAATACTCCACCACACTAATGATTTGTATTAGCGTCTATTATATGTTTTTGTCTTTGGTGTATTGTCCCTTCATACTGCTCACTACAGCTACAAACTATTTTACTGTCCAATACAGTCTAAATACTTTTTTCCCAGGCATTTCAGCCCTGATAAGAATAGCATTCTGGGTAAACCATTTGCACCTTTTTGGCTATTAGTGTTTTTAGTATATTCAACATGTAACTCTATTTAGTGACCTTCAAAAAATCCATGTGGGTCACTGGAGACACTTATGTTTATAAATGAACAGAGCCATATTCAGACAGTTTTTGTCTTATTTCTTTTTACCTGCCTTTACTGTTTTTCAAAAGTCCCATGAGTCATTGTCAGAAATCAACACGTATTATTGTCAGCTGCTCTCACAACTAATGAGCAACCAACACTAATGATAGCAATCAGACTTGGCAGAATTGTGGCATTGAGATCTCTATAATAATCAGTTACCTAGAACTTTTTGCAATTTCTGCTGCAATAAGACACTAGCAATTTTGCCCTAAAGCACTCTATACATTGTGACATTTGATTGTTGGAGAGGCACTAACAATTTTTCTAAGTAGCACATTAATTTCAAGAGGATTTGCGTGTCTTTTGGTGGCTGTGTGCAGCAGCCATTTGCTGAATTGGATTTATGCAGCGCTGTTGTCTGACTCAATCTTTGCCCTCTGAAGCTGGCTTTCTGTCCTCTCCCATAGAATCACTTCAGGACCTTGCAACAAGCCAAAGGGATCAAAAAGAGAAGCACCAAAGAAAAAGTATCCATCCTTGGTTAGGCAATAAAATTCAGCATATCCATGCTCTGAACATACCCATAAAAACATTAAATGTATACAGTATAACCACATAAGTGTAATGTAATAACATTAGTTCATAAAAATATTCAGCTTTTCTTACTCTTACAGGCTCTTAATTCCAAATATCTAAATCCGCACTACTAACATTCTCAAACACAACGTTCACTTTCTAAGTATCATGGCCAGTCTCTTTACTGAGTAATCCTGTTTACACAATATGCCTGATACGCTTTATATGGAACACCACACCAACAGATGTGCCAGATATTTGTCATTTAAGGTTTATTGGAGAATTGAGGCTATCCGCCCAGTGCTGAGAATGTTGAAAAGGATGGGTTGGAAGGTCACACTCGGTCAGACTGGTAAGCTGTGTGGTGATACCCACTTTAAGAAAGGTCAGTTGTCAGTTGAGAGATAAGCTGGCAGAAAAGAAGCAGCAAAGCCAAAGACAGCGACTGGAACATAAGAGTAAATCCAGGACAGTGAAAACGCAAACAAAAAATAGAAATGTCTTTTTTACAATTACATGTGGCACTTCTTTTAACAACATTAATATTGATCCAATGCAGGCATGAAGAACACAAAGAGAACACAAGAGCTGAATCCAATGAAAATAGCTTTTTATATTCATCAACGTAGTGATTTATAAGAATTAAACATGGATCTACATACATCTACAAAGATCCACATTCATTCTGCTTTTGCACTTCTGGCTCCTAACTGAACACTAAATAATCTAATTAAAAACATTTTTTGTTGTCATAAACTAGACTGCCCACTACTTCCCTGTTTGCCCCGGGAGCACTGGCACATCATGTGCTTAGACCTTGGTAGATGTGTTTGTCTGGTTATTTTCTAATCTGGTGTTTGCCTTTTCTTTTTCCTTGAGACATTTAAGTACAAAAATATGAGAAGCCATGACCATGAGGGGGTCACAATAATACCTGCATGCTATCTCAAATAGAGTTTTCAAAATTGGATATCTGGCAAGTTCGAAACCTTTCAGCTGAAATGACAGGTGCTGGTTACGATTTTATTAAAGCAATTATGACCTTTTGTCATTTTGTTATTGTTCAATATTGTCTGTTATTCTCTGCCCCACATTGTAACAACCACATAAAAATACTGACGCATTTTCCACTGCTGCTTATTGCTCAATAGACCTGTTGCCAAATCTCAGTACATAAACAGTACCAAAAGACTCACTAACTCTATCGAGTGTAACTTTATCTCTTTGTGTGGCAAAGAGCTTGCTTTCCTCCCCCTTTCTGGCAAGACAGGTTGCGACAATTCACGGCATTGCCTCAAAACAGTGACAAGTGCACCTGTCAGGCGACATGAGAGATGCAATAGACGGCCCTGCAAAATAAGAATTCATTAAAGTTTCTTGCTGCGGCTCCCTGGAGGTTCGTCTTTGTCCCGGCCCTACCGCATCTCATTTCAACCTCTGTCAGGATGTACGAGGCATCGTTTTATCATTCTCTCATCATTCGCAGAGGACCACTTTGAATTCTCATCTCCCCTCATTGTGTTTCACGAAGCACAATTAGAACACAGAAAGAGTGATGCAATATTACTAGAATCCTTCTCAAGGACTTTTTCATCTGCCCAACTTCTTCCTGATACCACTGACTTATGTTGGCTCTCTCATGTGCTATTTCTAAATTCACTAATTCTAGCAGAAATAACAGAAATACAAAGGTCCACACACAGTCACTAAAACAAAGTGTTAAACAATCTTCAGACCCCTCCCCATTACTTTATTGTAGCTGCAGGTTCCCAGAATGGTTCCACTGGTGAGCCAGGTCAACCTCTTTGCCCAACTAGCCATCCTGTGACATTTCCCTGCCTTCCTAATGAGACAGGCTTGGTGAGGAAGGCCTGTGCTGAGACCAGCAATCTGGCAGAGTTTGGCCCCAAGGGCCTCTCACTGGGCCTTTTACCCCAGTGAATTATTCTGCTGCTGTTTCATTACATAAAGCTAAAAGTCTACTGCGCTCTCATTGCGGGTTAAAGCACTGTAGTTAAAAATTAAAAAAAAGGAAAGAGACTCTATTGGAGTGTAATTGGTGTTATCAAAAGACAAAGTTGCTACTGCAGCTTTTTTCATATTAAGTTTCCTTTGAAAATGTAATATGTCGAATGTTTGAAGTCAGTGTCTTCCACAACAGACAGTGGCTGCTTATCTAGACCTATAATTTCCAGAATTTCTCCACATTTTATCGACACCCCTTTATTTTCTTAAGTATCTGAATATCTGAAATGTCTAACTGCTGTAACTGTTCTTGGCTCAGGGAAGTTTGTGTATTTCTGGATAGAGGAGTGATGACTAAATCAGTCTGTGGGGCTGAGAGGGAGTGTTGCCGGACTCTGATCCACTATTGTGATTGTAGTGAGGCTTTGGTTGCGATGGCCTATTATTAATTCTTTAACTAAACCTGCCCCTCAGTGTGAGCACTACAGTACAAGCAGACACATGCTGAAATGAAGAGATTTTGAACAGTGTGTGGCTCTCTTTTCATTTGGTCACAGACCAGCAGCATACATTCTTAAATACAATGCAGATCTCAGTACATAATGTCAGCATTTTAGCTGCTAGTTTTTGTGAATAATTTTACTTACCCTTCAGAATGTGTTGATTTTTAAATTATGCAGTATATGAAGTATAATTAGAAACCTTTGTGTGCCTCTGCTTTTGACCTTCCGAATGTAGGAAGGTTCACATTTTTCATCGTAACGCAGACAAAACAAAATATACATTTAAGGGAATGCAGACACCTAAGAAAGGTTCATATTGCATCAGAATTCTTAGTGATGTGAATTTAGACGGACGTTTGTGACTCTGTCTGATAAATACAGAAATTGCTCTGTTCCCAGCTTGGCAAAACCTGTCTACTGATCCCTCACATTCTGCAATGTTTAAAAACATTTCCGCACCCCGTTGGTTCTGACATGGCCCGCTCAGGGCAACACATTTTCTCTGGACATAGTGCAGCCACAGGGAGCCATTCAGAAGTTCCCTCTCTTTCACCTGATAGCTGATAGCTGTCTGTGTAACCAACAGGTTTTAATCCACGGAGTTCTCGGACCAGCAAATGTTGCCAGAACTGTTGTGGCTCTGATAGAAATACAGGTGGGTAGGCAGTGACCTCTACCATGCACTCAGACTATTCTACCACCTCGGAGGGGGCATGTTCATGTGAAGAAAAGAGAAAACAGCCCATGGCACTCAAGCAGCAGGATACTTTGGAGTTGAAGCTGTGGATATAAAGGCCATCATTGATTTTTTCAGCACTCTTTCTGTAAGTTTTTACTTCTCATCTCACTTCACTGTTTTGTTTTGGATTTGTTTAAAGTGCAGTGGCCTGGTCTTCTATAATCGCTAATATTTTCAGAAGCTAAGAGAATGAATATGCATGTGTTTGTGTGTGGTCACTGGTTGCAGGGGGTTTCACAGGGGTGGTGGGATGGTTTTAGTGCTTCAAAATATATTTGCAAATTCACATTAATGCTGCTTGTGGTAATGTAGAGCTACCTTTTACAGTTTAAACATTGGCTTGGCATCCTTCCTCAACATACATAATGCTTTGTACTGCATAATAATAGCATGTTGAAATCTGAAGACCTACGTCTCAAATCAGCTGATGATGATAAAGAGGTTTTCTGTTGTATAGATCAGTCATAGGTCAAGCTGTCATCTGCTCATGGCAGCTTAGGGCTTGTGCAGATTAGGACTTTTGCAAGATCTGCCTGTCTCAAACCAATGATCTGAGACTAAAACCCTCGAGTTGGCACAGAATCTGTGATCGTGTCTGTTAGGACTGGTCCTCTAGTCCACGTTGCAGAGTGTGTCTTCACCTCATCATGAGCTGCCCCAGAGATTACCACAGTTTTCAAACATGCTTGACTTTCTCATAACCAAAAACATAGTAATAGTTGGGCTACCTTACAGTCTAAGAAAAAAGCGGTATATACACCAGGAACCGGAGCAGCAAAAGAGAGAGGCACAGGACACACACATACACACACTAAATTATATTATGAATATAATAATAGGTGTCATGAAACAAGCTTCTTGGAAAATGAAGATGAGATGGAGTGACAGTAAGACGCATCAAAGACCATCCAAACACGGGGAGGAGGAGGGAGAGACAAATGAGGTCCAGCAGCTCTGGGTGGTGAGATGGTGCAGAAAAATCTGAAGAGCACTGACGTACAAAAAAAAAAAAAAAAAAAAAATGAGTTGCTGCTTTCAGTGACATTACTATTATTTGAATGTCACATTTCAAGTCATAGTTTCTCACACAAATCACAACTCCCCACCATCTGTTTGCTTTTCCAATCAGACTGACCAAATGGTATTTGTTCTCTAATTCTTTTAAATCATTGTTTTTCTATTAGTTTAGGTATTAGTTAAAGGTTCCTTCTCGAGTTTGTGACCTCTCTGTCCTGTTGGGTCCCCATTTAGTTGTTCTCAAACGGAGCTGCTGTATAACTAATTTGGTGGTACGGTCACTTCATGTCTGATGTTATTGATATTCCTGTAAATGAAAACTTGTTTCATGTTTCTTTTCTCAACCACAACCTTCCATATTCTGTTCTATTTTTACATTTAAAGAATACATCACATACATTTTGTCTGAAGAAGAATGCATCAATCACATTCGCACCTGAAAAACTGCTGCAATCTGCTCCACAGTCACCTATCACACGATTTTTTTGCACACTCATCCCTTTGGCACCATCTTGCACCATGCGCCATTAATTCATTTAAATAGCCCAAAGTCTGGATGCTCTTATAATCCACACAAACAAGGTTTCAGTGAACATTTAAAATGTTGCAGAAAATAAAATGTAAAAATGACATTTCCTATAAAGATGAGGGAAGAAGTGAAAGGAGTCACAATGTGACACAGCTGAAGATATCTGGCACGAGATACTTTTGGATTGGAGACGGAGGATAAAAAAGTTTTGTTAACAAAGTTATAATGTAAGAGAGGCAAATAGCAAGAACACTCAACAAAACAACAGAAATGTAAAAAGAAAAGGAGAATCACAGGAAGCTGCCACCTTCTCTGCACTACAAACCTACCATCATCTCAGCCTCATTTAACCTGGAACATATAATCTGCTTCGGAAAGGCCAGGTGTGACTTAAATGAGTGCGTTCAGAGACTACACAATAACGATTCTAAAAGATATTTATTGTTGATGTCAATGCCAGTGATGTTGCTGGGTATGCATTATACCTCTCTGATGCAATAAAATCTGAAAGGATGCATTAAACTCATCGTCCAGGGCACTGATGCTACATTTTGAACAACAAATGTTGTGGAAATTCTTGAAGATGCTTAAAAAAGAACCGACAACTCTGATTTGTAGATTCAGAGTTTTTTGGCAAGGAAACTGCTAATACACGGATACATTCTGTGTTAAATAGTGTCATCAACTCTTATGCAATCTTCCAAATCCGTCTAGAACATTTCTCCATTTTTGGAAATCTAATCTCACCCTGTTTTTAACCTTTCACCACTGTTTGGATGCTATTACATCCTGTTTATAACATTCCATATCTATTGCACAATTAGTTATGAACCCAAAATTCTGGGAACTCAAGGATTTTACCGTACTCAACCAATTTGTTGCCAAACTTTTCTTGGCTCGTATATCATGTTTTAAATTTATCCACCATACGAACTGTGTTGAAACTAAATATTTAATTTATGTTCAGCTCAGTCTTTACTCCGTTTTGCTGTGGCTCACGTGTCTCTGTTCTCGACTGTGTTTTTTTACCGAGGGCGGGCACAGCAGAGGAGACACAGCTGTCAGTACTGGTTACAAACAGGGTTAGATTCTGTGTTTTTAGCTGAACTAGACCTGAGAATATTTGGTTAAAACAGATCGCTGACACTGTTTTCCCTCACTGTTCTCTGTGTAGTGATGTAAAAGGGATCTGGTGTGTTATATGGAGTTCGCACTGCGCCGGACTCCATTTAAAAATAGCTTTTTAAATGCTACATGGCTTGTCAGCAACCAATCATATGGTAACTGAGGAGGTAATTTAGCCTCATGTGCTCTGATTAATTTGGCATGCAGATAACACACCAGTCATAATTTTGAGTTTTGAGTTTGAAAGAAGAAAATAAGAAACATGAGAATCAGCTTTAAAAGCAACATATTTTTGTTTGTAACAAGTGCTGTGCCATGGATCTAATTTATGCTGAAAGAGTGGGTTGAGGTGAATTTCAAAAAGTAAATACATATATTTTTTGTAGTCAAACAGAATGTAATAGCATCCAAAGAGTTGAAAGAAACTTAAATCTCGGAGAGGAACTTGGTGTGGTTGTAGAATAGGAACGTTTACTTGAGCCAAGAAGCAGACCTTTTCACTTTCATTTTATTCAAATAAAACTGAAATAGTACTCAAAACAGCCTATCCTGAGCCAAAGAGGAGAGCAATGGCTTTGAAATAATGAAAGTACATAAATTTGTTCAAGAGTTAAAAAGATCACTGGGAAACAAAATAAAATATAGGACGAATTTGACTAATTTAGTTTGTTCAGGTCCAAATGTTCTGTAATATTCTAATTAATTTTCAACATTCATGCATACATATAATCATAATTATATTTATAAAATATCAAACACAATTCTTACAAACAAAAAAAAAAAAAAACACAAATGCTATTGGGAATACACTCAAATCCCCAGAGACTCACTAGATTGAAAACCTACTGTATCCAATTTTGATGCTATACTGATGTGTGATGAGGCGAATGGCATCTCTGTCATTTCCACTTTGCGCCATGTACGTCTGTTTTTGCACTATGTAACTTTGTGTTCCGGGTACGATCACCTGAGAGAACTGCATAATGCTTTACGGACCTTCATAAACCACCATTTTACTGATTTTAGTGAAACTGGATCATATTTTATAGAAAAAAATAGTTTTCTGATGTACGGGACAGTAAACCGCAGCCAACCATCGCTGTTGTTAGCTTTTTTTGTTAACTGGGCTGCCCAGATTGTGAGTTCAGAGCCAAGCTGTGTGTCGTGCCAGAACTGGAGCTGGGCAAGTATGCAATGTAACTGTGCTCAGTAGCCTCTATGAACATAATGGCAGAGGCCAAGAGGACACTGACGGAGGAAGCTAAGACGAGAAAAGGAGAACGAGGAGTGACCGAGCAAGCTGTCAGACAAGAGTAAATTTGGAACTGACTTTTAGTTGTTGACAAGAACTTCATAAAATAAATGGCTGAAAGACAGACGCCGAGCTAGACTAGTAATTAATATTAGTTAAGTAATGTAACAATAACAAATGCACATGTATAACTGCCCATATTTACTACTGATATTACACTTTGAAACGAGGAAAGCTAAATCACAAAAATACCAATTTCTACGTAATGCCACACACACAAACAACAACTTAGATGTTGCAGTGGCCTACTTGCTAATAACTGTCTTTTTAATAATTATAATAATAATTTAATAATTTTCACAAAAACAATTCCTTGGCTAACAAAAATTATAAGAAAATATAAATTCCGTTGTTTTTCGGGTCCAATAAACACATAGGTTTCAAAGAATTTGACAGTAAACCTGACAGATATTTAATCATCACCACAGCTCACAACCTGGTGTTACACTCGTGTTATGTCATTTGGTGAATTTGACTGATTAATTACCTCATTAACTGTTGAAATTCTGGGCTGAAATTAACCATTTAACGCTCAGGCAAAGCTGATAATATTGGAGAGCATTATTAGGTTTTCAGTTTGTCAGGTTCCTGCAAACGTGTCTGGTCTAAGACGAGTTTTGTCATCTGTCCATATTAATATATAGTCTCATATATTGGGTATTTATCATGCCCAATTTTTTAAAAGCTTCAGTTTTTAGGATGTAAAATGCTGTTTTGTGATACTGAGAGTCTGATTTGAATCCAAATTAAATTTGCACTGAGTTATACACCAGCCAACTCAAACTGATTCCTGTCCACTGCATATATATCAGTGTGCCAAAAGAAGGTGTGTAACTTAATAGCATTGTTCCAACAAATCTAATTATTAAATCCTCACTGTTGTCTACCTGGATTCTTTCTTTGTCTCTGGCTTCCATCAGCTATTAGGTATGGGGACTTATAATGTGCGATAGTGATAGTGTTCTGTCACATTTACATTCTTGTGCATTCTCCCTTTTGTACAATCAAGGAATCAGTAAAAATGAACAGCTGTACCACAGAGTGCTATTTATACTTTATCTTGTCTCTTTTGTAGACACTGTACTGTAAGTTATTCTCATTTAGGAAAAATGGTCATCTATTCCCTGTAAAATACCATTTTTAGGAAGAGTGCTGGTGCATACCATGTAGGACTTTCGCAGATTCCAAATGTTGACACTTCCATTACATGAAAATGTGAAGAAATACCTTATCAGTTATGTCAAACTGTTTCCACTCCTGGCTCACTTTTTCTTTCTTCCCAGTCAGCTTTCTTTAATCATCTTTAATCATCTACATGCATTCATACGTCAGATGTTCAATTATTTAATAGCTTGTGGAAATAGATGACAATTTAGTCTATAAATTCAGCGTGATTAGTAAGGCTGCTGTGGTTACAAATGATGATCAACCAGAGGTCCCAATAAAGGAGCAGCTACAGCTAAATGATCAATGCTTTTTCACTACTGACTGTATCAATAAAAATCGCTGCTTTATTCTGTCTTTCTTAATATGATTTATTTAATTTATAATTAAAGAAGGAAATCCAACAGCAGTCGATCCTTTCAGCATCATTGGATGAAACAGTCATCACAAATTGCTTTTTATTTGTTTTTTGATGATGTTCGAAATCCTCACATTACAAACCTGTTGCCTAAAGGAAGGGTGAAGAGAAATGATTTATATAGGTAATGTCCTTAATTTCTAATAATTATATTTTAATATATTTTCTTTCAAATATTGTCTGTATAGGTTTTACAACATGCTTTGTATTATGTTAAAAAATAAATACATTTGTAACTGTACTAATCCAACAGTCTGTTTTTGTTTTACCTCATGTCCTGTTTTATCACCATCCTATTTGTTATCAAGTATCAATCCAGGCCTGTGTAGTTCAGTATCTGTTAAACTATTCCCACTGGGACAAAAATAAATACTGTTGCTTTTGTGATTTGGCATTCTTCATTAAATAGCCACATGAACACAGGAGGCAACAGATCACCTAAACAATTTTAGATGAATGACAATTGATAATTTGCAGAGTTATCCTGAAATCCTTCAGTTTGGAATATAGTGACCGACAGGCCAAATAATTTCCCACCATGAGGCCTGTGTTTTGCTTGCATGATAAATACCTCATCCAGTAAATCATGGGAACTCTTCTGCACTCAGACAGACAATGAGAGACGGACCTTTTCCGAGCATAAAAGCCCCAGTCAGCAGCGCCATAATTGCTTTTCATACGGCAAATTTGCTTTTACTTTCTCTCAGTTAATGAAATTAAACCAGAACATTCTTCCCACAATCAGCAGTGCAGTAGACCTAAATGTCAGTGGCTCCTGGATTTCTTCATTCAATTTAAGCAAACACCCAGGAGAGAGAGGGTATATGGCATGAAGTGATTGACAGAGTTCCATTACAGGGGCTTATCAGACCCCTGTCTGCAATTATCCAGGTTCAATATGGCGGTGGGATTTGATTTGTGCCAGGATTATAGTCACAAAGATGTGTGCAGAACAGGGCACTGCTCCACATGGTGACCCCTCTATAATTTTCATTAGCATGTTCTCCCTCACTGCCACCTCACTGTTTTGTCAGTGTTTTCCTGGCTAGAAACAGATCAGATCAGATTATTCCTCTTTTTTTTTTTTGTATAGGCCTTTGGTATTTACATTTGACATTTGGTTCATGGCTTGTTGTCCTCATTCAACCTTTGGCTGTGAAAGTCAAGCGTTTACTGCCCTGGTGGTTAGCAAACAACAGCACATGAGTGGGTTGCAGTCAACAGAAGCACTGAGGCCAACCTAAACAGTACAGATAAAATTTATACATGTGGCACTGGAAACATAAAAAAACATCCTATTTTTGTTGCCATTCCCCCCTGCAGTGTTTGGGGATGGCTGTGAAATGAGAAATATTTTGCAGAAAGTATTTGGTCACTTTGCTGTACAGCACATGTAGCAAACAATTGATTTTAATGTGGACTGTGGTTTCTCTTTTTTCTCCCCTCAAATCATTAGTTCAGTTTTCTAGCAGGTGCCTGCTAAGTGATTACTACCATGTTACCTGAGGGTTTAGCACAATTTCACAAAGTACATCTGCTCCTCACACACTGTATGTTTGCTGTATATGAAATGCTACCTGCTTTGCGTGGCTGTACTTAGGCTAAATGATAAGATACTGATGATAAACACAAAGTAGATCTGAGGCTGATGGGAATGTCATTAGATTTGCAGGTATTTTGTCTTAAACCAAAGTATTGGACAGATTGAAAATTGAATTATAATTATATCTAACATCAAACACAAGTCTACACTACAATTTGTCAAAAAACACAAATGCTCGAACTGATGATGGAGCTGTATGAAAACTTTAAAAATCACCAAAGTTTTAATCTTAAAAAATCATTTGCTAAATAATGGAAGAATTGCCTTTTCTAAGTACGGGAAAGTCTGAAGGGCCTGACTGAAGAAAGAAAAGAAAGTCAAAGAAACCTTGATATGCAAAAACAAAACATATGTCCCAAAAGAGAAAAGGCAGTTCTCACTATCCCTTCAAACACGTAGCACTCTAACTAGCTCCTGTGTAGCTCTTTTTAAATCCTGACTAAGCACAGCTGACTGCTCCTTACGGTTTGCCACAGTAGCCTTCATTATCAGTTTAAAGTCAATATGAAAGAGCAGCTTTCACAGCTTAATGCTAATGCACTTGGGAACTTCTTACACAGGTGGCCTTAATGGCAGTCAAACACATGTGTCTGGATATTGAGAACTTTACTACCCAAAAATGACTGTTAAAGCATGCTTATCACATCTAATTTAGGTGAGAGTTAGATTGAGCTTGTGAAGGTGTTTCAGTCCAGTGTGCTCTTTCGTAATATTCTGCACAGTCATGCTAAATACTGATATAATAATACTGTCTTGATTTGAGTGTAGGCCAGAGAATGATTCCTAAAATCTCAGCATCTGGCCCTGTAATCACTTAGTCACTGGAATTATTTTATGGCCATTTTGTGCTACAGACTTGTAAAATTTACTTAATGCACCTTTTAATTATTATGAGGCTATTATAAGGAGCTTCATGCAGAAGAAGCAAAATCCATGCAAGCACTTTTTTTTCTTTCCTCAAACTGGTTTCTGTAGATCTGTGCATCCTGCAGCCTGACCATTCAGAAAGAAAAAGAAAGATATTTGACTTCAGTTCTTTTTTCTTCTCTCCCCCTTGCAGCTGGTGCATTTTTTTCCCAGCAACATGTCCTGTGGTCAGCACAATTACAGCTGGCTGAGGCCAGTAGCGGCTTGATAGGCTGGGGGAAATAAATGCTTCCAGTCGCAGAAGCAACCAATTGTTGAAGGACAGGCATGCCTCGCAAATCACACAGAGGGAGCGGGGGGGGTTCTGATGTGGTTGGGTCAGCAGACGGCAGACAACACACTGGACCACGGTACAGCACTGATTCTGTTCTACCACAACACACTAAGTACTAGAAAAAAATATCGAAGTAGAAAGAACACACACACACACACACACACAAGTCAGTCAGCCAAGCATGCACACACCTGCAAATTCATACGCTGCTATATTACAACATAAGTGCATGCACTCCATTACTCCCTCATTCATAAACTCATACATGCACAATCACACAGCCCGCATTAACACACACACTCAACTAAACAAAAACACAGCAGCCATGTATTTACGCAATCAGTCACAACATGCCAGGGGGGTGATATAATGGCAACACGCTCACATGGACACACACACACACACACACACACACACACAAAGATCATCTCAAGAGGCCTCTAAACAGAGAGGAATAGAGAGAATATAAAATGTAAATTTTTTTGTCTTGCTACATAAAAATGCAGCCAGCACAGACAAAATGCATTTCCATAATGACTCTGGCTTGGTGTGCATATGGGGCGTTAGCTTCCCCTCAGCAGGCGCTGCATGTGAAATGAGCTGCTGCTCCGGCTGCCTCTTTCATGAACTCTCTGGGGTTCGTCTGTCCACTAGCGCTCGCTGCCCTGACATTAAACGCAACAGCTCAGAGCCAGACAGGTGGGCAACTTTATTCAACATTCATGATGTCCGTCCATCCCAATTTCAAGACGGCCCACCGGGGTGTGTGAGTGTGCTATTTTTGCATGGTGCCGAGTAAATGTAAAATATTTGTAGGAGGCATGAGGGCACATAGAAGAGCCAAATCACTGCTGTTTGAAACTTCATTACTCTCTAATATGAAAATATGTATTGGAATGATGATGACTGGAATGAAAAATGAGTCTTTTATTCATATTCATTTACATGTTTGAGCTAATATTAGTTTGCATGGTGGAGCTTAAGACTATTCCTCTGTCAAAGTGGTGGCTATCATATAGTAATAATATAAACCACACCCAGCTTTGATGAAGCGCACTCTGTTCTTCCGTTTTCAAACTGAGATTCTTCCGTTCTGTTTGCATTCTCTAATTTAAACAGGTTTTCTTGCATTCCCCACAGCATCACAATAAATCTAGTTCTCACCTAAACAGCTGTCACATAAATGACAATGAATATATTATGAAAAAATAGATTTACGCAGTTTATGTGTTTAGCAACAGCAAAGTTGCTTGACTATATGAGTTCTAGGTTTAAGAGGTTGTCTCGTTTAATTTGACGTTTAATTGCACTGAAATATTCAAACTGACGGTAAACTGACACGGGGTGGATCTCATGACTACTACAGAAATGCTGCTTTTTAATTCCTGCTTTACTGGAAAAGTCAATAGCGTTGCTGTGCTCATCAATAAAGTCATTTCCACCAGGCCTGCAGCTTTCGTTACACAGAATGGCGACTAATTATCTGAGGTTGATAATATTGACAAGACAGTTGTGTTGCAGATGATACAGACACATGAGCAAAGTGAAATAAGATATTTCTCAATCATTGACAAAAGTGTTCTCAAAAAAGTTACCCCCACTACTTTACAAAGATGCAAACACAATGTTACTATCATATTTATATTGTAAATGTTTTTCACACACCCATGTTACACCGTGTTTGAAATAAAGACAAGGTTTCTTATTGTGTGTGTGTGTGTGTGTGTGTGTGTGGTGGTCTTTGAACATGTTAGTTGTTTTATGCCCATTGCATCACCTTTGCTATTCTCAGTTTGCAGTTACACACAGGAAATAAACAGCTCAGCAAAGCTTCGCACTGAGGTGCAAAATTTGACAGAGAAGCTGGGGAAAAAGAAGATGGGGTGAAAAAGTGTTCTTCAAATAAACCCCACTAATGAGCTGGCGAGAGATTTACATAGCTTGATGACTAAGGATCCTGGGTAATTACCCGCGTGCACCTCAAGGTTTAATCTGTGATGAGTACAGGTCTGGTGACAATGCCAGCCAATCAATCCCTGTCTCGGGAGGTCAACGGGAACAGCAGCTCTCCTGGTTCAACATGAGCTATCTGTTGACTTATACAGTGCTGCTAGATCACCAATGGCTTCATGAATAATTTCTTCATTAGCTAACAGAGGACAGACAGCATTAATGCAGGTACCTCATCTTTGTTAGCATGGATGATAATAAAAGGGAGATGCAGAAACACCTGAACTAATCCAGCATTAAACCAGTTTTAAAAGTCTTTCCACCTCACAAGGCTGTGCTTGTATTGTTCATGGCTGTTGTGAAATCGGCGATATGAATATGTAATGTGATTGAGCTGTGAAAAATGTCTACAATACAAAATGTTTCCTCTCAGCTAGTGAGAGGAAATGATTCAGCAGCAACGATGAGGGTGCAGCTCATCTAGACATGTTATCATCTACGATTTCTTCATGTGCTTAAAATGAATTCACAATAAAAATTGAAAAATAACCTGGAATCAACAATCCACAGCCAGCATAATGTTTCCTAAAGGCAGGATTTCACTTCAGAGGCTAAACACGTTGGCAACTTCCAAACCAGTGCATGTTTTCCATGACATTACTTAAGCCATTCAAGGACTTGACTTCATTTCGAGTGAAAGCATGTCAGATTTGATTGATTGGAATGATATAATGCTTGCCCTGGGTGCTACACAACTGTCATGGAAATAGGTTGACAGCTGGGGCAGATACAGACTTATACAAACAGATTTATCTGTGGCGCCTAGCCCATGATTGTATTAAAATATGTATTGAAGCTTTAAAAACCAGAGTGTTTGAGTTGGAGAAACTCATGTTGTCTTCAAGTGTGACAGCGATGGCAGAGGAATGAAACTTTTAAAGAAGCTTGAGACACGTTTACAGCATGTTGCCTGAAGAGTGCATGTGTGGTGCACAAGGGTTTTCTTGCTGGAGTTCAATTTAAAGGGCAAAACTTGTTGTAAGTTGTCATCTTGAAAGAAGAGGCAAATCTTAAATATTAATGTAATCTAAAATGATTGCTTAAAATATTTCCCCCTAATTCTTACCATATCAATAACTTTAATAACTATACTACTCAACTGTTTTGAAAGGAAGAAGGATTTAAAGACATTAATCAATGAACATGATGGATTGCCAGGTTAGCGAACAAACATTTCCTCTAAACAAAGACTTCCAACAGTCACATCACTGCTGCTATTCAGTCCAAACAAACCTTTCAACAATCATGCCTTCATGTTCTGTTCTGTTCACCTGGCTGAATTCAATATAGATTTCTCAAGAATACAAGTTGCTGAGAGGATCTTACATAAGAAGCCCATTAATATTTATGCTTGGTTAAAAGTACACAACAAACCCATATTTTCCACCATGCTTACTGACATTCACTAGAACAAGGCAAACAGTTCCATTCATGCCTGCCAGTGGTCACTGAAAAGTTTGAAAATATCCTCCTGCACCAAATCAGACAACAGTACACACACAACACGTAGTGCATTCTGACTATTATTCATGACAACACAGCCTGCAATAGAGGTAACAATTATTTTGGCTGTTCGGCAGTCAATCTCGGTATCAAATGAGTGCTCCAGTTTTCATTCTTCAGGAGGGGCTCCATGCTGTGCCTGTGAATCAGCCTTAAATTTGTAAATGATACCACTATCGAGGGCTGCCTAATTTGAAGTGCTTAATAAAAGAGACCGAGCACACCAAGAGCATACATTCACAAGCTGAGGAGACACTGCTCAGCATCAACAGCAAACACTGTATTCAGCGCACGCTCCTGCTCTTTTTTGAAAATAAAACATGAAAACAGGCGCAGTATCACCTCCTCTGTTTTGACTCTTGCCTTCCAGTGGTGATAAAAGACCCATATGCGATCACGATTTCACTGTTGAAAGCCGTCAATAATTCATAGCTGCGCATCCATGCAACTAGTGGTGCTCTACAAGCCAGTTGGCTCTCCCCGCATTTCCATCCATCCCCCACCCTTGCATGTCTGCTGTACATCCATCCGTCCTCTGACCTCTGCTGTAAATCTCCATGCCCAATACTGACACCAGGCGGCGAAGGCAGGTCACTGGGTGATGAGAGGGAAATAAAACAACAGCTTTTATGGCTCTGGAGGATGCAGCAGTCAGGCTTAGTAAGCCTTGCACTTGATTGGAGTAAGTCACATTTACTGAGCACTGATCTCCCACTCCATTAGTTGCAGTACATAAAGGCCATTAATCCAATGCACCTTCAAGCTCACAATCCTGACAGTGCACGAGCCCAACACACTCACCCGCGCACAGATTGCACATTGTACTCATCAAAGTACTAAAATACTAAGATCAGACATCTCACCAGACTTCACTGAGACAAAAAACACAATCAGACAAGGTGTAGGTGATTATCAAAACTAGAGGTAAAAAGAGTGATTAGTCAACAGACAGAAAGTTGATTGATATTTTAATTACTGATTAAACATTCACTGATCCCAGCCTTTTAAAGTTTCTGCATTTAGTTGTGATATGTGTTAATAAATCGTTGGGTTTTGAGCTATAGATAAAATAAAGTATAAGACAAGATAAATTTGAAGAGAAATTATATGGGCGGTTTTCATTGTTAGAAAACAATCGCCAGATTAATCATTTTCAGCTCTAATCTAAACCACTTTGGGGCAAAAACAAAAAGTGAACTAAACTGCAATGTTGGTTATAATTCAATTCCAATTTCATAATTCATAATTCATATGTCATTTGTTTTTAGCTGCAACCACTCAGTCTGTCCACAAAAATCCACCCTTTGCTGACCACAGTTTTTGCCCTAGAATACTGAAATTTGGCATAGAGGTCAAGTGTTTGGAAGTATGCATGAACGTATGGATGCAGGTGCCTATGTGGTTGCAGCTATTGCAAATTCATACATGTTTCATACTTGTTCTTGTTTCTGTCTGAAGTGGGATAATATAAATGCATGTAGTAATACATTAATGTGTAATGTTTTTAAGCTTCTGTCTTTGTTTAACCTTACAAGAGGTGTGTTTACTTTTTTGTTGGCCTCCACATACGGGATAACCATTTGATGGAGGACCACTGAACACATGAGCTTGTTGAAAGCGAACGCTTTGCCACAACTGAGACAAGCAGTGACCTGGAGGGCTGGTATGCAAGACTGGATGGAGTCATGGATATATAGTCCATGACAGTCAAAGACTCAGACAACCAAACAGCCAGCAACTCATCTATCAAGGCGACAAGCAGCGTCTTAAAGAATGGATGGCTGCAGCAGCCTTGGAGCCTGTGTAAAAGCCTGACAAACACACATGATTAATCTACTCTGCATTAGCATGAGGTAGGTCCAGCGCCTATGTCAGCCTCTTAGCAAAGATCTCATCCAGCACATCAAACACAGCAGGAAACAGAAACACACAGCAGTGATGTCTACTGTTGTCAGGACAAGATGAGCGCAGTCTGTTTCAAGCTAGTCAGCAGCCGCATAGTCTATGTGGCTGCCCTATCCTGTTAACACCAGTGCTGAAATGTGCATGCACTCAGGTAGGCAGTGTGGCCTGGCAGTAAAAAGTGTCCATGCTTTGAACTGGCAGTCCTGCAGGCTTCATCCTTAACTGATTTTACAAAGCAGAAAGATGCTGGGATGTGGAGGTGGAGTAAAAGCTAATTGAAACGTGAATTACCTCAGATGACTCTCTTTGGTGCCCAGAGACATGGAGTTATCCATCAGGGTGCTACAGGGTTATGATGGGATTTTTCAGGAAGTGGACAATACTCTCAACTCAGAAGAGCTGAGGCCTGTGTCCTTGACAAGTACACTTAATTAAACTTGCAATCAGTTGTTGACTGCTTCCCCTGCCTCATCAATAAAGCAATTGAACCTGCATGCTGGAGCGGCTGCCTCCTCATGTTAACTCCTCTCCTCTGAGTTGTATTGTCGGCTCATTTATCACTGAAAAAAATCCAAGCCATGTTAACATAGGCCTGCCCTTCAACAGTAGAAGCAGTTCATTCAACTGGTCACATCTTTATTTTTAAGTTTTCCATATTATTCACAGTGCTATAAGAAAGATGTGGATATATTTGACACCAAGCATTATTCTATTAAAGACTGGTGTGGATTTGTCTGCACAGCAAGCTGTCTCAATCAGTTATTTGGCTTAAATGACACTCAATCTATGTCTTATTGATGGAACAACTGCAATAGTGTCATTACTTATAACAATCTTAATCCAACTTTATTGATTCCAAATCTTAGTAACATTTTCTACAAAGCAGAAAAAGTTTTTTTCATGTGAAAAAGATGTTTCATGCTGTCAGTCTCACATTCTACTGTTGATCTCGGTGTCATTCATCAAAACTCCACAAGAACATGTAATGGCGTAATTACATAAACAATGATTGGCAGTCTAAATAACATCATATTTCTGGAGAACCTTTCAAAAGGGTGTACATTTGCATAAGCAACATGGATTAATACGACAGCCGAGCAGCTGCTCTCACCAGGAGGCCTGCATGATAACAACTTTCAGTGATTTGGCGTAATCAGTAAAACTTTCTGTTTCGAGGTTGAATTTGTGAGAATATGAGAAGAAGGTGCTGGTGGAGAGAGGAAGGTAAACTCAGTGTGACAGTGAGAGCAATTCACACCCACTAGATAAAATAAAGGTGTTTGATTTGTTAACTGTACTTCTGTGAATCTACCAAGAATCTACTGAATTCAGAAACAAGGTCTAACTTTCAAAAATGTTCTCACAATATTATGGTTTTTAGTTACAATGAGAAATCATATGCCTTAATGCTAATGATAATCCTGTTAATAATAACAACACTGTTAAGATAGAATTTAATAAGGTTTGATTACAACATTCAACCTGACCATCTGTCACCATGTGATATTCAGTTGTCTAACACCAAGAAACAATTCCTACTCTACAGAGCAAAAAAGTGCTTCACTCTGACACCTCTGTGATGGATAATCTCAATTATATATGTTACCTTATGCTTTTGATGTTCACCACAAGAACCTAAAGAAGTGTAGCATGACAAATAACTCTGCTTTGCTCTTTATAGCATGGAGTCATACTGTATATTATATGATATCATCGTGTTCTATCATATTTTATGTGATAAAGCAGTTTTATGACCTGTTGACAGATGTTTCATGTATTTAACTGCTAAATGTTTATTGTAATTTATAGAAAACTGATCGATTCAAGAGTCAAACCTTTGGTATTAGCTAACTAAAAAAGCAATAACAAATCAACCGGACATTTTTCCAGCTCCCCAGAGAATCACACAAAGCTCTGCAGTATTTTCCACCAGAAACTTGACACAGCCAGGGAAAATGTTTTTGTAGGCTTAAGGAAAATTTCAAATAGTATCAATAGTAATGAGCTAATAATATGCAAGCTGATTCTCTTCAATGCACACACATTTTAAACTTAACGCTGCATAATATTTAGTGTGCCACCTTCCTCACTTGACAGAAACTTTATGGCTCTACTTTGTTGGACTTCTAAATTAAAGAACTGTTTCTTTGCACTTATCCCTAGCAGGAAGTAAGATTTCTCTGACTTTTAGACATCTATGAGAGCAGCATTAGAGCAGGCTGAAAATGGATGTTGTTAAAGGCAAGCATTCATGAAATGAATCTCTTTGTGTATCTGTGTGCTCAGCACAGCTCACCCAACACTTTTTGAAAGACCGTTGGACTGAAACCTCAACCCTCTAGCCTACAAGAGTATTAGACCTGTAAAATGTCTGACACATTTCTATTTGACAGTTTCTTCCTTTCTTTTGGCATTTCTAATTTGAACCAACTGAAGCAGGTGTCACTCTCCGCCAATCTTGACTCTCAGTCTGGCTTTTCATTACAGGGTCCCGGATTGCACTGAGGTGTGAGATAAATTGGTTATGTCTAAAGTCAAATTATATCCAGGTCTTTGCAATTCAATTCACTTATCGAAAAGAGGAGGGGAAAAAACTGCTAAAAAGGAATGTTCCAAGTTGCCGCTTTTGCTAAAAGGTGAATTCACAAAGAAGGAAACTCGCGCCAGATTGCCTGCCAATTTCTGGTCTAGACATGAGTGGAAAGTTCTTTCACTGCCATTCATGTAATGCTTGACAGAAAAAGAAATTGTTTCAAAATAGGAAAGTCAAGTCCCTCTTAGCAATTATTTGACAACTGTAAAGCTGCTATTGAATGGCATGAAACCTGCAGGCCCATGTGGAGTGGCATTGTAATTTTATGGTTGTGCTATGTAACCACTCTGGCCAAACACACGCACCCATCTGCACAGTTTGATTATATTAAGTTCAATTTCTTGAAGTTCCATTATAAGTTAATTTGTCTTTTCATCAGGTGACTCAGATTAGATTTTAATAAATCTATTATTCTTTGTTCTATTTTAAGACATCACAAGTGGTGCAGTGTTCAGGTGATTCAACTGGTCATTTGGAACTTCATTATAGAAATACAAAGGAATATTCTGATGGGTCTAATTGAAATTAAAAATAACACTTGAATCAAAAGTTGAATTGACTGATCTGATGATAGTTATGGTGATTGAAAATTCCTTTTATACTGGCAAATGAACCAAATGAAACAGAAGAAAGTAGGTTATCCTCTATCGCATCCTTCAGAAGTGCACTATTTCACATTTGACACATTAACAAAAACATCTTTCTTTTTTCTTTTTTTCTTTTTGAAAGGCTGCAAGTATGTTTCAAATGTTTTGAAATTGTAAAATCTCTGTTCACTTTCTGTATATTTTTATACTGACAGATCTTTCAACAAGGCTTAAAGTCAGGAGTCAGAGTTTTGAACTAAATGCTGCTGTCAGCATGAAGACATGCTCACAATGACAATGTTAAACTTGCTGATGTTTAGCACATATCTTACCATCTTAATTTAGTGTGTTACCATGCTGAGATTTGTTAACTGGCACTAAAATTACCGCTGAGGCTGATGGGAATGCAGGTATTCAGTCATAGTGTAATTTAAAGTTGATCTATCCATTGGTTGTTAAGCAGTGGACGGACTGACTGTTAGGCTGACATTGCAGCTCACTACAAAACAAACAACAAAGAAATCTGAGACTGCATTCAGCAGAATTAGTCATAGTGCTTGGAAGAAAAAACGACTTGTTGGTGGTCAGTGATTTTAAAACTAAATTTTGATTTTGTCAGTCTTTTGTCTGTGAACTTCTGTAAAATACTACAATTCCACCAACTTTGTCACGACCATAACTCTAACTTATTACATCATCACAAAAAATCCACTGGAAATATGTTAAGTCATATAATTTAGGAGGAATTTTATTAATATGACAGGTTTTTTGATTAATGACCGACATTAAGATCCTTAATGTCGGCACTGCAATTGTATTATTGGTGTACATAGTGCTGGCCAGGGAGCCAATGCAGTCTTTGTTGTAGCAACAAATTAAATCAATTGCCAGCATCTACATAAACACAGAACAGAAAACAAGGGACGTGAAAATTCTTCCCCCTGAAAGTCAGACAATCCATGTGGATGTGCATCACCATAAACAAATGTTATGTAGGTTTGAGTACCTACTGTCACGTGCCATCATGCCATGTGAGAAGCAACAGAAAATTGCCTCAAAAGGAACATGTGTTACTGTTTCCCAAAGTGGATCCCTCTCACTGCTGCAGGAAAATCAAGTGAATGACATACTGTACTGCTGATAGCTGATGTTTTACTTTAACAACTGCAAGAGGTGTTTCACTTATGTGGGCCTTTCAGTCATGGAGGCGACTATCTCTAGGGTGCAAGTTGAGGAAAGCTGACACTGAACTTACTCATATCCCACCAGTTCATGACTCATGACCCACTCACGCTCTCTGCCTTCAATGAGTTGCGGGCCTGAGCGGTCCCTAAAAGGATTTAGTAAATGATGAAGTCATGCCTGGGGGTGGTGGAAGACAGGCAGAGCTTCAGCAGTAAGGCAGGAATGACTTTTAGCAGTGTAGAGCTTTCTGCTCAGCTAACTCTAAACTCCACCTCCACACTGTCATCTATTGTCAGGGCCAGGGCAGCCTATTGACAGGGCCATTGATTTCCTGATTAATGGACCTCTCCACCATTGGCATTTACCGCTGCCGACATCATTTTAATGTGTGCATGATCAATAGCTCCATCAACACTGAGAATATCCCGCCGTCAAGCTACGGGGGATTTGTCTGGGCATATGTTCCCATCAGACCGATCATGGTGAGGTCCAAAAGGGCATACAGCATGGGTGCAACAGAGTGTGAGCAAAAGGTTTGTTTGAATCCTTAAATGTGAGAGAGGCCTGTATTTCTCAAGAGATACGGGTTAGAGTCAAGAACTTGTTTTATCTTTCACATTGCCCTTAGAAGTAGATAATGAAGACGTACAGAACACTATAGTTGTTGTGGTCTTCTACCCTGTTACATGTTTTGTTATCACAGTGATTCAGTAATTGTTGTGGGGTGTAATTGTTAATGGATGTAGTAGAGATGTCAAAATAAAGAGGGAGGTATACAGTGCTGTCATTTGTCTTATCAGTTGAAGATTCAGTGTAAATCTAGATTTAAGCCACTGTATTCCTCCTCTTACCAACCTTATCCTCACCTCTCCTCTCCTCTCCTCTCCTCTCTTTGCAACCAATGTTGCCAACTTAGCGACTTTGTCGCTATATTTAGCTATATTTGGCTGATCCCAGAAGAAAATTCATTTTGTAGTTCTAAACATAGTTAGGGTGTTTTTACTCACTTTTGTCTCTCCCACGACGTTCTTCCTCTCTCCTACAGCGTCCATTTCAAGTACATACACATGGCCAATTATGCAAATTAGATGATGACGTCATTTACCTTACTGAGGAGTTGGCAACACTGTTTGCAACAACCTGTCTTTGAGTTTGGTTGTTTTAGAGTGAAATGGACTTTCAATTAGTACGTGCTTGATTTGGCGGTTTAGGAGAGCCCCCTCAAGAATTTAAAGCAAAGCAAGCATGGAAAGAATAGATGGGTGCATATCATGTATGACTCTTGTTCAAGTCATTCGTAATAACCTCATTTGTCATGAAGTGTCTGTTATTTAAATACTTCTGCACACTTCAGCACACTGTATGTTAATTCCAAAGGTGAGAAAGAAAACTTATTTAAGTAAGGTGGATTGTTTGTAAATGTTTATGTATAAACTTACCATTGGAAATTGGCAAAAGACAGAAACTTGACAAAAGGAATACATTTTCAATTGCAGAACTGCTTTCTTCCCATGAGACTCCCAGCACAGCTTAGAATTTACAGAAGAATAAACAAAGGAGACCGAAAGATACATTTCCTCCTCTGTTAATTCATACATACACTTCACTAATGACAAATTTGGCAAGCAGTAACATCAGTCTGTCTGTCTGTGGTTTGTCTGGTCAACAGGACAAGACCCCATTACAAAACAGTCCTGTCAATATCCTGTAATTTAATCATCTATGTGGATACAAACAGACTTTTAAATAATGTTAGAAACTCTAGACAAGACAAGATAGTGTGATGCAAAATAATCAAATCAACATCAAAATCCTAAATGCCTTTGTAGGCTATGCCTCTCATTGTGCTTGTTTATTGTGCTTCTTATTATTTCATTGCATTGTAGCTGAATATAGAGTGCATGACAACACTGACATCATTTGTTGTTTGTACTTAAAAGAAAGCCCTGTGCGATGCTTCATCTTAAATGGTTTTAGATGCGCCTGTGTCCAAACCACAGTGGTTCAAAACAATTAGCATCTTTTGAGGAACTGACAGCTACAGCATGAGCAACAGGTGTGTTTTAAGGCTAGGTGTGCGTGACCGTTCACTCAAAAACAACAGGCTGTTAGAAAATAGCCTAGATACTGCTATCAGAACATGAGAGTATTTCTTCATTGAAGAGCGAAGACTGTTCTGTTTTTGTTCTTCTCCCTACTGCCGGTAAAATTTTGACTATGTTATATTTATGTTATATAGACAGTATTTAATCCAACCACCTACCAAATAGTTCCTTTTCCAAACAGATGACCCAATGTAACAAATCATCTGGAGCAGTCAGGTTAAGATGGAGATTAAGAAAATGTAAGAAATTGTATTTGGTTTACCAACTGACTCTCAAAGTTCATTAAAAAAAAAACATGTATTTTCAAATACAAATACTTGGGTGTAATGATGACCAACTTTATACTGGGAAGATCACACTGAATTTGTATGCAAAAAGACATAAAGAATTTATTTTCTCTGACACCTTAGGTCTTTTGGGGACTTCTATGATTATGAGAGCTCTACAGCACTGTTTGTTCACTTTAAAGAAAAAACAGCTCTTCCAAATGAAAAATCTGCTCAAACATGGTAGGCAACCCAAATTTGACAAATTTGGGTTGCCTACCAATCAGCCTCCTATAATAACTAGCCATGTACTTAATAGTGAATACAAATTGTTACCATTAAATCAGAGATACAGAGTTCCATGATTTAATAAGGTTAGACTGAAACACTCTTTTGTGCACCAGACAATCCTTAAATTAAATATGGACCTTAATCCAAGACAAATGCACAATCTTGAGAAATGTCTTCTGTGTTTGTACTGTTATGTTAAATTTATTTCTTTTTATTTCATGTCTTGATTTTTGTCTTTTCTGTGATATTGCAATCTGATCTGATAATAAAGCATCATTATCATAATTTTATCTGTGAAGATCACTGGTACAGTTAAAATATATTTCTTGTTGTGGCTACATTATTGACAAATTATCATGCATTTGTGGGATGTAGGATACTATAGGTGCTCCGCAAACATACAATTTTGTATTAGTATTAAGGTGACAATTAAATCAAACTTCTATGGCATTGGTGTAGTCTTTAAATTTTAAAAAAAACATTATACACTACTGAGCCTATAACTGGTTGAAGCCACCCTCCACACAGTTCATAAGTCCATTAAAGAGGACTGTGCTTCAAGTTTTTACAACCGTAAGATATCTATGAATATGTGTGTCATATAGTAAAAAAAAAAAGAAAGAAAAAACATATGGCATATTAGTTGTGTAATAATGCTTAAGATTAGGCATTTCCGTTATAAGACAAAAGGCAGAAAGGCAAATGGGCTTGATCAACACTAGCAGCATGCTGACAAGGGCAGAGGAAGGAGTAGAAATTGTAATAATAAAAAATAAAAAAAAAATCAGTAAAAATCCTGTGGACTCATATTCAGACCTGAAGGCTTTCCATCAATATTTTATGACCAGCAGGAGCAGATTGGGTCATATATTGAGAATTTCAACTAACTTACTTTGAGAGAGGGTGAACCAGGGAAGCACATTCTACACTGGATAATAGCCTCCTTAAGGCAACGGTCAAACTGCCCTTCCCTCCAACTCTCCCTCCTGAAGTCCAGCTGCAGCTATCATACTGTAACCATACTGTAGGTGACCATGCTAACATTCAACGACCAGAGCCAATGCAGTGAGAGAAAAGATAACTTTTGAAGTTAAGTTGTGGGGTGTTTACTTGTTGTAACTTGTTTTATGACTTATTACAAGCACAGCATTATGACATTTTCATTGTGTTCATCGCTATTTCAGCCTTGGAAAACTCACTGTGCCATTTGAAATTTCCATCATAAATATTCTAAATGTTCCTCGCTGGGTCTGTAAAAATATAAGATATAAGATTACCGTACTGACCTTCACTGCTTGGTAAACTGCTTTTGGAAAACTCTGAAGTTATGAGATTTCCACATAGAGCATGATAATATTATTTGACATACATGCTAGTATAATCTGAATAAAAAAGATGACATTGTCACTCAATGTGTGATGGTAATTCTAAAACAACATCTTTTTTTCTTTAAGTTTTAAATGTCTTAGAAAAGTGGCAATATCACAAAAAGAACACATTAAAATCCAGTGTCATGAAAAATATGTTCTATTACCAAGATGATCTCAGGCACAGTGTTGCTTTGAGATGTGAGTGTTCTTGCTGCATGCAGTAGCATGCTAAGCAGGTTTAATGTTTACCCTGTTCACCATTTTGATGTGAGTGTGAATTTAACACAAAATAAAACTGAGGCTGATGGGAATGTCATTAGTTTTGTGGATATAAACTGTTATCAAAAGTTTGATCTAATAATGGTGATAGATGGAAAGGGTTCATCAAAGTCATTACATATCATCCTGAGGGGAGCATTTTTTAAACATTTCACTCAACACCACAAATGTCAACTTCATGGCATAGCTATAAACGACACAACTTAAAATGATTTATATTTGGTTAATTTTATTTATATAGTGTTAATTACCATACTCCATAGTATTTTATACAATAAATGTAGTGTAATTTCAACAGACAGTGGATTTTGATTTTGACTTTCAACACTCTCCATCCAATTTTAAAAGGCTTCTGGGAGTGCCAGTCCCAGCTGAAAATGGGCAACAGGAGAGGCTAAACACTGGACAGGTTTCCAGTATTTCAAAGGGCTTATGTATTAACTTCTATTTACCCTGACATGCATGTCTTTAGACATAGGGTTTGCTATGGAGTACTCAGAACCACCATGTCAACCTACTTAAAGTTGCAGTGAGTTTTATTCTCAATCTGAGCCACCCATTGAGCTCACACATCATGTGCTGTCCAGTGACATAAGCCAAACACATCAATTTTAGCATGAAAAAAATAGACCTATATCTGTTTTGTCTGCATTTACATTCAAGACTGGATATTTAAAATCACATCTTGAACAGGGATCCATATTTTCTTCACAGAAATGCTTATCATTGCACCATACATCACAGACACAACACGCTAGCTTGCAATAGCCCAGCTCAAGCCCCAAGTCAGGCTGCTGGCTTGACAAATGAGAGAGTAAAGAGTTTGAATGTGCAGATGAATGATCCTGATGATTGCCCAGGACTGTAATAAAACACTATGTCAACTCTAATGCTGTTACCATTTCGTTGGTTTGCCAAGTGAGATGCTCCTTGGCTTGTCTGAGTGTTCAGATTTCATTTCAAAAGAAACATCTGGACGCTGGTTTAATTTATTAAAGTCAACAAAAGTTATGGGTGAGCCGAGTCGGCACGTGCTGTTTTTTTAACTAATTTGTTGGAAGGTGAACTCGTCGTGAAAAAAGAAAAACACAGTCCTAATTCAAGATACCATTTCCATGGAAACAACACGTACCAAAGATATACTTTAAACCTGATGAATTTTAAGGTGCAGTTTGTATCTGTGTGTGTGTTTTGTACAGAAATATATAGCTGTGCTGCTGTAGGCGGGGAGACAGCACTTTGTTTATATTTACTATCCTTAGGCCTGATTTTAACTCTGTATCCCAACTCTTAAGTCCTGTGTAAATTCTAATGTATTTTAATAGGTGCAAATGAAGCACATGCAATACTTGTGTGCTTGTGTGTGCATTGGTATCTGTGTGTGTGTGCTCTAGGTTGTTTCATAGTTATTGCCCTGTCATAAATTTAAGCACCATCATCCATCAGGATACATTTTCAAGACAGTTTCCAGGCTGATTCAGACTGTTCCATGATTTATATGTGATTAAAGTGACAAACCAAAACTGACAGGGACCACGGTAATACAACAAACTCATATCTAATTCCCTAATTGTCCCCATGTCATTTGTTTTGTGGTATTTGTCTGGGTCATGTTGATACTGAAATCCCACACAGCACGTTTCAAAGCACAATGCCACACCAAAATCAGTATTCTGTCAAATGTTAGCTTTCTGTCAGGTTTTTATTTGATGCAATATGGCTTTTTCAGCATCCTGTGAGGTTTGATATTATCCCAAATTTCATTTGACTCCGAATATTAGTGGTTAAAGGTATCGAGGAATTCCTCTTTTTGTCAGTTTAAATCCTACTTTTCTTTTGTGCTTAATCCCAAGTGTGCTTGTGGTTCTACCCTTTCATATTGATTTACAGCTGAGCAACTGAAAAGGGTCTTTATGGAGGCAGCCTATGGTGAGAAGCCAACTTGGTTCTCATTCGTAAAAAGCTTTTGAAGCGCAAAGAGAGGCTCCCTTGAAACAGCCGGGATTGTTGAGCTGCGCGTTCGTAGAGGCCTGCGCCTGAGGCCATTCCTCTGAACAGCTCTCATCTCTGGCTTCCAGAGAGAGGGGGGGCGACGGAAAGCTTCCAGGTGACAACTATAGGGGGGCGCAGAGCAGGCAGACAGAGACAGACAGAGAGACCTCGAGACTCACCCACTGAGACTTCACCATCCCCCCTTCACTTTTCTGTTTATTTATTTTCTCCATCCTGTGGAAGGCTGATGGCTGACTTATAATAAAAGTAGTTGTGAATACATAAGTAAATTCAATATTAGATTCAATATTAGACAACTTTTTATGTTATTGAATCCACATATGCTGTGTACATTGAATATTACCGAGAAACTGGGTCACATTCATTGCAAGAATTTTCTATAATCTACTTTTTTTTTTTTAAATTTTAGTTATGTTCTGCACAAAAATAACCAAATCACCAATTGAATGAATAAATCGCCAACAGTGTCACCCACAAAGCACCCCAACACCATCACCCGTCCTCCCCAATGGGAACCACACATGCATATACCATCCTTTCAGCTAGTTGGAATTCAAAAATACTCCAGGTGACTACCTCATGAAGCTGACTGGGATAATGGTACTGTGTATATATATATAATAAATATCAATAGTGGTTGTTATGAATTTTGTTATTGGTTTGATGTAAGAGACCCTCTAGTGGCAGAAATTACATACTGTACATTTAAAGGTAAATTACAATCTTACTATCTCTATTTCTATAGTTGTAAAGTCAAGAACCCTCATTTCCGTTTATACATTGGAGCACATTGCACTGACAAAAAAAAGAAAGTAGGGAGAGTTTGAAACATCGATAAATGGGATCATGTCTGACAGCTACAGATGCAGATGCAAGCAGCCAATATAGTCAAAGCTGTTTGCTTTGTCTGCTGTGGATGGGGAAGGCAGTGAGGCTGCTCACGCAGCTCCACAAATCTTCAACCAGTAACTGTATAAAACCTGCTCCTTGTGCTTTCCCACCATTGCAACATCCTGAATCACACCATGACTGAAAGCACAAGCTGTAATAGTACCATGCAGTATGTGCAAAATGTTTTGTACTCTCAGTAATCTGACCGCTATGTCTCACAGTCTGGCCTATTTCTTGGAGACTTAGGCACACCTTTTCATTTGTAAGTTTCACACTTCCATGTTCAGGTTTCAGCACTGTGTCTGCTCCATCTTTATATCACCACAAGCAAATTGTGATTATAATTTGCGCTCAATAAAAAATTGTTGCCAGTACATGTGTATGTGATACCAAGTATCTGAATGGATAAAATGCTCTTATAATGATATCTAAAATAACTCTGCATTGAATCAATGCTGGATCAAGGCAATATTGTCACTTTTTTACTCAAGTTTTAATCTTTAGCTTAAGCTTTTCTACTCTCCATCTTTATGTAGCATGTTGCACAAATTGTGCAGCATCAGTGGCTGGAGTCCCATTACGGTGAACATCCATCTTCTTGAGGAGGCACCCCCTCCTCTCCTATGCCCACTACTGTATAGGCACTTTCACCAGCCATTTGGGCACAACTGAGCTATTAATTAATATATCTCTGCTCCATACATCTGCAGAATCATTACTTTAAAAGGTGAGGCATGTTACATCATGTCCAGAGGTGACACACACCACTGTGGAAAGACTAGGTAGTGTAATGCTCCTCTCTTGAGGTACGGCCATGCAAAAATGTGTGTTTTTCATCAACAAAACAGGGTGCAATCGCTCACAGATTAATCATAGGGGACAACGCATCCCAAGGTTACCTGCCCTGTCGCTTTCAGCAAGCATAACAAGCAATCCTCTTCCAGCAGCCCTTTACCCATGTGTGTATGTTTTTCTGTGAACACTTGTTGTATTAACTATGTGGCAGTCACAGCTGCGCACAGCTGTTTCCTGCTTATTAAACTGTTTTCTTTTAGTTAGCTAATAGACAGGACAGATGTTTAAAACTAATCCTACATCCAGAAAGAGTCATTTACATAATGCAATGGAAAGCATGGGTGGAGGGCAATATGCTATCTACATGGAAGATGCGTTTGTTGCTGTTTGAAATGGTTTACAGCATTTTTCGTGCACCTTGTGTTTTTGCCTCATGGTGCTACAACTTTCCCAGGTGAACTGGAAACTGAATTTATCCGAGGTGTAGATGTGAGTGTGAATGCAAATGTTTGTGTTCTGTGATGGACTGCTGACCTGTCCATGGTGTTTCCCTTCCGTCCATTCAGTGTAGGCCTGGATGGGATGACCCTGAAAAGAGTAAGTGGGTTTTAAAAAAATGTATGGATGTACTGAAAATACAGTGTGGATGACTGGATGCAGTGTGGATGTCTGTCTTCTTCTTTATGTTGAACTTTATTTTTTATTGAATTCAATATTATGTGAGCAGAAAACACCTCACAAGTTCTATTAAGAAGGTCCACTGTGTCAGATTTAGGTATTTACAAGTATATTTTCATTAATGTATAACCATCTGCAAATAGGAATTGCTATGTTTTTGTTACCTTACAATGAGCATCGTATATCTCCAGATGTCATGGCTCATCTTCTGCAAAGTGGAGTGAAAACATGTTTCGCCACCATGTTTCAAGAATAGCCCAGCCCCGAATTATACTGCAGAAGACCACTTGAGGTTTGGGTATAGTTAAAATATGACCAAAGCCTTGTTTTTAACATGTAATTGCACCCCCACATTCTGCTAGCTCCCTTCCTATCAGCATTTTTCAAAAAGAAAAAAAAGACAGCAGAAACTGGCACAGGACAAGCCCAGTAGGGACACTGACCAGAGTGAGTGACAGACTGACCACCGCTCAGTGTCTTAGGAACAGCAAGCTGGTAGTCAGAGCCAGTCAAGCTAACCATGGAGCTAACCAGCCATGAGCAGCTGTTGTCAGACTCTCACAACAACACAGAGACAGAGAGTCCTCTGGAGCTTTGATAGTCACTAGAAACACATTCACAGCCGTTTGTAAAAGTTTCTGTGTGGTACCTGTGTTGTAGCTACGCTAGCGACTGCGTTTACGCTAAACTCCTGGTATTGTGTGGTACTGAGGGAGTACAGGATGTAAAGGATGCGGTCTGGTGTTGCCTCTACAGCTGCCTAAACCACAAATCTAAACCACCAACTAAAATGCTAAGTACAGGGTTACAAAAAAAATAGTCCTCCATGAATGAATGAGTCTCGCTCAGCGCACATTTGCAAACTTGTGTGGTTTGACAGTAGTCTCCCACTCAAAGCTGGGGGAAGCCCGTGTCTGATTTAGAGGGCACTAACTAGGCCACTGTGACGCCCGCGTCTTGCGAGCGTCACAGTGTTTACCTTTTGTCCAACAGTGTTTACTTGCTGATTTGATCATTTTCGTCGATATTTGCTCTTCTACCATAAGTAGGCTTCGTAGTTAAATGTCTTTTGTGTTTTTTGTATAATTTAACTTAACTGTGTGTTTATTGTTGTTTCATACCTTTTATGCTATAGCCTGTGTACTTCTATTTACTGCTTAAATTACAGTTATAAGCTACGTGAATGAAAGCTTTGTGTCTGTGTACTGACTGCTTAAAGTTACGTTGTGACGATATGTTGATCTAGCGACAGGAAATACGACCCGGAGTCTGTTCATGGTGTTTTATTTTGAAAAACGACCGGATTCGCTCTGCAATTTCTGTCTGACTTCCTGTCAGAACGATCCGCTCCACCTGTCCAGCTTGATGCGTGCGACTCGTGTCGAGCGCCAAAAATAGAACAGACGGGTAATGCCCGCGTGGCCGAGCGTCTGAAACGGAACACTACGGAGTCAGTAGAGGTTGATCTCATTGACTTTAATGGCCACGTATTACTCACGATGACGCGACGCTCGTGAGCCCGATTCCATATGAAAAGTCCTCTAAATGACACATTGAAATTTATTTGTGTTATTTATTTAAGCTCTTTTCCCCGAGATTCTTTTATTTCAAGAGATACTTTTTGTTTTTGTTGAGAGCAGGGAAAGTAAACTTTAATTTATTTTAGTAATAGATACAATAACGTGTAAATTAATGTTATGTGGGTTTTGTTCAATAAAAGCATGCACAAGAATATTATTTTCTCTTTTTTTTTTTTTAATTGCCATCAGCTATTCAGTGTTTGAGAGTACCTAAAAGCAGGGAATCTATTAAAGCTGAAAAATCTGAAAGAGACAGGAACTGTATGCAAACTTGAATATTTTCTTATTTACTGCAAGTCATATCGTCATCGCAATATTGAACAGTGTGATCGCACATCGCACATTTTGCTGATATCGTGCAGGCCTAGCATTAACAGTATTTTTTTAATATAAATACCATGCTGTAAATTAGTCCCAAATGGTTGACTCTGTCAGCATTTGACTTGCAAGGTTCAAAGTCATTTTAAACAGTAGATGGTGTGTTAAGCCATGTTCAACCCATGAAACACCTATCTTTATAAATTTAGTAAGAACGTTGATATTAACACCAGCACTGATGTGTTCCATCACAGTACAGTCATATTATTTCATTTACAGCTCAAAAAGCATGTTTCAGTGTGCAGTAAAGGAAGGAAATGAAAAAAGAAAAATGCCAAGATGCAGCAGTTGATTTCACTTTGCATAAATTATTAAAATACATTTGGATTTGGTATAATTTTTATCAATTTATGTCACTGTATATGACATGTACAGCCACACACAAAGCTCATCCTTTTAATTCTCACACAGGTCTTACTCTGGCTACATTCCAACTGGCTGTAAATTCTGCTGTTGTCAGTGACTGTCTATAGGAGCCGATCTTTAAGCTGTGAGCATGCGAAGAATGAGGTTGGGAAGGATCCATAGTTTCCATTAAGAGTAATTTCTTGTCTGATCATTTGCTGAGTAAACATGCAATCCTTCCAAGTAGCCCATTATGAACAAAGACAATGCCAACTGTGTAAAATCAATTCATCAAAATAGGTGAATGTAAAGCAAGTTAGCTTTGCTGGCAACAAAGATGCATAGCATGGTTTTTATTATTGAAAATGCTTAGCAATATTCCTAGTAATAGTATTTAATATTGTTTTAGTGGACTAATTTAAGATATTCACTATGAAGGAGGAGCATCCAGGAAGCCAGTCTGTAATCTGGGTACATCAAGTTCATTTAGATCAGATTTATTTTCATTTTTTGTTTTTTTGTTTGTTTGTTTGTTTTTAAATTGTAAAATGCATAGCTCTATCACAAAACAAGAAAAAGTCCAAAATTATGCAAAGATAAAGTGCAAAACTTTGTGGCTGTAGAATATAAAACATCTGTTTGTTATGTGAGGAAGTGATGTGTTAAAACATGCATGCATTCTTTGAATTAATCTGGGGTCACACTTTGGTAAATATTGCAATACAAATAAGTGATTAAAAATAAAGTTATTATTATTATCATTACTATTGCACTATTATTTCACATCATTGATTTCAGACGGTATATTTTCTCCCATTGTCATACAGATAACCCTGATGAAACTATAGGTGAAATGTTGTTTAAATGTTTTGCACCAAACCCACTGGTGGTGGATTCGAGTGTGTTATGTTTCAATAAAAGTAAGCAGAAAACAAACACTGTGGGGGCGCCAGCGAGCAGGCGATGGAGTAGGCAGCACAAGCAACATGCTCTGCTGAATTTCGGGTTAAAAGTTCTTTTTAGGCACCTTACATCAACAGAAAACTACGAGACACTACGAGAGTTTTTTTTTTTTTTCATTGTGTGTTGTTTTTGTTGCGATGCTGTAGCACAAATCTCTCTCTACCCAGCACGGCTCCGGATCACTTATAATGGAACTGAGAAGCAGTTTCAAAACGCAGGAGAAGCCATGGCCTACGTGAAAACCAGAATCCTACCGAATTCTTCAAAAGACTGACCATGGCTCGAAATGAGTGAGAACAGCTAAATTCTGCGTCTGAATAAGGTTGGTGCCTTCCACACACATCACCTTGACCAACACACTCTACAGAGCCACAAGGCTCCAGACTGTTCCAGATGGAGAAATAGAGAGCACCTACGGAGTCAAAACTGTGCTGTTTTTTCACTCCTTATTTTGTTTACAGCAGATAATAATTTGACTGGTCAGAACACTGTAATGTGTCTTTATTATCGTTATTGTTTCCCTGTCTATCTATGTTCAATACTTAGACAACAGAAGAAGTCATTTATCACCTTAAAAAAAAAAAAAAAAAGAAAAAAAGTTTGAATCTGTCCTCTAAGGTGCATCATACAAATCTATGTTCTAAATACAGCAGAGTTTGTTCTTTAGAGCTAGTGCAACCTCACACAAGCACTTTAAATGTGTAGATATTTTTGCGAGGGGCTTGGGAATCACCTTGTTCTAACAGGTGAGGGTTGGGGATTTGCTGTACCTGGGTTTACAATCGACTTTTTTTTCCTCTGGTTCATTGTTTATGCTTACCTATCTTTTAGAGGTCCTTTCAATATTCAAAAAAGCACAAATGCAGGCAGACTTAACGCACCGCTAAACTTTCTCTGTCCTTAACACGGCTACAACTAACACAGATTTTTCAAACAAATCAGCTAATTGTGATGTAACTTTTGTAAGCTGGAATGTAAAATCCTTGAACCACCCCACCAAACGAAAGAAAGTGTTGACTCATTTAAGTAAATTCCGAACCTTTGATCATTTTCGACTTAGGGGAGGATGGATTGGGCAATCATATCATTCTAATTTTCATTCTAAATCTAGAGGTGTGGCCATCCTTGTTAATAAGAACATCCCATTTGTTATGTCAAAGGTTGAAACAGACTCCTCAGGGCGTTACATAATTGTAATAGGCAGGTTGTATAACACACCGGTTGTCCTTGCCAATGTATACACACCACATTGGAATGACAGTTCATTCTTTATAAATTTCTTTGCTCATATCTCTGACATGGACACACATTATCTTATCCTCGGAGGAGATATGAACTGCACGTTATCACCTACTCTGGATCGTAGCTCACCTAGGACTACGTCCAAATCCAGTGCAGCGTCTCAACTGCAGCTTTTTCTTAATACGAATGGTATAGCTGATATAGCTGGTGATGCGTGGCACTTTCAAAATCCTACAGCTAGAAGCTACTCCTTTTCTCCGGTCCATGGTACATACTCACGCATAGATTATTTCTTTTTGGACAAAAACCTTCTTTCACTAATAAAAAAGTGCGAATATCAAGCCATAATTATTTCGGATCATGCCCCCTTGCTGATGACTCTATGTATACCAATTTCCCATGCCAACTATCACCCCTGGCGTCTCAACACTTTACTACTTTCAGATGAAGACTTCATTAAATTTATCTCTTCTGAAATAACTTTCTTCCTGGAACACAACCAGACCCCAGGAATGTCCCCTTTAACAGTGTGGGAATCAATGAAGGCGTACCTGAGGGGACAAATAATATCATACAGTGCAAAACAAAGAAAACGTCACAATATGAAACTTGAGCAGCTAACAAATGATATTCTCAAATTAGATGCTACACTTGCTGTCACCCCATCCAATGATTTATTCAAACTGCGATTAACTCTTCAAACAGAGTTCAATCTGCTATCAACAAGACGCATTGAAAACCTAATAAATAAATCACAGAGTAAAACATACGAATGTGGTGAAAAGACAGGGAAGATTCTTGCCCGTCAACTTCACCAGAAAACTGTGGATAGGTCTATAGCTGAGATAAACGATGAATCGGGCACTAAGCATATAGATCACTCTGAGATCAATTCATGTTTTCATAGGTTTTACTCAAAGCTGTATGATAGTGAATCCCTCGGCAACAACATTTTATTTGACTCATTTTTCAGGAAAATTAATGTCCCCACAATTAATAACGAAACTGCATCTGGGCTAGACAAACCATTTTCTGTAGAGGAACTTATTAATGCAATTAAGCTCAAGCAAACTGGAAAATCCCCAGGACCCGACGCGTTCCCGTGCGAATTCTTTAAAAAATTTGCAGATCAGCTGTCTCCCATCTAACTCTCTGTATTCGAGGAGTCATATGCTTCCGGCTCCCTTCCTCTGACCATGCGACAAGCGGTCATCTCCCTGATTCCTAAAAAAGATAAAAACCCTCTAGACTGTGGCTCATACCATCCCATTTCACTCTTAAATGTAGACAGTAAAATCCTTTCCAAAATTCTGGCCTGCCGCTTAGAGGCGGTTTTACCCTCAACTGTAGCCGACGATCAAACTGGCTTTATTAAAGGTCGTCACTCCTTTTTTAACATTAGACGCCTATTTAATATTCTTTATGGTCCCACTCCACCCGACATTCCAGAAATACTATTATCACTCGACGCTGAGAAGGCGTTTGATCGGGTGGAGTGGGATTATCTCTTTTACACACTTAAACAATTTGGCTTTGGTGAAAAATTCATCTCCTGGATTAAAGTTCTGTATTCTTCTCTACTAGCAGCTGTCCGAACAAACAATAACCTCTCTTCTTATTTCCCTCTTCATCGTGGCACCCGACAGGGCTGTCCCCTGTCACCTCTCCTGTTCGCCATTGCGATTGAGCCACTAGCTTTAGCATTACGTGGCGAAACCAATTTTAAGGGAATACGGAGATATGGCTCAGATAATAAGGTGTCCCTGTATGCTGATGATATGCTTTTATATCTGTCTCATCCCTTAACTAGTTTACCAAACACCCTGAACCTGCTTGAAGAATTCGGCAAAATATCAGGATACAAAATTAACCTACAGAAGTGTGAAATTATGCCAGTGAATACAGCGGCTAAGCAAATAAACTTTGGTTTATTCCCGCTTAAAGTTAGTCCGCAAAAATTCAAACACTTAGGAATCTGGATAACACATATCTTCAAAGACATATTCAAAGCTAATTTTCCACCACTATTAACCCACCTTAAGCAAGATTTGGCAAGATTTAGTTTACTCCCCCTGTCACTAGGAGGCAGAATTAACATAATTCAGTGGACAAGTTGGTGTCGGGATTTATGGAACAAGAAAAACCCCCGAATACGGAAAAGGTTCCTACAACAACATCGTCAACATGGAGGATTATCCCTCCCTAACTTCCAGTTTTACTATTGGGCTGCCAACATTAGGTCCATGCTGTTTTGGAAAGATTCTCCATCTGGTGCCTCTAACCCTGAGTGGTTACGAATGGAAAACTCCTCTTGTCTTCATTCTTCTTTACAATCACTTTTATGCTCAAAACTCCTTCTTTGGAGCCCATTTCTAAATTCACCTTGAATCCAGTTGTAAAACATTCTTTTAGAATTCTGACACAGTTCAGAAGAAGTTTTTCTCTTAAGGATCTGCCCACCTGTGCTCCTATAATAAAAAATCACCAGTTTACGCCATCAATGATAGATGGTGCTTATCATGAATGGTCCAATAAAGGAGTTACCAAAATAGAAAATTTATTCATTGACAATATCTTTGCATCATTCAACCAATTAATGCTTAAATCTAACATCCCAAACTCTCATTTTTTAGATATTTGCAACTCCGTAGTTTTATATCAACATCATTTACTCATTTCCCATCCCAGCCACCCAACTCTCTCTTAAATCCCATTCTGAAGCTCAGTTCAGGTTCCAAAGGAATTATTGGGAAGATATACTCCTTATTAAATACATATAATTTGGAGCCTTTGACATCATTACAGACGCAATGGGAGGACGACCTGGGGTTTGAACTTCCTGAGGAGATATGGGAAAGAGCTTTAGATAGAATACATTCCTCTTCAATTTGCTTACGACACACAATTATCCAGTTCAAGGTTATGCATCGCCTTCACTGGTCCAAAGTGAGACTAGCAAAGTTCACACCTAGTGTCGATCCCATCTGTGATCGATGCAGGCAAATGCCAGCCACTCTCTCGCATATGCTTTGGTTTTGTTCAAAACTAGACAATTTCTGGCAGTCAATATTTAAAACTTTTTCAGATGTTTTACAAGTACTTATAGAACCTTCTGCCATTACTGCCATATTTGGAATAATTCCTCAAGACACTCACTTCAATCACCAGGCAAAGAATATGGTAGCTTTTGCATCTCTCCTAGCTAGGCGATTAATACTTTTTAAGTGGAAGGAGAAACTTTCTCCAACCTTTAAGATGTAGATCAATGATCTTATACACCACTTGGTATTAGAAAAGATTTGTTACTCTACAAGAGGATGTATTCAAAAATTTTATGCTACATGGAAACCCTTGTTAAGTTATATAGAGAAGTTAGATGTCACTAATATTGGTGCTCTATATGACTGATCCTGTATTGTGTATAATCTGAAGCCCATAAGGACTCTCGTTTACTTATTGATTTCTTATTTACTTGTGTATCATGCTATTTTGCTTTCACTAATGTATCTGTTACTCTTTTACTTTATTACTGTTATTTATTTTATTATTATTATTATATTTATTTATTTCACACATGTTTATGCATAAACATCAATAAAAAAGACTTGGAGCAAGGAAACACTGTGTGTAGACCTTTTTTGGGTCCTGCCACATACACAGTATATGTTTCTGCTTGCTGGAAACGGTGGGCATAACACAACTTTTAACTGTTTCTAAACATGATGGAATAAAAACAAGTTATTCTAATAGCAGATACATTGAGAAACATATTTCTCACACACCTAATATGAACACAGTAGGATTTGTATGTGGAAATGTTAGATTTTTTGCTTGTCATGACACTCTTCATGACACACTTAAGCCTACAGGTGACATCTGTCCAGTGAGATCTGAGGGCAGATTTTGAACTATTTTTAAGAAAGTTAAAAACAAGTAGAAAAAGTACACATATGAGAAACAGTTTGATTTTACATCAAAATAATGTAAACAATTACACAGGTTCAAAAACTTATGATTGGCCACATTTTAATAGGACATACTGTGCTGAATTGTTTGTTGTACTGCATGTAATTGTCAAGTTATAATAACTATTTCTACATTTGATTAAAAAAAAGAATCATTTTGATAAGATGTTTGCAGTAACTATATACTGTATATCTGTGTGCACATACAAACATGCACACATGTTGAACACATCGTCAACTACTACAATGAAAACATAACGGAGCATAAGTTATTTACATAAAATAAACTGTCAATTGACTCAAAAAGAGTTATGCACCACACTGTAGAATTCTTAAAACAGATTTTCTGTCTTACAACACAGCTGAATTATAAAGCTGTGGTTGGTTTCTACCATTAATGTCATAGCTGATTGGTTGCCAGCTATTTGGTCTAATGGCTGCATGACATGGTTTATACCCCTTAATTATAGTTAGAATATTGCCTGCCTCGGCTGTTCTGGAGAAAGCCAGGGGTGTGGACGAGCGCTGTCAGCTCTTTCTGCCCCAAGTCTCTGAATCGCAGCTTCATTGGCTGTTAAGTGTAACATATGGAATGTCTCTCCCCATCCATGCACTCCTCCCAATAGAATAATCAAGCTATTCTCAGAAGCTCAAGACTGTGGCTCCCCATCATAGTAAATTGTGCAGCCTGTTCATTGTCTGTGATAAAAATAGGCAGGGTTTTCAGTAGCAAGGTACAACACGCAGCAGAACAGGTGCTTATGATAGTGTTACACAGTTGAAACAATAATTTGATGGTCTGCTAAACAGTCAGTATTAGAGCTTCTTCTTAATTACAAGAATATTATGTTCATGTACCAGATCCTTCTGATTACAAGCACTGTGCAACATCCTTGGGTATTAGTAAATAAAGTTGTTGTACGTGTTTAATCATTTAGAAAGTTCCTGTGAGACAATAAAAGCCAGATAAATTGGCTGTATTTCCATTTCATAGATATTATATTGAACCTTGGCGGAGACATTGGGGGAAAGCAAGATGCGACACTCCCGGTGCCCAGCACACCTGCAAAACGCAGGCGGAGGCCTTGTACGTATTCAAGGTTGATTCCACTTCTTGGGGACCATTAGTAACAACCTTTCAGAAGTACTGATTGGAAGGAGAGGCGCTCTGCATATCAACAGGAAGTAGCATCCCCAGAGGTTGGCAGTCTGGTCACAAAGGTGTAAAGAGAAACTGACAAAGAGAGGTGGCGTGAAATGAATGAGAGAAGAGGAGAAGACACAGAAAAAGGGAAAAAGGGGGGGAAAACATGGGAGCAGTCTCAGAGAGGTGGTAATTAAGATGCATTTAAGATAGAATAAGTTTAACAGGGGATGGGAGGGGTAGTTGTGAAGGAAGGAGCAGATAAGAAAGGAAGGAATAAGAAGGAATCAGTTAATCAAGGCTTTTAACAGACAGGGCAGGATGATATACTACATTTATCAAATTATCAACCCTGAATCTATTAACTAAACTTGTGTAATTTAAATACATACCAAGTCTAAAAGTATACAATGTCTTAATAATGAAGTACATATTTGGGCAAAGATTTACAATAAATTTGTTAAATATATTGCAAGTCTTACAGTATGTTGAAAGGTTCATATTTGCAGCCGTGCATTTAGACTATATGCATAATTTTAATGAAGTGGCTGTGATATTTCTTTTTATCGCTCCAGCAACAGTAGTTGTTTGATCACTTCCTTTCTTCCTCACTGATTTAATGCAGCACAACCCTGTGCCATATTTTTTAAAGTTCAGATAACGCGCCATTAGATGTCATAAGATACGTTCGGCTGAAGCATTGAAACGAGGAAGAGCACAGAGCTGCGACACAGCCTTCAGTTCAGCAGTAAAAAAAAAAAAAAAGAAAAAATGTGTAACCTAATGAAGACATCCACAGCCAGAGACCAGCACTGCTGCGCCGTGTCACGGCAAAAGGGTGAAATATCACCTCAGCAGGAGAAAAGTGAATCAAACAACACACACAGCAAACCTAAAGAAGAAAGAGTTTGGAGTGTATTGGTTCATCTATCAACACCGTCTCTCTCTTCAAGGCAGAGCAGGCAGGAAAACCATCAGTCACATTTTCAAACAAAAGTCTCTCCATCTTTGTCATCTGGTGCCGGCAGAACAACTTTACTTCAAATGTCTAAAGGGAAATCTGTGTAGGGTGCTGGATTTCGGGGTCAATCTTAGAAAATGGCTGGACAGGCAGTCTTGGAGGTTTTACTTCAAGAAAGCGGTCCCTTGGTCTCCCCGCTGTGTGAGAATTGAGGTAACTGTAACAGCCAGCACAAAGAGAAAGTCAACATATTGACTGTGCGGTGGCTCGCTAGAAGGCATTGATTTGAAGAGTGTGAAGACTTCTAGGTGAAAAGAGCCTTCTATAAAAGTGTCATGAGTCATTGAGGTTATGGCATGGCTTTCTGTCTTTGCAAACACTTCTGTCCGTCTGTGGAGGGTACACAGAGGCAGACACCCAACTGCTTTATGGTGTATTTAGAGAATACCTAGCTATCCCCACATACAGCCAACAACTTAATTTCAATTGGCACAGAAAATGTGGTAATAGTATCCTGTCTCCCTCAGGAGAATACACTTCTGCATTTGCCCTCTCTAGGTAAACAGTGGTGGAATACACTAACACATGCAGTAAAACCTGTGATAGACTCTCCGAAATTTTTCAAGCCACATAAAATTATGCAAACACTGAATATTTTCCAAAACACAATCGAACAAAAAATGTCAAACTTGAGGAGAAAAACAACTAACAACTAAGTTTGAGAAAGCATCTGAGCGGTACCAAGACTATCATCCAAACTTCTGCAAAAAGTTCTTGGAACAGACAACAATAACAACTAGTTACAGTCCTTGGTATTTAATCTCCGTATTTACTGATCATATTACTGTGTAATGTAAATGTAAAATGCAAATCTGTAAGCAAGGAATGTGACCGGGGCTCCTTATGGCTCCTTTAGTATGAAGTTACAGTAAGACTGATAAAATACTTTGACAAAATAATTAACTAAAATAATTAAAATATAACTCAACATACATAAGAATCTATTACAAGTCGGCATAGATCAGTGGAAAAAGAGGTGGTAGAAAGCTCCAGAAAAAGACGGTAGCCAAACATTTGTTTTCAAAGTCAAGCAGCAACTTTTATGGTTATACAATAAGCAAAAACATGGGTTAGGTGTTATAAAGTAGATTGTGGGATGATTAGTAAAGAAAAATAAAAAGTATTATATTTCTGCAACACAAACTTGCATTTTTTTCTTCCAGACTTTGCTGTTATATTTGCATTTATCACTGGATAAAAGGTTTTAACATAGCTGACACAGAAAATTAAGCTGTAATGCCATAACAAAGCCATATTGTGACGTAACAAAATATTAAATTTATGTTATTTATCTAGTTTATGTGCAGTTGTTCCAGTTCAGCTCAGAGTCTTTACTCTGTTTTGCTGTTGTTCTAGTGTCTCTTTGTTTTTCTCTCTGCGTTTTTCACAGAGGGTGGGGACAACAGAGGAGGCACAGGTGTCAGCACTGGTTACGAGCAGGTTGGTAGTGAACAGCACGCCCAAAGTGCTGACAGATAGGTGATAGCTGTTTTGCACTCACTGTTCTCTGTGAAGTTTGCTTCAAGTGATGTAAATTGGAGCTGGTGCGTTGTGTGGGGGGAGCACTGTGTCAAACACCTGGTGTTCTTCACCACTGTTTGGAAAGACAGAAATAACAGGAGTAACAGGCGAATACGTCCTAAAAGTGACTTATTTCCTTTTTAAATAATTGCCTGTAGTGGACCCAATATATGCCAATGTGAAGAGTGGTACATGTGGATTTTGAAAAGCAATTGATAATTGTTCTTAACGAGATTACATTGACATGTAAGCCAATAAAGCTTTAAAGTGTTAAATTTGAGAAAGAAATTCATTGTTGTGGTAAGTGGTGTATGAGAACATTGAATTCTTTCACTTTCAAACAGAACTGGAGAAGTAGTCAAAACGGCCTGTCCAAAGCAAACAAGGAAAGCAAATGGCTTTGAAATAATCAATGCACATGACTTTGGGAAAAAATGTTCTGAGTGGATAACTGGGAAATAAATAGTATTTATCGGAAGACTGGTAAAATATGACTTATTCAACTTGTGTTGTTTGTTCAGGTCCAAATGTTCTATAATTCTAATTAATTTTCAACATACATGAATATAACCATCATTATAACATCAATTGGAGTGGTACACTTGTGGTGTAACACTCCAACTCATCAAAGGGTATGCATTCAAATGACCACCTGTGGGCCTGAGTACTCACTACATTAAAAACCTATTAACATCACTATTCTGGAATTTCTGGCATTCAACATACAGTATGGTTAGATGTTTAACAACATGAAAATCATGCACTGTCTACTGCACTTTTAATATTGTTTATAAAGTCAATCCATGTGATCACTAGACAACTAAACAGTACTATAAACTCTAACTAATTCTTAGTTTTTGTGGATGAAACCTTGAAGCAGCTAAGGTCGCAAATCCTCCACAGGCACCAAGTTAAAAAGACACCCACTGCTCTCCCTCAGCCCCACTGGACAATGCGAGGGGGGCGGCTGACAGCCCAGAATTAATTGACATGCCTCCGAGAGGTTGTTCTCTAATAACATATTGATCCACCAGGCCTGATATGCAAAGCATCTGCCAGGGAGTGTCGCTGGCGAGGTGAGACAAATGCCCTCACAATACCTTCGACCAAGCTGTGTTGATTAAAGGAGGTATTAGCGCCCATGATCACATAGAACCAGTGTGTCAGGTATTCCACATCCAACCATGTCAGAACCCGTTCTCATTAGCAGATAACATATTCCACATGCACTAAAAGCTGTGACGTATTCACATTAAACTTTTTGACATTGTGCTCCTTAGTCTTAACCAGATCAAATATTAGCTTTGCTGCAAGAAGTGTTGCAAAAATCTTTTTCAAATCTGAAAGCAGAGGTAGTCAAGGTTGTAATGTGAAAACACAGACATCTTACCAGCCAAATAGCAGGGTGAAAAATTATTCACCATTCTGTGTAAAAACTAATGTAAAAGGGTACAGTATCACAGCAGTGAGGAAGGTATTATGTGTGAAGGACACGTTTGAGTCACTTTTTGTGTTAACTGATTGGGTTGGCTCTGTATGTGTGTCCCTTGCTGACAAAAGGTACAGGAGAAATCTGCAGTGTAGCCAGTAATTGAACTCGTAGTCATGGTAGCAAATATTGACAGAAAGTGTCTCATGTAGGAAGTACACAGCATTATCCTTTAAATACGCTCTGTCATTACAATTTAAATACATGTGCAGAACTAAAATAATTATTCAAAAAGATCTGCATATGACTCCATTTGTTGTCTTCTTTGAGTTGCAGCCCCAATATTCCTTAGAGAGGCCTGGTCAAAAGAAGAAAAGCTGCGATACTGTAAGTGGTCCATGAAAACTGGTATTGACAGGGACATTCCTTACAAGAGCAAGGTCCCCCAAAAAGGTCAGACAATACACTCTACTTAAAATAGATCAAGGTCGCTGTAGGTGAGGGCTCCCTGTGGGTGAGGGCGGAGAGACTGTTTTGCTAAACTCACCTGCCATGGAGTGCTCTGCTTTGGCCTCTCTAAACCGGCAAATGCACAGGATATGGCAGCAAAGTTCAACTGCAACCATGTGCAAGAAAACCAACACTGTAAATCTGAATGCTCAAGTTAATTAATTAGAATTAAACAACAAGTAGTTCCAACGAAGCAGTCTGACAATGTGCTCAAATCAGCATGACAGCACACCTGACTCATCACTAAATATATTACTCTGCAATTTCCACATTGTCACAACTTAAAAAACATATAACATGTAAATAAATATGAATAAGTACACTGGACAACTGGTCAACTTTTAATTAAGTAATCTGTATGAATTTCATGTTTCAGCTTTCTTTAATTTTTTAATTTAATTGAATATTCTGGATTTTATGGAGCTGTTAGACCGCCTCTTTAATACACTGTGTGTAGGTGTGTACCTCGTTTGTGTGCAGCACATCGAAGATCAAACAGTTTAGTAAGAGAAAGCAGAGGAAATGTTATTTTTGAAGGACTAAAGGTCGACTAATATGGACTGGAGCAGAATATTTTGTTAGATAAAAACATGTTGTGAATTTTGGAAATTATTACATCAATCTTTTGTCAATACATTTTGATTTTTGGACTTCACAAAGCTGTGGAGTTATTAAAAAATGTCTGGATCACATCCTCCATCAGCGTGCAGTGAGTTGCAAGTAACGCACTTCTAGCTTAAAAATACACGTGAAGTTCACAGACTTAGGAGTTAAATCTGTCCAAGAAAAAAATATCTTTTTCAGCAGATATCTTAATCACTACAAAACTGAACTAGTAAAGCAGTTTTGTGTTTTTATGTGCAGTATTTATTCAGTTTGGGAAACTCAAGCTTGAGAAAGCTTTGTTGCTAGGTTGTTATTAAGGCTTGGACTACTTGCTGGAGTAGTAAACTGGGTTCCATTATAGGACGCTACTGCTGGTACTGATTGTTTTCCAGGTATTATTCAGACCATGTGTATTTCCATGGAAACAGAGATCAGAACGGAAATGTCAAGCAAAAAATGTTTATTTTGAGAGCAAATTCCCCCAAATATAAATCTTTTTCTTTTGAGTATATATTTTACTTAAGTTGGTAATTGTATAATCGCAATACTACATTAAAGGGTGAGGTTTAACTAACTATGGACTTGACCGCATCACTGTCGAGCCAATAATGACGTTAAAGCACACCCTCTCATGCAATATTGCTTAATTAATTTGAATAAGTACTGAAACATGTTGAGTGCCAGAAGTATTTTTCTTTCTTTTGAGTTTACTAAACTAATAATTTTTGATTGACATTTTTGTAGATTATGTAACTACTACTAAAAATGATAAATACAGAGTTACTTAAAACACTACAGTTTCAACATCATTTGTGTCCTTTACTGGAAAATCAATAGCATGTGCAAGTAAAATACTGTTAAACATTAACTGAATATTATTTTGCTAGACTTTTACTTCCCTGAACTATACAGTACATGTATGTTTAAGCTAGTAGAACCATGTCAGCAGCTCATTGCACAGCTGACGGAGAAGATTTTTCAAAAAACCTCAGAGCGTTGTAAAGTCCAAAAATCTAAATGTATTGAAAAAAGATAGATGTAATCATTTCCAAAATTCAGAGCATTTTTACTGAAATATTCTGCTTCAGTCAATATATTAGTTGGCCTTTAGTCTTTCATAAACATTTTCTCTGCAGGCTCTGAACTGTTTGCTCTCCAGCATTCTGCACAAAATTGAGGCATCACCTGTTTTAATGGGGCGGTCTAGCAGGACCATAATTAAACCATAATTAAAACGAAGAAGAAGAGTGGGTGGAGCTGCGATCCAGCTATATATTGATGAGCGTGTTGTTATAACTGCTTATTCACTTGGCACATCACATAAAGTTTACAAACTTTGTGCAGTATACTGTGTCCTTGCCAATCTGCCTTCAAAATACAGATCAGCACACTATACAACCACCTGTGCTAGCTAAAGTGTCAGACCTCCAAAAAAAAAATTGATATGCAGCTGTACTTCATTGGTGTGTGATGTTCACACTCTTAAACAGGATGGTGTGTTCACCGAATCTGTCAGAATGTGAAGCACTAGCGTTTGTGTTTCTGCTAATAATCTGATAAGATTGCATGGCTTACAGATTCTGTATGGCCACAAGAGGACACTTTTAAGCATTCGAAGTCAGAGAGGAATCATTCGTTCAGAGAACCACAGCCAGCCATGACCTTCATGTACAAAATATCCTGGAAAATGACATTTTGGGCAGCAAATTTGGTGTGAAAGGTGATTGGGTGCTGCGTGAGGCACTGCATTACTTCCATTCTAACACAGGTTTTTTCACCAGATATACCACATTATCTTTTGGGTATTATTCCCGTTGAACTTGTTCTTTGCATTAAAGACATGATTCGGCTGGGGTGTCGTTTAGCTCCGTTGGTAGAGCATCTGCCCCATGTACAAAGGCTCAGTCCTTGCCGCGGCGGCCCAGGGTTTGAATCTGACCTGTGGCTCTTTCCCGCATGTCATTCCCCATCTCTCTCCCAACATTTCCTGTCACTCTTCAAGCTGTCTCTGACAAATAAAGCTTAAAAAGGCCAAAAAAATATCTTTAAAAAAAAAAAAGACAAGATTCGGCTGAAGTATTTCACCTTAGAGTATTTGAACCAAAAATCACACCATTCCCATACCAGCACACTAATAAAGTAAATAGACCTTAGCCAATTCCCAAAACATTTATGACAGAAGGCAATGGCCATGAAAATGCCACTCTACTCTACTTCCATTACTTGTAGGCAGTACCAGAGGGAGCTGCTGCATGAGTAGTTTTGATGGAATTAAAAGAAGTGGTGGAATTAGCATTGTGTCCATCAATTACTGATGAAACTATACACTATTTTTTGTGCAAAATCAGTGATTAATCACCATTGATATTTTAATTTCATTTAAGAACACACATGAATCAACATATTTGTAAATGTGCCAGTCTGAGCCAGCTGGCTAATTTTCAACTGTAGTCCTTTTGAGAGATGATTTAAAACTTTGAGTGTCTTTTTGTGGCAACTAGGGCTGTGCTGATTTTGCCAACCGAATAAAGTAATGGCACACTTCCATGTCATCTAGCTTTCATGGTGACCAAGAGCACAAAACAGCGAAATGAACAGGGGTCTATTGGACTGGTCCACTGTGTTTATTAATGACAATCAACCACAGTTTAAATCCTTTGCTTCGCACACCCTTAGTGCCCATAGAGTTTCAGTGGATGTGATTTGTGTATGAGCTCTCTTCTTTCTTTTAGGATGATTTGGATGAGACAGATCTTGTGGATGCATCTATGGCCCTCCTTACAACCACCAGCAACAATGCCATTTCACTACCACCCAACTCAGGTTCTGGATGCACAGTTAAGTTGATGTTAGTTGTTTAGTTTGTTTCACACAGACATAAGCTCGTGGTATGAAAACTAACTCTTTAGATCACACACACACACACACACACACACATACACACGCACTTCTGTTGGCCTTAAACACAACCATACATGCAAAGTGAAAACTTAAAGCTCCAGCTTCACACATTTCTTTGTCTCTGATGCTTGTGCAAGCTGAGCATAAACGTGTAGATCTGAGACACACACACATTCTTTCTAGTGTACACCCAAATGTACACACCTCTTAGTCTAACGACATGTGGTAACCTAAAGAACATGTTGTGTTTTATGCTTTTAGTATCTTTTAATAAATGATTGTGTATATACATGCTGACCTGCTTAATGTTGCATAAGAGTGAATGCTGCCAACTTCTTCTATGCAGAACTCCTTCCACCTACTACTGTTGGTATGCTTGTTTTGGTTGTAGTTGTTACTTTATTAATCAGAATTCCAAATTAATAATTTAATGGGACTGAAATCAATCAATGAATTGGCTATCATTTTCCCTTCTTTAAGGGAGGTGCCCCAAGGTGATTAACTAATAACTAATATTGATTAAAGTCACTATGTATGTTTATCTACCTAATTGATTGTGTCTACACAATATGGTGCCCCTTTTAAACTATCTGGAATCCCCAACAAAAGCCATTCACAGAAAAAGGGCACAAACCTAAATCCATAGTTTAGCTGTGTTAACTACAAAAAGCTAAAAACACACAAATTCTAAAATTGGCCATAAATGTTTGGCTTTTTAAGTTACTTAAAACATGCTGCTGCAAAGTGACAATGCTGTGTAAAGTTTATCTAGTTTACCTGTTCACTTACACTTAATTTAAGAAGCATTTTGATAAATGCAAGCAATAAAAGTTTGTTATTACGTTTGAGCACCTCCTGATCTAAAAAAGTTGTTTCTCCAGTTCCATAAATGTCAGTTCCATAAGCGTAAACCCTTACTCTTTCTTAGAAAATAAAATGCATTGAGTTTCAGATGTATCGTGTATCCCTCTGTATAAAAGGAAATATTTACACAGTCACAATACAGTCTCAACACTGAAAAAAAGCCACTCAAAGAACGCACACTATGTCAATTGAAAAACATGAATAAAATACTAACTGTGGGTCCTGGGCATGATTTGACACTAACACCACTAGTTTATAGAGACATAGCACACTTGCAGAGCAACGTAAGTACAGTGTATACATACACAAAAGCTCTTTCGCTGTTGGCACAGAAACAAAAAGAGGAAATATTGTGCCCTCTTTCTACAAGTTCACACAGTTCTGGCATGTTAATAATATGTCTGATATATTTTTTGGTCAGTTCTTTTACTCTTATGTCTTAACAGGCTGAACTGAACAGCCGGTTTGAGTGTGCAAATGAGCCACAGCTCACTCCAGCCCCTTCGTGGAGTGTGCTGATGGGACCGACGTGAGTACGTTTTTGAAAGGTTGGTTATTAACTTCATATAATGTGTTTTGTTTTGTTTTTTTTCTTTTTCTATGTTTAAATATTAGCTAACTTTGTGTTGGTCTGCTGGCTGCGGAGGCTGTGCTGCAGTAGTGGTAATGATTTGAGTGTATTTATAGCGTGTTTATGTACTGGCTATTGAAAGCAAAGTTTCTGGCATATATATAAAAGTAAGTAACGAAAACATCATGAAGCTATTCTTGTTACACCAGTAACATACAAGCTCAGCCAGCAATGTTTTCTCCACAACTGTACAGGTGGGAAATTAACTTTTTAAACATCTATGAGCCATTGACAAATGCTGACTCAATAGTAAATCATTATTTTGTCTAAACGCTACTAGCTACTTTCCTATTTTTCCGACATTTGGCTGGTGGCTGGTGGTAACTGCCATAAGCAAGTGGTGCAGGATTGCCTGCCCCACTTCCTGAATTTCTTTCCAGGTACAGGTGTATTTGTGGGAATTGTGCAATGTCAACACAGCCCGAGAATATCTGCTGCAGGGATATAGCACAGGTAGTATAAATATGCAGCAAATGAAACTGTAATTATGTAGTCATAATTTCTGTAATCTGATGTGACTTTCCCTTTCAAATTTACTAGGTTAAGAGACAATATCTGGTTCAGAACCTACCAGCAGGCATGGTGGATGCATTGTGGTATATCAAGCATGAGGAGAAAGAAGAAATGTATTACATATTTAATGTATATTTCACAAACCACACTTAGAGCTAAATCAGCACTGAATATTATCACTAACAAAATGACAAAACAATATATTTACACAACTATTTATAAAAATTAAACAGTAGATAAAACCCAAGATCACAAGCAGTAAAAATTTGCATGAACTGAAGAAAAATGGCTAAAGCTGAAAAACCCTCACAGATTACTGTTTCCACTGTGGAATATCAGAATGGAAAATAATTATCACAAATCAATCTAGTTTATTTGCTCGTAACTTGGCAAATGGGATGGACTGACCAGCACAAAATGATAAAAACATCCATTTTATCCAGTCAACAGTTTTCACAGATTTATCTATCTTCTTGATCGAAGTTGAATGGAAGCTATTTGTTCATAAAGCTTTTGCTAACTACACCAAATTACCCATAATTCAAATGGTCATGTTTCAAGTTCTTGGTTTCTATGGCTATGATGACAGGGGAGAGCAAGCAGCCAATCTGCTGTTCCTGGCTGGGATACAAAGCCCACTAATTAAAAGTCTGTCCAGTCTGTAGTTCTCCCTTTGCAGACAACTCTTATTGGATGGGAGAGCACAGCCCTCTGTTTTGCATTTTGATGTCTTCATCATTGTAATTGCTGGTTAAGTCGCCCTGCATTATTGATGAGCCCATACGGTAAAAACAAACCAAACAATATGCATGCTAAACAAATGCCCTCCAGTGCACAATGTTCACACAGGCCTTCGCAGTCTAATCATTTCCACTTGTAGTGTCTCAGAGTTATGCACACAAGCAGTTGCCTTTGGGTGTTTCATAGTTTCTGACTGGAAAAATGCCTGAAGGAGGGTTCAGGGAGGCAATTATACACTGTGTGTCTACAACTGTGTGTTGTTCTTCCTTTTTGTGGCATATCCAAAATGGCACATGCTGTACATAGTGCCTTTATTTATGAAGTGAATGTATCTGAATATAAAGTGCATCTATGAACTTGACAAGCTCTTACAGTGAGTCTTAGAGCTCAACTCTGGTTGTTGCCTGAAATGATTCATTCTTGTGTTACCTACATTCAAGAATGACTCATTTCAGTGCTGCAAGAACATTGTGACTACTGCATATGAATCTCCAAAAGCAAAAGGGTTAAGATAATTTACTTACTTTACTGACAGCATGAGCAGGGTAACCACAGGTGTGTGATTAGAAAGCCATGATAAGTGACCATCCTGCAGAAGAAAAACTGTCTTGTGCAGGAGTAAACAACTGGCTGATATGTCAGGACTACACCAGCCAACATATCAACCAGGGTTAGGCTTATCAGTATTGAAATGAGTATTCCCTTTTCCTATTTATTTATTTTAGATAAATCTTTCTTTTATCTAAATGTCTAATGTACCCAAAAGTCATCCTGCCATTGAATAGGGGAGCAGGTGGGTCACCCAGGCTTAATGAGCTGCTAACTCTAAGGTAATTCCATTAGTCTGGTTTTCAGAAGAGTTATAATATTGGTGATGATCTAAATGCTATTTCAGAGGCCTACTCACCCTGACAAGAATACCATTCTGGGTGAAACGTTTTACATATTATATATATAAACACCGATGTGGACTACTGCAGAGGCAGTAAATTGACTATTTGTGTGAGTGTTGCAATGGATTTGAGACCCCCATGTAAGTTACTTGTAATGTATCATGTGGGGCTCCGTCTGCCAAGTCAAATTGTAATAGTCATAAGAAAGTGACAGCACAGCTCAGCAAACTGCATGAGAAGCTCTTATTTGTGCGGAACAGTGGATTAGAGCTGATTGATAATTGTTTATGCCCTTGGCAGTGGTGAATGTGTGTATTTCAGGAAAATTCACCAAAGGCAGGGCTACAAAGAGAGAGGGGAGAGCTATAGCGTGCAGAAGTGGGTGGTAAGTTTAGAGACGCGTATGACACAGCCTGTTTTGTAAACACTCTGGGTTACCACCTCCCATTCTCTGCTCTGCAGAGAGATCAAGCATGGGCTAAAATGTGATGGTGCTGACACAAACAAGTCTTAGTTACATGTAACACAACATGGAACCAGTCTTTCATCAGAAAGAATATTGTCACTACAAATCCAAAGCAATCCTTTTTTTGTTATTTTTTTATTTTTGTTATTCATTTTGGTTAATGGAAGAAATTATGAATATTTTGGCTCATTAATTTGTTGTCTTTGAAGTAAAGCAACATGTTAAAAGCTTTAATATCTGATGATATTTGCTTTTTCTCAATTAACATAATGGCCTCATTTGAGAGTTGTGACAGGTTTGTGAAATGGCAGATAAGGGTGTTCGCAGTTTACTGCTCATTTACTGAGAGGGGGGAAAGCTTATTAGAAAAACTGACATCAAAGAAAGTTTTTGTATTAAAGCAATAAATTAGCCCTGTAAAAGGTGTTTTTTTACTTGCACCAGTTGGTTTTATATAAAGTTATTCTTGTGTTCGCCATGTCTTTTCTTATGATCCTCACAGCTAAAAAAGGGGTAAAAAGCATCTACAAGTTAAACTGTTAAAATGATGCTGCCATAAATTACATGCATTCACAGACATACCGGACTGCAGTTGAATAACGCCGGCAACACTAATGTTTTTTTTTTTGTTTGTTTGTTTTCTTATATGAAACTGTTATTCTCCTATGGAGTGGACCTAAATGTCTTGAGAGCATGCTCCAACTCTCGTCTTTCATTGGTGATTGCCATTCAGATGGCAGCAACGCGAGGACTTTTCCGTTCCATGTGGGTTAGAAGTAGACATAAATAAACTATTTTGACAGTAACTGCATGAGTCACAGGATGTACCGATCTGAGGAAATCAAATACGAATGAACAAACACTCTGTACTGAACAGTTTTAGACTTATACACGTACCATTACTAATAAACCCTTACAAATAAACAACTTAATTTTCACCCACAAGTTCTACAGTATTTGAACAAGATGACAACTAAGGTACAACACAAAGTAGCTGGGTTTCCATAAACATATTTTGACTTTTATGCTCATTTGAGGTGGCATTTGCCTTTTTATAAAGAGAGTTCATGGGAAATGGAAACACTTATCTAATATTAATAATAATAATAATAACAACAACAATAATGAAAATGATAATTAATTTACATGCTAACTATTTCCGCTAATGGTCTTCTCATCACTTCCACAGCTCAATAATCCATCCATGATCGCTCTACACAGATCTGATGTAACTTTCCTCACATTAATTCATGAGACAAACACAAATGTTACTTTTACATCATGGTTTCTGTATTGTATGTATTTTCACCTATTGAGCTTTGACTGTTTTAATAACTTCATCTTGTTCAACCCTCTTCTTCTCATTTCCATTCTTTCGAGAATTGGCCCCATCTACTGCTTATTTTGTGAACCACTAATCCCATCCATTAACGTGAATTATTACATAGTGGTAGTGGAGAGGAACAAGAATTAATTCATATTTTCTTTTGCCAAATTACTTAAAATTTTGTTAAAATTTGTGCTATATTTGGATAGAAACAATGTACCATGGCAATGCCGTCCACAGTTAAAATATTTTAACTTTACATAGCTCCCTCACACACAGAGAAACATAGGCAATGTGGACAAAATGCAAATGATTTTGGTCCAAGATATTACAAGAAATCTGACATATGGCAGTCAATCTGTTCAGAGCTGGATGGAATACCAGGTAAAGAAAAGGAAAAGATTTGTAAACAATACAATGTCACCATAGCAACATGTCTTCATGCATGTTTTGTTTGGTTTCCATCGGACTGTTTGGTTTTCCTGTGCCACCGAGAAGATGTCTATCTGGGTCAGAAAATTGTTTACAAGATAGATCTAGTCTCTTAATTTTACCCTCAAAGTGCACCAGATTGATGCATTTAACTTTTAAAAAGTACAAGTTTTCCTGAGTGAGACCTTGACCCTTAAGGGTCTGTCACAAAGATGCTAGCCCCCAAGGAGCATGTTCAAATGCTGAGCCACCATTGGAAGGTCCAGGGAGATCCTAACACTGAAGAAAATGTTCTGAAATTTCGGAAATAATTCATCATGTATAAAATGGAGCCCCACAGCCACTTCTTTTAATCAGGTTCTGGTTGGTTAATAAAGTATTTTTCAGTATGACAGGGATGCTTCAGTAATCATACTGTCTTGTATTTTTTAATTTCTATATATTCATACCCACAAAGTTTTGCTGTTTGCACAGAGGGAAAAACACTGTTTTTCAGTGTACGGTGGATGATTCATTATAATTCAGTATGCATAATAACATATCTACATCATCTATTCTGGCTTATTTATCATCTCTGTGCTCTCTGTTTCAGAGAACAGGTTAAATGATGAGTACGTTTTGTTAGAATGAATGTAGAACACATCCAATAAGATGGGTCAGCAAAGCTTTCACACCTGTAAAACTGAATTTACATATTTATGAGGTACATAGAAAGCTACTTAATAAACGTTAATTTGTTAATCCTTGTTTTCTGTAACAGAATAATTAATGTAATATAATAAATTGTAATTGAAATATTTCCACAAATAAACAACACATCAATACATCACACATCACTGTTTAAACCTCTTCATAAATACTTTATTCCAGTGATGTTGTGGAACCTCTCTATGTCTGCACAATGTTGTACACAGACTGATATCAGTTATTGAAAAATGACAACTTCCAGCGGTGAAGTAACAGTATCTGCTCTTCTATCAATAGCATGGTCTCAGACCAACCTCAAAGGTCATGAGTTGACTCCAAACGTCTTGGCCCCGGTAGGCCTTAGTTGTAGCTTTAGACTAGGCCTCCAGGAAACCATATACTGAGCCCCACCACTGATCAATGTCTTTTCAGCAGGCCCCCTCCCAGCACAGAAACCACATGTGGGCGTCTAACTGCCTGCCCCCAATCCATATCTCTCTGTTTCAGTATTTACAGCAAATGAAACATTCAGACGGAAAGACGGCTGACATCGATTGGCTTGTGGGTACACTATTTTGAGTGACATTTCATAAATGGAGCCGCCTCGTGAAATAGTAATGAGCCGATGGCGATTAGCATTCAACTTTAATATGGCATGATTGATTAGATATTTAAATTTCACTTGGCCAAGGTTAAATATTGAAGACAAGTATATGAAAATCCCACAAACAATACAGAGGTTTTGCCATTTATGCTGTTTATTGGTCAATGAAAACCACGCCATGAACTGACTCAAGCCTCCCCTGTATCATTGTAAAAAGAAATGTGTAGTAATGAACTGAGGTCAGTTTTCTGCAAGCTGCGGTGTCTCAAGTTGGTACTTGAGGTGGGAAACACAAACAAACATTTCTACTCAGTGTAGTAAGTCTTCCCTTCTGAGTATGTTTTTTTTTTTTTTGTTAGCACATAAAGAACTATCTGTACATGAATACATTTGTAGAATAAGGGCAGAAATATTTACTTTCCTAAAGAAAGCAGGATTATGTGCATCAGCGGGTACTTTGTCATATATCTGTGTCCATATTGTCTTGCCTAGGGTGCACATGTTGCTTTAAAAACCAAGGACACAGTGCAGGTAGTACACGCTTAGTATTCCAGGCCTGCATGCAGAGAGAGATTGCACATGTACAAGCTGTTAGGTGATGTCTGTGTCACTTGGATGACCAGTATCTGTAGCCAAGCATTTCCTTGAGGTATGGAATTGGTTGTCTCAGGAAAATCTGATTAGTCACCGCTGACAATGCAGAGACAAGGAAATTACTTTCTTGTGCATATCATTAAAGAAAAATCAATATGACGAATGTAGAGGGAGCCCAGGCTATTTATTGTGGCTGAAGTGAGGGTGAGGCAGGCTCTCTTTGCATTGGCCTGTTGTTATTGCATTTAATTTGATCTCAAGACGAAAAAGACACCAAATGGTTCAAAGAGGGCTTGAGGTGCATCCTGCCGTTTCCTCCCCTTACCATATGACTGTAAACTCCTCCAACCTGTGACTTAATTACCTCCAAATAAATTAGCTCATGAGGAAATGCAAGTGGTACTTCAAGGTGAAACCTCCTCACACTTGTCTACTTAATGCCCTCATTATCTGCAAATATTTGAATTCATGGCTTGCACCACGGTATTGCAAGACAGGCTAACATGACTTGAACTAACCACTCACCTCTGCATATTCAAATATTCTCCTTTGCAAGTGAAACATTTTGTGAATGACGGTATATCAAGACTAAGTCAGTCAAAGAAGTAGAATTACATGGAGATATTGATAATTTAATGCAGAGAACCTTTTGAAGTACAATAGGATCAAGCTTAAGCATCTGTTTGAGATTAAAAAAATGTGGCACCATAAACAATCACCTTCTGACAGAAGATGATCTTAGTATAAGAAAAAAATAGATCTGGTGATTAGGATCCACTTTACTGAAATCTACATTATATTCTGTGTCTGTTCAGTATTAGCATTCCCCCCTTAATGGAAGATGCTCTTGGAATAGAGCTGGTGAGTGGGATTTACTTTCCTGAAATCCACACTAGGAAATACTCCATATGCCCTCCCACGACAACTTGTGACTGTACTTCCTCTCTTCCTGTTTAAGGTGAATTCCAGCTGGCTCAATCCTGATACATCACTGAAAATAAACAGTCATCAGACTGTCATCCCGCATCTTTCCAAACAGGCTGTTCCTGGGGTTACACACTACGGGCACAGAGGCAACAAAGCCACTTTACTCAGCTGAACCGCTGCCGTCTCCCCGTCAACAAGTTTATATCCACATTTATTCGGACGTATTTATTTATCTGAATTATAATATGACGTTGCAGCTTGTATTACAAGTTGGTGCCATCATTTAGATCTGTTTCATTTTTTTCAAAATGGACTTTATTCTAATAATTTTTACAAAGTCTTTTATAGACTTTAAGTAGAAGAAACTTGCAGACACTGCAATTTTCAAAACTTTAAGTGCGGTTGTGACTAAAAGATTTAAGGTTTTTTTTCACTACGCTGGCCAAGTGGCCAAGTAGGTGGCATCTGCATGATAAAGATATGTCCATTTTTACTTGTCGTTTTATTGTTTGTAATTGGACAGAATGTCTTTGACATCGTCTTTAAGAGTCTAAGACATAAAGTCAGTTGGTTTCAACTCGAGTAACTGGATTTCAGGGGCATTAATTAATCTGTGAAATGTATCATTATTAATGACCAATATTTATGCTTTTAGTGTGTTTTTAATGTCTAAGTGTACAATACATGAAGCAAAACAGCCGTACACTTGCACATATCCTCTATTCATTTTATTGCACAGAGAAGATTGCTGTATAAAATATAAAGGTACTATACGCCATCTCGTAAGATTTCAATGATATCACAGACAAGGCAGCCAAACTCTGTCAAAAAATGACTGACTATAATAGAAAGCTTGTTCTTGGAAAAATGGAAAGAGTTCATCCTAAAGATTAATTGGTTTGAGAGAAAGGCACCATGTTTCTGAGTTCAAGGTGTGACATTTCGAGCCAACAAGGGAGTGAACTTCATTATTAAGATTTATGAAAATGATTCAGGTAGAAAATTCCATTCACCCCTCCTATTATTAATTCCATCTTAAAAAGCAAATTGAATTAAGTGGTGCATTATTCTCTCTAATTATGATGTCCATATTAGTTCTTTTAAAAGCGACTGATGCTGAATAAAAGAGATGCAGGACACGAAGCAATGTAACCTGACCAAATGGAAAATGAATCAGCTTTGTGATGGTAATTCTTTGTTGTTTGAGTAATACCACATAATTGAAGAAGGAAGCTCAGACTATAAAGTTGTCTTTCTCAGCACAGTCTTGTTTGTTTCTGTAAAGCCAGCTTTGGCCATTAGTACACAGGGGAGATGAGGAGCTATTGAACCATTATCGATTGCACACTAGGAAAGTCTAGCGATTTATATATATTGTCCTTTTCCAAGGTAAGCAACCAATAAGTATCAGAATGGCTGAATTCTATACTTTTGTGTTTGTAATTATGACACTTAATCATTTCCTTACTTTTTTTACTGACACTGCATTTCAGCAGTGGGCTGAAGAAGAGCAGGATTTTAAACCATGGAGCTGAAAAGCCACAATCTTTTGTTTGTATTTCATGCTCTAGCACATGCATAAGTATGTAGGTGCTGCTGGACAGTGGACATGCAGTTGTGTTGGGCATTCAAGCTGTACAATGTCCTTTGGGTTAATTGGCTAATCAGACAGTTGGTGATGGTGACTCGCCAAGAAATGTAGCAATTCGACAGTGACAAGAAAAGAAGACTAGTTGCAAATACAAATGTAACTGTCAAACTATTCCAAAGACTGCCTTGCAGTACAGTAGTATACAAAACTTTATCAGCACATTAATATACAGTCCTCTCTTAATTGTATAGTGCAAAGGTAAACTCTTCTACAAACATTGTTGATGGGTGTCACAACATCAGAGTGAAAGCCAGAGAAAATAAATGTATACAGCCTGCAGCCACACATTGTGATTGGTCCAGTTTTGTTACTTTTTTCTGTAATATCTATGCCTGATTACAGGGACTGGGAATGTTGCTGGTGGCATCATGGAATATCAGCCGTAGAAACAGATGACATAATCCTGAATTTCAATAAAGAGCAGGAAAATGGCTGCTTTGAAAAAAAGAAAAGGTTTACCTTTTTAAAGATAAATGTAATGTCTAGATTCACTAAAATGCTCACGTAAAACACACAATGACATAGCTTCATGAATTGCACACAGACACACACACAAGCACACACATACTGTCCGTTTGACCTTTATCAGGCATTAGTACGGTGCAACCAGCAAGTATCTCTGAAAAATACTATTATTTTTTTATACAGTATGATTGATGGCAATGGCAATTAAAATCAGGTAACATCGTTTCCTGGAGATGGAGTGTGAATGATAATGTTTTAGAATGTCAAAACCCCAAGCCAGCATTATTTTCTGTCAGACTCTATTCAGTGGAAGAAGCCAAAATTCACTTAGATTCATTTTGGGCATATTTGCCTTAATTTGCCATCTGTGCTTGCTTATAAGAGGGTATCTGGACTCAGATGAGAGCGTCTACAAATCTTCCTCAAAGTCCTGCTTTCAAAGTGCTGGAAGGCGCATAGAGGACTGACATGTGGAGGGTTTGATGTGCAAGCAATTTCCATTCACACAAAAGCCAGCAGACATTCTCTTGTATGTTGCTTTCCCTCCCTGACTCAACTGTTGTTTAATTTAACAGTTGATATCTAGGTAATCACTGATCATCAGTCTGGTTTTCACCCACATTTTCACCAGCAAAATGTGTATGCAACATTAAGCAATGACATTATCAACAGCTAAAAGGCTGATTTTAAAGTTAATCATAATAGAAAATCGCTTTTGAACATATTATCACATTTACCTCCAACACACACAAAGGAAAGCATTGACAAAAGGTCTGTGCTGAAAAAATTGACTGGTTTCTATTTTTGAGTTTCAAGGTGAGCACTGTCGTGGAGACATCACTTTTCTTATTACTTGGCTTAACAGGCTCCCTTATTAAGGATTCTGGTTAGATGCATCTTCTCAGAGAACCCTAATTAGTGTGACTTTAACAAAAGACAGAGGATTGTGCCATCTGCCTCACATAACGAGGATTCCTCACTAATTAAAAACACCTAGGAGAACAGTTAGGAAGTAATACCTGGTTAGGTTTGTAAGGTTAGGGAGATCTAATGAACATGAAAATGAGTAATACTGCTGTAAGTTCCACCTTTATAATGGCAGGCATTTTGTCTTTAGGGAAACACATCTGTGCATGACAAAAGCATTTTTCCTCCTCAGGTTGTTAGACACCTGAAATAGATGATAAAATAATACTTGGGGCCTGATAGATTCAGCACACCAATACATATGATTTCAAATACTGATGTATAGCATAGTACATATATATGGATAAAGATTTTAGAGGCCTCTGTGGCATCAGTGTTTTAAGTCTTCCATCGATTGGTCACTCTGCCCAATATGTAACTTGCTGGTTAAAGAAAACAAATAAAAAGATTGCTTTTTTTCTTTGTTTTTAAATCAGAGACACAAATGCCACTTTCCCAACTACTCATAATCATCCAAATAATGACAGATGCATATACAAAGGTCTTATTAACAATAGACTGGCCCCAAAATGATTCTACTCAGTGAGAAGCAAAACAAATTTCTGCAAGTCCTTAATTGATAGTTGAGACTTAAAACTGTTCCACTTGAAAACTTAATTTGTTAGAAATGAATTTGTCACAGAGTGTTTAGTCCTCTGTGCATGTCAAGGTAAGAGAAAAAAGAGGGTCAGTGACTGTCGGGCCACCATGGCGTTCAATTTCATGCCGATTCTACCTACATCTAATGGGATGAATGGAGGGTAAGTATTTTGTTGATAATTAAGGTACACAGGAGCATGTGCTGCAGTGATGTTGTAAGTGCACTGACTATAAACTAAACAGATTTACACAATGCCATAACAATCAAAATATTATAATAGTTGTCATGTTCAAAAGCACTTCCCTTTGAGTTATCTTTTATTTTTGGCTTAAAGCTACATGAATGTCTGTGTCCAGCACACAAACACACACACACATATATATATCATCTCTACCATGCACTGCAAATGCCCTCCAGACACAGGTTTCATTTGAGCACATTCATTACCTTTTAATTGCCTCTAAATTGCAATGTGACCTATCACATCAATAATGCTATCTTTGTAACAGGAGAAATGAACCACAGCACGATTACACTGTGTATGTATGCGCGTTTGTGTGTGAATGCATGCATGCATGCAAATAACAGTATATATGATGTTTGTGTGTGGGATTGGTGTTTTCATGTGGACTGTTTTCATTTCTTAAGAAAAGAGGACAAGGTGTGTGCAGGGTACAAACAGCAGCTGACGCTTTGTGTCCTCAGCTGGGGAAGAGAATCAAAATGTGTTTCAATTTAATCCACTCTGATTACACACTGTTGTGGCCTACCTAAGCTGGCGAGCAAGGCTGATCTTAGACATTCCCCCTGACCTTCAGCCTGTATAGACGAGACATCCTGCTGACTGAAACCCGGCAAAAAACGGCATTACCGATCACCAGGAACCTAGCAATATTATATTCTGCATATTCTTACCAGAATGCCAGGGAATATAATATGTTGAACCCAGAGAACTTCTGCAGAGTTTGTACCTGAGCAGAGTTTATACTTCTGAAAATAAACAAACAGCTCTCTTTGGGTGGTGGAAAGAGCTGTGCTACAGGATGTTAATTCCACATCAGCAGATGTCTGATATGAAATGATCCTGATGAAAAACATGCTTATTCTGCTCAGAAAAGACCAGGGCTGTCCATTTCTGTAAGGTGACAGTGCTATTCGCTAAGCCACTGTGCCAACCTGATCAAGGCATTCACAGTTAAACACATGACAAAATGTTCTTTTCTGAAGAGCCCATGATCTAAAAAGTCACAGGATACACAAAGAAATATGCTCAAGCAGCACCCAGTTAAATGCAGGCAACTTCTGTTGTTACAGCCAAGTGTTACATATTGCAACTACCAATACCACCACTAGTTCTGATACAATCCAGAAATCTATAATTGCAATATTATTTATAATTATTTCTCACTCATATGCACAATAATTTTCTATCTTTAGGAGTTATGACTGGTTGTACTTTGAGTACACAAGCTGGTGACTGTGCATACAGTAAAGTGTTGTTGTTTGAAGGTGAAGGAATACACTAAAGCAGATAAAACAAAGCTTTTATCCACCCACCCAAACATGCCTTCAGCAGAAGACTCCACCATGGTCAATATTATCACAACTGTACAAGGCAGACTAAACATGAAAAAATACGTTGCTAAAGAAAAACAAACAAACCCTGAAATTTAAAGTTGCATGAAGCAACTTCGGTGGCTATAAAAGTAGAAGTAGTAGGGTTTTTTATTATTATTTTAAAGCCAGTAAGCCTGTAAGCCAACATCAGTAAACTGCACAAAACACACTCATGTTTACCATCCCTGCTGATCCATGACCAAAGAGACAAGACGTGCACTGGTATTGAGCCCTGCTTGGTCTTTGCTATTTAAGAGACGCAGTCATGATTTTCTTCATTTCTTGTGGGAGAAGTGTTCATGCCCAACAGCAGAATGTAATTTGGGCAACAGAGTCAGCTCTTAGTGTTTCAATTACTGGGATCACAACAATCCCCTCTGAGGCAATGTTTTATAAATCATTCCTATCATGAGAGTAATTCACTGATTATCTCAAAGCCTCATAGAATACAGTGTATTTGTTGTCTGAACATACAGACAGAGTACAAAATAACTATTGCAAGCCTCTAATGTGTGATGGACACTCTGCCAGCTTGACCTGCACCACAGGTATGCTGAAGGTTATTGTCTACATGCACTTTATGCCTCCCTCGAGTTTGTGATAGGCTCTTATTTACACATTTGGAATTAATAATGGAAGGCCTTGGAAACCCAGAAAAGGAAAACATGCTTATTCTACTCAGAAAATACCAGGGCTGTCCATTTCTGTAAGGTGACAGAGCTAATCGCTAAGCCACTGTGCCAAACCTGATCAAGGCATTCACAGTTAAACACAACAAAATTCTCTTTTCTGAAGAGCTAATAGCCCATGATCTAAAAAGTCACAGGAAACACAAAGAAATATGCTCAAGCAGCACCCAGTTAAATGCAGGCAACTTCTATTGTTACAGCCAAGCGTCACACTGAGTTTACAATCCCTCCAGCATTCTGTCAAATCAAGCTCCTGCAGTGTCCCGCGCCAGACATCCACTCTGAACCCTGGCCATGTTCATTACAGCGCTGCAGACCTGTGCTGTGAGCCACATACCTGCATCCCCATTACCTCTGAGTACTGCTAGCCACAGAATTAATTAAATCTAATATAGCCTTGTCTGGAGAATCTGAGGGATTGTTAATAGACAGAAAGACAGACAATTGTTCAAGTTAAATTTTCTGAGATGCTGATCCTATGATGTAATCCACCACAAACAGTAAAAACTGCTATACTAGTTCATGGTTTTCATTTCTGAAATGTTTTAATTTTGCAATGTTGGTGTTAAGAATCTATTACCGTGATGTTTCTGCTATCAACTTCCCAAATATCACCTGTCAATCACTGTGTGTAGGAATATGACAACCTTTTCGTTGGACTTTTTTTTTTTTTTTTTAATAACAGACACATTTTTTTGTGGTCCTGGTTCACTATTCAGGTCTTCTTCTGTCCATTACAACCAAACTAATTTCCTTCATTTCTTGGGAACAGTAGGGTGTTTCCCTACGACACTGAGGGAAAGATTTACAGTATATCTGTGAAAGTGCAGGAAAATTTGCACTGCTCCTTCAATTTGCGCTCCCAAACTGCAGGTAATTAGCACCTGATTTACTAAGGCAGTAGGTAGTTATGGAGTCGGTAGCAGGGATCTCTGTGATATATGCAAGCTCAGGAAAAATAAATGATAGAGATACTGAAATAATGAAATGTCCAAAACTTTTACTATGGCTGCAATTCAACCCAGTTTTGATACATTATTTAGGAATATATTATTTCTTACATTTGAATAATAGTGTCCATAGTCTCATTCATAAAGATTTGTTGAAAAAATGCAATGAAATAGAACTCATCAAAAGGAAATAAACACATGGAATGACATATTAAGATGCACAAAACAAAGTGCAGTCCAGCAGAAGCTCAGACTGGAGCAGGTGGGGCCCTTGCATGCCAGTGATACAGCTGATACTAAATTACCTGTAGCCAGGTACACACTTGAAACACACACACACACACACATACACGTGCGCACACACACAGTAAAATCCAAAGACGAAAATGCCACAGCAGCTTGGTGAATGTAAGGTTCAACTCCAATAAACACAACACCACAACCCCCGGCTCACATCTTAGGCACCTTTTTTCTTTCTTTCCTTTTCTGATATATATACACAGTATATGTTGTATATGGTGCATATTTAATACACCTGCATGAATTGCATCTCCCCTTAAGATGAGGAAAACTACAACACAGAAGTCCTGCCTGCTTACACAGAGTTGCTGGTAGGTAAGTTACGCCTAGATATTTTATTTCTACTAAATGTACTGAACATGGGACACTTTGGGTACTGTACGCTTAAGCCACTGTAAGACAGTGCATTTTTCCAAAATTCCACGTTTAAACATTAAACACATCTCCCTATTGCAGACAACAACACAGGGGTTTGCTTTGGTCATCTCTGCTCCCTGACTGTGCAGAAGGCACCCTGCAGTTCCTCTCATCTCAACTCAAAAGACTGTCCAGCCTCAAGTCCACCCTGTTTGTATTCGAGAATATTTGAACTCTGACAACAGTATGAGGCCACATCTGAGGCAAGGACCGGATGTTAGTATGATAAATGATTTTTTTTTTTCTTCAATGAAACTGTTATTTCACTACTGAATTGACTACTTTAGTCAACTCAAAATATCTAATTCTCTGGACTGTTGACATCAAACTATAGGATTAGATTTATAAATACAGCTGTGACACGCATAACACAACTGAGTAGTTGCACTGGCCAATTAAATGGAAGCCCACCAGTGTTAACACATACATACAGTCAAAACATGCTGAGAATTAATATGCAGTGGGGCATTCCGGTAAGTAGAATCATGCACTAACACTGGGCCCTTTGATTCCAATCTGGGGCCCTTTGCTGCATGTCATTGTTTCTTTCAGTCCTATTTTTTGTTCCAAGGTGCCATGGTATTGAAAGAGGTACTAAATATCATCAGTATCAATACTGAATATTGTGACAACCTTAGTATGTAGTGTGGAACTGGTGCACTGCTTTGATCTTACACAAACGAGAAATCTTTTGAAACCTAAATTTAAAATTTGTTTTTGTCTAATAATGCATTTATAAATGGAACAAATGGTCTTTCGGAGCACAATATGCTTTTGCCAGAATCACCAAACACTACTGATCATGTTAATGTGCTGGTCTTGATTGAACAACCTCATGCTAACATGTCATTTCCCACAATTACATCTTAATACCTGCAATATCCAGATGGCTCATAAGGATAAAAATAAATTGCAAAGGCATCTATTTTAATGAAAGATAATACCACTGTCTTAATTTCACACAGAGAGCCCGGTACCTTGAAATTAAAGCATGAAAATCACACAGTGAAACCACATGTCATATGTAGAGATTTCATTTCTTGAGCCCAAGTCTTTCACTTGGCTCAAGCTCTCCTCCAGGAGCTGATTACAAGTTCAAGGAAGGACTTTGTCTTCCTTGGAGCAAGTAAAGGCCACAGCCCTGTTGATCCATGAGGAAGAGGAAGTGGACTCATCAAAGCCTTTCAAGCTCTTTGAAAGTACCTTGTTCGGCCCATCCCAATCCCTTGCAAAATACAGCACTGAAGGCAAGATAAAAAGAAATCATTTCAATAATCTCCCTCCTGTATGTAACACAGTGCACTGGGTGCAGGCATTATGTAGGAATTGACGCATTTAGCTCGATAGTGAGCTGAAAACGTATCAGCTGTTGAAGCAGAATAATAATCTTTGCTTTACATTGACTTCTGTCTTTAAAATGATGTGTGACTGTATGTGAATATGGTGCTAGTTGGTTTGGCAGAAAATTAGTCATTTGTGCAGCTTCAGGGTCACTTCACAAAAAATGTTGAGAATTTCAGCTCAGAGACACTTTCCGCCCCATGTGGAGGTGTTGATTACCTTAGTACTCAGCTCCTGTTAGTATGTAATTCATTTTTGTCTCGCCCTCAGGTATTAAGAAGAGATTGTGTAATATTTCCATCTATACTGCTTCAGCCTCTTGCACCCTTAATCACTCTAGAACTCCCTTTCTATCACCATCCACTCTTACAGTTACTCTGAAATCACAATTTGACTCCCTTTGCCTTTGGCTGAACTGTAGCTGTAGGTCACTGGTTATTTACATGATAGCCCCGCACACCATCACTATGACTAAGTAGACAGCTGAATATTTTATTCATCCAGCATTCTTCTCATCATCAAGTGTAGGGGGAAAAAAATGTATTGCCAGAATCAGGAATCATCCATGATCCTGGAAGAGTGATAAAAAGGAGGCTATATATAGATGATGAATTACTATCCCAGGGAAAAACAGCTTTTTGAATATTTCATGGGACAGACTTTCACTGCTCTGGTCGAGAGAAAGAAGAATTCCCCTCCTTCTTCAAGAAAAGTTCCAATATAGATCAGTTAATTACTTTATCATCCTTGTAATGTGCCCTCCATAGATCCATTAACTCAATAGAGACATAGTTTATGTCACACAAATGCTGTTCCTTCTTATATTTTATTATTTTTTTGTGTTTTATATTAAGTCTCTCAAAGGGCCAGTGTAAAAGGCCTAAACCAAGTCATGACCAAGACCAGAGTGTATCAAGACTGTATCAAGTCCAAGAATTTGAGTCTACTTAGTTAGCCAATATGTAGCTAATATTTGACAAATCTCTTTAGGTGAGGCCATCTCATTAAGGGTTGCATTGTAGAATTCTTTTCTTCCAAGTACGGTGGGTGCAAAACACCCAAAAAAAGGCAAACATCCTCATATAGAGCCAGTGTTTGGTTTGTCAGTTCTGTGCTCCTGTAGAAATATGGCAGCCCTCTGTGAAAGAGGACGTGTGGTGTCTGTTGATATAAAAGGCTTATCCTAAGGTTACAAAAATATGATTCATTTTTTCAGGTGATTATACACTATTGAAAACATAGTTATGAATATTATATTTAATTTCTGTTATATTCTGTAAATAAAGGCCCATAAATCTTACACAGTGTAAAAGTAAAGTCTTCACTTTTCAGACTGAAATGACTGAGTTTGTGGCAAAACATCAAAAGCAAACAGGTGTTTATAACTCTGCTGCCTCTTGGCTTAGTGCCTAATTTCCATAAAATGATGCATTAACATTTTCACTGAATATTCAGCCCTTTTTACAAGCACCCGCTTGGTCGGTCTTGTTAGTCATTCAAATCAAATTATAAAAAATGCAGATTGGTAGTGCGAGACAGTGCAGTGTCCTACACGTAGGCAGCATATGGTATTGGGAATACCGCTCATTCAAGTGGTTGATTGATTGGTGTGGCATTGCCATCCGGCTGTCAATCACACTTTTGCTCCATTGAATGAGACCACCAGACTCAAAACAATTGCAAATATTAATATTCATGACAGGCCCATGTTTTTCCTTCAGTGTTTTTCTCATGTTGTCTCTAGTGCACTGACTGCTGGGTTTCATGTGAATGTCACAACAACTTTACAGTTTGACTCTTTTATACTGCAAGCTACTTCTGTGAAAAGTCGCTCATTGTTATTCATGCTATTGTAATTCATCCACATTTACAAATTTTTACTGCATCATTGATGCCAACAATTGCAAAGGGTAATATTTGTCAAAACATGTTAGACATCTGTTTATTAATAATTTTCTAAATATATTGTACAGTGTGTTGCCTGTTTGGATATCACAGGGAAGGGTGGAGGGAATAGTTGCTTGCATGACACACAAGAACACATGCCTCATGCAAATTCATCCCATCAGTCTAGTATGGTTGCTTGCTCATGTACACAGCATGGCATGAGGCAACCTGTGACAGCAAAAAAAAGCCCTCTGTCAGCTCCCATGATTACACAGTATTGCAATTTCACCGCCCTCTGTCCAGTGCACTGCTTTCTCTGCAGCTATGTTACAGCCCAGCGCAACTGAGAGTTACAATAAAGAACAGTTGACACACAAGGAGTCTTCTCTCCTTCATTGGTGTTGGTAGAAGACACTTCGGAGTTCACCTGGTGGGCAACAGCTGGAGGGGCTGTGTGATTAAAACAGCTCTCTGCCTCCACCCAACACCCTCCAGCCCCTCTGCAAATAGCTACCCCACCCACACTGTGCAGGCACTGAACATATGGGCCACACGCCGACTTTTATGATACAGCATGACCTGTTTATACCTACTCCCCCGGCCATTCTGAGGATATTATGGTCACATCACTTTACACTGCATTTTCTACGTGTGAAATAAGGTGATGATAGAATATAATCTGCAATTTCATAAATAACATCAAGGCCCCCAAAAGGCTGCATTTCTTGCCAGTCAGTGATTAACTATCACTCAAGAGGCATTTATCATTATCCATAACAGGACTTATTGCACTCAGAGCAGCATGAAAGCCAAATGTGGCTGTATTCTGCTTTATATTTAACTGAGCAGGAACAAAATTTTGAAAAGAAAATAACAATGTTTTCAAATTGTTAGTGTGGTTATAAAAACAACAACAAAACACAAATAAATGCAGTTTCATTAGATGCTCATTGTATCCTCCATTATATTATGGACATGAGATGAATCATTAAGTCTTCAAAAACGGTCTTCCTGTCAGCTGTGGGGGCAGTTGATAAAAAACACAAGGCCTAACTATTCAAAAACACTTTTCCGGGGTTCTTGGACATTACAGTTTGTATATAGAAGGAAGCTGAAAATCAATATTTTTCCCCTAAGCAAGAAGTCCTTCCATGTACAATCATGTCAAAGCAGCAACTTCTGAAAAGGTGTAAAAGGTTACAGTGTACACGCATACACACAAATATACCTGGGATATATTTTCTGGTTCAGAAAATGATGATTCACAAATGAGACACACAAATTCAGCTTCATTAATTTTTACTAAGCTGCTCGTACATCTTGTTTGCATCGGGCATCAAAGTCTTGTCTGTCAGCTTTCTGGCTTTCAATACAACTTCTAAAACTGGAGTTGTTATCAGACTTTTTAAATGTCTAGGTGCATTTTTGTTGTATTCCATTGCACCCCCATCCCCAACCCCACTGGTGATGTGCAGTGACTCTACTTTTTCTTGCTGCCTTTAGGTTCTACTTTAACTTATCACTTGCCAGCAGAAAAGAGCCAAGAACATTTGGAAGGAAAAGTACTGTCACCTCGAATGGTTAACATGGGAATTGCCGCAAGAGCTGTAAAGACAAATGTTATCCATCACATTGATTAAATTCCTCTTAGCTGGTGTCCTTGGCCAAGTAAGTTTGTGTGAACGGCTGTGGTGCTAACAGCAGTCCCATGGAGAGTTAGTGGATTAATTAGAATTGTACCAAATGGCCAGTCTTGTAGAAGTTAATCTGCTCCTAGTTACATCACGTCACCTTTCCTCCTGTGCCTCTGGTGTCCAGTGACTCTTTCAAAGGCTTCGATGTGATTCAGTAAACTGTATATATATATATATATATATAAGACATTTTTAACACAAATAATATTGGTATATTCTTGATGTTTGAGGTGTAATTTTACACTTCTGATGTTTTCCTCATGATCTCCACACATGCATGCTCCTACAAATGAGCAATGAACCTTATCGATGTCTGTTTGTAGACTGCAACATCTACAGACCCTTCTCTCTTATGCAGGTCCCCCTCACCCTGTAAAGTCCTATCCTGCTGAACTGAATTGGTCTTCACAGGCCAGTAAATGACAAACAATTTTACAACGTTTTTACAAATATAATATTTAGCTAGCTTATTAGGCAGAGCTATAGCAAAGCTGTCAAGTGCAATCGTAGAGCAAGTCATAACACTGTAGAGTGGGGTTTTATTGGGACCATGTTAAAATTTGGAAGTTGGAACAGAGTTTTTCTGACTACTTTTTGAACTCTCTGGCCAAGTAATTGTTGAGTTGTTGTTGATCTACAATCCCACCAAAATATTATGGTCATTTTGTTCAATTGTGGAGCGAAAACCGTATTTACAGCCCCTTTGAGTTATTATTTTATTGCTCTTTTTAAAATATTTATTTACCTTGGAGAGGTTTGCTGAGCATGCAGCCTCATTTCAGCCTCACATACAAACACACACACACAAGCTCATACTGTTACACACATTCACAATGAGTCCTCTACTCTCAGCCACTAACAAGCTCAGCAGAACAAATAGGAGACAGCTGCCTAGCTCTAAAGCACTTCAACAACATGTAATGATGAGGAAAGTGTTATGCAGTAATTCTCCAAGATTTTCCCAGCCAGTCACATCAAATCTAAAGTAACAAACTTGTAATAAAACTTGTCAGAATTGTTACATTGTCATTTTGTCACATACAAACTATATAATATTTCCAAAGACTGAACTCTGATTTGTATCAGGAGGGTGTTTCTGTAATTCAAAGTTCTGCTACAATGCACAAGCAAGCGTTGGCACAAGCCCTGAGGTGCCATGCAATCAGCTGCTGTTAATTCATCTTATTCATATTCTCAGGAAGGGTTCAAAGAAAAGATTTCCTTTACACGATTAGTCTTCACTGGGTGTGCCAACTCCACGCTAGTATTCCAAAGGCACATCTTATCGCAACCTCAATCTCCATCTTAAGTGCCCTCAGGTTATCACATCAAAGCGATCCCACACAACAAGCCTTTTAAGATTAAATGCTCTTTTAATTCTCTGATTACAAACTATTTACTCCATTGGGACACTGTAGATGAAAAGTGATAAAGATTCTATTTATCACTGAAAGGATACAGTATGAAAACAACACATCTGAATGGAATGAAAGGTGAAGATAGGAGCTGGCAGTGCATTGTCAAATACCTGTGATTCAATTTAATGAAGAACGTTAGTTCGCTCTTAAAGCAGAGCTCGAGCAAATGACAGCACGCAATGTGTCATGGATATTAGACCCATTATAGGTGGTTTTAAGAAAACGGCTTTGTGGCTGTACTACTGCATGTAAGTTAACCTTAATGACAGCAGAAGGGAGAATTAAACAGAACTAAACAAGTAAAGTCTAACACAAATAAGGACACAAAGGAAAGGTCAGCATGAAAGAAGAAACCAAAGCTTGAAACCACCCTGTCTTGATTTATGACCGTAAAAAGGAAAGGATTTATAGAAAATCATGCCCTTCTCAAAAGGCTAATAGTATTAACTGCCTATGAGAAACAAATACAGATGGATGCTTACATGAGTTACATCAGTATGGAAGATGGATCACTTAGCTGTCTAATCAGTGGTTCGGTATGAGTCTTGAATATTTGTCAGAGTTGGTTATACCACGACTCACTTGGACAGTCGGCATCAGTTGTTGCAGGCATTCAGTGAGATTGATTTATTTTATGGGAGAATTGGGCTCCACCAGTCACCTAATCTTGATAGATGTGACAGTTTTGGGAAAGCCGAAAAAAAGGCCCAGACAGATTATTATGGATGAATATTTTTTCTGATGGTGCCTTTATTGCAGGCCAACAACTGAGGCACTCACACACAAACGTTTTAAGAACAAAAAATTACTCTGGATTAGCTAAGTACCATAAAATGCCCTGTCTCCTTTAGCTATTCTCCTCCCCCTTGTCATTAAACTGCCAATCAGAGTTAGTGAGTGGCTTAGGATCCAATCAATCAAGCTGATTGGGAGTGTCAGGAAGTAGCTGCTATAAGCAGCCAGAGGTTGCGCCTGTTGCAAACACCATTTAAGCGACACAGCATGTTTAGCCAGCATGATAATTAGGACAAAGTCCTTGCTCATCTCCTGTCTTAGGCTTCAGACTCAATGTAAGTCAAACTGCAAATGGCAGAGACTATGGTGCTACTAATATGGGTTTTAAATTCCATCACTGACACTGCACTTTGACATTTCCACTTCAGTTTACACTGAAACTGACAATAGTAATATTTTGTACCAGTACTGAATAGGTTAATATCAAACATCCTTCAAACACACACTGCTGTCATGAAAACTGCATGTTTGGAAAGGTTTTTTTCTTTTTCCCAAAATACTAGTGCAGTAGTGTCATTTTTGAAAGACCATTATTCTTTAAAAAAATCCAAGCTAGTGAGCTTCTATTTAGCTAGCTTGTTGCAAAAACCCTTTCACAATCACTCAAGAGCAGGACGACCCATCATGTACATTATATTACAAATAGGCCTTACATGGCACAAACAAGATTTGAGGTTTAAGGGGTTTAATTATTTATTTTTTTTACAATGCAGGGAGGAAAAACTGTTTGGGCAAAAGACTACCTAATAAACTGAAGTAGCTTAATATGAAGTGGCAGACCTAATTGCTCAATTAAAACAGCCCAACACAATAAGGAAATCTTTAATCCTTCCTGAGGCAGCTGCTATGAATTGAACCATGCAGGAAGTAAAAATAACAGGTGCAACAATATTAAAATGCATAACTAACACAAACAAAAACATCAACATTTGGCTAATAGGCCCATATGGCTGAAATACAGCATTTCCTTATTACATTCATAATTCGTATTATCATCATCATTCTTATTCTTATTTATTATTATTATTAAGAAAAGGCAGTAAAGTCTTCACTGCATGATTAAGACTAATGTAGAGCATTGAAGCAAAAATGATGCTGATCTGAATCTGCTGTCAGACGGTGCGCTCTAGTAACCAGTCGTTGAAAATCAACAACCTGACACCAAATCCTCACACACTAATTACGCATAGGTGTAAAAACACCACATGAAAACAGCCCATGACCTGTGAAAAATAAAAGAAAAACATGTCTGAACTGAACATGTCCAGATCAGTCATGTTGCAGGCATTATTGACACAAGAGAAAGTTGTTACAGAGAGAAAATATGCCAGAAACTGAAAACTAATAAATAAGACAAAATAACAAAGCTTAAAAATTGAGCCTTTTGCTTCTCTTATTCTGCCGGTGAGTATGATATACTCGATGTAAATAGTGAATTTACATGGCAAACCTAGGTAGAGGTGAACCACTAGACACACACCGGAATGGATGCTGCAGGCACAAGTATGCAACAGAAATTGTGTTTTCATTGCAAGGAATGCACCTTGGATTGATCGTTATATTGCTTTTACATGGCTTATATAAAGTAAAAAGATTAAAAAGGTCTAAATAATCATATACTCCATTCCTGTACCATTTTCCCCTTAGTGAAGCTGCATTTGAAATATCAACATCTCTGATTTGCCGGTTATCTACAAAGTTGAGAGAAATAACACCAAACCACAAAATGGGTTCATAAACGAAAACAATGCCCACAGCAGCGTTTATAAGAGGTTGATTTCTCCTCTTATCAAGGGTCTAGATGTTTCATAACTGTAGAGTAAGTGCTTCCAACAATAATGCCAAGGTTATGAACAGAGCTTACAGCCACAGAGAGAGCAGGTTTGCATTGATTACCAGAGTGGCCAGCTTGAGTAGAGAATATGACCCGAGCCCCAAAGCCATCTCTCCATCACTCCTCCCTCCCCTCTCAGCTGAACCAGTGCTGTCTGTCTCCCTGTGCTGTCAATAGACCCTGATGGGCCTTTTAGACACTTATCAATATTTAACCAGCCTCCCCCATTGACTCAGCAATTACTGCCTAATTGATTTGAGATTGATTATCGTCAGCACCATAATGGCAGTGTCGGTCAGCGGCAAGTGCTGATAAAAATCCTTGGTGTAAAATTAAATTATCTTTTTATGCAACCAGTGTGTGAAGTGTAGGGTGTGTGTGTGTGTGTGTGTGTTTGCGTAAAGAATGAAAAGTGACTGTACCATGTGAAGGTAGAAACCAGACTTCTCAGCTACTTCCAGTAACACATCCTCTTGCTGTCAGCAGTGAAAAGAAGGGTGCAGCTTTCAGCCCAGCATGGTGCATACACACTCTGGATGATTTTCCCTGTTTTTCCCTGAAGCAGAGACACAAATTTACATTTAAAAAGTTAGTACGCACTGAATGAGAGTGAAGTGAGACTGTCACGAGGCTTTTAGATTCAGATGTCAAATACGTAGGTGGTCATGAAGTTGTCAGAGAAAATTAGTTAATTGCAGTTCTTAATTCAAAACCTCCTCAACAGTTGACAGTGATACATTATTTCTGATGCTGTTAAACGATGTGTTGCCAGTGAGCTAACTAGTGTACCTGATCAACTAACAGTCCCTTTTTTCTTAGTGAATACAGTCAGTCAGTCAGTCAATAGCATGACTAATTTATCTAGCAAAGCAAAGCCAGAATCAGTTTGTCTGAGCTGTCTCTCTTCTCAAGGATTGAGGTTAAAGGTCTATTCTGGGTATTAGTATCTAACAGAACCATTTTTTTGAAAATGGTCAAATGCATGATATGGGTGATGCACCAAAAACCTACACCTCTCATGAATTTAAATTATGATTAATATTTTTTCAGACCTCCATCCAGAGCCACAATGGTCATTATACAACTGTTTTCACAGGCTGTGACTAGTAAATTGACTTTGACATGTTAAGGTTGGTGGAGTGGGTCCTTTCAGAGAAGACAGGTTACAGCTGGATTTGAAAATAAATCTCCATTGTAAACTTTTACAAAAGTAATGTTTTTCAAGTAAAACGCTCCACAAGCTAAAATTTTAAAATATGCTTGTCAAATACAGTGAAAGGAATTATAGTTTAAAACAGCCTGCATGACCTAATTAATCCAATCACATTTAGGACCTTGTTGAACTAAATTGAGACACAAAACACACAGAGTGAGTTGGAAAAACAATCCTGTGTATCAATAACTTAAGTGGATATGGAATTGTAGCTGAGTCCAACTGTCTGCTGCATGAGTGATAAACACATCAGCATTTTCTGCCTACATCATTACAGCGTGGACTGATCCCACCATCAACCAAATTCAAATGATCCTTAGATATATCCTATAGAAATGCACTGTCAAAGGTGTATCGTTTCACTTGTGAGAGCTGTAAAAGAGCTTTCCTTTTTGGCCAAAAGACTTATAATTGATGCCAGTATCACTTCTTGCTAATCAAAGCTTTCTCTGCTGCGTGTGAGAGTATGTATTATGTATGATCAAACAACGAAGGAAAGCCTTCAAATTCATTCAGCTCTGGCCAAAGCTTTGGATGTGTCTGTGATGTTTCCTCTGAAATCTTACTGGACATAATGACTGCTGACATTCGTCATTTCAGCATAAATATCTTTCATGCCCAAAGTTCTTTGTGAAACGCTGTGGATGTAAGTGTAGAACGACTGAATAGGTTGTGCAATGCAGTTTTGTTCTTATGGTGCAGAAACACAGAATCTGGCGAGGACACATCTGGAAGCACTGGACCACTGAAAGCTCCAGCATCTCCTGCTCTCCTTAGAAAATGAATAGGATCTGTCAACTTGATATCCATCAGTGGATCCAGTGTGCAGGGTACAGAAACAACTGACTTGTTTCTTAAGCAGTTTATTTGTTACACAACGGGGTCCAACTTATTCCAAAACAATTTTGACATAAGAATTATCCTTGGCATCAGTGAGTGATTTTCCTGTCAATGTTATTCATAAAATGAAACTGACTTTGCTCTGTTACTGTTCACGTGTGGCACTGTGGCCCACAGTCATATATAAGTGTAAGCCTGAATGGTTTACTGAACTGGTGTTATTTTATTCATACCTATACTTCAAACGTTGGCTATTTTAGAGGTCTGTCAGGCAAGCAGCAGAATCTTATCAAACTTCGGCCATAACTTTTTTTAAATGAATAAAAGTATTGCTCTTTTTATATCCAATCATGTTGAGATTCTCCACCATGTGTTTTCTTTTAGCATTTCACATCTTTTCCAGTCGTTTGTTGCCACTGTCCCAACTTTTTTGAAACATGTTACTTGCATCAAATTTAAAATAGGCATATATCTGGTGCATTTAATAAGTTGTCTTTGTCCTTTTTCAATATTATATATCAGATTTTGTTTCTACTTACATTTTACACAGTATGCCAACCTGTTTGGACACAGGGATGTATTTTCAGGTGATTTTACACTTGTGAATGACTAATAAAACTTATGAAAACAGTTATGAATATTAGATTCAATTCCCACCATATTGTGTAAATAGAGCCCTCTGAATCTGAAACACCAGACTGTTAAATAGCTAGTTTAGTCATTGACCATTATTCAATTAGTTTGTCTGACAAAACAAAACAGAAATTAAATATTGTACAAAATCATATTACTATTACCATTACTATTTCTGAATATTCTGGAGATTAAACTGAGACAAAATGTCCTAGGACTGTTTGTTAGTGCGGTCAAAAAGAAATGTCTCACCTGTTCTCAAATCCAGTTTAAAGTCCTTCTTTTAGCTGATTCCTGCTCCCTTTCTTCCGGGCAGGTTGCTGCTGTAAACAACCACCAACACCAAATGTGAAGCTCCATTTATAATGGGCACAATTATCCATAAAAACAAACCAGCTCTGAGGTATCAAATTCAATTCAACAAAATAAGTAATTTACAGTGGGCCTGAGCACTGCCCCTGAACTTTCCCTCTAAATAACGTTACACTTTACATGGTTTCAAGGCAACACCCTGACTACAAAACTAAGCGCTAAAAAGTCGCCATGTTTCGCACTTTTAGCTAATTCGCGATTAATAAGCACCAATTAAGGAGGACATGATAATAACATTGTTTCAGGCAATAATGCAACCTTACTAAAAGTGTTTATTAATTACTTACGTGTTTATGGAGAACAACATCGTGTTTATCTGTGTTTATCCGTGTTTAGACAAACAGAAAGATGCAGAGTTACAGTAAGAGTTTCTTCTCAGCTCAGTCACATAGCAGGCAAACGCGGCCGCGATGACGCCATCACCTGGCGGGCAGCAGACTGATTAAAAGCACAGCTGGAAGTAATAAAGGTAATTATGTCGACGTTAAAATGTAACTGAAGTACATTTATAAGTACTGTATTTACCCTTTGTATTTTCATCCCACTGTATTTATGTGACTGCAACAGGCATAGTAGTTACTAAACTACTTAATTACCAAATTAAAATTTTACAAACTCGGTTATAGTAGTATATTTTTCATTCTATTATATATATATATATATATATATATATATATATATATATATATATATATATATATATATATGTTAATGCATCAATAATGTTTTATCAATGTAATATAGCCTATGAAGTAACTTTCTAAAGAGGGTCAATCAATTCCTTTTCTTTTATACTTTAAGCATAGTTAGCTAATAATGCTTTTACTGAATACATTTTGTTATTATAATTATAATTCTTATTATTATTTCATTAATTCTTCTAACTGAGAATTTTTTACGTTGTGGCCTTCTATTCTTACTTTCTTAAAAAAGATTGGATGATCTTCCATAATTGTGTGTTAGTGAGCTGGTCTGCACCATGCAGGACCCTGAAACAGACAAACCTGTGCAATGTTGCTGTGAAAAATGTCTGTAGAGAAAAATAACAACACCAGCAGCACAGTGAACTAATATAATTTGGTCCAGGGGGCATAAATAAATGAAAGGCTGAAAGAAAGGGCAAAATCAGAGATGATAATGCTCAGCATGAAAATGCTTACTGGGAAAGAGTTTTGTGGTCATCAGAATTATTTATTTAGTTATTATTATCAGTTATCATTAGCTGCCCAATGACTAAGTGCATTAATATAACTAATGTAGTCTCAGTGCTCAAGAAAACACTTAGATAGAAATGAAAATGATTAACATCAAATTCAGAAATCCAAACAATATGTCCAAACCAGTAAAATGGAGAGGTCAGATGAAAAGCAACATTACCGCACATGAATTTGGCCCTTCACTACAGCAAGCATTTCCAATCCAAATAAGCACATGGACACGTGCTGTAGGCTGAGCTTAGTTCTTCAGTGCATACACAGATAAAGTATATAATATTTACCCATAGAGCTACAGAGCAAGAGGTTAGGAACAAAGTAAGTGCTATTCATTGCTCCTCTTTGAACATGACAGCTTAGTAGAAGAGGGTGGCTGTGAGGACCAATGCAGGTCATTAGCCCGCTGAAATACCTTCAGCTTAATTTATTTCTGAAGTGATTATGACTGCACGATAGGCTAATTAGGAACTCTGCTTAACATTTTACAGAGACTGTTTGTAAAGCATTAACTTCGACTGATTAAATACGGAATCCTTGATGAGTGCTCGCCTGTGTGTTTGACAGAAGACCTTGTCTTAGCTGCATGCAAATTCAAACACTGCATTTAGGTGTTTTATAGGATGATGAGCCGTCAAGTGTGTATGTCTCAATTTCTGGGAGAAGATCTTCCTATTCAGGAGGACTAATGAGTGTGTGCATACAGGTAATAGCCAGTGCTTCTTCCAGACAAAGAAATAGGCTGTCAAGCCAAAAACTGAAATGTTCCATCCAACAGCGCCAAAAAAGGAAAGATTTTCTTTAACGTAATTTTTTTGTCTCATATTTTGTCTCTAACCTTTTCTGCTTAACCTATCTGCGTACACTGATTTGATTTTGTTCATTCTGCCATCCCTTTTATCCTCCATCTTGTCCTCCCATCCTCTGACTGTCCTTCACTTATCCATTCTTTAAAAGTCATCTCAGGTTAGCTGGAATGTCACATCGCTCAAGTGTGCCCTCTGGGGCAGCTCCTGTTATTTTAAGGGGTCATGTACATTTATCCGAGCAATGAATAAAGAAGCACTCACAGGCTGGAATAAGAGGCCCGAGCAGAAAGGATGAAAAACAGCATTTACCTTGGAGGAGTGGGTTTCAACAGGGAACCTTTTTAAAGGTCAAAGGTCAAAGATGGCCGCCACCTGTCATTAGATGACTTTTGGCCTTGCTCAATGGACCTGGGACTCTTGGTCATCCACCCAAGAGACCACAACTGGTGATTTACAGAGATTTTGCAACGAGAGGAAATCTGTTAGAGTGCTTTCAGTAACATATTTTATAAAATCCACTCTTGAAGTGTGAGCAGGAATATTTCAAACAAAAAACAACAACTTTGCAACAGCATTCAGACGATCACGGCACAATGTAGCTCCACTGAAAATAACTAATTAAATTCTTTTAGGGTCAGCAGCTCCTTAAGGTGGTGTGACGCCTATTCAATCGTAGTGGAGATTCTGAAGAGACAGATTTAAAACAGTCAGGTTTGAATATATAATATTGGAGTGCTTGTTTCTACCACTGTTTGAACCTAGTTGAATTGTTTTGACAGAAGACAATTACATCAAGTTGCATCATTTACAGTATATAAACATTTTATTTAACTCAGATGTATAGTCATACACACACAGGGGTGAAAAGCAAGCAAAGAAAGTGTAGCTTTTTTTACCATTAGCTGCTGCTTGGAATGCTTGCAGTGGATGTAGTGCTCATTAAGCAGTGATATAAAGCACAATCTCATAATGACTAAAGATCTGTTGTCTGGTAAGCACTAACAAAACGATTGATTCGTAAGCAGGGGAAGAGAGGAGGCCAAGAGGAAAGGGAGAAAATTATAATGAGAGCGTGAGGGAGAGAGGGAAGGAGGGAGAGGCATTTAGTTGGCAGACAGTTTCCTGATTCAGCCAGGCTGGAGAGCAGGGGTAGCTGTCTTCTTCCATGTACCTCATCTATCACTGCCTATTTCTAGGAGGTTCACCCGTTTCCTCCACCACACACACAGATGGAAGGGAGTGAGAATTCAATCTTTCCTTGCCTCACAGTCATCTGCAGAAATGCATTCGTTCACCCTTCGCGGCAGGGCCCCAAAACCTGCCAATAATCGTCCACCAGGGCGGGAAAGAATCACTGCAGGTACCAAGCTTTCCTCATGTGATCTATTTCCAATCTGTAAAGTCCCACAGGTAGATTAGGGACAAGTGGAAACAGGCTTTAAGGAGTAGTGGTGGGATCCTGTGGCACTTGTGGCAAACAGACATATAGCATACCATTCTGGAGCCCAGAATGGCTCTGGGTTCCTGAAGTCATCACAAGGGAAATATATTGTTTAGTTTAGAGCAAAAAATAATTATTTTCTTCGTGTACCTGAATGAAAAGATTCAAAAATATAGACAATAAGATACCCTGTCGGAGCAAAAGTGATGTGTGCCCAAAACCTCAACAGCTGTGAATACAACTGTGACATTATTATCACCTTTTAAGCTGATATGGCAAACTTGTTAGCAAACAGTTGCCTATTTACACATTACAGATATGTAGCGACATTAGCATTCATTTAGAGTCGTGTTTCTGACTAGTTGCTAAATGGTTACTTGCTGTGTCATCATGAGTGGTTAACAGTGTTAGGCTTTTATTTTAACATTCTCTGTTTCTAAGAGGTTCAGTCATTGGTCAAAGATTTTGTCACTTGGAGACAGAAGTCCACAGCAAGCTGAAAATTACACACATTTAACCTGTTATGGTCATGGAAATTTGATATGGCTAATGTTAGCAAGAAAGCATTGTGAGCTGTTGAATGGCACAAAATATACAGTGAGTGAACAGTAAAGCTCAGCCTGGTATGATTAGATGGTGTATACCACAGTACTTTAATTTACATTTTGCATGTAATTCAGTGCCCTTTAAGCTTTTTGCATTCATTTAACAGATGCTGTACTTTATGACTATTGGACATGTGGTTAACTTGTGGTTAATGTTATGAAATGGCTGCATTTGGTTAGGTTTAACAAACAACTTTGGAAAACATCATGGTATGCATGTTACGTACCTCGAAATAAGTTAAGGTTGACCTTTTTTCCCACATGGGACACACGCGTCTATTTGTTTGTCTGACCAATTCAATCACGCCAGATGATTTTTGTATTATCCGATATTCATATTTAAAATGACACACTGTCTCACCAGTATAATGAGTAGACACTGGTGCAAAATGATATGCAAAAAGCATTTTTTTTTATTATTTATTTATATGTCATGGTGATACCAGGCTGTAAAGTTGTAGGTCGGAAACCCAAGATGAGTTGAAAGACACAACAATTCTTGTTTGCTTTGAATCACCCTTTTCACAAACAAGTAGTAGTAGTGGTCACTGTTAAGACAAAAATATTGATTATAGGCACTATAATGTGATATGAGAAGACATTACAGCATATAATCATACTAGTGTATTTGTTAATGGACAGCCTGCACCCATGTTGAAAACCTTTGAAAGTACAGCGCCATAGGACAAAATATGTTACCGATTATAATTATTAATCATGCTTTTTTACCATGCCATGTTATACAATGAAATTTTTGCTTGGATTGATTACATGCATGTCACCATCTTTCCAATTTCATGCTGGAAAACTGTGGGACATTTTATGAAAATGTTATCAAGATGAAATATGTAAAACGTTGCTCCCTGACAAATCTTCTCCCAGCAAGGTGTCATACGGGAGGTGATCAAACTGAGACAAGTGTGAATGTTTTCTGAAATGATATCGCACTATAAAAAGTTAACTTTTCATTAAGATTTCATTCCCAGTGTCTATTTGTTGCTCTATTTGTGTATTTATGCTCACACTATCTAATGTTGGTGCAAGCTGTCAGATCGACATCTGTTGCGCATCAAAACTGTTGGCTGAGCTATTCAAAAGGGAAATCAATATTAACGTGTAGTCTGGCTTTCCCTTGTGAAACAACAGACTCATCATTACTCTGACAGACCTCGACTCCTTCCGCTCTGAACGTCTCCCGACATAAAGACGACCTTTACACCAGGACTGTCTGAATCAGGTCAGAACAAGAGGACGATGATCACAGCCACGATCCGACCCTTTCAGACAAAACTACCTCCCTCTGGTGAATGCCAACACAAGTTTGCTGACATCCAGACTCTTTCCTCTCTGTCTCTCGCCACTCTGTCTTCATTCATTTGCATAATCCCTGTGACACTCCGATTAATAACTCCAGTGTGATTTGCATATCTATGCTTGAAATTGAGGACAGACATTCACACAGTAAATACAGTCCGGCAAGAAACAAACTGTCGAATGTTGTATTGGTGGGATGAGGGATCTCCAGGGAGAGGGAAGAACGTGGAATATTCTTAGGTTCAATCACACACAAGCAACCACGTGCACATACACACATGCACACCCACACACAGACAACGCTTACAGGGTACTTTCTAAGTCTCCATCTCCAATCCTTTTCTTAAGCCCTTGGCCCCAGCCAAACACAGAAGGGCTGGGAAAATGGAGACCTTACTACTCCAGCTGTTCCTGGTACAAACAGTAGTTTAAGAAGATACAATGCCCCAAAATTGACCAAGGCAGAGCTGTGGTTAAACCGTTCCTTGGACAGTCAAGGCAGATTAGGTGTTAGAGGCTCGTATTTGCTTCAACAGTGCCCCCCAGTGGGAAGAAAGATGGCTCTTCATGATTTCTGCTTGATTTACCATCACATCACTGCAATCCACAAATAATATCAACAAGTTAAAAGTCCATTAAGACCACAGCAGCAGCTGTATATAAATAACTATGGAGCTTGTGTCTTCTTTTGTTTTTTACAATTGCAACAGACACAAACTAAGATACATGAGGTCTTAACAAGATATCCTTCTGTCTGAGCTTTTACAACTTTTAAGACACATTTAAAAAAATGTGTTTTTAGACTTTTGGATGAAATTCAGTTTTATCACACATGACATGCTGAATATTTTCAACCAATTTCAATATAATACTGAATTTCATGCTGCCAAATGATTGCAGTTATTATGAATGGAGATCTTTCGTTTTCCAAAATCTCCACCTCAACAAGAACTCACTGGATTTTTTGGGGTTTGTCAAACCTTTGAGATTTAATCATTTTAGTTTTTACCATTGAAAACACCACCAACCACCACTGTGCGGGCCTTATTCCTTATTTGTGTTGGGTGACTGAATTGCACACACACCTTCATGTGCATACAAATCCTGGCTCCCCTGAGGAGACCAAAGGCTGGAAATGACAAGCCTGCAATGAGGTAATGACATTTCCTCCTGCGTAATGTGGCCAAAGGCATCTCTCTCGCTCAGACAACGACAAGACGGAGATATCTGGCCAGCTCCGGTGACAAGCCCCGCTCTAATCGGCAGGTACAGCTTTCACTGCGGCTCAGGACCGAACCACAGAGTAGAAGCTAAATAATTGAACAGGTGCAATATGTTGAGGCAAGGTGGGGGAGGTTTGGTACTGGGTGAGGGGGAAGGAGGAGGAAAAGGAGGAGAACACACCCAAAATGTCTGCAGTGTCCTCTGCTTGGGGTAAAAGTCATCAAATGCTGGTTTGGAGAAAATGTCAAAGTACTTGCCTCACATTTTGTGGTCCAGAAACATGCTCCCTTCCACTTGATTCCCCCAAAGGCACCAGCTGTCAGCAGCTGCTCTTATTTATTTTATTTTTTTTTTTCTTTCATTTCTCAGATTCTTCACCACACGGTCCCTTCATGGCACATTTTGGAAAAACACATGATTTATTACAATGCTTTTGCATGTGTATCTTTGCTTCCAGGTTTGTCATCAAGTCTCCAGGTTGCCATGACAACAAATTGGGACGTCATGCAGGCATTTCACCCTTGTCTCCCTCATGTGAATGACGACTTCACGGCCATACCAATTCCTGATTTCACGGGAAATGTTGTCAACTGTGGGAAGTGAGAGAATAGGTGTGTGTGTGTGCGTGCGTGTGAATGTGGCGGGTAGACTGACCTTGGGAGACTGTTCCTGTGCAGGGTTTAAGGGAGAGGGAGGGATGGATTCAGTAAGTGAGATGCTGTGTAGCAGCTATCCAGTCTCCCAGCCACACATGGCGAGTGCCACAGCTGCAGTCAGCTGAAACCGACGTGGCCTCTTTGTGAAGGCGAGGCGCTGCCCTCTGACACGAACAACACTTCAGTGTACAGCTACAGGTATCTCTGTGGACAGGACATTAGTTAAAAGGCTCAAAGATGAAGGGCTCGGGGAAAAAAACAGAATCAACAAAAGCAAGGATCAAGAAAATAATGAGAAAGTTTCCAAAGAATAGGAGGATATTGCACAGAATACAATCAAAACAAAGAGAAAATGCATTCAGTGCTGATAAGTTTCATCTCTTCCCTAAATGAGCCACACTGAAGGAATATGCTACAGCTGCAACTCTGAATATAATAATAATAAACACACCTTGAAATGTTGGAACTTTTCAAAATGAAACAGAATCAGTGAGATAATGAAGTAATTGTACGTTTCTACAAATGAAAGACTGTGTAGTTGAGCATTTGCAACAAGTTGTCCCATCATATGTCATAGATTTCCACACTATTTCTTCAAAAATTATGCTTGTATACTACTAAATTGTTTTCCCCAAATATGTTCTGTTGGAAGCGTAACTGCTGCATGGATTACATTCTTCAGGATAACAGACAGAAGTGCTACAATATTGTACTCCACACACATCAGTGAGGTGTGGTCGGGGTGGTAATTGTTGACTTTTTCAATATTTACTGAATTTGCCTGAATATAAGACAGAATGCCCTGGAAATTACATTTGAAAAAGTTGGGGCTGTATTGTTTGTGAGGATTAGCCAGTTATGCAATCCCATCATTCTGTCTGAATGGAGAAAGTGCTGGCTCCGTTATGGGTTGTTTTGCAGTCTTAATGTTGCGATAGCAAGTTTCTTTACTTCAGTTTATAGAGTCTATAGAGTTTGTAGTCAGCCTTGTTTATCTCTGTTTCATCTCCCAACATCTTTACTGCAGAAGTGGACAGGGACCGACTCATCTATGTCTTGTGTGAAAGTGTTATCTTAAAAAAGTCAGGGTCATTTTAAATTCAAGTCGATGCAATAATCAATACTTACTTTACTTTAAGAAATATTGTGAATACCTAACCATACCCACAGAAATGTTAGGTGCAAGCAGAAATCATGTAATGAAATCAAATGAAATGTGTTGTCAGTGAACATTTTAAAGATTCTTTTTAGCATAAATATTTTGTGACTTTGCAGATATGCCAATTAAAAAATGTTTCATGATTACATTGATTAAAAACATAATTCAGGCAGCATTAGTGTCTCTATTAACTCTAGTTAATCTCTATAAACATATTTGCTGTTGTTAAGTAGCAGTATGATTGAAATGAAGTCCGGGATGATATTTTGTATATTACACATTGTTTTATTGTGTAAGTTTGTACTGTAAATGTTATTCTGTGTGTATTAATGATAGTAAATGATAGTCTGGTAATAGACTTGATAATGGCAAAGTTTTTGAGGGAGTAGTTTTACTCTTAGCATCATCGTTCATTCACAAATTTTCACTGGGACTCCCTAAAAAATGAATATATCTGTGTCAAAGTCTTGCCATGGCATCTCTCACTCCAAAATGTTTGACCATGCCAATCAATCAAATGGGGCTTTATGGCAAAATAATGTGTGTGTTTTCTCTCAAGATGGCCCGTCAAAGGAAGCATTGTGGTGGAAACCTCCTCTGGACCCACAAAGGTGTCACAGTAAGCAGGGGTTGTCAGAGGCTTGTCACTGCTGGGTGGTTTGAAAGCATGAAAAATACCCTCCCTGGGGACGGAGGGAGGACGAGCAGTGAGGAGAGAGGGGAGTGTGTCGACGCATGTGTGTGTATGCGTGTGTGTGAAGGCCTTAACTCACTTTAGCCTGTTGCATCAACCCTTGTCAATCCTCCAGACAATAGGTCTCCATCGACGCAGTGGACGGTTTTCACCTTCAGGGGTGACGGCTATATTATTCAGCTTGACAAGCTGTGCCAAGGGGAGATCAAAATCTTTGCCTAATTGAATGCTGACAGTTTAGGTTCACTCAAGCTCTAAGCTATATGGAGACTGATTATTTGAGCGAATAGGATTATTATGGGGTGAAGATTCCATCAAAAAGTAATTTTGGTAGACTGAGGGTTCAGTTTCAACGTCATTTATATCTGACAGGGAAGCACCTTTGACACAGCTGACAGCTATGTCTTAAACGCAATATCCACTTTGCCCATTTCCCTTGGACTTTTTAAAGCAGCTTCACATTTTTGGCAGCCCAAAGTGGCAGTGACTGATGACAATTTCTGTTTTTTTTTTAACATTTAAAAGACTTAATCAGCCAGGAATCATGCAACATCATAGTAAACTGTCCGCTCCTCCTGTTTCATAGACTTTGACATGTACTTTCAGAAGCTTGATGACTATTTTGGATGTTAATCTTAAAGGACAGTTCCGAATATTTTCAAAATTTTGCCAATCTTATTATTACCGACTGTTTGCAAGTACTGCAGTCTTCTAACACACACTCACAGGCCCAAAACTACACAAGTTAAATTTAAAAGTAAAGCACAGGTTTTTTTTTCAAAACCAATCTATATATGTTTGTGTTTGTGCAGATATAACTGATAATTCTAACTTCACAGCTGACTGTTTGCCAATGTCTTTGGAGGCACCGCTATGTTTATTGCTTGGGTTTGTACACTTTGGCAATACAATATCTCTCGCCAGCAAAATCCTATATGTCCAACTTGTAATTACTGCTAGAAGGCTGATGTCAACACGTTTTCCCATTTGGCAGTTTTATGTTTGCAGAACGATATAACAATATGACTGAATCCAGCGTCACAGTCCCAGACATTCTAACTAACACACACGTTCAAGTAGTGTATAGTCGGATCTTGGATGCAGGTTCCATTACATTTGACATTATTGTGATGACAGTATGTCAGGTTCAACTTTTTGAACATGCCTTGCTTTGAGTGTATTAGAGCTCTAGCTGTGAGCTGAAGTCAAAAAAGACTTTGTGGAATATCAACACCGACACCTGGAATTAATTTAGGTTAACTAAGAAGCATCTGGGACTCACATAGTCTGAGTGTGATGCTCCTCACTTTTGCAGTCCACCTTTGTTATTTATGGTGATGAGATTTGACTTTATTTTTTTTTTCCTTTGCAGCTTTAATTGTAATTAATTATTTGTTATCACAAATTGCCTCTTTAAAGCTGCTCCCTTGACAGCAACTAGAGCTCTGACTTTTTTGGGTCCATATAAAATGTGTAAAACCACTCTCAAACAAACCTCATGCCACAGGTACACTACCACTTTTGAACCATAAAATTGGCCTGTCACGGTATCCTCAAATTCAATTTATTACACACGCTAACTACAAAGAGTGACACCTAAGAGGCTCAGCACAGTGACGTTGCAATATCCTTCTATGTCATCTTTATGAAACGTGAGTGAGATGAAGTGCATACACACAATTTCATCAGACTAGTGAGACTCCAACAGAAAAGCTGTAACAATCTTGAAAAAAGCTTAAAACAATGTGACCAAATAAACAGATTAGAGAAGTACCCAAGCACAACAAATAAACAAGACATCATTATATATAAAAGAATAATTATCCTGTAGCAACCAACAGCACAGTCTACAAAAAGAAAATATTCTCCAAGTGTGTGCTATTTTGGTGTGCTTCTTTTTTTTCTTGTCAGTTTTGATAAGAGGCCAGTGGAATAGATTATGCTTTTCAGTGGTCTCATGGGGTTGGCTTGGCTCCTGTTAGAATTCATTTAGTCAGATAGCCTCTGTGGATTATCCCTGTTTTCAGAAGCCTGCATATCTGACAGGTCATTATTGTACACCACACTGGGACCTACTGCAGGGAGCACCATGTAGCGAGCCCCACCATGCATCCACAGCTCTGCACAGCAGTGTCTATGTACACACACGCTATCAAAAATGCCAAACCATGCCTGTTTGTCTGATGTGCCTTTAGTTCAGTGGTGGACCTGATAGATCTCCCGCCCCGGCTCTCCATGATCATTACTGCTGCTTTACAAACCCAGGGCCAAGTAGAGGACTCACACTCACACGTTGAAGCTGCAAACGATGGGCAGGATTTTTGATGGATAACCCCAAGCCTGCATTTAACTAATAGGATCCCTGTGTCAATATCAAAGGACAAAGGACGTGGGGGACTGAGGTTGACATCTCTGTCTTTCACATTTACACTTACACTCACACATACTGTCAGTACTCAGACACCATGAAAAATAAGCAGTTATGTACTGCAACCCATTTTACAACAGGAAAACACTGTGTTTGGTTGATTATTCTGTTGGTCAGTGCTGTGTAGGAAGGTGCATCTCCCCTTGTCGCAGCTTTGGAGGTAGAACATGAACTCACTGTATCTGAAACACAGATGAAATTGCAGAAATTATGATGGAAGATCTTTAACACTGGAAGTTTAAAGTTGAACTGAAATTCTAAGGTATGATACTGCAGCTATTGCGCAGACTTTAACGTATTCAAAACAGTATAATACCGTTTTTGACACTTGTGGAAACAGCTTCTAAGCTTCAACCCTCTGATGATGTGTACTAATAATGATACAAGACATTTTCCCCTGCTTTAACAAACCCACATAGTGTTGTCTGTTTCTTTTTTGCCTTTCTTTGGGTATCAGCTGTTAGCAATTTAAGCTGTCACCTCTTTACAACATTCAACTTGAGAGAGTCAACTGTACGTACTGATGAAACTATGCTCGGAATCTCCTCAGATCATTTCCTTTCTGCAGATGTTCTTAAAAACTGGACAATGGAGAAAAAAAAATAATGCTAATTTTATATGTGGATGCAATCCGCTCTTAAAAAAGGTTAAATTTATGACCACGTATAAGTAGCCACACAGGATAATAACATAAAAAGGGGTGTGCATTAAAGTATATGAACAACCTCTGCCATGTTGTTCTTCAAGAGTGTCTCTTTCCTTAATTAATCATTATAATAGAGATCAAAGGTTAAGCAAATATTTCCACAAATGTATTTAGAAGTCTCATCTAAAAAAAAAAGAATAATCATCAGATAAAAAAATCACATTAAAACAGTATCCACATTTTAAATTAATGCTGAGATAATATCTCGCCAAATAAAAATGTCTGATAATAACACCTGATCAGTTATTAGTTGGTGATCCATTTAGTGCCTTCAGGTGGGACATGATCAAACACATAAACTTAAACACACAGGGGCTGAAGGTTTTCATGGAATGGTGTCTGTGAGATATGGCCATGTGTACTTCTCAGCATTGCAAAATAAATCGCAATTACATTTGGAGAAGCAAACAAGGGGGGCTTGCAATTCAGCCGACTCTGCTTGGCCTCTCATAAACGAAAATGATTGGAGCTTTGACAAAGACCTGACCTAGCTGTCTGACAGTTAACTGGCAGAGAGATTTTTGCTGGAGAGTTTGTCTTATCCCTCCAAACGGAGACAGGCTCAGGAACAACAGCAGACGGCTCATTGCATCCCTGAAGTAAAGTGCAACTGGTCCTCCTCACAGAGGAGTTGTGCTTTGCTGGCTATGGCTCCTAATTAATAAAACAGCAAAGAACCAGGATTTATGTGAAAGCTCAATGGGATTGCATACACGTAAGGCCTTTCAATCTGCCCTAGTAGTATTAACAAATGACCTGACTCCCATTAAGGAGTATTAGAAGAGAATTTCCAGAGCTGCACACAGCTAATATTCACAACTAATTAGTGACTGTTGGCCGACTGTCTATCAAAACCGTGACAATAGCGCAGCCTTACAAAGAGCTGCGATGGGAATGAGTGGATATCTAGACAGAATTAATGTAAACAAGAGAGAAATTGTTGATGATGAGGTTCCTGGCTGCTGAGGGACTATTCCCTGACAGTGTAGTGCAAAGAATTAAGCAGTGGGAAACTATATTGTCCCATTGCAAATTGTGTCACTGAGTACACATTCAGGAACTGAGGCGCCTGTTGAATGTTGAAATGACTCCAGACGGACAACCAGAGAGGCTCGCTCTGCAAGGTCACTGTTTCTGAACCCTTCTGGTAATTATTCTTGATACAGGGATTAATATCTAATTCAAGGCGTAGGCCTGGATGACTCTTTTGTTATTAACTTTGCTACAGTGGGGAAACCTTTCAGGATTATTTCAATTCAGTGATTACTTTTGGCCTAGCAGCTGATTGCAAACTGTGCTGGTAGGTTTACTCACCACATTGATTTCCTTGCCAATATTGAGGGTAGAGCTCCCAAGACATATGACCCTGCTCTCTCTGCTATACTCTCTGTAAATCTTATTAGAGATGGAAGCTGATGGAAGCTCCTTCCCTGCACGATACTGAGAAGAGCACAAGGTTAAAAGAAGAAACAAGTTTGACTGAGGTTGAAAAGATGTCTTCAACTTACTTTTGCCAAAAGAGTGAGTAATGCTTGTACACACTGACAGTAAGTAAGTATGGCATTCTTTTTCAGAAGAATTTTAACTATCTGTCTACAGCAATAACAGATCTTGACAACTCTGACAACATCTCCGGTCTACTATTATCCCGTTATCAGAAAGTTACACTATCTTCACCCATTTTCATAAAACAAAATAAACAAAAACAACACTGACAACACTGGGTACATATTGCATCTGCTGATTTGAGTGGTTTGTATTCCTCACACAGGGTACTGTTTGTTACCTTGAGCAGTTCTATGTTCACTTAGTTTCAGGTTTCCTTCCCTCGTCCCTCATTGTTGCTATAGCACTACTATGTTTACTGCATAATATTCATAGTCACAAGGGCACAAGGTGGAAGGTAGGTAAACACCAAGGACAAATTGTCTGTCTATCATAGGCCTCATACATAGACAGATACAAACAAAACTATTGGTTGTTTGGAATGATTTTTGTAATAAATAAATAAATAAATAAAAATGCAAAAGTCAAAAGCATAGACTGTATAAATAAAATGGACATAGTCTCCATGTTACCCACAGGTTTCTGAAGAGCTGTTTTGAATAATTATAGTTAATTATCAACTCTCCCCCACTACACAACTTGTTTGCCTCTTTTAGCTAACTGTTTTGGTTGAAAGGCCTACATTAAATATAGTCTGTGCTACTCTCTTAAACACCAGAACAAATCTGTCAAAATACTTGACAAACTTACTGTATGCTTTTGCCCAGCACCAAAACAACAAAGAACAAGACTACCTGGTGAATGTAACAGAGCATCCTGCAGATAAACCATAGATATTTTTCTAAGGAGCTGATGGAGAGCAGAAAATAGAGCTCAAAGAAGACTGAATATTAGACTTACATTTATCTGGTAGCCGGAAACATGACTCGGACTGAATACTAATACATTTTGCTGTGTCTTCTCAATGTGTAAGTACTTTTTATAACTCCACATCAGTTATAAAAACTTCACAAGCTGCTGATGGCTGTATATCTCAGCTTGTTTATGTGTTTTTCTGCCCCCTATTGGTCAAAAGTTGGTTAATGCAGCTGTGATAGTCCTACTTACAGTAGAGAAAGTAACAGCACTATTACATATAGGGTATGTTTGTGCTCTTTATGCTTCTTTCATAATCGTTAGCCCTATAGTTTGTATTGTAGCTACAATCCACAAAACAAACCAAGGACAGGATGCAAAATGTGATACACACACAGATGCAGACACACCAAATGCTGAGTCAGGTCCCTGTTGGGTGTTAGCTAATGATACCAGCTCATGGTAGATGGATAGCCAGGCGGTGTCTCACTTTAGAGGCGAAGGCCAGCTTGGCCATATTACAAGCAAAACAGTGTCGCCATAGCACTGCTTGGCATGCTGCTCGGCCTCTGTGCGTTAGTCACATAGAGTCACCCGGGGAATACTTTCTACCTCTACTGATCACCGGCCTGCACCTCCTGGCCCTGAGAAATCAACAGCCAGGATTTATAGATTTACCTTAGATTGGCTGTCCCGCATTTGTACCCCCATAAATACTTTTACAGCTTTGCTAATGCCACTGTTGGGAATAAACAAGGTTACGGCGGACAAGATGAGGCTGAGATTTAGTTGGCAACTTGGACAGCACAGGGCAGAGCAATGAGAAAGGAGGTGTAATATCAGAAAAGGGAGGAAGCAACTCGCATTGGGGATGAGCACTTTATAGCAATACAGGGTGTACTTTTACATACCGATGCAGACTTTACAAGCCTATGCAATAACTGACAAAGATGTTGTGCTCTCACCATTTCCACTGCATAACTTGTTAAGAGAGCTGTCTCGTCTTCTGAAAAAGCCGCTCCGTTAAGAGCTCAGGTGGGACATCAGATGATTTTATTTCTGTCACTGTATATGTACCAAATACATTCCATGCATAAGCATCCACAATAAACAAGCTAAATATGCAATTAAGATTAATAAATAAACGTCATGGCTCAAATAAAACTGATGACCTTGGTCGTAATTCTTATCAAAGACATTATAGATTAATTATTCAAGCAAATTACTTCACTTCACTTTTAAATGCTACTCATTCAGACAACTTCATGAAACTTGCAAGCTTTAAAAGCATAAAATATGCATGGAAAAGCCATCACTCTCTTCATAATGAATAAGCATACCTTAGAATTGACACATTTGCTCTGGGAAAGACTTGACGACTGACGACCATACATACACTCTGGAGTTGACTAAGCACTGTGTGTCTTCCCACTATTTGCTCCTTCAGCATCAGCAGAAGCTCACAGTTAAGTTGGTCCAGGCAGGAAGAAAACTCATTGAGGGGCATCAATTGTTTATACTGGTTTTAGTTCAAACAGAGGTCAACGAGACGGACAAAGTAATTGTTTCAGAAAGAGCTCATGTATATGCCATGATCTAATTTGTCTTGACAGACAGCATGCTCTGTCTGCCTAGATTTAATTTAGTCTCTTTGAGATGAAAACATGATGAATTGCATAAATAATCATGTGAATAAAACACCAATAAATGTCTCAGCAGATCACCAACGCAGCTTCAAAGCACCATGCTAGATTTATGCTCCGATATTACAGTTGTTAAAGACAAAAGCATTTCTTAAGATATGTTAAGGTATGTCATCGATTCTTTGACTCTGTCATGTCAGATGAACTGTGAGTCTCTGGTCAGTCTCGAATGTGTATTCTAGTCCAATTCTGGTGACTGACACACTGATGCATGCAGTGAATACAATCATAGCTCTCAATGACCTCAGTGGCCATGGCCATTATCAATTTGTAGGAATCTCTTATTTCATCATATATCATTTAAAGGTGAACATTTACAATGGCTTTCTACTTATTGATGTGTGTGTGTAGCTGGAAGGCCCCCAGGGTCAAGGAGATTTAAAGCATTTCCAGAAAACACACTTTGATTACTTTAAAGCCTACAGTGAAAAGAATGTGGCATAATCTATCTACCTGGAGGCGGGGTTTTTATTTACATGTCATCAGACTGCCTTGATGATAGTCCAGTCATTAAATATTCACAACGTGGTGGTCAATTTGGATTCTGGGTAACAATTATAATCCGAGACAACCATTTAAGGTCATTATAAAGGAATAGTTTGCCATTTTGTGAAATGATGAGAAGATTGATACGATTTTCATCTCTGTATGAAGCCACTTCCAGTAGCCGGTTGGGTTATTTTATGTATAATGTGTGCTGGTAGGAGGATTTTGTTAGCCTTTCCAGTGTTTGTGCTAAGCCAAGCCCTGCTTATGGTAACAAGAAGGAAGATAAGCGTACCCGTAGAACTATTCCATAACATTCATGATTCTGGTGTATGGGATTTTAGAAGCAATTCAACTGCAGATTTTCTCTTATAGAAGGCTATACATTTACAAAGATCTGCAAATACAAAATGTTACTATACATTATGAATATAACTATATGGATCTATTTTAAGTAATGCTGTCACATTTAAAAATAAGATCCATCCATCCATCCATCCATCTTCTTTAACTGCTTATCCTTATCAGGGTCGCAGAGGGCTGGAGCTGTCCTAGCTGACATTGGATGAGAGGCGGGGTACTCCCTGGACAAGTCGCCAGTTCATCACAGGGCTGATTAAAAATAAGTTAAAAATGCCAAACTGTGTTTTGAGGCGTGACAGATTCAGCGTAACTGCTTAAATGGGCAACATCAGAATAGGAAGATAAATGACTAAAAAGGAGCTTCAAACATCTAAATCAAAATTACCTGCAGGTTGGTAATGTTCATTTATTTACTGTACACACTAGCGGGGGTACATGAAGAGAGTAGTGATGGCTGCAGGGGGAGAGGCAGATGGCAAATTGAGGGTTATTACATCCTGTGCTTAAAAATGGAAGTTGCAGAGAAAAGAGGACATATGCACCACCAAACAAGGAGACAAGATGGAAAGCTTTAGGAAATTTGAATTTGTAGCACGTTGTAGGTATTAGTTTTGCCATCAGCTCCAAGAAATGCTTTCAACAACTACATATTGTGCACCGCTGCTGTTCTTTTACCATGCTTTCTTCTTTTGGTGCAGATTTTAAAACAAGGTAGGCGTTAGTACCTGAATCTAATAATAAAGTAGGTGCTCGTTGTACAGTCTTTTAGTGTACATTTGTCAATGATAAATGCCTACAATCAGCCTAAAATGGAAAGTGACTCAAAAGAATGTAAAGCTGAATAAGATCCAGGGTCAGATGAATTTCTATTTGGGAGCAGATGTGAAAGAAGTTTTGCCAAAAGAGAGAAAATGTTGTGCTGTGTCAAGGCAAATGGTTCCAAATTATACTATATACTACATCTCCATTACACTGCCCTGCTCACTGTTTTCTTGGCAAAAAACAATTGTTTGTTATAAAACTGAAAAAAAGCCTCGACTCTGCCTTAATCGCTTACATATGTATGCAAATGAAGCTGTGGCCCACAAGAGGCCGGTGCTCCCCCACAGCTCCATCCTATCACTCGCTGCAAGTAAACTCGACTTGCTGCATTAATCACTAACATTAATTCACACAGGGAAGGCAACCTCGGGTAACGTAGGTTCAGTGTCAGTTTTAATGTCATCCAACAGCTAGGTTTCCAGTAACGATATGCTGACATTCAGAAAGAATGTGTGTATTATTTTTGTAGCAGATGCTTTCATAGATGTTTCCATTTAAGTGTCAGCACAGCTTGCACAGCAACCCCGGTGTTTTCCATCTTTTCATTCAGGATCAAAAGTAAGGGTTTTAATTTGTTTGTTTAATTTAGGCCACAGGATGGGTTACGTATGCTTCCTTTGAATATCGACAGCACACAGTGTGCTGGCTGGGAAAAGTGAACAGACTTTTTTATTCATAATATTTCAATCCCACCGGTGGCTGCACCTTACTAGTAGCTCCTAACTTATAATATTCTGGGGTTGAACTCTGTGCAAAATCCACTTGGATACAGTGCAGTACACCTCAAGAAATAATCATTATCTGCTATGTAGTGGGTTAGTGTGCCCTTGATGTTTCAGTTGTGAAAGAACGATCAAGGGTGGAATTGTTCTCTGAAACTAATTTTAATGGTCTTTTCCAAACTGAAACACATAATAATAATAATATTATAATAATATTAAACAATGTGAGGTCTTTAAAAACACCGGGTTCACAGACCATCTATTAAAATGAACACAAGCAGAAATGTTGTTAAAATTGTTGTTGTTTTTGGCATCATAAATCTTCAGAATTCAGTAGAAGAAACGATTTCATCTAGAATTCTGCATCATGACAAGCAACAAACTAATTTAAAAGCCTTGTGGAGTGCGATACCACTAATACTACATTTAAAAAAAAAAGATCTTGCTGAGCAGCACAATTGATTATAAAATGCTGATCATTAGCAGGGCATTTTTGTGGTTGACCATTCATGAACAGAGAACTTTGCCACTAATTCCTCCATCACACTGAGGAAGGCATTTCATTTTTGTTAACCCTCTGGGTCCTGTCAGTGACCCTATCAATTGCTTTTGCAATCATGTGCGACTGACAGGACCCCAGAGGACCTGCAACCCAAAGGACACTAAATTGAGACACTCTAAGTAATAAAATGAAGCTTAGTGTTAGTTGAAGCAATCGTTGTGGCTGCGTTTAGTCCCGACAAAACGTAGCAAAAACCGTACGCAGGCAGTACACTACCTTTTATATACACAGGGTTTATAAATGTCGCTGCTGATTGGGTCAGAACTCTGATGCTCACCAAGCAGAAGGAAATGTACCCATTGCACACCACATTGTTGTTTTCTCAACATCATAATCTTAAGATTCCGCCTGCTATGAAGTGGTGGTGGTGCTTGCAAATAAAACCACTGGGAGTTGTAATTAATTTTTTACCTTTTGACAACTTATCAAAGATACATATTTTCTAATGTAACTGCTGTGTCTTTTGCACGGATGATTCAACTGGGAGGTTTCCATGTGTGTCGGTTAGAGGTGGATTAGTGCAGAGTCCCTGCAGAGTCCTCGTTGCTGCTCAGATTCTTCGAGAGTTTGTTTAGAGCAGAACCTTTTTTCACTAAACCTATCTGTATAACTAATTGCTATAAATAGGCAATTCCCTGATGTTAAGTGTCTCTGATTGAACCTCAGGTCCCTGACGTGACGAACCAATGCTTTGCCAACACAGCTAAACCCAAAGCAACACAGCAAACAGGCTCATAGTTGAGTGTGTCTGCAGTGGCATGGGGAATGGACTGACTGACTGAGTTATACTAGCTTGTGGGTGCATTAAAATTCAGTTTCGGTATAAACAGAAGCTTGCATTGCACCAAACCCAACAAAACCTTGACAACACTGCACAGAAGCCCACAGGTAAATTCAGACATTGGTGTTGTCATTGGAGGTGCTTGGAGATACCTTTTAGCCTGGGGCATGTCGATGTTGCCTTGAGTGTTTCTGGTATTTACTCTAACAGTTTAAAAGGATTATGGGTAGCCACTGCACTGAATTTGTACAAGTATAATGTAGTATACAGAGTGACCAGAAAAATAGGCCACATGTGCGTTTGGGCGTCCAAACTTACAACACCGTGCACATGTACACCAAAATCCATGAGCTCCATCCAGCAAACAGACTACACACCTGGTTGAACCCAAAATCAGAAACATATTATCACGATATTACTTCTGGGTAGCTGCAGTATTAACCAGAGACGGAGCCTGTGCAGAGGGAAGGCAGAACATACATCTTTATCTGCGTCCACTTACAAAAGGTTATCTTTCATATTGCTCAAATGTTACCTGATAAATGTCCTGGTAACTCTCAATATTTCCACTGCGGGTGGCACATTTGTCATCGTTGAGATGGCGGGCAGAGTAGGGCACAGATGGGAACTCCTCCCTCACGCTGGCGTTGACGTATGAGCTGCAGGTCGAACCAGATGAGCACACGTGATTGATAACCCCTGTGTGTCTGGATCTTAACCAGAGAGAGGCTGAACTCACGAGCAGGGCTGGGGTTTAATGAACTGCCACAGATTTGACAGAAAAGTTGGATAAAAGTAAAATCAGGTCAAATACACCATGATGTGAAATCTTTTCCCAAAGAAATGTTCTTGGAAACCATCGCAGTAAATAAAAGGATTAAAGTTGCATCATAAGAGTTGGAAAAAATTGTTTGTTTTCTAAAAGAGACATATGCTCTCATATTGCAATTAAATGAGGCCCAGATAATTGTTTAATTATAGCAATTTCCTATCTGGAAGATATCACAATCACCTCCCATTAACCCAACATTGTTGCATCTACAGATTACAGCCCTGTTAATTTAACTAGTAGCTATGCAGTCACTACGCTCTCACGTGGAGGGTAAATGAATCGTAACGGATTATATCCTTGATTCATGATTGGTGGGTGATAGCAGTGTGTGCAGATGGGCTTATAGAGGAGAAATAGGAGAAATATTCAGGACAATTTAAGTAAGGGAGCAGATGGCGGTTAAATTAAATCAATTACATGGAGGTTTTTGAGGTGCAACATGCCTCCTTCAAAATGAAACCGCCTTTCTTTTGAGCACTTTTCCCCCTGCTGTCAAATCTGAACAGGAATGTGTGTAACCGCCACGGCTACAAAACAAGAGCTGTGATAATATTCTTGGTTAGCCACAGAGCATTGTGTTTCCTCTGGCTTGTCAGTTAATTAAAATAGCCCATGGTATCAGAGCTGCTTTCTGAATTATTTCAGGGCAATAATATCATGCAGAAATTCAGAAAGGGATCCAAAATGGAGCAGTTCCATTTTGAATCTTTAAACAAAAAACAAAAAAAAAGATGTAGTCCAGAGAAGCTAAAAGATCCACTAGACATCACATTTCACAGCTTTAGGTTGTCTTTGAAATTGTCTCAAAATCTTCATCTTACAGAACAAAAAAAAAAAAAAATTGCCCAAATGGCTCTTTCAGACACAACAAAAGCAACACTATGGACCGAAACCTTCAGTGCATTTCTTTGCTGTGTCGAGCAAAGCGCCTGGCACAGCACAACCTGTCGCCAGCGCACTTGCACCCAAAGGTCAACGAGGTTGACTTTAGCCCGTGGAGTGCAGCAAAAATCACATTAACCTTAGTATTCACGGTGCTTTCAATGCAGCCGTACTCTACTGTACATTTTCAAATTTCATTTTTTAATATTGTGGTTTAAATGTTTTTTTAATTAGAAAGGAAGTGCCATGGTTGCACCTACCTACCATGACTGAACTGGCTAATAAAGTTAAGACAAAAACTTGAAAAAATCTGAGAAACAAATACAGCTCTGTCCAGATTGTATCTTTAGAACAATTTACAAACTGTGCAAAAGCTATTAAAGTTGACTGCTCCTTCAGCTTTTGCAACAGGTGTACTCAAAATGAAATATTTATATCATATATTATATAATGTGTGTATAACTTGTCATGTTTGTGTTCCAGTTTGAAAGAAAGTTAAACATCTACATCAAGTTACTACAGTTTGTGCACTGGTAAGCTCCATCGCTCCGTGTTCAGAAAAACACATACCAGCATAGTTGCCAGCAAGTGTTCCCCTCATTCAGCGTCTACTGATCAGACATTAGAGACTTAAACTTGATGGGATTGACATGCACCCAGTCCCCTCGCAGTACTGCTTACACCAAGACGACAAAAACCAATTTGATTTCCAAATCTTCAGTTATGATGGCTGTTGAGGGGAGAAGTTCACCCTCCAAGGTTTACTCTCTATAATCACACAGATGGGGCCAGCCAGGGATTGTAAAGGTAAGCTAACCCAGTCCCAGCAATTTCCCAGACTGCAGTCTGTTTGGTTTGTTTGCTGTCTCTTCAGGACTGTGTTTTTTTTTCCACTGTGCTGACAGCCTACCATCTGCTGCAGAGCCAATCTAGATCTCATATACCTTCCCGTCTGTATTTACTCGCCTGTCAGGACTTTAAGTTTGGGACTAAAGATAATCAGTTATGATAGTTTGACTGAAGTGTACCCGCAAATGGTGACATATGCTTGAGGCTGTGATTGAAAGAAAACATGACAAAAGTCATTTTAATAAAAATAATTTTTTATTTAGTAATAAAAGAAGACGACATCTGACGACCATCACCTGAAATTCAGTCAAACAAAGTAGAGGAGATTATAATGAGAAAGTTTAAGAAACTCCAAAATAGCACAGAGCCGCCACTAAACAAAGTGTTTCAGAGAACAGAAGATACAATAAGCTACAGAAACAAAGCAAGGCACGCAGTCCGTTTAAATTTAGACTACAATACAGGTCGAGTTGTTTTACGTTCCAATTGCGCCACAATAACTGCAAATAAACCGCCCCCATTTTCTTTTGTTCTTTCCAAAGGATATGCCAAAATAAGGATACAAATGGTTCAGCTGGGCCACAATATCAGGCCTTGGTATCTTGAATAAAGTATAAACACAAATGTAAATATAAAACACCATTACAATAAGGCTTGTTCTATACATTCATACATACAGTACAGATAGACTATACCATAAATCAGCATTCATTTTAATATTGCCCTGCAAATCACCTGGTGCTTTAGTGTCACACTCACCTGTTGATTTCATCGTTGTTTTGGCCCTCTCTTGGTATCTGTGCTATCTGGTTTTGGCCTTGCAGATCTGGCAAATTGCTGTGAATCTACAGTTAAGGTCTGTGGGCAGTAAAGATGTTCAGCAAACAGGTAAAAGCTGCACTCACGCTTGAAAAGGTATTTTGTTTTGGTTTTTAAGCTTCTTTTCAGTAAGAGAAGTTGATCAAAAGTGTAATACTCAACAGCCAACACATCTGCTCCTTCATCTGGTCCCACTACTAAATTTCTTCTATGGTACTAGAATTGTATTTTTGACATCAACAAATATCTTTCTTTCTTCAAATGTAATACACCACTAGTACCAGAGAAAAAGTACCAAGACAACAACCTCACTAAAAAGCCAATTTCAGCTTTGGGCGCAGGTTCTCAGTCGCTCACCACAGACTGATGATTTATATCATACTCATATATTCGCATGTAGTATGCAGCAGCTTTGAGCCACAGGGGCATTCTTCCTCGTGACACTTGCCGCCTCATATGAATTTAATTTAAGAAAAGGTCGCAGCTGTTTGCTCATAAATGCCAGAAGACTTTTGGCCGAAAATGGACCTTAGAAGAGCTCGGGTGTCTTGTTTTCCCGAGGTCGGCTCACTTACTCAGTGACAGCTACTGTCATTCACGCAGATTGATAAATTGCTCGTCGATGTGACAGGTTAAATAAACGGGGAGGAGACAGATGTGCGAAAGCCTGTCGCTCTAGTGCCGTCTGTTAATAAACCTTAAACTTTAAAGTACTAGGTTTTCGTGCAGGTTTTTCTTCCAGGTCACTAATTTTAGTGGCAGGTTGTTTGAGGAGTCTCTGGCAAGTGACATACTGCAGTCTCAGGCTAGCACTGAAAAAATCATTATAGGGAATTCTAAACTGGGACCGGCTGTCCTCTGCTATGTCTGCTTAAAAAGACATCTGTACCAAAGTGAACCTTACTCTGCTTTTTGATGCCCCAACTAGAATAAAACCCCAAAAAACAGTCCCAGTCCAACTGTTTTCAACCTTTTCAGCATGCAAACATCAAATTGTCCTTTTGTATTGAAGACTAGCACAAGTCAACACTGTGTACAGTTGTTGAAGTTGTTTTTTAACTGTGCAACACCGGCAAAAGCAGAAATAAAAATCACAAATATACAAAAAAAAAATTGAAAAGAAAAAAAAAGGCTAATTTCTTCTTTCTTAGCTGCTTGGTACACTCACTTGGTACAATGGCCACTGAATGCATTTACATTCAGGGGTCCCTCTTTGTACCGTCATTTTTATTTGTAGTGGCAGGGTCCACCATTCCAATGCTGGATTCATCCAACGAAAGCATGAGGGATTCACAGAAAACAATGCATGCACGTAACCCTGCAGAATTTTGTCTTATTGATACACAATTTTAGGGCTCCTTAATCAAGTTAATATCTTCTCTATCGCAACACAGACGTTCGCTTCAAACATACAAAGCTTAAAAATCTGTGTTTGAAATGCAGCCTGAGCTCCGGCACTGTCGCCTCACCTGAAATACAGCTCCATGCGGGACGGCATCTTCAAGTAAATTATATTGTGGACTTCATTATCCATTCTTTGAATTCGAAGACTAATATGCTGTAGCCAAACTAATTGGTTATGGGCTGCACATTAAAACGGCATCAAAATCAATAGTCTTGTTCCATTAGACAAGTTCAAAAGTTGATGCGCAATTATCAGTGTTGAACTGAGGAAGAGCAGGTGGTGGTTCAGCGCTGCCAGAAATTAATCCTCATCCTCCTCAAGGCACAGAGGACCAAAGCCAACAACACATCTGTGATGGGAGGTGTCCACTTAATAATCATCACACACAACCTCTTAACTGCCCCTTGCTCCTGTGCATTGGAATGGGCCAGGTTTACAGGTTTCTTTTCTTAATTGGTCACTTGTGGGATACATTTTTAACATATTGCCCAAAACTTGTTTTTAAGTCTGTTCTCGATGTAGAATGGTGCCGTGATATGGAACAAGAGGTGGATATTACACCGCAAGTACATCTCCAGTCTAATTTGTTCTGTGTTTTAGGGTTAAACAGTTTGCTTCAGGTAGAACCAACAACTTCTTTTTTTTTTTCCCAATTTGTCTCCACTAACAGCTCAAGTTTGCAAATGAACATTCCTCTCATTTAAATATATTTCCCTTTAAATTAAAAAATATTGTAACAGCAAACAGAACTAATTTTTTTATGCATCTATATTCTACCTGGATTTTCACTCCTTAGAAAATCCTTGTCCTTGTTTCATTTTGCAAAAGCGTATAAAAAGGATACAACAACGAGAGGTTTGTCATACAGAACGTAGCCGTTGGTTTCCCGCAGGGCTTTCTCTGCACTCTGCTCAGTGGGGAGTCCTACGAAGGCCTGCCCTTTCATCCGCCCCTCCTTCATTAACACAATGTCAAACCTGAGGGAAAAAAAAGCAAAGCAGAGACACATCATTATCACTCGAGGCTTGTGGCCGAGCCGAGTCAACATGAAGCGATTCAGGTTACAGGAAAATGTTATCTGCTTGACGATCAAGGAGCACTGACACCTAAGAATCTGAAGAAACTAGAGCATTAGTACATCTGTCGTTCTGTACAGGGCGTGCACTTTGGTACAACAGACAACCAAAAAAAGCAGCTAACATTACATTGTGGTAAACACAGACGTGCAATCTTCACCCAAAAAAGCTCAGGAAATGTGTTGGCTGTTGTCAGTTCGACTACACACCGAGCCTTCTAATTTTTTTAACTCAGTTTTTGTGTGAAGAGGATTTGCATCCGCACCTCTGCCCGCAGTGAAACATCTGAATAGAAAACCAGCTGAATCTCTTCTTCGTCCATTTTTCATTGGCAAACAACAAAACAGCATCGCAGCCAACGTTTGTTAAGGAGTCGGGCAGACAGCCTGACTGACCAAATCATGTTATGATTGCAACATGACAAAATCAGCATAAATAGAGGTGAATGAGAACAGCTGTGCTGTATGATGTTCTCCATTGACATCCAAAATGAGAAACAAAACACAGAGAAAGTTGGAGACCACACAAAGTCGTCGCTGGTTCTTTGCTGCCACACAGTGCGTACCCTCTTAATACAGCCGGATTCACCAGGTCTTCTCATTTACATATTTTTCTGTTTATGTAGTATGCAACGGTAACACAGGTGTAGCTCATAAACACAACATATTAACCAGCAGTCATGACCTATATTTTATGATTGTGATGTTGTCTGATAAATCAACACAAATGCCGATTAATGACAGCAGCTGTGTATTTGGTTGTACTGACATTTAAAATGAGATGCGACAGAAAGTCGCCTGCCTTCACCGGGCAGCTTTAGTCGGAGTTTTGCAGAAGTTTTCTCTCTGTACACACCAAAACACCAAGCTTGGGTTTTAAGCAGGAATGCCCAGATCGCCTACTTTTCAACAAAGTGCTTAAAAAGTCTTTGAAATTTAAATAAACCACACAATGCTGTCTCATACTCGAACCAAAGTTTTGATCGTCAAGTCATTATAATTTAATTTCTCAGAATGAGGAATCGCTCAGGTGTTTTTCTTTTGTTTCTGTTTCTTTTGGCTCGTCCCCATCTCTTCCTCTTTCTTTCTCATCTTGCAGAGCCTGTTACTAAAACTAAATCTGCAACAGAGATGTCAATTTAATCCAGCAATGGTTGAAAATGTGTCTCTGTAGCGTTTTGCTGTGTTTCATACTGACTGCTCACTCCTCAGTCCTTCTGAGCAGCTAGGAGGGGCCACAAGTGATCTACAACTGCTAGGCAAAAAAAAAAAAAAAAAATGTTACCTAGTTTGTTGCAGGCCACGTTTCAGCCGTTGTCATGGCATCTATAGAATACCTGATACACAAGATACCTGATACGCTGTGATCTACTAAAGACTCGATACAAGATTCTGCACTGTCTGCACGGGCATCATTTAAAAAGAGAGGTCACGATTCAATAGTAAAGTTTCTACTAGTTTTAAGATTTCTATACTCTGGAGACCTTTTTGAAAAAGCTTCTTTTTGGATGAGAAAAACCCTGTTTTGGTCTAGAGGGCTTGGACAAAAAGAGAAAGAGACGCAATTTTAAATTTAACCGTCTTAATGTGAACATTGGTTAAAACTTTGACTGCAAGACCTATCGAGCTATGAATTTTGCATTTCGCTGCATCTCTACAAGGCCTGCTGTGAGTTGTGCTTAGTTGAAATGAAAATCCGCAGACTTCTGGGTCAAGGTAGAACAAGTAAGATAAGAAATTCACCAAAACGAACTTGAGTAAACAAAAACACATACAGAAAAAAGGCACAATTTAGAAACAGGTTACCAGAGGACAAACAGTTTCTCTGGCACAGTTGCATCTTGCTTTTTATCACCTACATCTGTGTTGAGAGTCTGGCCCTCTACTCAACATAAGCTTGGTTTGATGACTCAGGTGGAATATTCATTTGAAGTACTGCTGATGCACGAACATAAAATGTCCCTCATGATCGCTACGTCAGGTTAGATACTTATTAATAACACAACACACAGTCAGCATGAATTACTAAAAACTCTCAGGGGAAAGTGACAAATTGCCAGAGTCGAAAATAGCTCGTTGAGATAGGATGAGGTGAAGTGACACGCAAGCCATGTCAATAAGAAATAAAGTCCAGATCATCAGGAATGCAGTTTACATACATGTTTCTCTCAGCTTCTGACGAAGGGTTGATGTATCTCCCATAGATGTACTTCAGGTCCTGGAACAGTCAATGCATAAATAGGAATGAATTATTGATTCTATTGTTTATGCAGAGATAATATGCGGTTTGAGACTTCACATCTCATAGCAAAACCTGAGAAAAACAACAATTAATAAGACAAAATTCTGATGACGTCTAACAGTCTGAAGCAGTAAATGAAAACTCCAGAATAAGCATCATATCCAGTGACAACAAACACACATAAGTGGGTCAAGTACAATAAATGCACCTACTTTCTCTTCCACTTGCTTTGCGATATTCTTCACGTACAGTCTGCAGGTTGGCTCACCCGGTTCATAACTTTTAAACACAGACATCCTTTTTATCTCTGTATTAAAAGAGAGAAGAAGAAAAAACTTGGTCCATTTCAAAAACAGGTTCAGAGCATCACAGAGCTCCCTATACCTACATAAAGCTAAATTCAAAGTCATCGCAACTCAATACTATCCACTCGATGTTTTATTTAAGACAGAGTGGATTGAAGAACTCGGCTACGCGATGTGCTGAGACATTAAAGAGATGATTACACGTTTGATCCCAACACCTTTCAGCCAGTTCATTTTAGATATGACTTGGACATTTGAATGGAAAACATGCATGAACAAAAAGTTGGATTTTTGAGAAAGAAGTAAGTTAGAAATGCAACTGTCATCAAGTGTGGATTCAGATGTTGGTACGGTAAGGTAGTTACGATACCGGAATTTTTAATTCCAATACAATACTAGCATAAAAAAACGATACTGGATACCTCTTCCAATGGCCATAACTTTCTCTGCACGCACTGTTGTTCAGTCACTAAACACATACACACTTGTAATAATGTTAATTAACATTATTAATACTATTACATCAACTGGTCCTCAACAGTTGAGTGAATGGTAATAATAATGATGTTATTTATAATGATTTTCTTCCATTTTGTTTGATCTGTGCAACCGTTGAAAATCTGATTGTAGATCTGTTTTTTTTTTGTTTTGTTTTTGAATAATTCTGATTCTTTTGATACTATTGACTGACAGTATCGTATTGTTTTGAACATGTGGTAATGAAGACGTATCAAAGAATCTCTTCTTTTGAGAGCAATTAGCTGCAGGGTGATGAAAACCAAAAACAATGAGCTGAAAGATGCTAAAAGGCCCTTTAAGGCTGAGGGGAAGTAAAGGGGTGGGCAATATTTCTTTGTAGGTTAGTCGTCATTAGCGACAACTTACACCTCATGAATGAAAGCACAGCACAGCTTTATCCAGTTCAGGCAGAGACTGAATTAAAGTGCTATTTTACTGAGAATCCTTTGTGTTAGGAAGAAAAGAGAAAAATCAAAGGAAATGATAGATAATCTCAATTAAATATCGAGCAACAATCTCTGTTATGTTGGTTTGGACCTAATTTCACTTGAGGTTGATATTACTTGGCCTAGATTTCAAAGTGGTTGAAACATTTACAAATATAATGGATTCAGATGACACTGTATCAGAGATATGATCCAGTTAGGATTACATTACTCCACTTTGCTCTGTGATCCCGTCCGAATGTGGCTTGTAGTAATTCACAATTGTTTTTGAGTTTACTGCCACCACTGGTGACAAGCAGTCATTGCTGTTTTGCATTCAACACTGGGCACTGTCCTAACACAAGAAGACAGTAAAGACAGGCAGCAGCTAATTACCGACAGCAGAATTTACCGTTCCAAAGCAAAAACAACTCCTCTACATCTCTCCTCAGTGATTTTAGTTTTGGAAAGGTAATGCTGGTGTTAAACTTTTTGGCACAAGCTCCTCTTCCTCTTAGGGATCTATTGGTTTCTTTTGTCAAGTTTGATTTTCCGCAGTTGGCACTTTTCTTTTTGTGTTCAGCCATGTTGGCTCTCAGTGTTCACACTAACTGCCAACATTTTTCTAATATGCATTTCAAACAAATCACTGTTGCTGCTTCCATTCTTCTTGCAACACTTCAACACAGAAGAGTATTCGTGAGAGGGAAAGGAAACTGTAATAGCTGTTTAAAATAATTTTTTCCCCCATATTTTGAACTTGATATGGTCAATGTTTGTACAGTGTTAAAAGATTATTATTGTAAGAATGTCCTTAACCTTATTCCATCCCGTTTTTTCAGTGTTTTTTATTAGTTTTGAAAACTAAAGTCTAATGTTTGTTTCACTTTCCTGATACCAACATTCATGTCTTTGGGGTAGGAGTAAATGGAAGCAGAGTAAAGTCACACAAAAATGGGAAAAACAAGCAAACACCACACAGGAAATGCACGGTGGTAGTTTGGATCCAGCACCTTTGTTGCTGTGAGGCCACAGTGCAAACCCCTGAGCCACCACACTGCTTAAACAGCTCAGCTTTACCATCTCTTGACAGCCGTCCTTTCTCCAGCTCCTTTCTGGAGATTACTCCCGAGGTGAGATCCTGCTCCTCATCGCTGTGCTCGTCTTGTTGTTGGGACGGCTGGGTGCTGGGGTAAAGCTTCCCAAAACCCTCAGCCTCTGCCACCTCCTGACTGCTGCTGGGGGGGGGCTCCTTCTCATCCACTCCTGAGGGGACACAGAGTGTATTAGGAGAACTATACGTAAAAAAAATAAATAAATAAATAAACATATCAAGTTGTTACTACGTTAATTTTGGCAATATCGCTGACAGCAGCTATACTGCAGTTCACGTTTATGTGCCACCAAGTCGGATCTGCTAAATTGCTTTATGATACAGGAGAAAGACCCTCCCCCTCCCTCCAGCACAAATACAGATGGAACTTTTCAAAGTGTCTAACAACAGCAGATGGCGAAATAATCACTTCCACTAGATGTTCATCCTTTTCAGCACACCAAACAAGCCCAGGATGGGAGCATGGAGGCAAATCCTTTTAGTCGCAATTAGTTTAACATATTGATGTTTAAATTTTTGAACCGTGGTATCATTTTTAACTAACTAACTTGATATGATAAATGCTATACTTTGGCATAAATGATGTTCAAGTGCAAACTGATAATGGAAAGAAGAGTCTGCGTCAACTAAAGAACTGTAATCAAATCAAAATCCATTCCTGTTTTGCAAACATGAGTTTGAAAGGCAGTGGGAAGGATAACTCTGGCAGACTTTTGAGGGGCGCATGCATGTGCACACACACGTTGGAGATGGAATTACTAGGAGCAGTGAGGCTGTACAAATCCGAGGAGGGTGGGGGGAAAAAAAAAAGAGGAAGCTTGTCATCCGCATAAGGTGTATGTGTGTGAGCACCGGAGCAAGAATTGTTGGGGAGCTTTTCTGATACACTCTGGGCTGAGAACTAGATCACTGCTTTCAAAATTATCCTCACTCCTTATCTGTCCCCCACCTCCCCTTTTCATTTAAATAGCTTGTTTATCAGATCCCACACCCCTCCCCTTCCCCAAAACAAGACTAATCCAAAAAGCCACCTGTCATAGTTTATCTTTCCCCTGCCTTTAGGAAATCTTTTGTGTTTGACTTTGAGATCTATTTTACTTCTCAGGGGCTTGCCAGGGAGTGAAGTTGTAGCGAGAGAAGAAGGGAGATAAGGCAAACAGGGAACTGCACAGCTGACAAGTAACACAGACTGTGCCCCCAATGACATTTCCTCATACAGATAATGCTAAAACCTTTTTGGTGCGAGTTTCTGCTGTGATATACTGCTGTGTAACACTTGGATCTGACTTCACCCATGGTAAGGGCTTTAACTTATGTCAATAGTAGTATCAAACCACCACCTGCTTCGATGTGATAATAAACATGATGTATAGTCATAATCAAATCCGTACAGTGCCTTTCTTGTTCAAGAGAGAGTAGGCAGAGCATTTTTATACTAATTCCACTAATGTATGTGAAGACTGTAGTGGTAGTTTGATTTATTTTCACTGGCACTTTGTAAAAGAAGCATTTTTGTTGCTTAATACAACTTGGCTTATTTCGACTTAGACTAATTTGCATTGGCACCAAGTTTTGTCCCAAGATGCCTATGATAAATAACAGATAAATCCGAAAACGATTAGTGGATTCATTGATTGGCCGATCAACGGAAAATTAAGCTATTTGGTGGGAAATTCCAAATATTTGCTGATTTACAGCTTTTAGGCCTGAGAACTTTTTGCTTTTTGTTGTTTTATATTATTTAAATTCAATAATAGCATTACAGAGCACAGATTGGACAGACTAAGACATTTGAAGGACCTATTTTTGACAATTATTGGACCAAAAGATGAATTGATACACATGATCCCATAATGAAAAGTTTGTTGAAGCCCTCAATATATTTTTTATAAACATAACAAAGACTATAGAGATCTCAGATCTCATGCATGTGCTCTGATATCACCAATTGTTCCAGCAAAGTACATCATACAATCATTTTACTCATGACTAGTCTATAACCTGAAAAAATCCTAATGATACTATAAAACTATTGATATCGATTGTTTGTTTTTCAAATGTGAGGAGTTGTTGCTCTTCTCTGTTTTATATTATTATAAGTTGAATATTTTTGGGTTTGACATCGCTGTGTGCTTTGGGAGAAAACAGGGACAACAGACTACTTAGTAATGAACATAATCACAAGTTGCAGAAGTAGCAGAGTCCTTACCTCTGCCTTCATCATCAGGCTGACCTGGCCCACTTCCTTCCACTACGCCTGCCACCTCTGGAACCGAAATGTGGAATTCAATTTTCCTCTGCCCGGTGGGGAGAGGCTGCTCAAACACATCGGAGGGCTGCAGCACTGGAGCACTGCGGACAGCAGAGACAATCACCACTGCCCTCAACAACAGCATCTAAAAAGTACCCACAATAAACCTGGCTCCTGAGCAGCTTACGGGGTGGGATATATTTTGTTGTGGTCATGCCGCAGATATTTCCCAGTCCGCAAGCATGCAGCCAGGAGACACTGAGGTGTGTGTGTATTTATAGTTTAGGAACAGTTTGTGGTCTGTCATTAAGGGAGTGTGTGTGTGGTGCGGAAACAATAAGTCTCTGAGCAACGCAAGGCTGTCTTTATGAGGAAGACTTATTGTCTGGAGGTTTTTGTCCTCCTTTTTAGCTGTCTATGAATACTGTCTTGAGATGAGCTATGCTTAAGGACTGTGACATGCATGAGTGCCTTTGGTGTACCTCTGAGAGTCTGGTTTGGGAGCATAGAGTAGATCCTTGATCTTGGGCTTCTTTCTCTTTGAAGCTGTTTTTGGTCTCAGGGGTCTCTTGCATGCTTGGTTGACCAGGCCCATCAGACGAACAATCCTGAAATAAAGCAAGCATGGGGAATAAGGGAAAAAATATCTACCCATTGGAATTTAAAGACATTTCCCTTCAAGCCAGTTGTGTTTCTAGACACATTATTACTTCTGAATGATACAGTAACGCGCTGGCTCGTCTGACAGCGGCAATATGATGCGAAACAAAATGAAAGTCCATTCCTTTGTCTCAAGAAAATGTTAATGCAGTCCTTTTCTAATGCGACTGGTTATCTGCTGCTCACCTCTCCTTGTCTTCGTCGTCCCCACTCTCATACTCTGATTCTTCTTCACTGGACAGCTCCATCTCCTCCTCTGGTAAAGGAGGATAGTCAGGAGGGAAGGGAGGAGGCATGGGCATGGGCGGCGCGGGAGGCAGGAACTCAAACTGAAAGAAACAAAACAAGGCGGCTTAGTTTACAAAGGTCTCCGGGTTCAACTGACACATTTCATGAGTGTTGTCTTTCCTCAGGTACTTAAGTAATAAAGCGTGGCACGGTGCATGAAAGTGACTAAAATGTTACCTACAAATAAATATTATAGTTTAGAAGGATGTAACTGAATCTATATTCTATACTATATTTATTATTATTTTCAAGTAATTACCATTAAAATGACCTTTTCTGACAGAAAAGCAGTAAAAGGAATAAAGATTTTACTTCATGTAAGAGAAACACAAAACAGAATTACATCAACAAACTATCTGGGTCTTTAGCCCGTTTGTCTCCAACAATAATGTATATAACTTACCATGGGGGGCCTGGCAGTGACTGGGCCAAATGGACATGGTAAATTCATCTTGTTCATCAGATGTAGTACCTGGATAATTGGAGATATGAGTATTAGAACAGTGCTGCTTCTATCTAAAGATTCAAACCACGAGCTGGGTGGCAATATAAATATACTGCTGCTCTCAAACAGGCAGCCCCGTAACTCGGGCTCCATATGTAAAACAGATTGCAAGGCTTTTGCATTTTCATTTAAAATACGGGGATCAAGGTGAGATAGAGGCTGAAGTGAGATACCGGTGGTGAAGCTGAGCATATGAACGCAGCCTCTCTGCAACACACTAGCACCACCAAGACGCCGACGTCGGAAGTAACAGCAATGAAAATCCAGGCAGTGAGACTCCCAGGGAAATGTTAAACCCATAACTCATGCCTCCCACTTATGGTTTATTATTAATACTAGCTCCCCAAATTGAAATTTAAAAGGCAAATGTTTGCTGTTTGATCTTTAAGAGGTTGGATGAAGTTCAGAAACCTCTGGGACACTTATTCCAGAATCGAATTTCCATTTCACAATATAAATCTGAAGGCTAGAACTGCTGTCACATTTGCTTTTTTTTTTCCTTGTACAAATTCACACTTTCCAAAAAAATAAATGAGTAATTAAAAAGAAGAATGAATACAAGGACAGTATGAAAAGATACAAATACTATTGTACACACACAGATGACCAACATCTGCATATCAAAGATGGGCAGGTACTGGGTAAAAAAGAAGTAGTATTTACTCACTTGTACATAAAACTTTGGCACACTTATAAGGGCGTGTGTTATATTTGCGAGAATGCTATTAGAAGGTGGTGGGTATAAATACTTCAAAGTGGGATTGGGTTGAAATTTCAACCTGTAAAAGAGAGAGAGAGAGAGAGAGAGAGAGAGGAAAAGACAAAATTACTTAAAAAGGAAATTCTGCAGCTGCAGCTCGCTGCCTTAAATACAATACCTCTCTCATTTAACAACTCACAACATATGTCAAAATAATGGAGACGCATGTGGCCCAGCCGCTGAGCTTCAGGTAGGTAGCTTATTCTTTAGATGACAAGCACTCAGCCAACGAAATGTGAAATCCAGCCATTAAGGGACATTGGGACCAGCATGCCATGTCAGCACCAAGGCTTGTCGTCATGTAATAATAACTTTCATAGGGCAACACTCGGCACGGCAGGATAGTACATTTTAAATTAAAACATAACACAGTCTTAAAAAGGAAAGTCAACAGATACAAATAATAAATGAAACCATCCACCAGCCAAAAGCTGGTAGAATAAGAAAGTGGCTGGTAGATTTGCTTCCCTCACCAGCCCAAATCCAAAATGCTAATCTTTGACTGGCAGGTAAAATGTGAACATTCACTAGCCATTTTGCCAGCAGACAAAGACTTTGCACCATGGCTGTAGTAATAGTCTAAGTTTCACTAATATTTTATCAGTATCAATGGTAATTAACTGTATTAGAATTACACTATTTTAGCCATGTTCTACATGTTCTTCTAAAATCAATGAGTAGGATCTTTATGAGATTCTTACATCATTTTTGCATTCAATTTGATGACATACTTTGATTTGTCAAGTATTTTCATCATTCATTACCTGTACTCCTGGTTCATGTACACAAGTTGAGTACATGAACCAGGAGTACAGGTAATGAATGATGAAAATTTTGTTTGTTTTTTTTGTTTCAATTTCCCGAGAACCTGGAATTTTCGCACATAATTTTACACAGACCATGATAGAAGATTTTTTTTCATCTCACCAATCCCCCCAAATAAGTTAGTAACACTAATATTAGCATTAGCAGAACCAGCTACGGCTTCTGTTGTTGTCTGCTTACTGCTAGAAATGCTGGGTGGCCACAACAGGTTGGTTGGATACATTAGCAGTGTTCCTGCAGTCCTTCAACTGTACTTTCATCAAGGAATCCCTGCATTTCTTTCTGAAGCCAAAAAAGCTGCCATACTTTCAATTTCGGGGCAGTGGAGGACTGAAAATTGAAAATCTCAAGACCGGTGTCTTCGTGTGCCAGACTTTCTATTAAAAGCAGTACTGCTAATGTCACCAGCATAGTGACCTCTGTGAAGACAAAGCCCCACTCATTCAAAGCCTTTCAGACTTATAACATTTCTTTTAACAGATCAATGAAGTGAAGTTTAAATAATTCATTACAATTTATACATTAGTGCCATGAAAGATCCACTACAACCTTATAAAAGAAATTCAATGACAAGATTACTTTCTATTCTTGTCAGTGTAAAAAATGTCTTTGCAGCATTTCAACAGTAGGACACACAAATGATCTACTGCTATTCACAATGAAAGGAATAAAACATTTATTTGCTTACACTTGTATGAACCCAATCAGAATTTATTCACTTTAAGAGCTTCTGATAAACAATCAGTGTAGAATAGATTTGTGCTGCAGATGCATAGTAAAGCAAACTGCATCATATCAGGAGGTGGTGAACATTTAAGGCTGATCCAGATTTTAGCACAAGGCAGGGTAGACTGTCAGTATTGGAGCAAGAGGTATCAAAAACCACCTGGTCCCACCAACTGGCAGGACAGACGGCCTGTCAGGCGCACAATGGCAGCCTGACCATCTAATTGGACACACGGCCACTGACAGCTCCTGTCTACTGCTCTCAGATTCTCATGCAGGTTTGCTGTCTGCTGGCAGCCTCTACACACCTAAACTGACACAAGACCAGGTGTGGAAAGCATGTCACATACATACATACATTATTAAGCATGTGTCATGCATACATATTTATGTGTATTAGGTGACATGTGGGTGGGGATTTGCACACACCAAGTAAGACAGAACAAATACTACAATTCAACACGATGTGTTAAGTATAACGCTCCAGAGAGTGACATGCTAACCCATCCGCTGTGTCTAACGGAGGCATTTAAATGTCGGAACAAATCTGGAAAACAGCATCCTATTCAGCAATTTCGAAATCAACATACAGTGTGTCAACATTTGCTCACATATCACATCAATGACATCAAAAGCTGCTTGGGGACATACAGACAACACTCACCCAAGGCTAGGTGCAATGCCGGTCTCTATGGGGGGAATATTTGGCTGTTTGGGCTCCTGCTTCTGCTGCTGTCCTCCAACATGTTTACTGTTGTAGAAAAGAGTAAACATGTTATACACTGCAGCTTCCCCCCTTGATCGTGTACTGTTGACGCTTTCATGCTTGTAATTCAGTTCAACTGTTATATTATATGCTCACAGTGAAACTAAGTCAGTATGAGTCAGCCACTATGTGTAGATTTCATTTCAGGTGGGACTAATCAATCTGATTTGTGCTGATTTACTAAAATAAATCCCTGTGTGTTGAATTTGTCAGTTATTAAGGCAACACAACAGACACCAACATCTATGCTCATTCAGTGCATACATTTACTTCTATGATAACTATAGTCTGTGCAGATTAACAGTGTTTCTTGATTCATATGATTCAAGCAACGTACCTGTGTGACACTGGTGGGTCCTTTAACACGGTCACATGATCTTGGCCTTTCGCGAACTCCACAACAAGTGTACGATCAAGAATCTCCAACTGATGGAGTCTGCTGAGAGCCTGGCACAGCACAGATTAAGATTATATTAGACTGCGTTTACATTAGTTTTAGTTCAGTTTAGATGAAGAAGGACATATAAAATTGTATTTACTAAATCAGAAAGACTTGATGAATAACTCACTTTTGCTGCCGACTTCTCACTTCTAAAAGTTGCAAAGGCTGCATGTTTCTGTGCAGATGAAAAAAAAAGGCTGTTCAGAGAACGCACAGAAACTCAAATGAAATTCAAGAGATAAAGACACACTAGTGAGGCCCAACCTACCAAACGACCCCTGTTGGAGAAGACCCTCACTGACTCGGCTCCAAAATACTTCAAGAGGTCCTCTTTCTCATGCTGGCTGAGCTCAGCTGGTAAGTGGCGGATAAGCAGCGTTTTACTGCCGTTTTGTTGGACCGGGTCCTCATTCTTGTCCATTTTCCTGAAGGACAACAAGCAGAGAGACGCCACACTCAAACAACACAGAAACAACGGTGACACAACCAACCAACAGCATTCAATTGGCTCCTCTTCAGGTGGAATAAAAAGGGCTGTGCGAAAGATGCTAACATGTTATTCATGTTTATTAGTTGTAAAGCGTGCGCGCCAATTTTAAAACAAATATTGCCGAATTAAAGTACCAAACCTAGAGATTTCAATATCAGAAGTAATCCTCTATCAGACGTTTATACTCCTTGAAAAAACAGTACAGAGTTAAACTGCCGTTTTTTTGAATAAAGGACCTACAGCTACACCGTGCTAGCTCCAGCCTTAGTTTAGTGCGAGCGTTATAGCTGAACGAAGCTAACATGCAGCTAATTCACGTTTTCTGTTGCCAGCTCTAAATTGTCTTCTGACTCCGGCGCATAAGATGCAACCACGAGTGTAAACAATTCAGAGTTTATGCAAGTTATTCATTTAGACTCAAGCGATATGTTTGATAGCATACCTGCCTGCTGCAGCCGCTAGTAAACATATCCACTTCCGCCCGCCTCTTCTTCTTCTACTACCGTAATTGACCAACAGCAATGCGCATTACCGCCACCTTCTGGACCGGAGTGTAGATCGGACTCGTTCAGTTCATCCCGAAGAACTACACACACTGAAACTGTTGCATTTAAAATGGTGATAGTAAGATGAATAGAAACAAATATATATGTCAACATTTTGTTTTAAACAGTCATGTATAGGCTCTGTACAGTATTTTAAAACATCAATTTATTTGCTCTGTATTATTCATACTTTGCCCTGTTCTTCTCTATTATTTTCTGTTTTTAGTGTTAAGTTTATATCCTAAAAACTGACGAAAAACCCTTTTGGCAGTCTTGCCAGTGAAGCTTGACGCATGTACACAAGCATAGATAATCTCCATGTAGTAGTAATTACTGACAAAATGATTCAAGGTCAAGTGTGCAACATTTAAGAGGATCTATAGGTAGAAACGGAATATAATATTCATAACCATGTTTTCATTAGTGTATAATCACCTCAAAATAACAACCGCAATGCTTATGTTACCTTAGAATGAGCCTTTTATATCTACAGAGGGAGCAGGTCCTCTTCAACAGAGTACGCCATGTTGACCCACTATGTTTCTACAGTAGCCCAGAAGAGACAAACCAAATACTGGCTTTACCTTTAGCGTTTTTCACAAGCTTTACTGTAGTTTCTCCTTAATGTTGTGGGTATTCAATTGGTTGCAATCTGCAACTTCGACTTTAGATTCCACTAAATTTTACACACTGGACCTTTATTAGTAGTAATATATATATATATTCCTCATGATTGTGATTACCCTTCTGTGACCAAAGTGAAGAACTCAACACACTAAGAAAATGATCAATATGAGGCTATCAAACAAAGACAACAATAATAGCAAGCTGCTCATTGTACCCACACAGATTTAATTCTTACATTTTATCAAATGCTTGCATAGGCTAACGAAAAACCTGCAGTCTTCTATTTGCCATGAAGCTATTTGTTGATGACAGATGAGTAATTTTAAAATTGTGTTTTTATTTACTCTAGTGGTCTCATAGAGGAACTGCAGCATACATTATTTAAGTCAAACTAGTTAAACTTTCAAAATACAATCAGAAAGGTCCAGTGGCAGACAACAGCTACATCATCTTTAGTGGTTAGTACTTATTAGTACTTATTGTTCATGTTATTTAGGGGTTTAAATGATGGTATTAATCGTTATGTTAGTAGTGTTATATCAAGCCATGTAAAGCTCTGCACCATGTGCAGTTTTCCAATAGACAGCCCTTCACATCAAAAGCTCAGTTGTTGTTTTCCACCAGCAGGTGTCAGCCTCGTCACATGAATTAAAAGTTACTGCAGTACTGAAGGATGTGACATTTCAAACTACTGTATGTATTTTAAAAATACTTTTAGTTTCCCTATTCAACCACAATACATTATCAAACAAACAGTCATAAGATAAGCAAAACTAAAAGTGTTATCTTTTAAGATTTAATGTCCCCAATAATTGAGCTTTATGAGAAATGAAAAAGGTTAAATTGTTCATTAATCATAGATAAAGATTGAAAGGGATCACAAAATGAATAATTTACCACATCTAGCCCTGAGGTGATTTTCTTTTGGGTGAATGCTAATCTATCAGAGACTGAGTATCAGTATGGGAAGGCCTGTCCCTCTCCTGTCCAGTCTTATGAAGGCCTTCAGCTCCTCATCCCCACCCCCAAGAAAATCTCCCCTACACTTCTCGAGATGCCTCCAAATTCCTGGCCAAATGAAGCCTTTTCTTTGACGAGCAACGCAAGGGCATTCCTCATCGGGGACACAATACCCCCTTTCACCATGGCCTGGCTCTGAAATTTCACAGGTGATGGGAGGAACGGTAGACACTCGATCCTCCTTCCTCCCTCCGACGTAACGCATTAGACTGAGGGAGAGGAAAAGAGAGAGATGCTGATCGGGAATGTGGTGGCTGGAAAAATGAGCTGAGTCTGATGGAGGAGTGACTCAGTTTTTATTGATTGGGCTGATAGCAATATTTTGGGAGGCAAAGCTGCAGATAACATCTTCAGATTTGATAACTTTCATGACAAACATGATGCCATACCAGAGGAGGTTGAAATTCTTAATAAAATGCCAGTTCCAGCCTACATATCAGTCTAATGAAATAGCTGAAGGGAATGGGTTGGACTGTGGACAGGAAAAGATTGAAAACTGAAAACGTGCAGATTGTCAGGTGGTAAAAAAGACAAATGCAGGGGTAGTACTGCCACTGCAGGCAAGCCGAGGTAATGGACGAGTCAGAAAAAGACCTCTGACTGTGTCAGCAAGACATTATAGAGTATAAAGCAGTCACCATGATGAATATTGATGTTTGTATTTTCAGTCATTTGACTGATGCTCTCATCCAGAGAAACATCAAGTGGTTACGGAGCCACTGTTTTATTTCAGTCAGTGGTCTTTTACCAAAGCTCAGCAGCCTGTTGATATTTCGTTAGAAGTTCATTGTAAAAAAAAAAACATGCTCCCCTCAGGTGGCAATCTGTGCATCTTCAATCACAGTCAAACAGTGTGCACAGATTTTTCTGAATTTCTGCTTTGCTGTATTAAGCACATGCATGCTAATGACTCTACGGACTGTGGAAGAACATGTGCATAATTGTCTGTGATATCACTCCTAGGGATTTTTTTAAAACCATTTTTACTATAGCATTATTTTGGCAGTTATTAAACCCATGATATCTATATTTGAGCAGGTGCTGAGGAGGAACCAGGAGGAAGTAACAAACATGGCTAACTGTGATAACACAACGTAACATTTCCAAATTTGGTGGCTACTAGTGGTAGTAACAAAAAATATTGTTGCAGACAATAATTCATGCTAATTAGTAAATAAATTAAAACCATTGTTTCAGATGAGAAAACCATTGCATGACCATTTGTCTGATCCTTCCCAACACTTTAATTTGAATTGATTAATTTTTGTTGTTTTTTGGCCACTTGGGGGCAGTGCAACAAGTTATAATCACAACACTGACATATTCTCACCTTAAACTGCTTGATACAGCTGCCTATTTACACGGGCAGCAGACAGCTAATGGCAGCAACATTAGCATTCATTTGGAGTTGTGTTTCTGTCCACCTGGCAAATAGAAGTTCAATACTCATTATCCTTTTAGCTTTGTTTTGATCTCCACCGACTCCTGGTAGAAATATCAGGCTCTTAAACTTCTAAACGTGCACTACAACCACCAGCTAGTTGCTAATTTTGTCCCATTTGATGCTCGGCATATAGCGTTTAGTGGATTTGGAGCTTTTAGGCTCCAAGTGTGGGTACCCGTACAAGAATTTTTGAGTATATTCATGGTAAGCTTCCAAATGCAATTTCCCACCTGTTTGTTCAAAATGGCTACCTTAGAAATAAGGTCAACACTCAAAATTCTACTCATGTCTCTCCAGTATTTCATCTCCTCTCTGAGGTTGTCCACATAAATACTTTCCAGTTAGGTTCCAGCCTCAGATGGAAAGATTTGGCATCCAGTTCTGTTTGTCAGTTTGAGGGATTTACTAATAAAAAACTGCCTAAAAAAGTCCTTCCAAGGTGTGGAGTATTTGAACTAACACAGAACAAACCAATTAAAATAAATGTTTAATAAAAAAACAATATACTTCATAAAGATCATTACTGTTCTGAGCCGTAGACTTATTTGGAAACAAAATAATATACACGGAATAATACTGGACATTTAAGGAAACAATATATGCAGTCTTTCAGAGGTTTAAGGAATCTCTTCAAGCTCTGAACCCTCAACAGGGTCCTACAGTCCTCATGGCCTGTGTATTCCCTGACTGGGCACAGAGGGAAGGTTAATACACCCTAGACAGTAAACTCAGGTCATGTCCAGCCTCTGAGGCTTTAAATGGACTCTTTCATGGTTGGGGGCCGTGGGGGCCTCTGTGGTGGGATAGTGTGTATTTCCAGCAGCCTGCATGGAAACTGCATTGAAAAACGTAGGCCCTGAGCGTATCATGCCTCCATTGTGCCTCTACAAATATGTCACAGAAAATACTTTATTTCAGTGGAAAACACATCTGGGCTTATCGTGACTCACATCATTTGGTTTTAGCATCTTCATCTCAAGTTTCCCTGATTTTCTCAACAACTGCATCTGAAACCTGGCCAAGAAACAGCCCCACATATGAACCCCCATGTCTTTTTTTACACCTTGGTTTTTCAAAAATGTTTAACAAATGAGACATGATGAGTTGATTAGAGAGCTTTAGAGGTGCTGGTAGGTTGTAGGTGCTTTGGAAAAAGCCAATAGTTTTCTCCTGTTTCTCCTAATATTACATAGTTGTTGAGATATTTCACTCTGGACCAAAGTGGTGGATAGACAGAGTAATGTTGCCCTAGAAATGCAATTTCTGCTATCCTGAAAAACAATTCTTTGTTTCCGTATTTACAGTAATTTGTCAATATGATGAATACATTGTTTCATGGACAGGCATATGTAAGAGAGGTATCAATGTTCTCATGTATTTCTTGGCAAGAAAAGAAACAATTCCTTTAACATTAATATTAATATTGGCAATAGCATCAGGAAGAGACAGCTGTATCCCTTCCTCTTCCTGTCTGTCTATGCATGTGTGTGCGTTTGACAAAGCCCATCTCTCGGATTGGTGTGGAATGCCAGAACGCAGTGACTGATTTCAAGTCTGCACTACCCTCCCGTTTAGAGCCAGCAGTTCTTTAGTCTATGGTTACAGGAGTATACAAGCCAAGCTAATTGTTTGAATAGGCTATTTATATGTTTGTTCAAAGTAAGCTATTGTGTGACAGTGACTTCCACAAATTTAGAGACTTTCCCGGAAACTGAACCATCCGGCAGACTTTTCATTTTCATTACTATTATTACTTACTCTTATTATTGTGAGATATGAGTTATTTTATCAGTCTATACACCCTAAACTGAAAGATTACATTCCTGTAAGTAGACCAAGCACAGAGCCACACCTACAGTTACTCTTTATTTCAGAGTCTTCCTGTAAATTTCTTGTCTGGCACAAATATGGAGGTTCATTGGAGAATTAGCTGTACATATGGATAAACAAGAGTATGGCCATGCTAGCAGCTCTTGGAGACAAGACTCATGCATAGTGGTTCTTTAAGCTAATTGCTAACAAGCTCACAATGACAATGCTAACATGCTGATGTTTAGCAGGTAATATTTTCCTCGTTCATCACCTTTGTTTAGTGTATAACATTTGTCAATGAGCACAAAACACAAAGTACAGCTGACGATGGTGGGAATGTCATTAGTTTTGCAGGCATTTGGTCATAAACCAAGTATTGGACAAATGGAAATTTTGATCTGATGAAAGATCTGGGGATCACAAAAGAATTTAGAATTTATCCACTAGGGATCTGTTTCAAATTTTACATCAATCCTTTCAATAGTTATATGAACCTCATGGTGGTTAGCTAGAAAAAAACAGGGGATTACGAAGGTCAACATCATAAAAATTCAATAGTTGCTGACACAAAGTGTTGGATAGACCAACTGACAGAGTAATGTTGCCCTAAAAAAGCTATTTTTGCTATCCCTAAAAACAATTGTATGTTTCCATATTTACAGTACGATGCCCAATGCTCACAGTACCATTAAAAAGCAACTGATATGTAACAATGATCCACTATAGTGCCACTGTCAGCTTCTACTTAAAGTGCTCAAGCCTGATGACAACAAGACAAATGTGTCTTCAAAGACATGGTAAAATGTCCTACATGCAGACTGAATCCCTGCTCTCAATATCTCAACGTACATATGAGTTATATTTCAACCAGCCACAACACGACAGTACGACATGCTGTTTATATGTGACCACTGACGGCTTGCACAAATGTAATGCATTTAATTTATGTCAGAATGGATGACAAAGCCATCCTGGTAACAGATGTACTGCAATCTGAGTACTGAAGACTCATGTGGCCTACAGATGTACCATGTTATAGGTATTAAGACGATCATTTCATTGTCGTTATAATTTATACAATAGTTGTTATCGTCTAATTCTGTTTCTATGCAAAAGAAAAGTTTACTGGTCATGTTCAGATGTCCTGTTTTATATTTCTGTAATGGTTCTTTATTAAATCGAACAACTTCTTGGAAGGAATAAAAAGTAATTTCTGTTTTGCCCTTAAACCTAAACAATGCTTACAAAAGGGGGGAGTGGTGTGGATACTTAATGTTGCACACTCTGGATAGCACAGGGCTTTATAATGATGGCACATAGTGGATTTCAGGTACTGAACCTCTAATTCTGAGGAGTCCCTAAAGCTGATCAGTCTTTATTTCGGTCTTTGCCTGAGTCCAAGCAAAGACAGAAATAATATGAATGGTGTAGTCTTTGTTTATTCAGCTCTTCACAATAAGCATTTTATGGATGGTGATGAAGAGGATATGGCTAAGTTCAGCCTGTTAAATTTACATGATATGTAGGTTCAGCATCAATGCAAACATGAACAAAATATACACAACAACATAGTGTAGTAAACTGATATTAAATCAAATTCTGATTGTCTGGACCTGACATCAGATATCCCAAAATGATGCAAGCAGCAGTCACAGTCAGAGCAGACATCGCCTCAAGCTTCATTTTGTTGCTTAATGTAACTACTCAAAGTCCTACCATGGTCAGTCTCCATCTGAATCACTAGGTAAATCACTTTCTGAAAGTGAGAAGATAGCATCTTCTGCAATTCTGCAGGTGAAACGGAACACCAAATTCCTGTTTGGATCCATGTATACAGACTTTCAACTAGACAGATAATTGTAATTGATAAATAATATCAGTGCACACAATTATGCCCTTAACTTTTCTCTGTGATTAATGATAATGAGGAACCTTCTGTTGCAACCTCATTGGACAAGCTTAAACCAGTTCACATGTTTACATATCTGCTCTCTTCCTGTTCAAGTAGGAAAAGGTTTGGTGGAGAAAGGCAAGAAGTGTGTAGGGATCAAACACAGTGTCACCCACTCAAGGAGACTGTCGAGGGTGAAGGGAGGTCAGGGATCCAGGGTTATGGCAGAATGCGAGGAATGTTGCCTGCAGACCTGAACTGAAAACCAGCGAACACAGAGAGATACCATCTTTGCAGAGCAATGACTCAGGGTCAAAGTTACAGGATGAGTGATATTAGTGAGCGTCCAGGTCCAAAAGTAAATTCACACCAAATGTATGAAGTTGAGTGCCACTCAGAAAGTTTTGCAGTGAACAGGCTCTGCAGTTTATTTATTGGCTAATCCCACAAATGAAATAAAATCAAACCGTTGAACATGAAAGATGATTTTCATTATCCAAGACAACACTACTATTCAGCAAATGATTCTTCCACATTATGAATATATACATGTAACTCAAACCATGTGCAGTAAAATGTCACTTCAAACATTACCTCCCTATTCAGCTGACTTTGACACAATGGTTCTCATGTTCTCAGTCTGTTTCTGAGGTGCCCAGAAACCATGGTGGGCTCTAGCAAAGGGATTATGGTTTGTGGTTTTACACTAGTGCTAATTAATCATTGTCATTGTGATTCTGTCATTCATACATTGGAATATATTCATACATTGGGAATGACATGCAGCAACCCTGGGCAGCTGCGGAAAGGACCAAACCCCCATACATGGGGTGCACATTCCACCAGACAAGCCACCAGGGCACCACACATTCATGTTCATTCATATTCACTCACATACCATGTCCACCATCTTGGGTTAGCATGTTAGCATGCTAACATTTGCTAATTAGCACCAAACACAAGGTAGCCTACACCTGAGACTGATTGGATTTTCTTTAGCTTTGCATGTACTTAGTTATAAGTTATAAGTATGTATCAAATATCATTGTGAAAACAATGTGAAAAAGTGTTGGTTGTGAAGTTGAACCTACAGAGAATTATCACTCTTACCTTTCTCATAAAGTTGTTTTTGGTTGCAGCAGGCAGCTGTTTTCAGTGTAATACCTCTAAAACCCATTGAACTCTATGGGCCAAGCACCACATGGCAGACAGACATAGTTAGCGACTAGCTGGTGAACATAGTGAAACATTTAACAGCTAAGAACACAGATATTTCCTTCAGGAGCTGTTAATTAGAAACAAAGACAAGAGAGTGAATATTGGATTTATATTTAGGTGGCCAGAAACATGGCTCCAAATTAATGATACATGAATGAATGTATAAGCAACTGTTTGTTCACCACAGTTAACCAAATCAGCTTTCATGGTGATCATATATCCCAATGTATATGGAATATATGAAACATGACTTTTTATGACAATAGTTTGAGAGACAGCTCAGAACCACAAAATCTTAGTGCTACAGTCATGGAATCACCAAACTCATTCAGATTTGTAATGGAGACTATCAATGTTTTTTATCAAATTCCATGGCAATTCTTCAATCCTCAACAGTTGTTAAGATATTTCAGTCTGGAACGAAAGTGGTAGACAGACCAGCAGACCAACACTGTCATCCCAAGAGCTACGCTGCTAGTGTGGCTAAAAATGCTTAATTAATGGTAATCACCTTGAAACCATCTTCTGGAGGTATTCAACATAAATGACTGTCTACTTTATGTATGTTTTTGCTTCCTGTCAGTAGATATAAGGCTCAAAGATACCCATCGCTGAAACTCCAACAGCTTTCAAATTATAAAGTTAGCAAGTGAGACCTCTTTCTTTCTTCAACAGAAACCAAAATGCATGCTGGGGACACAGCTGTTCTATTTCAGCATATCACGATTTTACTAAAGTCTCATGTACCCTGTGTTCTACTTTGCCATCTTGTTTGATGTTTCATTTCTCCACGTCATTCCAATCCACCGGTTCAGACAGACGTGCCCTCTTCAAACTGTTAATTATCTCTCTAATGCACGGGCACCTCCCTGAGCTTGACTGGAACACATGGTGAATAGAGGCACACAGCTGGATTACAGCAGGCATCTTCCACTTTTTCATTAGGAGAAATTATGTTTTCTGGAGACATTACAGATCCTTTGAAGTTGGTTACTACTACTAAGAGAGAGCAGTCGTTGTATGCATGAAACAGTTTTGGTTTTGTTAAAGACTCAAATGCTGAGTTCTAGGTGAGAACTAAATGTGAGACAACAATTCAGTATAATCTTGTTTTACCTCCAGTGCATTCTGACATTACCACAGAATGTCTCCCCAAAACATGCTTTAAAGTTGTCAACACCTAAAACCAGCCAAAATTATAATGTACAGTCCCATCCTTTCATATCATTTCTCCAACTCTATCTCAAGGGGACACTGATTGAATTCATATCAGTCTTGTTTCAAACAAGAAAGATGTCTGTAATAAAATGAAGTTAAAGAAAAAGTTAGTCTGACATCATCTAAACAGACCACATTGTATGCCAGCTCCAGAGCACCATCTTATTGGTAACAAAAGACAGCACATATGGAGACCATTCACATCTCTAAGTAAGTGATTCCAGTTGCAGCCCTGTACAAAACCACTGTTAATATACTTTGTGCATAGATTCACCATTCATTCATCAGCGGTGTTCAGTGATTATATTTTTTGTATTTCTTGCATTAGGCTTTTAGCCTCACTGTTGAGCCTCAAATAGTTTTAAACCTTGGCTTTCATGTACCTTTTTATTGCAGCCACCTGTGGTCTATGGTGACATGCACAGTTCTCAAAGTGTCAAATTAATATGTAGAGGTTAGTAGCACACTGAGGTTAAAGTCAAAGGGCCATTTAAGCACAATCCAATCATTTAAATGTGGGGAGGATGTCAGAATCTGACATTACGATTCCCACTACTTCCCATGTCTCGACTCCTAGTCTCCACCACCTCTATTGGCTGTCTGCAATTCCTTAATTATAGAAGGCCTGAGTCTATGGCCATGGTGTCTTTAAAATTAGAGCTACAAAAGTGCAATAAGTAGATCCAGTATCTACTGATCTTATGTCTAGATTAGGATTTTAAAACAAGACAATGCATTGTTGTATATTAAATTAACCAACAGTATGTAATATGCTTAAAATGACTTCTATCCCTGAAATCTTTCTTGAAGAAAGTGGCTTTACTGCTAGAATTGAATATTCAAGTGTCAATAAACTCAGACTCATAATGGAGCAGATACTCCAGGGTTTTGTCATTCCAATATGACCATGACAAATGACATGTGTTTCTGGTCAAATACAGGAATACAGGATCACACAAGAGCTACATGCAATCCTTTATTGTTAATAGTTATGCTTTAATTTGAGTGTCAAGTGATGGGACAAAATTGGACCATTCTGGGCCTTTTGATGACAGCCAAAATTATGAAAACCGGCTTATTTCTTACCACTGGCATAATTTCCTGGCCATGAGTTTGTTTGGTTTCATCTTTCACCCAGCAGCACTGACAGTCGGACCAGCTGACCAATCATCTGTAAGTCTCAAGACATAATCAAGCATCAATAAAGTACAGCTGTGTGCGTGGCAGAGGGGCTTGATATGGACAGCACTTCAAAGAGAAGCCAAAAGAAACCACAGGTACAGGAGGAGTTAAACACTGAGTAAGTTCCTCTGTAAATGAACTCCTTTTACACTTTTGCACATCCTTTTCCAACAGTTTAATAATATGTAATTTTCTCTGTTTGATTAAACTTGCTAGCATACCATTATCCAACAGTTAACTCAGTTATATTCTAACTGCGCACAGCTACAGTAGTTACTAAAGCTAATTGTCACAGCCACTGTTTGGTTGTGTACTGTAAGATAGCTTATATGGTTTACACATTTATTGCTAGAGGTTGCTCCAGTGAACCAAAATAGCTACAATTTTAAGAGTGGCTACATGTTACAAAGAGCTGTACTTTTTGGTGCTAATTTCTGGTTTGCAAGCACTAGCATCATGTTTCAGGGAGCTAGCTTCGTGGATATGTTGACTAGACAGCAGGAATAGCACAGGTGTCACTAATTAAAGTAACAGCTCAATAACGTTTAGTAATGTTGAGTTATAGTAGCTCCAGGTAAGTTAAGCTAGCATGCACAGTGAACCGTTTCTATGGGAGACATTTTTAGACGCAGGTGTAACCAATACCATTAACGATGGCTGTATTCCATTTATGTGTTACAGGGTCAGGACATCTGTATTGTGCATGTTGCATGTCACAGACATGGATTACTGGCATGACTAATTGGAACACAGCCATAATTACACTGATTTGTTACACCTGTACATTTTCTGCAATGAAAGAATAAAATGTATGTTGTTGAAAACGGTTTATAGGCACGCCCTAAATGTAACATAACCATTATTACAGTTATTCAAACATTTTCTTAAAATCTAATTTGATTCCTTTGTGCTGTATAACGGTAATGTATTAGTTTGCATGTATTAGCAACTTGTTTTTAAATCACAAATGTTATGAGGAGACAGCTAAGTTATGTGGTTGTAAAATCACCTTTTTGATTCATAATAATAAAATGCTTAATTAGAGCATCTGCTTAGAAGGGTTAAAGCATAATCACAGCTGAAACATTTTGTCTAATCACCAAAAAAGTTTGCACTGAACTCCCCCTCCCTCTTCATTCTTCCAACATGCTTTTCCTCAGCATACCGGAACACTGAGGGTCTGTACTGGAAGCTCGCCTTGGGGGGCTGTGTTGGATAACTTGCCAGAGTCTGACAGGGTAAAAGAAGGCACAAGCAGCACGGGCAGCTCTGGCTGGAGGTGAGTGCTACATGACTCGTCTTGAGCTATGTTGTGACCCCCTTCACCAAACTCCTTTTGTGGTCAAAGGTTAAACAGGGCAGCTGCACACAACAGCAGCATGATACTCTATCCTTTTTTTTTTCTATCAGTCTCCTGACAGTGAGTTAATGAATTTGCTGGCCAAAACCACAACTGATTACACAATCAGGAATGAAGGAACCAAATTATCTTGTGAGTTTTTATGTAATTAAGCACAGTCAGCAAGGAAAGACTTCATTAAGGTCAATGAAGAATGGATTAAAGTCTTATTTTCTAAATATGTTATGGACAATTTAAGTTTTACTTTTCTAACCATTTCTAACAGCATGACGGTCGATCCACCACTTTGGTCTAGACTAAAACATTTTAAAAACTAAGGGATGGATTGCCATGAATTTTGGTACAAATATTCATGCATGGTGATGTTATCATTTAGCTCAGAGCACCATTGTACCAAAATACAGCCTTACAGAGAAGCTAGCATTGCTGTAGACTCTTAGCCTTGCCATACATATGTCAACAGAGGCACACAGAAAAACATGACACATGTGAAAGTGCAAATCCATTTAAATACAGAAATTACATGTTAAGTTGCTCACATAGTTTGTTAAAAAGGAGATTCCTGGACAGTGTCCATGTTTTCAAGATAGTGGTTCAGATTTATTTAAAATTAAGTGTACTTAATACCACTACCCTTTTTTCCTAAATATGTTGTAGGTGTTTACAGTCATTAATCTAAAATAAATTTAAAAAAAAAAAAATGTTGAGCCGGTGAAATTTTCCTACCTTCCAGGCAGCCATTGGTTACAAGTTATGACTGTGTGGTATGAGCACCAACGTGCAGAAACATGTGACCTGCCTGACATACTGTAGGTAATCCATCACAGTTAATATCATCACTGTCATCATTGCATGGAACTGTTTGGTGTGCTCAAGTGCCTTCTGGGTATTACAACATCCCGGACACCAGAGCTAAACAACAACAAACTTGAAGAGTTTGCCAAAATGGTATAATGATTTTACATTTGATGTGGTCTTTTTTCTCTAAAATAAGTACTGAAAATCAAACTGAGTCATTTTCTTATTTTAGGTCCTATCTTTGAGCACATTTTATGGCATATTTTAGTCCTAAACAAATGATAGGGTAATCAGAATTGATGGTTAATGCATTCACCAACCCAACACATGCCATTTTGTAGTCTTGTCTTCATACAAACAGCTGGAAATCTCTACTTTTCCCTGTTTTCTAGCATTGCACATGTATGGCATTTTTTGATACCAGAATATTCAAGGAGTGTAAACTGGGAAAGCACTCTGTTTTACAGTGACATAATGGCTTTGTTTAGTATGTATACACATTTGCAAATGGCACCTCTGTACAAGACAGCATTACACATTTGTACACTTGTATAAATACAGTTGTATAAACTAGTGCTTTTGTGCTCTTTTTAGTTTGAATTGAATCATAGAAAAGACCCTTTAGAGCAGTTTTAAAGCCACTGGAGCTGTGGTGGTGAAAATGACTCAGTACCATGAATCAGCATGTATGTAGGATACAGTACTGTATATGGGCTGAAACAGAAAACATGACTGGAGGGGTCATGTAAGGGAACGGGAACAAGGACCTCAGTGACATAATGAAAATAACTTGGTAGAGCTTATTTGCTCCCTTACAATTAAAAACTATATGGTGGTCACAGACAGACTTACTTGCATCAAACATGCATCGAAAAACCCCACATCAAATGCCTACAGTAGCACACACACACACACCCTGTCATTTTGTAATATGAATAGTGACATACAGTATACCTCCTACAATTCATCACTCAGCCAGTCTGTGAACCCTGCCTGATAGGCTTCCATTTAGAGGCCACAGTATTTCAGTGCCGCCCCTGTGGGTGCACACTGCATGCTGTTACAGGGCAGTTCTCAACAACTCAGTTACAGGGTGGGAGGGAGACACAGAGACATATGAAAAGGAGCTCTGTGAATGAGGCTTGACTTCCACTGCCCACAGAGCAAACCAGGAAATGGTCTGTGCCGACTAAGAAGAGCAAACCCCTGCTCTATATTGGTAACATGTGTGCTGCTAAGGCACTCTATGAGTTATAACTGCATGATAACAGGATTCATGTATAAAAATATTACACACTATATGTCACATGCTGAATTTGTTAGTTGGCTTGCATTCAATGTTCAGGGGGTTTAAATGAGAGAAACACATACATCGTATCATGATATATACATAACTACATATACTCAATATCCAGTTTATAAGCTACACCTTGCTAAAACCAATGCCATCTAATACAAGAATCCTGTAATAAATCCTCCCTTTGTGGTTATGATGTTCAGTTTTAGTTTTAGAGAGGTGATGATTCAGCAATTCTACATAGAGGTGTTTCTTTTATTTTTCCCAACCCTGTGATATAAGTGGTGAATAAATAATAATAATGATAGAAACATCTGTCAATATTACGCAGTTGAACAGTTTAACGGCACGACAAATTACATCATCAGAGGTAACCATGCAGTTGGAATTAACATCTTTTTAAAAGAGTTTCAATGAAAACTAACATTCATGAAGAGATGATTTATTGCAGGACTGTTTTAGTAGTTTAGTAGTTTAGCTTATTAGATTACATTAGTTTTAGCTGTTTGTACTAATTAATTGGCAACTGAGTGTACATCCATAAATATAATAGCCTGTAGCCTACTGTAAATTTATTCTTCATGTGAAATTATCTAATACAAATACTATCCAGTTAACTGTCACATTTGACACATAATCCTGTCTATGATTTGAATCTACACATACTCCAAGTCTATTAATAATTTATTGCTGGAGCAGTTTAATGCTTAACGATTTGTGTGTGTGTGTGTGTGTGTGTGTGTGTGTGTGTGTGTTCGGGGTTTCAATCCAGGTCTCAGTGTTATAGCCATTATTGAAATGGGAGTGTACTGAGTTCTACAGCTGTTCTGTGCTGTTGCTGGTGTGAAAGCTTAAGCCTAGTTTCTGCTTCAGTCATAAATATGCCTGGTAGATGGCTCGTTTACTGACCTTGTTGCTTTACAAATACACACACACACACACACACACACAGACCTAGAGATAGTTAAAGCCACCCACTCACTTCACAGTGGCCCCTCTTTCTTCATCTTCAGCCTGGCTTTCTTCACCCACCGTTTTGCCAGGGGGTTTACTAAACTTTTCTCCTGTGTCTAAATATCGGTCACAACAACTTTCACCTTGCCACCTGTAATAAGGATGGTTCAAAGAGGGTGTACAGTATATTTGCTGCAGAGTTTGTCTGCTGTCTGTTTTTTAACAGCCGTAGCCTCACATACCAAGGTCATGCAACTCTCCTAACTCTACATTTTCGTCCTGAGGGCTCACAGCAGATCCGCCCCGTCCAGGTGGTGCAAACACACAGCTCTACCCTCAGCTTTTTATGATTGGCTGAAAGCATAGCTGCGCAGTAGGTGATAAATTGTTCTATTAAGGGAGGGAAATTGGTGTAGCACTCAAAGTGTCCATGAGGCTATCACATAGAGTTATTATGCTGTGCTCCACAGCAATTTTGCAACTTTCAAAAGCCCCATCAACTTCACATAAACAAAATTGTTATGTTATGGCTGGAAATTGCCATGTAAGAAATCTTTTGCTGTGGCTGACTGAGGTTTATGGGCACAAAGTGGAGAGTTGTTCTTTAAACAAGGTTGAATTGCTTAAAAATGATCAAAATAAATGGCACAACCAAAAGTGTAGATATATATTTTTTTGTCCTTTCTATGACAAACTTAACTGAAATCTGAATACCAACTATTATTATTTCACAATGTGGCATACTGTGCCTCATACCACATACATAAAACAGTAATTATCAAGTCATCTCACATAGAAACATTACAGCAGCCCTTCCTCTCAGCTACAATGCGCCTAGACAGGGACATTCCTGACTTTCTGAGACATATAAAGGGCTTGGTGCATGTCTGATTGTCCTTTCTCTCATGTGCTGTAGAATCAGGCTGTTCTCCATTATGAACACCTGTAGTCCAGACCGGGATGACTTCAGTTCACAGCACAGATTTTTTCTCTGCATTGTTGAGACATACCCTTGGGTTTTAATCAGTGTGAACAACATGCTTGGAGTGGATTTTCTGTATGCAAACCACATTCACTTTTTATGCTTAAATCAGAATTTTAGAGCACAGCCATCACAATATGTTAATCAGACACTGATTTTACATTTGAGAGATAAAACAAAACCGGTGCATGCTCTATATTCACTGACTGCAGTACAGTACTATTGCAAATAACGTGTAAGAAACAAATATTAATGGTTCTGAAAATCATGACAGTCTAATATGGCAAGTGAGTTAGATCTTTGTACTCTGTGTCAGCTCTGCAGCTGATGCATATGTCTATCCATGTCATATTTCTGCATGTTTATCTAAACAAAATAAGCCCTCCACTATCACCATGTCCATATAATTGTATATCTTGGCCCTGCATGTGACATCCTTAAAATGGAGGCAGCATTTAGCATTTAATTCTGGTGTGCTACATGGTAGACCACATTGAAAATACATGGTTGTCACTGACAGGGTGCTGTGTATGACAATGGAGAGTCATTTAAATGGTAAAAAATATATCCCCAAAAACACACAAAAAGAAACATTGGCATAGAAACCTTTTAAACAAATGAAACCCTGGCTTTCCACAGATTACCTCAAATTATCCAAAATCGGGTTAGGCTTCTAATGAAAGCATTTCAGTGCCATGATGGCTTAACTTACCAACTGATACAAGTTTATAAAGTGTATTTATTCTTATAAAATATTGTGGTAGCCAAAAATAATGTTAGTGAATTGAGGGAACTTTTTCTTGCTTGTATTAGACAGAGGACTAGAGTGAGTGTGGAGAAAGAACTCTTTATACTCTCCTCTGCGCAGTGTGTAAACAGTGACAGACAGTGGCGGGTGGTTGGCTTGAGTGTGCCTGTGAAAAGTGCTTGTGTTTCGATACCATGTCAGGTAAAACTCATGGCAAGTAAAAGAACTATACTCATTTTAACATTTCTATATATAACAGTTAAAACAAATATCAGATTTTGAATCCAGGACCCTTTTGCAGCACAAAGTTTGTCTGTCTTTTTGTAAAAAAGTCATTGGTAGCTATTTTCAGTTGCTATAGGATCCTGACCTGGGATTTGCCTTTTCCCCCCTATTTAGTGAAGTACCAAACAGCAACAGCAGCTTGCTTATTTTTATCATTGTTTTACTGATTTCAAGTACTTACAAGATGGTTATGATATTTCACCTCCTGTACGTCAACAACACAGCATATACTTTCCTCGATATCACGATTGTACTTAACTGTTAAATAAATGTTATCTCATCTGACCCAGTCCACTATTCAATCTCTTAGTTGAAGTTTCTTCTTGGTTCTAATCTAAAAAATAAATCTGTATACATTTGAACAGTGGAACATATTGTGTGACCTCTCCTAGGAATTTCGATTTTATTTACCTGGTTTCATTCCTGACCTGGCCATATCCGTATATAGACAACATGGAACAGTGCACTGGTAATTGTTAAAACATTGAGGCATTGAACCCCTGTTAATCTGTTTGAGGTTTTGCATTCCAGAGTAAAAGCTGCTTTCCTTCACTTTTCATTCATAAAGAAAGCTACATACAGTCTGAATCTGTTTTTGTGAAAAGAGTGGAGAATACTAACGTTTTACAAAGACATACCTTTACTATTACCATGGTTGAGGGTCCCAGTCTTATCTTGTCAATGCCTTAATATTTACAGCACCTCCTCCCAGAAAATAGTTTTGAAATCCCTGAACTTACATCTTACTGCAGGATTTAAATAACACAAGTCACTGTACAGAATCACTAATTGTATTTGCTACAATAGTAAGCAAGTAGACTGCATAGCCAGACAGATAATTCATCACTTGTCTGGTAGCAGTTAGTTGGCTTGGTTATGTGTTGGTTTTTGGGCCATCTCATTAGAGGGGACAGTAATAGTTTTAGACAAAAGCTGGTTGTCATTATAGCCACAGCTGATAACAAGTACATGCACATGCTGGCACTAATCATGGGAGAATATTTGAGACAGACTATATGTTTTAGACACAGATTTGACTTTTATTGTTTAGTTATATAGTTTTAATTCTTTAATGATTACAAATGATGACTAATCAACTCAAATTTGTGTTAAAGTGTTAAAATCTAACTTCTAAAATGAAAATCGTTTAGGTTAATAAGTCAAAATGTTCATTGTGTAATACATCTCTACTATTTATCCATATAACCCTCTGCATGGTACGAATGAGGCAGTAACTGTTGCTACAGTGACAAGTAATAAAGCTATTACTGCCACTGCTGATGTTACTAAAAGCACTGCAGTTATCTACTGCTAATTCAGCAGATTTGGATTTACACTGAACAGGCCTGAAAACACTGTCTATTATAGTTAGACTAATAAAGCATTTGTGGTTTATTTGGTGCCAAGTGTGAAGCTTTTCTTGAATGAACGGGGAATGTGACTTGCTCATTGTCCAGATTGTCCCCATCTGACGGGAAATCAAACTTCAAATCATATGCACGCTTCACTATCCCTGAGGCTACCATCTGCTGCTGTCACTCTAGCAATTTTCAGCTGCATCACCCATTGCTGTCTGCCTTACCACTTCTAATATCTCCTTTAAAGTGCACACCTGACAGTTATTTTAATGACCTGATGTAGGAGATAATATCTGAAAGCCAACGCGATGTAAAGCATTTTGTTTTTAAATTGGAATAATTTCTTAGAAACCAAAAAACAAAATAAAATAGATTTTTGAAAGATTTTATTACTTGGACCTTGACAAGAACTCATAGAAGACACTAGAGCCACTTTGATTGCCTGTGCTCTCTGAACGATGAGAGGATGAGATGTAGCATGAAACCTGTTCTGCCAGATGCCGATTCATTCCAGAAAATGGCTTTACTTTATGCCACTGGGCATCCAGGAATCCAGGAGGAGCATCTGATAGCATTTGGCTGAAAACAGGCTGAGTCTGGCTGGCGAGGATGGACGAGCTTGCTGACAGACAGAGCCTGGTCAGGATCCATGTCTTCACTGGGGTGAGCCAAGAGATACAAGGAGCTGACTGTCTTCCAGACTGACCCTTGCTTCTAAAAGGCCATTAGATGAGGAACCCTAGAATCCTTCATCTCCCTGCAATCACTCTTTCGGGTTGTCCAAAAGTGTATTTTAGTCAGCTTGCATTATTGTGTTTTGTTTCAGGATATTTACACAGTCATTTGCAGAAAACTCTTGAAACAGGGGAAACCACTGGGAACAAGTGGAGTTATTGTACACTGTTGGTAGATTACAACAGTTGTTCTCAGTACAGATAGCTTTTAAAAGCATAGTGATCCTGTAGAACTTTTTAATGATAAGGAAACTCTGATATATTTATATGGCATTTAAATGAGAAATTAATTCATATCATGGTGTAAGTCAAAAATGAATTCATAGAGTACACAGGGTGACAAACTAAAGGAAAAACAAACATGAACATGTGTTAAGTTTTTTGGACCACCATGAGTTATCGGAACAGTTTCAATGCACCATGACCTCGATAAGTCTATGAAAACAGGGATGAAAACCATTATTCCAGCAGATAACCCCAGCTGCCGGTTTGTTGATGGTGGACAGCATGTATTCAGTTTTTCAGTATCAGTTTTTATTTGTCACTATATGAGACCCTGCAAGATCAAATTTCTCTTTGATCTGTTCTTTCTGAGTTCTGTGCAATTTAAATGTAACTAAAATTCACATAGTGAATTTCCCTGTCAAGGGATTATTAATATCTTATCTTATCTTATCTTATCTGTGTTTGGAATAGGGACAACCACGATTATAGCTGATCCAGTGTCTGCACACTGATACACCATTGAACTGCACTGATTTCCTTACACACTGATGTCAAGCTAATTAAGTTCACATCATTCATTTCCATTTGATATGACCTGTGCATGATTATTTATGTATTTTTGTGTGGTTTTGACTCATCACTGGTTACTACGATTTTGAATTTGTTGTGGTTAAAGTGTTTAACGAATTTATTTAAGTGCTTCATTGTCAAGGAGGAATCGCGGTAGAACATATATTAAAACAGTTTCTAAAAATCATTTTGCTTACTACTGTGTTTATGATGCACATAACAGCATTTATCGTCTCAGCTGGTGTACGATTAGATATCAGTATCAATATTATAGAAAGACCCTGCATGCACAGTTCTGCCATTTCATCATCCCCAGGTCGTTACTAACTCTGTCACTGTTTTATTTTTTCTGCTCTTTCCTCAGACGCACTCGGAGCAACTTTGGGGCGCATTACAAAGTTGATGGGTGGACCTGAAGGAGAATTTCCAGCCCCGTGATTTGCTAATCGGGGGCTGGTTCCCTTGTCATTTCCCTGTAATCGTGGCTCCGGTTTGTGGAGCTTGCCCAGCCCTCCTGTCCGTGGACGCACCAAGTGTACCGACTGCACTCTGTGCGTTTTGGTTAAAGCCCGACTACCTTCACTGTGAAGGCTGGGCACTGGGAAGGAGGATCGGGGGCCTCGTTGTGGCTGAGAGAAGAGGCTAAAACTCCTCACTTATGGCTTTTTTGTAGGACAGTTTCCATCATCACTTGGGATTGTGGAAGGGACGTCATTAAAAATCACCTGAAGTCGCCCAAAAGTTTTATTCACTTGTGGGCGCCCAACCATGGAGATGCAAAGGTGGTCCACAAGGTGGAAAACGAAAAGGTGGCTTATGGATTCCCCTGTAACCGCATTCATCACTTTAATCCTGGTTCTACAGGCTACCAGTGTCAGAGCAGGTAAGATTATTAGGGACCAAACGTCTCCAAATAAACTTTATCTGGCCGAAAGGGGACGGAGCAGCGACAAGCTGGGAAAAGTCGGTAACTGATGATGGAGACCGGGGGATTAACAGATTTACCTGGTCATAACGGCACCATGTTTACTTCTTTGTCAAATTTACACGCCTTTTTTCAGTGTTCCACAAGCAAAGTAGTTACACTGAGGCGAGATTGCCAAGAATATACCTGTATGTGTGAGCGCTTATGGGAGCCACCACACAAAAAGTTTGGGTACAGTAAACCTGTATCCTGCTCACCACTGTGGTGAAGAGGACGTGTTCTAGACAGATAAAGATAGTTGCTTTGAGGTGCACATATTTTGTTGGCCAGAACATTATATTAATTAACACAGTTTACCGCGGGATAATTTTACGCTTAATAGAACATGTCCGACACGAAGATGAAACACCTCGCCTAATTAAATTCATCCTAAGCCGGTGATATGCATTTATAGAGATCGGGAAAACAGAGCAGCGTTCCCTGCTTTTTAAGATTGACCTAGGCTGAAAGGAAGCTCTTTGTTTAAACCGTGGTCCGCTAGGTGGATGTGGACACGGTTAGCAGGGTGGATTTCCTCACCCAGATGACACTGGACGTTTGTCAGATCCTGGACGTTGATAACATGTCACTTACAAATGTTGAATTGTACTGAAACCATCCATGCCAGTCTTTGTTATCAGGGTGATGGGATATTGAGTTGTGTAATATTGTCTAGTGGTGTAATTATAGTTTTATGTTGACCTGATTTTCAGTACACTTATAAAGAAGCCAACTCTTCTGTGGAAGAGGTGGATGTAAATCTACCATGTGAAGAGGAGGATAGACTATGCAGGATAGATGGTTAAGGTTATTCAGTATTTTTTATTTTATTATTTTTTGGAGATGTTAGGATGTTCTGTCAGTGTAGAACATTATTGTGATAATAAATATGTAGTAATGAAGTGCATTTTTGCAAAGGCCTCAGTGGATCTCAGACCTGTCAGTTCAGAGTGTAAAGACCCTCTTGGTCTGCAGGGGGCTAAGTAGTCAGCCAGGTTCACCCTATCTCCACACTGCCCTGGTCCACACTGAAGCCCAAATGCTGGCTTGTGCACCCCCCACACCCCCCACCCCCTCCCAGTGCCCAGCTCTTCCCCTCAACTTTGCACTTAGATGTTTGGTCGGCTGCAGGACAAGGCTGTGTTGTGTGAGTGGTGGGAATGCTTCCCCTCTAAGTACTGAGCAGTTATTTGATGATGGTCCTTGTTGCACTTCCCTATGATTTCAGAGCCTTCAAAGAGCAGGCCTGCATATAGGCCTAGCCTGCAGCCATAATGGCCACAAGTCACAGGGTTCAGGATTACATAGGCCTCACACCTTGGCCTATTGACAGCGACAGCTCTTCAGTGATTTTAAAATAGGATGCATATAATTGTATTATTGTATTTCCTGATATGCATTTTGAAAAGGTTTTAATGAACACAAGGATGCTAAACCTTTGAACCAAACTATTTGTGGAGTTAAAGGAAGAAATCCTAAAAAACGAGTCAATGTAGTGCCCAGCTCAATTTATATCATTTTTATTAATTAACCCACTTAAAATGTTCTTTTTTGATAGTCTTTTGTTTCCTGCTAGGATTATAACACAATAGTTCAGAAGATACTGGACTGGAATCATACTTCAAATCTCACTTTTCTAATCTCATCAACGCCTCTCTTTTTGAATCTTAAGTATTCAGCTGCAGGCTCCGTTTTCCAGGGTCTCAGTCAGTCGAAGCTGTTTCTGCAGGGTGCCTTCTCCATCTAGCAGTGTACAGACACGTTTTCTCAGCCCCCGGGGCGCAGGCTCAGATGTGCATTCCAGCAGACAAAGCTAGCATTTTCAGAGTCCTCTCCCTAATGTGCTCAACCGGGAACATCAGATAATCAGCTCCTTGCTGGACCTTTGTCCTTTGTAGCTGACACATATTTATAGTCATTGCTGGATCATTTGGAGACAAACGTTTCTTCCTCCACACAAAGCCACTCTCTTGAATTTGTGCTCGAACTAATTTAAACTCAAATTTCCAAATGTTGATGATCACTGTGGCTTTCAAGAGATCTCTTTTTATATTACACGGGCTGTTGAAATTATAAAAACTATATGATAACATACTCTGATTTTTTTATAGAGACATACAGTAAAATGGATGAATGAGAGAAAAAGCAAGGGGGAAGAGTAGAGGGGAAAATGCTTTGAAAAACTGGGTAGGTCTCAGTGAAGTTTTTTTGGTATGACACCAGCATAAAGCTGTCTTGTTTTAGCCGGCAGCGTGGTGGAAGTTAAAGGAAGGAGAGAGGGAGAGTGGGGGAGAGAGAGGGGGGTGGGGGTGGGGTGGGGAGGGGGGCGGTGGGGGGTATATATAGAGAGAGACATTCTGGCTGAAGATATTATTAGAGTCTCAGGGAGCTGCAGGTGAAAAGGTCCTCCTTCGTTTACCAGCCAATTTCACCTTTCTGTGAAGATGTAAGAGCTGAAAATGACACAGCAGGAGGGGGACTTATGATATCAGTATGCTCAAGTCTTACATATTATGTGACAAAGGGATGAGCTGAGACAGACTTTTTTTGGCCTCTGTCCGAAGAATGGTATCATGTTATCTTTTTAAACATACTATTTACATTGAAGTACACCTGTGAACATGATGAAAATGATATCAAATTAGGAGATCTATGTCTTATGGTAATGTTTTATACTGCTCCTCCCTTCCCTGCACGTCTCTGTTTGCATAATGAGGTTTGGATGATCCAGTAAGAGGCTGTCTTGCCTGATCTTAGGGTTGGCTAGAATTCTCTTCTACAGATGAAGGAAGGTCCATCTCTCCATACTGGTAGCTATATGGCCTGTTTGCTCAGCCCTGAGGGCAAACTCACACCAGCTCGTCAGATGCACTCTTTTAAAACCTGTGCACACTCATTTGGCCACCTTAATGGATTGGCCAGTATTGGCGTTTTCTCAGCACCTCTGTGTGAGGGTCATAGCCTGGCCAAATTGCCACATCTGGAACATATGAGTCCTGGAGTTTGAACTAAAAGCGACTCTGCAGGAACTCACAATGAGGTCCTCAGTTCACTCTCCAAAGTAAGTAGCTGGTTCATCCTCACAAGCTACAAAAAAGGCAAAGTGATGGGATTCATACAGACAAGCAGTTTGCTGATTTTGCCTCAGCTTCAACATGACTTTTTCCTGATGTTTTCATATAATGTTGCTTATCTTTGTTTTCTCTGTGTCCTTGGTTGAAATGGGAGTGAGTTAGATTGTGGTGGAATGACACTGAGGATGCTTCTTCATTCTTAGGAGCTCAATTATTCCACACAAATATCCATTAGAGGTAAATATAGTTTCTGCCATCAGGCGCATATTTTGTTTATTAGGTGCAAACGCCTAATTTTGGACTGCATACAGTTGAGAGTTGTGTAATATTGAGAGAAGATGCTCTCTTTGCCATCATCTTGATGTGCATCTGGTCTATAGCATGTGTTGCATAAAGTGCTTAAAGAGAAGGAGACCAGATGTAGGCGGGGCCCTTGAAAATACCTTCAGCATGATAGTAACACAGAAAACGTAAAATATATATTAAAAATGTTCTGTTCCTTGCCTTCCATTTTTTTAATGGATTTTTGCGCTCATTGTACATGCTTTTCTGAACAGAATGTAACAGGCAACAACATTTAGCTTTTTCTTGCTACAGCTGAAATGCTGACCAGAAAGTGTTGAGAGCAATATCACACTTTTTTTTTAAAGATCCCATTAATTAAGTCAAAGAAACTTTCAAAGTGATATGACCTGTACATGCCAACCAAAACAGGGGATTATAGCTGTCAGATAAAGCTTTTAGACACCTTGGCATGCTTATTACCCCACATTACTATTACCCCACAAGAACAGATTAGTGTTATTACATTGTCAGCCATTGTATTGTCGGTTTTAGTCGGATATTGTTGTATTCTGTGGAGTGAAGTAAGTAAGCTTTGGTGTGGGGCTTTATTTATAGTGCCCACTTACTATCTGCCCATTGAAAGCAAAATGTGTTCTATAACTAGAATAACATTTACCTTTGTTAAGTGTGGACTGTATTGTTAAAAAGTGAGGTGTGTAGATAATGTTCTGAATGGTGTTCTCATCTTGCATTAATGTAACCTTTTACTGGACCTTTCATAGTAAAACATCTTCCAGGTACAAACGGTCCTTGGTAGAGGGTCGGTATACTGCAGCACTTTAGTCTTTCTCCTATCATGTCCACTAAGCTAATGTTTGATACTGAGACAATGTTTTGAAGAAGTATAATTACAATGCTTTCCCATGGGTCTTTATGGGCATCACTGGGCCACACAGTCTTCTTTATGTAAAGTGCATCAGATTGAAGAGAATAGAAAATCCAGGCAGCCTCTGGTGACCCTTATCAAGGTAAACCTATCCAGCTGTTATAGATCTTTTTTCGCACATTGTTCATTATGCTCTCTGGTTGGCCTTGACAGATACATTTCCACAGAAAGGCATCCTTTTTAGACGTGTATAGCTCAACGGGGAGGTTATCATTGATTGAGTGGTATTTAATGTTAGCTATGGCCTAAAGTAATCATAGACGGTGTATATTGTGTCAATGATACTGTGATAAATGTGTCATAGTGCCATTTCAGTGGCATAGGATATATTCCTCAGCCTAAGTTGGATTAATCATCGTATATTTTTTGGATCTGAATCATGCAGTGTCTCTATCACTGCCCTGTGTATGCTTACCAGAACAGAACATGTGTTCACATTTTTAAAACTCACCATATAACCAACTGAAAATAAAATACTTTGTTACAGTATGCATTTCATTTTCACTTTTGTCATCCACCCTTCAAGGTAGATATCAAGCACACCTTTAACCAAATGTTGCTAACAAAAACCTGCACTCTGACCTAACTGATGTTTTATCTGCTCCCCTGATGCAGAGCCAGTGGATGTGCTAAAAGTATTAGAATTTCAAAATTACCCCGAAGGAGTGACGAAAACATCAGGATTTTGCACAAACCGAAGAGCATCAAAGCCGGACGCCGCTTACAGAGTTGCCAAGCAGGTCCAGATCAGTGCCCCCACCACGCAGTTATTCCCTGGTAAGATACACTTCTCAACCTTCAACTTCTGTCAAACCTGTGTCTATCTATGCAGGTATTCTGTGGCTATAACAGATTTTTGTAGCTTTAAACTAGACTAACAATTTAGTGATGCATAAGACTAGGGTCACACATATGCGAATACAGGTGAGTGACCATTACCTGCCAGGGCAAATGCGCATGGTACTTCTTATTGGTTGAAGCTGCGACTTCACTTTCACCAAAGCTGAGGTGAATTGGCACATGTGTGACCGTGCCCTAATGTTTTTTCAAATTCTTGGAGGCTCAAAACACTATTATAGAAGTGCCTCACACAAAAAAACAAAATTAAGTATGTTTTCATGATACATAGATGTACAGTAGATGTAGATATATCAAATATTATATCTACCAAGGTAAAAATGAAGACATGTAAAAGATGCTTTTATAAAGCGGCTGTAGATCACATCATTATAGTGGCATATACTTCATTATATACAGTGTGATTAAAGACATTTTTACAAACTAAAAAAAAAAAAAAAAAATGTTGCTATAGATGAGAAAACTGAAGCTGAGGCCTTGTTGTATTGAAGCGAAAGGAGAGTGACCAAAATATATTAAAAAAAACATTGTACAAACTAGTCAGTTCTCAGTCACAATACTATAACCCATTTACCTATCTTTCTCACCCCTCCTCTTTTGGCCATGCAGGTGGTGTTTTCCCTGAGGACTTCTCCATCCTGACCACAGTGCGCCCCAAGTCCGGCCTCCAGTCCTTCTTGCTGTCCATTTACAACGAGCAGGGAGTCCAACAACTGGGTGTGGAAGTGGGACGCTCACCTGTCTTCCTGTATGAGGATCAGACTGGCAAGCCAGCCCCTGAGGACTATCCTCTGTTCCGTACTCTCAACCTTGCTGACGGAAAGTACGTCAAATGTCATGCACCCACTCACGTAACATACTCAAACACACCCACGGATACCCTCGGATTCACAGTTGAAGCTGATCTAGAAGGAATGGGTGTTGGAGCATGCAGGGAGGGGAGTAAAGTCATAGCAGGTGACTGAGAGTCTGGGTTAACATGCTAGATGGTGCAAAAGGAACATACCAAATGTAATCCAACTGCACTTAAAACTTGTCCATACTATCTAGGCCATGTCTATTTAGAGAACTGAATGACATTATATAAAGTCATACAGTATTTATATTCCAGTTCTTGCAGCTGATACAATTTGATCAAGTAACTGCAGGACGGATGTTCTAAAAACTGGCTCATCAGTGGTCCTCTCATTTGATCATATATTTGTGATTGATCTATACATTGGTTGTCTATAGAAAAAGTGGAATGGATTATACTATATTTTGATGAATCCATACATGAATATACAATAGCATAGATTAATGACCAAATCAGCTAAAACATTCAAAAAGACTCAAACATTTCCTGATTTCCTCTGAGTGGTCCTTCTTGATAAAAGCAAGAAAACAACCCAGATCTTCCCATTGTTGCACAACAGGTGCTTATGACTGGATTATCCATCTCATCAGGGGTCTGTGGGCACAGAGACAGGTCAGAGACAGGGAGACACTGGATTAATGGGGCACAGCAGGGACTGCTATGGGCAGCTTGACCTCATCCATGAACTCACTGCCTCTGTTATTTTAGAGAAGGGGAAAAGGAAGGAGGAGAAGGGGGGCAGTCCTAAACTTCCTTTTTACCCCCTTGGATTACCTCACCAAACCAAAAACAGTGCTCCTAACCTTTTCACATAAACCTGATTATTGGATCCCAGGTTCAGAAATCCCGCAATTCTCACTCAGAGCTTAGTTGACATGAGCCCATATGCAGAGGCATGGGGGGAATAAATAAACAGATAGGCTGCTGGGAAAATGCGTCATTTCAAATAGTATTTTATAGTGTCTGCTGAGCATGCTATGTGAGGATAGTTTATTTTTTGAGCTTTTAAAGGAAGTCATAACCCGGTCACTATATTTTTGTGACCCAAATTGGCTTAAAATGAGATCTAGTGAGTACACAGTTTGGTAAATCCTTCAAGAGTCTGATGTCAGCAATAACTCTGCTCCATGTGCAGGTTGCAACAAAGCCAGCTTTGTGTTGGTCTTGTAGGCCTGTTTTGTTCAGTTTTTGCTGTTTTGTGACCCACTGTCTAAGCAGCAGTATTCTCTGTAGAGGATTTTTAACTCTTCTTTGTCTGGATGAATTCCAGCTGCAGGCCTTGTCTAAATCTTCAGCGACTACTGCTCAGTTTGCGTGCATTGTGCAATTCCTGTGGATGTATTCATTGTTACTAAGAGGCATATGCCAAGCTTGAAAAGAGAAGCACAAAGATGATATTGATGAGGTGAAAAAGAGCATTATCTTTTTCTTTAAAGGGAAGGGGAGGTGAATGGGAGGACTTCTACTGAGCTGTTCCACTGTATACTATTAGTTCTGTCTTATTTAAGATCTTTAAAAGCTCCTCATGCTTTTCAAATAATTGCATTTACATTTACTTTTTAAAATACATATGTTTGTCCTCTGATCATAATACACTTCAAAAGTTTAAGATATTTCACCTACTGAAGTCAACATTTGCTTTTCTGCCATATAAGGTGACAAGTAATCCTTCATGCTGTACTGCTAAGCCCAGAAAGTGTTACACATTTCTATTCCTCCTAATCTCCATTGCATGCTCTGGAATGCATCTGTTATCTAGCTGTGTTCAAAAGGAATTGGTCATTTTTATATTATATTAATATGATATCAGATATATGTCTGTACCTGTGATGAACGCTTCTTGTATTGCTATCTTGAGCCGCAGTAGTGCCAGGTGTCATCTTCCACCTCAGAACAATGTTTTGACTGTATGTCTCCTGCTTTGGCAAGACAGGCCTTTCTGGATCCTGACACACACTTTCTACAATGTTCACCGTGTCTGTCATGCCGAGTAACCCAGAAGGAGGATTAAGTTTGGAGTTTAATGAGTGTAATCCTGTGTTAAACAGGGCCAGAGTGTGGGGGTAAGAATGTGGTCCACTGCTGCCTGGTATGCAATAGCCCTTAAGTGCAGTGGCAAATGGTTCAGAGGCAAGGGAGGTGTCAGACTCACGTGTGACCCCAGTTAACTCTTTGCATCTATTGGTGTTCATTGTCCACTGAAATATATTACAAATAACTCTGAAATTGATGTTTGTCACACCATTTGCCTCTAATAAATCACATTGTACAACAGAACATTGGGAGTTTTTTTCTCCTTGGGTTGTGTTGTGATGTATAACAGGTGGTCTCTAATCCTGTTAGAAGTGCTGATAATTGAATTTCATGTTATTGACTAAACATTTGCCCCACAAAGTTCAGTTTATTCACTGTGTTAATTTTTGCACGTTGCTTATATTACATCATGGTCTTATTTTAGTAATTATGGTACATAGCTTAAGTTCCCCTATGTGCGCCACAGTGACTCAAGTCTTTCAGAATGATTTAACAACAGTCACCGATTGACATTGGCTTCATTTTTTTGCCACCTCTAATTGTTTTATCCTTGACCAGGTGGCACCGCGTGGCCATCAGCGTGGAGAAGAAGACAGTCACCATCATTGTAGACTGTAAGAAGAAGATCACCAAAAATCTCCTCAGGAGTGATCATGCTACCATCAACACCAACGGCATCACTGTGTTCGGTACCAGGATCATGGATGAGGAGGTTTTCCAGGTAAAGATTTTAGTGTGGTGGAGTATGTGAGCATGTCAGTTATGAGTTGCTTAAGCTGCACATTGGCACCATTCTTAGGTCATGTATTTGCATATTAATCAGACATGATGTAACAATGATCTATACAACTGAAAAGTTGCCCCAAAGTGGTGGTTTACTAAACATCACTTGAATTTCTTTGTCTAAGGGGTTTTGAGTATAAGTACCATGAGTCTGCCCTGGACCTGTTTGATGCTGCCAAAAAGGAATGTGGAGATGATAGAAACCAGAGATCTCCAGATCCAGTGGATCTGGAGAGCTTCAGTCCTTTTTATTTTATGAGAAAGTTTGTATACCATACATATATCTCAGATATCCGAGTCGTTTTATCTATGCTGCTGTGCTATAGTTTAGTTTGATGACCATGTGGAACAGTCCTAGCAGCTTTTCTTTTCTTGTTTTTGACCTTCTGCTTGACTACACGAGTAACTTGGTGTTATTTGCTGATATTTTCACTGTGTTGTTAAATTGCTTGAATTAAAAATACTTATAAAACTTAAATCATAGTGGTGAAAACTCACACACCTTAATTTAACACTGTGATTTGAATGATGATGAAAAGCTGATTTGTGACAAATGTTTCTTGCCTCACAAGCTCATCCACACATCAGCTGGGGTTCATAAGTTATCCATTTACCCTTTAACTGTAAATCGATGGTGATACAATGGCTTCTAGTCCTCCTCACCTGGTCAATGCATTTTGTGTTATTTTTTAACTATAGCCATGTCAAAGTGCTTGGACTTGGCCACCTTTTGTCCGTCATTATTGCTTGTTTGTGTGAGTTTTCTACAGCACACACATGGGTTTTTGGGAAACTTCTCAGATTCTTTGTTGAAGCTTCTCTTTACGTTGTAAATAGAGACACCACCTTACATGTAATAGGTTTACCAAATGATAAGGGGCCTTTCTTGAAACGTTCTGTTGACTTTTCTTATGGTTGACTTGGAGTGAAGTGGTTGAAATGACCTAGCAATAATTTAATTTCTGACTTGATTAGATTGATGGCAAGTACAGTAGCAGTTATGTTGTATTCATCCTATTGTTGAAATTGTATGAAGCACATTAGTTTGGGAAAAAGGTTATGTTTCTGTCATGTAAGCATGTGTTACTTGGCTCTAGAGAAGAAAGATTCCTGCTTTTATAATAGTCACTTTCTGGGATTTTGGGTATGTTACCACCTCCTTAGTCAGTGATTTGAACATTATGCTTTGAGGCACAGTTTATCCAGAGGTGGAAGCTAGCATGGGGTCAGGCTGATGTAAATAATGACAGACAATGGCTGAATTGTCATGACACTCATGGTCCTCTCTGGTGGGAAGTAAAGGTCACTGTAAGGCTATGTGGGGGCTATGTTTGCTTGTGGGAGAGTGCTGGTTTGTTTATGGGCAGCAGGAATGACTAGTCATTATTCTGATGCCATGTTTGAATGATTGATGCTGTTACTCTTGTTTTGAAGCCATATTTTTTGGCATGCCTCCTCATCACCACGGGGATCCTAGATATTTTTTGGTCTTTTCAAGCTTTATTTAACAGAGACAGCTGAAGAGTGACAGGAATGTGGGGAGAGAGATGGGGAATGACATGCAGCAAAGGGCCGCAGGTCAGATTCGAACCCTGGGCTGCCTTTGTACATGGGGCGGAGGCTCTACCCACTGAGCTAACCAACGCCCCAAAGAAAAATATATTTGATAGAAAAGCTTCAAATCATTTTCAAAAGATGCTGCCATCACACTTTGCATATAAGTTATATCAGGTTGATGATACATAGTATAATGTTAAATATTAGGGTCTTATTATTATTTCATTATGATGGTTAATTAATATTATTTTATCCTACGTCTTTATAGACTGACAGATATTGACAATTATTGTTTCTGTTTATTAGTTTTAATTGACCTAGGAAAATCATTAAATTAGCTTGCACTGGGGTCTTGCTGATATGTGATTGTAGACTGAGGTTACTGTGTCATATTACTCATCTACTAAGATCTGGGGACTATTTTTTTAGGTGCAATGTTTTATAAACAGATTTGCTTTCAGTTTTGATTAGATTTATGAGAGGGCACTGAAGCCAGTATTTGTATGAAACAGTATGTCCAGTCAGTGGTTGGTCAGTGGAAGGGCTGAAAATAGGAGCCATAAGTCAGTTAACAGGGTCTTCTCTGTGTGGTTTTTGGAACAGGTCTCCTGTCTGTTCTCTGTCCCTGCTCTCCTCAGAGATCCACAGGGCCCTGATGCATGCTGGGATATGCAGGGGAAGGAAATACCTTGGCCCTCTGCATTCATGCCAGTGGTTATAATAAAAATAATAATAATAAAGAAAGAAATATAATTGGTGAAATCAGTTTAGCTGAAAAGTATGCCGAGGAAATGTTGCACCTTAGCAGATTCTCTGTCAGACTTGTTATTTTATTTTGTCACTATATTTGATTTGGCAGCATTTACAATATAACTTGTTTCTTACTTGAATGTAAGAAATACGTGGACAAACCTATCATGTGATGTGTATTTATTTACTATTTCTTCCAAAGAGAGTTTTTGATTTCTAGGGATAAATTGAATAATGCATTTTGTAATAATAACACATTTGCTCCTTTATTCAAACTCTAAGATTTATTTTCTCAAGCTGACCCGGATTTTTCATAAATGTTTATTCATACCATACCTGCCCCAAGTTGGAGGCAACCACCGTCGCAAAGGGATCTGGTTTGGATGAATGGGAGTCTTTCATTGCCCCGTCAGGCCTTCCTCATTTCCTCATCTCCTCCCCTCCCCTGTTCACCACCTCCTCCACCCACTCCACCCTCCCGACCTGGAGGCCTCCCTACCGTGCCAAAGCTATGAGACTGTCTATTCATGCCTGGCTGACATTACCTGTCTTAATGGAGCACCCTCATATACATACCTGCCTATTCCCTCTACTTGTGGGTAGCAAACAGTCATCAGTACTCAGTGTGTCTCACCTTAAGGACTAGAAGGGGCTGAGGTGTTCATCTAGATTCTAGATGCAACACCACCAGTATTGCCAGGAGATGTATCTTGTCTAATAACAGCAGACTAGGTTGTGTTGGATATAGATGCTTATTGAGTCAGCTATGCTTCATAGCTAATAGCAAAAGAAGAGGGCATTTTTCTGTGCTTTGCTCATTTGGTTTGGAAACTGAAATTTTCTGTTTCTATCTTTTAATGTCATGTTTTGGAGAATTCACCTCCAACTGTCTGGTGTGGTCTGGTGTGGTCTGTCTTTTTGCCTTTCATGGTGTCTTAGTTTCGTTGTCTCAGGGAACTGTACTATATGGACTTTGGGGGAGTGACTAATTGTTGTAAGGGGTTGTCTAATTACAGTTAGCTATGGTTGAACTAAAGGTATGTTGCCCTGGGCAAAGGTATGTCAAAGGACCAATGGTGACGACTACTTCTGTTTTGATTTGGCCAGTGATGCCCTGCACTCACCCTGTAATTACAGCATACAGTTGTATTTTAGTAGAGAAAAGACAAAAGAGATGTCTGTCACAGCAAAACTAAACACTGCTGTATGCTGACCATTCAAAACATGAGGTTTTCTCCTCTGTGGGAATCAAACACTTGTACTGTGCACTAATGTAACCTTTGACCCAGGGCATGTGTGTCTTCTCGTTTGTTGTTCCCCGCTGGTGGAACGCACTACCAGTTCCTACCAGAGCAGGGGCGTCCCTCTCTACCTTTAAAAAACTCCTGAAGACCCAGCTCTTCAGAGAGTACCTTCTCTCCTAGCACTACACGACAAATCTACACCTTAAAGAATTGTCACTAGCACTTATTACTGCACTAACGCTTCTTATCGCACTATACCTTGATTGTTCCCTTTTCTGTAAGTCGCTTTGGATAAAAGCGTCTGCTAAATGACTAAATGTGAATGTAAAATGTAAAGTAATGTGTATTTATATCCCATGGTGCCCTGTGATCAGGATGAGGTCAAGGTAGATAGTGCTTATAGAAAAATATGTTATATGTTGTCATGAGCTCTGTACTGTCATCAAATACCTTTATTTTCCATGTTTTTTCACATTATCAGTACGTACCCATCATTTAATAGTAAGAATTGTAATGCGCTTAAATGTTTTTAAAAAGTTAATGATGCATTCAAATACTTCATAAGCTCCACTTAAGGTGAAGACTTCCAAGAATGCATAACAAAGTAGTGGCTATAGCAGGTAGACAAATTTCTACAAAGATTCACAAGTTTCAGCTGTTGATCTTGACCCCACTTCTCTCCTCCTGCCTCTCTCTTTTTCTTGTTGGCTGACACTATGGTCATTAACACACAGCCTCACAGGCCTGTTTCTGTGCTGCACTGTGCTCTTCTGGGCATATTTTGCAGCTCTGGCATTGCTCCAAGTTGCCAGGGGCTTTTATCTCAGCAGTCCGCAATGGAAGACAGGCCTATAGCCTCGGCATAACTCTCCCCAGGTGTTTCCCAGCACAAAACATCTTTTACCATCCCAGCTGCTCTCGCTAAATCCCTGCCTGTCTGTCTCTGGATCCCACATGGTGTTCCCTTCCTGAGTTGATATCAGTTTCTTACTTGCCTTGTCTTGGTTTTGTGAGTTGGCTCACAAACAGTATGTGACTCAGCTGCAATCTTTATTTTGTAATGCACTGTTCAAGGAAGAAACTTGTCAGCAGATGTGCAATTTCTACTAGAAAATGATTGTTACTGTAAACACTACAAGTTATGGCATCTATGAAGATGACTGTCTGGTTCATATAGGGTTTTTACAGTGGTCAGCCCTCTAAAATGAAAAACATCTATGTCTTTTAAACCTTAGACTTCATTGTTTTTATGAATAATGAATAGTACATGATCATTTTGTCTTTTCTTGTTTTTGTGTGCATTTATTATTGAATGTGTCTGTCATGTTGCTCATGTCCTGCCACGAAACAGTCAAAAGTTTCCTAGGGGTGCTGATCTGGTCTGGGGTTGAACACCATGTCTCCACAGCCTATTTGTGTACAGACGGGTGGCTCTCAGACACGGACTAATTAGAGCTGACTCTAGGCAGAGTTCAAGCATTCACTGTTGGTCTTAGGGTGACACATGAGGTAATACATGTCAACTTGACTCAGGCCAAGGCTTGATCTCTCTTTCTCTGTCGAGCCTTCCCAAACACATACACACAGACACCCAGACTTGGCACCTAGGTTTACTTACCCACGCCAGCTTGGCAGGTCAATTTTGTCTTTTCATGGTCAGTATAGTAAATGTTTTCAATGGTGAACACAGAAGTCAACCATTCAGGAGTCAGGAGTGGTGCATTTTTTTCCCAGAGGATTAAAATCTAAATATGCTGCTGGAGCCATTTAATGTACTGATTAATCAGGCCATATATAACATGTTAATTAGTGAGCTTTTTTGGTGCTGGTGGGTGAATTTTGTTTGGACAAAGACAGACTAACTGTATCCTAAAGTTTCCAGTCTTTATGCTAAGCTAAGCTATCCACCTGCTTACTTGTTGGATTTTTCCCAAAATACATAAATGTTATCAATTGTCAATATTTTACAACAGAAAATGTATGTCAGCTGATATTTCAGACAATGGAAGTGAGATGACATCCTGGTTTGGTCAAGAATTGTAGCAATACCTACAGTTTATGAGCAGAAGTAGTGTGGCTGACAGGAAGATAAGATCAAGTATTTGGCAATCTGAGAAATGGTCCAGAGTGCTAGTTATCCTGTTTTAAGTTTGATGTGCAGATGCAATGTGTTTGTCTTGTGACTGACTGATGATATATACTTTTTTATTGTTAGTGATGAATTCAACCAGTGAGAGAAATCAAGTTAAAGTAGCATTCCACCCATCCAGAGGCTCCCAGGGAGGAATCTCTGGACTGTCAACTGAAGCTGTGCAACAAGATGTTGATGGATGGTTGCACAGAGAAAGTTTCAAGGAGCACTGCTTGTTTTCCCATGGGACAAGCCTTAGCACATGGATGTTTTTTTACTGAGGTGCATGTTAAGGATCCATAGATCTAGTTTTAACACATTCTCTTGACAAGTTGCAGCCTGCTTCATTTCTCTTATGTTTCACTGCCAATCGTCTATTCTGCCATTCAACATATAGTGTCCCTGCCGACACAAATGCATCGGGATTTTACCTCTGGGTCTGGCATCTCTGTGTGCTAGCCTGCCAAACATCCGAACCAAAGACATGCCCCTTCAACCACCCCCTCAGCTGTCTTAGCAATGTGTATAAAGGCTCAAAAACCAGCCCCCAGGAACTTGGTTGAAGCAATTACAGACTCCAAAGAACAATCCAGATGCTTTCGCCAACATGTTCACTGTCTTGCAGTGAGCTGTGTGCTTTGGCTGTAGGACTGATAACAAGGCGAGACAGTGCTGGAATGGTTTCAAGCATTGTGGTGTCCCGTCCCAACCACAGAGAGAACACTGTGGTTTGAGTGACTTTCCCAAATCATGTCTGAGATTTTCATGGTTTTACTCCTTCCTGTGTGCTATTTAAATGATTTTCCCAAAGAAGCATTGTGTATTGTTGAATTTGGTGTTGTTGTTTTTTTATTTCCAAGTGACATTTTTAGAAATGGCTTAATTTTAGCACAGTCCTCTGATACTCATTGCACTAGGCACCATCGGTAACCATGTGGTCTTATGGGCTAAGTCTTCAAATTACAGTAAAAGCTCTTGACAGTTGGGCTTGATTAAGAGCTTGACTGATTTTGTACCGTGTAACAATTTGTGTATGATGATTTATTTGTATGTGAAAAAATAAAAACAAGCATTTTTTATTTATTTTTTGACAAGGATTTATTAAATGTTTGAGTTAGGGCAACATTATGTACTGAGGCAGGATATTTTACAACTGCAACAGTAGATATAACAATAAATGCTGAAGAGTAAACCACACTGAAAATTCTATGAAGAAACAAACAAACAAAAACTAAAAAGAAAAGGAAAGTAAATTTGTCTGCTAAAATTCATACTGACTATAATATGAAATTTAAGTCAATAATAAGTTTTTAACAAACAGATTTACATCATCCGTTGTTATTGCCAGTAAGAATGAAGTCTTTTATTGTAGCACACATGCCAGGTGTTGCTTGTGTCTTGATGATACATGTTTATTTGATTTCCTGAGGTAAACCCTGGCACTGATAATAATAATTTTCCTAGTGTCTGAACTTAGTTTCCTCCCTGAACCATGTGAGTGTGGGCTCTGTGGGCTGTGTGTCGAGCCGTTTAATCATACAAGGGGGGATTTACTCTGCCAGACTCTATAAGTGTATGGGACCCAAGAGATCACATCTGCAATTTAAGATTTACATTTATGCCACTACACCCAGTATGTGTGCTTGTGTGAGCAAGATGAGACATGACCGTCCTCTAAGTATGCCTGCACAGCCATATCTTGTCTGTTTCTAGTGATCTGGTTTTATCAGCCTTTGTAAATAGATGATGATTTCTAATATCAACTATATATTTCTTAAACTGTCATAGAACTGTCATGACACATGGGTGACACTGACTCCTCTTTTTGTGTTTTCTGCAGGGTGACATCCAGCAGTTTTTGATTGTGGCTGATCCCAAAGCAGCATATGACTACTGTGAACATTACAGCCCAGACTGTGACACTCCCCACAGTGATTCCCTGCAGGCCCAGGAGCCAGAGGAAGAGGTCAGTCAACCAGGGGGGTGGTGGGATATTCAAAAAAGGATCAATAGAGGGTCCTGAGTCATTTCAGTTTTCTAAGAGAATTAATTTAAGTGATTCATCTGTGTATAGCGTATTGCTTATATCAGTGGTAGACGTAGTAGACATGCAAAGAAACGACGTTATATTTGCACATGAGAACTCAGTTTAGAGGCAGACATTTTGCAGTCTTAGTCACCTTATGTTGTATTTATTCAAAAGGGGTATATAGTTTCAATTTTATTTTTTCTTAATACATTTTATTTATTCATTTATTTATTTAGTCAGCATTGGTGTGTGCCCTCAAAGGGTTAATACAAAGTAAAACAACACTTGCATGGTGTTCATCTGGTCACACCCCAATCACTGATGTCATAGCAGGTGTTTTCCATCAGCTGTCAAAGGTAAAATACCTGATGTGCCCCTTGCTTGAAAGTTTTAATCCATGGTAAGCAGTGCAGCAGCTGTTGTCTAACCTGTGATCTTTAATGTATATTTACCATTTAAAGTATCAACATAATGACAGGATCATTTATTGATCATAGTGCAAATGCCTGGGAGTTAAATCAGCACTGATCGACATACAGTCTAAAGTGTCCATTTTGAATTTATAATTAAAGCAGCTGATTGGATTACCATTTCTGTCTCTCTGATCTTTTTCTCTGTTGCTGAGTTGTCTTTTTCAAACTTAAGGATGTAATCTTTAAATGCCTATTAACCCCAACTATTTGCTTCTAATTCTTATTCCTGTGAGTAAGAGTTGAAAACAAGACCAAGCAGCAGCCAAGGACACAGTGGAATATGTCTATATTTTTGTTTTTGTTCCTTTTATATATGCTCATTAATCATCCAGATGATAATGAGGGGTACAGCGAAACAATCATGGACACTGACCAGCTATAAAATTGCAAAGTGGAGCATAAACCTAAGTCAGTGCCAGCTTAATCCCAGAAATAATGTTTGATTAATTTAATAATTGGAAATACACATGCTGCCAAGTCCCATACTTTAAGCTATTGAGCACAGTATCATGTTCAGACTTCACTTCCAAGTTGTAGCTTGAAATTATAAACTTTTATGACTTAAGGTCAGGGGTTTCCCCTGCACTTCATCTAGGTATTACAGTTTTGTGTAGTTTTTGTCTCCTTAGCAGTGAAGCACATAACTTAAAGATGGTGCACCGTCTTTAAATCAGACCACTTAAATGTAACTGAACTTGGAACACCTGAAGCGTATAATTTACATGCTTGGAGTGAGAAAGTTCCATTACGATATCCCTGAAATGCAGCTGGTATTTTTGTCTTTGAGGTTTCTCTGTTGTTTTCCTTTGTTTTATGAGCTTTTAAACAACCCACCTGCTTACATGCTTGTAGGCTAAGACCCACATGGCTATCATTTATTTACTTATTTGTTGACCATATTAAAACCATATAATTTAGTATTAACACTGTGTTTTCATTACTTTAAGGTAAAGATGATTTTTTAATTATTAGGACACCTAAAACCTCATATATATGTGTATTATAATGAAGAAACCTAATAAATTATAGCATAACATTTTGTGCCTCGTAGATTTTCATTTGATGCTATGTCTATAATATTAATAATGCACTCATATTATTTAACCTCTAACCATTTTTCAGTGCAGTTGCACTGATGAGCACTCTAGCACGTTGAATACAAATTAAAATCTTTTTTTATTCTATTGTTATTGCAATTCTGTATTTTGATATATTTTGTCATAAATAATTATACATCAAATTATTTGCATGCTCACGATGATATGTGCTATATGTATCATCTTCTTGCTTAAAGACTCTAATGCTAACACTAAGACATCTCTTCATCCCACTCTCTCTCCTCTCTCTCTCTCTCTCTCTCTCTCTCTCTCAACTTCTCTAGTACACTACTGATGATTTAGATTACTCTCAGTTCTATGATTACTCTGAGGGAGCCACAGACATCATTCCAACTGATGAGTATTCTGAGCCACAGGTAAATGAAAAAAGGAAAAGAAAATAAAAGAAAAGAAGATGTGTTTCCTGTCATGTCTCGTTATGTCAGTCATCCATCCCATCCCTAAGTTTGTCTTGTGTCTTGTCTGTGTGTCTCAGTGTTTGCATGTTTACCTGCACACCAATACCTGGGATTTATCAGCTTTCTAATAATATTCTGATTAGAACATTTCTCTAAAAGCATCAGCCAGATTTGTTGATTTTCCTCATTTAATTGAAAGACTATGCAATCATATATGTGAGCTGATCTGGTTATGACCTTACAGAAAGGCAGCAGAGGTTGAATTTTGAGTGCATGTAAACATAGTCAGTGTGTCAGCCTTCTTTGTGTCTGTTGTATGAGGCTGCTGCCTTTTCTGACTGGAAAAATGCCACCTGCTTTGAGTGTTTGTTTGTTTTTTTGCATTCCAGCATGTCTTTAAAACTATTGTATACATAATGAAATATCAGCAGCATTTTACTTTACATTTTAAAAACTGCAGCGAAAGCAATCACTGTGGCTAAATTATTAATGCAATAGCTCTAAAGAGTTGCTGAGCGGCAAATGCTTTGTGTTTTGTTTTTGCATCTGTCCCAGATAGGTACTTATATGTGCCCCAAAATTCTCCTGTGTGTCACATGAAAGGCCCAGTCCTTGATTGTTGTGTAGCCCCCTTTCTGCCCAACTGTCATATAATCTAAAGGTAATGTGGTCGGCATTCTAATTGCAGCTCTTGTAATTGGTGTACGTGGTCAGCATTTTAAAGAACACCATGTAGACCAACTACTGCAAATGGGCTGCCACTGGAAAGTGGAGCACGGGGGTCTGACAGTTGTGTTGAAAAAGACTGTACAACAGTCGTGGATTGTGCCTTTGAATCCACTTTTGAATGTTCCATGTTTGTCTTGGTGTTTTTTGTCGCCGCTACCTCTTCCAGAGAAAGAAACGTAGTGTCTCCATGAAAAAGAAGAGGACCAGAAAGTCTATCAGTAAAACTAAGGCCAAGCCCTTAAACTTTTGGGCTTCCAAAAAATCACCAACTAAAAAGTTTGCCGCTAAGAAGAAGCGACAGATGCCTGGCTACCAGGCCACAGCGCCAGAACGACCCAGAAGCAATTTTAGGGTAAACGTTCATGTAAAGAAAAGACCAAATCCCATCAAGATCTTCCTGCCTTGAAGGGAAAATCTGTGATGGCAGACTTAGAGCTCCCTAACCTCTTCTATGTAGAAGTAGCAGAGTCTGTAGCCAGCTTGGAAGGACCCCTAGCAAATAACCTCTGGTTTGAGCCTTTGTGTTAACCCTCGCTTTATATTTCTTTCCTTTTTTCAACATGACTCAGCCAAACAATGTAGAAGGAGATTACAATACAGGCATTGACTACGGAACTATAGATGATACTCAAACTCAGTCTCCCTTTGCCACGAGCGGACCCAATGAGGTAATTTTTCATCTTCATTCTCACATACTTTTAAAAAGCGGTGTTAGATGTTTTGGGAAATGTGAGCCAGGAAGATTTTACCCAAGGAAGTACCTGGTATGAAATAACAAAGACACAACCATTCAAATGAATCAATGTGTCTTTTGACTCACTATGATTTTGGTGTGTGGCAGAACTGATGGACAGGGGAAGTTTTTTTTAAATGTTTCAGAGTTACAACCCAGCAAGTGAACTCATTAAACCTATTTTGTAGTATGAGGCCCTATGGGCTGTCTATAGTATGCAATGCTTACTGTATCGTATGTTACTATTATGATTAGAAAAGGATGTTTGTTCTGGAAACATGTGCTCTTTACCAAGAGCCAAAAATATGTTTTGTGATATTAAAGACAGAGCCACACAGGCTTGTCTGCTTTCATAACACACACAAAGAATAGAGTTAAGAATTGCAACCCTAACCAAGGATGAAGAAACAGTTGACAGAGTCTTTCTCAGTCAGTCACTCTTTCTCAATAATACTGAAAATCTGTTTAATAATATATGCCCTGTCCATCACACCATACGCTTGGTTTTGATTACTAGTTCTGCTAATTACTTTAAAAAGAACTATGATCAACAAGCCTAAAATCTCCTCACAGCCAGCTATAAATGTGCTTTCTCTGCTGCAGTGTTTGACAAAGTGGATGTGATTCTACAGGCAGTTCTAAATATATAGAAGATTACTGCCAATGAAAACTGTGTAATTGCATCCATTCTGTTGCTCCCTAAATCTAAATCTGCAGTGATCACACTGTGCCAACTAAGTTATTGTGGTTGTAGTACTTTTAGTGCCAATACAGAGTGTACCAGGGCAAATGCACAGGCGGCTTGAATCACATTCTTTATTTTGATCAACAAATTAAGTGTATGTATCTTGATGCACTCTGTATACCAGCACAGCTACTAGAACCTGATGATTGGTTAGATGTTGATGTAAATTGCTTGTGTCATTTCAGACATCTATTTCAGCCTTTCTTTTCTGTCTGTATCAGTATATCATGTATGATTGTATGATGAGAAAGAAAAGAATGCTGAGATAGCATCAAGAAAGCTTTGATCATCAGTTAATGATTTTATTCTGTCATTATGGTAACACTTTATTTGTTTTTTTGTATTATACCATTTCTATATACTAAAGTGAGGTGTACTGCACTGAATTTAATGAATGTGTGATTTAACTTTATTGTCGATACATAATCAATACTTAATCTGTGAGTGATTGATTCACTCCGTTCTTCTCAGATAACTTAAGATTGTTATACTTGGAATAAATAAGGTGTTACCATTGCTTTTCAAAATGTTTTCTGCATATCATGCTGAATTTTAGTCTGCTTTTATAACATCTAAAAATAGACTATTTGCCTCAATTGCTTAACTAACATCATTATTTCCTTGGTTACTCACCATTACTTCCCCACATCTTCGCTTGGGTAACACCTGAAAGGCTGTGGAGGAGGATGTTGTCGGTGCATATTTCACCGAGGCCACTCCTATTGCTCCGGAGCCCACCATTGTCCCAGAAACTGTGGACAACTCAGACGCTGGTGCAGAAGCATACGACTTTAAGGAATATGACCTAAAGGAGTATGACTTGGGCGAGGTTGACAACAGGTTGTATGATTACGGGGCATATGATGAGTATGGCACAGCCCCTCCCAAACCCACGGCAACCTACGATGATGAGGTGGGGCCTGGGGTTGCTGCTGAAACCGACGTTTCTGAGAGCACCGTAAGTACCACACCCTGACCTGGTGACTAAGGGGTGTGAGCATGAACGGCACGCGTCAGGGGTCTCTGTGTTTGTTATGAACTCACTCTGTCTTCCAGTGCACGCCCTCCTAGTTGATTGCTTGGCAATGTGTCATTGACGTGTTGAGTGTGGAGTTTTGCTGCTGTCTCACCGGTGTGTGATTGGTGATTTAATGATTGACAGCTGTGATACGAACAATGCTTGCATCTGTCTTTTCTTAGAAAGGGTGATTACTTCTTAATTTAGTAGATCTCATTCTGATTAATTAATTATTTTTGCTCACACATTGTTTCTTCTTTCTTCCATTTTAATCTCGCTCCACACACAGCCTTCAATCAGTGTATGTCAGCCCAACCTGCACTCCACCCATATATACTCAACAAGCCATACCGCCCCCTCACCACCCACTGATCTCTCAGCAGTTTGATCCCTCCCTCTCCTTCTCAGCTATTTTAACAAGTAGTTTGTCTACATACACAACTACACACACACACATACACACACACACACACACACACAACCACACACCCAGACATATTCAAGATGTTATGGATTCCTTTCACTTCCCTTTGTGCCTCCAAACTCTTCGTCTTCACCATCACAGCTTGTCACAGTTTGTCATCTAGTTAGGATAAATATTTAGCATATATCTCTTTTTCTTTACTTTGTCTTTATCTTTGCCATTTTGGCTTGAGTGCCGTTTAAATTTACACACTGTCAGAACGTCATCAAACACAATTTTGTGTCTGTGTGCCTTTAGGCATTATTACCATATGAAGGAAAGGACTTTATTGGTCTTGCACGCCTTTTAGTACTGCTCTACACACACACACACACACACACTGCCCACCTGCTCATTCACAGACAAACACACCCTAATCCTTCCCATCTCACCTCACCTTCTCCACCTTCACTCCTAAAACACACAAACACACAATGCAGCTGAGCTAATTCACTATCACTAATGAAATCACAGCTGTGTTCAACTATTTATTTAGGTTTAGTTATTTTTATTGGTGCACACAGAATGGAAAAGAAGACACTTTGCCAACATTAACCTGTTGGTGTTAAGCACTGTTTTATTTTGTCACGATTAGCCACACTGCACAATGGCAATGCAATGATAGCATTGCTCCATTTCAAGCACATAGAGGTTCATTCTTGCTCATTATAACTAACAGTTTGCCTGTTTTGTTCCATAATGTCATCTTACTTTGTGTTGTTCTTGATTCACTCTCTGCCTCTGACATAGCTACAGTAGTTGCACCTGAGTATATGATATTGATTGATGATGAGTAAAATTTGTTCAGACACTAACACACATTCTTTTCACTGGCTGAACTCCTCAGTCATCATTGCTCATCATTGCTATTCATTCACCTGTGGACTGTAGCTGCTGTGTGAAGAATGTCACCTCTGTGCTTGCTTTGTAACTACAGATTGCTGGTGTTGGAGGAGCCTTCGGCCAGAAGGGAGAGAAGGGCGAGCCAGCTGTCATTGAACCTGTAAGGCCCCAAAAGTCAAAGTTATATGATCATGACATTTCAGGTCTGATTATTCTGTTTACAGAGTGAGCTGAACTGTCTCATCTTTATTATTAATTGCATATTATCTAAAACCAAGTTAAAGCCAACTTGTGAACTACAGCATTACTGTTTTACACTGAAAACTTACAGGAATTTTACCTCAAATTTGTCGACTCATCCTGAACATGTCTGTTTTACTGGACAGTGTTTGAGTTGTGAAACAATGTGTTTGTTTTTTAAAGGGCATGCTGATTGAAGGACCACCAGGACCCCCTGGCCCAGCTGTGAGTATACTGTTAAAAAAGATATAAGTCAGTGTTTTTTACCTGAGCATGGCTATGCACTATTGTTGTCAGAATTTAATGAGCTTGCCTGTTGGTGGTTCGCTGACTTAGTTTTGTCCTTTTAGGGTCTTCCAGGTCCCTCAGGACTACAAGGACCCCCAGGCCCTGCTGGAGATCCTGGTGACAGGGTGAGTTGTCATTTATGTCCCCTAACCAGCCACAGATTTTCTTAAAATGTGTATGCTGTAAAAATAAAGTGTTAATACAGTCGATGATTGTGCAGCAGTGCCTCAAACCCCTAAAGAGACGCTCATTTGGGCCATTTAATGAAACTGGGTAAAACCAAGTTTATACAAAACCAGCTGAGTTATGCATATATTACTTGTGCATATACACAAAATGGCCATATAGGAACTTTGGCTAAGGTTACTTCATAGCAAGAAATGTTATGCATGTTAAATATAGCTAAGACACTAGTCTATAAAGCCATACAACAACCCATTTTACTTGTCATAAAATGTAGACAGCAAACCGAAAACCAAAGTGCAACTAGAGGACCCCTGACTGTTTTATTTTTTACACAAAATTGACTATTGACATAATTGACTGAGTTTTAACAGGTCAATTATTATGATCAAACTTTTGAAGGTTATACGATGAGGAATGATATTTGCCTCGGTATATGCATATTTAATGCTTTTAGCTCTTTAGACTCTCTATTCCACAGACATGCAACACACTCACATACACACACAAACATGCACACCCAAATTCATGGAAAAGGATGTTGGTTTTGGACTGTGAACAGTAGCGTGGTTTACAGATGGACAGGCCTAGTCTATGTGTGCTGCAGGAGGAGGAGCACATGTTAATCAAACTAACAAACAGCACACCACTCCAGCCTTTACTGCTCCATCTGTGTATCTTCTTGTGTGTGTGTGCATGTAAAAAGTGTGTGGTTGTGCTTCCATATTACTGCCACTCTTAACAATGCATGTGATATCACAGTTCAAGAGTCTAGACCAAAAGAACTCAGGTACATTTTATAAACACGGCATATGTGTGGACATTTTGTCTACACTTTTATTCCTGCAGTGTTCATGGGTGATTTTCAGTGATCTACACCATTATAAAAAATTTGAACATAAACCTTATCTGAAAACCACAAGCAGTGCATATGTGGGGCAGCCAACAGAGTAGGCTAGGCAGTTAGGCAGCTTTAATTTAAACAACATAAGTTATTAATTTAGCTATTCAGATATGATAACATATACAGGCACACGTCATACAGGAAGAGGAGGTCCAAATCTCCATCAACCTGTTGTCTTTTTTCAATATTCTGTTTTCTTATATATGTTACAGTAAATCATTCTCATGATCAAGTTGATCATTTTATTAATGTGGTGATGTCTGCTTTGTATTGCAGGGTCCTCCTGGTCGTGCTGGTCTGCCTGGTGCTGATGGTTTGGCAGGGCCCCCTGGTACCATGCTGATGCTGCCAGTAAGTGCTCAGAATAATATAACACAGAAGTACATACGAATCACCTGTATTTAATTCTATAACATGCCTAATTTCTAGGATAATGAATGGTGAGGGCAAACAGAATGAGCAACTTTTTCAGTGCCTGTGTCTGTATGTTTTCAACAGTTCCGTTTCGGTGGGGATGGTGAGAAGGGTCCAGTGGTGTCGGCCCAAGAAGCCCAAGCCCAGGCCATCCTCTCCCAGGCCAGAGTAAGTAGAAAAGGACATTAAAAAACCCACTGGGAAGCCAAAAGGTTGTGGACAAACCCCCACCCCCACCCTGTCTACTACACACAGCTGTAGGAGAAAAGGAGGGGAAGGATGAAGAAGACAGTATTTTGTTGGGGAGGGGAGGGGGAACACTGCATTTCGTTGGCCTTGCAAGGCTAAAAGGGGACATGCCGAGCTGGCTGAACAGCAGCAACATAAAAAAGCCCCTTTTAACAGATGGACAGACAGGGGAGACTGTTAAAAATACTTGAGGGGCTCTTGACCTGCGTGTGGGCTAAACCAACAGGTGTAGAAAATGTCTTTGTGTATATGTGGTAGCAGGCAGTTGGAAGAAAAGAGAAAATCTGACAAAAAAAGAATGCCATGTGAACTCTATAGTGTACTATGAATACTATAAATTGTCATTTCAGATATGTATTGGATGCATTTTTCAACATAATCAATTTAAAGTATAAATAATTAACAAAAAAAAAATAATAATAATTTTGAATTCAGTTTTATTTATTTATTGCCAAATCCTAAGAGAAGTTATTTCAGGATATTTATGGACACTGTTCTTATATAACAGGTCTGGACCATACAAATATAAAAAGTATGTAACATTTAAAAATGTGCTACATTCAAAACTGAAGCATGACTCAGGATACAAAATCAATTAAAAGTGTGGAAAAATATACAAAGCTGTACAAACACCCATAATATATGCTGAATATACAGCATGTAGATTATCTTTTTTATTAGTAGAATTTGACCATGTTCTTGTCTGTGTGTCTGTCCTGCAGCTGGCTATGAGGGGACCTCCAGGGCCAATGGGTTTGACAGGAAGATCCGGGCCAGTGGTGAGTTTTTTTTGTTTGGCTCTCTACTCTTGACACCAGAGCTTTTCCAGTGCTTATTTATTATTCAGCCTATTGTAAGTACATATGATAATTAAAGTTGTCATGTGTCACATGATATCCATTCAGATCAATATTATGACACTTAAAGTAACATATGCTCAAAGATTTTAACAGCTTAATCAGTAAATTTGCACTGAAGTTTAAGGAAAGTATCTTCTATGTGTGGTTTGTATTTTTTAGTGTTTTTTGGACAAATTTATTAGAAGAAACAAAGCAGAAACCAGATTACTTCTGTGAAATGTTATTGCATCAATGCTTGGTGGCTCAGTGGCCACACTGCCTGCCTGTTAGGTTCTGTCAGCTGCCAAGAAAATTTCATTCTGTTGTTGCCCCCCACCCCTCCTCCTCCTTTCTCTTGGGCTTGTTGATACACGATCCACTATTTATCTGCAGGAAAAGGCCCTACAAAAGACACAAAGAATTGCGGTCTGTTAAATCTGCTGTTCTCAGGTTAAAGGCCAAGCATAATGATCTGAAATGATATAGCAATAAGTAGATAGTAGGTGTTATGTGTTATCTGCTGCAAATGTACCTCTTTAACATGTTTCCTTTCTTGATTGATTACATGTTTAAAGCCCAGATTTTCAGTAATTTAAGCTAATTATGATTCTAAAATGTCTGTCTGTAATTGCCAAATTACCAGCTTTGAGTCCATGCTCGTCTGCAGACAGATTACAGTATATGCCCCAAATCTCTGTCTGGGCTAACAATTTAGCATTGCATTTTTAGACTTAAGTATATGCCAAAAGACACCCAGTTGTGTTAATATGCCTGCATATCTTTTAATGTTAGACTAAGCCATCTGGATAAGATTTTATACCTTTTTAAACTGATGCTAATAACTGTTATAAAACAAACCTTAACCACCCAAGTCAATAGCATTGTTATCCCAGCTGCACAATAATCAAAGTAGAGTGATAGCATTTCTAAAAACTTAAAGGATTTTATTGTCTTTGACTGCCTCATTTGAGTTCTCAGGTAGTTCATACATCTGTAGTAAAAGGAATGTGTGGATTCATGTTTCCGCAGAACACACAAAAAGAATTCCTATATAAAGCTAAACATCGCCATCTGCTGTTTACTTTACACAACCTCTATGTCCTGTAGCAAACTGCATGTCACAATTTCAAAGACAAATATTTATGTTTGGTTTGTATGTTCTTTCTTCAGGGTCTACCTGGCAGTCATGGACTAAAAGGTGAAAGTGGAGACCCTGGTCCTCAGGTGAGTAAGAAGTAATAATCTGAATAATGTGTGAAAATATTCCTCACCAGAAGGCCACTGAAGGCCAGGCTATTAGTCCTGTTGGTCACTAAGTGTTCTTCATGTGTCTGTGCAGGGTCCCCGTGGCATCCAAGGGCCTGCAGGACAACCTGGCAAAGCTGGCAAGAGGGTGAGTGAACTCAGTGACCTAGTGTTATGTGTGTGCTCACATGCCTTAGTTTTTCTTGATGTGTCATTGTTTGTACTTGTGGTCTGCACTCAAACGCTGAGAGGCTTATTTCCAGTCCAACAAACAATTGCTTGATATGTGCTTAAAGGCCTGCGCTGCCTCCAGTCCTTGGATCAATGGGTGGGCAGTTAATCTGTCTGAAAATGCCAAAATGGGAAAACTCGCTATGGATGTGGGGCGCAATTAGTATCACGGTGCAGTCACTTTTCAGGGCCAAATGTCTTTACCTAATTGGTTAATAATAAACATAAATCATTCATAGGGAAATGAGTAATACATTCATAGGTCAATTGTGAGCCAACATGTGAACTGCTCATCTACTGCTGTAATATATTATTTCTTCCTAAAACAAATAATAAAGCAACCAAGAGGTAATAGTTTCCAAACAGGATTTAATAAACATCACTGCAACACGGGAATAAGATATACAGTATATTTCAGATTTGTCATCTCTTGCATGTTTAATAGTATTTTTTTGTTCATTATCATGTCAACTGTTGTAAGGAACTGAATAGATGACTCCCAGTCCTCCTTAGTTCCACCTCTTGAATCCTTCATTTTTAGACTGCTGTAATGCTGGTTAACATTTTGTCACCCAGTGATTTGTGTCAGTCAGCGTTATTTTTTCTGTTCTACTCCTAGGTCTTTCTTACCAACTCTGTCTGTGACTTCAGGCTGTGTATTCTGCTGAGAAATATTTCAAATATTTGTTGTTTCGTATAACTGATAAGACAAAATCCAACAAACCACATGGACCCCAGGAGAAGTAACTGTTGCTTTGGTAACAGTTAATTGACATCCAGATAAATAAACAAATAAATAAACATGCAAGGCATGGCAGTTGCATTAAAATGTCACTATTTGATAGTCATGTCTAAAATAAAGGGCACTTAATAATTATAAACCTTATTACAATTTGCTAGACAGGGTTACATTTTGCCCCTAAACCACTTCAATAACTGACTACTAAAATATGTAAGTCATTATCTATAGGTGTAATTTTTTTCTCCTGCTGTCTCTTAGGGTCGTGCTGGAGCTGATGGGGCTCGTGGAATGCCCGGAGAGCCAGGCTCCAAGGTACCATATGCCATCACACAACCTTTCATGTTCACATGACTGACTACAAATGAGAAATAGTGTAGTTTTCATGAAGCTATGAGCACGCTGCAGCCTATGATTACTTTTATGTGTGGTGATGTCGTTTGGTCTGGTGACAAATCCTCTGCTGTGTGTATACAGGGTGACAGAGGCTTTGATGGACTCCCTGGACTGCCTGGTGAAAAGGGGCACAGGGTGAGTTGTCAGTTTCAGTTTCTCAAAGTTCAGTTCGTCAAAACCATGTGTCAAAAATATATATTTTTTGAAGTCAAAAACAGCTTTTTAGTCTTTTACTGTTGCAGTATTGACTGGGGTTGAATCCCTGTGAGAATTGCTCATTGAGAGTAATAATGAACCAGATCTTGAAGGACTCCTCATGAACAACAGAGTATTATTTTGCCTGAGAAACAACTGCTGTAGATGATCTTATGAGCATAGTTGTTGGGGATTTTGTCTTCAATTACCATAATTGACTGAAGGATTGAGTATCTTTTAGATGGCTAAGGTTTTGGATGTAATGAAATATATTTGGCTGCAGTCAACAGTCAAGTTTGAAATTTCATTATCTGTGTAAGATTACATTGAGTAATTTGCTTAAATGTAAGTGTGGTGAGTGAATGACTGCAATATCATGAGGGAATAATTCAATAAGAAGTTGTAATTTGTTTCATTTTCCTGATGTACCTGCATAATATAAGACTGACATTTACAGACAGTTTTTCACTGATACCAGGTAGCTATGTTTGATAGAATAACCCACAGTTTATAAAGTAGTTTGGGAAGCAGAAATTACTTCATTATGGAGGGCAAGGAAAACCAAATCAAAGTATTAAATATGTCTCTCACCCCAGTGGAGCTTCCCCCTGTGAAATATACATTTTTATTGGAAAAGTGTAAGTTTTGATGCCTCTTTAGATTAGAGAGATGCACTCATAACAAATAACATCATAATATAGAAAAAACAACTCATCGATACATAAGAATGAAGAAACAAAAAGGTTTTAAAGTAAACAACAATTCCAACATCAGTAGAACAGTATAATTGAAATGTATTAGACATGGAATACTGCGTAATACAAGTTTTCAACAACATAAAAGGCAAAATGATGCAGAATGTATTAACTATGAAAATATATTTTTTAGCAAAGCTTAAAGAAAAAGTATCACACATATAACAAGCCTATAGCTGATTGGTTAAAATGTTTGGAACCTAGATTGAACCATTAAGGCCTAATCAGTTTATAAAATAATGAATAAACCCAAATCCATCTCTCTTTTTTTCTTCTCTCCTCTCTTATTTTCTCTCAGGGAGAGCCAGGGCCAATGGGACCAATAGGTTCCCCTGGAGAGGATGGACAGAGAGTAAGCACTTCCTCTTTTAACTAACACCCTTAATAATGTTTAAGACAATTGCACCTGGTGGAGGTGAACCACTTCAGTTACGTCAGCAGTGGCCCGCCAGCTGAGCCCTCAGGCAAGAGGGAGCAGGGTGGAGACTATGAACTGGGAAGGAAGAGGGTTTGTGTTTAACCTTTCCTCCCCCTGAAAACTGCATAACCATCACCCCCAGGCCATTGCTACAGTCAACAATGTTCAGTTGGGTTGAGATTAAGCCCAAGCTAATTCAAGCTTTCGCAAGTTTATTACAGATGGTGACAGATGATATTTACTGTTTCAATACAAGATGCCAGTATTTACTTAAGATTTTATTTTTTGAAATCCAAGAACATGAAACACTGAAGCGCTCTAATAAAGACTAATTAAAGTATTTATGTCTTTTCTTCCCTTAGGGTGAAGATGGAGAGATCGGGCCCAGAGGATTAGCTGGCGAGAGCGTAAGGCTTTTCTGTTGTTGGTATAGTTTCATCAGGCTATCCCAAACAGGGGACTCCAACATGTAGCAACAAGATCCTCTTTAGTCTTGCTTTTCAAGTGATCTCTGATGTCTGATCTTTCTTTGACAGAAGTATCCACCAGAGCACTACTGGTGGTGCCCTATTGAACATTATTTATTAATGTATTGAGCATAGAATAAAAGTCTTTGCTCTCATTCTTCTTAGGGTCCTAGAGGTTTGTTGGGACCTCGTGGTCCTCCAGGACCCCCTGGAGCTCCTGTACGTACCATCACCTTTACCGTCCTTTCTGCTGATATTACTTCCTGTTACTGATATGAGTATGTGTAGAAGTACTAATAGATAGTACATGAGTTTACTGACTTGTCTCTTTGCAGGGTGTTGCTGGAGTTGACGGGCCTGCAGGTCCCAAAGGAAACATGGTATGAACATAACTCTCAATAAACATAACTTAAATGTTGCTCTTTCTTTTTTTTTCTATAAGTTTACACTGTCTAGGTGAGGCTGTTACAACCCTTTAGGTTCACAGCTGGGAGGTCAAAGGTCATTCATTTGCCTCAAGACCTAATTAAAGAGAATAGTCTCTAAAAAGGCAGCACAGGATCAAATAAAATTTTTGATGATTAGAAGTAAAAAAAAGATGTAACGAGAAAAGATCACTACTTTTTCATGTTCCCCAAAGTCAAAACCCAAGGGCTTTATATTAGAACCTCTATTTTGCACTCTAACAGTTAGAAATCCACAATTTGTTCCGAACAGTTCTAAACTGGCAGCTGCCTAAGTAGACCACAGTCTAAAGTAACTACACAACACTGTAAATAGAATACAGTGGTTTCACAGCACTGGTTAGTTAAGAGGCAATCTGAGAGGCATTCATGTTGGTATAGTTGAAGTGGAGTAAGTACACCACATTAATGACAAGTCACACATTGATATGTGTCATTTGGGACAGAGGATTGCACTGGGACTAGTGTTTGGTGTCTAGTTTTGACAGCCTCCATCGTTTTTTAGGGACCACAAGGAGAACCAGGCCCACCCGGGCAGCAGGGAATCCCCGGAACACAGGTGAATGAATCAATGATATACCCATGACACCCATGACAAGAGCAAAGACAAAATGCAGCGTAAACACATGCACCATGTCCACAGACACACGTTTTATTCTTCATTGCTGTCGACATCTTCCACAAACTCCACACTCAGGGAAAAGCATATATATGCTATGGACTCATTGTTGACAGCTTGTAAGCAGAGATGCAATGACTTGTTTGCACAGTTGGCAGCTTCATACTGAGCATCTTACAGCATTGTGTGGTGTTGTTTTCTTTCCAGGTGTAAGACAATTTTGTACTCAGTTAAATTTAAGTCACATTATCAGAAGTTATTTTGATTTTTTTTATTTGCTCCACCACCTCTCTTCTACCTACCCTTCTTCCATTCCTCCTTACCCTCCTTGAAGACATTAAAAAGTACACACACACATGCACACATGCACTCCCCACACACATTTTTCTCAAATATTTTTCAGGAGTTTATCTTGGGAAGGGTAATGTTTCGGGGTATATCCATTTGAAAGCATCTTATTCTTGTTGGTGAAATTCCTGCAAAGCTGCCACACCTGTTGGAGCAAGCTTCAGAGCCTCAGATTACCTTATGACACACACACACACACTCACCCACATACACAACACTGGTACACATCAGGTAGCCACCTTGAAATACATATATGGAAACATGTGCACAAATATTTAAGTGTATGCAATCCTACAAGCATGCTAGATGCTAATATGCCTACTGACCACCCCTCATTACAAACACACACACACACATACACACACACACACACACAAAGACACAAGTTTTACATTCCTTCGCTAAGTCACTATTTACAGCTCTAACAAACTCTCCAGTTTATACAGCTTGTGTCTGTTGTGCTTGTTGCTGCTATAGCAACAGACTCTTATTTCTACCTATGTGTACTTGTCTCATAGGGTCTTCCTGGTCCTCAAGGCCCCATTGGACCACCTGGTGAAAAAGTATGTAGCCTTTTTTTTTATTATTCCTTTCTCAAAATGTATATTAAAACTTGAAGCACAATAAGCATGACATAAAATAGAAGCCTAACTGATGTTTTCAGCTTAATTAGTTATCTATATTACTGCTATAAAAGGTTTCATGTAGGATGGAAAATTCCTGCTATACTATAGCTTTTCAATTAAGCTAACTTTAGCCTTTTCTCATTTTGTACCTGCAGGTCCCGAAAAAGTCTAAAAAGTTTAACTATACTAGAATTGTAAAGATTAAAACTAAATGTAGATGTCTTAGTTTGATATATGAAAAGAAAATCACCACATTCACCATGTAGCATGTTTCTTTTCAACATACATACAAAACAGGGTTAGTAAACCAAGTCAATTTTATTTATAAATGTCAAAATCACTAATAACTCATTTGAATCCTATTTAGTCTACTAAAGATGGCCATTCTGTCTTTTAACAAGTTTCATGTCTTTTAGCTTAAATGAAACATATGTAGTTAAACAAATTTAATTCATGTTTTTAGTCATGCTCTCTTAAATCTAACAAAGTAAATGTGCTAAAATGTTTTATGTTCAGCTTTTGGCTACCTGCAGACACTCTGAATAACCTCTATGGACTGTAGCCTAGGTAATACATAATTCTGAAACTTATTTGTAACCTCTAATCTTTGACCTTGTTTGTCTTTTTCTTTTCCTCACACAGGGACCTCAGGGCAGGTCGGGGTTGCCTGGATTACCTGGAGCTGATGGGCCTCCTGTGCGTGCTCTTATCACCTATATACGTACATACAGTATATGAGTATTACAAACACACAAAAAACAAAAATGTGACACCACTTTACTCCTAATACATCCACTCAAACTTCAGACACCATTGTTTCTGAAACACTAAAAGACACAGTCCTACAACTGTACAGAATATCGTACAAAAAAAAAAATGAGTGAAGAAGTAATGTGAAGGATTTAGAGGCAGAGCTGACCTGTCTATGACCCTTTTAGACCAGAAATGATAACCTGTAATATCCTCATCAAACCGTAACACAATATATGGGTAGTGATGCAGGTCATGTGGTATGTGTATGTTTACTCTACAGCCAGTCCTGTGGTTTCAGTCCATGTTCAGCATGCAACATACAGATGTAGAGCTTTGTGTGAAATGTTATTGCTTACCACCATAAAGTGAGCAGCTATGTTACAAAACAAAAATAACATTAATTATATTGATTTCAATTTTTAAAAAATTTGTTTACAATATCATGATATCCCTGTAATTTTACCAGGGATAAAATAATTGTTTTCAGACATTTTAATACATACAAAAAGAAAGGCAAACTATTCTGCAATAAATTGTGGATGCACTGTGTAACGATGGATTTAACCTTTTGTTGTATGACACACACTGAGAACTGTTTCACAGAAATCTGTCAGGGCATTTTCATCAGCAGAAATATAATAAGTGCCTTTTGAGCTTTGTTATTCTACGCCTGTAGTCACTCATGTCATCTCTCCTACTCTGCCCTCGCTACAAGAGGTGTGCAAGTTCAAGAAGCAGGTAGCCCTTAATTGCCCCCAGGCCCCAGAACCTGGTGATTTACAGCCTTCTGCCTCAGCCTCACACCTCAAATTGGAAGTGCCAGGTGTTCAAAGCTAAAGGTTTCCATGTATGAGGGCGGGTATCGAGCTGTTTGTATGGGCATGTCTACCTGCCCCATCACCCTGACACCACCAGTGGCCACCACACTGGTAGCAATTAATCTGCCTCAAACTTCTACTGAGAAAGTCAATTTTTTGCTTTACTGACATACACAACATCACTTTGTTAGTTTTTCTCTTATGCTGCCCTAATATTCACGCAAATATGCAAAGATTATATTGTGTGAGACTGAACACCTGTGTTGGTGTGAATCAGTCCAAATGCTGACAGTGTTTTATATGGATTCACAACTGCTCAGCTTTGGTGTGAAAAGGCATATACAGGTTACACAGTGAGAGTTTTAAACAGTGTTGCTCATTAGTTAGTTAGCTCCTTGCCTGGTAAACTAGCTTTTCTTTAAGCAGTTTGGTCACTCCTTTGCTCTTACTCTCAGATTTATACATATGTTTCTTTGCCATGTCATCTATAGCAGCTATTAATGACAAAAAAGGCCTTTTCCCCTGTAGTCTATGGTGGCGACATCAGTTCTCATATACTGATGCTTCAAAAATATAAATGATCAACTAGCTGAGTAACATCATTTATTCACACCATTCACTCTGTTGGGTGTTTAGTTTAAAAATAACATTGTGGCAACATTCTTATTTTATAGGGTCATCCTGGTAAGGAGGGACCTCCTGGAGAGAAAGGAGCCCAGGTAGGTGTATTTACAAAAGAATTGTGTCATTTGGATATGATATTTATTTGCGTGTGGTGTGGTGAAAAGACCATAATGTCATAATGTACAGTTGGTAAGGGTAGAATGTTTAAAAATATGAAATGTATATAGCTCATTTTTAATACACTGCAAAGATAAGTCTTTATAACAGAAGCAAAAAAGGACAACAGGATATCTTAACATGTTTATCTCGATAAATCATATCACTTTTATTTATATTACATTACATTACAGTTCAAAGAATAATGAATGATAGTAGTATGGTCAGTTATCAAATGAAAATATATTTGTTGACAAGAAATGATATGTTTCTATAAATTAGTTAAGTTTAAATTTTAAAAGAAAAATACATAGGAAAATTAAAGTATTTTTGTTTACACGGATTAAGAAATTTCTCCTCATGGATGAACAGTAATATTTAATATTACAGTTTCTTTACATACGTGGATACAATATTTTCCTCTGTGATGAAGAGCACAGACAATTTAAGACAAAATATAAACATTAGTCCATTTGTTTGATAATATAATTAGTTACCTCTACATAGTCTGCTCAGTTGCAGTAGCTGGTTACTAGCATGTAGAGTAAATGCCGCCTGCATTTATATGCTCATGAAGACATGTAGGGGTGCACTCCTTCTCTGAAAACCTACATCTTCCATATCCTCTTCCAATCACACTGTAAAGTGTATTTTCTATAGTAACCATTATTTTCGTCTCTCCAGGGTCCAGCTGGTCCACAGGGTCCTATTGGTTATCCTGGTCCTCGTGGTGTCAAGGTATGGTTTCAGTTTATGTAGACATTTGAATGACGAGCCCTATTTATTCCTCAACAGTTAAAAAAAACATTTGTTTTATTGTATTGTCTTTTTTTATGCTTGCTTATAATCCTGTGCTTCCTGTCCAACAGGGTGCTGACGGTGTCCGTGGTCTCAAGGGGTCAAAGGGAGAGAAGGTATGAACTGCTCAACTGTTTTCACATTATTTCTCAATTTACCACCCAGATTATAGCCACTGAGATCGAGCAAAGATTTATGCAGTTTTGTCAACAGAATTTATATTCTGACCTATGACAACAACAGAAACATTTTAGTTCAAGTGTTGTGCTAATGCAGCAGATATATTTGCCAAGTTGAATCAACAGACTATATTCAATGAGTCCAAAGTGACAATGCTTTATGTCAAACTATTTGTGTGAACTTCACTTGGTGAAGACAGCGAAATAAAGTTTGCGATCAGCCCATAAATATATTCATGTGACAGATGTAACTGCGGCTGTTCACGGGCCCTCCCAACTTCATTTATCTCTTTTGAACTGGAGTGGACAGCTGCTGCAGCCCGAAAGTACTATTCAGAGGTCAGTCGATAGCCATCTTAGTGGAGACAGAGACTTTTCTGGAGTGACCCTCAATCAGTTGTTGGATGTAAAGTTGTCATGCTCGAGGCTTTTGGTTTCACAGCAATTCATCTCAAGCACTTTTTAAGTGTTGTGTGTTGCCATGTAGAATTTAAAGTAAGCTGCTGTTTAATATGCATGACATTTATTTAAGATCGATACAGTTATGCTGCTGTATAAAATCCATTATCCGACTGAGGGGTGTTGTTCTCTCTACAATGACAGGTATTCATATCAGTTTTTTATTGAATTATTTATGGCAAGAGATTCAAAAGCCAAACCTTGAGGAGAAAGGGTTTGTTATGAATAAAGGATGTGCTTTACCTCAGGTGTGTGTGTGGTCTTCGTGATGCGAGGTTTTGGCAACAGACATGCTCAGTGCTGCATAATGCATCAGATGAGGTTGAGAACATGGACAGGTGACAGACTAGAAACAGAAAGTGTGAAAGAAAAGAGGCAGAGGTTAGGCTGAAGTGAATAGTGTCCTTTAGCATCCATTTGATTTTGTTTAAAAATGTTGGTTTATTTACAAAAATCATAAAATTGCTATTTGGTTTCATTATATGAAATCTTACAAAACATTGTATTTTTCAAAAGGATTTGAACATTTATCATATCTGAATATGGGCTATATATTAATGTATTAAGTTTTTCACATCAATATATCCAAAATGCCTAAAAATAGTTGGTCAAAACATAGGACACATGTTAATATGGCACAGCTCACCTACCAGCAGCTAAACAGTTCCTTACATATGTTGTTCCACTAAACGACCAGCAGATAGCAGCATCAATCCTGTGATCCACAGAGTGAACATGGGCAGGCTGAATATTTAACAGACGTTCAATAAATACAAAATGTCAGGAGACTTAATAAGTTCCCAGTGAAATGAAGAAAATACTTTATCCATTCTCTCTCAGTGGACCAACTGCCTTAAAGGTCCAGTGTGTAAGATTTATGGGGATCTATTCACAGGACATGGCAGAAATGGAACATACTATGCATAACTATGTTTTTATTAGTGTGCAATCACTTGAAAAAAATTATGTTATGTTGTTAAGTTATGTTTTCTGTTACATTAGAATGAGCCCTTAACATCAACAGACACCAGGGGTTCTCTTCCATTTAGTTTAGCTCTAGATAGAGCAGTTTCACAGCTGCCATAGTTTTTCTTTAATGCTTGGAAGGAGAGGGTGAGGCCAAGTGGTTGCAATTAGAAACTACACCACTAGATGCCACTAAATTCTTTAAACAATAATATGATGAAATAACTGAACAATGACTGGCAAATGTGTCTTATTTTAGGGCGAGGATGGTTTCCCAGGTTTCAAGGGAGACATGGGAATCAAAGGAGACCGGGTGAGGAGCATTTCTGAAATATCATCTTTCATACAAATAACTTCCTACGTGTCCAGTCTGATCTTTTTTCTTTTTTTAACATAGAGGGAATTACTGTACATTACTGTGATATTCTCTGTGTTTGTTTGTGTTATAGGGTGAGCTTGGCATGCTTGGGTCCCGTGGAGAGGATGGTCCTGAGGGTCCTAAAGGCCGAGCTGGCCCCAATGGAGAGGCAGGTCCCATTGGTCCTGCTGGAGAGAAGGTAAAAGGGTTACTACTACTAAGGAGTTTTGAAAACTGATACAAGAATCATATCTTGCATTGTTTTAATCTTAGTTCCTCTTTTCAACCTTGTTCTTGTTGTGCTTACGTTTTGTTGTTGGCTGACAACTTCCTGTTAATGTTTATCAGGGTAAACTGGGCGTTCCAGGATTACCAGGTTATCCAGGAAGACAAGGACCTAAGGTAAGTTAGCATCACTCTCACCACAATACGGTTGTTTTTTTTTTTACTGCACCAGTCTGCTCTGTCTGTCTCTGTGTCAGTTAGAACTGTCAAGGTGTCTTGGTTATCGTTGCACACTGGTATAACACAACAGGCAAAAGACATCAGTCATAACTAATAGCTTTATTATGGCTATAAAAAAAAGTTTATATACCACTTAAATCCATTACTAGGAACAACTTGCCAGATTGTAAAAGAAAGCTTTGGCTTGAGTTATCTGCGTCCAGCGTGATGTTTGTTTCGTCTTTTCAGCTCCTTAATTAATCAAAAACATTCCAGTGGACTGTTAGACCACTTACCCTCAATGAAGGTGCTCCAGAGCATTCCAAAATACATTTATGATCAGCATATTGCGTTTTTAGTTGCAGTCTCATGAGAAAGCAAGAACAGATGAATATGACCAAGATTTACTTCTGACAAATATACTACTACATTATTACAAAATAGAAAACATTAACAACAATCAAAGGGATATTTTAACATCTCTTTCCACTTCTGTTATGTTAATGAAAGATTTCCTGCCAGATCTGAAATGGTGGCATTTATTGTAAGATGTAGTTTAAAGGTTGGTATAGAAGTTAATCATGGAAATCATATCTAATATCTTACAGTGTGTGCTAAAATGATTTATTGATGTTAAAAGATCAAACCATTTTCCATTTTGGTTTTCTTTTAAAATTCTTTCATTCTGTGAAATTGTTAAGCAGAATTTATCAGTCCATAGAACAAACTATATAATTCAGATACTGGATGGGATGTACTTGCATTTATTATTATAGGCGCATTATCATATAACATGATTTTAAAAGCTCATTTACCTTCCACTTCCACTTATGTCTGAAATCATAGTGCATGCTGCCCACCATCTACTCTGCAGAGCTTACCATATATGTCTGACAGTCCTATAGAACCAGTTTTTGTCACCATTCGTCGAAGTGAACATGAGTTCATGTTGAGAGGTGTTGCCAACTTGGATTCTGATGAAGTAGTGCCACAGGCATGTCTAAGCACTGCCTAGACTCCCAGCCACAAAATACTCTTTTATTTTTGCAGAGATTTGTACCTAATCAGAATTTACAAACATTTGAGGTTTTAAATTAGGCTGTCTGAAAATGACTCACAATCTCAAAGCACGATGAACTAAATTAATAAGTAAGTCAAATTTTTTGACAGTGCAAGATTTATGTACAGAGACATGGCTTATTAGAAATAAGGAATAACCGAGCAGTAGTGATGTGTCATTGATTATTTTTTTATTGAATGTCCCTGATGCAACGTGTGATGCGGTGCTGCAGAATGGGTAAGCTGCTTTTTAATCCCCTGCTCAGAGTTTGACTGAAGAAAAATCATGTCACCTTGTCTTGTGTTTACAGGGGTCTTGAGCTAAGCCTGTTGTTCTTCTCCTTGTGAATGTGTGTGTATGTGTGTGTGTGTTCCCCACACACTCATTTAAGTTTAGTTAATTTGCCTGAGAAACTTCCTCTGTTCTGCCAGCTTGATAAACTCTGCAGAGATACCAGCGTGTGGAAAGTTTGTGAATTTTGAATTGAATTTCTTTTTGTCTTGGGAAGGCAGAAAATGTTATTTTTATGTAAAACTTTTCACTTCACAGGAATATAGAGACAGTGTTTTACAATTTAAACACGTTCATTGTATTAAATAGTGGTGTTCAATCCAGCTGAAGCAGAGACATTTTTTAGATAAACAACATTAACAAATCACGAAGGAACAATGTGTTAAGGTCTTGGAAGTGATCACTTTTGTATTTCAAACCTCATACTAAATTCATGGAATTTTACATATGGCCATGGTGCTAACTGTGTGAAACCGCACTGTGTAGCTCAAGATGATATCCAAGAATAGTGCAGATAAAAACAGGATCTGCCTTCATTATCATGCATGCCCTGAACCACCCAGCCTCTCTCTTGTTTCTCTCATTCCCCTTCATGATATCTTCCTTTCTCATTGACAGGGCTCAAGTGGTTTCCCTGGGTTCCCTGGAGCCAATGGTGAGAAAGGAGCCAGGGTAAGAAAACACACACGCACACACACACACACACACACACACACACACACACACACACACACACACACACACACACTCATTGGCTACACACACTGTGCCTGTTTGTGTATGAAAATCACCACGCCATTATATTCCAGAACAAAATAAAATTGATTCCTATTATAAAGGCCTCTCGTTGGTGACTTGGCACAAAAAAATAACTGCAGCAAAATCAATGTTGGGGAGAGAACAAAAGATGTGGAAACCATTGTACTTTCATTGAGCCCCTCTCCCCATTTCTGGGCTTAAAAAAGTTTCACTCACACATTTTTGACACAAAGAAAGAGTTAAAGGCACAGGTTTTGCTTTCAATAGTTATCTATGATCTATAATAAATCTTCATTCACCTTATTTAAAATGTTGTTTCATGCAGGTAATGACAGAAAAATATCAACTTTAGATGATCTTAAATATATAAAGCGGTGGAAAGAAATGTGTTATATCCTTTGTTGAGTACATCAGAATCATTTAATGGTCACTTTGAAGTACATTATCTCACTTATGCCAAGGCTACCTGCCAAAATGAAACACTTTTTTTTTTTTCATAACATCAAATTGTGTCCAGTGTTGACTTAAAGCCAGAAAGTAATTTCCAGCTTTGTATAAATATTTTTACTGCATTTGTTGGCAGGCTGTTTCTGCTGCTTTAGTCAGCCAACTAGTGGAAATAATATTACTTTGCAAATTCTTTATTGTCATTCAAAAAGTGCATGTTGTACCTACAATATAAACAGACAACTCTTGTACTTGTTCTTGTCATTGAGATATGACCTATTGACTTTTTATGAACAAAGATTAATTCACATTTTTTTCCAGTATTTAATTGGTACACTCGGGCAAGTAAAATGTTTCTTAGTGCAATGTAGACCAGGAAAATGTTTTTTTAACAAAACTACAGTTGATTTAAAATGATGGAATTTCAAGCTGCTGATTGAGAACAAGAACAATTGTTTGCAGCTGTTTGACACAGTAGAAGTGATTTTATCCTTTTTCTGTAGGACAGATGTTCAAGTGCTTTCAGAAGTAGATGAATGTTGAATAACTACAAATAGTTAGTATGTGTGCCTAAAATGTTTTGCCTTTGATTATCTAACAGGGTGTTGCAGGCAAACCTGGTCCAAGAGGGCAAAGGGGTCCAACGGTGTGTATTTTAACTCTATGAGTTCCATGATTATTAAAACTAATAAATTGTGTCAAATATTGTATCCACCTGAAGTCTATTCACTGTTTTTTGGATATGATATCAATAAATTCGACTGTTGAAACATGTACATAGTATTACTAGACTAGGTTTGACTCTTGAGTTTTTCTGTCCCTGTAGGGTCCTCGTGGGGGTCGAGGAGCCAGAGGTCCAACAGGAAAACCAGGCCCTAAGGTACATCAACTATACTTAACACAACAAAACACAACTCTCACACTGATTAGGCTTTTTACAGGGTAGTACTTTCTCAAGAAGTACAACAATAAATTAAACCAAATGAAACTTGAAATAAAATTCATGATAGATTTCTGAACAATCCTGACTCCTACTGCTCCCATCGTGTCCCATGCCAAATATGTACCGTGCAAAGATTTGACATGATGATGATTTGTTGTTGTTGTGTGTTGCAGGGCACAGCAGGCAACGATGGTCCTCCAGGCCCGCCTGGCGAGAGAGTAAGTCCATAATACACTGAGTATGGGATGTCTGTAATACATGGGAATACATAGAAGGGTTATAGCTTTGTGTCAGTTTGTCATTGTTGTCTTTGCATTAAAAATTGGGCTTAGGCCATTCAGCGTCATCCACCTCTACCTCTGACTGGCCACTAAACCGGTGTTTCACTCACTGATGCAGGAACAGTATGATTTAACTGGAAATAATAAAGAAATAAAATATTCAGCCATTTAAAACTTTGCTTGTAAACCTTTGAGTTAGTGTGCGTTTATGTCTTTCATTTTATCAGCATGAATTAAATTCTGTAAAGCATTACTTGCCACAAAAAAAACAAGTTATAGGTTCACTGGTTAAGGCAACACACTTACTGCACATACTGCCACACAGAACAGTGGCTGTTCCTACCTTTGTAATATAGTTCATTTATTCTTTACAGTGTTTTCAAATCTAGATTTATAGGAATTTTTATTCAGCAATGAGTTAGTCTTAGGTGGCTCACTCCTTGCTAGCATTAACAATCTCAGCAGTTGCTTCACAATAAAAGCCTTGCAACAGTGCCACCATATTTAATACCTTTCATTACATTTTGTTAGATTTCCAGTGGTGCAATTTGCTCTGTAACAAAGAAAATGTGAAACATTGACTGAAATCTGGTGAAGTCCAAAGAAGGGATGAAATACAAAAGGATTAAACTGTTAAGCAGCTGCAGTAACAGCAAGTAACATTAACTTTTGTTTAACACTACAGGGGTAGAAAATTACTTTATTACAATTCATCAGATCATCAGAAATCAGAGCTTCCCTTCTGTAAGATAAAGTCTGGAACCAAACAATATAAAAGCACCTCTTGTTTTTCACATAGCTACACGACCAGATAGAGTCATCATACCTCGTTAAAATAGTTACATTCAGTGTTTTCAATGTCAAGTGCCAGTGTGAATCATAATCACTAAGTAAGTCATCATTTATAAAGTTTAAGCATCTAATAAGTCCAGTAGTTTTTGCGTGAGTTGGTGCTCCTAAATTTAGTTCATCATTTTTTTACAAATGTCAGGAACCCGCTCTGCACACATGTCGAATCATCTTCAGTCATCTGGCTTTTCAGTTGGGATATAAGGTCATCAAGGATTAAATTCAAAGTTAAAGTTTAAATTAACTGAGGCCAAAATGTTGACTCTCAGTCCTTCAGAACTTCCAATTAAGTGCACTTTCTCAGAACACTCAATGGCATGTTGAAGCGGATGTTGACAGGCAACTCTTCACTTTCAAAATTCATGATTCTATGTAGGCGCAGTCCAATTCTGAGAGATTCAAAGTTATGAATCTTCAACTGCACAAACTGTCAGCTCATGAACGCCGTCTGTATTGCTTAACAGCTTCTGCAGTCATGTTTCTTCTAATAAAACATATTTTTTAAGAGTCTTTTCAAAATTATATAGATCTTCTGATATTTTAATCAGTCCCAAAACAGGGCAAGTGAGGTGAAGTCTCAAATCTGATGAATATGATTTAAAGATGAACTTAAATGATCAAGTCAGCTTTGAGGCATGTTCTTATTAGAATGCTAAACATTAAATCAGTTTGCATTTGATATTTTATATGTGAATGAAATTTAATCTTACTAAATCCCTTACATATTTAACCATAACTTCCACACAGCTTTTGAATATGAACATGTCTGCCAGTTAAGTTCAGCACAGTGACCTCTTTTTCCTCACATTTCACACTGTCACCATGTGTGCCCTTATTTGTGTGTGTGTATATATATATATAATTTGCTTTCAGAATATATCATGCCGTTTTGGGGCACATACATCCAATGAAATATATTATTAAATATTTTAAAATATACAATTGGATGTCTTAAAATGTGTTACATAATTAACATCACTTTTTACAGTCAGGGGAACAATATGTTAGTTTACAATATGATTATTCCCTATCATCTAAAGGCTTCAGTAGAATACAAAGACATTTTCCTATTGACTGGCTCATATAAACATATTACTACCCTGTCCCCTGTAATATCATAGTTTGGCATTTAACAGGAAATTACCTTATTTTATCAAGCAGTTTATTCACTTACTCAGAATCTATCTTTTTCAATAGTTCACTCCAGAAATGCTCAACTCAAACATTAGAGTACACTTTTATATTAAGCCTGGTTGGACCACTTAATCACTATCACTAATAAAAAGACAGAGAACCGTATAAACCCACACTTACTACTTTTCTCTGTGGCTGGATAATGGAGGGAGTGTGAAAGCTTTTTCTTAGTATTTTTCCACTTCAGTTTGCTCGCTTTAATGACCTGGTGAACATTGACTGACAGCAATAATTTTAGATCATTTTCTGTATTGAATAATTTTAATTTGCTTTCTCAAGATGCACTGAAAATAGTCATATGTCCACGTGACATCCTTCCAACTTTTAAACTAGGTACTGTTGTGTTTTGTTTTGGTTTTACTTTTGCATAATGCAGCAAGATGACTCATAACTTTATTCTTTGTGCATCTCTCAGCAATGTTTGTTTGTCTACTGCAGGGGCCTCAAGGACCTCAGGGACCAGTGGGCTTTCCTGGGCCAAAGGGTCCACCTGTAAGTATTTCACCTTACTGGACACTATACGCACTGACAGGTAAATGTACAGTAAAGCTTGTAGTTTCTCAGTAACCTCAGGAACAGTGTGTACACTCTTACTCCCTCTCCTCTTCCTACTGTCTTAATGGCAAATTAGCCTAGTTTACAAACATTATAAGTCACAAATGATTCAATTTGAGGAGTTCATGGGGTGCAGTAATACATAGCAATATCCCTAATTCTGTGCAGGGATCATTGGTCTAACTGTTATTGAAGCAGAACCCATTTTCTCACACCTCAGTCCAGGCAGGAGACAAGTGGTAATTTCCACCTATCGATTCAGGTTAGATTCATAGCTGGCTCTCAGCCCTCAGCTCTTAGCCAGTGATGTTCCTTTCACAAAAAATAGAACCTGTTATTCTTTCATTAGTGTTCCAGTAGTCTTAAGTATGACTGCCTGCCTGAAAATTATGTTTGTACTACAGATATTGTGCCTATATGCATCTGCACAATACTTCACTAATAAAATATAATTGCTTGGAAAAAAAACAAACTTTTATTCCAGAAACAGGGACAATCTTGTGGTGCTATTATTTACTTCAAATATGAATGTGACAGTGATGAAAGTTCTATTTCTACCTCACAGGGACCACCTGGAAAGGATGGGCTGCCCGGACACCCTGGTCAGCGCGGAGAGACAGTGAGTTCTAAAGATGCAATATCCTGTTTGAGCTTTCAATAACCCATGTGGCTCTGTTTTAGTCTCAGCCTCTAACTTCCTGCTGAGAGCAGAAAGAGAAGACCTCACATTGAGCTGAAAACTCAGTATAACTTAATTTTTCACATTTGGACAGATTTGGCATATTTCCACTGCAAAACTGTGACACATCATAACTTTTTCAGTTTTTCAGAGATGTTTAATCTCCTCTCACTGCTCAGTCTAATCTTGTTTTAACCCCACAGGAATTAGTTTTGTTGTGTTAATGGATGGCAGTCTGTGTATTCACTGCCATTTAGGTTAAAGTTTCCAACAAGACCCTTTTACCTCTCATTCTTCAAATTGCCTTTCGATTGCAGGACAGCTCTGATCCTCCCAATCAGTGAGCTGCACTTCAATTGAATCTCCCCACTCTTCCTCCTTCACATCTTATCTCTATTGCTCTTGTATGCAGGGGATTACAATCAGCGATACAACATCGCAGTGGAATGCCAAAAGGGCAGACATGTCTCTTAAAGCAAAACTCTAAAGACAAATCCCTTGTGAACATTGTCTGAGTTTATCTGCTTGTCTCCATTCACACACACACACATACACACACACACACACACACACACACACACACACACACACACACACACACATAGACAGCACACGCTGAGTTTTGTCTGAGTGAATCCAAATGGCTCAGACTCTTATCTCATAGAGATGGACCCCAGGGAGTTGGGCAACCATTTCTGATGCAGTTTCTATAGGATGCCGAACTTAGATTGTCCAGTTGCAACAAGGTGTCCTTGTATAACATTGTGTGATCTGAAATAATTGAGCGATGATACCTGAGGTATAATCCAGAGACATAAAATTTATTGCAGCAGCATGGAATAGTGGTTTGTATAATCTTTTTTCAAAATGCAGTTATGAGCTTAATTGGAAAAGTCGTAGTAAATCTGTACTGAAGATGCATTGATGCATAGATGCCGTATCCCATGGGACAAGATTTATCTGACAATTAAAAAAGAACAAAACAAAGCAAAGTTTGACTTGATCACATCTAGTTGCAATCTCCTACTCTCAACTTCGATTCCTCTGTACTTGGTATGCATCAGTGTACCTTGGTTTGACGAGGCTCAGAGGGCAATAAATTCTACTAAAAGCTTGACAGATCATCGCCTCTATCATTAAAGCTTCCCTTTCCGCCTGTCTTTCCTATAGATAACGTAATACACCACACACCAGTGCTTCCCTGCCTTCGCTACTATTCAAGTAACAACGATAGAGTCTTCATTAAGGTGTTTATGGCTGTAGATTTATGCGCTGATGAACAAGCTCCACAAGCATCCAATATGATAATATATCACAGCAATAAAGATGCTTATAGGCGCTCAGCCTCAGCAACACAAGTTGCATGTGAGGAAGTGCAAATAAAGATTTGAGTCGGTGTCTCTGAATCAGGGCCGATGCTGTAACAGCATGGCCTGAGGGTTTCCATTGAATAATACATCACCATAAATCACAACACATAGTGATCAATAGGCCTGGAGTAATAAGTCAGCCAGAATTCTAAGGGCTTGGATTTGATAACTTTGTTTGGCTGTGAGATAATAAGTTACAAATGAAATGAGTTATAAATGCAGTGCCTCAGTGAAAATTGGTTATGTATGGTTGGGAATTGGTTGATGACTGAGGGATTCAGAGATCAGATGGTAATCAGCGGAAAAGTCAGTCAAAATGGAAAGTCAGCACCCAATGCTCTGCCCTTGGAGTTTGATATGTTTGCTTTATGCTAATCAATCCCAAACATTAATAATGGTTTTCTGTGCTCCCTCATGTCATTTTGTTTTAAAATATTACATGTTTACATATACTCAGATAAATGTGCCAGATATGTCTCCTTTAGATTATGAAATCTAAGTTATGGTAGCAGTCATTCTTATCTTTACACTCCAGCTGTATTAATTCACTTCACAGCATCACAATGGGTTAATATTTAGGGATAATATAAAGTACTTGGAAGAGGACTCAAGCCAATGTAGATTGGATTGTTCCTCTCCCGGGAAGACAGAAGTTTATCTGATCTGTGCTGCAGTGTTGGAGTCAATGCCTAGGATGTTGAACTCCTATCTTTTTTTGGCTTGTCCTATTCTACTGTGTCTACTGAATCTTCAGTAACACTTCCTATAAAGACCTCATCTATAGTGTGTTATGGGCATTCATTCATAGTAAATTACAATGCATTCATAATACTTTATGACTACAGTCTTAAACACATAATGATTTCTAATGTACTATATCATAAAACATTATAGACATGACTTATAATGAATAATAACCAAATGTTTTGTGTATGCTCTTGACTAAACTAGGGAACTTATAATGCATTATGACTACCTATACACACACCTCAACAATAAACTGTAGTAAGAACACATAGCATGCAATAACAGTCTGTGCAGTGTAAAGAGTTACAGTATGTGTTAAGTAAAGTACATATTGAAGCATCTAAAAAAAGGCAGACTTGCATGGACTGTTACAGCATACTGTGAGTTCTCACTACATGTTTACATGTTTACTAATGCCATGGATGCACTATAATTCACTATTACAATATAATAATATATATATTACAATGCCCCATAATGCTCTATAGATTTGGTCTTCATAGAGTTCAAGTGTAACTGGATCTTTTTAAGCATATCCACAAGGAATGCTGCAATGAACAAATCAAGCACATACTGAATATAAACTTATACAAGTTTGCTACAACTAATTGGTCTGTGTTCTGCAGGCAACAGCAAAATTGAGCAATGGCTAATTTAGCTTGTTTCTCACATTTAAATTAACAAAGACTTTTAAATTTAAAGCTGCATGCAATTGTTGACAACTATGGAGCAGGAGAACTCCAAAACACACTGATGGAATGATATTACCATTAGTATATAGCTTACAAAGTTGTGGCTAATGTAATAGCTAACAGATGCCTAATTACACATTCAGCAGACTTAGAGCAACATTATCATTCCATTGTATTCACACATTTTGCTTTATCTTCATATTCACTGGTCTTTTAGCTCTGGTTCGGCTCATCTCCTCTGAGAGAAAATTAAAGGGGTCTTTGGCTATAAATGCTGTACTCGTTTAACCAGCCACTTGTTTGCTTGGGTTTTTCATTTGTGTGACTCTTAAAAGAAGCTGGTTAAGAAACATGTTTTCAGGGCCTTTAACAGAAATGCCCTGGGTGTCCCAATGGATCTAATTCATTCATTCTAGCTTTGGTGGTAAAGCTTGTTTCCATTTTCTAATCATTAGCCTTTGAATATCTCTATCAGGTATATCAGATCTTTGCCTGCCTCTCCCCAGCAGATGACTGCATAGAATAATGCAGATGCCACCACAGTGTCATAGAAGATTTTTAACCTGCACACTCTAAAGAGTTATCTACTTCTGCATCCCTCTGTTGCCTGTGTGCTTTGTAAATCTCATTTGCAGCAGCCAACCTCTGAGGTCATGTGATACTTAATTTCTGTACTCAGGGGCGGTGATACGAATGGCCAAAGAGATAGACCTTGTATTCATGGATATAGGATTTCTAAGCATGATATTAATATAAAACATAAAATGAAAGGTTTGTTATAATGGTTTCCCACATACTTTTTAGAAAAGTATAGTCTCTGGTCAGATACATCTATTTATGAATGTGCCATCTATTCCATCTATTCATGAAATTTGATTCCAGCCAGGGACCTTTATTGCATACCATCGCCCTCTATCTCTTTTCTGTTCGTCACTACTTTTGACTGTCAGTAAAGGTTAAAACCCCTAAAATCATATCACATCTACTTTATGAAGAGATCAATGTATGTATATTTAATGTATAATAAAAGGTTATACATTTACATGCAGTTATGTACCAGCCAGCATTGTAATGTCATAAATTCTTCCCTTGATTGTGAATATAAGCTGATGACCTCTTGTTCCTACATCAAAGCTGTAACATCAGCTGAAACAAATTCAAGTTTCTTTATTTGAGATTAAATAGATAAGCTGTGTGTTTTCCTTGTTTTTATAAACCATACAAATAAGGCTTTATAATCCTTTTCAGGGTTTCCAAGGAAAAACTGGTCCACCAGGCCCAGGAGGTGTTGTCGGGCCCCAGGTAAGAAAAATGTGTTTTTAAAGTATAAACTTATTAAAATAAACTTGTATCTTTAAACTAGGCTTTTTAGACCTGTAGTGTCCATGTTGGTTCATTGTTATGTTGAATCCAACTGTGTGATGACATCTTAGGGACCAACTGGGGAGACCGGTCCCGTTGGTGAGAGAGGCCACCCTGGACCCCCCGGCCCACCAGGAGAGCAGGGTCTTCCAGGTGCTGCTGGCAAGGAGGGAGCGAAGGTATGTGTCCAGTATACTGTTCTGAAGGGGTGGAAATAGTTTGTTGTGCCAAACATATTATCTTCCTAACAATCAGTCTTCTCAGATTATTGGTCATTTGTTTTTTGTATAGTAGCACAACATGCTAGAAATTGCCCCCTTCTCTTCTACGGTTAATAATTTATTAAATAATGGACTGCATTAGATTTGGTTAGTTACACTGAAAAGAGGAAACCAGGGTGGCTATATAGAGATCAACAGTACAGAGGGGGGTGCAAATTCAGCTTATGTAGTTTGCAATTATCGTACATGATTTGATTTTGCAGATTAAGCCAGAGCATTGACAACCAGTTATATTTCTGGAGGGCATGCAAATCTCCATAGACTACTGGATTGCTTAAATAAAACTGAGAAAAAATAGAAATAAGTCTATAGCAATAAATTTACTCAGAAACACACCACAGCAGATGCCAAGTCTCACCATTACTCTCTGTGCAACATAAGAATCTAGCAAGTGACTGCTGAAGATACAGTAGCTGAGATTTGGGGAGCCTTGAGTTACATTCCCTTCCTGGCCCTTTCCTAGACAGCAATTGAGTGCCCATTAGGAGCAGACAGTAGCCATTTTGTAGAAGTATGGGCTGCGCCAAACCAACCCCCTGACTCCCAGGACCACTCAGCGTCCCCTGTCCCCCACCCTCTCCCTCAAACCCCCATGTCTTCTCCTTTCATTTTCTCCCTGTCTTCCCCAAGCAGACAGTTTAATCAAGTCCATTGGCTAACTCCAAACTCTCCACTCCTCACAGCCCCACTTTCCTTCCCACGCTGCTCAGGCCTGTGCATCAGTATGCCAGGGACACTTTGTGGAGGTCTTGGCAGCAAAGCCCAAATCCTCTTATACCTCTCAAGCCCACTCTTCTGTGCCTCCCTGTTTGCAGATAAAGTCAGCCTGCCAATACAAAAGAAGCCAGAAGTAACTTTTTCTGAAGTCAAATGTCCTTGTTTTAGAGACGTGGTGTACAAAATCAACCAGGAGGTAAATGAAGTTGCTTTGCAATTATTGGCACTATTCCTTTCCTGTAGATAGACTGCAAGGGGACTTTTAGAGTTCATTCATTGTCTGAGGTTAGGGATAGGGAAGTGTGAGAGTATGCAAACAGTTATAGAAGCTGGACAAATTTTAGCTTGTAACCTTTTTATTGTCCTTCCTTATAGCAAGCACTCTGTCTGCTCATTTCAGTCAAAAACAGATCTTTGTCCATATTATTTTGGTGTTATGTAAAGTCACCCCAGGTTTTTTGTGTTTCATGTGGAGGCTGATTTTGTGAAAGCAGTAGCGCATTAATTTTGAGGCTTATATATTGACTGTGTGGTGACTATGTGGTGACAGTGCTAATGAATCCACAGAAAACATACATGCTTCAAAATAATTGCAGCTAATGGGTCCTTAAGATATATGTCAGCTACAAAACAAGTACACTTCTGTTGCTGGTGGGATGTACAAACCCATTAGCATATACTAGATTTGCTTGTCATATGCTTTTTGATCTGTATTCACTTTCTCAGCTGTTCTCAGAGTTCTCTTTTTCTTGGCTGCAAGCTGTATAGTGTGGTACCTTATTTTAATATATACATGCTGAAATATGTGCAAGCTTGTGTACTGCATGTACACATTTAACCAGGGGGCTCAGAGGGAGGATGTTAAGCATCCTTAAGTAGGATAGCAATTTTCACAAATTCTGTTTTACAAGGTTCTGTCTGAGTGCAGTGCAGTTCGCAAATACAAGATTCAGCTGTCATGTGCTTTGCATCCTCAAACCAATACTGACATCATGCCAACACCAATTCAATACTTCACAAGCAATAAAGTTACATTAGAAGTTGTGCATGCGGATAACTCAATTTAAAAAAATAAAAAAATAAATAAGAAATTCATCTAAAATAGTGAAGTTCAAAGCTCTTAATTTGATTTTGCAAAGAGTCAATCTGTGGCACTATGAGGTGCCACTGCTGCAGCAATGACTGAAGACTAAAGGCCCTTTTGGACTGACACAGTATAAAAAGAGAGGCTAAACTGAACCTTGCATTTCTATGCAAAGTAATTATATGCAATTTTAACAGTAACAATTGCAGTATGGAATCTCTGTAAATGGGGACCATTGATCCATCTGGGAGCAGTCTCATATGAAAGAATCAGAGGTTAAATGCTTATTCAGTAACGCTTATCATACGGAAGGTGTAAATCTGATTGTTATGTGGATACTTCAACTATGAATCAAGCTGCCTGAGGGACTAGGATAGCACTTTGATTTTAATATATGAATTTTATGTTAGTAATCTGGCATTGCCTACAATTTTTGCGCATTTTCTGGCAATGCTCAGTTGGCATTTTGCTTGGATGGGCACCATTTCAGGTAGGCAGCAGAGCAGATGAGTTCTCTCCTTCACCCAGACACCCTTCTTACACCTGATTGGATGAATGCACCACTTGTTGAGCTGTTATTAATCTTTGCTTGTAATTTTCAAACTGTCCGTTTTCTTGAACTATATAACCAAAATCTCAATAAATCTAAGGTGAGCAATAGGTCATGAAGCATCTGCATTTTCTACATTCTAACCCCCAGTTTAAATAGTTGTTCATCAGGTCTGGGAATTTAAACTTCCTATAGTTTGTTCGGTTCTTAAAAGAGGCTTTTTGCTTTGTGAGATATAGTCTGACTCTGTGAGGTTGGTATTTTAAAATGCTTCCTGCTGCTCAGTTTTCTATGCACTTTAATTAGAATCATGCATGGAACAAAGCATGGTCAGAAATAAATTATTTAAAAATGTTTATTTTAATTATTACATTGTTGTATTGATGAATAGCTTATAAAGTACATTAATTCTAACACGGACATTTTGGATTGCGTGTGTATAGGGAGACCCTGGACCACAGGGATCCCCTGGCAAAGATGGCCCCCCTGGCCTTCGTGGCTTCCCTGGAGAAAGAGGTCTACCTGGCGCCACGGTAAGAGCTCCACTCTACCTGCACCTATTCATCATAGCATCCCTTTACATGTATTTGCTAGTAGAAAGTGACAGAACATTGTTATATAACAAATGGACCAGCGTCTATCTAGAGCTATTCACTTCATTAGAGACACCAGCCCTGGAATTCACTCCTAACAATCAATCCAGTGTAGAGGAAATCCAAAGCGACATCTTACAAATGAACAGGCGTGCCTCTGCATTGCTCCGCCGGCACTGACACCACTGTTTTAACCACTGCAATGCATCATGGCCGTCTATTATAGAAGTAGGGAATTGTTGGTTAGGGAGCCATTTGTGAGATCTTCCCCAGATTTAACTCAAGGACTTGAATTGTTTTTCATATTTCAGCATTTTTGAGGGGGCAGCAAAGTTGTTTGTTTGTCTCTATATGCATTATTTACTCAATAAATTATTGAGTGGGAAATGTTGGCAATTAGACTGCGGTGGCTGGGAATGGATATACTGTTGGGAGACAAAGTGTTTTGCTGCCTGCATCCTCAAGGTCAGTCAGACTCTGCAGGCCAGCAGCACCGTTGATTGTTTTCTGCCATTGTAATTTACTCCAGCACACAGCCAGAGCCAGCAGAGACTCATTACCCATACTGCCATGTGCTCTTTTGTAGCCCACTAGGGACCTGCACACACACACATTTTGGGCAATGACAAACATACAAGAAAGCACACTTGCTTTAAACAGACCCCTGCATGTGCAAAATTAAACTCACGAGCATGCATGTACAAAATGAAAATTGTACACAATTACATACACATGCAGTCCACATGCAGTCATGTGCACTTATGACTTATGCATCCATATATGTGCAAAAAGGTCCGACCACTCTCTAGCTACAGTATCCATAGGAGCACATTTATGAAGGGAATGATGTGTTTTTTGATGTTGCTGTGTTACCTATTAAGGATGTTGGATTTTTTCTCATGGACTGTATTTTCTGCCTTGGATTCTGGCTGATGGTCTACCAGGAAGAAAATATCAATAGCAATGATGTTTCTTGGAGCAGTGCGCTGAGGTTAAATGCAGTCAAAGCACATTTCTAGTGATGCCTGGCTAAAGTGACAAACCAGTAAACAAAGGCAGACAGTCCTAGCTGGATTGGCATCTGATGATGGAGGTTTTGAAATACAGGGCTGCTGCATAGGGTGATTTAAAATTACACAGAGTTCAATAGCTAAGTACTTATGTGTTTTTCCTTCTTCTCCTCAGGGTCCAGCAGGTCTGAAGGGAGGAGAGGGGCCCCAAGGTCCACCTGGTCCTGTTGTAAGTATTGTGTCACCTGTGTACCTTTGGGAAGTTGATTTAAAAGGTGCCTTCTTTCCTCTCTGTATTGGATTTTATATGATATTTTATATATGATTTGTGTTATTGATTAGTGTGGATGCTTGTACATTATATTCTGTATTTTAGTGAGGCCCACATATGCCAAGCACCACAGAGAAGTTTACATCATACATTTGGACAGGAAAAGCTTTAAAGATGGCTTCAATTTACTATGGCCAACTGCTTGGCCATCTTCATACTTGCTTTTCTTTTGACATCACCACCAGTGAGGAAGGACGTTTTAGGCAGTGCTGTTAAACTTATGAGAGACAGCTAACATTTATTTATTTGTTTTAACACTAATAACCCAGGTACTGTTTAGTGAGCAGCATGCTCTTTTTCGGCTTTATAGTTCTGCGCATTCCTGAATGTATACATACTCACACAGCTAGGTTAAATGCCTTGCTCGATGACACCACAACTGTAGCTACAGAAAGAGGAGAGTCTAGGTTGTGATAAAGATAAATAAACATTGACAGTGACATTGAAGACAGACATTAGAGAAAATCAATCCTAGCAAATTAATCTAAAAGTACACGTGTAATATGTACAAACTTATTAAGCCATCTTGCTCACGTTATCAGTATTTTATTTATTAATTTTCCAGTGAAAGCGTCACCAAATTTCATCTCATCCCGCTGCACACAGCGATTTGTCACAGAAGCGATCATGCGCCAGAGTAGCTGGGTATCAAGACTGTTTGCTCCATTGCTTCCTGGCACATAGAGACAGACCCAAACAAACAAACAAACAAACACACACATAACAAAACCACACAGCCAGAAGAGCGTCCATATGGTGAGTCACAGTGTCTAGTCATGCTGGGCGGTGCTCCTACACATCCCTCATTTGTCCCAAAGGTTGTATCCTGGCACTTTACACCTGGTCTGTTCTCTTACATTCTTCTCAGGTTGTCACAAAGACTCAAGGGCTTCTTCATAAGACTCTCTCTTGTTCTTAATCATTAGTTTTGCGTTTTTTGATTCCTCAGTTTGCATCCACTTATATATTAAGGCCATGCTGTAATATTAAACATTTCTGAGGTAAACTAAATCATCTTCAGGGCCTAAATCATTGTCTCTAGACATTTGACATAATGTACATTGTTGAAGTTGCAGTTTGAAAAAATAAGAATTAATTTGATGGTTTTTTTTTTACATAGATGTGGTTTACAGAACAATTTCCATCATATCACAGGTGACAGAAACATGATATACATAATAAAGACCAAAATCAGCGCCTCAACAATCTTTAATGTGTAGTTTTTGATTTCACAGAACAGCCTTAATTTTCTATTTTGGCTCTAAATTTTCTTGCTTTTGTTTGGCTTTACTGCCTGGCTCTCTATTGTTACATTACCTTTATCGTTCACAGTTTCGCTTTGTCTGTCAAAGCACTTTGCAAAATTTGCTAAAAAATAAAGTTATGATTATGTTTATTTTTATCATTATTACTGACAGTTGTTAGGTAAGGCCATGTATATTTGGGAACATGAAGTTAATGCGTGAGCGGGTACACAGCCAGTTAATTCAGTGCAGCACAGATTTAAAAAAAGAGTGTCATTCACCATCATGTTTTATGGATTTAGGAGACACTGAGTTCCTGTATCTGAGTACTGATACACAGAAGCAGCCTCTTTTAGTCAGAAATGCATTTTCAGCTGCAGGAGTGAGATTCTCAGAGCTTCAAAGCCACCAAGACATCAACTCCTAGACAGGAGATAATACTTGCTGCTTTCATGGAGCAGCACTGCTTTATTAGAACTTAAAAGCCACCTGCCTCTGTGTGTTGCTTCAGGTTTCATCCTTAAAAGGGTTTGTGTATGTAGGCGTGTATGTGTGTGCAGCTCAGTTGGGTCTTTGTTGAGGTTTTAATGGCAGTGGTTATTGTTCAGCATACTCAGGTTATATTTTTGGATAGGCCAAATGTATGTCATTCTCCAGAATAAACAGAACACGGCTTCTGCCTTTTATTTTTCAGTCATTATCTCTCTCTCTTTTTCTCACACTAACAGGGTTCTCCTGGTGAGAGAGGTCCTGCTGGTGCAGCTGGTCCAATTGGCCTGTCTGGTAGGCCTGGCCCTCAGGGTCCCCCAGGTCCTGCTGGAGAGAAGGGAGCACCTGTAAGTACTTTTTTCTTACCTATAGTGACCGATTAAAAAATCTTTCTTTTACCTTACCGAGTTTTTCTTTTTCCTTTGACCTTCACTTCTACTGTTTTAGTTTTTCAAAATATAATTAAAACAAATGTCTTTCCTTTCCTAGGGTGAGAAAGGGCCTCAAGGTCCTGCTGGTCGTGATGGTGTTCAGGGTCCTGTTGGTCTGCCTGGGCCTGCGGGACCTCAAGGTCCACCTGGAGAGGACGGTGACAAGGTTAGTTAACCACACTCACCACCACCCATCCTATCATGTTGGCCCAGTTACAATTCCTTCTCTATTCCCAAACTGAGATATGTTTTGAGACTGAACCAGATTGCCAATCAATCTTCATCCCCATGTTCCTACTCAGGCCATCTGCATCGAAAATATGTCTCTCTCTTCTCCTCATTCTTGCCTATCCATCTTCATAACCAAATGTGTCAGTAAACACAATTAGAGGAGATGTAAAAGTGAAATACTGTTGCTCGTTTCATCTCCTGTAATCATTATGCCCCTTAAGGTTACTATCAGGCATTCTACTGAGATGCCAAACATATGCCAGTGCAGAGGTTTGCTATGCAGTGAACTAGACAGTAAAAAACATACATCTTTATGTTTGTGCATCCATACACTTCTGCATGTAATGGTGATGTGTTAAGCTAAGGGTTTTCAAAGATTTTTCATAAGGTGTTAACATTTAGAGAAGACGCTAAACTGAGCTGAGATTGTTCACTGTTTATGTGTGTGTGTTTCTCTTTCCTAGGGAGAAGTCGGTGAGCCCGGTCAGAAAGGAAGCAAAGCCGACAAGGGAGAACAAGTACGTTATGATAAGTGAAGTCCATTCACTCCTTACTTACTTACTCCTTACTTACTTACTCCTTACACAGACATTTACATCATTTTTTCACTGTAATTAAGGAGCTGGTGATGTTGCATATTCTCTTAAAGGATTCCTCTTTACAGAACCACACAATAACACTATTATCACAATAAGAGTGAGCTGTGTTTTACTTACAAATCACAAAGAAATACTTGAGTGCTTTTATGGGATGTTATGGTAGTAATTTTTTCTTGTTTTTGTTCAGGGTCCTCCTGGCCCAGCTGGTCTCCAAGGTCCCATAGGTGCTCCAGGTCCTGCTGTAAGTACAACTGTCCTGAAAAGCATGGATGCAACGTATCTAATGGGCCACGTGTGAATGTGCAATATCTATAGCTTCACAAACCAAACAGAAGTACAGACAGGAAAATACATGCAAGCTAGAGATGCTTATAGTATTTCTAATTAATTGGCAATGCAGATAACTCAGGGGTGAATTCAGAAGGATGGATAGCAGCAACTTAAAGCTCCATTAATTGCGCATCACTTGCAACATCTATGTCCCTTCTCAAGGTCCGACTCAAAAAAAGATATTGCGCTAATGATATTACAGTGCAAACACGGAAAACACTGCAGCTGAGTGCAATTTGCCTCTGTGTTGTGTCTGATTGCAATTATCCATCCAATTATCTAAGTATAAATGCTGGCTCTGTGCCAAGAACACAGTAGGCAGGACAAAGAAAAGAACAAGACTGGGTGTAAACCTAATATATTGCTGGACCGGGTATGGTCATCAGTGTATATATATATTGTTAACATTAGAAATGCAGTTGCAAGGGCAATACTTTCCACTCAGAACACACACACATAAAATGTTTGATTCGAAAGAGAACTTATTGTAATTATTATTATAACTATTCTAATTACATATTAACCCCCTCCTGCTAATTAATTTGTTTCTATCTGCGGGATGTCTATTTTTTCTATGACTTACTCATTATTGAGTATTTTGTCAGACTGATTGTTATTTGGGGTGCTTTTACTGTGCGCTTTCCCTCATGCCTCTCAGCACATGGAGAGCTGTTTTCTCCATTTCTCTGCTCTATGCTGGACTGTTACAGAGCATAACCATCGTCTCTGTTTCTCACAGCAGTAGATTATATGTTGTTTTCCAGTTTCATTCCCTCATGGTGAATATCAGGTATTGCACTGTCTCTGCCATCTGTGCGCATCTGGTGTACTCTGATGCGCTATTGCTTCACCTGGCTACAATCACTGGAAAGCCTGAGCATGACACTCTGTAGAAATGTGCTTTAGTTACCACCAACTCTCTGAAGACACTAGGATATATATATCATTTTCACTCATTTCCACTTAACTGTGTGTGGCTGTTAGCACAGGTGTTTGTGATTTAGACTTTTTGATGCTCATTTGCATAAGAAAGGGGCCAATTTTGCACCAAATGCATATTGCCTATGCCTAAATATGTGCAAATAGCACTTGAGCACTTGTTTTCTGCTTAGTTTTGGGTTCATTTCACCCTTTGCGGGTGCTTTGAGAATTACCCAGTTGCTTTTTGTCCTATTTGTGTAGGTTTAGCAGCCACAAAAGCCATGTAATCCTTTTGTCAATTCACCTGTCAGAGTCTGAAAATACCCCAATATGTTTAATTTTCAATGAGGAAGAGGACATTTCCTCAAAAAGAACTGCACTACCAAACACTAGGTGTTTTCATCAAGATAAATCACTTTCTGCCCTTAAGTGGAATCTCCTCCACAATATCGGTAAACAATACACACATTTATATGAACATTTAAATGACCATTATTTACAGCACCATTTTTGCCAACATTGTTTTACAAGCTTATAAGAATAAACCTGTAGTTTAAGTATAACACAACAATGCATTCAATAAAAATGTTAAACTTGAAAGGAAAAGTCACAGTGTTTATGTCTGGATTTGTTTTAACATTATTGTTTACTGTATGAAGTGTAAGTGGAAACTTTGATGACTATATGCATTTTACTAGTAGTAGAAGTGTAGTAGTCAGTAAAAGATCTCAATAAACAAAGCAAACAAACAGTGAAAAAGAGTGTGTTTTTTTCTCAGGGAGCTGATGGAGAGCCTGGTCCCAGAGGTCAGCAGGGTATGTTTGGACAGAAGGGAGATGAAGGTTCCAGAGGTTTCCCTGGACCTCCTGGTCCCATTGGTCTGCAGGTTAGTACCATTTACACAGATACACATGTGCAAACACAAATGCTACAAATAATGCCATGTGCCATGTAAACAGCTGTCCAGGATAACTGTTTCAATATCGCAAGTCTACATTTGACATACTAAGCTATGAATATAAATGATAAGAGGCATTATGGATGTTGTCTTTTATACATACATTTCTTTTGCAGTAGTGTTAAATAGTTACATTTACTTTTATTTGTGTACATTGATACCTTCACTTTATCAACACTTTAAATGATTAATTTACTGTAACAGTCAAACTTATCATTTTCATAAAAGCATTAAAAGCATATTGTGTAAAAACACATGTACAGACTAGAAATCCATAGTGGAATTATATATTCTAGTCATTTACTCACTCATTCTGCCCATGGTAGCAGTAGCAGTGTCTAGTGATGACATACAGAACAGAAGAATCAGGATCTCTCAATTACCTCTTGAAACTGTGTGGAGCTATGACACTGTGTGACATTCAACCCACACTGTGCTACAGTGCAAACAAAGGCAGAGGCACAAACTCATACGCTTACACAGTTACCCATGTAGTATACTCAACTTTAATTGGATCTGTGGTGTGCATTGTGAGTTGACCAGCCTTTTGGCCTACAATAATTACTCGCTGGCACCTGGGTAAACGAAGGCCAGTAAGGACTCAACAAGGCTTATCTGTGTGTGTAATGCTTTAGGCATATACACATCACATTTGTGCTACTTTTGCCTTTTGACATGATATGTTTCATGTCATGTTTTTATAGATGTCTATCTGTTAATACTCTGAAGTAATGTAAAATAGACTCTGCATATCAAAAACACAGCTGAAGCCAAACTGAAAATATTAGAGTAATGTAAAAGGCAGATCAGCTTCATGCAAAAATATACAAGTAATCCAATCTACACAACAACTAGGCTTAATGATGTTTTGTATCACCGTGATAATAATGTAACAAGGTCGGACCTTCCCCTCAGTACTTGCCCATTTGTTGGTAATTATCTGTTTTATTAGTAGTCAACTTCTTAAACTAAACACGTTCAAAGTTTGCTGCAGAGATTGGGTTCATTGTCTTGAGAAGATTACATAGACTACTGCTCATCGTTCCAAGGTACTATCCTATCTCCACAGGATTGTATTCAATGGACTTTTAATTGGGAGTTCATTCACTTCCCATTGCGATTCCATTAATTGCGTGGACTGACCTGCTCCGATCGTCAGTTTCTCGTCGAGCACATTTACCATGCTGCATAATTAGTAGCACCGCTAACGATCTCAGACTAGAGGAGACCTTTAGACAGATGAGATTTCTCAGCACGGCAGGAATCAGCATGCGGCTACACACACACACACACACACACACACACACACACACACTTTTTTATACCCATTGAAAATACTTGCAAAAAGGGGCGCGAACACACACACATAGATGTAGGGCAATGCACATATACACAAACAGTCAGCAAAGAGTGTTTTTTTCCCCCCAGCCCCGGTTGTGAGTATTTGTGGATGGTGTAAGCACATGTATACAAAGTAATCCTTTGATCTCCTCCCTAGCAAACCTTACACTGATGACAAACTGCCTCTGAATCAAGAACAGACACACGCACAGAAGGCAAAGTAGGGTACAGCGATTTAATCATAGCAATTACCCGTAGAAATGTCAGGGATCAAACGCACACATGAGGTCTTGACCATGCTGCTCATTTAACATGCCTGACTGAGCTGGATCTATGTCTGCACTTTGAGTGAAGATGAACAAAGGGAAAGCAAATAAGAGGAATATTGTCTCACATGTTTGTGGAGGTAAGGACAGAATTGTAGAATAAAATCATCTCAGCTTCACCTGAGTGTTTATAAGGAAGCTTAAACCCCTGTTGTGCTACACTCAAGTGTGGAGACACATCACTGAGTTCCACACTACCAACAGCTATTTTAGAAAATCTGGCTAATTTAGTCCCTTTAATACACGGCATACAATTTGACATATTTACTTAAAGGATTGAAATGACTCCTTCTGTCATCACTTTCACTGCTTTTAATTCTGTTAGTGCTCAATTTAGTTTATAGTTCTAGTTTTTTTAAGGTCTCTGGTTCATCTCGTAGTAGACTTCTTCTTGACCTTGCTAAGCATATATTCATTCAATATTTTAGTGAACAGATAATAGCACTATACTGTAGTTAAAACATGATTGAAGTCAGTCATTTATGCATGTCTGGCCCACAGATATATTTAACATTTCAGTGCATTACTACAGTGTATTCCAGCAGTCAAATCAAATGTCAGATTAAATCTCAGGAACAGACGTTGTAAATGCAGCTAACAGCACAAACAAATTTAAATCAATAAGAACACCATTGCTTATTCATGCAACAGCACCTCGTGCCTTTAACCTGATTTTATTTTTTTCTATAATATAATTGTTTATTCATTTTTGTCATCCTCAGGGGCTTCCTGGACCTCCTGGTGAGAAGGGAGAGAACGGTGATGTTGGCCCCATGGTAAGAGACACACCTGTTTTTGTAAACACTCTTGTTATATTTAAATACACTTTAACAACACTGTATTTCTTTTCTGCAGGGCCCTCCTGGTCCCCCTGGTCCCAGAGGTCCTCAGGGTCCTAGTGGAGCTGATGTATGTATCGATAATTGTTAACCATGTCTATACACAAAATTATATAACCTGTATTAAAAGGGATCTGTTCCATGTTAAGGCTGTGACATAAAGTTAACTACATCTTTTGGGCTTTACCTCACCTATCTTATGTTTCAATGCCCCTCATCAAGCATCGTCTCCCAAGGTGATGAATGATGACTCATCTCTTTCTTTCTTTCCTGCTGCAGGGTCCACAAGGTCCTCCAGGCGGAGTGGGCCCTATGGGATCTGTGGGTGAGAAGGTAAGAGTCAGAGCCCAGGCTGTTTTTCTCTGATTAGTGTGATGTTGGGCACTAGGACTGAAATACTGCTAGCCCACCCATTCCAGCCCACTCTAGACCACCAAGCTTACCCCACTTTTGTTACCATCTGCAGTCTATTAATTTCATATACCCGGGCTTTTTGTCTGAGTTAGTGCTTTGACACTATTAATGTCTATTTTACAGTGCTTCCAACAAGATTCGTCCATTTTACTGCCATTTGGCAGACGGCTGCACTATAAATACTTAATGCTGTACCACGGCTGTTAAAATGACTCTGGAATATGAAACATGAAGGGCTAGCAACACTTTAAGAGGGCACTTGGAATACAGTAACTTTTAACACCCTTGTATCAACTACAATTATAGACTTAGTCAAGTTAATGCCTGGCTTTTGTTGATATTAATGACGTCATTGATAGCATGTAAGAACTATTTTGTTAGAATAGTTTTTCTGAATTTTGAAACTGCATGTGCAAGGGTAAAAGGTTTATCTGTCCAGACACTGACATTTGTCTAACCACAGGGTGAACAAGGTGAGGCCGGAAACCCAGGACCACCTGGAGAGCCTGGCACAGGGGTAAGTGAGCGCTGTTATTATTTTGCTAGTTTGTCAAACTAAATATGGATTGAAAGAATGTGTAATGCTCGTATGTACTGTATGTGCCACCATGTTTGTTTGTCCATATAGTACATCTTTAAGAAGTAACGTAATTTCACTTCGTATGGCTTTAATGTACACACCACTTTTTCTCCAGCAAGGTAAGTAACAATATCAGCAATATATATGTGTAGGTTAACCCCAGGAAAAACTGTTATTTAATGGATAGCTTCAGACAAATATAGAACCAAGGCTTATCTAATGAGAAGGTTATTTTCTTGAAAGTGACACTGTGAATTCATCACACTGAACGTAATTGCTCCTCACATTTAGAATGGTAGTTCATCTCAGCATGGTTCTTTTGCTTTGCACCCCATGTCCACATGGCTTGCCAAATTAAGTCTCTTCCTAGACTCTTAAGACATAATTACCAGGAGGACACGGCTGGCTCTACTGTCCTAAAAGAACAATGATTGCAGCCACCATGAAGCAACTCAGCATCAAAACACACACCCACTTTGCTGAGTACAGCTTTTAGCTGTGATTTGCCATGTTTTGATATTACAGTTGGGCAGCAGTGAAGTACTTTACAAGTTTTGTAAGTCCTCTTCAATACCATGTATTTAGATGGTTCTGACTATATTATAGTTTTTTGTTATATTAAATGTCAGATTCAATTTGAAATGATTTTGAAAGATTGCATGTTAATCTACCATATCCATATGCTTGCCTATGCTGTTGCCAGACAGAGATTTATGAGAATTTGATTAGCCTTTTTTTACTTTTACCAAACACCCATCATTGATGGGTCTATTAGCTCTGCTACCTCATTTATCATTATTGAGGTACAACAGCAGATTGAAAAGATGGCCTTTCTCCAGTGGGAGTGGTAGAGGAGCGTGATTACAAGCTTTCATAATGTCCTCTGCTATTTCCCCATCATACTGTTGGTGTCATTGATATTTCCAAAGTCAGTGTGCAGCACAAGTCCCCATCATAAACACAGCCCAATCTTATACCTTACAGCTTTTTCTTTTTTTTGTCTTTTTACATCAGTGTTACATTAGCACTGATGGCATGAAACAACAAAGAACAAACTACAATATAGTATTGAGACATCATTAAACATTAGTTACTACCCACAAAAGAAATGGAACTAAGAAAAAAATATACCAATAAATATGATTAGTATTGAGTTCAACTTTCTTAAATTTAAATTTTATTCTACTGTATTTTGTAAGGTCCCATGTACAATATTCAACACAGTTATTACAACTGGAGCTTTAATATTTTTAATATAGCTTAAAGATAATTCCTTCATTCATCCTCATCTATCATCCATTTGACAGCATGCACATAATAATGATATACATTAAACAAACACATACACAGCAGTTAAAGTGGAAATAGACAACTATTTTGCTTTAACTTATCACGATGAAGTAAATGTTGTTTGCACAATGTAATGAAGTGAATATAGAATAATGACACCGTCCACGTTTAGAGTAGTTCCCCATAAGCCTCACTTTCAGTATATAATTCATCCTGCCCCTGGGCATGATATTTCCCGGGAAAAAAAAGACTCAATTTATGAGGCTAAATTAATGCACAAACTTACATTTTTCTCCTAATGTTTCCTTTAATGTTAATTTTAAGTCTCCCCTCCACCTGACGCCAACCCCTGCTGTACTTACTTGTTTGTGCAATAACGTCACTCAAACTATGTTATTACTATGCACTGCACATGAATAGCTTTTGTCTGTCCTGAAATTCAATCTAAAATTGTAACAATTTTAGTCTACCTCATCATTGAACAAGCTTCTTTCTTCTCTCTTATTAATAGACCTATGCGCCGAGAAAAACAGAAAGTGATTTTATTGTGGTCATAGTGGCATAAACCTCCACATGGAAACACTTGGTGGGGATGCATAATGTGTACAAACACCAAATAAAAGACTTAAACTAAATGTTTCTTTTAGCCAAAAGAGTTCCACTGAATGGAACAGAAATAGCTGACTACACAAGTGCAATACAGCAGATGGGTACATACGGGACAATCGCTCATTCAAATCATCAATAGATTTGCCACCAAATCGCAATTCAGAGAATCTGCTGAATTTCTTCTCGTCACAAAGAAAATGTGGTTTTCATATGAAACAGGAAGAATACACCATTGTATCAGCACAAATAGATCTAGAAGCTGGAGTTTTCAAAGTTTATTGCAGTGCCAGATGGTGAAGGGAATTAAAGTAAAATCATGTCCAACATATTCTCATAAGGGATTATGGTGTTTCTAGGAAACATAGACTTAATTGTATAGATGCTTGAAATGCCACATATTGCACCTTTGAGATTACTGTAAGTTGCCCCTTCCAGGACTGTAGAGGCACAGTAACATCATATGTAAGAGCTCATGTTGCTGGACACGATACCAGTTTCCAGTGTCATTTCTGTTAACCATCCAGAGTTGTGTCCTCTGTGATGCACACTGAGATCAGCTTTGGCTCTCAGCAACCACAATAAATAAGTCAGTTTTTAGACTCTATTCAATTCAGTGGAAATGCTTAAAAAAATTCTGCCCCCTGTGGTACTGATGTAATGAATACCCTCCCCCACCCCACCCCAACACTATAGGGACCTAAAGGCGAGAGAGGAGAGAAAGGAGAGGCTGGGCCCCCTGGAGCTGCTGGACCTGCTGGTGCTAAAGGACCCCCTGGAGATGACGGTCCAAAGGGCAATCCTGTAAGTCTGCCAGATATTCTCAAAAAAAAAAAAAAATGTTTTTCAGCACTCAGTCTAACAGGCTCAAATGTACTGCTTTTAAGGAAATGTCACCCACCAGCCTTGAGGCAGGCAATATTAGCCTAGAACATATTCAAGAGCTAAAAAGCGTTTTTATTGAGGGAGATTATATTTTATGCCTGCATGGTAATGGAATGCAGTGAGGCCTTTTCTCATAGATTTGCAACATCATCATTAAGTCCATCAAATTGCCTTCAATGGTTGTAACCAAGTCCACCAGGACTAAATCACTGTCTAAATTACTAACCATGTCCTTAATACCTGTACCCAGGGAAATTATGTCTTAGCAGCAGTGCCTCAGGTTTCTTTTGCTATGCTGATGCATCTTATTTCTCTCTGTTAAAGGGTCCTGTTGGATTCCCTGGAGACCCTGGCCCTCCTGGAGAGCCAGGTGTTGCTGTAAGTATGACATCTTATAAGCAATATTTACCCTATACAGGGTTATACAGGATCATATAGGTTGTTTTCTTTTACTGTGAATCATGTTAAATCCATAAAGTAAACAGTATGGTAGGATGGATATTTTCATTGGCAGACATCTGACAGCACACATCTCTTTTACAGGGCACTGATGGAGAAGCAGGAGAGAAGGGAGAAGATGGTGAGGCCGGACAGCCAGTAAGTTGTTGTCATTTCACAGATTTTGGACCGAACAAATGACTGCATGAGTATATAGCATGTATATGGTTCACTTGAGAGAGGCTTTATCAGTGCATAATTGAATAATCTTAACAAGAAGCTTTTTTGTTACTGTTTATGAATGATTATGAATATCTCTTATTTATGTTTATTTCATATTTCATATTATAGTAGTCCACCACAGGTTTGCCTGCAGTAAAAGTTGTAATTAAATCTAGTTGGTAAATAATTTACACTGCAACACTTGCTCCATACTCTTGGGTGAAGTGTAACTAGACGTGGATTTAGATTCAACTATTATTAGAAAATATAAGCCGAACACTAATGTGCTGGCCATGTGTAAAGGGCAACAAATCAACATTCTTATTAATATTCATGAACATAAATTAGCCTTTATCATTGCCAATGAAAAACACATGAAGTATTTTATTTATTCAATGAATGTTACATATTGAATTGAATTTATCACATTCATAATGAACTGTGATAGCATACTATATTATATACGGAAACTTTGTGTAATGGCGCAGTCTTTTAAACATGTACTAGATATCCTTCTGTTGTTCATGTTTACATGTAATTCTGTACTCAGCCTATAAAATAGCTGAATAATTCTGCTTTCACTTCACTTCAGTACTGCAAAATATTTACCAATGCAAATGATAAAAAAAATGGTTTGATTGTCTGTAATTAACTGAGAGATAATTGGATGAAAGTGTCTTGGTGAGACACAGTATGTATCATTTCAGGCAATACAGCATCTCATCACTTTTGGGTTTTGGCGTAACTCCTTTGGACTATCCTGGGGTTGAATATTCCCCAAGTGTCAATGTGCTCTCTGTGTTATTGTCCTTTTGGCAGACATAACGAGAGATTTAGTGAAGCATGCTGCGCTCATCAAAATTCATATGAGCACTGACTCATTTGTTAACACAACTTGTCTCATTGTCTTTTAATAATATTCATCATCTCCTTTCCTTGCTTGTTTTCAGGGACCTCCAGGTCCATCAGGAGAAGCTGGCCCACCTGGGCCACCTGGCAAGAGAGTAAGTCTGTGGTCATTAAAACTAAAATTGCTACAGTATTTTTATTTGTGTGCGCGTCACTGGTGTTCTTCTGGCTATAATCCAAGATAGACCAGTGTAATGGTCCCCCACTCATGTCATCATTGCATGGGTGAGTTGTTGATATGAAATGGCTTGCTGACCAAAGCTTTTGTTAGTTTTAAAACCATGACTCAACAAACCTATGTGAACTGTCTTACCCCTGTTTTTAAACAGATGAATGGAGTGTGTATCTGTTGGCAATGTATTATGGCTCCTTAGCCAACAGACTGGTATTCCGCCTCACTTCGCAACAACTCCTTCTCAACAACTCAATCTTGGCAGTAAAGCAGGAGAGATTCATTTTCATTAAAAGGAGAGTGGGGAAAACAAAGTGGGAGATTTAAGGGGTCAAGGCGTTGCGCTGTCTGTACAGAAATCCGCCTCGAAGACTATTGAGAAATGAATGGCAAGATGTGAAAATCATTCTCTTTTCTTCTTAGTAAGAAATTGAAAAGGCTTACCAAAAAATAGCTGGGAAAAAGGAGCCGTCTGTTGCAAACTCATTTACGTCCTTGTGGCAGTGGGAAGAAAGTGAGGGAGATATAGCAAGTCTGACACACTATTGATCCATGGCTGCTTGACTGACAGCCAGAGCAAAACAAAGGCATAACATGGACGTGGTAAAGTTGTTAAGAGGTTATGAAAGGAGAAGGGTTGGCTTTAGGAGTGCCCACCAAGAACAAAAGAAATTGAAAAAAAATGTAATCATTTAATCTGTTGTGATGTGATCATGATCACCCACAATTTTGTCAGGCTTCACTAGAGAACCTGGGTGTCTGGGTCTCTAAGGTTAATCAGAGTTAATATAAAATACAACTTTTTACCACATTAAAGTTAATGTTTCTGTGATGCCCTTTCTCACTCTACGCAATAAGGAAATCCCTTTCACAAATCCAACATTATGAGGGGGTCTGCACATATGAGAGATGGAACATTAACATATTTCCAATATGATGTGAAGCTCAAAGACCACATGAAAATGAGGAACTATTCTCATGTTTTGAAAGAAAACTCACAATCTCAAGTGACTGACTGCATTTCAAAGAAAGACTCCAAGGCTCACTCCAATGGGGAAAAAACATGTCATGCATTTTTAAACCAGGGTTGATTGCTTTTCTAATGTGCCCAATGAAATTTGCATTCTGCGTATTTAGCATAGTATCAGCATATACTGCACCTAAATGGCCAAGGGATTATGGTAAGGAAAAGGGCTATTTTATCACACACAGGTCTCCCTGTCACTTAGAAAAAATTGAACTGAGATGATCCTACTCCCTGACAGTTTGCTCCTTTAAATATGTAATTCCTCAGCAAGAGTTGTTTATGATCTGTTGGCCCTTTTAGTGTCTTCTCAGTATTTTTCCCGTAGAAATTTGAAAGAATCTTGAAATCTCCCTCTATCATGGTCACTGATTCTGAATAAGTCAATTTAGCATAGCAGCAAGTTTAATCTGATTTGCAAGTGCCTTAATACCGCAAATGTATTCAACTTTGCTTCTTGAAAAAAGAAATATGGAAAAGTTATTAACCTCATCTGGCTTTAACTTTTATTCGGGCTCAGGTCACTAATGAAGTTTTTACCCTTTTGTCCTTTCTCAGTAACAGGTAGCAGTTTTATTCAATTAAGAACAGTAATAATCTGTGGCTTGTACACCTGATGCTGCAGAGCCAGCACAAAGGTGCTCTGGCAACTTACACACCTACATGTTGCTACAATTGAAATGGCTCTTTGTGCTGATCAAGAGCCTGCCTCTTCACTACCAGTAAGAGGTACACACCAAGAAAAGATGAAAGCTCCAAGACAGGAGGCAAGCTCACATTATAGGCTCTCAGTCAATAGCACTCAGACCTCAGTCGGCCAAATGAGAGTGGAATTTGGATAGAGAACGTTTTTTGAAGAAGGACGACTGGAGGAGGAGTTGAAACAAATCACTGTGGGCCTGAAAGATTCTGACCAGAAAGAAAAGATGACCTGCCGAACTTTGGCATGAGTGAAGCCAGTTGTGTGTGTTTTCTGTGCATATTCATACATGGCTGCATGATTGTATGTTTTTGTGGGCAGACAAAGGCATGTTCAAGTCACTGAAATAGGCTGAAGTAGTAGTGTGTTTCAAGGGCATTGGATGATCATCTCTGTTCGGAGACAGCACCCACCAAGTATTCATCAGGCACAACAATTATATAATATGAAATCTAATAAAAGTAAACTGAAATGCCAAGAGACTGGAGATTCAACCTAGCTGAATCTCTGGTGGGGATGTAACATTCCTTGTGTATAACATAACAGAATACAACTTCTTAAAACAAACAAAAAAAAAAAAAACAATATACAAACAGATATATTACTTACTTATTTTTTTCACTAGTGTTTATGATTAGCTACAGAAACAATGTGAAAGATGAATGATGAACATTCACTTGCTTCTACAGTCTTATTGAACTGTTAGTGTGTGTTTATGCTGTGTTGAAAAGCTAAAGCAGTGTCCTGTCATCCTCCTCAGGGTCCTCCGGGGGCTGCTGGTGCAGAGGGCAGGCAAGGAGAGAAGGGCGCTAAGGTAACAAAATCAATTCATCCTTTGCACAGTAGAGCCATCTCAGCAAGTCCCGTGGCTGTCCTCCCCCCTCACTGTACCCACATTGTTCCCCATCTTGAATTAGAAGCACAAAAACGTAGAAGTAATTTAATTTCCAAAGTAAATTATATGGAAATGTATGGACGCAGCCTATTTGAGTAAAACTAAGAATTACTTGTTTCTTGCTTTGTGCTATAGCTTAGTTTCAAAAAACTACAAAAGGAGTAAACGCTATTTATGTCTTACCCTCAGGTATTCAGAGTTATTATGCTTTTCTCTTTTTAGTGAGAGAAAGCCCAATGAAGTTCTCTGAGATGACACTTGTTTTATACCAATGTCCTGGTTTCATCAGTGTCTAAATATATCCATATCAATTATCTAATCTATCTATTATAAGTCCATATACTATACATTTAGATATAATAACTTTTAATGAAGTATATTATATTATGTTCTGAAACGTGGAAATATTTCAAAAGAAAAAAGAACTGTACTGTACTGAACTACTTTAAGATATAAAAGTTGTTATAAATTCAGTAAAGTAGCTCTGACCACTTTGCAATAAATCTGTAATCTTTGAATACCTTGCAGCTCAAACTTGATGCTTCCATGAGCTCTGTCTAGTCACTGTGCATATTGATGTATTTCACATTACAGTTGGTCACCTGTGACACACTCTTGTAATCTTGAGGCCATAATATTTTTCTCATGACATTAAAATGAAAACATAGCACGATGTAACATCATCTATTGTTGTGCCTGTTCTTAACCTCATTTGGAGGAACAAGGACACTTCATAACTTGGACTGTTGTTTACTTGTCCCCATTTACCCGATCTACACACTGCATAATGTCTCAGCATAATTTAAAGCTAAAAGCAGCCCACAGCTGAATTCTGATGAAAGATACTGAGAGGATCCAAAGAAAACCTGAAAACAACATCAAGTGTGGCTACAGGTTTTAAAAGTAGATTTATTTATTTGTTAAGAGATATACCACTGTTGCTAGAATTTACCTGCGGAGAGTCCTCTCTGGCTACAGTTTCCTAAAAACACAGCAGACATCTAAAGTTTTGTGTTTGTTTATTTGTTTTTTGTTCTTAATTTTAAGTTAGTAATGTCTGGCAAAATTTCCTCAATCCCTATGTTTTTGCTAAGATTTGAATTAATTTCATCAAATATATATGCGTATCAAAATATCAGTAAAATATCAGCAGATTTAAACTAAAATATAAAAATGATGCATCAGTCTGCTACAGGAAGCTTAAATTCCTAAATCATGTTATATTATTCAGGCTGAGTCATGCTTTAACAATACTTTTATATCCAAATGCAGGGTGAAGCAGGTGCCGAGGGTCCATCAGGTAAAACAGGACCGGTTGGACCCCAGGGACCACCAGGAAAGCCTGGTCCCGAGGGTCTGCGTGGAATCCCTGGCCCAGTTGTAAGTTTGAGCTGCAACAATGATCTTTCCTGTGAACCACTGCATATACATTCAGCTGACATGCATGCTCAAACACAGATACACACCAAGTGTACACACATAAAAAGTACTGCTAAGGCATGATGATAGACTTCATGGAATAATCAATACATCCATTTGGCTTATACTTTAGTTTCGCTTGTTTATTCCAGCACGCTTTTTTCCCCTGTTTGGGCTATTAATCATCGTGCTCAGCACAGAAAATCGATGGCAGGCCAGAAAAAATACAGCAGGCTATAAAGCTTACTACAATTGAATGGCTTTTCACAGGGTGAACAAGGACTGCCCGGCTCCCCTGGACAAGATGGTCCACCTGGTCCCATGGTTAGTATGCACAATCTCTCCCTTCTCTCTCTCGTCTCTCACTATTTATCTATCCAGCTAGAGTTAGGGGGGTATTTTTCCACTTTTGACAGAGCTAGGCAAGAAGTTTCCCCTTGCTTCCAGTCTTTAAGTTCAGTTGGGTTGAACTTATTTCAAATCTACATTTCTGCTCTCCTAAACATTCACAGATGGAGTTGCTATTAAACATCTCACCTGTCTCTGAATTTGCTTATTTTTAAAAAAGACTGTTCTCAACTTTAATATGTGGATCTTTTCTGCAGTTTTTCTCTCAGTATAATTGACATTTTCCTGCCTCTTTCATTCCTTTCATGTTTCTTTGAAAACTGAAACAGAAAATTAGCATGGACAGCTTGCTAGTTTTCCTCACTGTCTATCTTTACTGTCTTTTGTTCCTGTGAAATTGATTTTCAACTTGTGCTATTGTTGTTTAGGGTCCTCCTGGTCTTCCTGGTCTGAAAGGTGACCCTGGGTCTAAAGGTGAAAAGGTGAGTGTACCCCTTTTTCTTATATCTGACCGCTAGCTGGTTTCATTTCCCAATGCCAAATAGGTTTGAAGATAAACTTGAAAAGAATGAAAGGAACCTTTGTGGTCTTGTGCAGACTTCAGTCAAGGCTGCCTGCCGCTTTCACAAAGCTCCCACTACTGATCAAAAGCAGCACATCTTTTTAAATTACAAAGCAGCGTTAATATCAATACAGGCTTATGTTAACATTTAGGAAACAAAATTAGTTTTTGCCAAAGCTGCTGCAAGAGAAAAACTCTTAGTGGATTGAATATGCAGCTGAAGGTGATATATCACTCTAATCTGTCTAATCTTGCTATTTTCTTTGCTGCCACTGTCAAATTTGCTGGTGAAATATAACTGCAAAGGATATTCAGACAGCACACATTACTCTATCTAATTTGCCTCCCACACACTGACATGATGGCTTGAGAGAGCAGTTTAAAAGCACACAAAAGAGGCACTGTGTTGTGTGTTGTGCGTTTTAAATGGTGTCAAATCAGTGGAAATGGTTAGAGCGTGCCTATTTCAGATTCATCATCTTTGTGTTGTGAAGTGTTGTTTTTGTTGTTTTTGTCTGTTGCAGTAGAGACATTTCAATTATAATTCCTGAGGATTTGTATTTAAATGAAACTTCACTCTTCACAGCATCTCATATGCATTTGACTTTTGTGGAAGAAAGCTGTTACACTTTTGCCTTTGTCATGCATCCATGCAATAACTTTAAAGTTTGAGTACACAAAGGGACATAGCTGTTATTTGATTTTTCTTTGAATGTGCACATTTGTTTTTGTCCTGCAGGGTCACCCAGGTTTGATTGGCCTGATTGGACCTCCTGGTGAGCAAGGAGAGAAGGGAGACAGAGGTTTGCCCGGGCCCCAAGGTTCTCCTGGCAGCAAGGGCGATGGTGTAAGTAATTGATGATTCCATTCCCATGTTGGTCCTCGGGGCCACTTGTCCTCCACTTCCTGCCATTTCTTAGCCCCTTTGCTCTTCCACTGTGACCACAGGTCTTGCCACAGTCACATGCTGTTGATTAAAACCCAATGAAAAAGCAGCTGAGGCATGCGCTACAATGCATACCTCTTCACTGACCTGAGTCTGAGTGGATAAATCTTGTATTTTGAGTTTTCCATTGCATCTTGAACACCATGAACTGTACACTCCAGATTTTATTTTTACCACTTATTTCCATTGTGGTCATATTCTGTGTATCTGATGATCCCAGTCTAGTGTGATAATAATAATAAGTAATATTCTGCATTGTGGAAAACACTGATAAGAGCTTCCTACCAAAACACAGCATTAAAATTAAGATATTTTTCTCAACCACTGAGCCCTCTAGTTAAACAGAAAGCAGTACTGTAAAGAGGTTGAAGCTTCTCAATAAAGGACTGATGACAGCCTTCATCCATTTTTAAATAAACATTGCAGAATAACTGAATACGCTATTCTGTCCTGCTGTGGCCCTCAGCCTGCCCTGGCTTAGTGATTTAAGGTGATGGGTTGGATTGAGCATCTAGAGATTAAGCCTAATGAAATCGTAATGTCCCCTTCTGTCAGAGCACAAGGGCTTCAAAAAGTTTTCACTCAGTTTGCCATTTCTATTTTAGGCCTGGAATATATATTATTTGGCTTCATTTCCTGACAAAATTGAGCTATAAGATTGTGAATTGCTGGGTTCAAAGAAAATCACCCCACAAGTGCAGTGTTTGGTCTCTTCTTGATGGCTAAAATAAAGACTTTGTCTCTATTTCAGTTAATAAAAATCTCCATAATTTCATGTGAAAGCTTCTTACCATTATGCATCTGTTGAACTCATAAACTTAGTATTCATTCCATGTCCCTGGTTGTTCACCATTATATTCTAGCTTTTTCATTTCACTCATTATTCAAGCCTCACAATAATACTTCTGTCTCTGATGCTTCTTTAATATTTATCTGCTTTCATCTCATCTTATCACAGGGTATCGGTGGAGCTGCCGGTCCTATCGGTCCCCCAGGGCCTCCTGGTCTGCCTGTAAGTCTTTTACTGATTCAGCCATTCATTTAGATTCTACACTGATGATAGAATGACTTTGCCAAATTGCTTTGTTTATGTCCTGTCTCTTGCAGGGTCCTCAAGGTCCCAAAGGATCCAAAGGTTCAAGTGTGAGTACTATCAGTGTTTTTAAGGGAATATTCTCACTATGTGTATGTTAGATGTATCTTGGATAATATGTTTCTACTTAATTCCAGGGTCCTGCTGGTCCAAAAGGAGACACTGGTTCAATTGGTCCTCCTGGTCCTCCTGTGAGTACTTAAGACCACTACTGTTGCCTGTTTTTTCCACTGTTTATCACAGTACTGTGACAATGTATGGTTCAGTCTTGAATGAGCTGTTAAACAGTTTTTCCCACCACACCCTATAGGGCCCACCGGGTGAAGTTATCCAGCCCCTGCCCATCCAGTCACCCAAGAAGACCAAGCGCTCCACTGACATGCAGTCAGACGCAGCCATCATGGACTACGGCGAGGGCATGGAGGATATCTTTGGCTCACTCAACAACCTCAAACAGGACATCGAACGCATGAAATACCCCATGGGCACACAAAACAACCCTGCCAGAACTTGCAAAGATCTGCAGCTCTGCCATCCAGAGTTCCCTGATGGTAAGCAGAATCAAATCAGGAGTGTTGAATGTAAAAGTAAAGAAATGCTGAAAGAGAAAAATCAAAACCCCTCTAATCAGTGTAAATCACAAAGTCAGGCAACAGCTGAGCAGAGCTTCATAGCCCTCTGTAATTGAGATACTGGAATGTCTCCCCATTTTCTAAATGTTGTTGTTGGTCAGGACACCTGTTTTTCTGACAAACTGAGGCTGAAGTGAAAAACGAAAAACTGAAAATTGGGCTCATCAGTTTTTTTTCCATTTTGCCTTTCGTATCTGGCAAAATCTATTCGTTTTTGTAGATATGTGCCCACTATCTGCAGTTTAATCTTTATAGTAAATTTACATGACCTCTGGGGCCTATCAACATGCAAAGTGGAACAATAAGAATAAAAAAATGTCATATACAGTAGTATGGATTGGTTTAGGTTTATTAAGTTTAGTAATTTTTCTTCTGTTGAGGAAAACATTTGTTAAAATTGCAGCACATAAATTATACCTTGCTTCAAGCACAGTGATAACATTTTATCTCGCAGCGTATTAGCCATGAAAATGAGCAGTGCATTTCTCCAAAGATGAATTTCACATAGGATCAATGAATCTGGCACACTTTCCTGTGGACATTAGTGGAACAGAATTCTGAGTCTGATTGGTTCTCCTCAGGTGAATACTGGATTGATCCCAACCAAGGCTGCTCTGGGGATTCTTTCAAAGTCTACTGTAACTTCACCGCCGGGGGTGAAACCTGCATCTATCCAGATAAGAAGTCTAATGGAGTAAGTAACTTTGGATTTGTCCCCATGAGATTTATACCTGCCTGTTTCTAATCATCATTTCACATCAGATATTAAGCCATCGTGCTAAACCAACACATCAACAATCAGCACAGCAGTAGGCTGAAGTTGTCAAAAGAAGCCATTTGATTTGCTTCAGGGCTAAGCTTGTATAGATTTGACATTCAAATTTGTGCAAACAACACAAAATCCACCAAAAGGCAATTCTATAGAATGATCTGACTCTGAAGTTTGTGAAAACAATATTAAAATAACAAACAGGTTTATCCTCTGCTCCCAGATGATAAACGTTGATGCTACCCATAATATCTGTGAGTAATATATTCTGTCTGGTTTTGTTTTCCACAGGTCAGAATATCTTCATGGCCCAAAGAAGTCCCTGGGTCATGGTTCAGTGAATTTAAGCGTGGTAAAATAGTAAGTCTATAGTACTAAATGGATTGCTCCACCTCTCCTATTTTTCCCACATTCTCTTATGCACCTGTGCAGAGACTCCAGCTGCTAATAACCTCAAATAGCAGCACTTCCCATGAAACTGTGACGCAGTGACCCAAAGTTCCGCAGGGAATTCAAAGTGCAAAGAATATGCTTTTATCATGAACAGATTGGCTTTTAGTTAAAATAATCTCCATCCTTTTGAACTAATGCCTCAGTTTCATTGTCACTGTTAAAATTCTTGGACTGCTCCATATAAAGAACATAGCTTAAATAAAAAAAATTACAGAGGCTTCATCCAGCATTCCAGTCATCCCCACTTTGCCCTTGAACAATGAAAAATTGTCTTAGTAAACATCAGCTCCTGTTTCTTGTGCTCCACAATCAAAGAAACAAGTTTGTCCTGCCACATCAAACTGCGGTCATACTGAAGTATTTCCACTGATATAAAAAAAAGACTGACTGTGACAGGACATTATTCGGCTTTATGGGATTAAAACTACTGTACTGTACTTAGGACTCTTTGAATGCACGTGTTTCTCACAGGTTCACAAAAACTGTTGATGTTCATGTGTGTTCTGAAGACCTATTGTTTCTCTAGATTGAAGCATTGTAAGGGAGACAAAAAGGATCATAAAGTTCACACTGAGACTCAAAATACATTGAAAAAATTGTTGGCAGACATACGTGCCATTAAACTACCATATATTTTACAAAGTACTGTACATGTGATATTTAATTACCACACATAATATTAGAATGATGTATGGACATCAGAACATTTAATCAGTCTTTTTGGTTTTTGCTAGTAAGGTGATTCTTTCTTGGTGCCTTTTGGAAATCCTGTTTACATCCTTTATATACATGGAGACAAAATGCCCCTAACACCAGTCGTAGGCTCATATTTTCTATACTGCAAGTTGACCTTATGATCATTTTAGAATTAAAGTACTGTAAGACTAATTGATGCTTCAGTGTAGAAATCCTTGTGTAGCAGTGTCTCCTCTGGCTGGCTGTGAAATAGTTTTCTTATGGGTTAGTGACATTGACATGAACCTTGAATCCATCTGAACAAATGTCAGTCTGACTGTTTGAGCAAAAATGGCTGTGTTGAGCAGAGGGCTGTTATGTGATGTATCATGTCTCCACATTTAAACTCCTCAATGGTTGATTTGGATGAAAGTACTGTGCCTCCAAGTGTTACTTTGCAATTATTAGCTGCTAACCGTCTAAGATCTGTTTTGTGAATCAGATGAGTTAAGAGACATGGTATTTTGCTTTTTTTACATATTTCTTTCAGACATTCTTGATTACATTTTTGTTTTTTGTACACATTCATAAATCCAACTGTTAAGTGAAAATGTAGACTCATGTTTGCTTCTTACATTTGACCTGCCTCCATCTCTGTTTGCCCACCAACAGCTTTCCTATGTTGACGCAGAGGGAAGCTCAATAAACATGGTACAGATGACCTTCCTCAGACTACTGACAGCCTCGGCCAGGCAAAACTTCACCTACAGCTGTCACCAGTCTGTGGCGTGGCATGACGCTACAGGCGATAGCTATGACAAGGCGTTGCGCTTCCTGGGCGCCAATGATGAGGAGATGTCCTATGACAATAACCCTTACATCAAGGCCCTCTCAGATGGATGTGCGGTAAGCCCTGTCCATAGACATTGTTGGTGTAAATGAGCAGGGAGTGGAAGAGTTCAGTCTGTCACTGGCATCGCTCAAAATGGCAAAGTGTTGTAGTACAAACGATGTGTGAGTTGTTTTGGTGTTGGCTTTCAAATTTGTCTCTCAAGTTAGATTTCTTTGGATGAAATAGCCTAGCTAGCCGTGGCTATTAAGAAAAAAAATGTTCAAGAGGTTATTCTCCAGCAAAAATGATTTCTGACACATTTACTCCTGTGTTGTTTCAAGTATAGGCAGAAGAACTGCCAAGTTTTTAATGATTGTAATCAGATCCTCATCCATTTGGAACTTGCTGAAGAGAACTGTTACTCTTGAAATGAAATCACATTAGTATTGAAACAAGGAAGAGTGAAAAGCTAGGATTGTAGCTGATGAAAGCTGATGACTGTAAAAGCACTCTCAAACACACATTATTCAGGTTTTCCCAGTAGCTTAGGTCTAAAGACTGGACTGGCCTAGTGATCAGAACAACCACACAGTGAAAGGTTTTGTGCAGTTAGAAATGTGACAAAATGTGTGTATTTTTCTGGGATTTGTTTGTCTAATTGGTTCCTCTGTGTCTCTGTGCTTGTGTGTCTCTTGTTGCAGACGAGGAAGGGCTATGGAAAGACTGTGATGGAGATTAATACTCCCAAAATCGATCAGGTTCCAATCATCGATGTCATGTTGACTGACTTTGGGGACCCTAACCAGAAGTTTGGGTTTGAAGTTGGGCCCGTCTGCTTCCTTGGCTAAATAAAAACGAAAAAGAAAAAAAAGGACTTGATGGGGCCAGCAAAGAAAGTCAAGTTGAGACGTTTTGGGTACCACCAAACCCCATTTCTAGCCCCCCACCCTTTTCTATGCCACATGCAAGTTTTGAATAAGAGATGGTGTAGCAAACATGTCTTTCCATGTATGTACGTGTAACCCAGGAAAATACTTGTTGCCCTTGTAGGGCTCGAACCACATGACTTAACCACGTTATGGAGCAAAGGTGAAGGACATTTGAACGCGTGGCAGAGGAGGGTGAATCGGAGGTAACCAAGAGAGGGGGTCAGGCGACATGAGGGGACACAGGCCTCCTCTCTGGACTCTCCAGGTGCTGTATGAAAACGACTACAATGGTGCTTGTTCAAAAAACACAAAAAGAATAAAGAGGTGCTAAGAAAGAAGGTGTATTTTGATAATTATATAAAAAAAACTGTAATTATTATTTTGTACAATACTGTTATTTCTGAATCCACTTTCAAAACTTGCATGTGTATCAGATTCTGCTTCCGGCTCTTTAATTTCAATGTTGGTTAGATATACAGTGTAAGTTAAAGACATCATTCAATCAAATAAATTTATAATTCTGGTATTTTTTGTTGAACACATACTGTGTACCTGTCATGAAGCAAATAAAGCGAGTATTCAAACAATTCTCTATTGCTAAATTAGACTGTATGCCCTTTGTATATATTGACAGTCCAAAGCTTGAGGTTATTTGCTGTTTTGCCCTTGTGACCGTAGGTAAAACAACTGGAAGTATCACCCCAGCACGTATACGGCAACATCTCCCACTAATGTTGTGATCCTGTGCTAGTAGGAAGCAATCATGGCATTCATTTCCTTTATTTAATTCTATTTGTTGTTTTTTTCTGTTTTGTTTCCTGACAGGCTTTTTATTTTGGTTGTATACCTCAAACTTTCTTGATAACCTGTAAGATGCAAGGATGTTATGCCCTGTATATACCTTGGTTAAGCAATTAAGTTTATATATTTTGGGTGGGGATTTTTTAAGAGAGAATTACAATAACTGTTAGACATCCACTGTTCAAATCCTTCTGTGAATGCAATGAGAAGCCCTTTAGGTGACCCATTTTTGTAACTAAAATGAGAAAATGTTTTAATGTGCTTTTTATAGTTCATTTAAATATTAAAAACTGGATTCTAAACAACAGTGAGCTGAATGTCTCGATGGTTTGTGTAAGATGACTTTGGAGTAGATCTTCCTACTGTAAATGTCAAATGCTTTAAATCAAAGATATGTTAATTCATCTAAGACTCTGGGCTGGTGCAATCCCATCTCTCTTGAAACCAATAAAGTACCATCTTACAATAATTTCCTTTCATTCTGAGTACATGAATGGAAACATGGATAAAATGTCTCCTTTTGTTTGTCATAAGAAGAATGAAAAAAATTACAAGCTTATTTAAAAGGTCCTATATTTGCTGCTTATTTCCAAGTTCCTCTGAAGACGATTAGCTGTGGACTTAAGCTATATTTCACCATATATCTGAACGCAAGTGTTTCCCTTTATAAGCACACAAACACACACCCAGGTTCACTGGATAAGTGTTTTCGTTTTTTTTTTTTTTTTTTTCATTCAGATAGAGGGAAACATCAGGGCTCATTATATACAAAGAATGTACAGGCTCCAATAGAGTGGAGAGGGATTTTAATGCAGTAATCTTAGCATATGTTTTACACAGCTGTATGTTATGACAAATGTGAATTGTTTTTTATTTTATGTATCAAAGCTGAATTTCAATTTGGGCTACAGAGCTATGTAAGATTCCTCTTTATCATCTTGGAATTACCTGCATGTCTTTTGATTGCTCCTACAAAGAAGAACTGTGTGTGCAACTTCTGAGTGACAAAATTGTGAAGTTCTGTGTGGCTGGGTGGGAGAAAGAGGTTGTTCTCTCCAGCAAAGCACATGGAGGTGTGAGCTGAGGCTTCTTCTCACACATGCAATCCATACTGTCTATACATACAAATGTGTACACATCTGTACAGTACTGTAGATATGAAGCTGGAGCAAGTTAAGCTCAGCTAAAATGGGCAAAAAAAAAAAAAAAAAAAAAGCCTGGCTCTGTCCAAAGGTGACAAATCTTTGATTAGTAAGGTGTTGTTGAAAAGAATAATTAACATTTTTACAGGAAGTTTTGTAATGGATTATTTCTTGGTTCAGGTTTGGTGATTCAGGCTCAGGAGGACTGAATAATATTTACATCTGTTTTTTCTTCTTTAAATTTCAAGGAGAGGAGTCACAGGATTACAGCGATAAAGTTGCAACAATCTGCACAGCTGGAATACAACACTCATAGTATGGACACCTGCAGGATTAATTCAATGAAATTTTACTACATGGGAAATATGCTCTCCTTCTTGCTGAGAGTTAGATGAGAAAATCTATACCACTCTCACGTCTGTATGGTAATTTGAAGCTACAGCCAGTGGCTTGTTAGCGTAACTAACAGCTAGCCTGACTCCCCAAAGGTCACAAAATCCACTAAAGCTAAAGAGACAGATTTTGTTACCTATGAGGCTAGCTCGGCTAGTTTCCCCCTTTTTCTAGTCTTTATGCTAAACTAGGCTAACCAGTTGCTGCATCATATTTATCGTGTACAGACATGACAGTAGTATCAATATTTTCATGTAATTCTCATCAGGGCAAGTGAATAAGAATTTAAATATAATTGAGCAAATGATTTCAGACACATCACTGCAGCTCCTCTTCTCTTCTTGAAATTATTGCAAAAAAATCTTCCAAAAACAGGCCAGCCTAATTAGTATTCAGTCCTTCTGAGTCTCATCGAAACAAATGTTAGCGATGGCCTGTGTCACTTCAAAGGATTGACCACCGCTAAACCTTTTATTTTCTCCCCGAAGAGTGCAAAAGAAATCCACATAATAACAACTGACAAGCCTGTGCTGAGCAGCAAAAGAAATGGACTTTGTATTTTCGTTTTATCTTTCTTTCTTTGGAGTGGGGGTCTTTGTAGAGAAGTAACCAAAGAGAATACTCATGTGGAACCTCACACACAAGAAAAACAATCAAGAAATGTTCCCTGGTGGGTTCAGAGGAGAATTCAGCTCCACACTCATGGTACATTCAACTTGCTTTTCGAGTCCTTTAACAAATACTGTGTTTGTCTCAGGAGATTACGTGCATCCTTAATAGGTCTTTTTACATATTCAAGCCGCACAGTTCATTTAAATGAAGCAATCAAACTTTGAGTTGTTGTGGAAGATCATAGCAATAATCTCCTACATTATCATATAAATAAGTGTCAGTTCTGCTATTCTCAATCACTGATTGACAAAACACCATTGTGATTTATACCCAATTTGTAAGGGCCTCTATACTTGCTGTTGTAAACACTATGTGGTGGGTCCTTCCAAGGGAAAAAAAACTCTGGCTCACAGCAAGGTGTGTTTTCAACATTCTGGATTGTTTAAAATAAATAGAGAAAGAAAACAAGAAAACACCAACATGACTGAACAAAGAGTGACACCTGCAATGCATTCTTTGTTAACAGGAAATCGAATTGGAAAAAAAATCATCAAACTAGAACTGCACTGTTTGACTGACTGATGATTGTCGAGAAGTGTGGTGCTGAAACACCACAACAGTTGTCTGTTAGCAGCAATGAAAATATATGCCACTTGAAATATACTAGATTAAAAAGTACAAAGTGGCAAAATACCACTTTTTACTGTTTCAAAGGAAATCCCATCTCAAGAGATTTCCCTTGCCCCTAACTCTCTGTAGTGTCTCCAGTTGCCCTTTTTCTTACATTTAACATCCCGCCTTCAAAACTTTAATCGCTTAACGGCTAACATTCAGATCACTACAAGCAAACTGACATATGAGATTAGTAAAACCTAATTCACACTCTATGCATTCTCAAAGTTTTCTGACTCAGACAGGTGCTTGCACTGACCTTATCAAGCTCTGTTATATTGACTGTAACCAGTCAGTGTTTGTTTTAGTTGAGTGTACAGTATGTACATACACACATAATTACAAGGACATCATTACCATGGACCATTTAGTCTTTAGTAACACTACCTGATGCCTCAGTATAGATGAGCAGAAAACCATTTGTGGCTGTTGAAATTGCACCTCAGTTCCTCTGGATCAGAGGATGTGAAGAGATAACGCAGCACCCTAGGGATCACACGGACTTAACAGTGGGTTTAAGTGTTGCTGAGATAATCATCTGAGACAAGAGAGCAGCTATCCTCCATTTGGACCCAACAAGGAAGAATCAAACTCAACTTATATCAGCTTGAGACACAAGCTTTTTACAGAAAGGTCTTAGGTTAAAGTTGAGAATTTTACAAATGCACACATAGTTCAACATGTGTTTGACATTGTGACATGACAATGGGGATCAAAATCAGCTTGATTATATTTTAGATGTAGAGAGTAATAGCTTTGGATATGTAAATAGGGGAAATGCACTCCAGACAAATATCGGGTGACAAATATCGGGTGGTTTCATCAACTGTCTGAACTAAATTTCATGGCAATCCATCTGAGAGTTGTTATGAGAGATATTTTAGTCAGGACCAAAGTGTTGGACAAACTGACATTGCCGATACTAGAGTCACGCTGCTAGCTGCTAGGTCAGCGATTTTAAAGGTTTGCAGATGTGGGCAGGTTAACTCTGTCCATGCAGCTTACTTTTTTGGATAGAGTTAGGCAGACAGAGAGAGTAACAACCATGTGTGGGTGCTTTAGGTGGTAAAAAAAAAAAAAAAACAGGTTAATAATTTACCTTCAGCAGCAAAAAGTTTCTTTGCTTTTAGGCCTTTTTCTTTCAGGTCTAATATTTGTAGTGTATTATGCTGGCACTGGTGAGAGTGGTAAATCACCTTTCTACCACATCCTACCAACTACAGAATGTCTTATGATATTGTGAGAGTTTCAGTATTCTAATGCCACCTGTTCAAGAAGCAATATTAGGCTATTTTCAATTTGTGATAAAGACAGGCTGAATGAAAGGACAAAATACAAACAGCCTGGAGCGCTTAATGCTGAGGTCTGAATGCCTTGGAAAGTATACTGGAAAATTAATTAAGTGTTTTGTATTACTGAATTATCATAATTTTGTTTTCAAGTAGAACAAGAATAATGTTCTTCATGACATTCCACTAATAAATGCAATTTATTTAAAAGGCCTTTAATTAAATACATTTTGAAGATTGGGAGCTGTCAGAGTCAGAACAGTCACAATGGTGCGCTCTGATCGGCCAACTGCAGCAGTCGCTCCTCCAGTTCAAATGAGGTAAACCAGCTGAGTGGAGACGTTCCAGCTTTAATGCAGACTGCATTCTCCAGTGGCAAACTCGACCAATGTTAAATTGTAATGCTGCTGACCAGAGCCAGAAAATGAAAGTTGGATTTTTGATACAAAGCAATATCTTCTAATGTCTTCTTCAAAACATAGTTTGATTTTAACACCTCTAATGGATCCCTAATGTTGTCTGAAACACCCCACACCTCTATCCCCTTCCCTTAGATAATCCATCCATTATCTGTAACCGCTTATCCTCATCAGGGTCACGGTGGGGATTGAGCCTATCCCAGCTGACTTTGGGCAAGAGGCAGGGTATACCCTGGATACATCCCCTAAATAATAAAAAAGAAAAATAATACATGCCTCTCACAAATACACAGATGCATAAAATGTGTTTCCCTGTACCAAATTTCAAATTTTCATACTACATACTTCACAGATTGATTCGTCTTCACATTTGTTCTTGAACACCACTCCACACTCCATTTTTACTATTCCTATATGACCCACCAACCCAGAGCAGTGCATTAAACATGCAGGCAGAGTGCTCCGTCAGCACAAATAAGGATCGAGTGGCAATCATTTTAAAGCACAATCCTGGCTCTCAGTTCCACGCAGTCCTCAAAAAGGGACTTGGGAAATCTGCTCAATACATTGACTGGCTAGGAAACCCAAGGGAAAGATCTCCAACCACTCTGTCACTATCACATCCATTCTTAGCAAACTTTGTGTATGGATGTTTTTTTGGGTTTCAGTTAATTAGCAACCCAAACTGCTTGATGTTACTGTATTCTCTATAGAAGAGATGAAGGGGCTGATCAGCTACTGTAGGGAGCAAGAGAGCTGAAATTACTTTTATTACCATTGACAGTTACATGTGTATATGCCAGTACCTCATATCTGCTCTGGGACTGTACTGAATTGCTGGGTCTGTCAAGACCTCCAGTTCAGAGTTTTGTAAGACCAAGGCTGTAATCAGGCGACTGAAAAGTGGATCTTTCAGTTATTTATTTAGCTTTCTCAGAAAACCTTTAAAAAGATTTCAAAGAAGTTTTAAACTTGTGTCAAATGAAGATAGAAATGTGATGTCAAAAACACTGTTAATGTCACCTTAGCATTCTCACAACATTCTGGGGGTTATCAGCACCAAAACGGTGGATAAAAGCTTGTCGAACACAAAGGTATTCAGGATTTTCTAGGATTTAAGCAGATTTGCATTTGTGCGATGATATGTATTAAGGTGAGATTTTGTTTTAAATGCAAATATCGGCATAAAGCTTCAGCTAAACAGGTTAACCTCTACATATATTACAGTACAAGCTATATATTTACATTTACATTTAGTCATTTAGCAGACGCTTTTATCCAAAGCGACTTACAGAAAAGGGAACAATTAAGGTATAGTGCGATAAGAAGCGTTAGTGCAGTAATAAGTGCTAGTGACGATTCTTTAAGGTGTAGAATTGTCGTGTAGTGCTAGGAGAGAAGGTACTCTCTGAAGAGCTGGGTCTTCAGGAGTTTTTTAAAGGTAGAGAGGGACGCCCCTGCTCTGGTAGGAACTGGTAGTGCGTTCCACCAGCGGGGAACAACAAACGAGAAGAGTTTGGATTGCCTTGAGCGAATGGGTGTCAGAGCCAGGCGTGGTTCATTGGAGGAGCGCAAGGATCGTGGGGTAGCATATGCCTGTATAAGGGCGTTCAAGTAGGTGGGTGCAGTACCAGAGACAACTTTGTAGGCGAGCATTAGAGATTTGAATTTAATGCGGGCTGCAACAGGTAGCCAGTGGAGCTCGATGAGCAGCGGGGTGACATGTGACCTTTTGGGTTGGTTGTAGACCAGGCGCGCCGCCGCGTTCTGGATCATCTGAAGAGGTTTCACTGTGCAGGCTGGCAGGCCCGTCAGGAGGGCATTACAGTAGTCTAGTCTTGAGATGACGACAGCTTGTGTCAGGAGTTGAGTAGCATGTTGAGTTAAGTAAGGTCTGATTCTTCTGATGTTGTAAAGTGCAAAGCGGCATGACCAGGCAACTGAGGCGACATGATTGGAAAAGGTTAGTTGGTCATCAATCATAACCCCTAAGTTTCTTACCACCCTGGTGGGGGTGAGACATAGGGAATCAGTTTTGATGTTGATGTCGTGGTTGTCACACCGCGGTGAGGTTTGTTTTATTTTGGGATTTTATGTCTTGTGATTTCCGGTTTTATTTTGAAAAGTAACTCTCCTCTCGCTTCAGGTCACTTGCCCTTCCTCATGTGTCACCGGTCTGATTGTCTTCCCTGATTCCCGATCGTGTCCACCTGTTCCCCTTTCCCTCCATGTGTTCATAGTCTGCGTCTCCCTTGTCTTGTGCCAGTGTGTTTCACTTCGTGCATCCATGCCAGGCATTGTCCTTAGCCCACAGCCACAGTTCATGTCCTCGAACCTGTTTTTGCCCTTGTGTTTAGCCTCCAGCTTTTTAGGAGTGTTTTCTGTTTCTAGTCCTTTTTCCACAGAGAAGAAAGCCTCCAGTTTTTAGGAGTAATTTTTAGTTTAGCATTTCTTTATTAGAGTAGACCGTCCTCCAGCCGGAGCGTCCTTTGTTTTGTCTGAGAGTTTATACTAAGTCATAGATAGTGTTAGCAGTTACTTCCTCTGATTGGAGAGAACCTTTTTTTTGATACCTTTCATAGCCTGTTTATTTACTCACCGGAAGAGTTGTAGGTTTCATAGCGCTTTGTTTCATCACTTTGTAAGAGGTGAACCTTGCTAATCGCTAAATAAAGCCTGTCTGATTAAACGTCATCTCTGCGCCTGACTTCTGCGTCTAGTCTGGTCCTTGTCAGTGGTGTATAGTAGGTTTGGCTGGGAGGACCAGCAGTTCAGTTTTTGAGAGGTTCAGCTGGAGGTGATGTGCCTTCATCCATGTGGCGATGTCTGAGAGGCAATCAGAGACCCGTGCAGAGATCGAGGGGTCATCAGGAGGAAATGACAGATAGAGCTGAGTGTCATCTGCATAGCAGTGATAGGAAAAGCCATGTGAGAGGATAATCAGACCCAGGGAGGTGGTGTAGATAGCGAATAGCAGGGGCCCCAGCACTAAGCCCTGGGGGACCCCTGTGGTGAGGTGATGCGAAGTGGACGACTGTCCAAGCCAGGATGGCGGTGGGAAAAGTGCCAGAAGTCAGGGACTCATTTATCACATGTGTGATAGCTGGCGTGATGGTTGGACTAATGGATTGGAGAAGGTTTGTTGGTATAGGGTCCAGCGAGCATGTAGTAGGACAGCTACATGTCAACAGTTTGGATACCTCACTCTCAGAGAGGGGTGTAAAGCCAAAAAATTAGGTGCTAGCAACTGTGCTAGGTTGCGAAAGTGCAGTAGCTGATTCAGTGCCGCCCAGCTGAGATACAGAGAGACATGTAGTAGGACTGCTACATGTTACAGTGTTAGGAGTCGGGCGGAGAGTGAGCTGGTCAGAGAATTGGCTGCTGATTGCTGCCACTCTGCCTGTAAAGAATGATGCAAATGTATTGGCGGTAAGGCTGGTAGGAGGAGGAGGAGGCGGAGGGTTGAGTAGTGATTTGAAGGTGGAGAAAAGTTTCCGGGTGTCAGTGACACTGTTGACTTTGTCGTTGTAAAAAGCAGTCTTTGCAGCAGTGACGCTGGTTGAGAAGGAGGATAAGAGTCTGGTAGCTTTTGAGATCATCAGATAGTTTGGATTTGAGCCATTTTCTTTCAGCAGCTCTGAGTTTGGTGTGCTGTGATCGGAGGGTATCATTCAACCATGAGTGGGATTGGTTGGATCGAGCAGGCCTCGTAGATAAAGGACACAGTCTGTTCAGACATGAATTCAGAGTAGAGCAGAGTGAATCAGTGGCATCATTAACCTTCAGAGAGGAGAATGTGCTGAATGGTGGTAGAGCTGAGGTAACAATAGAGGAGAAGTAGGTTGGGGATAATTTACGGAGGTTACGGCGGAACGTAACCATTGATGGAGGAGCAGAGGGTTGCTCTGACAGAGTGACATTAAACTGGATAAAAAAGTGGTCTGATAGGTGGAGAGGCGTTACCACCAGTGCATCTGTGGCACAGTTTCGGGTGAGAATCAGGTCAAGGTTTTTGCCAGCTTTGTGAGTAGGAGGACTGTGGACCAGCTGGAGGTCAAAGGAATGTATTAATGACATAAAGTTATCAGAGTCTGGACTGTCTAAGTGAATGTTCATGTCGCCCATATATGCTGCTGCATATCTGAGTTTTTGCTTTACACTCTGTCCCTCCGCTTCACATCACTCTGATAGATGTCAGCCATCTGCTTTGGTACATTATCCCTATATGTCCTCTTGTATGTTGTGTTCATGTTGTTGTCCTCTCCAACCCCTTCAAGGGATAATAAAGATTTCATATTGACACTGCCATGTTCTTTGTGCCCAATAACTTGGCCACTCTGCTTCTTGAAGTGACTGTAGGGACAGAAGTGCAGTCATTAAATTTTGGAAAACACATGCTTTGTTGTCAAGTGTTAGATGAGAAGATCACAGTGGAAATAGCTAGCCTGGCTCCATCCAAAGATTAAGCTAACAAATTAACATGTTATATCCCATTTGTATACCCAAGTATAAATATGACAACGACAACATAGTTGTTTTTACGGGGGTATGGTTTCTTGTTTCCCTGTAGTTGTTTCCCACTGATTTCAGTCTTTGTGCTAAACTGAGCTAGCCAGTTGCTGAACCATGTTGATTAGAGAACTTTACATAATGTGTGTGGTGTTTTTTTGTTTGTTTGTTTTATTTTTTACCTTTGAAAGAGCCAGACTAGCTGTTCTCCTAATTTTATGCTAAGCTAAGCTAACTTCCTCTTGTATTCATATTGCTTCATATTTAATGGACAGACATGAGAGTGATGTCAATCTTATTCTCTCATTTAACTCTTGGAAAGAAAGTAAATAGGCCTCTTTCCCTAAATGTTGAACTATTCCTTTAAGAAGAAAGCCACAGACATACTTATCACTATACTTACAATACATATATTGTATATACAAATACAATAATGGTTTCCTGATTATTAATCATTGCTATCATCTCTTCCTGCAGTACATCATCAATATTAATATCCCGGTCCCTGTAGTGGTAATCATGTGATAGATAGTGACTGTCAGGAAAGTGGCATGTAAGAGCAGTCAGTGTGGACTCCATGCATCAGTCACTCTCAGAACCTTGGAGAAAAAAGTCAGACACCTATCAATGATTCAGTGGACAAAATGACACTCCTGTGGTAGCCCTGAATCAGTACCTGGTGTATACGGTCTTGTTCTCTGTTTGCCTTTCAAAATCCTCAAGTGGACTTCAAGGCCATATTTAAAAGGAGAGATAAAGAAGCAAGAGGGAGTGATCAGAGAGGCACACCAAGTGATTGTGAACAAGCCCTAAGGCACATGCCAAGGCTCCCCTCGTTAGAAAACCTGAGAGACCGTCAACAGCAGATCCACTGGGACCCATAACAAAGCTCACCACATGCAATGCTTCAAAAATGCTCTCATTTGAATAAGTTCAGATGAGCCCTGTTCTGCCCTATCCCATCCTGTGCATGAGGTATCGTATCCGTGCGTGGCATTGAATCCTGAACAGGACAACAGGCTCCCTGACCTCCCTACCAATAAATTCTAGTGCATATCCTGGGAGGTAGTGAGCCGGTGCGCTCTTAAATAGCAGGTAAGGGACAAGCGTGAAGATTGTGTTTACCAGCCAAGGACAAGGGAGGCAAATCTCACAGGGTGGGGAAGACACTGCAGAATAGATCTTGGCAGCACCTGTTAAAACATTTAACAGCTAGACTTTCCAAAAGCCATTTCTTTACTTGAAAGGACACGAGTAGATCTCAAGAAAATGAAAGTAGAGAAGGATGAAGGGGCAGCAAGAGGGGATAGGTCTCTATATTCATATTTTGTTAATGATGTTAGAATAGGGATAAAGTCTGACAATGAAGAATATCTGGATCCTACTAAAACAAGAGCTTAAAGTCATTCTTTTGATAATAATGAAATGATTCTGCTTTGGTTAAACCTTGTGTGGGTGTATTATGAGCAAAAATATTGTTAAAAATATTGTTGAGTGAAGGTTGTTTTGGACTTTGAAGCAGACTTCGCTTGTCTCAGTGTGAGTAGCTGCATAATTGATTCTGTGAATAATTAATTCTCTGAGAATGCTGTGGTTAGTTGGTTAGGCAATTACCACTGCACATGTGTATAATGTGTGCATGTGTGTACGAGCCCACTATTCCATTTTGTTTGTTTGTTTGTTTCAGTGTTTGACATGCTAAAGTCAGGATTTAATTAGTTAATACTTGATGAGCAATGAAACTCAGTTCTGGTTGGCTTGGTAACAACACAATAATTCAGTCTTTTAGCAGCACATTTAAGTACTCATTCAGTTTCTCCTGCTTTATACTTATCCATCACTTTTCAGCCTCTGTGTGTCTTAATATTTACATAATTGTACGAAGTAGAAGCACATTGATTTGCACTTTCTTTTACTGATTTTCTGGGAAAAAGTTAAAATGTTCTCTACATTTGGACAGAAACTTCATGAACTATCCTGACCAACTAACTACCTGGACATGACTATGAATCACATGGCTGCAGTGGTGGAAAGCAACTTAAGTATTTACCTGACTCTGGTATAGTTTATGTTACTTTAAACATCACCTCCTCTACAGTTCAGAGAGAAATATTGTACTTTTTATTCTGCTACATTTATTTGACAGCTGCAGTTACTAGTTCCTTTTCAGTTTAGGATTTACCCTAAAAATCATATGATTGGCTACATAAAACAAACTGTAGTCCATTGTTAAAGATGAAACCAGTGCTTGTGAAAATATACATGACTATGTGTTTTCAGTAGTTTCAAGGATGAATGACTACAAATTTGTGCTGCACAGCTTTGTTTTTTTATTTGTCCTTATCCTATTAATCATTTCACAACCCTTCAGATTTATCTTATGAATGCATTGGTGGGGGGTTGGCACCTCGGTTTGAAACCACTGGATTAAACTACATTTAGCTAAAATACAAAATAAATTGAATTAGAATGCATGACTTGTGTATTTTTATGGCTGACAAGAAGGCCATAAAAAGTTCCGTCCACTGTTTCGTTCTAAGGAAGCTCCTCTGTTGTCACAGTTATGAGAAATTTGTTCCCACCGAGACAAGTTAGGAAGACAGTTCTATACAAGGTCACACCTATCGACCTGCTGCTGATGGATTTGATATTTAGCCCACATCTCCCCTGCAGCCTTATTCACATCACAGCCATTTGAAGTCCTGTCACACTCCGAGAGGGAAAATATTCTACCTGAAAGATTGGCATTTTCATTTGGAAATCAACTATACGGCAGCAAAGTGCTGTCGTCATTTGGAGCGCTTACTTTTTTTTTTTTTTCCCAGACCCTCTTTATTTTTCATTACTGTTGAAAATGATCACAATTTCTGTTTCCCATCACCATTTTTTTCTTCACTGAAGTTGTGTTGATCTGCAAAACAGGTGACCTTAGCATCAAATAACATACTCAATACATTATTACATTGCAGCTTCACTCTGCAGCTTGAGAACTCGCTCACATAAATCTGACTCACATTGAGAATCCATATTAAATCCATAGATTTACACAAAACAGTCGGTATTGGCATAAGACGTAGTTAGAGGCAATTGGTGTGCACTTCTATTTGACCAGGCAATGGAATACTTATTTGAGCTGAAAATTGATGATGTCACACATCGCTGGTCTAATCCTTTGAGTTGAAAAAGCCCTCAAGGCAGCACAGAGTAGGCTCTATCGCATACTGCCTGATTGTACATTATGGCTATAAGGCCTGATATGTGTAGTCTACAGCAGCCTGCTGGAAACATAGACACCTGCTCTTGTTTACTATGAGTTACTGTGCTGTATAAGTTGGTGATACTGTCACATGGACAGGTTGTTTTTTGATTTCTGAAATGACATGATGTAATCTATTGTTTCATCCTCACTCCCTTTTGTGACATTAATGTTCTGAAATATGAAGATACTTCCTTAAAATGCTAGAAGAAATATTTTATATCTATCCAGAGTTCAGAAATGAAGACATCAAAGCCCCTTTTACAAAGCCTGTTGAGGACATGAATGTTGAGGCGTTATTCCATCTCGCCGTTCTGTATAAAACTTACAAACACAATGAGGGGGCATGTGCCGCTTTTGAGCCGGCGGTGGATGTAGTGACAGAACCAAATCGATGTCTGTATAAAAAGAGTGAGCTGGAAGGAAGGGACACACACACACAAGACAGTGATGATGCAGTGCTACACGCCTCGTTTGCTTTGGTTCAGTGTAAAAAAAGCAAAGCCAGAATAATGACAGGTCTTCTTTATGGCAGGGATCTCTGTGTTAAAAGGGCTCTAGCTTCTTCACGCAATGTGAATTTCACTTAACAGCCTCATCACTTCAGGCCGTGTTGATTAAAACGGTTGAAAAGAAATGCAAAGCCTTTACCTCTGACTGTAACTATTTATTGACAATAAATTCCAGACAGCAGCCATAAGCAGAGAATATTTCTGCATTTAAATTTGCAAAACTAGGGAGGCAATTTACCACTGAGACAGGAAATTAAAACACTTGAGACATTGGTGAACTAAAAGCTTCAGCTGCAGAGAGTGAAATGGACAATTATTGAGCATTTGACCATGGGCCAGTTGGGCTGACATTTTAATGACACATTTCTAGGGTAATTTTACATCTGTGTGGCTTGGTCAAAGAAAGAGTCACACTTCTTTCCTCAGGTCTTTCGAGAGAATGAATAACTGACCTCCACCTTCCCACATACACATACTTTAAAAGATTGAAGAAAGCATAGCTACTGCATGCTCAGGACATGCAGTACATCAAGGTGGGGATGGCAAAGGCCACTGGACCCTGAAACAAAACAAAATATTCTCTGTGAATTGCATTCAATTATCCCTCTGCAGCATTAGGAAAATTACCATTCACTAATCCCCACCCTGGTTAGCTACTGTTGCTATATGCATGTCAAGCTTTTCATTCTCGCACAGCACACTGCAGTTTACAGTGACAACTGTGTCCCACTCAAATTCTTAGTAATGGGCGATAGAAACCTAGTAACTGATTTTAGACAGAAGTAGACAACGCAGGCTTTGCTTTTCCTGTCAGCAACTGTCCCTACAAGATTTTATCATCTGTAGCTATCCAATTAAATTGGTTGAAAAAGCTGTCTGTGGCTGATGTATTCATGTCTGCAGCTACCTCACAAAACAAGAACCCAGTTGAGGTCTTATGCACTTGATGGAGTATGTAGCATGATATTGTGCTAAAAGTCTAAGGATAAAGCTAACAGGGCCCCAGGCAAAAAGTCAGCATCCGCACCAGCTGATAAAGAAGATATGGAAATAAAGAAACATCATTGTTCTTCTATTGCAGTGATGAGACCTAGTGTCATAAGTATGATATGGTAAAATCAGACTACACTCTGCCATAACATTCAACCTGGTTTCCACATAGCGGGAGAAACATCATTACACAGTGGATTTTCTAGTCATAATTTTGTCCATTTTTACGCAATCTCTAACCTCACAAAATATTATAGTATGAATGATACAGGTCTGAAATGTAATATCAGGACATTAGTGTATTTAGCACTTAGGTATAAATGCTAACATTTGTAGCTTACACTGGAAATGCAAACACATTCCTTATACCTTTGCTCTTGTATTTCTGGCTTTGGAGAGTGTTAAAAAAAGAAATCACTATCAAAACTCAGCCTCCACACGTGTTTGCATGTGAAGAAATGTTGCACTGCCATGGTTCAGTAGCCCAGAACAAACAAACTTACCACTGACTCAAGATACACATGGCCCTTCACGTTTTGAGAGTTTTAGAGCCACTATGGGTTCTCACACCTGGAAAGGGAATGTGAGGCGAGCAGTTTTAAGCTGGTTGCAATTTACATCGCTAGATGCTACAAAATCCTAAACACACTGGACCTTTAAGTTTCTTTATCTTATGGTCTAATGTCCTCCTTAACAAGAATACGGAAATTGACAAACAGACATACTACTCAGCTCAAATACTTCAAAGTTAGAAAGTTAATTTGCTGGTGCTGCTACATTTTTTCTGTCAGACTAAATACATCACAACAAATATTCATCAAATTATCATAAAAGTGGAATATTCAACAGAGATGAGAGTTTTGATTAACGTAAAGAGTAGCTGTTAATAACAAGTTCATGATCACCCTATTGACCTTCTTCCCAATCGTTACAACCTTAATTTCCATAGGAAGATTAATCTGGTTTTAATAAATCAACAAATATGAGTATCTGGCCTAACAGAATTGCTTTAATTTTTAGTTTTAATGGAAACATGCAGCCTTGAATAACCTTAGACTCTGAGATTTGATCAGCATGTGATAATCAATATACTCCCGCTGTCATTTTGCGATTTTGGAATGTAATTTACTCTACAGTTGTAGCCTCTTTCTATCTACTGCTTCATTTAATGATATCCTCATTTTTCCTAGAAAGACTATCAACAATCCCCACTCAATAGGCCTCAACACATTGTATACAGTTTTTGATTAAAAGTGTAGGTGGGGATAGCAGGAATGCTGGTGATAGTACAAATAAGGAGTATGAGTTTTTGTGGGTGAAAAGTGGTTATTATGCTCCTCATTGACTTTAATGGATTCAGATGTTTCTGAGGATGCTTAGGGTTATGATTTACATTGGAGGTGAGAATGGATGGCCAATATACATTAGTGCTTAGAAATATTGAGCCAATATTGGACCATTAAACGCTGCCTCTGAATCAGTTATTCAGAGCCATCAGTGAGTGTTATTGAAGGCTAAAAGTAACTTCAGTAAAAAAAAAATGTTTGTGATTTAAAAAACATGAACTTTTGCTGAACTCTATACTGCGCAAGCAGTATGATTCAGCTGTGGTTCAGGATTGGCAAGCTGACATTTGCTCAAGTCTTCTCAGTCATGCAAGGAGGTGGTAAAATTGCTTGTCCACGCACCTCTGCAGCATACAGTATAACATGCTAAACAGAGGGGGGAAAACATAATCATGGAGAGATAAGTGACCTAAGGAGAGGACTTAGATTGACAAAAGACAAGCCTCTTACAGTTGCTGCATTTGCTTCAGTCTATAATAAATCATGGAGCACCGCTGTTGAGCCAATCAGTAGGGAAATCAGCAGAATAATTCACACTTGTCACCATCAGTAGTCAGAGTGTTCTTCATGTTATCACTTTAGGCTTGGTTGGCATTAAAGGCTGAACAGCAGATTGTCAGGCCCAAGCCCACGGTCTACACCAGTATTTCCTAGTGTTATACAGGTTTTAGTGTTTTTCAACAATGTTCCTTGCTCTTTCCTCACATTAAAACCCAGATGGGTAACACTTTGCTCCCTGAAGAAATTAACAAGTTTCACATTCCAACTCTTTTTTATTTCAGAGATTTAGTTGGTAGTGAGCTTTAATTGTATGAATATCATGCTAACACCTCTCTAATTCAGCCTCAGCAGTGTGGACGTAGTGATTCTAGAAGCCTGTCACACTTTTTATTGGGTTCATCTCAGTTCGGCTGGTTGAGTGCACATTATGCAAATTTCAGTTTGTGGACATTCTAAATGAGATTAAACCCCCAGAACTGAACTGAACTTGAATTATAAGACATAAAGGTAACACTTCAGCCCTTACTTAGCATTTACGAGCAGTATGCAACATTTCATAAGTGGTTTATAACACACTATAACATAGTTTTAAGCAGACATAAGTGTTTATTAATGTCCACAAGTAGAATTTCAACATATTTTATATGACACCTGTGTTTTACTGTATTGTTGTTCATTATCTGTTTAAACAGCATATCCACTTATGGCTGCCTGCAGGAGGAGTTACAGTTGTTCATGAACACATTGATTAACACATATATCTGTTTACATCTGCATTATAGACTGTTATAAACCATTTAATACATACGTATATACTGCTTATGTCCATAAGAAGTTGGGGGGACCTAAAGTTAATTAAGTGTTACAGACATAGGCTAATTATACTTATCAGATCTGTCTTGTTATATAGTAAGGTTGGCCCTGCAGCTAAGATCTAATAACAATAGGAATGGGATTTTTACACAACAAATGATAACACTGTAGTAATTCATTAACTGAATGATAACTATTAAAACATTAACTCTAATTAAATTGTACATTATCACAATTATTTGCATAATTAGTGCAATGTACTGAATATCTTTTCACACACATAGTTCCTCTTATGTGATAGCAATTTATGTACATTGTACTGCATTACATATCTTTAATTCTAGGAAATCCAGAGGGATCCTCCATTTCCTCCCAGACATACACAGAAATTCATTACAGTAGCTTAAAGTAGAAAGGAGGAAGGCTCGTTTGGTTTTTAGTTAATTGCTCTAACTCTTTGGCTAAATTAGCATAATCTTGTAAGTGCCAGATGCAAAAGAAGGATGCATTAAACTCGCAACTTGGCGATACTTTCTTAGATATCAAACATGACTAATAAGCAAAGGCATATTTTATTGTGGAAGATAATAAAGAGATCTATATTTGGTTCAAACAAAAGGAGTAATACTCCAGAGGCCACTCAACCTCCAGCATTCAAGAGGCAATTATATAACAGCTAATTGGTGCACTGTACATTGTAATTAGTTGTGCACATTGGGATCAATGTGTTGCTGCTGCTCTTGAGCTTCATTTGAAGAAGCAACACCATGTCAAGGAGACAATTATATATCCTAAATAACAACAATACTTTTCTAAAGCCAGTGGAATTAGAAAGTTAGAAATCCAGCAAAATATCCAGTGAAGAGGTTGCATACTGCATGAAAAATAAATTACTGCTAAGTCATCAGCTTTTTTCTTTAAATGTATTGTGCAAAAAAAAAAAAAAAAAAAAAAAGATTATCCTCCATATTTGCATTGATGGACAGTGGGGAGAAAGGTGGTGGTGCTTCATCTAGTTTTATTTGATCAGTGAAATTAAAAAATGGATTTAATCAGCTTTATGGTACAGGAATGAAAAATGGAGCTGGTATGCAACTATTAATGTGTGTTTCTGAACAGTTGTGTTGCAGTGTTGGTTTTTAAAGCTGACTTGTTCATATTGTTAATGTGAAATTCATTACTTTGACATGGTATACCATGAGATTTCATTTAACACAACACAATTTACATTCCAGGTTGCTTACCGAAACACTTTGGGCCTTATTTTACGCAAATGCTTTTCCACAAATAGACATTTTGGCATGTCATGACGGCGAAAGCACAGATGTGAATAATGAAATGAATTGCTCACTGTCATCAGCATGCACATTACCAAGAGCCTGAAACTGACGCTGCTAAATGGAAATTAAGCCATTAATAATTTTATTATATCTGTGCTTTTCATTCACTGGCATGTAAAACAGCCCTCTGTTGACGGGGCATATTCTATTTATTCTTAAACGTCATGCACACCCATGGTAAACTCACACAAGTGATTTTGAGGATTTAGCTGAATGGATCATCAGCTGATCAGTTAATACCTAATACGATAGGATGTCAGCAGTTGAATTGTGCGTCACTCCTGTACTCATAGCATGCAAGAAGAATGCAGAAGACCACCCATTAACGTGGCACAGCGCTACAGGTCCACATGAGGACAAAGACTCCACAGGATACCATTAAATAGCGTAATTTAAATTAAAGTGTGTTATTTTGAAAATTAAACATAGCAGAGCTGTTTAGTCAGTGAATGACAGCCTTAGCAATGTCCACTCAAAGACCTAAGTACTTTTCAGACCCACCAGCTCTGCAGAATGACAAAAGACCCCTCACACATAATGTGCTGTTTCTTCTCTCCCTCTTTTCCTCAATTTTTTTCTGTACCACCAAATACCACTTGATGTTGCTGAGCAACTAATGCCAGAAAAGAGCAAGGGACAGAATGAAAAAGGAATAACACAGCAGAGGGAATGACAGAGGAAGGATGGTACAGCAATAGCACATAAGGTTTTTTAGATGAGTCGAGCAAAAGGCAGGAAGGCAATTCTGGAACAAAATGCTAAGGAGAGAGAGAGAAAGGAGAAAAAGAGGAAAGGGAAAGCAGAGTACGCGGTGATGGAACAATTTTAATAAAAATTGGATATTGGTCTGTCAGTATTGTCAAGCTCTGGCATGAAAAACATGAAACACATGCATATCTTTTCATAAGAGCTATGGATGGCAAACTAATGTCAGCCTGTAGCAGAAGAAGAGGAGACGGCTTTAAGACACTGGTGTACGTGTATTCAAGGCAACTATTACATGATCAGTGCTTTTCTTACTAAAACCACTGCATACGGTATACATACATGATATGCTGTATATTCTACATAAACATATCTTCATCATCATAAAAGTACCAAACAAATATGTTTTGGGATGAATCACTAATTGAAACCAGTTTATTATTAATAGTTAATAGTGGGTACAGCTTACATATGTACAGTATGTAAAGTGTCCTATGTTGGTTTTAGCTTAGTACCATTATAGGGATTATTCTTCGTGTGTGTGTCCATGTGTATGTAGCATGCCAGTTGTCAGTTGGCCTTTTCTGCAGGGATGACTGGTCATTGTTGTCATGATGCATTTCAGCGCCAGTGCTTGATGGTGTTGTCACATGACCAGAGTGTCGTTATCATGTGTATGTAATGACTGCTGATGTACAATGGGAGTCCGGTAGGTGCATTAAATGTCAGTGTCAGATGCAGGACACAAAGACTTTCCTCTCAATTACATCTGTGTTTTGCTCTTAGTTCCATGATCAAAATCTATTGCATATTATTTACCCAGGGGATAATTGCCTCTTGCCCTTTGTGCTGTAAGTGCAGAAGTACTGATTTAAGTTTAAACTCAGCATATGCTTTTTCCCTAGTTGGATACTTAATGTCACAACAGAGGAGCACTTGGACCACTCAAGTGCAAACCTCAAATTAAACCACTTCAGAGACCTTTTCCCAAATGCTAACAGCACATGAGACCCTTACTTCGTCAATCCTTAATGTTTTACCTACATATTTGTGTCTGTCATCATCTACCCACCAACCCAAAAGTATATTTGACCATTTTTAACCATGACCCTTACAGACTGTACACACCACTGAGTCATATTTTATTGAACACTTTCTCATTGTCAAAATATATACTGCCAGTGTGTTTTTTCTTTTGGTTCTTGTGGATGTCTTCACACAGTCTGTCTGTAGTTGCTTTCATGCTACTGACTGCATATGAGAAAGAGATTTTTTTCAATATTGCACCTGTGTGAGGTGATTTTTATTTATTTAATATCATAAGGTAGAATGTATAAGGGGATGTGTTGAACTTGAGGATGGTTGGTAGTGTGAGTGGGGAAAAATAGAGCAGCAGGCAGGCATTCATTTTTTTTTTTTTAGATTTTATTTAAACTGGCCACAAAGAGGAGAAACAAAAACAATACCATTAGTGTGACCACTTTGTGACCATCTTCTGCAGATAATTAGTAGGCAAGAAACCTCCACACTACACCTTCACAGACCAACAGGTTTAACCTTTATACCCTGTCACCTGTTTCCTGTGGCCAATAAGACCCACTTACGTGGGGCTATGGTACTCAGGTTTAATTTGATTAAAAAAAACATTTACCCTCTCAAGAGGCGTAATCAAAACATGTACATTGTTAGTAAAGTTGAAAAACAAAAAAATGATTCCCATCTTTGGAACTAACTAACAAGAAAGCAGAAAAAAATAAGCATAAAGACATTTGAAAGAGGAAGTATACAACATCTTCTTAAAGGGTCAGGCAGGTCCCCCTAATAGTCCCCCCACAAGTAAACAAGCATTTCTCAGACATCACAAGTACGGCTCATAAAATATCAATCAGATGAATGACAGGAATGTACACCTTTCTCTCAGCATACTGTACATACCAACAGAGGTTCAAGGAAATGACATACTGGAAACAGAGAAAGCAGTTGACCACCATGACAGAATGGCACTGCTAATATACTGTCTTACCTATCCTACCTATCTATATTGGGTGGATGAATGATTTTGAGTTGTATATTGTATAGCTTTCTGTTTGGCATTGAATAGATAAGTTCCAAGACAGTGGCTTTGTCACTGAGTACTGTTTCTTCAGGTGCTGAGTGAATCATCTGTGGAATTTGTTTCCTGTTGGTAAGTTGTATCTTATAATGCTTGGATAAAACTTGGTGTTTAAAGAGTGAATGAGCTTAAAACACCAAACATCTGCATTATTGTTTCTTTTCTGGCTTTGTTCAGGATTTGACATTGCACAGTCATGTTGCTTATTGCTCAAGCTCCTGGCTCGTGGCGTCAAGGTGAAATACTCCTTTCTCTGTTCAGTCTGATGTTTTGTAGCTGTGTGTATATTTTTGAAAGAAGAACAAGATGAAAACAGGACACTGAAATAGTGAATATGACATCTGTTATTTTACATGTAAATAAAATAAAAGTACATAATACATGAAGATATATAACACACAAATCTTTTGTATTAATTACAAAAAGCATGTTTTGGGAGATTTTACAATATTTAGTAAAGAGCAGCAAACCCACCTATTGGATTTCACTGATGTTGCTTTCAGTGGGGAGTCTGACACTTCTGCAGTCTTGCTTTAAAATAACAACATCATGTTTCTGTTTGTGAAGCATTATGTTCAAGCCCCACATCGTACTGCCTAAGTAGCTTTTCAGTTGCCGTGGCATGTTTTGGAGTTTCTGCTATGTGGAGATGAGGTTAGCAGAACTACTGTTCATGCTTCCACTCAGCTTTGTGTGTTCTTACCAGTTATGAACTCTAGAGATGATAAATTACAATAAAGAACAAGCCCTTCATACTTAGCTAATATTACAAGTGAATAATACAATTTGGACCAAAGCCATTGGAAGACAACACTGTCTTGGTAAATCCTGTTTGCTAAGACTGACTGGCCACCTCATGACACATTCCTATTCCCCAGACTGCCCATTAGATGACCTTTGGACAAATGAACGCAGATGAACGTGCACATGCCACATTCATTCACACGCATGCGCACACATTTATTCCTCAGTGAAGCATTAACCTTTAACCACAAGGGTGCTTCTGATAAAAATAAATGGTAAATGCACAGACACGTGTTTAAACATTTCAAGACTGATACATGACTCATCTCAGTCCTGTCATATTGTGCAGACAGTCTTTGATGAGTTCAAAATAACTCTCAAGGACACCAGAAGAGAGGCAGATGAAAAGGAAAAAGAGAGCAAGTCTGACCTGTTTCGACGTGGTGAATAATGCAGGAGCATATAGTATGTTAACAGCATTACACATGACAAACACCAGAATCTGCAGTTCACAAACACAATCTTCTGAGAGAATATAGAAATAAGCCCATTGGCCTCCAACAGTACAAGGTCTGTTTAATTTTAATTACTCCAACTTGACAGACCTAGCTCTATTAAAACCTGCTTCATTAAGACTCCATTATAGTGGTGTGAATAGGCATTGCATCACCCCTGGATTGTTTTTTTTTCCTAATACATTATAGACTGGATTTAATTCTGTTGATCATTTCACCCCAAAACTAGAGGTCATGCTTGTCTAATTAACATGCAAACATGCATGCAAGGTGTCAAAGTTTCCTCTTCAAACAAATGGGGCTGAGGATGGCTCTGTAGAGCTCATTGGTAAGCAGTGCTTAAAGTGTATTGAAAAGCAGTTTCATCCCCTGTTGCTTTAAACTATGACAGCCGGGTTTTTTTTTTTCTGCTACGGAAGGAACACTGTGTTGCAGTCTGAACACAGCATGCCACCGAAAACAGCAGACTGCTCAAAACATACCAGATAAACTGTACAGAATCTGAGCTAAGACACAAAACTGTGGGTTATGGTTAAAAAAATAGGGATGAATATGAAAAAAAAAAAAAAGCAGAAAACAATCCTGTTAATTCAAGTATTAAGAAAGAACATTCACCCCCCACCTACTGCATGTAAAGGTTGTGTGGAGCCTTCTTTGAGCAGGTTTCCCTGAGTTATGAAGGTTCCAAGTTTGGTATACTCACAGAGTATACAGTAGAAGAAAGATTGTTTACCACTTCAGTCTGCTACTCCCACGCCAACTTGTTTGTGAGCGCAACCAGACATAAATTGAATATTTATTTCTCTAGAACTATTAGCCCTCCAACACACCTCCAATCAGCAGCTAACATGCAGATAGGGTTTTTTATTCCTGTCTCTTCTCCTCTACATGATTTGATCATGTTTGGCACACAAAGAGAACATTTGAAAAAAAACATTGAAAGATAGAAGATGTTGACTAATGAAAACATTTTAGCATTTTTTTTTTTTTATCTGTCTTGCACGTACACTAAGACTAAGCAGCTCTGTCATGCTAGATGACAGTAGGACACCACTGCTTTGGTGCTTTGAGATAACCGCTAACATTGGCATGTTAGCATGCTCACAATTAAAATGCCATCATGCTGCTGTATAGCACGTCATGTTTACCATGAGTTTAGTGTGTTGGTATGCTAAATTTTGATCTGATGGTGGTTCTACATGAAATGTTCAGGAATCACCAAAGTGCATTCATCTTGAGGCGGGCATGAATGCCTGTACCAAATTTAATGGTATAGCATTCTATAGGTGTTTACAAATGTGATCTTCATGGTGATGATAGATGAAAATCAGGGGGTCATCAGAGTCATAATATCCATACCCCATGTGCATCTGTACCAAATGTCATAGCAATGCATTCAGTACTTTTTGAGAGAGTTTACTAAAAGTCAAAATGTCACCCTGCAGAAGTCAGTTGATCACCAATGTCACAAGAACACAAGAATGACCCCTGAGGCCAACAGAACAATCTTCCATTGGTCTACTATTTTAATCTGTATGAATTTTCAGTGATTCATAAGACCTTGCACAAAGACCTAACATTCTCATGAGGATCTATAAGCGAGAAAAAAACACCCATAAAGCTACATTGACCTTAACTGAGTTTGTTCTGCATTTTGAATGACGTGTTGCTAAATTTATAGAGCTACTGTACATACCAGAGAGTGAGAAATGCATTGTTGCTGTAATGAAAACACACAGCAGATAGATTCAGAGTCTTGAACAAACCTTGAAAACTCTCAAAGTAAATGGTATTCTTAACAGTGACACCCTGTTGTCTTGTCTGGTTAAGCAAGTCCACAGAAACAAGAGAGAAGTGAGACATTTAAAAGGTAAAAGAAATATGATGTAAATGTAACCAAATTGAGGAGAAAATACATACAAACACAGAAAAGGGAAGGAGGATGTTGACAAGATTCTTCTTAATGTCACACAACTGATGACCAGATTATCATGACTTTAACTGCCTACAGGCAGCACTGCATCTTGTGCCGCTGCTGTTCTGGAGGCAGCATCGTCACACTAGCCTGCACTGGCATCTCATCTCCCCACTGCTGCTCAACTGCTGAACAGCTCCATGAATATCTCAACCATGACATATTCATGAAATTATATGAAGGTAACCGGAGATGTATGCAGAACCCATCGACCGCCTTTGTTAATAAAAAACTCACTGCTCTCACTATGAGTGAGAGACTTCTCATCTGGCTTTGTTGTTGTTGTTGTTGTTGTTAAGCCTGTTTTTTTTTCCAGATGACCTTGAAAGTTAGTACGTTTTTCAGGAACATAAAGTGTGCAAAGTGGTGTGTAAACTGTGAGATGCAGAGCTTGTTCATGTCCATGAAGAACTCTAGATCTCAGCCATCACAATGTCATTGCTGCATGATTAGTGATAGACAAGTGCAGACAGATAAGTTTGGGAACATCAGTCCTTATATCACTGTCATCCATGCATAGAGTGGAAAATAAATGCCTAACTGTCACCAGAGATATTGATATTGATAGTAAGAGGTGTGGGCACTGAAATCGACAAGATAACATTATTCTTTTTGTCTTTCTCTGGAAAAAATCTGAAGGTGAATATGAAGGTTATCAAAATCCTGGAAACCTGATACATACAGTACCATAGTATTGACTAGATAGATAGATAGATAGATAGATAGATAGATAGATAGATAGATACCCTCCTAAACCCATCAAGTGATGTCACATCCTTGGTGCGCCTCCCCTGCAGTCTGCTGGAAATTAAATATTTGAATATTTCCCCCTCGCTCAAAACTTTTTTCCTCCTTCTCTCCTGCCTTCAGTCGGAGCACCGTGGAGGTGGGTGTGATGCCGTTAAACGTGTGGTCGCTGCGCCGCTGTCGGAGCGCTCCCTCTGCGGTTCGACAAGAGTAGAAACGCGCTAAGGTGAACAACAGTAAAGGAGCTCTATGTTAAAGGACTGCACCTTGGAGAAAAGTGGCTGCCCGGAGCCCGTAAGCATGCGGGTCCTGTTGAGCGTTCTGTACCCCGTCCTCTCCCTCACCATCTTCGGATTATATCCCTCTATGGTGAGTTTCACATTTCATATTAATTTTTCTTTTCATTTTTTTTGTGTGATATAATTATTGCTCAAATTTAACTGCTCTGTTGTGCTGGGTGTGAGGACATACTGCTGATAGTTTCTCTATAGTAACCCTCGCTCCGATACGTGACAGTTTCTTTCACGGAGGCGGCCAAACTCCACTCACAAGTCTTACAAAATAATGTTGCCTTCTTTATCACCAGTAACATAAACCCGGTGAGACAAGATTCACGAGGCTTCACAGATCCACAGGAAGCACTACACTTCGGTGCAGGTTTATTGTGCCTGGCTGCACTTGTTTTTATAATAATTATTATTCGAAACTATGAATAATCAGTATGCCTGCAGCCCTCATCCACAAAGGTGTGCTTAAACAAGTAGCTAGTATTAATTCTGAAACTTCCGACTTGTTGAAAACGCAGTGTTAGTTATGTGATTATGTGTATGTCGAATTTACAGACAGACCCCTTTAATCCGTGTAGGTGTTTGAGTGCTGTTTCATTGGAAACATAATTTTTCAGAGCAGCAAGGAAAAATTAAACTGACTCATTTTTGAGTTGCGCACCATTTCTCTATGAAGAATGGAAAAATACTCTTTCAGGCATACATAGTAAACAGAACATCGAACCAAAATCTTTCCCCCCAATAACACTGCGTTAAATGTATGGACCAAAATCATACTGAAACACAACTAATCATCATCATGATCATCGATATTCACCCATCTCGCCCACTTGTGGATCTTCTCCTCTTTGTAAGCTAAATGGGTTATAATGCAATTGTGAGTACATTAGGCTTTCAGCACAGACTATTGATTGCTTTCTGCCTAATACTAATGGCCACATATAGCTACCAGTTCAGTAAGAGCATGATTATGTCCCACAACCTCTTTGTACCACACCAAGGACTGTCTCTCTTCTTTCTTAATTTAATTCAGAGCTCCTGTTTCTGTCACTGTTGGGTATCTTTTGTGCTAAACCTTAAGCAAATTGGAGGAAAACTGAATTACATGGGTAGTATTGTACTAAGGGAAAGATGGAATAACAGTGGCTAGATCTGACAACCCAAAGTCCTGTATGATAAATGCATAAATCAGTGTGTTGCTCAGGGCTCAGAGTCTTCTGGTGGTGAGGGTGTAGAGCTGTCCACTCTCTGGTGCTGAAACTTCACTCCACAAGCTCTGTCTCTGCAGCAACCCAAGGAAAAGGAGAAAACGTTATCCATCATTTCATATGCAGCTTTCCAAACCCTTTTGAGCAGAGCGTAATGATGCTGATGAGACTCAATGGCAGATAGTGCTTTATTCATACGGCTGAGATCCTTGATCTCCCCGTACTCTTGAATGACTTAGGTGATTAATCAATTAGTCCATAGAAAGACAATGAATCAATGGCATTTTTGTTAATCAGTTCATCCTTCATATCATTTATCATGTAGAAATACCAAATGTCTCCTAATTACAGCTCAGCTCCTCAATTAGGACATGCTTATTTCAAATGCCTTTTGTTTTTTGACTGGCAGAAAAGCACCTAGGTGAAGCAGTTCATTGAAAAAGAAGTGAATAGATTATTTCAATAGATGATTGCAGCTCTATGCAGCTGTGGTATACAGGTTATTGCGTTGACGGAGAGCTCTGTCATTCTCTAGATATTTTAGAGATATTTTTCTGCACTCTAACCTCTGGGTATCTCTGATGACTATCATTCATTGTACTAGCTTCCAATGTTTTGTGATCAAATCAATGAATACACCAGGAATATGTTAGATATTTCTGGAGCTAGAACTGCATGCAAATTGTTAGCATTTCTGCTTCAGTGTTAAAAAATGATCTGGAAAGGCAAACCTTTTATGGTATTACACTAAGCTGTAAATTATTAAGCTGTCACTCACACACAGTCAGACCTTGAACACAAGGCTTTGTTCATTTTAGTAAGAGGTGGCAGCCTCTACCTTTTGGCATTAAAGTCTATGTGCTCGTGCTGCCTTCTGTGTTTTTCTCTCCACGGGTTCAGTTTAGCAACTTGAAAATGACCTATTACAACCCAGATCTACTCTGGGCAAAGTGGCTAAGGCTAGGGCTAATGGTATGGATTTTCCCTTTACCGTGGTGTGGCATCCAGTTAGGCAGATATTGCCTCTGCAGTGTACACAATGGATCCCTAAGGAGCCTTTGTGAGAAAATGAAATATTTGCATAGTGTAGTTTTCCCTTATGGTCCGTGCCAGCCGGGTAATTACACAGTGGCTGCTAACGGCACTGTGTTACTCTCATCATGATCAAAATGATGACTGGAATTTGTGTTTTATGATTACACATTATATGCTGCACCTGGAGGACATATCGATTGGAGGAGAAAGAGAGAGACTTAATAGACTTCAAGAGTCTGACGTCAGACCAGTGCCAGAATTCAACTACCCACTTTAAATTCAATGGACATATCTTTCTGCAGTCGTTGCAGATAATGGCTGTAATTTTGTCTAAAAATCCATTTGGAGATTTTAGTTTGAATCACATTGATTTTATATGTCATATTTCATGTTTTTTCAACATTGTCTTTCGATATAACTCTCCATTATGATCTGTTAAAGCCAATATTAGACAGGTTATGCTTTTTTTGCATGACAGTGCAGCACAGTACCTCCAGTAGCACAGTACCTCCTGTACGTGCAGATAAATATACTCATTCTAGCTATATTCGAAATCAAGTTACAGTTACTGGCAATGATGACTTGACATTTGGAACTGAATATGTAGTTTAAAGATTAAATGAGCAGTAGATAGAGTGTCTTTATGTATTTCTGCTATGCTAAAACTTCCAATTTGTTGGCATGACATGGCTTTTGTACCAAATCGTGCCATCCTCTTTCCTGGGATATGTAGTAATCTGGTCTGTAAGAGCGAACAGTTGCAAAGAATTGTGTCTTTTCTCATAAACTTTAATTCATCTTAATGTGTTTGCACATTGGTGGATAAACAACAAATGTTGTGCATGGCTGCGATGAACAAAACTCAAGTAACGGTGAATAATGTGAATGTTCATAAGCAGTTTCTCTTGGGGATTTAGTTACAGCACCAGTGGGATGGAGCTCTGTGTAGGCACTTGCCCTCCATGTTAGGAACTGTGAGTAGGTGGCTGCAGGAGTAGGCGGCAGGCAAGCATACGCACACCCACATGCAGTCCCACTCACACGTAAAGTCTAATCCACAATAATGTAAATGCCTGTTTTTCCAGAGTAAGAGTTTTCAGCCTCAGCTTCTGTTGAAAGCTTCAGTTCTGTTTCAGGTTTTGATCACATGTGCATTGATCACACACGAAAACTATGAAACACGATCACCGCTGCTAAGGTTAGAGAAATCCTGCAGAGAAACCGTTACATCCTTTCACCGATAACGATGTCATGTGGATCATTAATGATATGAAACATAGAAAGGCATTCTTTGAAGTTATTGTGTATTTGTCGAGCTGAGGGGGTTGGCTGCCAGTAGCTGGTCTTTTTTTTTTTTTTTTTTTTGAAATCCCTTTTCAGCTTTCATTAGCATTTATGTGGCTGATACACTCAGGCAACATTTATCTGGCACAGATGCCATATTAAAAGACGAGAGAAACTGTGGGGACACACCTACACATGCATACAACCATTTAGCAATGATAGAAAAAAAAAGCTTGAGGTTTCATATTTCACACCAATACTAAGCTAAATTAAAGATGACATCCTCTAACTATATGTGTCAACAGAAACAAAGCAAACAGCTAGACACACGACTGCCAGCAAAGTCATTAGTTGTGACGCTGCATGTTTCATGTTTGAAGCAGGGAGGGGGTTGTTAGAGCTGATGGACTGGAAATAAAGAAAGTAAGTCCACTAGTGATGGATGTGAATTGTTTATAGCAGCATCAGGGTAAATATATGGTACTTTTTGCTTGGAGTTAGAGAGATGTTAGCCTGCGTGAGCCTGTGTGAGGTTATAATGAGTTTTCTGTCACTTTATTTGAATATGTGCTTTAGGATGAGTCAGTTGTTAGGTATGTGGAAAATGCACATTTTGGCAAATGAATTCATCCTGCTGATTAGTAACAAGACATCTAAGTCAGTGACAGTGGGAGATAACCAGTTACCTTTGGACGATTTTCTGTACTTGCTTTATGCTGTTTTGCCCTTTTTATAGAATTCCCTCTAAAAAGACATCAGCAGAGGTAATATTAATGTGTATAATTATGAAATGCTTAAAATCGGTGTGTTTTTATATATGATGATTGTGGCTCTCTAAGTGACTTTCTCTTGTTTTCAGCTCTTTTTCACTCCTCTGGGTGAATGCATCTCAGTTAATAATAGTCTAAGCATAATTACAGGAGCTGAGACATGATGTTGAAACTACCAGGGGCATAGTTACGGCCCTCTCCCTCTGTTCCCCTTATAATTACTCTAATTACAGCCCAAGCAGTCTCCATATCAGAAGCATATCACTGGATGAGAACTGAAAGACTGGACTTGAGAGGAATAGAAGACATTTGTGGTCTCAATAAATTTATACTGTGCTCAATCAACCTGTGAGATGATTATGGGCTATGCTTCTTAATTTCTTACCAGATAAAATGTAGTATAACTTAATAAGTATCTTGAGACAGAAAAACTGATTTATACTAGTGCAGACTTTAGTTTGAGTTTAATGTGAGTTACCTAAAACTTAAAAGGTCCAGTGTTTTGGGGGGCTTTATGTACAGAATATGGCAGAAATGGAATTTAATATGTGAAACTATCTTTTTAATAATCGTCACCTGAAAATAAGAATCATTGTGTTTTTGTAACTTTAGAATGATCCATTTATATCTACAGATGCTGTAAGTCCTTTTCTACCATATTGAACTGGCATGTTTCTACAGCAGCCCAGAGCGGACAAACCTAACATTGACTCTAGATAAATTGTTTCATGTTTTTCATGTACTGTGCATCCATCGTAGTCTCTCCTTCATTCTTTAAGGGCAAGTGGAGTGGGTTGCAATCCAATGCAAAATCAGACTGTTTCATTCTAGCATAAGTATATATATAATACTTTTTTTTCATTTTTAACAATATAAAATATTACTTTATAGTACTAGAGTAATATGGGCTGTGTTGCAGAATGGAGCAGCTATAAAGTTAGCATCCTAAACTTTGCTAGTAACAGGTTCACAGTTGGGTATTACAACATGTGGCAGTTGTGAATTTTTGAGAGATTTTTTATAAAATATCGTGTAGCCACACAAACAAATATAGTTAATTAATGATTAACTGTGGTGTACAGCAAGAAGGTTCTTGGTTTGAACCTCATCTGGGGCCTTTCTGTGGAGTTTGCATGTTCTCCCTGTGTCTGCGTGGGTTCTCTCCGGGTACTCCGGCTTCCTCCCATAGTCCAAAAACATGCACTTAACAGGTTAATTGCTGACTCTAAATTGTCCGTAGGTGTGAATGTGAGTGTGAATGGTTGTTTGTCTCTGTGATGAACTGGCGACTTGTCCAGGGTGTACCCCACCTCTCACCCAATGTCAGCTGGGAGAGGCTCCGGCCCACCCTGTGAACCTAGTGAGGATAAGTGGTTACAGATAATGTATGTATGTATGTATGTATGTATGTATGTATGTATGTATGTATGTAATGATGTGCACTTTGGCTTTGGAAGTTAACATTCAGTTAGTCTGTGAAAGTTCTCAGTCATTCAGGTCATCGTTCTTCAAGAAGGGTTAAATCTGGGGCAGCTGGTTATAGATCTACGTTTCCCCTCTCATCCAAGAGGCTTCTTCAGTTTTGACTGTCTGGTGGGGAAATCCAGGTATACTGTAGTACTCAGTTACTATTGGATGTAATAAGATAGTACACCAGGCATTCAAACTATTGCAGCCTAGGTTAGAGCAGATAAAAACACCATTTTATCCTTACACTGAAAAGGCTAGATTAAAAAACAGCACCCTACAAACTCTTTAAATGTCAAGTATTACACTTTCTGCAGCCCCATGCACATTGCTTCAACATGTTGAGAAATCCAAAGTTTGACAGGCTTCTCATGCCTGCTTACAGTTGCTAAGCTGTGATTGGACAGCTACTGTTCAAGGGAGGCGTTTAGCGAATTGCCAATTGTAGACTTCCAGTGCAGCTACTGTACAATACAGATCAATAGCAGTTGAAAAAGTTTCTTTCTCACAATTTTGCACACAATGTTCAGTTTTCAGACAGTGATAACTCCAATATATAAGAGAAAATGTGACCAATTTCTTCACCTGCATGAAGGAGTCCACAAACTAGTTAGCCAGCTAACTACTGTGTGTTTACATTGCATACTCAGCTTTTATTTGCAGCAACAAGTTCAGGCACTTTTTCCTCAAAGTTGCAGATTCAAACAGAAAATCACTGACTGAAGTAAAATCATAGGAAGTAAGTTTAAGGAAAGTAGTTACAGCAAATAAATTGCAATGTAACTTCAAAGGACCTCTTGCAATGCACTGAACATACTAATGTGATGGTATCTAAAAGTTTAAAGCACTATTCTGATGGTATTAGTTTTACTCAAGAAGATCCCATAATTGAAATCATTGCATATTGCCCTGCTGATTCCAAACCAGTGTAAACACACACATCCTCAGAATGGAGGCTGAAGTGAAGAGTCTTTTTTCACAGTTTCAACATACACAACATACTGACACCAATTCACAACATAATTAGAAGAAGACAATTCAAAGATTGGTAAAGAGCAAGAAATAATTCGATGAACTAACCTTGCTACAATGTTTTGTAAAAAGTCTGCAGATTCTGTGGACGTTAATATGGCAGGAACGTCCTTTTCTGACATTGGAAAACTGTTGAGAGTTTCTTATGCAATACTAATAAGAATGCTTTTCCTTTACAAACACTTAGACTGAGAAGCTGCCAAGACATGTGCATGTTGATGATGCAGATTTGATCAATTAAACAAGGGTCCTTATCACAGCTGACTGCTCCACTAGAATTACCAACATAATAAATAAAAATTCAAATTACAGGGTCTCCTCGGGTAAAACTTATCCCAAAAGACTAATACTTAATATGGGGGTAATTTTCCAAAATACACCAGTCTTATCATCCCATGTTTTAATTGTGGCTGTATTGATTTACCTTATTTACTCCAAAACATTCTGGTGTTAATTGCGGATACTTCTCTATGAATAAAAGAACAAAGGTACCCATCATAGCTTGAGACATCCTCAGCTTGGCTTTATTTCAGCATACCGACATATAGCTTTGCATTAAACCATCACAGCTGCTTACTATTCTGCTTGTGTATGCATGTGCCATTCAGTGTGGCCTGGAGCTGTCCACTGGCTTTACTCCACCGATAATGTTTGATGACTGTTTCATTACCATCCTCCATGGTGGTTATGACTGACATGTCATCTTGTTCAGTCAGAAAACCCATTGAAGCACACCCTAGAGAAGAAGCACAAGGGTGTGAACAAGATAATGCTGTAGCTCATTGAGAGACTGTCGAGGGCAGAATGTGCCGAGCTCCAGCAGAATTATCTATTCAATCTTCTCCTCTCCGGGGTCAAAAAAGGCAAGAAGGTGGCACGCCTCTAGGAAATTAATCTCCCTGCACGCCTTTCATCACAGTCACATCTAAAAGAAAAGATGGCTTTCTCTTTTGCTGTGTCTTTTTCCCCTCTCCCTCTTTCCTTCCATAGTATGCAGCATCTCTTTGGTAGCTGCCAGGATTGCTGTTGCTGCTGTGTTTAGGGGTGTTACCATTTGTCATTGCTGTCTTAGCTGTCTGCATCAGTCTGGTTTCAGAGCTGGCTGCACATGCAAGTTCATCTTCCCCTGCCATTAGAGCTAAAATGTTAACTCATTTAAGCAGTATGATCATCAGTTACAGTACTGACATGCGCATTCCACTTCACTTGCCTCCAATACCCTGGTGGGTTTTTGTTTGGACAGGTTGATAGATGACTAGATAGATAGCATCTGTTTAGGTCTCTGTCTTGTGGCAGGCAGGACAGCAGCATTACTGTGATATGAGATTTAGTTTTATTGGCATCTCTGGCACCTGGATTTATTTCTTAATTTACTAACAAGGGCTTTTTGAGGTTCTAATATCACACAATGCTAATTTTAGCCTGCTAATCCAAGTCAGGATAAAATCTTAGCACATGTGTTGCCTGCCATGTTGTAGCCTGTCTATAAATAGCCAATAAATAAGTCAGTAAAATGACTTATGACTGATATTTTGGTGTGCTTCTATTTAATAGACACTGATATCCAGTAGTGACAAAGTTAATAAAGGCAAGTGTGACTTTCGAGAGATATTTGTAATCTATCCTTAAACCTCAATTCTTGTGTTATGTCTGAGAGCACAATTCATATAATCCCACTTCTATGTTTCACTAAACGATAATGGCTACTTACAATTAAACTATTTGTGTCCATTTGTTGCCTCTCTGCAGGTCCAGTTTATTCTGTTGTGGGAGTTGGTTACATTTCTCACTATTTACTGTATTTATAATTAATTTCTGCCATGTCAATCTTTTATTTTTTCAGCTCAGGCTTCTCACCTGTGGTATCCCTCTAGAGAGCTCCTCACAATGCCAGACCCATATCGCTGCAGCTTAGTAAATGGAATCAGCCATCATGAGACTGGCAAAAGAAATTAGATCAAGAGACCAAGGCCATACTCAGCAGGATGGATATTCGTTTACTGTGCAGACAGTCAGTTACAGTACGTGGACTGAGAATCTAGTGGTTATAAAAGATCTGCTTAGCACTAACCAGAATAATTCTTCTCCTCATGTTCAACTGCTTTGCATGCAGGGGTGCAAAGAGCAGCAAAACTTCTTCTATCAAATTATAAGTGCTGTGATTTTACAGCAATGTTATTCAAGTGTATGAAAAATTACTAATGTAGAAAACATTCATAGATAAAGAGTGCAAGCAAAAGGACACAGACCAAACAATGTTATTGTAATTGGAATTTGAAAAGGGCCATGCAAAAGTAAAGCAGGAAGCAACAAAGCCTAAAATCTCTCCCCCCTGCATCAGTTTTCAGAACTTTAATCGTAAATTGCTCACGGACACAGGTGAGGGCACAGTAAGTGATTTGGATCTGATGCCAGCAGCTAACTCCCTGACATCATTTACTAACTAAATCTTAACCATATTAAGCATATTAACCTATCCATTCACTTTCACTCTCTCATCAGCCCCCCACATCTTTCTTTCAATCACTCAAAAAGGTTGATGAGGACAAAGTTAATGGCAAGCATAGAGTAGCTAAAGAAAAATAATGATGGCAAAATAACAAACAGAAAATGAGTTCAATTAGGTGTGTAATTGACAGGATACCTGTGTGCTGTGAAGAGCATGAATCATATCTTCCACAGGGAGTAAATCATTATCATTGTTCTTTAGACTTCGCAGATGCACTGTTGACTTTGCATGATTTCACAGAGTGATCCATGATTTTAAAAGTCAAGTCTGTCTTTATACAGCACACCAGCTGTAAGCAGACAAAGCTGTCCAGCTGAACACAACAGCAGTGATGGAACTCTTACAAACATAATTTTCTTGACAAGTGACAAGAGAACAGCTTTTTCACTTAAACTTAAGATGTACTTGCTGACTATGTGGAAATCTAACAAACAGGCATCTCTACCAATCTGATTTTATAAGATATATACTTCATTTTGAGGCTTTGGAAGTTCCTACAGGTTTTCTAAATGGTTCTATAAGCAAATTTAAGTAGTAAAGTAATGTGAAAACAAGAGCTGTATGTTTGCCCAGTGCTTAATCTTTATATTAAAACATAAACGTTACCATGTGATGATTCTGGGAATACCACTATAAACCCAAACCCATCACCCCACCTTCTACATCTAACCTCCCACTGGTGCAAGTCACCAAGATACCAAACCGGCACAGTCGAGAAAAAAACTTGGTGATGGTGCCAATGGATGGTGCCAATGTCAGAGATCACCAAAGGTATTACAATTCATCCTGAGGGGGGCTCAACAGTCACTAAATGGGAATCCATTTAGTGCTTGGCATTCTGCTCAAAAACATTTAAGCTATCTTGCTATTTTTCCAGAAGAAAAGTCAGGGGATCACCAAAAGTCATTCAGCTGTATTGTCTGGGAACCATAACTCTCAAAAAAAAGGTTGTGCCAAGTCATCACGTAAATGCAGACATATGAAAACTTGCTGGTGCCACTACATGACAAGTCTAGGGATCACCAGTCCAAGTCATGAGGATTGATCCTCTGTGCGGTATATACCACATTTCATGACAATCCATTATAGTTGTTGACACATTTCACTAAAAACCAAAAATGTCAACTTCATGGTTGTTGAGAAATTTTAGACTGGACCAAAGCAGTGGAACGGTGGACCAGCTAACATGACGTCATGCTGCTAGTGTGGCTATAAAAGTTTTCTTTCAATGTGACTAAAACTAGCCACAATAGAGGCATATGCTACTACAGGCATTTCTAATTTTAAAAAGGACCTAATAAAAATGGCACCCTTTTAGCAATATTAGGCAAAATCAAACACTTACAGTAAACTAGCCCTGCAATAAACATAACAGACACATAACCCAAAACAATAAAGTTGTTGTTGTTGAGAATTTCATGTCATATTATTTTAATAATACCTCTATTCCTTCCCTGTCATCTGGTTTTACTTTGTTGGTCAGATGACAGATACAGTTATAATATACAGTACTGTAAATGTCACTCTTGGCTTCACTGAAGCATGAAAAGTTTGAGGGCTAATTCACAGTTCAATCAGGTCTCCTCGCCTCATAAAAGTCCAACATTAATAGGCTCTAGAAGTGAGACTGACCTTGTGTGCAGCAGTAAAAGTAATAAAGTCATGATCATTCTTTATTCGTTGCTACTGGACTGTCTGATAATCTTTGAGTCACTAAGTTATATTAGATCATTCAATAATAGAGGCCTGTTGTTCAAATAAGAGGTCAATGTTAAATAACTCTGTGGGATGTTGGGGGGATATAATAATAGGAACATTTGTACCATGATGTGATGGTTTCTAATAAAGTTATAAATCTGACCTGTCTGAAGATTATAGGGTTATATTTTTGGTTAGACTGTCATAGCAGTGTAGAGGCAATGTTCTGATCATTTTGCAGACCTTAATTTGTGATTTCAGTGTATATTGTCAGGTTTCTATTGTTGTATTACATGTTTGTTTCCAGAATTCAGAGTACAGAATAATTTAATTCTGAAAAAACATACATATGTTAAAAAGGTTAAAATTTAAAAAGTTAAAATAATAGAAATGTTTAATGAATGTAGAAAGAAATGTAATAAACAGAGACAGACTTGTCTAGGAGACAGTAAATGGTCAGAGTAGTAAACCAGGTGAATGTTTGGAAACCACTTTCACTGGCAGTATAAGATAAGGAACATAAAATCTGTCTTAGTTTTATAGCATGATGTGTTTGCTGCACTGAAACATCTTTGTATTTTATTTAAAGAAGAATCTTCTAAAAACTGCAGCAAGTGAGATTTAAAGCTCACAGTCTATTTTAATGCAAGTAGAAACTCTTGACTGACATAATAAAATTGATGTGTTTTTGTTTGTTATTCCGGGCCTCACTTTTTAAATTCCATCAAACTGTATTTTACAAGTCTTGGTTTTATTGTGCATTCAACATTTACTAGCTAATATGCTAGCATTTTATAAGGTTTTATGCACTCAGCCTGACAGTGGGAGGTTATGGAGCCACTTTTTTTCTTGTTTGCAAGTACTGTTTAAAAGCTGGTAGATGGTTTCAAATCCTCCAAAAGTTGTCTAACTAGATGTCATGGGGTGATGTGCTGTAAGTTTTGGTAACACCTTTTAATTGGAGTGATTTAATGATTGTTCAGCAAAGGGATACGCATAGGATCAGTCTATCTTACAGTAGCATGGGGAAAATCTCAGATAGACCTGTCTGATTTTTAGAAACGGTTCATGCACCTTAGTGCTGAGTAGGCTACTGGCATTTTTTAAAATTCATGTGAAACATGAAAACACATGGCCTCAGCAATACAGGATCCCTTTCTTTAGTGAAACAGTTCGCTGCTGTGTTTGAATACTGGCACAAAATATTGTCTATTGGCAACTTTACTGGCAAAATATTGATGACTACTGTATGTCAACCTTCAAAAAGTCATTAGTCAAAACCTGGCATGGAAAGATCAAGAATAAGAACTACAAAGGATACACAAATGTATCTTGGCAACCTATTACATGTTTGTGTGCGCAATACATACTGCATGTAACCACTCATGCGTGTGTGTGTGTGTGTGATGCCTGTACGGAGAGCAAAACTCTGCTAGGCGGCTGGGGAGAGCTTTGAGCTGCTGGATGCTGTTTTGTGAGGATGATTAATGACTAGACTTTGGCGCGCAGCTCTGTGAAATCAGTGTAGCCTTGAAGCCTGATCCTCTTCTATCTATTGTAGTGAACAATAGAAAATATTGAAAAATTAGTCTCTGATCATCAACAACAGAATTTAAGTAAAATAAAATGTTATTAAACTGCACAAGTTAAAATATGTTGTTCCTCGTGTATAATGCAGTCATAATTTAGCCTAATCAAATAAGTCATATCAGCCAGGGCTTCTATACTGTGCTGTCATGCATTAGTCAATGATTTTTAATAAATAGGTAAACATCAGTGAGATGGATTGTACTGCCACTGCCATCTATCAGCATAACTTAAAAAAATAATATTTTTTTTACTTCCCTGTTTGTTTTCCTTCATTTTCTCCTCGGTACACGTCGGTGCCCTCCCTGTTTATTCCTCACCTCATCTCATCATCTTATGCTTGCTGCCTTTGCACTTCTCCGTGATATATCTGCCTGCCTACCGACTCTTCTACCTCTATCTCGTCCCTCTAATTGACAGTCAAGTCCTGTTTTTTGTCAAGATTGTCCTCTTTTCTTTGTTTTTTTTTTCAGCTACTGTTTACCTACATAACCACCTCTTGTGTTTGTTCATGAACTTCCTCCTCCCCTTTCTAAACTTACCTCCTTTTCTTCTGACATGTCATTGGGATTATAGTGGATGACAAGGTTTACTTGCAGAGTCCTTGGTGGCAAAGTACATGAATATTTATATGAATACAAAGGCGTCTTCAGGCTTTCTTGTCTGTTGTTGCTTGATTGAAGTGTCGGCTGAATCTCTCTATTGCTAGGGAGCTCATGGCCACAGGTCCTATGAATAATTGAGAAAAAGCTCTTGAAGTTACATAAAGTTACTCAAAGTTCATGCTTTTAGTTTTCAAAGTTCTACAATTACTTATTTTCCACTTCAATACTGCTCTGACCCATGCGGTTATGAAAAATAATGCAGTCGAAGCAGGGTAATTAACCATTTGCTGAAACGCAGCAATTGCGCTGCTGCTATTGAGTGTCCAGTGATAGCTAAGCAACTGTAATTACTGTAGGCACAGCAGATCTGGCAAGCTTTGGATTTCTCAACATGTTTTCGTTCACAGGGCTGTGAGAGTTAAGAGTTATATTCTGTGTTTAAAGTGTTTAGAGGGTAGTGTCTCTTTTTTAGCCTTTTAACCAAAACCATATTGTTGGGTCTCTGTAAATAATTATAAAGACAACAATCTAGAGATGCTCTATATGAAAGGTGTCATGAGATCATTTCTAATTTCTTCTGATGTGATGCTATATAAATAAATTGATTAAATCTGAACACTGGAACAACAATGTAAGGAATGAATGAATTAACTGTGGTGTGGTGTATGCTGTAAATGCATGTTAGCTAGCTTATGTTTTAAAAAAAAAAGCTTCATTCATGATGGCACATATACTGTGCAGTATTTGCAGCCTATAAAGCATAACAAATATCTGTATTCTCTGACCAAAAATAGCAAATCAGCTACCATTGTCACTCTAAACAGTATATGTGATGTGCAAGAACAAAATACCAAGCATAGCAACAGTAACTAAAGAGGTTGGGGCTAAGCATATGATCAATTATCCTCTCATTCATGATTTTATAGATACCCACAATATGAATGAATAAGGGAGAGAAATACTGTATAGATCCATGAGATGCTACCTTTGTAATATACTGTATGGATAAGGACTTTGTTAACATGTAATTGTCGCTCCCTTTTACAATGCTAAGTACAATAGCTTGCACCTGTTATAAAACTGGGAGATGAGGGGCAAACAGCCTCCAGGCATTTCGAGAATGAAGGCTGCCACATTTCTATAAATTATGTGCATAATCCAGACATGACAGAAGGCTTGTCTTCTCCTCCCTCTTCCTTAAAAAGTGTGTTTTGACAAGTTTTCCCCTTTTACTTAAATTTTAAAATGTGCTTAAAAAGATCATTTGTCAGCAATCCAGATGCCCAAATGTTTGTAATAAGGGAATTATCTCAGTAAAATAATACCAAATGTAGCAGTGGTGATGGGAGACTAATTAGTGTGTTTAGTCATAGTAAAAAGAGATCAATGTTCAGCTTTAAAAAAACCCAACATTAAAACAAAGGCATTTTGCATAATTTTAATAGCTACTTCAAATATGCATCACAGATTCATTTATATTTCATTGTAGAAACATTGCTAATAAACACTAAAACTAACAGTGTACTAAATAACGAACCTTGGGCCACACCTTTATATCACAATATACATTGAACCTATTAGAGATCTATAAACCAGTTATTGTTACATTAAGAGAAGAGTGTGTAGCTGCACACCACTCTTACCGCTGGCGTTGTCTACCAAGATATTTTTAAAGTAAAGTCATCAATGCTCAATCCATCAATTATCTGAGGTTAACAGCTTTCCAAAGAGAATCAATGTTAAATATATATTAAATCAGTTACCTTTATGTGTACATGTGTTTCTTTGTACTTGCAGACTATTGGCCCAAAGGAGGGCTGGCAGGTGTACAGCTCGGCCCAGGATGCTGATGGGCGCTGTATCTGCACAGTGGTGGCTCCAGAACAGAGCCTGTGCTCCAGAGATGCCAAGAGCAGACAGCTCCGCCAGCTACTAGAGAAGGTAAGCATAGGGCATATTTACCACCCCAGTGCAGCATGCACACACACTCTCCTAAAGATGTAAATGATGAAGGAACAAATCTGTACAAGCTTTACTGTCCTTTAGAGGAGTATAATACTACTAATACTCAATGTTTTATCGCGTGCATTTAACACAGATTCGCTGATGCTAGGCTTTACCACATTTGGTCTTTTTTAACAATAGTCTCCCACATATTCAGGCACACATGCAGGCTCACCGGGGAAAACCCATCAAAGTGCCTTTCAATTAGGTGCAGTGAAAGAAAATAAAGCGACAGGACAAAAGAAGAGAAAATGCATTATTTATTTACCTGTCAAGTTAACTATGCTAAAGGAACTATATGAATAGTGACCCTGTTCTAGGTGATTATGACTATGGCTTGTTTTATTCTAGGTTCAGAACATGTCTCAATCCATTGAGGTGCTGAACCTAAGAACTCAGAGGGATTTCCAATATGTCATGAAGATGGAGAATCAGATGAAGGGCTTGAGGACCAAGTTCAGACAGATTGAGGATGACAGGAAATCCATCATGGCCAGAAACTTCCAGGTATATACAGCTTTGTTTGATCATAGCCTGGTTTAATCGAATGTTCAAATGGTTCTTTTCTTTTCTAATTATTTATTTATTTATGAATTGACTGATTTATTCATTCATTCTTTGTATAAATAAAATAATTTTGTGCAACATTGGTCTAACAAAAGCCATTTACACCAAAAACATGTGTTCAAGCTGAATTCAACTTTTTAGGCCTTACGTTTTTACTTTATTATATTTCAAATAAGAAAGGTTCAAACTTTGTACCCCTTAGTGGCATCTAGCTGTGTAAGGGTTTCTGAATTAAAAACCCTTAGTTTCAGCCTTTCCTTCCTGAAGCATGAAACTACAGTGACAGAGAAGCACACAAAAAATGAAAGGCCCTATCTAGAGCCAGTGTTTAGTTTGTCCATTCTTGGATATTGTAGAACAAGATGGCAGACTCCAGGCTTACAGCTTACATTTGGACAGAGCCAGGCTAGTTGTTTCCTCTTTTCAAGTCTAAATGCTTTATTCTAAACTAAGCTAACTGGAGCTAGCATCCATCCATCCATCCATATTAACTGGACTGACCCCAACATCAGACATTCAGCATTCATCAGACATCATCTTGGCAATTTTCAGCTGGTTGATACCTACCTAACACAGTCTTCTTTGACTTTTACACAGCCACTAATAGTATACTGAGTTCTCTTAGCAAAAGGCATTGTACCATGTGGATGTGGCATTCCATGCTTTGACAGCCATATCCAACTACCAAATGGGTCTCCTCCCCTTCATTTGGATCAAGTTGCTGAGAAAAGCCAGGATAAGAGCTGAGGATAAATTCAGCGTGAAGACCTTTCATGTGTACATGAAAATAAAGAGCACAATACAAAAATATTTAGAAGCTCTGTAATTAATAAAGTGCTTACACATTTAATTTCTTCAGAGACTGTTTTGCTGCTGCAGTTGCCTTGAGTGGATTGCACTAAACAACTGATACAGGGTTAAGAATATCTGACATGGCAAGGTTGTAAGGACATCAGAAATGAAGCCATGGTACAACAGAAGACAACACATCTGAATATCACATGAAATGTGTGGTTAAACACAGATGTGAGCATATGTTTTAAGAAATTGCCCCCTTTTTAGTCAACCTGGTAAATACATGGTGGATACATGTATGGTTTCTGACAAGTTAAAAGGGTTTTCAAATAAATGCATTGAATAAATGGTTCATTGCTTCATGGTTGGTTTGTTCCATTAGTTACTTCATACAGCACATACTGTATAAGGTTAGTCTGCTTTCTTGTGAGGACTGATACGAGTCACTTAGACTGCATTAACATGTTAACATGGAGCATACACTCTACAGTATGTCGGGGTATTCTTTTGATAACAAATACTTAACATGTACTGAGGCAGGCCTTGTACTTCTGTCAAACAAACTGTAAATTTGTTTGTGCCTGACCACCACACCTATCCACATTCTTCCACCTCTCTCTGTTTTCCATTTCTGCTGCTGTCACTGTGTCTTCTGCAGGAGCTTAAGGACAAGATGGACGAGCTGAAGCCGTTGATCCCCGTGTTGGAGCAGTACAAGATGGATGCTGCACTCATCTCCCAGTTCAAGGAGGAAATCAGGAACCTGTCAGCAGTGCTGACAGGGATCCAGGAGGAGCTTGGGGCCTATGACTACGATGAGCTCTATCAGCGAGTGCTGCGACTGGACAGCAGACTCCGCAGCTGTATGGGCAAACTAAGTAAGTGGTCAAAGCCTTGTTAGAGAGAGCACTGGCATTGGTACTAGTAAATAAATAGTACTAGCAAGTGATTTTACATTATAGTATTTGCATGATGTCACAAATTGTCAGATCATTATAAAAGCAAGAGTCGTTTTATATTCAATGTATACTATTGTATAGTTGCTGCTAAAGAAAATAACGTACATAGAGGAAATGTGGATTTCAAAAATATTACTCTATAGCCTAACTTCCTTATGATATTGGAGTATAAGACCTCAAAACAGTGTTGTCTGTATTCATTATAAGACACTTACATAAAGCAGGTTTCTGTCGAAGTCTACTTTGAATTGCTGTGATGTTTTTCTTTGCTCTTACATCCCACATAAACTTTATCTCATTTAAAAAAAAAATTGAATGGTAGTGTGTTCTCACCTCGATCTCATACCAGTAAAGGAAAGAAGCTATTTGTCTCTGTTCTTGTGGAGCGCTTGGTTTACTGACAGCCTTTGGTCCTTCAAAGACTAAAATGTTCCAAAAGCTTTTAAAGAAGGCTTGTGAAAGTAACGTACAATACTTAATTGCCCCATAATGGGCAGAGAAGGGGATTTGTGGACCTAATATCTACAACCACAGTCTCCACTAATTTTACAATGAAGCTTTATGGGAATAAACTATTAATTAAATGTATTTCCTGCACAATCATTTACTTTACAGAGTCCAAATAGGACCACACATTGAAGACAAAATTATGAAAAACCACTTGACATTTCTTATATTCTGGAGTTTTTATGAATGCTACAGATGGGGGAAGTAGGATGAATGGCATTGGCAGAGTTTGTATGAAAGGTGCATTTTCATTTTATCATAATTAATTGTTTACCAAGTTAATCAGCTCATAACTAAATATTTTGATAATACATGAGGTCTGCATATGCATAGTCTTTAGGTACATAAAAGGGGATAATATGAGCTAGACATGAGAAAGCTGAATTGCCTTTAGCTACAAGCAGCAGTTGCACCATTATGCTTCAAGTTAAATAAAGCAGCTTGCTGCCAGTGCTATCTTAGTATGCACAGAGGGCACACTCTCTGGTGGCACAGGCATGAAATTGGCTTGAGAAATCTAGTTAGAGACAAAAACCACCACAGCACATCTTATCGCTGCATTTCTTTATTAACAGCGTGTGGGAAATTAATGAAAATCACTGGACCTGTTACAATAAAGACATCTGGAACCCGATTTGGGGCATGGATGACTGATCCTCTAGCATCAACCAGAAACAACAGGGTGAGTTATGAAAGTAGGGAGTGCTTTCCGAGGCCTGTGCAGTGTGTAGGCTACAGTACAATATCTGTGTTGTGTTTCTAGATCAAGCAGAATGTCACAACAGCTGAAGATGAGACTAACTTTTATCATGGAGTAGGTTTTGATTTTAGCTATGCTAATGTAGAATTTTTGTATTCAAATTTTAATTTCAATTTTAAATAGAGGTTAGAAAAAGAAAGAATTTTTGATGGTTAATGCAATGTTCATCAGGCTATGTAAGGTCAGCCGTTTCTCACTACCAGTTCTCTTCATCCTCTCTGACATAGGTCTGGTGCATGGACAGTTACACCAACAGCAAGATTGTGCGTGAGTACAAGACAACAGAAGACTTCGTAGCAGGAGTGGTTTCCCGAACCTACAGCCTCCCATTTAAATGGGAGGGAACCAATCACATTGTCTACAATGGATCTCTTTACTACAACAAGTACCAGAGCAACATTATTGTCAAGTACAGCTTTGAGACAGGCAGTGTGCTGGCCCAGCGAGCTTTGGAGTTTGCTGGCTTCCACAACATGTACCCATATACCTGGGGGGGATACTCTGACATCGATGTTATGGCTGACGAATTGGGAATGTGGGTTGTGTACGCGACCAATCAAAATGCCGGAAACGTTGTCATCTCCCAGATCGACCCTGACACCCTGCAGGTCCTGAAGACTTGGAACACTGAATACTCCAAAAGGAATGCAGGTGAATCATTTATGATCTGTGGGACGCTCTATATCACTAACTCTCACCTGTCTGGAGCAAAGGTTTACTACGCCTACTCTACGAAAACTTCGACTTATGAATACATAGACATTCCTTTCCATAACCAGTACTTTCATATCTCCATGCTCGACTACAATGCCAGAGAGAGAGCACTGTATGCCTGGAATAATGGACACCAGGTAATATTTAATGTCACCTTGTTCCATGTCATAAAAACTGATGATGACTCTTAAAGATACTATTACAATCCAACTAAAGCACCATCATTTGTGATACAAGGAACTCCTAATTAAGCGTGTTTTCTTCTGTTGAAAATGGACTATGGTATCTTTACTTGCCACTACTTGAACTTTTCTGATCTGTGGCTCAGGATTCTTGGCTAAGCTGAGCATAGACACCAATGACTTATTATCTTACTGGAAAACATGTTCTACATTTTCTACATTTTTCCTTTGCTGCTGATCAGACTGGTATGCCTTATTTGCTATGTGTTGGGTCTGCTAGCCGAAGACTTTTGACAACTTTTGCATGAATGTGAACATTTTGTCTGCAGTGATTTCCTATAATGTAGCTGTGTTTTGTTGCAAATCTGTTTTGCTTACAGTGTTTGCTGCATTTCTGTCTATTTACAAGTCTAATTAAAAGTATTTAAAGCTTAAAGGCAACCGCTGCATATTTGCTACCATGTAAAGCTAGCTAATTATTAAAATATAGTAGCCATTCTTTTAAAAGATGGGCCTGTAAAATATTGCTGTTATGTATGTCTCTGTGAAAGAAGAACATTTGTATTTTTTATAAAAACCAAACCATTGGAGAATATCTGTGCATTTTCATTAAAATTAAAATATTGTACATTTCATTAAAATGTTTTTTGCTGGTAAAATGTTTGCCATGATCTAATGGAGAAACAATTTGCTCTCAGGGAGCTGTTCAATGATTTTAGCATATTCCAATAATTAACCTATGATTTCCACACAGAAACGTTAAATCTGTTAGTTATATGAGTTAACGGTATACTACAGGTGTCTTCTCTTTTCATAGAGCTTTTTGGGGAATAAATTATGTGGGAACGCAACCAGTCACACCTTTAAATTGGATAATGTGATCTCCTCTCCCTTCTACTAGAGATCAGAGGACAACCTGAAGCAGTAACAAACTAAGTTGGCTTAGTGTCAGCTAAAATGTTACGCAGTTCAGTCTAGGGATAAGTTACATTATTTGAGGCTGCACCAATAGCCAAATTAAACTAATTTTGCAGCTTAAACAACAGTGTTTTGAACATAACCCAAAAATGAAAGAGGATTGTTCCTCTCAGCAACTAAAAAGTTTCCATTACCTACTAAAGAAAAAGGAATCCAAAAGAACTGACTTGGCTTTATGGCTGTTAGATAGACGAGGATCTCTCCTAACACCTTTAACAGAGTGCACCAAGCCTTATTACTATGGAAGTACTGATAAGGCTCAGAGCTTTTCATCTACCCTCATTTTCCCAAAAAACCTCTATGAAAAGGGAAGACTCCTCTGCTGCACACCACTGACTCTAGCAGATACCGGTTCAGCCCATAAGGTATCATGGGGCTACGAATAACGTGCATATACATAATAAAAAGCCTCTCTCTTTGTATTTATTTAAAAAATGGCAAAGATGAATAGATATTGGTAACTTATGATGATGGTGATGGCAGTATCTCTCAGGAAGGAAGGGGTTTTCTTGCACTCAATATGAAGCTTGCTGATGGGTTGAGAGACACTTCAATCAGTATGAAGTGGCAATAAGCTGTTGAGATGATTCACATCATTCACTATAATTTCTATCTCCTCACCATCGTGTCACTATCTTCAATAACAAGAAGATGTTTACTTTATTGTACCTGATGGTGAATTCTGAATATGTCAGAGTGTGGCCTATCCTTTTTATGGGTAAACACGGTCACATTTTCATGCACATATAATCAAAGATGCCTGAGGCAAAGTACATTTGCATGCAAACATAAACAAATGCAGTTGGAGATGGGCTTTAATCTGTTAATTTCACCAGCAACCACAGGAAACTGCAAAATCAGTGACAGGCCTCTGACACAACCTACAATTGCCTTTAATTTAAATGAACTGTAAAGTTAGATTTTTACTAAAAAAATAAGTAAATTATCAAATGAGATTAAACTTAAATCAATGTCTAGAGACTAGAGGTAATGTATCACAAGTACCTGCAATAAAAACACATTTGTAATTATTTTTTGGCTGTTCTCCTTCATTTATTAATTGCTCATCAAGGGATCACTAACACTATAACAAAATAGACCGCAAACTTCCATTAGTGGGTCTTTATTAAATCAAAAAATGTCTCATGCAGAGAGTTTAATGAGCATTGATATTTCCACTCTTTCTCCCTGTACACAGCACGTGTTTGGATGGATTATTCATAGGGATAGGAGCATCAGATCAAAGTCTGCATGTTTGACCACACACCTCTTTATCTATGCTCAGCGGCTGTCACAAGATACACAGCACAGGCTTGATACGCTCCAGTTGCTACTGTATATCAGACTACCTCAGAACAGGTCTGCACCGGCTTCAGGCTATTGGACTCCCCTGTGATTTGTTGATGATTGCGCTAGTTTGAATTCTTTCAGGGCCATAACCACTTGGCCCAAAGATGGTGTGCAAAGTGAGAAAAAGACAAAACGCAGACATCACAAAGGTAGAAGTTGTTCTATCATTTCTTAAGACAATTTCAGCAAACACAACAAAATACGAGCCACAAAGCCATAGATCATAGGGAATAATGTAAGCACAGGTAAAGTGTGTCTGACCCTTGGAACCAAGACCAACAACCCCAAACATTTGGCTAGTGATTTTACCAGAAATGTGACCATTAAGGCAGCACATGCCAAGTGAAAGGTACTCTTTGATATGATATGATATGATATGAAATGTCAGACACTAAAAGATAACAACTATAGGTGGTTGTAAGTACATACTGTGTCATCATGCCTTCCTTCGAAGCCCTTCCTCTGAACTGGTGAACAGCAGTATCATTTGAATAATATCACAGCTGCACATTTCAATCTGCATGATTGTTAATGTATTGGACAGCTACTCTGGAAAACGATGTTCAGTGGCAATCTTGTGTAAGTCCCCCTCAGCCAAGCATTTTAAAATGGCCAAACATTGTGACCATCTCCACCAAAAAATAAATTAAAAAAGGTACAAAAAGCACTTATTACAAATACCTGTCACAAATCCCATGTATTCTGACACAACATACACAATAAAGAAACAAAATCGATTGTCCTTCAACATACTTTTTTTTCAACATTTTCTCAATAATAAATGACATTGTACATAAATGCTAGTAGTGCATTCATTTTTTTGTGTTCTCTGTTGCTGTCTTGGAGTTGTGTGGAGGATTTGTGAAATCCTAATCGAAAACATTCTGTACCATAACAGTGCCTTCTGGTGTATTTTAGCAGAGGATCAATTGGGATTCTTCTGCGGCTGCTTTTCATTGATCCAGAGGCGGCTTTGCAGGGCTGCTGCACACTGTTCCATTTCAGCTAAATTAATGGAAGTTCCCAAGAAAAGTCATTTTGTTCACATGCTCTAACAACTAGGTGGCCACTGTCAATGATCCTACTGAGCTCATAATTGATTTCAAATTTACCTCATCCTGGATTAAGACTACAAACCAGGGTGCCTTAAAACTTCTCTTCCCTGTAAAACTTTTACTTTGAAGGGCTTCACACTCAGTATCAGTTTTCTGCATTACTTTGTTTTTCTGTGTCATCTGCCCAGATTTGATTGCTCAGGGCCTTATGCTGTATGCCAATTCCCTCAAAAGCTGGGAAGCTTAACAGAGTGTGTGTTGGACTTTTCTGAGACAGTAATTTCCTTGAAGTCAAAGAAAGGAGGCCGGAAACACCTGCCAAAGCCAGTTTACGTCCACGTAACAAAACGCAACTTCTATCTTGGCTGACACATCAACAGAAGAGACTAACGTTTTTGATAAATTCTAATTGTATTGTGAAATCCCACCCCTCATCTCCCCAAAGCCCTAATGTAATATACTTTTTATGAGAGACATCCATAGCTACTTCAGCAAAGTGAGAGTTTAGGTGCCACAGTACGGTCCAAATCAAATGCTAATTTTTCCTTAGCTCTCTCTCTCTCTTCCTTTCTCTCAGTCTCTCACTCACGTTCTGTCTCTCTATTGTGTGAGTTTCATCACCATGAAATAAGGCTGGACAGCTACCCATCATGGGAGTAATGACCTCACAGCACTGTCGGGCGATGTAGTAGATAATTATCATGTCACCCCAGTGGTGAGTCTTAATGTGACACGCCTTGACACGCCTCATGATGGAGCGCGAATACTGTCACTTAAAGAGGGCAGAAAGTAGAATGGAGAAACAGGACAAATTATCATATTACATTGCTTATATGCCCATAACTTTTAATAGATTGATTGCCTGCAAGTGTTTTCCACAGGATGCATGCGTTACCCTTGTTAAAAGGCCAAAAAGCAGTAAATCGATAGCTGATTTAAATTATCCCAGCTTTCAGAATCTCTGTCACTTCTCCTGAACATAGTTTCTATACACCTACCTTTTGTCCTTGGTACATTTTCACAGTCAGTTTTAATTATTTTAACAGACTCCTCAAAGAATGTCTTTGGCTTCTCTTAGATTCTTAGAGAGTGAAACTGGTGACTTGATTAAAATGATAACATACCTTTCTATGGATTGAAACAAAAAAATCTATTCAAGGATGAGGCATCTGTGTCATTTGTACAGAGATAGCACAGTAAATTCCACAAGACACTAAAAATTGTTATCCTACTTGACCCTTTGCTAAACTTCACTAGTTTAGTACACTAGTTAATAGTTACTGTTGCCATACCTGTCAAACTCTCCATTCTCAAATGACACGATGCATTTCTAGCCAGCAACCCTCAGTTTTCTACCAAAAAATGTCTGGAAGTTAACCAGCTGGAATAAATTTGCCTGTTGGTTCCAGGGATCAGACCAGTGACCTTTCAGTTACTGGCTGACATATTTTACCTCACTGCCATCTCGCCTCCTGTTTTGACTGTTGACAGTATAATAAGTGGACAGAGCTTCTGGGTCTGTTAAGTGAAGCCAACATGGAAGGATCTCAAACAGTGGGCGTTGGGCTGCACTTGAAATCAGCGCCTACATGCATGCATTTGAAATTTGGATGAGGGTGTGGTGCAAATTTAGTCACTTCTGTCTCGAGAAAAGATTAAAATGGCCATGATGCCAATTTCAAGGCTTCAAAAGGTTGACCATTGAGGTTAATGCTATTTCTGGACAGTCAACCTCCCCAAATCTGATAAAGAGCAGGAGTGGCTAAAGGCACTATTACATGATGGATGTGCTAGTCACTCATGAACTTGACTTTCTTAAGAAACCTGCAACTAAAAAAAAAACATGTCAGTGAAATAATGTTTGCCTCAGTGGTAGACATAGTGCTTTGTGGCTGCTGTAGGTAGCTAATAGTTAGATTGTGACACTTTTGCTCTTGTGTTTTTGATTTTGGAATAGCTAAAAACCTATGTGAGGAGTATCTCTTGCTACAGGCTCATAAATACAGGTTCAGCAGGTGGAAAAATCCAAAATGTGGTGCCTGCAGTATCTAGTGTTAGTGTTACTGTAATGGGAAGGGGTTTAGCAAATGGTCAGTTCTCTAAAGGTCATCCTGGGATCCAGAGCCATGCCTAAAGCTTTAGTTTTTTAGTATTTGTGTGAATCTTTTCCATTACTCTACAGTGATATTTCTGAAGAAGACATGACTCTGTCCTATAACCTTGCCGTTACACAAGCTTTTACCCCAAATCTTATGGTCATCTTTATATCCCCAAAGAAAGTATTCAAACCCTGCTAATGATGCCTTTGGGAGTGATGCACTAAGCTTTGTCTCAAAGGGCACATCAAAGTTTATGCTGGCCTTGAAAGTAAGGTTGCAGGAGATGATTTGTTGTATTATTTTATTATCTTTTGCTCTGAAGATTAAATGAACGAGCTTGTTTTGAACCTAGCCAAGTTTAGCTAAATGCCATTAATCTTTCAGGCACATAAGGTTCTGGATGCCAAGTGCCATTTAAAAAAGCTTATTCAATGCAAAGATATATATTTATAAAGTTTTTTTCATTGTTCAGGCCTTGAAAACCTATTTAAGACAATAAGGAATGAAAGCAGAGACATATACTTGAATAGTAATGTGGGCCTCTATAAGGACCCTTTGCAATAAACAGCTGAAGAAATAAAGCAACAAGGTGGGACGTGTTGTTTACCTTTCATTTTCTACACTGCACTACGAGAGGAGAGAATGTATCCATGTTTGATTCAGTCTCACCTAACCAAAACAAAAGTAATTGAAACCTTATATCAGCAGCAGGGTTCAGGTCTTGTGCTAATTTCCATATAAATCATAGGCAAGCTTTGTTATTTTGCTTTTGCGGTTGGCCCATACAGTGGTCTGCACCGTTCTGTACTTTTCCAGGCACATTTCAAGTGTAGCTCTAATATGAAGTGATGTTCTGTGTTTTTACTGATGGGGAGGAAAACAACATTCCCCTGGATATTGATCACTGAATTTTACTAAGCTCTAATAACAAACTCTGTCATATCATTATGTTAAAGTTACTAAAGTGGTGTTTAACCATTTATTTGCTCCTTCAGTGGCTGATGGCGCATTTAAGATTTGGCACAGAAAAGGTTTGAAATGCCTTGAAGATCTATACATTGATAATTGTTTTGCTATCTTTTCTCAGCTAACAGAAACTTTTGGCATTGCCAAAACCCACTTTTTTAAATTTTTACAAATTAGGAATTTTATACAGCGCTTAACGACCCAATTTCCTTATAAACCCCCAGCCAACCCTGTTGATATATTTCTCTCTCTTAACCCCACTTCCAAAGGTATCATGTCTAATCTAAATAACCTTATTTCCAAACTGCACTGCTCTTCAATGGCAGCTATAAGAACTGCTTGGGAACAAGACCTAAATTATACCTTTACAGAGGACACATGGGACTCGGTGCTTGATCGGATACACTCCTCTTCTATGTGTTCTCGACATGCACTTTTGCAGTTTAAAGTAGTGCATCGTATCCACATATCAAAAACCAAATTAGCGCAAATGTACCCTGGTGTCGATCCTACGTGTGATAAATTTAAAGGTGCACCTGCCTCACTTTACCACATGTATTGGACATATCCCTCTTTAGGTAACTTTTGGACATCGGTTTTCCATGCGTTATCAGAAATCCTTCATCATCAAATTGAGCCCAATCCCTTGACTGGTATTTTTGGCATTGCTCCAGATTTGAACTTACCTAAAGCTATGCTCAACTTTCTGGCTTTTGCCTCTTTACTAGCCCGACAAGCTATTTCACTTAAGTGGAAGGACCCAGCTCCTCCTTCCTATTCTCATTGGCTCAGAGACATGATATCCTGCATGAATCTAGAGAAGATTAGATATACTATTCGGGGATCAGAGAACAAATTCTACAAAATATGGCACCCCTTCTTGGTATTTTATGAGAAACCATTATTATTATTATTATTATTATTATTATTATTATTATTATTATTTTAATGTATTTCACCCTTTTTTGGTGTTGTCTAAAAAAAAAATCAAAAATTTTCTTCCTGTACAGTGATTGTCTTATACATACTTTGTCATCAATAAAAAGACCATTGAAAGAGTTAAAAAAAAACAGAAAAAGTTACTAAAGTGGTGTTAACAAATAACTGGGGTGTTGCCAGATGAAAGGCAAATATTGTAGACAATAAACATATGTCAGATAACACAGCCACAAGTCCACACTAAAAAAAGGTAGATAATCACCTGTGTAAATGTAAAAGAGAAAAGTCGACCATTCTGAATGACATTTCAGTGTCATGATTGTCATTATGCAGATGTCCAGTGAGTGCTGGTGGTCTATGTATTTGATTAAAGTTATACCTGCTTTGGTGCCGCTCCCCTGCTGTGAGAGCCCACCCCTCAGTCTACATCAATAAACCATTCATCCATTTTCTGTAACTGCTTATCCTCATTATGGTCACAGGGGGGCTGGTGCCTATACCAGCTGACTTAGGGCTAGAGTTGGGGTACACCCTGCCAGTTCATCACAGGGCACATAGAGACAAACAACTACTCACATTCACATTGTCTTTGGAATAGGAAGAAGCCAGAGTAGAGAGAGAACCCACACAGACACGGGGAGAACATGCAAACTGTGAAAAGGAAGGGAATGGAAAGCTGAGAATGGCCCCAGCTGAAGAAACTTTTTGCTGTGAGGCAACAATGCTAACCACTGCACCACCATGCCAACGTTACATCATCATCCTCAGATCAAACCCAGCACAAGAAATAAGTGGGTTTACCTGGCTCCATATCATGAGTTTCCCCTAGCCTGACATGTACACAGCTGGTTGTTTGTCATAGGTCAAATGAGAATGTTTGACACTATTCAGGTTCATAGAGCACTCATTGCCCAGTCACTCAACATTTACTGCTTAACCTACAAACATGAACAAACTAAACCCTGAGGTAAGAGGGGAAGGGGCACCATATACTTTAAAGATGCAGTGCATATGATAGTCTCTTGAGACACGTTACATTTAACAGAAAATATGAATATGCAGATGTTGTTCAGTTCAGACGTGTAACTGAGATGTCTCCAAGTGCTCTGAATGCTTCAAGTTTTCAGATCACACTTGTGATCTTGAGTACATACTGGACAGCACATGAAAAGACTCTTCTAGTCATTATATATCAGATAAAGAACATAGATAATTCTTCACCAGGAGGCGACAAAACAAATCAAACCTGTGTGAAATCCAAAGTGCCTCCCTTCACGAAAACTATTACTGGGACCTACAGTGAGAAAGATATTTAACTGCTATTGAGCAGTGTGATGGATCATACTAAAATGATTAATCTTTTAGGGGTGCTGTTATCAATTATGAAGCTCGGTTTGTCTTTATTCTCAGAAAATAACTGTATGCTCTTTCATAATTCATTCCTCAGGGCACCTCTAGATATTTCACCTCCATTTCATCACTTTTTCAATCTCTGTTCTTTGGTGTTTCCCTCTGGAATACAAATTGACAAATATTAATCTGAGTGTCCAAAGTAATAACATAAATTCATAGTTCCTGTGTTGTCATGTAATGTTGTCTGTCTAATCTAGAAATCACACTGTTAATGCTGTTTAATAAGCTGTTGTGACCTCACCTGTTGTTGGCTCAGTCAGGTGATGAATGGTTTCCGTATCAGGCTGGTGGCACAGGAAGATATACTGCAGGTGGTAGGATGAACATCACACTGGAGCCAAAGAGGGAAAATTAATTAACAAAAACATCCATGGACACAAATCACAATAGAGAGATTTATTGAAGCTCTTTTCATTTGTTTTTATTGAAGAACCTGCTTCATTTATGTGAAACATGTCTCAGTTGAAGTACAGCGAAGCTAACAGTTTTACAGTTTACAGTGACTGTCTGTTTCTTCTGCTGTTCCTCTCTGTTTAAACATGATATTGTTAGTTTAACGGTGTGATTCAAAGTAATTGCTATGGACTGAAGAGTGAATCACTTTGTGCACAAAGCCATCTAAGTGCCTCTGTGTAAAGACAGAAGAAGTTGCTGAATCATTTAGGGCTTAGCTTAGAGAAATTTGAAAAAAGACACTTAATGAGATGTACCTGGGTATTCAATGGTCATGGTATTATTTTCCTACAATTCAATCCCGTAAAAAATGAGCGGCTGTCATGGCCAACATTGATTTATTCCCACAGGTGTGCATTAGTTTCAGAGCCAGTGCTTTTTTATGGCAAGCTGCCAGAGATTAACTACAGCACATCAATATGCTTCGTATAGAGACATCCTCATCGGATTTCTTCTTACTCTGCTGTCTCAGCTATAGTTCTGCTTTTGTTACGTTCATTTCTGTTGGATTTATGGAAGGGTAAGTCTGCAGTCAATGTCACTGTCACTTACTGTAGCTTAACTTTGTCTGTCACAGAGTTGAAACTTCATCTGTAGACCCGCTTTCAGGCGGTATTACAGCAGAACACGGGTGATAAAGTGTTGGAATATTTTAGTCTGTTCTATTATACAGTAGTGTAGATTTCCTGTGTGTACATGTTCCGCAAGCACAGGGGCTGTACACATTTTATAGTTCAGTCACTAGGATATTCACAGATTCATTTTGGTAAAATGTCAAGCTAAGGGACCAAACTTTAACCCACAGATTAAATAAGTTCTCATGAGTTGTGTATCAGGGGCCTTCTAAAATGCTTTTGCATAGTACACCTAAAATAAATTAAACTGAATTATTGAAATTAATCAATGCATATGAGTAATAGCTGAGAGGGTATTAGTCTTTGGCTATCAGTTTTATTATAGAAGTCAGAACAGAATTCCCTCTGTCCTGCAGTGAAGACACTGGTGACAGTGAGCGTGTGAAAATTGTGAAAACTCTTCAACCTTACTTATCCTGCATATACAGTGAGTTTCATTACCATGACCCATCATAGCATCTTGCAGGATCTACCTCTCCGGAAGGACTTTTGCCTTCACCTTAATGGTTCCCAAGGTGTATAGCTGGAGATGTTATCCGAGCAGTTAAATTAGGAAGTGACTGCTCCAAAGCTTTAATGTCAGCCTGTCTTCATTTCTCGCAGACAAGCTGCTCTTTGGCAGTCAGGAAATGCTGCCATATGATTGACGCCCAAATCATGTGCAAATGAAATGAAACCCAGAGGAGTCTCTACGGACGGGACTCAGGTTATTGAACTACCTTCAAGGGCGCATGAAAACAACAGGGAATTGGAGCTGAAATTAATACCAGTATTGAGGTGGAGAAAAAAATAACCAACATGGCTGCTCAGGAGGGGATTAAAAAATAACAAATAGCTCAATAATTATTACAGTTCGACTAATTAAAAATTCTCCTCATACCCTGGAGAAATTAATCCTGTCTGGCTGGGGCCTAGTTTTGGAGCTTGGTGTCTGGTGGGATGCAGTGTCTAAACACTGACTCACTTTGAGGACTTATCTTAACTGTACTGTGTTTTCATAATGGACTCAGCTGTGTAATTATATTTATTACATATAACAGTTACAGTACATGACATGACAAAAGAGTGAACAAGAGAGTGCTTTATTATATAGCCACAACTTTACCAGCAATTTTTTACCAGTGATGGAAAGTAAGTAGTATGGTACAATTTTAGTAAAGTACCTTTACTTTCATACTTTTTGCTGCAAATATGTCAGTTTTCCTTTTTCTCCTTTTTAAACTAAGTATTTTTACAAAGTAGTATTGCTACTTTTACTTAAAGGTGGGGTGAGTCATACTGGAGATAAATAGTTGATTGTTGAGTCTCAATTCCAGGCTGTCAAATACTGACGTAAATGGCAAACAAAGTGGCTTGGAGCGAGCCATACAACATAACAGGTAGTATAAATGCTGGGAATCAGACTCAATCAATCACTGTTACTTACCCCATAACTACACTGTAATTACAGTGAAAATAGGGTGAACAAGGATTGCTTTATTTATATCAGAGACATATAATAATATATGTAGACTTATACTTACTTACGTAGACTTATATGTAGACTTATATCATAGACTTATAATAAGCATGCAGCCACATTTCAATGCCTTGTCCAATTGGTAGTGTTCTGCCATGTCAATGGCCTTGAATGATTCCTGCATGCCTCTCAGAAAAGTTGGCAAAAACACAGCACTATTCTTCATACTGTATGCTCGCTATGATGTAATTGTATTAAGTACATTGACATAGAGTTTTGATCCTCAAATGGATCTTACACTGGACAACAGAAACTGTATTGCTGTTACCCAGATGTTTTATCTTAATTTTAAAGAAGCAGTGTGTATGATTTAATGGTAGTTGTTTAGAGCCAGTGTTTAGTTTGTCTAATGTCGGATTCCATGAAAGAAAACCTATGGTTGCTAAGTGTGGTTGCAAGGGCATTGTTAGTCTAACTGTGATTTTATTGGCTACATTACAGATACTTTGCATTTATACAATTAAAAAAAATCACATCACATCAAAAAACTATTGAATCAAGAGGATCATGATGAAACAACATGTGCAAATTAATCAAAGTAACTTCAACAATTCCTCTCCAAAAGTATATAAAATGATATGAACTGGATTTAATGTAAATGTCATTTTGAATGACTAATAAATGCTTAAAAATAAATAAATGAATGCAATAAATTTTTGGCTATGGGACTGCTTCATCAGAAGAGCCCTTCGACTGTATTTGAAATAGCTGAGAGAGATGTATTCTCCTGCAATGTGACAGTGACAATCCTCTGTATCTTAAAAGGAAAGTGAGAAAGAGCAGTCTGAAAACTGGGACAATGAGTGTCTAGAGTTGCAAGTGTGAAAGTATGAATTTAGACAGAATATAAATTGAGGTGATAGAATTGTTTTATTATTTTATATTGAGCAGAATAGACAGCTAAAAAAATGCATGATTTTGAAATTAGACTTACATCCAAAATGATTCATGCACATATGAATGTTGTTTTGGAGCCAGTACAATTCAATTTAAAGTTATGGCTAACCAATTTCTTATTAACTTATTTCATTATTAACTGTTTTGATATTTTTTTCCAATAAACTGCGATATGCACACACAGCTGTAGTGTTGACGGAGAGATTTTTTTCTTTCTTATGGATGCCATTAATTAACCCCTGCCTACTGTATGAAGCGAACTTAAGTACATGTAAATGAAACTACGTAATTTCTGCGGTGGATCTCTCTATAAAAAATCATAATGTGCTTATATTTCCCTTACAATCGTAAAATCCCACGCAATATACACAGTGCAATTGCCCACACTAATGTAATTTGGCCATCTGATTATATAGTATGGCAGTGGAGAATGCAGTGGATGAGTTCAGCAACCCTGTGGCTGGTCTTTATCACACTTGTAATAGCAGAAGAGAGAGTAATTCCATTGATAATGAAATCTGACTCAATATATTCTCCAGCCTACTTGTCATTCTGTGCACTCTGCTCAGTGTGTCACTTTTTGGAGTAAATTAATCATTCCAGCTGTTATTTACGTCCAGTGTGTCCACAGTTGTATCAACCAAATTATTGTCATAAATCTCACTAATTCTGGAGACTTTCCAGTTTGGATATGTGATAGACCTGCAAGAACTTAAAAGCATCAAAACTTTGAGACTAGAAATATTTCCCCCTTTCTTCTTGTTTGCATTGATAAAAGTCAACTGTATTGATACAAGACTTTACAAGAGTTTAATGAGCCCTTCCGTTACACTAAATATTCCTGATGATTAAACACACAACTAAACAAGCTTACTGAAACACTATAAATGCAAATTTGGGCAGCTGAAATGCAAATACTGTTGCATTTGTACAGAAAAAGCCATATCCTGATTCATTTCTTTCCTAATTGGAAGGAAGATCTCACATTGATTCTCCTCTAATTGATAGAAACCAAAAGAGGACGGGGAAATAGCACTGGCGACACAAAAGATCATCCCTTGCACTTCTGCACTTCTCATGTCTCAAGCTTGTATGCTTCTGAAAAGATCTTATTTTACATCTCTCTGATAAATATTCAGCACCAGATTTACATACATTCATTTTATGCCAGCAATCTGCGTGTAATTAGCGTCACATTTACTAAGGCTGGAGCCAATTTCGCAGACAGCGACTGGGACTGCCCTCTAGTCACATTCTGAGAGTGAAGGAGAGCTCAAAGGTGCAGATTAGTGCTGGGATTTGCCTGAGATCAGCAATGTCAGAGAAGAAATAATAATGTAGTGATGCTGCATAGAGGTACTGATTAATGAAGTTATTAGGTTACAAACATTTTTAAAGGCCACCTGAGAAAACTTTTTTCTGTACTGTGTTTATAGAAAAATGTGTAAAATTATACAACAATCAGAGTCAACTTAGCAACTATAACCAAGGAAATGAAAAACAGAATAATAAGGTGCACAAATAAAAAAAATAGCTTACTAAACAATTGACAAGGTCTGACTTAGAGAAGCTGGAGGGCATCATTGATATGTAGGATAAATCTCAGGAATTAAATTGTAACTAAAGACAAATGCACTTAACAACACTAATGCTACTGGGCACTTCTCTGTCATGTTGTGGCTGCGACCATGTTTTAGTCCTTTGATAACATTTACATTTACATTTAGTCATTTAGCAGACGCTTTTATCCAAAGCGACTTACAGAAAAGGGAACAACATCCTCAGATTTGGTCATTTTCCCCCGGTTTATGGTCTACCATGAGTAAATATATTATGTAGTTAGCGGTTGTAGTCTAGCTGATTTTACGATTGTTTTTTACGTAATTTTGCACCGGATGTTTTCTTTTAAAAAGAAAAGCTTCGACCAGCTTCTCTATGCCATTTTTGTGTCTAACTTCCAGCCAGCTTGATTTGCTCTGTGCAGAGTGACAAGGGCTGCTCCAGACGTCCGTCGAGTAGAGCGGAGAGCCACCTCTGGGTTGCTTCTGAAATGCACCATGGTGCACCTGGAACATGTCACCTCCATTCATGGTGAAATTTAGCTGTAAGTAAGCCATGCTAGCAGCTCTTAGAAAGCTGTAGTAGATTGTATCATAAAAGTGAAATAACAGTAGTTTAAGAGCAAACTCATACCAGCATATAGCCACGGGTAGCAGCTACAATCCCTCCTTCCTGTAACTTTTAAACATTTTGGGGTTCAATGTCTACACTTTTTAAATAGCCTGGAAAGAAACCATTGAACTTTTCAACCCTCCTATATGGATCAGTTGAGAACTATGCACAGTGAACTCAACAGCAGCTGTATTGCCTAATATGTTGATTGATTATATTTCCTGAGTAGCTGCCAGAAAGACTTGAACGCGGCTGGTGTACATCTAATCCAGATCAGGCCTAAACTAATCTATTAGTGTGGAAAGGGCTTTAAACTTCTCATGTATAGGTGTAACTTCTCTATCTCAGTATTGAATATGGGCTGAGTAGCCCAATGGCATCCTGTGCTAATTCTTTAAAGTACCTATAGCCTCCATAATCTTTAAATGCTTTGACTTCCAGCCAAAATGTGTCAATCACCTGAGAACCCTGTTAATGCTGCTTTTCTCCACCGCCTCTATAAGCTGTCAGGGGTGTGCAAGGAAACACTCTATCTTCTTGTGTCCTCTGTCTACAAGAGAAAGCACTTGTCCGCAGTTTCCATTTGAGCAAGTTGAACAAAATGCATTTAAAGGCTGTTTGAGTTGTTCTTGTACATCTCACCCACTCTTCCTGATAAATGCTTGTCTTTAACATTCAGTGCATGACTGAATTGCCACCTAGTGAATCCTCTTGATCCAGAACTCTATCAATTCAGTCTGCCAACGCCAAAGCCGGCTGAGCTTGGTGATAACAATTTGAGTGGACAGCCCCCGTTATTAACATTCCCACAGGTATTCAAGTGACACAGAGCAATCACATATACAAGATACAGAATTGAGGTCAAAAGGCAACATATTGCACTGGACAACAGATGGAATAACACTTCCAAAAAAAGCTTTACAGGTATGTCTGCTATATATGAGACAAATTAAGTGCTACATTATTTTACAATCGATATCAATGATAATTTGTGACGAATACATTTTCTGTGGCTTCTCCCAATAAATGCACCCCATGTTCTTCCTATTTAATGCTTTTAATCTGAAGCAGCAGCAGAAATGTTCAGTTAGCATTAGCAGTGGCTTAAATAAATCTTAGATATGGCTAGGAAAGAGTGAGCAATAAACAGTAGGACCGATATCAGTCAGAGAAAACTTTTCTGTTACTCCCCTATGTGTTTGAAGGCAATTTGAATTCAGCATGGGAATAGTGGACTATGTCGCTAACAAAGAAAACTATCGAAACGGATATTACGGAATGTAAATACCTTAAATGTCTATCATGAATCATCATGAATTATAACATGAAAAATGATATAAAAATGATTTAATTTGTTTTGATTGAGAGAATCAAAGCCGCTCTAGAAGCACAAATTAAATCCTCTCATTGTAGGTGTATGTTTTGGTCTTATGACATTCCTCTCATCTACATTCTGGTTGTAACAGCACAAACCTCTTAAATAATGTGCCCCTTTGGTGCTGCATTTGCTCTCCAGCCTGCAGTTTTCAGCCTGCTCCTCCCACATGCAGAGATAGGCAAACATCCTAAATTCACTTGTTATGTTCCAGGTCCAAACTATGACTGCAAATTTGTTTTAGGCAAGCCTTCCAAAGCCACAAATCCATTGACCTCTGGTGTAATAGCTTTGACCACATTAAATGTTGTGACGACCAGGGTCACAGCATACCAACAGAGCCACTGGAAAGTCTGTTCTACAATATGAAAATACAAGGCTTACCTTCTGTGCTGAGGATACGGCAAAACAAAAATCTAAATATCTGTATGCAGTATGTTTTGTTTTTTTAATATCTATTAATAAATGAGATGAATGCATCCAAAATATAGATTTTAGATTGCAATATAAATGGAAACATTGAAAGCTAGACAGTATTTCTTTTTGGTATGTTTTGTTTTTATTGTAAATAAATATATTGGATAGTAACATAACATTCACACATTCAGCGTTACACTTTCTATCAGCTAAAATTGACAAGACATGTATACATTGTGGTGAGAGGTGAATGATGAGTGACACTGTTCCTACCAGTGCAGAGGAAAACAAGGAATTAAGGGGATCTGTGTCAGTTTCTAACATGTGTGTCTGTTTATTGTATAGTAGTGTAGCTGCTTTGAGGTGTATAATTCATTGCAGTATCAAAAATAGAGTAAGGTTAGAAACTCCTGTGGTTTCAGAGAGCTAATTTACATTCATGTGTGCTACAGCAACAAGCCATGGTTTACCAAAGAGCTCAGGCAAGGGAGACACATTGAGGGAGCTCACAAGGCAGAAAATAGAGAGGAATACAGAACAGCAAAGAACCAGCTCAACAAGGCAATAAGAATACAAGGACATGTTGGACAGGTACTTCTATACCTGATTCGGACCAGTGGCTCTACATGCAGGCCTCGCTTTAAGGAGTCCAGTTTTGTATCCATGATGCAATTTCCAATAAATAATGCATTATATAAATGCTAAATATTGTAATACATTCATAAATAATAAACTGCATCTTTTAAATTTAAACAGTGAAAATTGCTTTTAATACAAGTAGGCGTTACTAATTGTGGCAGATGATAATTAGGAGAGAGCCATTATGTGACAGAGCTTCTGAGCTGGTTTTGGTTGTCACTGACATGTTACTATGCTCTACTCAGGGACTGACACAAAAGATTTGAAAGCACATTGCATCACACAGATTTTTATTGCTTGTTTTTGTTCTCTTAGTCATCCTCATGCACTCCTTAGAGGATTAGGCAAGGACAGAGTATCCTTACCGTTATCAATAATCACACCTTCTGCCTCCTGTCACATCACAGATATTGGGATGTCTACCTTAGAACTAGCAAGAGTCAAAATTAAGTGATTTTGCACATGTAAGATGTTCTGTCTTCCTTGGCTTTTTGCTCTTTCTTGTGGTGCAAAATATTTTTATTCACATCTTCCATTCAGATTTTATTTTTTATCTATTTTCATCAGTCAATAGCTGACTGTGCAGTCAAGTGCACAGCACAGGCTCACGTAGTGTAACAACTTTTTGCTTTAATTTTATTGCCCGAGGGCGACTATGCAACTGCAGCACGCTTGAAAACATGAACTAGCTTTGGAGGAATACAATGTAGTATCAGCAGGTGTAGAAAGGCTTGCATCAAACATACCAATCAAATAACTAATTTCCTACAATAGAAGTGCATTTCAAGGCCCTGCATTCTGACTATTTTGTGATGGAGGCAAACAGCCGTGAGTGGATCTGCAACAAGGGTGTGATGACACGGATGTCCTTGACTGACAAATGAAAGAATGTAAGACACAGAGAAAGTGACACTGGTTACTGTGTGACTTTGGTTTTACAAAAAAGATTACCAAACATTTGAAACTTTTACAGCTATTTGGCAGGGACAGTTTGGCAACATGGGAGATTTTGACATCTGCCTCCACAATCCCACTGTGTGCATCCTGACTGCTCCTTATTGAACGACATAGTCAAGATCAAAAGAAGAACAGATGCTGTATAAAATTGGTTGGAATTACTCCACATTACACTGAATTGCAGGGACTGCTGTAGGTTCGTGCGAATGAATGCTGATGTGCTTGGTACAGTAATTATTATAATGCCTACAACTCCTTAGCTAGTTCTTAGTTATCCTCTATGACAGTGTAGCATTTGGCTGTACAATTCTCAACATACATTCTTATACAGAAACATAGACACACTCTGTGGCTGTCCATAAAAACCTGCCTCATCTCTGTATAAGGATAACAGACTCCACTGGCTCGCATTTATTTACCTCCACCTCTGTCCAGGTCTCATTCCCCCACCTTCCCCGCAGTGCCACAAAACAATCGAATTGTGATGATGCTGGGTCAGAGGAAAGAAAATCATAGGGCTGAATAAAGAATCATTCAGCACTATACAGATATTGTACCCCACAGTTACTTTTGTATTCAGAAAAATCTTTGACTACCTACTGTCAACATGAACAATTCCTGTCTGGTTCAAGACATCCATTGCCCTCATCCTCTCAGCATTAGTGGATCATGGACTTTCTGCTAGGATGGAAACATTATGTGTGAATGGACACGGAGAGGTGGGTTTGGCAGCATCATGACAGACTTTGACTTAAAGAAAAATCCCCCCTCTGAGTCTCTTGCACTGATATATCACCAATCTGGGATCTTCAGTACATTCCAGTTCTTATTTTGTGATGAAGTGTCGTAATTTACTTTCTCAGTGTAGCCACATTTTTACTCAAACTATCTGATGTACTTCTATTGTAGCTCCTGATTTTCTATATTTTCTCCTATTACTTTTCTGGTCTCTGTGATAGACAGTGATGACAAGTTTCTGTTTATATTGAGAAAAAGTAAGAAGGTACAAAGAACAGGGTGTTGTGCCCATTTGTTCAATTTACAAAACAGCTGGCGAAGAGTATTTTGTTTTTCACATGGTACTGATAACAGATCCACAGAGATGCAGTTCATAGCAGCACAGTTTATTCATGGATATTAAACAATCATAATTTCATCTAAGTGGAAAAAACATAACATTTACTAAAACATTGTAATGCGAAACAAACATAATGTGAAAAAGAAGAAAAGAAAAGAAGAAACTGGGAGCAGAATTCCAAAAACCAAAGGACACAAAAAACAGATGAACCAAAAGGCAAAAAGTCCAGCAAACAAAACCAGGAACAGGAACACATGGATGAACACAGAGAGAACACAGAGAGAACATAGAGAGAACACAAAGAAACTGGGCAAACAAACAATCAACGGACAGACAAGGAAACAAAGGAAACACAGGAACTAAATAGACAGGCAAGACTAATTAGGGACAGATGAAACAAATCAGGGGAAGGTGCCAAATCAAAAAAAGGCGGGAAACAAAACAGGAAGTAGAATAAGACAAGACAGACAGGGTGGAACTACAAAATAAAACAGGAAGTACAGAAACAAACTCAAAACAGTGACAGATCATTGGTGCTAGATGAAGTTAAGTTATTACAATTAATCCTTGTTAAAACAAATGGACATGCTGAATCTATCCTGCTCTGTCACTTGATTCTATCCAAGCAGTACTTATTGCTGCACTAATATGTTCTGTCGCACTGAACCTTGATTCTTTCCCTTTTTGTAAGTCGCTTTGGATAAAAGCATCAGCTAAGTGACAATGCAAACCCATCCAATAGTTATAGGGGCATTACACTCAAAACCACACATGTCAACCTCATGATGCTTAGGGAAGTCAGGTGATCATTAAAGTTAGTACTATACATTGTACAAAATGTGCCAATCCATCAAGTATTGGTTGAGATATTTCACAGGAAAAATGAAAGCTTTTTTTTTTTTTTTTTTTATCAAAGTCAGGGGATCACCAAAGTAATTTAGAATTCATCCTCTGGACCTGTACCAAATATAATGGCAATCCATCCAATAGCTGTTCAGGTATTTCAGTCTGTATCAAAGTGCACGACTGACTGCTAGATCAACACTGTCATCCCTAGAGCTATTCTGCTAACGTGGCCAATAAAAAACATCTTTCAACAGAAAGGAAATGAACATCTCTAAACCTAGATGGATCAACTACATCAGGTCATCACCTCATCCATCAATAAAAACATTGTTGGTGGATATAGCAGTACAGCATCTTCCCTCGGCTAAAGTTTTCTCTTCACAGCCCATGTTCAATGCCCATGCCACGTACACTCTTACCATGATGAGTAGCAGGGTTTCTGAACTCACTTTTATAGCTTCAATAACTGACAGGTCCGTTTTTGTGTTTTGGGACTCCAGAATTTGATGTTTTTCCTTGATTTTCACAGTACTCTGACAAAATCTATTCATTTTAAATCATCATTTTAAAGACCATTATGCACCATTCTTGACAGTACTACAATGACACACTTTTAAACAGCACATCTTGTCTGCATCATACTGCAAAGGAGGCTTTTTATGTTTTCTGCTGCACCTGGTGTTTCAGTTTTGTATAAGTTTCCTCCAGTGTGTCAGCGTTTGGCACAAATTAACCAGGTTTATGTGCTCATTGTGCTTGGTGAGCAAATGTGTTTTTGACTCTGATGTGGAAATGTGAGTTGGTTTATCAGCCCTTTGAAGATTGCAATACTAGTTTGATCGTTTAACATTGCTGAATGAAATGATGGCTCTGACCTCTATGATGATCACAGGCTTGTGAAACTTTAAAGAGACTGTAGAAAGAAGACAACCATGTGAGATAAATCAGTGAGCTTTTTAATAAATGGTTCAAAACGACTTTTGTAATTTCCCAACTTGCCAGTTTTGGTGTCCCTTATTGCCCTTGCTACAGATAGGTTTTCATATTAACATATTAATCTTAGGTACAGTTAAGATACTTTTGTGTACAATTTGGTAGACTTACCTGTGCTGCAGTTTTACAATTTTTAGGGATTTCAGACCCTTTAAACAGTATGTGCCTTCTGATCAGCAGGGAGGGCATGCTGCTGTTTAAATGCACCATTAATTTTCAAGTTAAGCCTTGGCTGAAAACCAAAGTTGATGAGGTCTTGTAAAGCCTCAGTACTATGAAAGACCCTGCCTTATCAGCTATAAGGTAACTGCATTCATTTCCAAAATAAATCAGCACATTTTACAGACAGGTTTTCATAAAATGCTTCTAAAGTTGTTTTAGTATGTTTTCAGTTACTTTTACTCATGTCCTATTCTTTCTTCAACTGCTATTCCTTCACTATTTATTTTGCAGCCTTGTGGGGAGACAGAGTGATCTGTAGCCTGAAGGTTCCCAGGTTTAATCTTGCAACAATCAATGTCCATCGACAGACAGGTGTCCTGAGCAAGTATCCCTGAGCAAGCAGCTGACCCCTTACCTGATCTTTCTTTGTAAGTCACCATGGGTGAGAGTGTCAGCTAAAGTTTAAGTGTACACCAGTCCCCTAAGATAGTTCCTTTTTGCAAATGTCGGTGGCATTTTAAAATATAAAACAGGAATACAGATATATCTTTGCTTTTGACAGTTATAAAGTCTTGTACCACTTCATATCCAGCCTACACTGAACTTTCTTTCATTGTATGCTCCTTGCATTAACCAGGATACCGTTTTACATTGACATTCAAGAGTGCAGTGAAGGAGTTGTACCTGCAGGCAGAGCGAGCAGAGGTCTTAATTAACACAAGTAAAGGGCAGTGTCAATAAACAAATGAGTCCACACACACCACTCCAGGCCATTTATCAAGAAAATATCCAAGTAAACACTGCATTATCTCTCTATCTTTGTATTTTTCAGCCTCCCCCCATCTGCTCAGTCTGGCCTCTTTTTCTCTGTCCATTATTCATTCTTTATCCATTTTGTAAGCTTGCACTTAGCATTTATGAAGAAAAATACAATGTGGTTTATATTTGTAATGTATGTTGTGTTGCATATTGAACACTTCCAGGAAAGATCACACTACAATACTGGTGACTGAGCACAAGGTGCAAGGAAGGGTCTGGGGACAGGGTTAAATCGAACAGTCAATCGAGTCAGCATGCACGTTATCTGAAAGCGCCACCCACTTCCCTCAATGGGAATCAACTTCTCCCAGACCTTTATGAGCCTATGAGGAAGCAAGATTTCCCTCCATAACATAATCTATACACTGAGGATTGAAATGACTGATAGATTCTTGGGCTGCAGTGACATTTTTAAGGGTCAACCATAAAAGACAAGCAACACCTGAGATGTAGGAAAATCATTACTCTCCTGGTTCACGCCTCCTTATCATGCTCCAACAGCTGAGGCTTGGATAGAGACAGAAATATATGCAGAGGGGGGAAAGAAAGAATATTCTTGTGTTTTTATGCATGTCAGGTGTTGAGGCTGCAACTCAAATTTCATCTCATCATTCCCACTGCTAACGTAAATTACACACTCAAACCAAAAACTTGGATGCTGCCTGTACAAGAAAATAAATCTGATAGCGCTGATACATCTGGCTGGGAGAAAATGAATCACGCTACAGAAACAGTGTCATTTTTTTAAGTGCTATTACTAAATCAACTATGTGCTGAAGAGATTATTCAAATGGATTGTTGAAAGATTGTGTATCATGTGTACCAAGGTTTACCAGTGTTAGAACATACATAGAGCAGACAACCTTTATCTAAACACAACAACATGGCAGGCATGTAGATTTATTCATCAGAGGTCTCAGGAGCTGCTAGATCACACAGTCATGGTTTTCAAAGAGCTGGTCTCTTGTGGTCCAAGCTAATAAATCACCCATGCCATGCCTAACCCATCCACATTATACACTACCAAGGTAGGAGCATAAGAAAAATACATGTAAGAAAGAGCTTTTTCCATCGTTCTTTTCTGAGGCAGGCTTGGCTTTGCCTTTAGGCTACGCTTTGTCTTTGCCTCCTGCTTTCCTACTACTGACAATCCTTGGGGGTTGGAGTGCATGAAAAAGTAAGGAACTGATTGAACTTATAGCATACTGCTATGCTTACAGTCTCTCTGACAGACACTCACATACAACAGCTGTGCGAGAGCAGCAGGCTAGTTCTATTTGCGATAAAGCATGAAAAAAGGATACAGTTATAATGGCATGCCACAACAGAGTGTTGCATCATTATGGATACACAATTCTCCAAGCAGAATGGCAGATTGGTTGTGGCAGTATGTGCAAGCTTATTTCTTGCTTCGCCTTTGTCATTAGCTGTCCATAGTTGTGCAGGAATTATGCTTAAAAACTCTAGGGAAGAGTGTTCATTTGTAAGTCCCATGTTAATTTCTACTCTGCTTTGTGGCTCAGCTTGAAAATTCATGTGAATGATAGTTCAACCACAGGTTTCTCTTGCTGCTGGATAACAATCACTTTTGGGACGCACAGATCATTTAGCCCCAGGCTAGGTCACCTCCATCCCATATACATAAAGCTTTAATCTGACTTCACTGGGAGAACAATAGCCTTCAGGTCACCTTTACTGTCAGACTCTCTTTATTGTTGGAATAATGTTGAGAGGAGTTTGGTTTGATGAGACATCAAAGCTCATAAAGTTTAAATAATTTAAGTATTTCACAACCATATTTTAAGCTTGAGAGCAGACCTAAAAGTCTGTTCTGAAACATGAGCTGTTTTGGAGTTCCAAGAATGTTACATTATTAAAGTACAGGTCTGCCATTATCCAGAGCAAAAATCCCAGACAGACTTGAATCAATTTTACAAAAGAAATTCAGCACAACCTATTGGAAATCACTGACGAAGAAGTGTGCCTTTTAAAGCCTAGCCTTTTATGTACAGAGGTGTTCTGATTTAAGAGCTGTTATTTTCAGATAGTTGATCTACAAGAGCCTTGATAGCTGCCGTGATTTCTTCCATATTTGCCTAGATCATGGCTATGGCGCAGTTAAATGACCTACCCAAAGTTGGTCCAGATCGACTCGTTTGTTTCACTTTTCATAAAAACAAACAAAATATATTGATGTGGCAGCAGTTCAGAAATCACATACCAGACAGCCGACAGAGGCAACTGATTTTGCTGCAATAAGTGATTTTTTTGGCCACTTGGGGGCAACAAGTTGAAGACGACAACACTGACAAGACATTATCACCATTTGATTGTGAACTTGTTAGCATACAGCTGCCTACACATCCAGTGAACTCCAATATTCACTCTCTTTTTTTAGTTTTTTTTTTTCACCAACTCATCTATGAAATTTTTGTCTCTTCAGCTTCTAAATGCTTCTTCAAGTTAGCTGCTAACTTTGTCTGCTGAGCATGAAAACAATGGAGTAGAAGTGCTGCTAGCTCTAGGTCTAACGCTGAAGTAGCTGTTTTAGACAGTTGCCTATTCTAATGTCCTGTTCAGCATCTTCTAACACCATGACTTTTAGTGTATTATGGTTGCCAGCTCTGCTAAGCTGAGGGAACTGCCTAAATATTTGATAATTTTCTGCGGGTTCATCACAATAAGTGACTCTTTATACATACAAGTAGTTATGTGGTCCATTGCTAGACATATTTAAGGGTATCATACCTTATAGATTATAGATGTCTTTGTATGTTCTATTAACTCAAACTAACTGTTCTTACAATGATGCTGTTGAGGCACATTTGCCTTCACTTAAAGCCACTCCTGCACCAGTCTGCTGGGCTTAATATTCATAACTATATCCTGACCGGAAAACGTGTGTCAAACACTTTGACAGTGTGTCAAGTACAAGAACCTAGTATGATGAACTCCCACATCCCACTGAGATATCATTGTCCTTTCATCTGCTAGAAAAAAGACAACAATGTGCCTCTGCTGTGAGCTAGCAGCTTGCTGAATAAACCATGGATGAGTTTAAATGTGTGGACATTTTTTGTGTCATGGCTAGGGACAGCAGTGTTGAATCAATCCCCCCAGGCATGGAACAGCCTTAGGCTATTATAAGGAGAGCTCTTACTGTCAAACCCAGAGGAGTAACAGTGCTGACAACGGCACTGAAGCAACTTGAATCAGATCCCCACATTAGCCTTCAAACTGGTGAGTATGACTAATTTCAGGTAAAATGGTGAGATGCAGAGGCAAGGGCTAACATTACCATGCTAATCGGTGCTGTCTGATTGATCATCACTTTTTACATTTTTGGCATTTTTGCCATGAACTCAGTAGAACTTATAAAGTAGTCCTGTCGATCAGCAGCCGCAATCATCTTTGTAATGCAGAAAGCATACTACAAGCAAGATTTATGGATTTTCCAAAAATATAATAGTGCCTTAATTGCATGTTGACTTTTTGGGGAAAGCGTGATGAAATCCAGAGCAATCTTAAGAGAAGTCTTATGCATGTTCACAAAATGTGCAGGATAGTTCATCTGCTGGCTTTTTTTTTTTTTTTTTTTTTTGCTTTTTACAATCAAAAGTAGTTTTGAAGTTTATAATGAGGGCGCCAGGGAAGCAATTTTAATGTAGCAATAGGGATCAAATGAGAAACAGAAGAAAAACAACAAAGCAGTCAGCATCATATGAAGGGCCCAGTTACAGAATTTCAAGTATTGCACTCTGCAACTCTGTATCAAAAAAGCTTTATTCCATTAGTACTATTGCACACACAGAGTTAACACAGTTAGGAGTAACTATGAGGCTCAGTTATAGAAACAGCAACCAACTCTTGATAGATCTCTCAACTAAATCCAACTTTTCTATTGAAAATCATGACGCATCTATGATTTCTATTATATGACAATGCATGATGGGATAACTTGTGAAGCTTTAATGATTGGAGTTTGATTGGAGTTTCTTCTTCTATTGTTTGTCTATTGTTTGACTTAAAATGAATTTAAGTATCATCTGGGCAGCCATTGCTTTCTATTCATTGAAGATCTTATTTTTGCCATCATTGCCATGTGGAGCGGCATTTGTGAGCAAGCTACTATTCAACTAAGCTTGGACATCCAAGAGCTGATAAGCAGGATGATGTGGTGCAGCAATGAGTTTATGCTGTCAGAAAAAAATAAGTGACAGTGTGCTGTTTGTCACTGATAAAAAAAAAAAAGATCATGTATTCTTAAAAAAGGTTGCAGTGCAGAGGCCAAGTTCTGTGAATGTATTTTTTAAAAAACCTCAGTTTACAGCTACATTATCACGTTCTATAACATTTCTTTGACTTCCATAAAAACAAAAGCAAGTTGTTTGCTGTGATGGATCGCCTATCTAAAGCAAACTGTGTTTTTGGGATATTTAAATTAACTGATACTAATGGCTGCCTGGCAGGCAGGAAATCAATCTAGAAACTTGGGGTATGCTTTGGAAAATGGTGGACAGGAATGTAAAGTATATACAATTTGTAGTTAATGAGCCAAAACATGCAAAACCACTAGTGCCATTTTTAAGTCTACCAGGCTGACCCATCATTAGTGGAAATAACACTACCACAGTATCAAGGTGTGTTGACATTTCTGGTAAACCACTGGTCAGCAGTTTACATTTGTTGTCTCAGGATATGATGCGCTTACATAAAAACACTGACCACAACTGGGGCTAGACAGTGCTGAAAGATTTATGGTAACTGAGATAAGAATGATTTTCTCTGTAACAACTATATCATGCAATCATAATAAAACACCAAATACACTGCAAAAACACAGTGTGCACTGCAGGAAAAGACTATAAAAATTGATGAAGATGATGATGAAGACTCACCTTAATCCCGTTGTAGGTGCTTTCATCCCCTCCAGCCTGATCAGACACATCCTTTTGGACAGTTTCAAAAGGCCTCGGGGGGGGGAGATATGTGATTTAAGGGTAGACTGACAAACAGCTGTTGTATATGCATTTCAGATTTCAATAAAGGCATTGCAAAAATTATCTCCTCAAGGGAGCTTATAGAGAAGCAATATCACGTTACTACGAGACTTGCTCATAAAGAACACAAGAGTCTCGAAACCCACATAAGCTTATTGTGTGAGCCAGTTGCATAAAATGTTCTTGAAAATCAGAGACATGTAAAAGGAAGAACTAAATGACCCTATCTGGTCTATTTATTTGTTACATTCCTTCTGATTTGCTTCAGTGTACTGAGAAAATGATGAATAATCGCCTTCTGCATGCCAAAATGAACATGATTTTAAAATACTGATGTAATGTACTTTACACAGCTTAGAAAGTTACTTTTTCTGCACATAATATTGCTCTGCAGATGTGGTTGTTTTATACTTCTTCTGAGAGCTGAGATTCTCTCACAAGTATTGACAACATTTCAAATAAAACAAACATCTGAGAAATTGATGGATCTCTCGGGTCCAGTTCTATGTCTGATAGTTAAGTCCAGTCACTGAAAGTCAATCTCAGAGGAAACAAAAGTTGTAATCTTAACACTTTTAGTACACAGTTTCTGTGCTACTTCCATTTGTCAGACTCTCAATGGCCCTCATTAGCTTCAGAATAAAAGGAATACTTAAAAATAAATACTTATAATTTTAATACTTGTAATTAAGATTTATGATGGACTACATATGTAGTCAAAGTTAACAAAGAAGAAAATTGTTGCAAAAGGCATTTTTTTATAATTGTGAAGTTGTCAAACAGAGCTCATTACAAGACGCTGTTCAAACTAATCAGTGACTTTTGTGACATTTTAGGTCATACTGACTGAAACTGTGAGATAACAACAGCCCCATAAAAAGGTGAAAATGTATAATATAAAACAACGGTAAACAACAGTAGTAACTATTCATTGAGCTTTTTACAGCTTCCTCTACAATCGGACATGGTATCAGTCTTCTCATCTGTTAGCAAGAAAGTGAGCAAGCATACTTTTTCCCAAAATGTCAAATTATTCCTTAAAAAAAAAAAAAAAAAAAAAAACCCATTGTGAATTTGTTATTTCCTTCCATTAAAAAGCTGTTGCCCATCAGCCAGCTGTAAGCCTTGGTTCCCACAGCAAAGTCAGCTACACACACAGACTATCCTGCAGTGAACTTACTACTGTAAATCAAACAGTATAATACATGTTAAACATTGTTATAAAAAATACATGAGGGGAGAAGAGGAAAGGTAAATTCACAGTTCTGTAGCCAAGAGCTCAGATGGTGATTGGCTCAATACTGTGAGTAAGTAGGCTGCCAGTTCTGCTCATGCTTTGCAAAAAACTGCAATATATTTCTCTGACTACAGATACAGGATCTGCAAAACCAGCAGTATTCATATTTGGAAAAATTGCAGTAGCTTATATCAGATTTTTGAAGCACTTGGCTCACCCCTGTTGGATGGGATACTTGCATGTTTTGTGTGCTGTTTGAAGAAAATTAAGGACAGCCCACGTACAATAGCTTCCAAGGATTGTAAACTCAATAAAATATTTAGTAAAACTGCTACAGCAAATACGCATGTTTATCACTGCAGCAGGCATGTCACAGCTGAATACAGACTAACATTGTGGGGTCACAGAGGGAGCCATCTGTTCAGGAGGCTTCTGTAATATCTCCCTAAATCTCTTGCTGAGACACACGGGTGGCCGGTTCTTGACAAAGTGTCATGTTGCACTCTTTGTGCTTCTTTTGTTCACAAAACAAAATAACACTGGGGTCCTTGAGAAAAATAGCTGACAATATTTCCAGAGGCTTTGTCTGCCCAGAAAATTCGGCAAAATAATTATCAGTTAGCGCAAAGCAACAATGCTAAAAATGTCTGGAGTTGAAAAATCTCAGTGAAACATGCAAAGGCAACAATTTTGTATTTTCACCAACTTCAACATTTTCTATTTTTAATTCACCCAGTTTTCCTCCAATTGTTTCTCTACTTTTTCCTCACCACTATAATCTCATCTGTGCACAATTATCGATTTTTATCTGTAATTTGTCTTTTTCGTCAAATACTTTGTCCTTGTCCTGTCTCTCATCCCATCAGCGTCATTGTGCTTCTCCTCTAATAGAATCCTGAAGTTATCCATTAAGGTGCTCTTGTTTTTCTGGGTCTTATCTGATGTCTCTAGCTGCCTCTCTGCCTTCACATGTGCTTCACTCTTTCCAAATCTGCTTCCATGAGAGGCTTGTCATTTTCTCTCAGCTATCTGTTACCTTTCTCTTTGCTTGACATAATGCATGGTTTTCAGTTTTTGCTTTCTTTCTGTGTGGGTCTGAACAGTCTGTGCCAGTGGCTTTCACTTCCCTGTGTCTGTCTAAGCTGTTCTACTTTCCTGCTTCTCTGAGTCTGACCTTTACTACACACTGCTGGTTATTGCCCAGAAGGTCATTTCTATTTCCTCATTTTGGTTTGAGGGTCTTTTCTTGCAGTTTAACACCTAGATTTTCTCCCAGGTGGCTCTTAGTTAACAAGGCAGTCAGAGGAGTGCAACATCTCATTGCCTGCTAACATACACGGTAAGCCCATAGGTCAAGGTCTTGGATTTTATTTTATCCCAAAGCCCTACTGCACAGTCTCAAGCATTTTGTTGGATGCCGCTGTTGTTAACAGAAAAAATGCCTTGGTGACTCAAAAATATGTTGGGTTTAATTTGAGTAATGAGGGTAGTTTTCATCTCTAAAATTGGTTTCTGTTTTTTTATCTACTTCAGTGATCCTTTTTTAGTGTCTGCAGTTATCTATACTTCACTAGTCATCATTCCAAGCTTGTCACTATACTGAGCCATTCATTCATTCATCTTTATTTTTACTCTAACCTGCTTGAGCTCAACAGGATAGAGGGCAAGATTGCCTGCCTCTGCTCACATTGGGAGAAGCAGGGCAAAAACCTGGAGCAATCAGCAGTCTATCACAGGGCTGACACATATAGACAGACAAATTAGAAACTCCCCTTACCTGCATATATTTGGACTAGACACCCAAAGGAAGTCCACACAGGAAGAACACGCAGAGTTCACGCTTAAAGGCCCCAGGGGGGTGTAATTGTTTTGTAGCATAAAAACTCAACTCTCTGTTTTTACTTTAATAGCGGTAATAGGACACATTGTTTGGTATGCTGGATCAGTACTGTCAACAATGTTAAGGATCAGGGTGGCAGACATGATGTCATGTATATATTTCTTTTTTTTTGTCATACACCTCTTTTTATATCAAGCACCCATACAGCTGTTTTACATATTGTTTTGATTCAGTCACAACACTATTTTCAACTAGACAGACATATCAGAATCTACAGTATAATGGTTTATTTATGTGCTCTATGTTTATTCTGTGTTCTATCTGATGCAAGTTATTACTGAAAATGAAATCATAAATCACTTAAAGAAATAAAAGAAAACACCAGCAACAACAAAACTACATCAGTTTAACCACTTTACAGTGATTACATTAGACTGTGACATTGAGGATCATTATAGCACAATGCAAAATTCACTGTTATTATGTAACACTACACAGAGGTATTTCAGACAGAGAGTAAAAGTTAGCTCACTATTACAAGCAGGAAATGCAGGAGAGATAGGTTTATTACTCTAATCTTTTCTAAACTGCAGAGGAGGAATCCGACTAAAAATCCCATTGCACCACTGCACCACAAGGTCAGAGCTTTTCCTAAATGTAATATTTCCAGGTAAAATCAGATAATTTCAGTCATGTTGAATGATTTTAACTCTTGCTTATCCCAGTGGCATATGGCAGACATGAATCCATGACCTTAGCCTGCTTAGGTGATTAAGGAACTGCTATATCTAATTCCTAGTTGTCTTGGTTTATAAAATAATACAAAATCACAGACCATAAACCAGAGTTAAGCAAGTTAAAATTGCCATAGATTCATGAAAATGCCTGAGTTGTAATACTTTACCATGTAAAATGCTGGCATGATAATATAGCTTTGGCATGTTTTTGTCTTGTTTTTTGGTTTGAAAATTGAGCTTTGTGGCTTGGTAGTGAAATACTTCACAACGCCAACGCTTCACTTGAAGTGCAATGAAGCACCATTATTGAGCAGTTCAAAAAGCTTGCTAAAATTCCATTTTTCATCCCAAAACAGAGGACAGGTCAAAAAGTGAGTTTTGAGAATTTCAGAATTCACTGCACTCTACCAGGTAATCGCTGAGTCATTGGTATTGATCGACAGCTCTGTCAAACCCACACAGATATATAATGGTCACCTTTGCTGAAATGGGACTATGGGAATTTTGAAGGATAAATTCGTGAAGAAGTCCAGGTAATGCTGCTGCAGCTACTGTTTGACATGAAGTGATATACTCGAAATGATACAATCACTTGACTGGCTCCAGGCTCACTTACAGTACTGGAAAAGAAAACAACCTAGATACCTAAGTGCTTAATATTTGACTCTAGTGCCACTCCCCTTCTGCTCCCTGCTGTCTAAATACTATACATTTATGAAAGGTGATATGATTGGATTTTATCTCAAATGCAAATTGTTGAGATATGGACAGAGAATAAAGAATTTGTAGGGAGTTTTCTGGAATGATATAGTACGTAATCATCTACTAAGTATAGGTAAAATAGAGACAATATTCTGGCACTGATTCTTCAGCTAGAGATTAAGTTATCAGCTGTTGTTGATTCCTACAGGAATGTGCATGTTCTCTAAAATAAAACTGAAGAGCTGAACTAATAAATCATGTATAAATATTCCAAACAATGAAAGATGGTGAGATGTTTGTGGGTGGAGAACTGACACATAATCTTAGTATTTCTAAAATCGTAGCTACGGCTCCATATGTACACATTCTAGAGGTCATGCTTGCCTCATTCAGAAATGATGCTTTGTCTTACATCTTTCAGCACCGGCCAAATCAACAAACAAGTGCAGAGAGGAGTGCTGAAATCACTTCTCGTGTGGGAAAAAACATGGGAAGTCAAGACCCCAAATGAAAAGAAAAGCATCAGACATACTGACAGACCATACTAGAACTTGTTCCTGATTGGTTTAAGTGAAACTTTTAGAAGATATCACACTTTACTTGGAAAAGAAAAACTTTACAACCAGCAAAAAATACAGTTAAAGGGTCTGGTAACTCCATGATATCTTTATTTTAATGGTACTGAGTAGTTTACTAGTGTAAAAAAATTCAAGTTTCATTTAGTATGAATTACGCTATAAAGCAACACTTGGTAGCTAAGGATGTGTGTATACACAGCAAGGACACAAATCACAAACTAAACGACACAGTCTTAAAAAATCAGATGCCAAAGGATAAAGATTGACTTTCCAGCCAGATTTGAGGATTAGCAGTGGTGGTGGGGGGTTAAGCTGGTGGTTGTTTCTTCAATCTGGGGCCTGCAATAAAACTTTTACAATGGCTGCCACTGAAACTGACTGCTTTACCATCTGTCTGGACAATGAAGATGATATTACGTGAGTAAAACTAATGAAAACAATGATGTGTGAGGTTGCAGTGACACATCGTAATATGTTGACTGATTACTTGGGATCTCTTCCGCAGCAATAGTAATATCTTTTCCCTGTAGTACTGACAAGGCAACAAAAAGCATCGATAACATCCCTCCTTATGAGAGCCTCATATCTGCGGTTAATGTGCCGAAACATTTACTTCGTCTTTGTTGTGAAACAGACTTTAGTGTTGTTAGCAACAGACATTATTGTCGCAGGCTCTATTGTTTACCCACGGCAAAATCCTATATTGTAGATAGATGAGGCCAACTGATGAGACTGATGTATATATTAGAATGTAACTTTTTATTTTGTTTATGTGATGGAGAGAAATTGAATCCTAAAATATACATAGAAAGTAAGTGAACAAACTATTTTAATTAAGTCCTCCAAAGTTTGCTTATTATTATCAGCAGGAGTAATGCTCGAAGTAGTAAAAATAGTTAAAATATCACAGATTTTAGAAATATTGACATTTTCTCTACATCATTCTCACGGTTCTAATAAGATCAGGCAATATTATTCATGTTTGTATTTGACAAGATGCAGTACTTATGTTTTCTGACACTTTTTTGGCTAATATGAAATTGATTTGGTCTGAATTAGATGGTGTTGGATCAGGGTACTTCAATCATGTTCATCAGCAATATGTTTTGCAGCCTGAGCAAAAATCAATCACTCTGACATTGTGTTGTGGTGAATGACTTACCTGGCAGACTGGAGTCTGCTATTTTCCCTGCAAATGGATTTTGATTAAGGTCATTTCACAGAATTCTCATTATTTCTTTTTAACAACCCATTAGTTTTCTCCGGATTAAAAGGAAAGGTTGTTTTTTTTTTTGCCTTAGAAGGTACATTAATGTAACCAGTCCTTTGTAGTATCCTGTCACTTCATTTGGTTTTTTTAATGGATGAAGTGTGGGAGAAAAAGTCAGTATCGCTATCAATCAAGGGGGGCAAAAAGTAACAAGTTAATACTTCTAATCTTTCTTCTTATTGTTTGGATTTTACTTCAAACTTATTAGGTGGTTTTCGGTGCACTCATAACATTGTTGATGAGTTAGCTCACTTTAATGCATCAAAACATTAAGAAGAACAATAGGTTATTCTTAATGTCTGTTGTTCATGTCTCTTATACCTCAACACAAAGCAGGATATGTAAAAAGATGATCAAACAGAAATACATGAAAGAAAGTAATTTAAGAATTTAAAATATCCCTGGTTTATCCAATATGCAACATTGAGTGCTAGGTCACCATCTCCCCCTACTGGAGAAACAACACGTGTACTGGAGAACATGATCAAACAATGTGCAGTAGACCATGAGACTAATACATAGTCTCTATGCTGTTGATTAGTTTATAGATTGCAATTTGCAGCAAGCACACTGCAGTGTGAAGAGGTTGAACAGTGTAATTGTTGGACTATAAAATTATTAAATAAATGACTTTAAGCATGAGGCAAATTTAATGTGAAGCAGACTGTTATACACCAAGTATGCCACCTGCCAGGCTTATTTGTTTTCCAGTCTATGCCTCTGTAACCCTTCAAGCACAAGAGGCTCACATGGGAACCAGGTGGGAGAAGTGCTGCAGGCCCAACAACGCTTCTGTGTCACAAAATGGATTGACTGCAATTGAATTTAGGAAAGGGCTACTGATTTTTACTGATTTGACGTGTCCTGGGAATATGAATACAACTTGTAAGACTATAAAAAACATTGTCCCAATGGACTGTTTGGAAATGAAAGGGAGTCAGAAAATGTTTCTGTTGGCTGGATCCAGCATCCTGTTGCATTCAGTAGTTACTAAAACTTAATCTACTAAGAAACATTATGGCTCCACAAACGTTTCCCTGAAATTATCTCATTTTCAAAATATAAGTAAAGTTACTCCTTCATCTAAACTATAAAAACATAAAAGTTTGAATGTATTACAGACTAAAACAATCTTGAAGATCCCTGAAAAGTCCTTTTTTATTGAATCTCATGTCTAGAAAAATAAATAGACCAAAACATAACCTAAAAAGACAAAGACATGAGCCTGGTGCATTTTTTGTAAAAAATTTAATGATGTAGTTGCCTTGGAAGTAACACAAGAATCAACTGACCTTCTCAGTTGCCATGCCTGAAGACTGAATGTGTGGTGTAAATGCAGCTATGAGTAAAAGTTGGAAGTATCCAATAGTAGATAATAATCAAAGGTAGTGGCCATACTGACCAGCAGAGGACAGTGTCATCCCATATGGAAGAAGCCTGAGGGTGAGGTTGTGTCCGATATATGTGTTGCATGGGCCTGTCAAAACAGCAGAATTGCTGATTGCTTAATGAAATGACAACTTCTTAACTGTGTTTACTCTCCAGTTTTACAGGGAAACATCCCCAAAATTGTATCTTTCTCTTGTACAAGCTAAACATATAACTAATGTGAAACTCTAATTAAACCAGACTTTGACCTACCATTATAAATTCAACTGACAAACCCTAACCCTAACTGTGATTCATTATTTCTATGTATATGTTAAACCAGTATATAGTTTACAGCAATGGTAAAGGATTGAAATGGACAAGGTTCATCCTCTGAAACCTGAATGTGCTCAGCAGATTTTATGACTGCCTTGTAGATTTTGATATCTCCTAATAAATATTTGGATTGTGTTGCTAGAGGGAGGGCCAGAGCTCACCAAAAACACTAGTAGTCATATTTTAAGAAGACAATTAAAACAACAGCAAGTTTTGTGATTTCCAGATACACTGAAATTGAAGGAAACTTAAGGGCAATTTACTACAGTAAAAATTCTTCCATATTACAAATCCACTACAATTTCAATGAAGCATAACAACAAAAAGTACAAAAGGAAGTACATGCATAAGTATATGCTAGGATCCTGATAGCTTTGTGAAATATTAAATATTCCATTTATTAAAGCACCAGAAAGAAAGAAAATGTTTCTTTTGACCTCCTCTGGGTGTAACAGTAACCTATTATGATGATTTTGAAGACACTTTCTCATTTCAAACATCTCTAATTTACAAGCTCTCCTGAATTGTAATGTCTATTCATTTCACACACAAAAGTCCAGAAAAAGAAAGTTTTCAAATCTGGCATTTTTGCTTTTTTGCTGAAAATGTATTGGTTGCTGCCTGTTGGTGTGATATTTTCACTGTGGCTGTGGAGATTAAAACAGGTCCATAATTTGCATACTTTCTCTTTCTCTCACATAAATACAGTATGTCACACAGTGTTATCCAGAGAATCTTTCTCTATATCTTGTCTTAGTGAATAACAGGCTATACAAATGCTGAAGTGTTTACATTCACTAATACTTGTCTCCTTGCCATCTCTCTCTGTGTCTCATTCTTTTCTAAATTCTGCCTGGTTTACATTTGCCTGAAGCTTGCAGGGTCTGGTCCAGCACTGTACCATAAATTGAATCCCCTCAGGCAGCAGAACAACAAAGTGTATACATGCTCAATGTGATTTCCATTGTTTGAATCCATTTTTGAAGGAGACAAGTTGAGAAAAACACAGCTGAGTAAGCACATGTGAAAGACTAGAGGGCATAGCAGGCAAAGAAAACCTAAATTGCAACTTGCAGACATTTCTTCCTCAGACTGTGTACGACAGGAGAAATTCCACTTTGTCTTTTGGATCAAACAGCTTCATTCAGGTTCAGCCTTGTAGCAGTGTATTTACTGTACAATTCTATGTCTGAGACAGGCACTCAAATGTTACTTCACTGTGACAATCATGTTAATACATATTACACACCTCACTTTGCCAAGCTGCACAATTACTGTTTTAGATGGCCTTAAATGCACATGCATTATGTTAATAAAGCTGCATCTGAACTAAAGACGTACTGTACTCTGTTTTGTGTTCATATGGAACAGCTTTCTTTATATAATTCTCACTTCTTCATTCAGTACAAGTAAAAAACTGAAAGAGCATGAATATTGCATGAAGCAGCAGGTTTAATAAGCTGCTGGATACAAACTACTCTATGCCATAGTATTCAGTATATAAAACCAGCTAAAAAAAAAAAACAAGACCCACACAACCTCTCAATAAATGGTGGTTTTCAAGGTAAAAATAGCAATTCTCTACGCTTGAGATTTTAGTAGAAATAAATTCAATACAGAAGCACATCGCTGGAATGAGAAAGTCATCCACCCGGAGTTACATAAACACCAGCAGGCTTCAGGAGCTCCAGATTCTACAAAGACAGTTTTCAAAATAACATAAACGTTCAGAATGCATTACACTTGTGTGTGTGACAAAGAACAGTACATTTAAAAAACAACTGAGCAGCGAAAAACACTGTTAAAGAGTTCATGACATCGACAATCACTTGTCTCAGTAACTGAAAGGTAAATTTCAACAGATATTCAAAGTTCCAGGGTTGAATTACATGTTTTTGGTGTCCCTACTGTCAGGATTATTAAACTCTAATAGTTATTTTACCACTATAGTACCACAGACCACTTTAGTTTCAGCATCCAAGTAAAACTGATGTCCAGTTTGACCCTTAGTAATTTTATCTTTACTTGCGTGGCATATTTTGGTGCTCAGTCCAACTCTGGCAGGTTCATCTTCTGCTGACACAACTAAGCACTGCCCCTACAGATGAAGATGGCTCACACCATAAGTCTTTTGCTGACATTTGGTGGAATACATTAATAGAAGCTGTCTCAACCTCAGGTGAATCTCTGCTTACTAGAGCCAAGTTGGACTCTGCCAAGTGCTTTTCTCCTAAGATACTTTGGCTCACAGAAAAACAGAAAAATAGAGGGGAAAGCAGGGGGAGAGAAAAGCAGGAGCAGAAAGCATGTGCAGGGTTTCTGGAGTGCCTCTAGTGAATCTGTGTCCCAGCACTAACTCAGAGAGAGAGAGAGAGTGCATGTGTGTATGGGATAGAGAGAGAGAGAGAGAGAGAGAGAGAGAGAGAGAGAGAGAGAGAGAGAGAGAGAGAGAGAGAGAGACGAGGCTGGGAAGAATAAGGGGTCAGTCCAGGGTTTGTCCTCGAAAGGAGAGCAACTACTTCTGTATGTGAGGAATGATGAGTGTGTGTGCTGTTTGCTTATACTGATGTTTAAGGTCATTGGTTTGTCACCCTGTACACAGAGGATATAAAGATCCACCGCCATGAGTCGGACAACCTTCTTTGAGGTAAGTCTAAGTGCTTTTGGATGAACTGAAACCTTTAATTGCCACTTTAGGATAGACAATTTAAAGTTTAAAATCTCTGTGATTTTACAAGGCCCTAATCCAGCAAGAGACTTAATTTGAGCAATATTTAAGGTCGAACAGAATTTGGAAAATTATCAATAAGTTTGCATTAATATCTTCCTCTTCCTTGTTCTTTAAATCATTAAAACATCTTCAGAAACCTTTATTTGGAAATACTGTAATGTCATGTAAACTCAAGCATTTTGCTTAAAGAATCATTTTCTGTAAAACGGGATGGTGTTTTTGGACAAGCATGTTGACACTCATCTCATCAAACATTGAGATCAACACATGGTGGTATGGTCAAAGAGCTAAAGTCATTACTTTTAAAATGAATGTTAGTCTGATGTTAGAGCAATCATTCTGCTCAGCAGCCTTATGATACTGTATGCTTGAAAAACATGCTTGGCGAATTCCAAAAAGACTCCAGAGATTTAAAGTGTCAGCAGAGTTCATGAAGTCCAGATTCTGTCAGAGTAAACAAAACTGAGCTGGAGCACCTCTCATGATTTCACTTGCCTCCAGTCTTGTCTCACACGGCCTGATGAGTACTAATGAAGAAGTAGACAAGTAATTTGCTGTAAGTGCAGCAGGCCTATGAACTCAAGCTGATTTACAACACGCTCTGGGATGTATGCCATGCTCTCAGTAATTGTTACATAAAGGCTGTCAGCCAGCTTAGCAAATATTTAGATGATGTTTATGACAAAGATAGAAGTCATAAGTTTAGATGAGAAAAAATGACTTTGATAGGAAAATTGATACCACTGTCATGTCTGTAGCCTAAATAAAAAGCTACAGCAAGCAGCTTAGCTTAGAATAGAGCCATAACCATCATCTCATCTAACGCGCAGCAAGAAAGTGAATACATGTGCGTCAAACCATTCTTCAACCTTTGCCCTACCTCAAGATTAGCACTATATTTGGAAAGGCAAGAACTTTTGAAGGCTTAACGCCCACGTTTGCACTTGAGATCAGATTTGAACAAGTTTCACGCAAGTTCTTCTAATGTCAAATTGCCCTCTATATTTCTTTACGGCTTTTAATGGAACACTCCAGCTGCTATTTAGCACCTTAGCAACCACATTTTAGCTGATGGTCATTCTGCTTTCAGATCATAATGGCACCTTGTCCATCTCTCGTCCATAGTCTGCTATTATTATTAGTAGTAGTATTTCAAAGTTGCACTCCAAGGTCTAGAGTTGTGTTGTTTTTTTTTTCTAGCTGTGTCATGATAAAAGCATATTTAATCTAGTGTACTGGGACAGATGGATGTGGAAAACATAAGGCAGACTTTCAATTTGCACACTACAAAAAGTCAGCTGAGTCCTTAGTTGATTGCTTTGCTTGATTGAAAGAGAAATTCTGTCCAGTTAGAGTGAGCGTGAAAGCAGAAAGGACAATAGTAGGCTATACAATGGGCAGCCACATGCAGCTAATCAGTTTCAATAGTACCATGCTCAGTGTTTGAAGTAATGATCCTGTGGTTCAAGATCAGCTATTACATTTATCAGCTTTCACATTAAGTGAGGCTTTTACTGCTGAGAGACTTCTTCAGTTGGTATCCATTACTTGGATTATTAAAGCTTTGGTGAAGAACAAACCCCATCACCTCTGATACAAAACTCACAATAAATCTATATAAAACAACAATGTTTAAACTATACTTTGCATACAGATAAGATATGATCATTAAAAAAAAAAAAAAGATTAGGCTCTCCTCACATAATCAGAGCTCTCATAGGTATGTACGTGCATGTTCTGTATGACCTGTGCTGTCAGCAGTGCCCTGTATTCCCATGAGAGGATAGGGACGTCTGATAATCAGATTTACAAGGGCACAGCACAACCGAGTGCACACTGCTTTACAACACACAGCCCTAATGACACCCTTGATGATCTTAGTGAACACACAGATGCATCAACATGTGCCCCTAGAATGCAGTTGGGAAGGTTAGCAGATGGAAAGCAAAACAAACACATCTCCCATGATGCCCTTTACTGAGACGTCAGCATGCCCTGTGCTCAGATCCTGAGTGACAAGATGAAAAACTATAATTTTTTATAGCTAGAATTGTGAAGTGCATTGCAGGTCATTTTTTTAATAGAATTTAGTAAGAGGAATGCAAACAAAGTCTTTTATTTGATGTAATGTATTGATCTCGTTAAGGTCAAGGTGCTACAGACACAAATAAAATTAAAAAATACAATATTGTAAAATAACTTTGGTCACAAGATAAAAAGACTTACCAAACTTGTGTTTCTTGCAATGCAAACAGCAGATGGTATATGCATAGAGCTCTCTCTCTCTCTCTCTCTCTCTCTCTCTCTCTCTCTCTCTCTCTCTCTCTCTCTCTCTCTCCCTCCCTCTCTGTCTACCTCTCTCTTTCTATCTCCCAACTGTGCACTCAGCAAATCTTTAGGTATCCATTAGCGGGTTATTACACTGTCCAGTAAGGGAACCAATTTAGCTAGGACAGCTCTGCTGAGCAGCACAGTATGGAGTGCTTTCAGGGCAAATTACGGGCCGCCACCCACCATCCTCCTTGCATATGCTGTACATCACCACTGACATGGTCTAATTAAGATGAAAAAGATGTGCATGAGAACAGCAAGACAACACGATTCCTTATTTTCCTACCAGATTCAACCAGCCTCATTATACAGATGGAGATTACTGTACTTGATCAGAAAAACTGGACACGCTTGACAGTAGGACCACTGAGAATGAGTGTCAGCTGTGCTTAGCCATATGGTTATATTTCCATTCACATTTCATTCATATTTCTATAGTTAATTCAAGAACACAGATCAATCATATTGCTTTGAGTATTTTTTGTTGAGAAACTGTTTCATGCAGGCATTGATTTTCCCTCCAGCTGTCCATATTTTATTCTGTGATTTGATTTTGAGTTTTTTAAATTTAGACAATTTTCTATAATCCCATTTTCTATAAACCTTGTGCTTGCAAGAAGGATAAGAGCCAGGAACAGTCTAAAGAACAGCCAGCATGTAGATGTAGATGATATACAGACCAGGTAAAACTTACTTCAAATGACGCATGTTCTGCAAAACCAGTGTCAGTATCATGAATGCTTTGTGTTAAAGAGTCTGACATAGAGGCTTTTCTGAAGATGATAAAGTGCTGTGATCTTTTGAGAAAACTTGCATAAATCAACAAAGGTGTATAGAAATATTCTGTGACAGAGATACAGTATATATCAAATTGGCTTCTTACAAATTTACAGCTCATGATGTGCTTCCAGCCTTTTGGCAATCTTTACATCTTACTCTGAGAGGGATTTGAAAGTCCAGCTTTTACTGCCTGTGGCTTTGTTGCTGAGGTGGCACATAGAGCACGAGGCTCATCGCATTTAATACATTCTGAATGTTCAGTGAATGAGTATGAGGCATGAATGAAAATCTCTCTTAATGACTTAAATGTATGTGTGAAACTTATTACTTGTATCTTCTGCTTTATAAAGGTGGTACATCTTGTGTTTTCTTCAGGTGAAGGTCCTGGATGCCAAAACCAAAGAGCAGCTTTGTTTTTTAGATAAGGTATGGTGTCATAATGCCATAACTACAGTTTGGTTGCCTTTAGGTAGTCTTAAGTTTAAAAAACAAATCTTCTTCCACAGTGATTTATATTCTGTATCCGCTTGTTCTTACTCGTCATTAAAACTTTATTGTGTTTACATTGACTGAAATATTGTAACCGAAGATTTCATGTTTTTTTAGCTGCACCATTCCACCGAATGGATCATTTTAGGCATGTTTCTTTTAGAAAATGTTTTGGCTGTACTGCATGAGTTTTTAATGATAGTGAGCTTTAGGGATTTTAACACACTGCTCTTCAAGGTTGCATACTTTATTTTTGTATTCCATTCAGGTGGAGCCCTACTCAACAATAGCAGACATCAAGAGCCTTTTTCATAAATCATGTGAGTGTTCATAAGTAGTTTTTAAACCAAGTTTGGTTTAAGTTTAAATTTAATGGGCTTTAGTGTCCATCTTACAGCATTATGCAGTCGAAAATTTTAATTTTTAATTTATCATACTGTTGTATTATTGTTTCGTATCTTTTATTGCACATTTACTGTGAACTAAAACTTTGAATTTGTATGGTTCTTAGATAAAAATGATAATAATTACACTTGTTATGCTAATGAGTGAATTATCTTACAGCATATCATATCACTCCACAGAGACATGTTCTGTTAAAAACATTTCTTGTTTATTCCTCTGAAGCCTGCAGTGGTTCTGTCTTCAGCGTGTGTCTGGTTCAAAAATCTTACCAAATGTTTGCCAAGCTTGAGGCCATCAGCATCCATCAGAGGAGCAGAGCTCAACATTATTCCATTGTGATCAATTATTATTGGGCCTGAGGCCAAAATCTGTGTGTGCAATGCAAGCTCTGTCCAACCCAGTATGTGTGTGTCTGTGTTTGATCAGATCCTCACTGGTATCCAGCAAGACAGGCCCTGAAACTTTATCCCAGTACGTAGCCATGTTGTTTATTGTATGTGTATGTATACGTGTTTCATTAGCAACATTGAAGCTGCAGAAATCCATCTCCGATTGCCCTGGGTGGTAATTAGTTAGGGTTTAAATCTGTTTGGAGTTCATTGCCCACAAATACTGCGCATCAGTGTTAATCTACTGCAGACAACATTTTTATATTAAGTCATCCATTCATACAGTGTCTGATACTTTGTACAGAAAGTAAAAAGGAGGTCTTCAGCCACGGGGTGAGTTCTCTTGCTGCTATTTAGAGGACAGTTTATGTTTTGTCTGTAGGTTTCTGCTTATCTCACCAGAATAGGACAGCAGTATGGTGTGGATATGATGTTGTGCTGCAAAGTAGGTATGCATATTTAGAAACATGACTCCAAGATCTTGTCTATATTCTATTCTATTTTTTTCCTGCAAAATGCATCATTAGATGGGTAACCTGAAGGAAAACAAGTATGAAGTTGCTTAGAATACAAATTGGCAAAGGGCAGTTAGCCATAGCTTTTTTTGTTTATAAAAAGCATTCAAGGTGTGCAATAATTAAAGTGTAATTTTTTAAGTACACCGTGTGCTGCATCCCAGAGAATTCATGTCTATAATGTGAAGTACATAGTTCAAAAGAGTCATACGTGTCATACATATTTTTCCTACAAACCAATATGTGATCAATGGGTAAATTTAATGGAAAATTTTGAAGTGGAAGTGAATGAAAGTCATAAAAAGCACCCCACATCATTACAGAGCCATCAACACTGTGGAAACCACTGGTAGCCTGCCTAATGTGCATATTTCATTCATTTTATCTTAAATTAAACCAGAAAAGGCAAACACAGCACACAAAGCAGACAAAGAAAGACCTACCATGAGCTATGATGTTGCTGGGCTTTTGTTGAAGGCTATCTTGTTACTAAGAAGTATAGAGTTTAGGCTATGTGGGCCACTTACCCCTGAGGATATTCTAAAAATGTCATCCAATTAGTACAACATAATATCTGTGACTGTGCCCCCATGAGCTTTCAGGTAGAGAGAACGTGTGCTGAAAAACTGATCAGACATTCATTAAAAACACTCTGAAACATCAGCTTAGGTAGCATTGTTTTGCTCATGAATTTACATACTCATAACAAAGACTGTTATTGTGAATTCTGTCAATATCGTCTTCTCAGCTCTAGAAAGTGTAATAATTACGAAATTATTTTATGGTAGAATTTCAGATTAAGATGAATTTGTGTATGCATAATATAATTTTCTTCTTTTTAGAGGAAAAATCACTCAGAGATGATGAGATCCTTCAGAATCTACCCGTTGGGACCAGTGCAACCATGTACTTCAGAGATCTTGGTCCACAGTTGGGATGGACTATGGTAAAAAGAGCACACCGAAAGATTACTGATCTACCAATAGACTACTGAGAAGACTGAAAAGAAATAAAAATTCGGTGCCCAGGTGGTGTCATAAATAAAAAAACTGGAGAAAAAAAAAAAGATAATTCAAGAGACCAAATGTGTTTGTTTTTTCTCCATAACACCTCCTGAGCTCAGCAATAGAAAGACAGTATTAAGTGTTAACTTTGTCTATTCTTTTGTCTCCAGGTGTTTCTGGCAGAGTGCATTGGACCCCTTCTCACCTACCTCCTCTTCTATTTTCGAGTCCCGCACATTTACTCACACAGATATGCCTTTACCTCTAGTCCCCATCCTGTTGTCAAGTAAGTGGAAAAAATACACTTCAATTACAGTTTTATGTTTTGGAAAATATGCATTTTCACCTTCTTGACAAGACTTGATGTGAAGAATGATACCACTGTCATCTCTACGACAACTACGATGCAGCTGCTAGCAGCAAGTTAGCGTAGCTGGTACTGGTTAAAGAGCTAGCCATATCATTTTTCCACTTGTTTCCACTTGTGTCACTAGCTTCTGATAGGGTCATATGCATTTCATGCATTTTGCAGCCACTGCCATTTCTCCTTTACGGTAAGAAGAGGTTGAGGTGACCAGGTTGGAATCAATCATTATTACAGTGTTCTAGTATGTAAGCCTGTCATTTACTATTCTATGCAATGCATAGCATATGATAGCATATGCACTACATATGGAATTGCATCTGCTGTACTGGTGTAATTTCATTATCTCCTGTCAGTGTACCATCTGTACCATTCCCTTTGATCTGCTTATTGATCCCCCTCTGTCATCTGTTTTTATGTTTGTTTTTCCCTCAGAAATGACTGATTTCTGCAACTCTTCTTGATATGGTGTTGCATCTAGTTGCATATGTTTGTATTATTCTAGTTTGTTCTATCATTTATAGTATATTGCACTTACTTTGCTGGGTCTTAAGTTTTGTTGCTGCAGTGACCCAATTTGGCACACAGGGATCAATTAAATTTAATCTTTTCTCTTCTCAAATTTTAAACCTTCTGCCAAAAAATAGTGTCATTCATACCATGACGAAATTGTAAGCACCTCAGTTAAATAAATAAATACATTTATATAAATACATATTCTGACAATTCTGACCTCATTCCACCTCTCTGTCTCTCAGACTAGCCTGTGCCTGTCATACCTTCCACTATATGAAGAGGTTGATAGAGACTATCTTTGTGCATCGTTTCTCCCATGGGACCATGCCTCTCAGGACGATAGTCAGGGTGAGGACACCACTACCCTTGAAAAGAGGAGCCTCTGATAATATGCTCACCTCTTTTGCAATATGTGGCCTCTTTTTCCCTGTCCCATGCCAGCTGTTGTGGTGCTGATTTTAGCCTCCTTCGGATACAGAATGCTGATTACAGCAGTCTCAGAGCACAGTGTCTTGATGAGGAGATGTAGTTATTATAGGTCTTCTATTGTGTATGTAGTTCAAAAATAGAAACTGAATCAAAGTAAGCAATACATTTACATTTTAATTGCCTGGTTCATTATTCATCATGCGATGATAAAAATGATTTTCACACATTTATATATATATATTGTTTGTTTCTTTTCCTCTTAGAATTGTGCCTATTACTGGGGTTTCTCAGCTTGGTTGGCCTACTATATCAATCACCCTCTTTATACACCTCCATGTGAGTCAGCCCATGTACACACACACACACACACACACACACACAATGTAGTTTTTCTTGATTTTCTGCAACTTATCAACACCAGCATATCTCTCTTCACAGCATATGGAGAACTACAAGTTAACTATGCATTAGTCATATTTGTGGTACGTATACTGGCATTGACTCAGGACCAACATAAATTCAGTGTGTATTACATTAAGTTGTGAAACACTTATTTCTGTTTCAGATGTGTGAACTAGGAAACTTCTCCATCCACTTGACTCTTAACAACCTCAGAGGAGATGGTAAGTTGTTGAGCTTGTGTGTACTTCCACAGGACATGAAAGAAATATACACCACATTTTGAACTTATACATGGATCATATATGTATCAACAGTATATTTTCATTATTAAGAGAACAACTAAATAAAATACAATTTAAATGTTATTTAAACGTAATCTTTCACAAAACCATTTCTCAGGATCAAAGAGCAGAAAGTTTCCAATGCCAACTAAGAACCCCTTCACATGGCTATTTATCTTTGTATCCTGTCCGAATTACACATATGAGGTAATAGAAAGTATTTACAGTCATTCAAAATGGCAATTTATATCACCCATGCTATATATTTATCTCTCTGTTTGCCTGTACATTTGACACACACTGTAGGTTGGAGCTTGGGTGAGCTTTTCCATCATGACCCAGTGTCTGCCAGGTATGCATAGTACATTCTGTTGTGTTGGCATAAATACACCACACCAACAACACCACCAACCTGTGTATGTTCTAATATTTGTATGTTTTGTATTCCAGTGGCTTTGTACACATTATTGGGGTTCATTCAGATGACCATCTGGGCCAAAGGGAAGCACAGAGCCTACAGCAGGGAGTTTAAGGACTATCCCAGCCTCCGGATGGCCATTATCCCCCTGATTATCTGAGTGGTCAAAACACAAACTATTGTAGCATATTGTATTTGGTGCACTATGCAAGTGTTTTTGACTAAACAAATGTTTGCTGCTGCTGAGTCCAGAACTATGCAAGTTTTTTAGATCAATAAATGAACTGACAGTAGTGTGAATGGGTGCAATAATATTATGGCAATACACTGGAGCCTTTAAAAAAAAGACTTGAATAACAATTGAATTGTCTGTTAAGTTTCAATAACGGGTTTTAGTTTCCTCCTAGACATTTGATTTAGCATTGTGATGTTAGTAGTTAGTAATGACATGAGATAAATCTCCATTGCTGTCATATTCTGTATGCTTTGTTAACTTTGGTTACAAAAAAGAGTCAGATTTTTTGGTATTTGTCTCTTTCAGGAAAAAAAAAAAAAAAAATGGCACTTCAGAATTGTAGCAACCCCTATTCAAACCAGTGAGTAGTCCTCACAAGCTCCATGGGCTACCATGGGCTATCACTTAAAAAGTTTTCAGGTGAACAAGTCAAGTAAAAGAAATAAAACATACTCTAGCTCATAATAAAGTGCCTGTGGAAGCAAACTAACAGACTAAAAATGAAAATGTCATGGCATCCATTTGAGAGTGCATCATCACTTTTAATCTCTCAGCAGGAATGCTGATAAAGCAGACATTTAATTGTGCTCATATTAAGCCTCTCCACTATACAGTAAATCTCAGATTGTCTTCAGAGAAATGGAAACTGTACTGTACTACTTGCATTAATGTGTAGAGGGTTTATACGGTAGATAACTGCAGTGGTCCTCTCGCCCTTGCTGTATAATCTCAGGTTTTATTAAACTGTTTTCTATTAATGTTAATGAATGTGAATAATCTTAAGCAATAAAATAACAAAAGATCCACGTCTTAAGGAAAATGTAACTTTATTTGACATGATGGTCCTTTCAGAAACATCATTTTTGTGACATTGACAGTTTACCAAAGTCGCACATATGTATATCATAAAGTGCAAAGATTAAAAGTATTTCAAATTCAAACATACACCTCCATCATCATTGAAGACATTGGTGGCATAAAATTATCACATATTATCGAAATGAATTCAATAGCAGCGAGAGGATTTTGTAAAAATTATTAGGTGTATTGCACTAACAGATTTTTTAGCAGATTGCTGAACATAAAATTTAAAAAATGTGATGCTTCAATTAATGCTGCATCAATAAAGTGCTAAGACTATGCTTCTCTGAGTGCTTATTTCACATAATCTAAAGAAGGCAAAAAAAAAAAAAAATCTTGCTTGGCATCTGAAGCATAAATTATGGACCGATGCTTCCTTCACAACTCACATCAATCCCATTGCAACCTGATACTTGTTTGACATATCATCAGTTAAAGTCATGGTCCTTGGTCATAAATCTAAAGCTCTGTTTCATTTAGTTTGCAAGGCCTATAAGGTGAGCAGAACGTGGAACACATAGCAGGCACATAGATGCTCCACACCTTCCAAATTCAAATCCCACTAACCCTCTTTACTGGAAAAGCAAAGTAGAGCATGTGCACTATTGCCACATGCCATACATCATCAATGAAACATGACACGTTTCATTTCATTGCTACCTCCTTCACAGACTGCATTTCAAGGCCTAACACCACACAATGGATCAACACAGACTGTATTTTGTAGCCTAACCCAAAAGCGATCATGCAGCAGTTGGCTGTTTCTAACAGGTTAAGGACAGAATTTCATGATGACACTATAGAGAATCATCTAGAAGAGGATCATTTGAAGAGGAGGTTCATGTTCTGTCAACTAGCTTTCAATCAGTCCTCACACAGCACACATACATCTACAAGCCACATTCTTTAAACATGGCGGTCTTTGACACTGAAGCCAAAGACTGTCTTCCAGATGAGTTCACTGGGCTAAGTTCACTTCCCCAAAGACATGATGGGTGTGCTGTCAATATATCGCTGTGCCCCAGCAGCTTTTGGATGCAACACAATAGTGTCATCCTCCCTTGACTGTTGCTTGGCGAAATTCACAAACACCTACAGGTACATAGAAACATGACAGTCAGCATGTTGTTGTTTAGACCTTAACAAATGTGATACTCAAAGCAAAGGAGGACATGAGAGAATGAAACATAATGTAGCAAGATTTGTTTGAACCATCAGGTGGACAAATAAAATAGGAGGAAACAATAACATCTCAATATCTATCAAGTTAAATACCAAAAAAGCAAAGATATGAAATATACCAATGAAATATAGAGCTATGCTAACAGCTCTGTGAGGCTGTATTGTGTTTTCAACTAAATGCAAAATGTTAGTATGGCTAAAAAGTTTATGAATTATTCACAATTTGACTAATTAGGCTGGTTCTCAACCAAGCTATCTACGAGAAGTGAAAGTAGAAAATGTACACCCTTATTAAATTCCTATTTCATAACACATTATGTTGTCTTTTCATTTACCTGATCAAGAGTGGTCTGTGACACTGAGTAGTCTTCAATGTTAAGCTTGTCTTTGTTAGCCAGGACCATTTGAAAAATCCTTGCCAGAGAGGAGGAAGAGATCTTGTACTGTAAAGTGTTATAGTGTTTCTCTCTCTGGATGCAGCCAGGGAAAGTGTTTTCCATGAATGCTTCGGCAGGGTTCAAGTCTGGGGCACAGCCGGGCTTAGCTGCCCGGATCTTCATGGTCACCACATAACCATCACCAAACCTACATTCAGTGATGTCAAGCAAAGCAAAATCAAATATCTGCAAATGGTTTCTGTATTCACTGTTGTATGAATGGCGTAATATAATTAGAAACTGAATGTGTAATATGAAGTATAATGACTAACTTGTATTTGAGATGCTGAATGGTTCCCAAACACTTAAATGATCCATTAACCATAATTGCTAAGCGGGTACACAGCGCCTCACATTCCTCCATACTGTAAAGACAGATGGCAAAACAGTAATTAAAATTTATGCTTCTAAATATGCATATGCATGGATACACACAGTCAAATACCCACATCATGTTGTTTACCTGTGTGAGGTGAGGACCACAGCTCGTCTGTCCTGAATAACACTCATGATGGAGTTCCACAGGAAGCGTCTGGAGAGAGGGTCCATACCTGTAGTGGGCTCATCCTAATATATAGTAACAACAAACACATTAATATACACACAGAAACACCTAACCACACTTATGTAACTATGACCCCCATGCAAACCAAGCACTGTCATTAGTGTTGGCCTCACCAGTAGCACCAGTGCAGGGCAGCCTATCATGGCAATGGCTGTGGAAAGTTTCCTCTTGTTACCTCCACTGTAGGTCCCTGCACTTTGGCCCGCATCCTCTGACAGACCCAGCTTCTGGATAGCCCACTCTGCAACCTGAGCACAGGGAGGATATGTTCCTCATGTTACAATTCAAACTGAACTTGTTTCATTCATTGAACAAAGGTATTAAGTGATGCCATAGTGTCTTGTGATGCCATGTCATTTATCAACATAATTTTCTCATTGATATGCCATTTTTTCCTTCTCTGTCCAAACATGTTTGGGTTTGATAGAAGCAGAAACAAGTTTGACAAACACAAGCTTGTTTGATGAGAGTGATGTCACTTTTTTCATTCATCTCCATTTTTTTCTTATAACTGATAAAAAGTTAGGCTTGGGGTTGTTTTTAGATTTTAGATTCAAACATTATATGCACTATATAATACACTCTAAAATTATTTATTTACTGGCAGAAGCTGGATCTCACCCTGCTGATCTCAGCCTCTGGAACTCCACGGAGGCGGGCATAGAGGTGTAGATGTTCTCTACCTGTCAGCAGTTCATCTATGGCATCAAACTGTGGACAGTAACCCATGTTCTGGTGGACATCCAGGATGTTGGTCAAAACACTGATATTTCAGGGAAAACACAGGGTAAACAATAAGAATGCTGATTACAAGCCTCAGAATTCATATCAAGTTTCAAATCGATTTACTACTTAAAACAACATTACTAACCTGTGACCAGCAACTGACGCCTCTCCTGAAGTAACGTCAATGTCTCCAGTCAACATCTTAAACGTTGTGGTCTTCCCTGCTCCATTAACACCCAGGAGACCAAAGCACTACAAGGATCAGGAGATAAAACATGACAAGTGAACAATAAAATGACCAGCATGTTTCCTCTGTAGAGTAAATTGTATTGGTTTAAACACCACAAACCTCTCCAGGTGAGACTCCAACACAGATTCGGTCCACCGCAGGGATGAATGTTCCTGTGTATGTCTAGCAAGGCAGGATGAGAACAAAATAAGGACAAAGATGTAGGTGTCCATGACTGATCATATTTTGAAAAGAAAAATGTGTCACCTTGGACAGGTCTCGAATGCGTAAGATGTCACCGTTTTTTTCACTCTTGTAGATCCGCGCTCTTTCCTCTGCCACATCTATATCTTCTTCTAAATTAGGAGGGTTTTGGAAATCTGATACCCTGCAAATGAAAAGAATCATTTAGATCAATTACTAAAGTACATCTGGAAAATTTGGTATTCTAATTGAAGCTCTACTATACTTACCAGTGATCCAGGAAGAAGCGATACTGGAAAAAAATGTTAATAATGAAATAGACGACTCCCTCAACAGCCATGCAGAATAGGTTCTTCCCAATAAAGTCACATTTGTAGGGGTCTGGACTGTAGTCCTGACCTGAGGAAATACATCAAAGTAACGCACCTGTCAATCACACTTTCACACACTTACAAAAAAGTGTTCTTGCTTGACATAAGGACATTTTCAAGAATTGAATCTTAGTTCACTGATTGTAATTGTTTTCTAATATTTCAGATTTTACCCTTTCAACTCCCAGATGTATGTTTTACTACTACAGAATATGTTACAGTGTAGTTGGTGCACACAGGAAGGTCTAAGGTGTGTTATAATCCTGCAGCTGTACATGTAAGCTATCAGATTTCTGATGACCCAACATGTGAGTGTTGAGATGGTTGCTGACAGTTAGAGGTTTTGCTACTACAAGTATTTGCTTGCTAGACTGTGAGGAATATGTGTGTATGTTTAGCATTACCAAAGCGAGCGTAGATATCAGTCACAGCCTGGTTCATGGCCATGTCTATGAGACCTCGGCCCAGGCAGTAATGGGGGAAGATGAGCAGTACAGTCTTTAACAGCTGGTTAAACCTGTAAAAAGTCTAGACAGAAATCCAACACACACAAATTAAAGTGATTTGGAAGATGTGTGGAAGATGGAATTTACAGAGACAGATCCCCATGGTCTTACTGTGGTGCTCTCAAAAAGATCCAGGATGAAGGTGATGGCACTGCTGTTGATGCCAATGAAGAGGTTGATGCATGACAAAGAGACATAGGCTGTGCTGGGGACACTGAATATAAAGGACATGGGGTACATCATCGGTGTCACAGACCAGCTACAGGAGAAGAGAGAAATCGGAAGAACAAGAAAAAGATCAGTTAAGCGCAATGAACGTGACAATCTAATGTCAGACATCAATGATGTACTATTACTATAAAAAATAATGGGAGATTGGCAGCCTCAACTCATCTCTACACTGCAGCTTACATACTGTAGTAAACTATTGACAAGGCACTTTGTACCTTGATTGTTTCCCTTTTTGTAAGTCACTTTGGATAAAAGCTTCAGCTAAGTGACTAAATATAAATGTAAGGCACAAAATGTAAAGTATAAAATGTAAAACCTGAAAAGTAGCAATTTTTTAGAGCTAAGTCATTATTGATTTTGTCAATGTTTGACAAAAATATAGACCAGTAAAAGCAAAGTTAGCAGAAAAATGTACATATATAAACAAAATACATTATAAAAATTAGCTTTAATTAATTCTGTTGTATTACTACAAGACACAAATGTGAACATACTGGATATTGGCTGATGTTATTGGCAGTGTCAACAGTAATAATAAAAAATTCAAACTGTTGGGTAGAGGTGCTTTTCTGAAAAAACAATACAAATACAGTTAGAGCTTGAAAAATACAAAAAAAACCTACCCATAAAGCATAAGCAGTGCAATAAGTGGTTGGAGGTTGGTTGGTGAGGTGTAACACTTCTTATCAAAAAAGATGAAAATTTCCACCACCAGTGCTGCACTGATGGAGTAATTCACCTAGAGAACGAACACAGACACATTAGACTCAAATGTCTACAAAGCTATTTCATGAGCAAACAGAAGAACAAAATTACCCTGCTTGATCTTATAAACATCATTACTACATGCCCTTGACTGTTATTGACATTTGCCAGGCGACACATCATAATTTAGAAAGGTCACTGTACCATGTCCCAAAGAAAGTTAGCCATCCAGTAGACCAAAGGACTGACACCACTGACAAACTGCAGGTGTTTGGCCTGGGTGACCCTCTCCTGGATTAAATAAAGGACGAAGCTGGCTGGAACGAAGGACATGGCAAAGATGACACAAATGGCCACCACTGCATCCACTGACGTGGCCAGGCTGGGAAAAGGACAAAGGAGAAGAAAAGATCTAAAAAAAACTGACTGCAAGTACCATACCCTGATACTACTTCTTATAAAAGTCTTATTTTTTCTTAAAAACACCTAGAAAAAGTTACTCACACAGTAATCTCAGAGAGCTGTTCTTTGGTGAGGTTCAGAGGATGATTGATGGCAGTGATTCCATATTCATCCAGGTTTGCTTCTTTGGGCAGGTTTGCACGCAGGATAGCGTTGTTGGCCACATTCATGAAAGAAACCATGGCATGCCAGCCCTTATTGTTGTACCACACCTGTGGAGAGACATTGAATTATGTTGATAACATATATGTGTCACCTATAAACTACAGCTTTAACTTAGTTAGTGACAAAACTATGTACAGTCTATTACAATGTGTTATACAATGAGGAAAGTTGATCACAGTGATGAAGGTTTCATCCTGCTGGTGAGGCTTTATTGAACTGACCTTGACATTGTTTTGAGTCTCCATGTACCTGAGAAACGTCCCTATGTCCTTCAGCATTTGTTTGGAGTAATTGCCCTGCAACAGAACGTTCAAGGCCCCATTACTAAATAAATCACTGAAGAGCAAGGCAAACATAAGCAAATACATAATTTTGAGTTTTAAAACCATACCCCAGTAACATTAAGCAGTTGTCCCATCTGTGCTGCTACATCCCGGATGGTCTTTGGCTCTAGAACTAAAACAGGAAGCTGTCCTCCCACTGATATACCTCCATACCTGGACACCACAGAAAAAAACCCTGCTGACATCTATAACTCTGTAACTCCAGCTACTGTGGCCCAAAACTGTACCACACTGTTATAACCACTAGAGGGAGAACTGCACCACTACACATAAAACATCCATCCATGTAAGAAACTTCAAAATGCATCTAACCTAATGCATCTAATCTCTACCCTAACTGTAATCTGACAATAAAAATGGATACAAATTTTAAATTACCTTTGTTCATTCACCCAATATTTGCTCTTCAAGCTGCAAAGAGATTAACAGGTCAACACAAATAGGTCACAACTTTTTAATATCTTCCCATGATTAAAATGAACAGTTCTGTACATTTACATTAAAAATACTGAACATATACCCATACATATATTAGGTAACTTAATGCATTTTATATCAGTTTGCATTCAATTTTTGCTTTTGGGCAAGTAAGTTATTCCTTTTGAATTGGTGCAAAGGATCTTATACCTGGTTCTGATGAGGGTGGGGTAAGTTTTCACCAGGTAGTCAGAGATGTTCCTGCCTGTTAGGTCCATTAGAACATCGCCTGTTGACTGGATCCTCTGATGCCCAAAATAACACGCAGTGTACATTAAATATAAGCATAGTCATCAGCAGTGGTGCACCTCTGAATTTTAGCTGAGTAAGAGAAAGTGATATAATAGTCAGTACCCAACATAGGATACATTTTGTGGTTATTTTCATTATTAGTAACTCAACCATTACCTGTGGAGGTGGCAGGCCTCCAGCTCCTTCAGGACACACTGGGAGCATGGTAAGTTTCTTGGCTGTGCTGCACTGACAGTCTGGAGACGGTCTGAGAGCGTTGTTCCAATCTGGGCTAGCCAGCATATCTATCAGAGCGGGGTTAACCAGGGGCATCTCCCACTCCGTAGTTATGTTGTTGCATGGGAAATCTCTACCAGTAGGATAAAAAGACTCATGCAGTCAAATGAAATAGCACAGAGGAAAGTCTGGGAAAAACATATTTAAATCGGTGAGGGTGACTCACTCTAGAGGTTCATCTGCCATACAGCGAGTTCCAAAGCCAGGCTTGTCCAACAGCACTTCACCAAGGTATCTCATCTGAGCATCCATAGGACGCTCATTACTGCAAAGGACAAAATAATAAAATACACATTGCTACGCCAGTCAGAAAATGTAATAAAAGCCTTTTTGTTTATTTTATTTAATTAATTTGACGTATTGTACTGATACTGTCCATTAAGCCCACCTGAAGAAGGTGTACTGTCTCCCATACATCCAAGGACTGAGAGTCAGACTTGGATACTCTCCAAAAGGTGGAATGATTAGAGTCAAAGTCAGTGCCAGGAAAATAAAACTGGCTGGCAGCACAATCTACCAAAAAACAGAGACATAATTGTGATTTAAAAACCAGACAAAATATGTCACACTCAGGTGAGGATCAAAGTCTGTGCACGCCTCTGATATTTACAACATTTCTTTTACAACATACTATATAGCTACCATACAGCAACACTTAAAACATAAAATGCTATTAAGATTACTGGCAGTGCTGCATCAGATTAGGATTATGGTTTCATAAGGTTACCTGGGCAAAGAAATCTTTATAGGAGCGTGTTGAGTGATGCAATCTCTTGATCAGCAGAGCAAAGAACTGTTTGATGACCAGAAACAGGCCTCTGACCTGATAGGATCCCCTGCCTGCACTGCCTTCTGGGACATCACATGGGCCATGGCCATTGGTGTGCAAAGCTCCATCTGTCTCTGGAATATGGAGCTCAAGTCAAGTTGCACAGTCTGACTTGAACATGCTGCAATATCCGTAATTAAAGAGGCCAGCCAGCAAGCCAAGCACGTTTAGTCTTCTGTGAATAGCAATCAAAAAGCATTTACCAGCAGCACTCTACTAGCCTCAGGGGTGTACTTCATCATCATAACACGTAACTGCCTGGTGTGCCAGTCAAAGTGTTCAGTTGAAATATGTATTTATGATGAATACATCAGTTGGTCACACATCACTAATCAAAATGCTTAAGCCAAAGCTCTCCGTTTAACTCTGTTGTCAGGAAAAACATATTTTCTGAATATATGTTTTCTGGGATGCATTAAAGAATTTTTAACATTCTGGGAAATACGCTAATATGAGAAAATTTATACAGCTTGGTGACTGTATGGTAAATATGAAGCTACTGCCGGCAGCAGCTTAGCCTTAGCACAAAGACTGGAAATAGCAGAAAACAGCTGCTTGGGTCTGTCCAAAGAAAAGAAAAGAAAACATTATTTTTTTGTTTAATCCCTACAAAAACTGAAGTGTAGAAAGACCCATTGTGGTTTTACAGAGCTTCTGTGCCAGAGCAGTTTTTGGCCAGTAACAGTAACTTGGAGTTTTGTTCTCCCCTGAGCTGATATAACATGTTAATTAGTAAGATTTAAAAATGTTGGTAGACAGATTTTGTTCCTTTTGGACAGAGCCAGGCTAACTGTTAATCTCAGGTATTGACAGGGAAGTAATTTTTGCATAAAGACTATTTCCAGTGAAGCTAGGGATTTCCCAAAATGTTGAACATTTTATTCAAGGTCAAATAGGTTTCCTCTTGCAACACACAATAGAGTGTAAACCCTCTTAAATTACAGAAAATTATATGTTTTTACCACAACAGCAGCATTTGTCCAGAGCTGTAAGCGGAAAGCTAATGTCACCTTTTGGTGGTTCCATATCAACCGCCACTCTGTTGAATCCACAGAGACTAGTTCGAGAGATCTGTTGCAATGATTTCTTGTCTGAGAGTGTCAGAAAATGGGATACAAAGGATATGGTTCATATGATGAGGGGGTAGAGAGCTTAAACACACAACTACACATACAGAGACACAACAAAAGAGAAAAGAAAAACAAAACATAAAGTGCTACAAAAACTTTGTGCTCTTTTTCTTTTTTACCTTGTATACATTTCTTGTTGGTTGCATTTCCATCAGCGGTGACCTTTAGGAAGATCTACAAGGAAATAATTTGTTTTACTGTCAGGATCCAAGATTAACAGATGCTGTTGATTACAAAGCCTTATGAAATAGAGTGTAATCACTATGAAGGTGAAAGTCAGGCAGTGATGACAGATTGCCTCAATAAAACTCTCATTGCTTTCTTTTGTACCTGCTATAAAACATTTTGCACTGAAAATAACTACTTCTTCTACCTCTATAGCTAAAACTCTTTTTTATTCAGGGCCAGTCATTGACAGTTTGATCTAATATAAATATATTTAATATCATGGTGCAAATTTGTAAATGTAAATTATTTTTTTGGTTTTCCTAATAAATCACAGCTGCATGTGGTTGTTAAGCACACACCTCCTCCAGTGATGTGTCGGACACACCAAAGCTGCTGAGACCAATATCCAACAGGGTTTCCTCCAACTCCCTGAAGAGGCTAGCATAGGCTCTGGGCTGGAAGTTACGGTTCGGCAGCAGATAGGTGAACTCCTGGCCAATGGCCTCAATGAGACAAGCCTGTGGTATGTGATGATGAACCAAGGCTGTGATGCGATCCATGTTACCTGGAGATGAGAGGTAGAGGATGATTTTGCCTTACTTCAACTTCCATCACTGTTATGTTTGTTTAATTTAATATTGTATTTACTGCCCTTTACACCTTTTCTCCTAGAGGCACTCTAGGAGTAACAGTAAAAAGATACTGCTAAGAAAACAGAACATCTGACATGTGACAGGTGATATGTTCAGCATAGGGGATAAAAACACAAAAGAAAAACACATAACATAATAACAGCATATGGCTGAGCAAAGCTGCATATCCTTTTGACCTTCAACAGGTCTACATTGAAACTACAGTAGTACAGTGAGTACAGCAAGTACAGGGTGTTTCTAGGTGTGTAAGTAGACTGACTACAATCCAGTACATAAGTGCTATTCATCAACATGACAGAGATGATCCTTCATAGCATTATTCATTTATGTTAAGTAGAAAAGACTTAAGGAGAGGTTTAAAGAGACTGACAATGAACATGGCATAACACTCAGCAAACAATAATGAGACTAATGGTGACCTTACCATCCATCTGTCTGTCTGTGGCCTGACTCTCCTCCTGGTCCACTTTAAACTTTGAACACTTTGAACATTTACAGGAGCAATCCTCTGTACAGTCACAGCTGACCTGCAGGACAAAAAGGTTATGAGACAACAAAACAAATGTCCTTTTTTAATACTGTTAATGTAATGTTTCTGATGCATTTTTAGTCTGTTTTGTCACACAGCGACTCATTTACATATAAGATAAGTCCTCTTCAGTATGCTTATTTTGTTTGTTGTTTGTTTATTTGTTCATTTATGTATTATTATCCAGGTTTTCTGTACTGCTTCATATACTGTTTTAGCGAGACAGTAATCAAATTCTGGCAGTACATTAAATCCACCTTCAACCTAAGCCTAATGCACAATGCACATACACATAATACACATAATGCAACAATCCACAAAGCTCCATTTTCACAAGTTCCCACCTTTGGAGTGTCATGTTTCATCCGTCGTACAAGAGTGAGGTAGAAGCCAGCACCAAAGCAGTTCTTGAGGAAGATGGGGGAACCGCAGCAGTAGAGGCGGCCCTGAGAGATGATAGCCACCCTGTCACTCAGCAGGTCGGCCTCATCCATGTGGTGGGTGGACATGATCACTGTTCGCCCTGAAACACGGGGCAGAGGGGGAAGATGAAGAAGGGATAACTAGAGACACATGAAAGAAGGACAGATCAAAAAATCTCTCCTAGCTCAGTCACAATCTAATAATTCTGTTGTTGTGAAAGCCTAAGGCAGGCCATTCATTTCTAATATAAAGATTTCAGTACAGCTGGCCTGAAAGTGGTATTATAAATTCACTAGGCCCAAGAATATATAACATAATCATATGGTATGGTAGGTATAGGTATGAGAAGAGGATGGCAGCATCGCTAGGCAGTGTGCAGGACCTAGGCTGAATTATTTTTGACCTGACTAGACAAACCTGCCAGGTTTGTTCATCATCTAATCTCTACATGCCATGTAAAATTGCATGACATGCTACACTGCTCCTTTGTTATAATGATTTCACTGTAAAGCTCTTCTAATTATGTAATTAGCTTGGTACAAGTGACGTAACAGTGGTTGTCAAGGAAACCCGATAACAAGACTTTATTTGTAATATGAAGGCAAGGATATTTAGCACACTATGATCGAAAGAATTGTGGTCCTGCCAACAGACTTTAGCTGACCACACATTTGGCAGCTATTACAAATGCAGCATCATGATAAATGGTTGGTGGAAAAAAGAAATTCTGATAAAACAGAATGAATAAACACATTTTTCAAATAAAATAGTGGCATGAACTGCCACCTAACAGAGGTGTCCAGATCCGTGCTCATAATACATGCGTCATGTTTGTCATGAAGATTACAGTTAGAACAGGATATAAGACAGTAAAGGTTGACTATTCTAAGGAAGAACTGAAAAGGTTAATTATCTTTTTTGAAATTGCATCTGTCTACCTGAGGTGCCAATGCAGAAAACCTCCACAGTATCACATTAGGGCTCTACACCCTGATCTCACCAGCAGGGGCCAGTGTTACCTGCACGATATTTGAGCAGCAGGTCCCAAATGGAGCGTCTGGAGTAGGGGTCCACGCCTGAAGTGGGCTCATCCAGGATCACAACCTTTGCCCCTCCAACAAACGCCAAGGCAACTGATAACTTCCTCTGCATGCCCCCTGAATTAGAACATCATAAAGTTCTGATGGTGCATCTATGTGTGTGGTGTTGCATGGTGGTGAGCATTAATACAAATTTGCATACACCTGCATACTAGGTCAACCATCCATTGAAACATAACACATAAAAATAAAACCTATCCACTCTGCAGCAGCTTTTTTTGGATATAGAAACATTGAGGCATACCTGAGAGGTTTTGGGTCAGTTCATCTCTCTTGTGGGGAAGACCCAGATCCTGCAGCATGTTCTCCACCTCCTCCTCAGCCTCCGCAATTGGACGTCCTTTCAACAGCGAGTAGAATAAGATATGCTCTGCTACAGTCATACTGATAGAGACAGAGAGAAGAAGAGGAAATGATACAGTTACAACTATGAAATTGTACACTGCAAGCATGTTTTTTTGTTTGCTTGATTTTTTTCACACAGTATGGTGATTTCTGTTGTGGGATAATATATTTTTTTATATAATTATTTATGACAAAGACTTGAATCCTTAAAGTCTAAGTGTGTGGGGTTACATACTGCTGAAAGAGGATGTTATGTTGGGGGCACATTCCCAGAGACAGGCGGATAGTGTCCATGTCTGTACAGATGTCCTTGCCATAGATAATGGCTGTCCCTGAGGTAGGAGGGAACATACCGGTCAAGATGGACCTGAGAGAACAATATAGGAAAAGAGAAATAAATGGAGATAACATAGTGTCACAAAGCTACACACTGATACTGCAAAACTCTATTTCAGAGAATGTTCAGCACTTGACATACATGGTTGTGGTCTTCCCAGCACCATTGTGTCCCAGAAAGGCAGTAATCTGGCCCTCATAAAAGCTGATGCTTAAGCCATCCACGGCCGGTCTGGAGCTACTGCCGAATACCTTGACCAGGTCCTGAATACAAACGCCCTTCACCAGGTCAGCTGGCTCTGCCTCAAAGAATGTCTGACCTGCACACAGTAAAAACATATGTGGTAGTGATTTTATGCACTTCATTCACAAGTTTTATTTTATTTTTAATATTACATGTTTTCTGAGTGTATACATTCGTATTATAACTGAATCACAGATGATTTGATCCAATGGCCTCTGCCACAAAGCAAGAGTTCTCTGCTACAAGATAAGAGTTGGTAAACACAAAATGGAGGGGGAAGCAGTTTGGATAATCTGGCAACACGCCCAGACATGCAAAGGGCAGTGGCCTTGAAGCCTGGCAGGTGCATTGGACAATCTCATTCTTTTGATTTTTTCTTTTTCTGTTTCACAGACTGTTAGTGTAGGGAAATAGCACCATGGTTGATGTGATGCAAATGAAGTACTGATAAAGAGCTAGACGCCAGAGGCCTGTGGATGATTGTAACACAGGCTTCTTGACTGTTAATTATTAAAACATAGTTTTTAAAAAATAGAATAAGATATGTCTGAAACATAATGGTGTAACACAATGTGTCAAGATGTTTTAAAAAAAACAGGACAGACAGCGGGAGAAAGTCTAATGGTGTATTGTTAAGAGGGATAGTGATAAAAAAGAAATGATGATGGCAGTGCTGCCCCGGGGTTGACACCATTAGGGAAAGTCCCTGGGGTTTTCCCCACCCTTTGGGTTTTTCCCATAAGGGATTTTTTGACCGTTTACACCGGTAGAAACAGGTGGGGAAAACCCGGCCAGCCCACTGGGCAGGGCTTAGAAAGAGTATATAAAGAGATGCCCCGAGAGGCATTTTTCAGACCTTTCTTGTAGAGGGCTCCTGCTTGTTTTGTCTGTACAGATAAATAAATGCAGATTCTGTTCACAAACTCTTTGATTCCTGAGTGCTGATTTCCAACTGCAGTGGAGGACATCACTCTCAAGGCACATTCACACTAACAGCTGAAGGTTGAGTTGTTGCAACACAGTCAAAGTAAAAAGAAGAACCATAAGACACCACATTCATTGGCGAGCCAGCGGCAGGAGCGCGAGAAACTTCGGTTGGGGCCGGCCTTGGATGATTCCAGGACGGGTATTCAGGGACACACTCACTCACTGATCACCAAATTAAAAAGGTAGGCAGAAACCTTTTCTAAATTCTGCAAATCTGGACGAGTGTCCGTGTGTGTCTGGATTATCCGCCCAGGTCAGTCCCCGCTGAGCTCGTGTTGCCAAAGAACCTAGATAAAAGTGTTGCAAATAACAAAATAACCGAATGTGTTAAAAAGGATCGGGTTTGTGGGCAGAATAAAGTGTCTGTCTGCTTTGTTGCCTTTTGTCTGTCTGTATCGTCTGTCCGTTTTTGTGACCATGGTGCGGATGAGTGAATGAGTTATCAGAAATTTTGCTACAAAGTGTGCATAGTTCTGTGGCTTATCATCCAAAGTGTGTGTGTTAAATGTGCGGTTCTCAGTAACAGGTGCTAAGGTCGGGAGACGGGAGAGAACCGTCTGAGCAATTGTTAATAATAGCGGGTCTCGGGGAGATTCGGGAGACGGGGCTTAGTGAGAGAAAAAGTTAACCGTCTAAACAATTGTTAAGTAATAGCGGTTTTAGCACGAGAATCGGGAGGCAGGTCTTTTTGGGAAAGATAACTGCTTTAAGTGTTATATGTTGCGGTTCTCCTACTGGAGAGTCGGGGGACGGGTCTTAGAGAAGATAACTGTCCAAAAGTCGACTATAAAGAGATAAAAACAGTTGTGGATACCGCTCTTGGCCGCTTGACCTTGTCGTCCTAAATCTTCGTTGTTGGAGACGTGACGGCTTGGTGGAGTGGAACGGAGGTCTGAACGGGCAATCAGTTTTGATAAAGCGGCTGTGGATACCGCTCTTCGCGGTTTCTCTGTGTTGTCCTTAATCTTCCTTTTTGGAGGCGGACGATCCGGAGAAATTGTGGGAGGTCTGCACGGGCAGTTAGCTTTACAGCGCGCAACGTCGAGGAACGACGTATGGTCGCCAGTTTGTGCGATCTGTAGTGCATTACAAAGGTGTGAATGGGCCAGTGTGTGAGTGTATGTTGATCAACAAACATAAATAGGAATAAGCAAAATTGAGAACTTAGACGAAATAAGAGAACAGGCACAAAGAGGGCATTGGCTGTTTGGTGTGTGTGCCATTATAACCTTTTTATTGTTTTTCGGTGGAGTGTTGTGGAGGTTGATTGAAGATAGAACAGAATAATATAGTTATTAAACATATTTGCAGGTGACAACTGCAGACTAAAAATATAGTTATTAAATATATGTGCAGGTGATAACGGCGGGCTAAAGAACCTAGTAATAAATAACTCCGTGCCAGGCGAGAATAAGATTATAATATATAGCAGGTAGAATTAAGGACATAGATAATTTTTTTATGGAGATAAATGGAGACAGTAGTGAAGACGAAATAATAACGCCTGAACATATACCAACGGAAGGAGATCCAGAACTACAAGGCATCAGAACACATTTCTGGCTTGAGCGAACGTACAAAGACAGTGACGGGGTTGAGCATTGGCAAGACGAACAAGAAATTAACCAAAAATTGTGGCAAATAACCAGATTCCTTAATTTGCATCAAGTACAGGAGGAGTTTCCCCTGGTGCCGTGGATTCAAATTCTACGCGGATTGTGGAGTCCGAGGAACTTGGCGATACCACTAGAACAGCTGTGTGGAGATCCTGGAAAAGCAGTAACTATCTCGCTATCGTCATTTTTGAACATACCAGAAGGTCTGACCTTAGCAGGTAGAAATAGAGGAGCTGTAGATCCAAGAATAGTGTTAAGCATCACACCTAGAAGAGTCAGGTGGGAGACAGGCAAGTTCGGCTGTATCACCAAGACCGTCGGGATCTTGAGATATAACCCTTTAAAAGAACAAAGATATAAAGACGGAATAACAGTTAATAAAATAGTGGTACAAATTAGAACCACAGCAGAAGGTGTGCCAGAGGCCCCCAGAGCTGGGGAAGTAAAACAAGGAGTCATGGGAGCAAAAGTGGTAAAAAGTGGCGGAGAGCTAACACCCGTGGAGCAGGTAATTGGCAAACACCCTGACCATGAGAAACAAATACGGAGCTGTGTGCACAAGTGGCACAAGAGGACCAACGGAAAATTACAGTGGCCACTGAATGGGACCTTCACAGCAGTTTTTTGCAACGAAGTGGAAGCCAACATCAAGCATTATAAGGCAAAAGACACCAGCAATGCTAGAGAGAGGAAAAGAGCCAGTGAAAGGGAAGTGTTGAGGTGGTTCAGGCAGGAAGGACGTAGGCAGGTGTTGAATGCAGACATAACACAGATGCCAGCATTACCCCAGAAGGAGAATTTAGGGCCATACGCAGAGGGAGAGCCACGTCCACCCCCATACAGCTCCCCAACAGCACCAGTTTTAGAGCAGCAGCCAGCAGCTCAATGTGTAGTGAATGCAGGCCCAGTCAGAGGAACAGCAGAGGGAGAGTTGTCAGGAAAGATTACAGTAACGTGGAAGGCTCAGGAGCCAGAGATAGAGGACAGGGAGAGCTCAGAATTAGATACAAAGAGACAGAGTAGGGCAGATAAACTGTTATCCAGTCATAGCAGAGCATCATCACCTGGTGGTAGTGGAGCGTCACATGCTTCAAGTGTGAGAAAATATCGAGAAGCAGAGTCAGAAGAGGACGCAATGGTCAGAGAATTGAACCAATACTTGAAGGAGTCAACCACATCCAAACGTTGTGAGGAAAGACGAGCCTCACAGGGACACAGAGAAGAACAGCAACGGACTCCAGAGAATAGTGACAACGTGGATCGTCATACTGAAGAGCTAGCACGGAGAACGATGTCCAGAATGATAGCAGTGGAAGATCAACTGATAAGAGCCTTAAGAAAAGTGACAGATTTTCAGCCACGGCAAAATCAGCCCACTCCGAAGCCAATGAAGGTGAGCATGACGGGGCTTCTGGAACCCATCAAGGAAAAGGACTTGGAGCTGTGGGGAGAAAGTGAAGATGACAGCCCTGCAGATGACAGTGAGGCAGAGTCAGTGCATGGCAGTTGTACAAAGGAGCCCCCACAGAGGAGAGACCTACCAGAGGAGGAGCACCCCTGGAAGACCCTTAGGGGTAGGACAATCCCACTGCGAAAGCATTCCACTCCTATGTCAAGAAAACACCAAGATGAGAGCCCCCGACGAAACCCTGAATTTGAGCGAACTGATCTAACGTGTCCAGTCATGTGCCCAATAGTAGTTAAAGGAAATCAACAGCAGTATACACCATGGTCATTTTGTGACATGGTTGGGCTGGTCAACAGATTGCCAGAGCTGACAGGAGGGGCCAATAAGTGGATCACTGCATTAGAAGAAAACACAGCAGGAGTGAAGTTGGCCTTGGGAGATATCAAAGCTCTGCTAATGCACATTACAGGGAAACATGCAGCAGAAGAGGTGCTGCTGGGGGCAAACCTACGGAAGCTAGTGGATGGCAACACAGTGGATCATGTGGGTTTCAATGCCTGGCGTAATGCGGTCTGGACGGAGCTGAGAAATAAATATCCAGAGAAGATGGATCCCTCTAAATTGGAGGGAGAGACGTTGAAAGATGATGAGTGCCCGGCTAAGTTCCTGAACACATTCCAGAGAAAGTGGAGAGAAGAAACAGGTGGCGCTTGGAATGCAAATGATACCACCAAAAGCCTGTTCAAGGTAATGGTGAAGAAAGCCATGCCTCCTGAAGTCCAGACACGGCTGGATAATGTGGTTGGATTCATGAAGATGGAATGGCCGCTGTTTTCCGAGTATCTCGTACACCACGTGGAAGCTGTGAGGAAAGAGAAACAAAATCAAGAAGAAGAGCACAAGCGGTTAACCACCAAATTAGCTCAACTACAATTGGATGAGCTACGCACCAAGCAGAAGAAGGAGAAAAGTAAAACACAAGCTCCAGTGGTGAATGCAGGACAAAATCAGCCACGACCAGTAGAGGCTGCCATTCCACAACAACAAGCTGCCCCACTACATGAACAACCGATGGCCACGCCCGTCCAAGCAGGAACACAGGCCGCCACGCCAGGTACACAACAGCCCGCAGGACCGTTGCCACCAATACACGTTCATGTCAATCAACCAGGCAACTACAGGCCTGGTTATGGAAACTTTCGAGGACGAGGGCGTCAGAGAGGAGGAGGAAGAGGTCGCCCCCTGCAGGAACAGGGACGTTCCCAATCAGCCTCGAATCTGAGTAGTGGGGTGCAACAGGGAGACAACGTATGTTGGGGTTGCAACCAGCAAGGGCATCGTCGTGCAGATTGCCCAGTTAATCCATGGACGGGACCCGCCAGAGAGTGGCAATAGGGGGGCCCAGAGGAGCCAGACACAGGGGAATGTATGTCACCAGTCATATCACTACAGCCAAGAGATGAGCCAACAATTGAAGTAATAATACAGGGTCGAACTCACCCATTTATGGTGGACACAGGTGCCACCTACTCCTGTATTGGGAGAGAAGGATCTGAACTCCCCCTATCTGGCTCATCCGTGAAGACTGTGGGCTTCTCTGGGAAAACCCAAATAATTCCCCTAACACGACCAGTGCCCATGTCTATAGCTGGAAAATTTATCTCAGCCCCATTATTATACTCAGAAGACACACCAATCAACCTGTTGGGTAGAGACATTTTATGCCCATTGGGAGCTAAAATCATGTGTTCTCACGACGGGCTATGGATTGACTTCCCAGTAGAAGTGGCTAACAAGATAATGTTGGCACGAACCTTGGAAGAAGTCAATGCAGGAAAATCAACAGGAGTGGAAAAGGAAAAAGAAATTCGCCCAGTAGTATATTGGCTACGATGGGATCGCCCAGCGAGGTCACAACTGGCAAAAACCTGGGAGCAATATAAGCCGTGGGTGAAATCAATGTTCAACAATGCAAAGGAGCCTCAATTGCCATGGCACTGCACAATGCTGTATGATGAAGAACAAACTCATGAAGACTATAGGATGTGCTGGGAATCTGATGTTAACAGACGACAACTATATGTCACAACCGAAGGCATATACATCGGACCTCAAGGAGTAGCAGCGGTAGTAACAGACGTAGAACCGTTTTCTATCAATGTGGGCCAATGGTTTCAAGTCAAAAACTCAGAGCCCCATGTGACGTTGCTAATAGCAGGAGGCTATCAGTCCCATGATCTTGGTCCAATGGTTGTAGCAGCTAGACGACAAAAGTGGCACAAAACTGCCACCGAGGGTGTTGAAACCTCTGATGACATGCAATATCTTAGGATAGTAGACTATTCAGTGAATGAAGGGATAGCAGAAAGAGTGTTATTAGGCCCAAGGTCACCCACACTGGCGCCCATGCTGCTAGAGCATGAGGAGATATTAAAACAGGTCCCAGAACAGGGTTGGTCTAGGTATAAAACAGATGTAGGGTTAGTGAGGTCAGCTGAACCAATACAGATAAAACTAAGACCGCAAATAGTTCTACCTTATAAAAAGCAGTATCCACTCAAGCAACAAGCTGTAGAAGGGATTAGACCTATAATTGAGGGTCTAGAAGTTGCAGGTGTGCTAAGAAAAACGAAAAGTCCCTGCAACACTCCCATTTTTCCCATAAAGAAGCCACACTCCGAAGATTACAGATTGGTGCATGATCTAAGAGCAATCAACTCTGTAGTCGATGCAGAAAAACCTCTCGTCCCTGATCCACACACCTTGCTCTCAAACATCCCACCAGAAACTAAGTATTACACTGTAATAGATTTGTGTTCAGCATTCTTCAGTGTGCCGGTGCACTTAAACTCGCAGTACCTTTTTGCTTTTACATACCAAGGTCAACAGTACACGTACACCAGACTGCCACAGGGGTACGTGGAGAGTCCCACGCTGTTCAACAGAGTCTTAGCTGATGACTTACAGCGTGTAGATGTCCAAAGTACTGTAATCCAGTACGTGGACGACCTGTTGGTGTGTAGTCCCACACGTGAACAATGTGAAAAAGATTCTGTAACAATATTAACAGCTCTGGCACAGGGAGGACACAAGGTAAGCAAAAGTAAATTACAATTCTGCCAAACAGAGGTGGAATATTTAGGCCGAAAACTGTGTGGAAATAAAAGAGCTATTGCTCCCTCCCAGATCGAAGCCATAACAAAGGCTCCAAAACCACAAACAGTTGGCCAAATGTTGACGTTCTTGGGGATGGCAGGATACAGTCGACCTTGGATCTGTGATTATGCAATCAAAGCCGCTCCGTTGCGATCACTGATTAGGGCAGCAGGACAAAATAACAGCTCCACAAAATTACAATGGACAGAGGAAGCAGAAATGGCATTTGTAGCTCTAAAAGATGATTTACGCACAGCACCTGCATTGGGAACTCCAGATTATACAAAAACATTCGATTTGTACGTTGCAGAGAAAAATGGTTATGCGTGCGCAGTGTTAATGCAAGATACTCCAACAGGTAGACAACCTTTGGCCTATTACAGCACGAAATTAGACAATATAGAAGCCGGACTACCTCCCTGTTATCAGGGATTAGCAGCAGCAGCATTTGCATACCAAAAAGCAGCAGCAGTGACCATGGGTCACCCAATAATTATCTATACATCACATCAGCTACATGCCATGCTCACTAGTCCTAGGTTCGTTCTAACTCAAGCCAGAAAAACAGGTTATGAGGTAATACTTTCAGCACCAGAAATAATAATCCAGCGATGCAACACAATTAATCCAGCAACAAGAATGGTGCTGCCCATAGAGGGCGAACCACATGACTGTCTACAGTCAACAGAAAATTTCCTCAAGCCTCGTGAGGACATGTATAATCAACCTATAGCAGCAGATCTCACTCTGTTTGTAGATGGTTCCTGTTTCAGAGATGCAACAGGCTGCCATGCAGGCTATGCTATAGTACAATTAGAGGCAGATAACACTTTTACAGAGGTTCAGGCGACAAAACTCGCCCAACCTTGTTCTGCACAACTTGCAGAGATCAAAGCTCTAACAGCAGCATGTAAATTAGGAGAAGATAGACGACTAAATGTATATACTGATTCCCAGTATGCATATGCAGTGTGTCATGTACATGGTAATATTTGGAAACAAAGAGGTTTCTTAAGAGCAGATGGAACCCCTGTAACCCACGGCGAGGCGATTTCAGCCTTGTTGGAGGCTATACATCTCCCAAAAGCGATAGCTATTATTAAATGTGCAGGACATCAAAAAACCGACACACTCATTGCTAAAGGTAATAACTTAGCAGATGAGGCAGCTAAACGAGCGGCAGTGAGTGAATGTATGAGTCCTGTGTTGGAGCCTGGAGATTGTGAACCACTTACCAATTTAGCTTCACTGATAGAGGCTCAAGAAGCAGCAGGAGCACTAGAACATTCAGTATGGTTAAGGAGAGGAGCTTCCCCAAATAGGCAAGATGGACCTGAGAAGGGACTGTGGAGAAGCATTCAGGGACATTTCGTCTTACCAGCAGCTATGTTAAAGGTTGCAGTCCGTGAAGCTCACGGAGCAGATCATTGTTCTAGGGGGGAGGTCATAAGGCGGCTACAAGCAGTGTGGTGGTCACCTTATTTAGCTGCTACAGTAGATAGAATGTTGAGTGAGTGTGATGTGTGTGCGCAGTACAATGTGCGGAAGGCGTTTACAACGCCATTAGCCCATATTCCAACCCCAGACGGTCCCTTTAGACATTTAATGATGGATTATATTGATATGACCGAACGCGTGAGAGGGTACAGATACATTCTTGTAGTAGTAGACAGATTTAGTCGATGGGTGGAAGCAGTTCCTACCAAAGGCCCTGATGCTAGATCAGCAGCTAAATTTTTGTGTAAAGAGGTATTTCCAAGGTTTGGGTTCCCAGATGTGTTTAGTAGTGATAATGGTAAAGCGTTCGTAGCCGATGTGATGAAAAGAGCATTAAAAATGTTGGGGATAAAGCAGAAATTTGGCTGTGTATATCATCCGCAGTCACAGGGCGCTGTAGAAAGAGCTAATGGCACGCTAAAAGCTAAGCTCGCTAAAATTAGAGCAGATTCACAAAACAGGTTAAATTGGGTTGATGCTTTGCCGCTTGCTTTGATGTCTATGCGAACCCAAGCTAACAGACTAACACATTTAACACCGCATGAAATGCTAACAGGGAGACCGATGCCGGTCCCCTATCACAGAGGCCCATATGAGGGACCATCATTGGAACAGTGTGAAAGAGAGCTAACCAATTACTTGAAACATTTGTCCCAAATTCACAAAGTTGTATTCCGACAGGTCAAAGCTGCTACTGAGAACAGAGACGAGAACGTTCCAGCAGAGCTGCAGCAAGTAGAACCTGGTGATTGGGTGTATGTAAAAGTGTTCAAACGAAAGTGGGATCAACCTCGGAGAGAAGGACCCTATAAAGTCACATTGGTAACACCTACTGCTCTGAAAGTCGAAGGTAAGACCGTTTGGTTTCACCTTAATCACTGCTGCAGAGCAAACACAGAACCAGCCCAGAGACCTGAAGATCCAAGGGACGGTGATACCTCCCTGCAGGCCAGACGACGATCCCAGGAAGATCAGGGAGTAGGCGAAGCCTCCCCGCAGGGACAGAGACGATCTCAACGTTTGGCTGATAGAAGGCAGACTCAGACTAGTTCTGATCGAAGCCCAGAAACTGTAACATCCATTAGTAGCGGATCATTACCACCCAGAGAGGAATCACAGAGCGATGATTCATCCACTCCAAGCTTTGAAGACCCAGGGGAAGGCCCCTCAAGGGGACCAGAAGCCCCGCCAGAAACAATTAGCCCAGGACAGTCAGCAGTGCCCACCACAGCAGAGCAGCCAGTCCCCGGAACCGTCCTCGACCCACAAACATATTCCGATTTGGAAACCATCTCATGGCACTAGAACACAGATGAATAGAAAAGGAGCAGTAGTCATTAGATATTTAGTATGGACCAGCTTGGTGATAGTTTGCACCATCTACATGATGAGTGAACCAGAAAAGACCCCTCAGGCGGCACCAGAGAATCAGCTACTGACATGTGCTTTAGCAGCAGCAACCGTAGTAATGACTGAAGGGAAATTGAAACACAGTCAACTAACAGTAATTACCTATGTGAAATCTGCCGTGCATGATCAAATCATAACACTGGGCCCAAATTCAACTAAGAGTTACAGTCGTCCTGTACACAAACATTGCAAAGCTGAGGGCTTATTGGAAATTAAAGTCGTATGTACGCCGGACCAATGTACTGATGAACAACAGCAAATGACCATCACACCTAACGAAGCATCTAAATTTGTGAAACAGGTGATGAAACGCAGAAACCCCAGGAATCCATCCGCAGCCAGGAAGATAAGCAATATGTGGAAAACAGGAAATTGGGAGAAGAATATGTTTTATCAATGGATGAGGTTTTCAGCCAGGCAGATTAGTAACAGAAGCTGTGTGACATGCCACAACTCCAAAAGACTCCCTAAAGTGTTGCCTTTGCCAGGATTTAGAGCCAGAAGATGCTGGAAGAAAGGACTGTGTTTAGCGTTCTGCTTGTTACCAGGTCGAAATGAATCAAAGAAAAATTGGACAGCGATAGTGGCAAATCACACAGACTTCTGTCCAGTACTAGCTCAGGGGTTAGATGGGTGGCTACCACTAGAGGTAGAACTCCCGGAGAACACAACACATCCCTTTTGTGTAGCCAGAGGGGAAGCCTTAGAGCAAACCTTGAGTAATCGTATTGGCAACAAGAGTCAACATATAGTCTGCCGAAACGCAACTGGACAGGCAGTGAGAGATATGTATAAAGGCGTCAAAGGGTTGTCGGGGTGTGGTACAAACAATCAGCGTACAGACGGTGATAATACCTGGGGTTGTCCTGGTAACCTACTCTGGAAAAATCAAACAATACGTAGATGCCACACCACTTGGGAAGCGGCCCTGAAGTGTAGACAAGTAGTGTTGGGTAATGGTAGTGGCCTTTTGTATGTCATTCAAAAAACCAAATATAAGCCATTTCATGTGGGAGACATGGTGAACGGTACCCAACCATACGCAGATATATTCTGGTTGTGTGACAGTGATAGACGGCTCAAAACAGCTTTACCAGCAAATTGGACGGGAATATGTGCCCCAGTTAAGTTAACGGGCACTGTGTCAGTCTATGAGGATCACTTGTTTGTTAAGAACAAGACTCATGAACATAATAAGGAAAACGGAACACAACCAAACAGGGTACGTAGAAACATCTACCAACCAAACTCAGAAGATGAGTTGGCGAGAGTATATGTGGCCTGGAATCAGGAACCACATGGTGTACCAGAAGAATATCAAGCTATTAGTGAGAGTTGGATCAAATCAGGTCAGGGACTAGGTTGGCTACCTGGTGTTGGACCCGCAATGAATGCCCAATATATAGCGCGCAATAGCAGATGGATTAACTATCTGTGGTTTAATCAACAAAGGTTTATTAACTGGTCCATTGAAGCTCTAGACGGACTCAGCAAGCAGTTACAAGCCACATCGATTATGACACTACAAAACAGATTTGCAATTGACACTATATTAGCGGAGGATCAAGGTGTGTGTGAAATGTTTGGTGAAGAGTGCTGCACAGTCATTCCAATGGTTACAGGGGATCATGGTAACTTAACTAACGTATTAATGAAAATGCGAGCTCTGAGAGATGAACATGTGGCAAATTCCAATTGGAATACTCGTCCAGCGTGGTTGGACAAATTATGGAATTGGCTGAATGGAATGACTTGGAAAAAGATCATTTTGGCCATAGGCATGGCAGTGGGAGGGTTAATCCTGATTGCTGCCACAGTATCGTGCTGTGTTTTACCGATGGTCAAAATGATGATGAGCAAAACGGCTAAAGTAATAACTGGCCAATTTCCCCTGTCAGCAGCAGACTCTGACAATGCTGAGGAGAAGAAAGATAACGCTTATATGGTAATGACGCAACCTGATGACGAAGGCACCTATGAAACAATCCCATAATGGCAGAACAACCCAAGAAGAAAACACGAGGCAAAACCACTAGGGGCAGAAAATCAACAAACAGGGGAAGATACAATTTGGCCTTACAGGACGTGCTTGATAAACTGCCATATGGACCCATTAAGATTGAAAGATCCAAAACTTACTTACAAGGGTGGTCAGAAACACATTCCTTGCAGTCGTTTGGCTACCCAGTGCCATCAAATGCTGAAATTCGTTTGTCCCACATGCATTGCACAAATTGGGAAACACACTCATTTTCTTTGCCCAGAGGATTGATCATGCACATTAGCAATGTTTCTATGTACTACTCGTATGATTTGGCACGGACTGACTGCGGTATATGTATGCCCATATATACTAAAGCCCAAATTCAAATGACGACAGTATGTTTAGGCACTGACATTCTGTTTAGTACGCACGCAGTGTTGTTCAGAAAAGGCAAAGCAGCCATAAGGGAGGAATCAGATAGATATAGAGGACAGTATGGACAGTACAAAGACATATTAGAAGTAATAAAGGGGGGTGAGCGGACTGGAATATATTTAGATTATGAGCAGGGAGATTATATCAACTTAGGTAGGTAGGGTCATTCACTGTGTGCTTTATGCCATCCCATCAGAAGTAATGGCAGATGCAGCAGAGCTCCCCACCATCTGGCTACGTGAGACTCCATTCGGGCAAATGCCAGACAACATACAACAAATAATATGTGACGCGTACGAAATATACAGCGATGGAACACCGTTCCCGCCGGCATCACAACCACAGGAGAGACAGAGAGCAGCGCAAGACACCATTGAGCGAATGTTTCGCAATAGTGGCTCGGAAGGCCAGATGACCATGCCCGACACTCCACAGTCACCACCACCAGAGGACCAAGGCACGACACCAGTTCCAGGGGCTGCTGTTCCAGCACAATTCGTGGGGTTGAGGGCAACACCCCGTTCACCACCACCACCGAACCCACCGCTGGATGAGGACTACGAACCAACAACGCCACGAGCCGAGGACGACGCTGAGCCGGAATTAAGCTTTGAGGATCTCATCCGGTTCCTAGAACACCAACGAGCAGTGAAGACCGATGCTGCAGTGCAATGTGGAGAAGGAGAAGCAGAGCCCCAGACGTCTGATCCATCTGAGGTGCAGCCGGTCCCACATACATCAGTAGCATCAGGGGCGAAAGAGCAACCAGTACCACAACCACAGGAAGACCTACCACGTCCAGGCCCCTCGACATCAATTGCAGAACAAGCCATCCAGGTAGTCAAGGCAGAACCAATGTGGTCAACTGTAGCGTCTGAAGTCCCACAATCATCTGGTCGAAAGCGACTAAGCAGGCTCATTGAGGAAATGGAGACGTCAACAGAGGATAGTGAGGACTATGACACGGAGGACACAGAAACTCAACCAGAACATCCACCACCAGACCTCATTACTGGTCCTCAACTGGCAGCAATGCATTTTTTGGAGTTCCGTGAGTACGCCTCACGCTACCCCGAAGATAAGAACAGACTGACCCTGCAACGCACCAGAGCCAAGAGAAATCTGCAAGCCAAAGAGAGGCAGGCCAGAATGGAGGCCCGCTATGCCAGCATGGAGCAACAGTTACAATGCTCCCGACGTGATGTTCTCATGCTACGCCAGCGAGTAGCAGCTATGAGTAATCAGGTGCGAGCCATTGTGGCTCGAAAGGATCAGATGTTACAGCAGAAGGATGGCATCATAGAGAGACTGATGTGGAGGCTGCAGATGGCCAGACACCAGGGCTTTCATGGATAAGAAGATTGCAGCATGACAAGGATGATAAATGTCTTTCCTTAACTGATTGTGTTAAACTACTGAGTAAGAGTGATTGATTCTGATTATATATGGTCTCCTGCTGAATATTATTCATATAAGAATCAAGTCTTATTATGTACTCATATAAGTAATCACCACATGTTATGTTCACAGACAGTAGACACGTATCCAGAAGAGTAAGTTGTTTGGATAAGCCACGAGTGTTAGCTCCACATTGTTGCTAATATGATGTGTGATGTTTTGCTGGGCTTGTAGGCTTCAGTCCTTGGGACTTATTACTTTGTTTTATTTTGTGTTGTGACCTAATGTCGTTCACAAAGGGGGGATATGTGGTAGTGATTTTATGCACTTCATTCACAAGTTTTATTTTATTTTTAATATTACATGTTTTCTGAGTGTATACATTCGTATTATAACTGAATCACAGATGATTTGATCCAATGGCCTCTGCCACAAAGCAAGAGTTCTCTGCTACAAGATAAGAGTTGGTAAACACAAAATGGAGGGGGAAGCAGTTTGGATAATCTGGCAACACGCCCAGACATGCAAAGGGCAGTGGCCTTGAAGCCTGGCAGGTGCATTGGACAATCTCATTCTTTTGATTTTTTCTTTTTCTGTTTCACAGACTGTTAGTGTAGGGAAATAGCACCATGGTTGATGTGATGCAAATGAAGTACTGATAAAGAGCTAGACGCCAGAGGCCTGTGGATGATTGTAACACAGGCTTCTTGACTGTTAATTATTAAAACATAGTTTTTAAAAAATAGAATAAGATATGTCTGAAACATAATGGTGTAACACAATGTGTCAAGATGTTTTAAAAAAAACAGGACAGACAGCGGGAGAAAGTCTAATGGTGTATTGTTAAGAGGGATAGTGATAAAAAAGAAATGATGATGGCAGTGCTGCCCCGGGGTTGACACCATTAGGGAAAGTCCCTGGGGTTTTCCCCACCCTTTGGGTTTTTCCCATAAGGGATTTTTTGACCGTTTACACCGGTAGAAACAGGTGGGGAAAACCCGGCCAGCCCACTGGGCAGGGCTTAGAAAGAGTATATAAAGAGATGCCCCGAGAGGCATTTTTCAGACCTTTCTTGTAGAGGGCTCCTGCTTGTTTTGTCTGTACAGATAAATAAATGCAGATTCTGTTCACAAACTCTTTGATTCCTGAGTGCTGATTTCCAACTGCAGTGGAGGACATCACTCTCAAGGCACATTCACACTAACAGCTGAAGGTTGAGTTGTTGCAACACAGTCAAAGTAAAAAGAAGAACCATAAGACACCACACATATGTTACTAATTTGTCTGACTGGGAGTGAGTGCTGCTTCTGGACTATTAAAAAAGCTAAATGAAATCCACCACAGTAGGCACATCTTTCAAGTAAATAAAACAACAGAATGACTGTTAATGAAAACCAAAAGTGACACATTAACATATCATAGCCCTATTTCTTATTCAGAAAGTATTATTTCATCTCCCAAATGTGCACCAAAGAGCTGAGACACATATGAGATCAGGAGATTGGAATGCCATAAAGTGTAAAGGAAACAGTTTCCATCACTTATTAACTAAGCATGAAACTCAGAAACTATGTGTGTGTGTGTGTGTGTGTGTGTGTGTGTGTGTGTAAACACACACAAGGGCATTGAGTTCTCACACACAGAACTTGATTGGTAGAGAAGGAAAGTGAGAGCAAATAGAAAGATGGCCTTCATCCTGAAATTGAAGCGTTTGCTTTGCATATGCAAATAATTATATGTGAGTAATTATATGTACAGCTGCAATGTGTGATAATATAATCATGATACAGCTGTGTTGTATGTATTATATCCTGTAAAGCATATAATGTGCAGCTCTCATAGTAGCTCTTCATAGCTTTGGTTGTGAATTCAACACATAGCACCTCTCTTCGTAAGAAAACCAGCTCTGTATGTCGCCAAAATCTGAGGACCCTGATTTGTACTGAAACTTTTCTACAACAAGTACCAATATGTAACTAATATACCGTCTCTCTCCTTGCTCTCCTCTGCCTCAGCCTGGCTCTCCTTCTCCAGCCTCTCACGCTGATCCTGGTGTTCACACGAGGTCATCTCCTCCACAGTCTTGGGTTTCCCCTGGTCTTGGTTTTCCCCCTTCTCTTTTTTCTGCTGCTCTCCTTGCTCTTTGTTTGTCAGGTTATCAAAACCCTTTTTATCCAAATCTAATTTGTTTTGGCCTTTGAAGAAAAAGGAAAGCATTTCTTTCATTTCTGTTCTCTTCTAGAAATAATTAGATGTGTCAGTTTAAGCATAAATATTTTCTCATGGACAGTAAGTGAACTGGGAAAATGGTAAGTCAGTAAGTAAGCTTACATGAAGCTGGGGCCACACTGTTGAGCCAATAACAGGGCAGGAAGGGGAAGTAAAATGGTCGACCAATTCCATACTGTCCTACAATGAAAAGCATATATACATCATGTGCTACAGTAAATATGTAAATAAATTAAAATAGTATCTGTTTTGACAGTAAAAATCTCTTTCTCTCTAATGCACTCACCAGGAAAGACATTGTCCAGGTACCAGGCCAGCACAGCGTACAGTATAGTGTCCAGGCCCATCATGCAGATGGAGGTGAGAAAGGAGAACTCGTCCCCCTCCAGAGGGCTAGTCTGGATGTTGTCCCACTGTAGACCCAAGCCTTGCTCTTCATACCGTGACAGGTACTCTGTCCCAAAGCCAAAAGCTACTTGGGACAGTAGACTCTAAGGGAAGAGGCAGCAATAAAATCATCTTTAATTTAGTGTCCGTAGGTCACAGCTGTGTTTTAGACATGGATGATAAAATATCAAAATTAGTTCCTATGCCTGATAACATGTGTAGGAAGTCAAGTAATGAAGATTCTAAGCAGGTACATCCTGTGCTGTAGCTGAAAATGAATAATTACAATAGCAAGATTTCAATTGAAGCATGCCCCCTTGTTAGAGGGAGATGTGCTGAGATGTCACACACCATCAGGATCTTCATGTCCTTGGTGATGCGCTCTTGCCAGGCAAAGCAGAAGATGTGCGGGAGGTAAAGGGTGAAGTAAACGATGCCGCAGCAGGCTGCTGCTAGGTTGGCCTGGTTGAAGAAGACACTGAGGAGGAAGCATTGCATGATGGTAGCCGTAGTGAAGGTGAGTAAAAAGAGGAAGAGGATGACAGCATTGCTATAGTTCAGTACTCTTCCTCCCTATAGACCAGAGACAGAGAGAAAACACACAGGGTGATCAGGAATACCAAAATAAATACCGTATTTTCCCCTTAACCTATTTGAAATATGTAGACACCTCAGGAAGAGAATTTAAAAGTAGCTTTAGTCAGCTTTCTTTGTAATGTAAGTGCCAATAAATCCCACAGTGGTGCACTGACATCATTTGTGTTAAGCAAGTATAAAACGTTGCTCTACACATATCATCCACTAGAGGTCACAGCAGCCCATCTTTCTATAACATGTCAGTTGAACTGCTGGCTGACAACAACAAATGACTTGTTAATTTGTTCAAGGTACAACAGTTAATGATTGACCATCCCATTTCTGCAAAGACACTGACACAATTCCCATGATGTCATGGTATTCACACTTCTTTCATTAATGATTTATAAGTATGTTATCATTGAGCCAGACACTATAATCAATTAATTATTTCAATGGGAGAAAAGCTGGCAATGATTTTTAGTAATACTGGGTGATATCATGACATTTAAATTTGAATTAATCATTAAAAAGAATAATCACTACACAGATTAATTTGATGCTTCTGACAAAATAAAAAATAAATAAATAAAAAAAATAAATTAAGGTGATCATAAATGCTAGAACAATAGTAGAGCAAAGCCTACATGCACTCTAAGAACTCATAAGCATTACTGTATACTTTGCATTATCAGTGCATTATCAGTGTTCCACCCACTGTAACAACTCAAGACATACCTGTTTACACAGGCATGTACCAGATCTGCACCTCATGTATTTATTGTGTATTTTTTATTGTGTATTGTGTTTTGTAGCTTCTATACTGTATATTGCCCTTGTAGAGTACTTTACAACTTGTGTAGTTGTGGGTAACTTACTTACTTACAGTGGTCTGCCCAAATATAAAGTACTTGTATGAGACAAATTAGATGGCAATGAGAAACTTTAAAATGCTTTTGGTAAATCCTTTCTCACCATGATGATGGCTGTGAGGAGAGCAGTGCTAGTGCCCATCATGAGAAAGCTGTCAATAAACCAGGTGGACCAGATAACGCCATTAGTGACCCCTGTAGCTTTCAGAGTCTCCTTGAGGCGGAGTTCCTTCTCCAGCACAATACTCTTGACTATCATGGACACAGAGTAGACCCAGGCCAGTACCATGAAGATGGGGAAACAACGGTTCAATGTGAGCATGAAGCTGAACAGAGAGGGAGAAATAAGATGGAGAAGAAGGACGCAGTTAGTATGGCTGTTAAATGTGATTTTGTTTAAAGTTACTAAATTATCATGCTTTTCACTCACAGATCATCCACATAACAAGGGTATGGCATCTGCTGTAGGTAAACACCCATAGGCCACTCTTTTCCTGTGTGAGTCTTGATGATCCCATGCTCTATTATGTCTTGGAGGTAAGCAAAGCCGCCCCAAACATAGCGGAGATCATCCATAGGATCTGCTCTGGGGCCAGGGTCCCAATACCTGAGACACACATGTTTTATCATCTCAAGTTCATCATCATTATCTTAAAACCAGCATTTATACTCAAAAAATTTAATTCTAACCTGTCTTTGACTTTATTGGTGCGCTCCACTGAATCAATATCCATACGGATCTTAAACTTAACATGAGGAGGGACACTGGTGGTCCATGGGTACATATTCACAAAGACTAGGCCTGCCCAGAACTTGCTGTCCTCCAACAGGTCCAAGGCCCGATGAGTGATGGTGTCCTCGTCAGGCAGAGCCACAAACTTATCCAGGTTCAGACACTAGGTGAGGGAGAATAAACAGGAGAGAGACAGCTATATAAATGAACAGTTGCTAAACCTGTTAAAGTTAGTTAGTTAAAGTATGTTTCTGTATACCCAGCAGCTTTGTCAAGCTGTACTTATGTATAGCAGTGCTTCGAGCTAAATGTAATATCAGCTATCATACTGACAAGGATAATGTTAACATTCTTGTTAAGCAGGTATAATGTTGGCCGTTCATATTTAGCATCATCATGCTAGCATTTGCTAATGAGCACTAAGAACAGCTGAGGCTGATAATAGATGTCATTTGTTTTGCAGGTATTTGGCATGTATTATAGAACCTCGATACAGTATTGCAGCCCGCCTTGCTTCCAATTTTGCTCAGTGGTTACTTGGTATTGCCATTTTTTGTCATAGACCCTAACTCTTTGTATTATGAATTTTTGATCCACAGAGGTTTTATATTTGTAAAACCTTCCTTGAGCCAAGAAAAGCGAATTAAACCTCTGTGACGTTATCACAATGTAAAGTCTATGGGCATTGTGGGAACTCGCGGGCAAGGTCAGAGCAGGATATAGACCGCTGTGCATATTCAGTGGGTTGCAAAACCAGGACATAAACCCAGAAACTAGAAATAGCTTTTTTGGCATATGCACCAGGCAGGTATTTTCATTGCATTGAATATGTACCATCTTTGGGTCCAGTATCCAGTTGTATAGTACAATCATGGGATTTGCAGCACTTAGCACTTAGTACTTTAGTACCAAGTACTGGAAACATTTAAATTGTGATGCTGGTTATAGAGGAAAAGTCAGGGAATCACCAGCGTCATTAGGGTTCATCCTCTGGGGACAATGAATGTCTGTATAATATTTCATGGCAATCCATCTAATAGTTGTAGAGATATTTCAGTTTGGCCAAATGGTTAGACTGAAAAGGTAGAAAACACCAGAGTTGCCATTGTTGGCTTGAGTTACACTTGATCCACACTCTAGGCCCACATTTGCAGTGACACCTCGTGATTGTCTCTTCTCTCCAAAGCGTATCTGATATAGCCATTCACTGTAGGCTAATGCAAATGAGGAGGGCCTTGGTCCAAAAGGAAATACTCCAAAACAACACTTCACCCCTGAGATCCTATGCATAGATACCCCATCAAACCCAAAACACAAATAGAGACAACTGCAGCGATGCAAACTTAGATACGCATCATAGTGCACACATACTACATTGTGTATGCATTTGCAGACACAACATACATAAAACATGCCCAACAAATTATCAAACTCTCAAACACTGACCCTTAATTCACATTCACCTACAAACAGCAGCCCCACTGTGTGGTTTGATACACTTGCATGCCACCAACGTGCAGCCAACCAGCCATCAAGCCCACAGTCATTGTTGTTGCTTTATAAAGGATGGTGGATGGAGTGACAGCTGTATCTAATCGGCCTCAATCGTTCCCACTCTCCCTGTCACACTCAAGTGCTGTAAGCTTCAACTTGGACAAAAACGAAGAACACCAACCATCCACCCAGCCATGCCCCCAGGTGGCCCCCATGTCACCCCCCAGTGCGACAAGCCTCACATCCCGATTAGTTTCCACAAAGAAAGGCATGATTTTAACTTAGTTTCAAATGCATTGGTCCACTAAATGTGGAGGGCCCTCACAACAGAAGGTTTGTGATGTTATTTTGTTTTTTTACCCTCTACACCATCAGTCGCAAACAATTCAGATTCAACAGCTAGTTTGTTGCTCTGGCTCTCGCCCACCTGGGTAGACTGCAAAGCCCAAAGACAGCTTATCTGAATGCTCACATCACATCAAGAATGGGGCACATAGTGGGTAGTCAACCAGGGTATTGAAATCAACAAGTGTCAAGACCTGTGCTTAATTGGATTATTTCATGAATAGGCCTGTCCTAGAACTTGACCGCTCAGGTGAAGGGAAAATGGGAAAAACAATTCATAGTCTTACTGCCTAATGGGCCAATGGGAGAAAAGCTGAAAAAGTTAGCAAAAACAATCTTGACACCTTATTTTTATCGGCCCCTTTTGACAAGTCAGTATGATTCCACACGCTGATACACATTTCTAAAACTCCAGTCAGTGGTATTTGAGGGCCAGGTAATTTCACCTACAAGAGGTGGAAGGAAAAGCTAAAAGGAGAACTTTTTTTTTTGTAATGCCCACTCACATCCCCATACTGGTTGAGCATCCTAATGACCCGGTCAGTGAGATTGAAGATGTCTCGCCAGTCAAAATCAGGCATGTCTGCAGGACGGTCCTCCGGTGGGCCATTGTGCAGGAAATTGAGGATGTGTTTGGAGGAGAACGGCGCATCCTCTAGAGTCCTGTCAATGAAATCCATCACTGATGGATTGCGGATGGTGTCCTGAAACAGAAGGAAAGACGAAAATAAGCTTTATTCACACTGTTTTTCTTTCCATTATGAGCAAGCAAATGCTTTTTTTCTAAGTATAATGTTGCTAAGACACAAGGAGGAACACAATAAACATTTCGCAACATTTATAACAAGAGAAAAAAGGGGAAATATTCACTGTTGCCCATAAAGTTGGAATAATTTTGTTTTCAGACACATTCCTCTTTTTATTCCTATACACATCAGGTTAATTGTGGTTTAATTTTCATGTTTGGAAGAGATTGATCAATAAAGTTTTGAGAAGATACACTTTATCATGAGAAGACGTAAAAATATTTTATTCCAACTTTATGGGCAACAGTGTATATATATTCATATATTCATATACAATGCTCTTAGATTTATCTTCCACAGAAAAAGGCCAGAACAATAAAGGGATTTAAGGGATTTAAGTTGTTAACTGATGAAGGAAATAAAAAATAAACGAGGAATAATATATAGTGTGCTCTTTCAGGCACACTCAAAAAAAAACACAAACTGATGGCAAATATGACAAAATGAGGAAGATTGGAATGTAAAGGGTGTGAAAACAAGGCAGTGTATCTGGAAAAGGGAAAGAGATGGCATATTTTGTTAAGATAAGGTTCTTTATTTGAGCAGGAAACAGTGAAAAATCAGTGTGGAAAAGTTGAGGATAAAATAACATCATTAATCACTTCATTCAAAGGCACAATTGTTTGGTATTAGATGTCAGCTGTATAGCAACACGTAGGTAGGTCGTGATCATATCTGCTGTATTAGACACAGCAGGGCTGCTGTGTGGATGTAACTTAAAACCTCAATTGAAGATAAGTCAACTGTTAGTTTAAAGTAATTAAATGCAGTGATCTTGCATGCAGTCTTGTATTTTGTTCATTGATTCTTCCAATATTTGACTTACAGGGTGATGATTTGATAAGCTTACTTTAGATGTGTCCTCAGTACTTGTGGTGCACTGGTATACTGCTTAGACCTAATTATTCAGTCACACTATATTGTTGTCCTACCCGGATCATCTTGACTTGAACTCCATCTTGGAAAAAAGCCCAGATCTGAGGTGCCACTTCCTCCCAGGCCTTTCCCATCGTCCTCAGCCTTTCCAGCTCTTCAAATGTAGTGTTTGCCTACAAGAAATGGAAATGTGTGTGTGTGCATGTGTATGTGTGCAAATGGTTAGTGTGTCAAGATTGGAAGGACAAGAAATCATTATCAAAAATAAACATGCACACACAACTATTCTCATAAATGCCTATGTCCGGGTGCACAACATTCCAGAAATATAGGAAGACATGCTAATACAAACATTTTGCACCCATGTATAGAAATAATTTACGCTTTAAGTATACGCGTGTACATGTGTACACAACATTCAGAAACTCAAATACACACACTGTCACAGTTCTTCTAATCTCCTGCTACATACCATTCCCACATTAAACTCTCTGTGAAAACAGGCTTTGCAAAGACAACACACACATTCTCACACAAAGAATTCCCGCGGGCTTGTTCAGATAACCAGCAACTGTGCAACAAACGCACTCTGTGCCAAATTGTCAAATATTTACTGCACGCTTATCGTTGAAACCCTGGATGTGTGTGGGTACAGTGCTTTGTGTGGCAAATACCAAAGGCTGGCTATTTCAGTATTCAGCCATGTGCAGTGGGGGATGAAAGCGCTCAAGAGTACACCCAATTAAACGCCTTCCTCTTGTGTGTGTCTGATTTTGGGTGACAATGGGGACAATGGAGCTGGGGTGACAATGGAGGCCGTTGGTGACAACTGGCCGAATGCATTCAGCCTGCCCAGTGAATCCCAGTCAGGTTCCCACAAGTGAGCGCTTCCTCATTCCACAAGGCCGTTTAAACCAGCAGGCAAAGGCAGGGCTTTAGGTGATTTCTTCAAGGGGGCAGTTAAGGAATCTTGTAGCTGGCCAAAATATGGGGTATTTTGTAACTACCTTAGCAAATACCTACTGCAACAAAGTGAGTGCTTGTAGTAAGTAGTATTAAGTATTATCTCCTAAACTCAATGAAAGACTTACCCTCACCCACACTACTTAGATGAATCTTTGCCTATGAACTAAACTCTGAAGAAATATCAAACTTGACACTTACATGCAAATCTGAATGATGTGGACTTCCAGGTGACTTTGTCTCTCCAGTGTTTGTTAAGAGTAACCAAGTAAATGAGCTGTGATGGCAGGATGCAGATAAGACCTGCATAGTTCATCATTACACAAGAGCAGTCCCATAATGCCTGACAACATATGTTTGAATGCATGGTTCTTCACTTGGAGTTTCCTATAAAATAAACTGATGCATCACATAGTCAAGAGGAAGAAAACAAAGAACCTTTAGAGGCCATGTTTTTCGTTTTGTAATGGAGTAATGGATTAACCCCTTAGTCATTTTCTTAGTGCAATTAAGATTCCAATCTGAGGGAAGGGGAAAACAAAGAGGACATTTAAGGTCAAGAAAGAGGAAACACCAGTGTGTGTCTTTGTGTGTGTGTGATCACACATCTTTAAGGGTCGACTCTTACTGCTTACACAACACTGAAAAAGCCATGGCGCCAGTAGACTGTGTGGTAGTCACCACAGCCGATCAGCTTGTATTCTTCCATTGCAACCAAGCCATCCATGACTGCTGCCCCCCTGAAGGGCTTTGACCAACACGTATCTACATCTAGATACAAAAGGCTGGACATGACATGAGGAAAGTTGATCCCCTTTTGAGGGTAAATGCATTGTTCACTGGAGTAGGCGTGCTTGCTTCTAAGAAAATCAAAGCTATGGATGTCATGGAGTAACAGAAAGCATCTAAAGGCAGTAATCTGAAAAGATCTTCATTTATTTTTTATAAATGTTTCATTATTTTTCCATCTTTGTGTTTCTGTAGATGCCACTTTTATGATTGTTTGTTCAATAATTCTGCAAACTACTGAGTTCTCTCACTATTTATTCCAAATAACCACTGAAAAGTAAAATGTATCAGTGTCTAATGGAAACACCATGGTGTATTAAACCACGATACTACATGCTTTGGATAAATACATTGCTGCTTACATTTCGTATTATCTGCCTGACAGCCGGCGAGTCAGGGGCATAGAGGATCTGTCCCATCAGCATGGGCTTGACAGAGCTCCACACAATCCTGGTGGCAGGGTTAGACTCCAGTTCTTTCATCAGATCATTGCAGAAAGGAGCTGCAAGGAAAGGTAATGTGTTATACAGTATACTTCATACATTCTACTGAAAGAGAATAGGGTAAATGGACAAATTATTTAAATACTTATGCATTTAAAGGTTAAAATAGGGAGAATGCCTACTCTAATATCAGTCATGCTAATATATGGTCTACTCACTGGTACTGTTGTCGTATGTATATTGGCTCTGTGCCCTGCCACTGTTGATGCCCAGGAAGGCTTTGTAGTTATTGTCCTCATACCAGTTAAAGGAGGTGACTCGGGAGAATGCGCCTTCAGTGTAGCCACAGACCAGGCTGGAGGCAGCAGACATCACCTCCCTGAAGGACAGATTGTCCTGGAAGAGAGGAGTTATGACCTGGAGAAGCTCCTGGGAGCTATTCCTCTGGCGCAACTGTGGACAGATAAGAAAGAGCTTGAATAAGAACAGAAAGGTGTGGGCTTTTAGATTAACCATAATATATAACATAGCAGTTCTTTATGTCAAAGATAAGTTAAGTAGTGACATGGATTGGTGATGATAAAGAGCTATTTTGGGCATCTAGTGTTTTGGAAGTAAAAGTCTTATTTATTTTCTCATAGAGACTATGAGACCATGTCTATGAATTAAAGCATCAAGGCTTGGATGGGCATCACTCTCTCTCCCAGTAAATTGATCAGTACAGATCAAGCAACTACATGGAAAAATCTGTAGTACAAAACTGTACCTTTGACATCCATTAAATGTCTTAAGCAGTTCCTGATTGCAACAATTCAATTGTGAATTTGCTCCAACTCTGATTAGCGCTAATGTCTGGCATCACAGAACAAACTTATATATTTACACAACTACCCGTTCACCAAATTAAAGAAACCTAAACCCATATTTTCACAGATAGGCTACATATTGCCAACATATTGTCACAGTCCAGTAAAAACTATGATTTTTAATTTTAAAGATAAACTAAAGAATGAAGTGTTCTGATATAAGTTGTGGGAATTCTTAATCTAAATCCTGAATACACCCAATTTATCTGGAAAATGCATAAGCTGAAAGCTGAAACTAGAGCTATTTTTCTTAACTTGTAAAAAGTTAACATTTTAGAGAAAGTTTGTTTTGGCCTTGTTTCACACCTTGGTCATACAGTTTGTTTGCTTTTTAATTTTCCTAAGAATATCTGGAAGCTTTTTTCAAGATCTTCCACCTTGGAATTAAAAGATGAGGAATGACTCATCACATCAGTCAGTCTGGCTATCGTTGAGACAAAGAAAAATGTCTTGCCAACAGGATGTTGGACTATTAGCTACACTAAATATTCCATGGAAACACATCCACGACAAACAAAACATTATTCCTACGCATCCACGTACACCAAATGTTTATAACCACAAATTACATGTAAACAGTTGCACAAATGCAAAATCTTACACTAGACAGTGGTAGCATAATGAATTGTCAAAGACACTGAACCATATCTATTGCATCATAAAGTCAAACTAATACTGAGGGACCAGTGAGACACATCACAGAAATTAAAACATGCTTACAATAATCAGGGTAATCTAAGCAAAAGAATAAGAATATGCATGGACTTAATGTCAGTGAGAGAAAGGCATAGACAAACACAAACAGATTATTCAGTTACCACTGGTGTTTAATTAACCTTTTCCATGTCTGGAGGTTTCACCTGTTTTTGCAGCCTCAGTGTTGTTTCCATTGGGATGGTCCCATGATGATGATGTATCTGTTTTTGAGGCTAAAGAGGCCTGTTCTGGATTTAGCCTTCCTCATACGCACTAAATGATATCCCCCTACTGTCTGTGTTTGCGTAAAAACTCAAGCAAGAGGAAGCAACTGTTTCCTGACAGCTAAAAATAGCAGGCAGTGAACTTTTGAATGGAGCTAGACTGGGGCTGCATGAGCCATGTTTTACCTCTCGCAGTGTGTCTGAGTTGGTAGAGATGACCTCTACCCAACGGCGAATGTCAATGCCTTCAGAGTGATTGTCGAGCACAAGAGGAAGCTGAAGACAAACACAAATGCATTACTTTAATCGGAACACTTTACAATTTACCATATTTTTAAAACTTTGTTTAAATATTATTGTTTTTGCACTGTCAATGTGCAGTATTCTGTTTCTTAAGATTATTACTACATTTCACAAAAACAGTATGTTACTAATGTCACCCTTACTTAGTGTCACTTTGTTTTGAAGAGCAAGACGGGTAAGAGCTGATACCAACCTGATACTGGATTAACAGCCAATATGCAGGTAGATGATACCAAGTCAAAGGTATTCAGATACAATGCACCTAACATTAACGTATATTTTGTTTTGCTTTGCTTTTCTGGACAAAATAAAAAAGTTCTGTGCCATAAAGCATCATCTATGTGTTGTAAAGCAGTTGAAACTGATTTCTGGCCATTTCCATCTGTACAATATGTATATAGTGCCTATCATCTACATGACAGTCTTGTTTCCTTTATGTCAAATGACATTCAGAAATCTCAACATTTATGTCAAATGACACATTTTAATGACCAGATTTATTAATAAAGATATTTTATTAACATAAGGAAAAATATGTGATAAAATGTGTGACATATATACTGTATCCTTTACTGGACCAGAAAGAAATATCATTCATTCATATTTTATGTTTGGCTTGGCACTGCTTTCTCTTGAGGATCTGCTGGTTTGCCCAGAGATCCTACAGCCAGCTCACAACACAATAGGCTAAAGGTCCAGGAAACAGCATGGGGCCAAGACACAGAACCTCTAGAGGAGACATCCTTCCCTATTCATATGAGCACGTAACTTGAAATACTGTCTCGTCCAGTCATATCTTTCCAAATCTCAATTGTCCATTTGGATAATATCTCACCCTGTCAGCTTTTCCTGGTGTGGTGACTGTGCTCACTATTCTAACTCTACTGATCTAAAGGTGTTCATGCACCTATCTACAGGGAAGAAATTCAAAATCAAGTCATTTATAAACTGCAGTAGTACTTACATTATTTATTTACTGAAATATCCCTGCAGTCTGGTGTATATCAGCCAGACTAAACAAGCTCTAAAATAGAGAATTTCAGAACAGTAGACTGCTATTCACACTAAGAATCCTGATTATGCAATGGCATGTAATTATGTGAATGCGAATCATGGATTGGCCTCTACACTGAAACTCTGAAGTATTGAAAATATTTCCTCATCCCCTAAGGCCCCTCCCTTAGGGGGACATAGACAAAGTGTTATGCAGCGAAAGCTACTAGATCTATACTCTGAACACAATTGAACCATATGGATTAAATGAGGAAATTAATTCATATTGTTTCAAAACAGGTTTCAAAAGTCAAGTAGTAACGTTTTAAGACATGTCATTGGGGACAACACTTCAAAAAAATAATGATGTTTATATTGAACACCCACAAGAAATGCACTTTAACTTTCTGCTGCTATAGCACAATCACAGACAGAAAACTAGACACACTTGGCTCAGTTTCACGTGTTGTGCCTGCATAAGGTTGAAGTAGAGGGCAGCCATGGTTGCCGTCTGTCTCGGTGTGACCCCTGTTTACGCTCAGTGCTGTGTGATTACTAAAGAGAGGAGTGTCTCTTCACTAAGCTAATTACAGACAAGTCCGCTCAGCTAATGCTTATGGCTGTTTCACAAGTTGCCTGTCTCTCCCCTACTGTACCTATCTGAAGCACATTGGCATAGCTTCAGCTCACTCTTAAGTAAGTTTGAAATTTTGTCTTGAGGTTGTCTGCTGTATTTAGAAAGTAGTAAAATACCTAGACAGTAAATCTCAGGCAAATAAATGGAGATTAGCAGACCTTTAATTTGCAGTAATAGATTATGGTTGTGTATTTATATATCAGTACAACCACGTATAGCATGTTAGAGCAGGGTTATATTATATTTTTATACTGTCACATGAAAAGTATCTCATGTTTATCTGTTATATGCACATTTGAATTCTTGCAATACACAGTCCTTTAACATGCCTTATCACTGTCATCACTCTCTCTGCTACTAGTCTTAGCAAGAATTTATTTACTTTAGATACAAAGCCAACTTGCATCTCCTTGAGAAATATTTGTGCTCTGTGAGTCAGAGCTCTTATAAAAATACTACCAGGTGTTTACACACTGTGGCTCCTGACTTTGCACGTGGCGTGATAGGCCTGTATGAGCTTGTTAAGTTTCGATCACAAAGAGCAACAACTGCTGATGTGAAGTCAGACATAAGCTGCAACCAAGAGCTAATACTCTGAATGTACAAAATATATAGCTATAAAATAAAGACCATGGAAATATTTGTCTTCATTTCAGAACCTAAATAGGTTTCTAAATGTATATGTGGCATTTATAATTTCTAACTAACTAACTTTAACTATAGACGTGATTTATGGGTCTGTTACAAGATCTCTTGATAAATTAACTTGTCAGCCAGATTAATGTGTAGTCAGACACACGCTGTGGTTAAAAATTTACACTTGCAAAACACTACTTGATAACTATTTTGCAAATGTCATATCCTGCCAAATAGTATATTGCCATACTTTGGCCAGCATGTGGGCCAGCCATCTGTGAAAAGCATTCAAAGATCTTTATACATAAGCAAATAAACATGGCAACATCCCAAATGGGACTCATCCAACCACAACTCTATACTGGCCTATTCATAAACTAAATGGATAACTCCAAGCCAAATTATGTCAAATGTATTCACACATTTTAATTTATGTTTCTATGAGCTTTATACAGTCAGACCACAATCGATTTATGTTTTGTAGAACTCACTTTTGATTCTACATATATTTTTCAGTAAACCATTAAGTAATAGGCTGTAACTTTCAGCAATGAGCCTTGGCACAACCTTCTGCAAGGTAACTATTGAAGCATTTTCAAGACAATGAGTATGTACAATACCAACATCATTATCAGTTCTCTAAATCCAAGCCAACACTGACCAGCCGAAGGAGCTTGAAAAAGTCGACATTGGCGTAGAATTTGTTCTCAATGATCTGTAGCCGTTGTGGGGTAAGGATGCATATGGCATTTCGGACAGCATAGAGTCCCCGGCGACTGGGGAAGATGAGAAATCGCTCCAGCAGGGTCATGCTGCAGGCAATGTCCTTTAAATGAAAGGCTGGAACCCCAAAGGCAAACTGGAAAAAACGCAAGTAGACAGGAGATGTACATAGGTTAGTTGGTTGGTTTCACAAAAGGACTTAAGCTATTTACTGATATCACTGGGATGCCTTTAACTGGACTTAACCTGTCTAAGTCAAGTATTTTCTTTTTCCTGAATCAAAATGGCTTCCAAAGATGGCTTCAATCAAAGAGTTCCAAAGCAATCCAACTTCTGGCTCTTAGATTAACAATTTATTTTAGGTGTAAACTCCAGAAATCCCATATATGCAATTATAGATAAATGTATTGATGTAAATATCTACTATGTGATCTTTACTCCACTTCAGGAAAAGGTACTTGAAAGTTGCTGATGAAACTCAAACAGGCAGACCAACTAATGACGTCATTACTAGAATTACAGAATATACCTGCCTGCCGATGAGCCACACAGGTGCAGGTAATGATTCAGTAAATACTAGAAACCACAGGAGGAGGGTCACATCTGGGAAATGATAGTAAAGCAGTATGCAGGGATGTATGTGTGTTTTGCTGTGTGGAGAATGCCAAAGGGAAGTTTCTTACAGCTGTTTTTCAGTGAGAATTACTGAAACCATTGAATCAAATACATCCATCACACCTGAAGCCAGCTCCACAAATACAAAATAAAGCAGATGTTCAAAAAAACACCACAGAGGGGAGAATCTTCACTTGTAGAATAATATTCTAGTCCATAAAATAAGAATTATGTAAGTGCCGTGTGAATTGGGATGCAACGATTACAGATTTTGATGGTACAATTATCGTCTGAGGAAAAATCCCAATTTCATGATTACAATGCATTGATTTATTTCACACTAATGCAATAATACACTGAAACTTTTAACTCACTGCAACCTTATCGATTGTAAGTGACGGAAACTCTCAGTGTAGCTGAGCATTTATAGCTATAAAACTGTGACATTTTAAACTTCAGTTAATAGTGAAACCAGTCCATCACAGCATTTCTACGTGTTGAAGATTGGACTAACAGATGGTGTCAATCTTCTTGACATTTGTTGTGTTTATGCCATTACATGAAAAAGTTGTGTGTGTGTGTGTGTGTGTGTGTGTGTGTGTGTGTGTGTGTGTGTGTGTGTGTGTGTGTGTGTGTGTGTGTCTGTATACCTGTTCAGGCCTGATTTGAGCATTAACTAGCTGATTCACCACAGACTCTGCCAGAGGAACGTCTCTCAGCAGGAATGACGTCAATGTCTCATCGTCCTTTAGAATAGTCTCCACCTTTACTCCTCGACCTGCACAAAGAGACAGAGAGAGTTATGACTGACAATATTACTTGAATGACTGTTTGGAAGAAGAGGAGACCACCACAGCCACAGTCACAATTCTTTTCAGTGTACACTGAAAATGACTTTGTGCTGTCTACCAACACACATTTATTTATTAACACTTTTTTTGAGACAGTAGATACTGGATACATTTGTAACCTCTTGTAATTAGTGGCACATATTTTGGGCAAGTTGTGGCAAATCAGTTGCATTGAAAGGATCGGAACCTAGGATGAAGACACTCCAGCTCTGCACTGTCTTAATATTTCCTGTGACTTGTCTGTGCATGAATAAAGTTTGCTTTGCCGAGCAAAGTGCTGTTGCGGCCTGCATCCAGGTTCAGCCCTGGATTGACTTCCTGTGTGATGAAGTTTCCATGAAAACTGAAAACTGAAAAACAACAAGGAAACTAAAAGCAAGAATTGGAGAGGAAATTGGGGAAATATTGATTTCAGAAGGCCAAGGAATATAAGAAGTTGTGTTTCTATCCAAGAGTTTGTGAGAAAAAAGTGTCATATCTGTCAGAGGTTACGCACAGCACTGACACAAAAGTCTATTATCATCATGGTGTTTGTTTTTATGTACATTTATGTGAAGGGGTGAGTTGGGCATCTAAATGAAACAAAATTAACTGCAGGTGATAAGTGTTGCAAGAACATGCAGTGTGTGTATTGGAGCAAGCAGAATTACTAAGCACTGATAAAATGATAGAGAATGATACCTTTATCATCCAATCATGGATCTATAAATTACTACTGTTCTTGCCTGTTCTGGTGGAGATACAAGATCAATACCACTTCCAACTAACTATCAAATATAAGGCTACAGCCAGCAGCCACTTAGCTTAGCTTAGCTTATCTTAGCTTAGCACAAAGACCAGGAGCTGGGGATAACAAAGAATAAGTGTATCCAAAGGTGTCAAGCTATTCTTTTAAGAACATCAAAGGTTCCATTAAACAGCAGGCCTTTCTATTGGGTTATATAATTATGGGGCATATAGACACACATACACACATACATTTGATTAGGGCCATGCACATGAAGTGCACACATCCACTGAAACAACTCACAGTTTCTGTTTAACCAGTCATGATGAATCAAGTTCAATAATTACATAACTTGGTTCTCAACATGATTCAATTTTCTTTCCAGGGGCTCATGGGAACTTTTACATAATTTGGATCCATATCTCTTTTACCACTGTTAGTCCACCTACATATTTCTCCATGAGAGTGGCAGTATAAAGAGCAGCCAGACGTAATCATTCACAGACTGGAATGCACTTAGCCTCATTCCACTCCCATCATGAAGGTTTATTTGGCCAGCGGGGTAACATGCTGTATATACAGCATAGATGCGCATGTAATGTATACATAAATTTGACATGAGCAGAGAATTGTTTATACTGTATCCCTTGAGATTTGATCAGGGTTTTTTATGTTCTCTCATGGAGAGAGGAGCATGGATGGGGAACATGTGAATTGCTCTCCCGCTAAATAAACAACACACTGGTGGTGAAAGTAAGCAGATTACATTACTGGCCTTTCTTGAACCCTTGTGATGTAATCCTGTTATGCTTATAGATACACAGACAGCCTGGTGGGAAAATATGTGACCTATGATGTAAACTGTGACGTAGTGTTTAATTTGATGAGGGTTCCAAGTTTTTAAAAATTAAGACTTTTTGTAATATCCCTCTATGTTAACATCATACATAACATAATATCATAATATCAGCAGCAAAAATGTTTGGAAGATAAAGGGCACAGGTACCTGGAACCAAATTCCTTGTATGTTCTTCCAAGAGCAGAACACTAAGATTAGCTAGCACTGTTTAATTTGCCATGCTGTATATCAATTTACCAGAATAATCTGAATGACCTTGAGTTTGCTTCCGCAGACAATTGTGTTTAACAATTGTTGATGAAAGGCTAGAGTACTGACCTGAGATCTTTTCGGGATGGGTGCGCAGGGTGTCCATGAAGTTACTCATGGTATTTAGTTCGTTCCATAGACGACCAAGCTTCAGAAACTCTGCGTCACTAAAAAGAAGTTCCTGGGCATCCGAGTATAACCGAGCCAAACTGCGGAGAGAGGTCAATAACAGATATTGTCTTTATATTAAATATATCTCCTTTAACAACAGATATAACAGCATATACAGTACATTCACATTGTATGCACACACTGAGGCTTTGAAACAAGAAGAACATGATACAGAGACATTTGAATATATTCCCTTTGATCAGATCAAATGTTTCATAAGAATTTAACACCTCTTGCCCAAAATGACCTCCCTCTACCAACCCAGGGTGATGCTTACATGGAGTTGTTGTAGTTGGACACAAGGCCGGGAGATTCACCACGGGTGGGGTATTGAAAACAAGGGTTGTTGGCATTACAGAAGATTCCCTGGATCCATGGCAGGACCCCTGTGGAGGGCATGGCCTTGTTGGGGAAGTGGCCTGAGATAGAGGGGATACTCATTCAGTGCTTTTTACAAGTCAATTATGAATATTAATGGAAGCCACGTGGGACATCACATTTCTTTCTCTGTCGAGTTTTTCCGATATGTTCTAGTATAGAGTTGTTTGCTCACATTCATGTTGACGATAGAGTGGATTCACTCTTCTTAGCCACACTAGTCCCATAAACAGCATAACAGGCCACATGATTTCCATAAAGAAACGCACCTGGTAGAAGAGCACAACATAAACATTATATAATAAACTTTGAATATCTGCAATTTGTTCGAAATGTTGCTTAGGGGCAGTGAGTGATTAATTCAGATATTAACTAAAGTGGTTCTTGTACAAAAAAAGTGGGTTTCTAAAAAGTGGGTTTGTGCTGTATGTCACCACTGAGTTGAAGTCTGTTATTATACAAAACAGTCCATTTAACATTATACTGAAAATAACAATAATAATAATGACAAACTCGCAGTTGAGTAAAATAGAAATAACAGTATATAATATGAAAAAAGTTCGATAAGTCACGAGACAAAAGCACAACGACCTTAATCAATCTCACCATAATGTTCTTTAAGTTTATGATATTTTCAGGGAATCTGACTTCTGATATTCATCAATTTTTCAAGTGAGCAGCATTGCTAATGTCACTTCCCGATGATTAAGCACTAAAGAGGCATTAAAAGTTATTAGTTTACTTTAAAAATGACCAAGATATTGTTTCTGTAGTTCCTTATAGGTCTTTTGGATTATCACATAACATAAACACATTGCAGTTGACCATGGCCCAGTGTTTTGGACCAAAAAACATTTTCAGTAAATCATTTATCTTCTGCAAAGAATGACACCTGAAGGCATTTCAGTTTTCTGCTACCCTTGGGGATAAATGTAGTATGCAATTGATGGATGAGAGGATTTTACCCTCTGCCTCCTGCGGATGGTCCAGTTCTTCCACAGCAGGAGTTTGACCTGTCTTCCTGCCCCCATGGCTCCTCCTTTTTCACCCCCGCAGGGGCTTGCACCAGCCAACAAACCTGTATCCAACCAGTCCACAGTACTCTTATGAGCTAAATAAGGCTAAATTGTGTTTTGCAAAAACATCTGACTTAAAAAGATAATATGTATTTGGAAAGGTAATCAAAGAGGTGTCCATCCATTCATCCAATGAAGACTAGCAATAGCTCTGTAATGAGGTTAATGAGCTCAAGAGACTTCACAGATAGCATAACAACCTTTCCAGTCTATAAACATTCTTTCAGCACTATTCATGGTTAATGTCGCTACCCAAAAACAATGAATATTGCACACCCCAGTGCATGTAACAAAATTAACTTCCAAGTCAGTTACATCCATAATGCAGTTATGCATCTTGATGGCTACCACATCACTATATATATATATATATATATATATATATATACTTAACTTATATATACACACTTTAAATTTAAAACATGGCTATGTTTAGTACGGCATATTACTTACCTCAGAAGAACCTGTACTGTAGATTGATACCCAATAAATAAAACATAGCACCACATATTCTACCGACCGCTCCTTGGGGTTGCAAACACAGCTAGAATCCAGACCTTGTGAATAGTTAAGCAGATTGATTTAATCTCCTTTCTCAGTGCTGGGAGACTGCTAACACTCTCATCCATTCGTAGAGACCTAACCACCTGGCCTACGTTACACTGTATAATCCTACCTCTGTTATAATCCCCACTGCTCAACAATAAATACGCAAATTTTAATTACTATTTAACAAAAAGTTGCATTTCTATACATTCACAGGCTGTCATTCAGCTTGATAATCGTCAGTTTACTGTTACATGGATAAATCTTTTAATAAACAATAGTATTGCATATCTTCTAGTGATATGAAAATGATTTATTGCTGATACAGTTTTAAAACATAAAAAAAACAGACAAAATTGGAAGTTGTCCAATATATTTTAATAAGTTACAAAAGGGTGTTTGTTTTCATGTACCTGTTTTTTTACACTGAACTTAAACATTCTGTCAACCTTGTACATTACCATGAAAAACAGATACCATTTAAATAAATGATGTACGTCCAATTACTTACAAAGAACCTGTAAGTTTTAGGTTATTGATAAAACTACATCAGTTGTAAAAAAAAAAAAAAGAAGCTTTGGCTATAAAAAAAAATGTAAATGTTATCTTAAAATAATAAAGATAATGCCATTATACATCCCGTGGCATTTCTAAAAGCTTTTCAAAACAGTTTAAGTTGACACCATACAAGTTCAACAGTATAAAAACAAGTGGATGTATACCCTTTGCAACTGGTGCTTCAAAACATTACCAAATGCCAATACAGATAACCAGTACAGCATGTAACATGTAAGGTCATTATATTGCTTCATACACAAGTTATTAGCAAAATGATTAATTATAACCTAAATGTAACAGTTTAAATCTTTCTGATTCACAATTAACACGACTCAGAAAAGATCTGTGTAAGAGTATTGATGTCAGATAAGTGCGCCAAACTTTTTTCAATATTGTGGCTACATGCACTACTGTAACAATTCAGACCATTTTTTGGTATATAAACATACATAGATAGTGAGCCTGTAAGAACTTTGTACAAAATATTCAAATAAAAATGTAATTGCACAGTTTCAAAAAGAATTATAAATATTCTGACAAGGTGCCAGAGTGTACTGAGCGAGTGATTGGTAAATGAAATATTGATGAATCGTGTGAAAAATATAGAGCATTTTAAGTGCATCTTGTTTATCTTTTGACGACCAGAAGGTACGTTTAATTGTCCACACAGTGCTCGCAGTCATAATACATCTGGAAGCTGTCTTGACAGAGTCAATGCAGATGTTTTTTATTCTTTGTCCAAAAGAATATGGCACACATTATTCACATTTGAGCACTGTTTTTTTTTTTTGTTTTTTTTTTGTCCAATACCCCATAATGCTCGGATGATCACACAAAATGAGCCTCTCGATGTTCTACCTCTTGGAGGCGTCTGGGCCTTAGTCTCTGGTACACTGGTTTGGTCTGGTTTTGGCCCAGTTCCTCAGGGCTAGAACTGGGAGACTGAGAAATTGCTGCCTGCTCGGTCTCAATGTCTTCCTCAAGAGGCTCATCTACAGACACCTCTATCTCAATCCCCAACTCCTCCTCTTCCTCATCCTCCTCGTCTTCATCATCATCATCTTCTTCCTCAGCACTGTTAGCTAATGCACAGTTCTGCAGCGCCTTGCCTTTGCTCCCTGACGGGGGCTTGTAGAAGGTCCCTGGGGGAGGTTGGAGAGTTCTGGGAGGCCTGAAAGCTGTTGTGACAGGGTTGTACATGCTTACATTATCCTCCCGTCTTAAAGTCCTGCTGGGTCGCACAGCGACTGTGTAAGGTCTGTTGGGGTAGATGGTGCTAATAGTGCTCCCAGTAGTTCCAAGAGAGAAGGTTGATGAGGACAACGGCACAGAAGTTGATAAGTTGCTGGTATCCACTGCAGTACTCTCTGTGGACGAACTGGCCACAATTCGGACAGTTCTGGAAGAAACTTCATGTTTGTACTGTTTGTCCCAAGTTCTACGTAACGTCTGGGTGTCAATAAATGTACTCCGGTAATGTGTGCCCACACGCAATTTTGTATTCTCAGTTTCGTCCACCTCTTCAATAGACTGGTCACAACTACCACCCTTCCTGTCATCTTGGTCAGTGCTGTTCCGGGTGTTATTCTCATCTACTTGGCCTCGGTTGAGTATGTGTTCAGCTGGCATGCTCACTGGTCGGGAGGAGAGTTTGCTGCGAGGGTATCGAAGCTGGACCCTGGTAACTGTGATGTGCTGAGAACGACAGAGGCCTCTCTCAGCAGGTTTCGGGACCTCAGAGTTGCTTGATGACAAAACCCCATTGAAGGTCTCTGAATCCACTTCATCAGCTTTGAATAGAAAGATTAACAAGAGGTTAAAGATTGACATTTCAAGTAAAATGATGTGGACTTCAGAAGCTAGGTCATTCATAAATAATATCCAGCAGCCACTGTCAAAATAAAATTGTACTTTTGGAGTAATATTGGCCTGATAATAAAATAATAAATTCCAGTGGTTAACTACCTTTGTAACAGTACTGACCAGGTTCAAAGTCACTTCCATCAAGGCTTGGCACGGTCTCCTGGACTTCAGCCAATAAGTGTGAAGAAGGAATAATGGAGGAATGCCTCTTATACACCTTAGAGCTCTGCTGTAATGGTAAAAGAACAGAAAATAAATCATCAATCCACCATTTGATGTTAAATAGACAAATGTACTATATATGATGCGGATATAAAATCTTGCTTTGTCAATTAACTAACACATTCTATTTTAGCATGAAACCTAATGACTAATTACCTCCTTAATGTCTCCCAGGGACTTAGAGTGCCTGCTCAGCTGCTGCTCCTTCTCCTGGTGGGTGAGGCGGGTGTCAGGGCGGGGTTGGGCATCAATCTCTGTAGGCGAGATGCTGCCAAGGGGACTTAGGGGGGTGTCAAAGACCATCTGGTAGTGTCTGATCAGGAGCTCAACAATGAGTGCCTGATACGGGTAATCCACCAATGAGGAAAGAGAAACTTCAGCGTCGGCCTGCCTCGGCTTTATCAGTGTTGGGCCAAAGATAATACCCAGGTTGCTAGCTGTCATCTTATTCTCATCTGATTGCTCTGTCACCCTGGAGAGAGGAAGGAATATTGCTCATTAATTGAAAAACTAAAAAAAAGACCTCTTCTCTGCTGAATGGCATGCTATTTCTAAGAATAAGTTTCATGTCCCTACTTGTAAAATTACCAATTTAGTAAGACACTTGTTTTTGACTGAGGCTGTCTTACCGGTGCAGATGCTCTATGAGGAACTGTAGTGTCTTGTAATGAGCTGGTGGCAGCTGCCTCAGCAGGTCTTTGATCTTGAAGAGGACCCGGTTGAGCTCCACACTGACCTGGGCCGGGGTTACTGGGGTGGGACTGAGTCGCAACGCCTCCAGTTCCTCCACAATGATACTCTGGCTTTCCTTGGCCAAACCAATAAAGTCGTTGTAGTAGCGGAACAGGATGAGTGGCTCTGGAAGCTGCAGAGGAAAGTATGAGGGGAAAATGAACCAGAAAAATAAATTAAACAAGGAAGTCAATAATAAACAGAGAAAACCGAAATATGTAAGTAAATACACAAGTGGGACAGAATTAGAAATGGGATTAGGGGATGAGAGGTGGGAGTTATGTACCGAAAATAAACAAAGAAAAATAAATACCACTGCAAAGGCTTTGTTCTGCAGAGCACATTTTTAACCATCTCATGTCCTGATTTAAATGACCCTTGCATTAAGTTCATTTTCAATACCATATTACTTATTATGTTAAAGACAAGGTTTCAAAAGCAGCCCACCTGTCTCAGGTAGAGTTTGAGTACGTTGCTAATGTCATGGGGATAAAGCTCGGATAGCTCCACTAGATGTTTGCCATTCTCAAACGCCTGGCACAACTTCTCGACCCGAGACTTGGCACCATTCACTCGGTAGATACCCTTCACAGCACAAAAACATTATACATTCAAGATATGAAATTCAGATGCAGTTTTCAAGATCACCATGGCAAAACTAGGTAAGAGGGCTGCATAATATTACCAGGATACACCAAAGACACATAAACATAATATAGTAGCTACATTTAATGCAAATTTTACAAACTTTAGGAGTAAAGTTATATTTTGACTCAGTATACTAAATGCTTTTCAGTGAAGCCAAAGAGAAAATGTTTGAAGAAGCTACATCCTCTTTTCAAGCAAATTTCAACCAGGAATTTAAATGTGAGCAACATTAAATAATATAATATAATAATATTTTTATCTCTCCTATTTAACTGAAAATACCTTAATGTTGAGCGCACGGTTCTCGATTTCTGATGTACACTTCCGTATGATGAATGGGATGCCGTCCTGACTGTTCTTAGCTGCCTGCGTGAAGTCGATGCCAAAAAGATGAAGCCTTCCTTGGAGCTTCTTATGACCACACTGGATGGCCAGGGTTTCCAGACACTTCTTATGGCAGGCTAACGAACACTGCAAACAAGTTGATATGTATCTCAGTAATGAAAGGTATAGAGTTAAACAGTTTAGCTGAGAAGCAGAGATAAAAAAAAAATTTTAAAAAAGAGATGGAGCTGAATTTTTTTAACCAACTGACACGTTATCACAAAAGTGCCAACAGAAAAACACCAGGATAAGCTTATGTTTAATGTTAATACACAGCCAATCAAAATACTACTACAAACTTTCTGGCTCTTTTTTGAGATTCTGAAAATCTCAAAAAAGTCAAAAAGCAAAGCTTTAACTGGTAACCCGTTGAACCAACGCCATGGAATGATTCCAATTCTCTGCAGTTACATTCTTATAGTTTCATTCTTCTCTTGTCAATGTGTCTACCAGCATTACAGAACCTCTCTTAGAAAAAAAAGAAAGAAAAAAAAAAAAAGGAGCGTTTTTGTTATTGTCTTGTGTATCGTCAGTCCATCTAATAAATATGGAAAGAAACTGGATCGAAAATAAACGGGTGGGGGGCACGCAGGGTTGATGGAGGCAACTCCTCAGAAGACGAACAAAAGGTCTTCAGTTTCCACTGCCCGTTCCCCGACTGAGACCAGTTGGTGGATTTGGTCTCTGAGGAGAGTCTGGGGCCAATTTCAACTTTTCTCTTTATTCATCGGTTTTGATGAGGGGAGAGGTGGTCTTTCCCTTTTGTTTTTGTTTGATTTTTGCTCACCATGTGTGATAAAGAAGCTATTGTGAAACTTTGGCAATGTTCATTTTGAACTTGTAATACTCTATATCTAATGAAGGTCCAAATAGGGTCATGGTTGGATCGCATTTTTTTTTCCATTACTTTTAAAACAAAATAAAGAAAAGAAACCAAGGTTACCTCCTCACACTCCGCTCCATGAAACACCACCAGGCTGTCGCACTCACGACATTTGGATGGCGCTCTAAGCTTCCTCAGCTTGTGGGTTTGAGCAGCCTTGGACATCTGGGTGTTTCTAAAAGGACCTGGGGAGCTGGCTGTTTCAATTACCATCTCACTTAAACCTACAGAGTGGAGGGAAGGAGAAAGAAGAAAAGGACAAAGGGCATCATTAGAGGCCATGATCTTTTCTTCATCTATATACACTGTAGGAAAACATTTGAATCCCAACGACAAAGTCATTCTCATACAGGCATAAAGCAGATTACACATATTAACAGATAAAAATGTAGCCATAGTAGTATGCAAAATGCAACTGCAGAACATGGGGTAAAAACTTGATCATTATATAACGATTAGTTATGTAACGGAAGTATCGTATGACATTTGTTCAGTTTGACTCACCATTATCAGAGGGAGAGTGAGGCTCTCTGTCATCCAGGTCATCAGCTGATGACATGGTTCCAGTTGAGGGAGTTCTGGGTAATCTCCTCTTGAAGTCTCCTGAACAGTAAGGCAGGACACACCAGTAAGTCCACATCTCAACTGTCACATCAAGTCAGTTGTGGTCAGTTGTCCTGTGGTCTACAGTACAGTGTTGGGAATGAGGAATACTGAGACCTGGACTGAGGCAACTTTTATTTAATGTGCCAAATGAAAAGGCGTGGTCAACTTCATGCTGTTGATAATTCAATTCCTGGTATGGGATTGTTAGTGATTCACACCTCCATTGACTGATGAATTGCTTCCAATAAGCCTTTAAATAATGTTGTTGATTTTCTGATGGGCCCAATAAGGAGGCTCATCGGGGATAAATTCCCACATTGTTTAGACTCTGGAGGTTGGTGGGTGGGATTTATACGGCTCGTTCTCACCATTTTGATGCATTGCTAATGGTCCACTAACAAACAGTATCTTATCAATAAACTGAAAAAAACTTGTATTGAAACTTATACCAGAAAGATTTCAGAAATTCATTTCAGTCACTAATTTGAAGGGAAATCTCCTCTGAAAACACTGCCACATCCTGAATTTTAGGAAGCAGATCTCTATAAGGACATGACACCGTGACAAATGTGTACTGTTACACAGACAAAACCCAACCTGCACAAAAACAACCTTCAACAACACTGTCAGTTGTTGCTAAGCTGCTTGATTCACAGAGGTAACACAACAGTAAAGTTGGTTGAACATCAAGTTCATAGAAAAAATATTGTCTGCAAGCCCCAGGGGCATTTAAGACAGTCAGCGCTGAGGAATGTCCCTCCTGTCTATCATCTGCAATGTGTGGTTACTTTATTAATGACGTAAGACTGATACACCTGATATATAGCTAGCTTTCCTGTAACAACTGGGGGAATTCACATAATTTAGCTTTCTGGGTGATAAACATGTGTGAAGAAATAATTGCTGAAGAAGAAATTATGTAGCTCAAATGTCAAAACGTGTAATGATTCATGCAGAAGATTACAGTTGAAGAAAAGTTGTTAGATAAGTATCCTGTTAATTAGCTATTAAGTAGTAAGCGTTTTGATTTAAAGAGATGTTTTGCACATGTGTAGTTTTATTATTGTTTTGTTTTGTTTTTTTGGCCAACTGTTCCTCATTAAAAGTAATTTGTCTGGTAAGAAAAAAATGAAATTGTGGAAGGCACAGGTGTGGTAAGCTTCAGGTAATTCTTGAAATGAAGCTGGTTGCCTGAATTGCCCTACCTGGACTTGCTGTGGGTGAGTCCATGGACCTGGACTCACTGCTCCCTCCAGCACTTTCCGAGTCGCTGCACATCCCTCCGCCCTGGCTGGCAGAGGCCCAAGGACGAAACGGGGCCTGAATCCGAAGTGCTGGATAAAAACAAATGATAACATTGAGTATCACAATATTACAGCCCTCTTGTTTATCATAAAAATGTAACTTTTAGCTTTCTGGTCATGATAGACTATACATATAGTATAATCATCTCGCTTTCCAGTTCAACCCGTTTACCTTGAATGTCTGTGTTACTGTTAGACCGCCTCTCTGCAATCTTGGTGTGTTGGGCATTGGTGGGACTGTCCATGTCATCTGCACCGAGGAGGTCAGAGGTCACGGATGCCTGTGACAGGTTACTGTGGGATGAGTGGCTGCCACTTAGCAAGCGCTTGTTGATCGGCATCCTGAGAAGGGAAATGGAATAAAAATAATGAATAATAATATCATTGATAGTAAACTCACATTACCACAACGCTACTGCATTATGCTTCTTTGAAGGCTGAAACACATAATATAACTTTTAGACTCATAATGTCCAGTAAGTTGTCTTTATTCAACTCAACCTTAGAAAACCACTGCACTGAGTTTTTGTGGAGGTACTCTTCGTGTTTAGGTGAAAAGTTGCTTATCATAGTTATTTATTTATGTCAAATAAAGTCAATTTTATTTCTTTATTTTATACCCCAAAATGACATGACAATGTCTCAGAAGGCTTTACAATCAATACAACATTTAACATCCTTAGATACTAAATCTGGATATGGAAAAACTCACAATAACGACCTTTAACAGGACAAAGATGAAATCTAAAGAAGACCAAGGCACTATATTAGATTGAAATTTCCCAGTATTCACAGTTAAGACCTGCAATAATACAGTCTAGGATTCTTGTCGAGCAATAACATTCCTCTCTTTATACAATATTAAATTAGATTTGTATCTGTGATTTCTATGCTGCTGTATCAAATTGCCAACTATATATCCTAATTTCATCAGTACACAAAAGATCCCCGAATAATCAAGGTATCATGAGATCAGCCCCACCTTACCATCAAAGACAGTCCATTAAGAGTTTAACGATGATTAACTGACTCAGATAGGCTTGTGAATGGCTGATGTACAAACCATGGCAACTATTGTTAACTGTTGACAGTATCCTACTGGATCTCACAATATACAACATGTAGGTCAACGGCCTATATTTAACCTTTTGAGGACCAGTGTTGTGGATGCGTGTGAGTGTGTGTGTGTGTCTAAGTTTCATTTCCTTTCTCCCAAGCTGAATTCTTTTGATCAGGGGGATCAGAGTTGGGGGGAGGGGGGCTAAACTAAGAACAAAGCACTCTCTTATTTCCATCTATGTGAGTGCTTGACCACAAACCTGTGTCAACAAAACTCTCTCAAAAAGGAAACTAACTTAAAAAAAAACGAACAAAAGCAAACAACTAAAAAAAAACTATATTTTTAATGTTTCATCAGAAACAACGTAGAACCACAAGTTTGAAACCACTGAAAACTTTCACAGAGGTTTAGTGATAGTAAGCCCACCGCCCCAGCTCCTCTCTCCCGTGACCGCAGTCATTTCCGCAGGAAGGCCTGACCAACCCAATTGTTTTACGCTTTCCAAAACAAGCTCTCTCACTCAATCACTCCACCTCTCTCCGGTGAGGTCTACAGTGCCACAAAGCACTTAATTTCACTGTAGTCACAACCACCGTTTACCATAAATAAATATTCATGCAAATATTTGTATCAAACGATACATGGAAAGACTGAAACATTTCAGTTAAATTCAGAATCAGATACTAACTTTGTCTGGGACTGTGAACTCTTCTGTGAGTCACCGCTTTATCTGTCTTACAAAAATAACTCATTATCAGTGTTTGTGTTTACTTTCTCAGATTTTATCAAGGAAATGGCAAACAGGAACTGATGCAGTTAAATTTAACAATCCCCCCAACAGTAAGCTTCAGATCTCAGTTGAATTCAAAGGTCATATTCTAGTAAGAGTCATGATCTGTAGATCTCTACCTACTCTACAATATGATAGACTGTGCTTTGATTATTACTGTGTAGAAGTTGTTCATAAGTTGTAGTGATTATCAATTGTCTGTTTTCTTTAGAGACCTACTCGTGATTGTGACTGTATGAATGATCCATGTTCTCAAAGGAAAGATTCATTTTACTTGACTACTACAGGCTTGAACTTTTTTGTCAGCAATGAAAAAGTGTAATCTTTTAGGACACCATGTGCTGAAATCACTTACAAACCCCATAATGAACCTGAGTGTTTCTTAGCAGCAGTGTGTCTCACCCTGTGTTTTGTGTCACAGCTGAATCAAACGAGTGGGACTCCAGGCGGGGCCCATCAGTGGGGAGACTTCTGACAAAGTCGATATAGCGCTGGCCTGGCTCATACAGTTTGGCATTTTCACACAGGGTCTGGTGGTTGACAGGGAGGGATACAACCTGGGCCTGCTGGAGCTGGAACCAATTGACTGTAACCTGAAACAAGGAACAAGCAACATTAACCTGCACATCAAATATGGTGTGCCTCCTCATCAGTCTTTCCAAGATGAAGAGCGTTATTTTCTGTTTTCCAAGTTGGTCGGAATTTTAAATAAAAATGTGATAAACATTTACACCAAAAAAGTCAGAACTTACAGCCTTGAGGGTGAGGTCGCACTGGGAGACCATCTCTCGGATCTGAGTGATGATTTCACTCTTGGTGTTGACCAGATCGACTCGTTTTTCCCCAACATCAATCTGACATGCTTTGCAGTGCTCTCTGGCCTCTTCAGCCTGCCAACAGAGGAAAGACAGTTCATCGTAATTCAAACATGATGGCTTAGACACTGAATTAGTTCAGTAACGTTTAATTGTAACTTCTAAGCTATATGGTCAGCGGTTCATGAACCAAAGATTCTCATCAGCTTAGACCGGTGCTACAAAAATTAGTCGAAAGTGATGGGAGAGGCTAATGATCTTCAGTTTCCTTGAGCCTGACTGGCTGCTCACCAAACAAATCATTTGCCATCCCAACAATTCCCACACCTTCTGCATGGCCTCCTCCTCCAGCCTGCGCCTCTTCTCTAGCTGTTTGGCTGCCGCTGCTCCCCCTCCTCCTCCGATCTGCTCCTCCTCCAGGCGGCTGGTAGACACCTTGGCCTTCTCATATTCCTCCTGCCGCTGAGCCTGCAGCAGCCGAGCCTTCCTCAGAGCACTGTCTGCCTCATGCTGGAAATACACACACACACACACACACACACACACACACACACACACACACACATATTAAGTTCATACATAGACAAACAAACATAATGCTACACAAGCAGCATGTGCAAATATGGGCCACAAACAAGACAAGTGCAAATGTTACAACACTAGTAACAGTCTGTCAGTGGCGGAACTTTCTGACATTTGTTCTTTGTCCTTCTTCCACTGGATCTGTCCACCTAAATGAAAACCACTACCATAGTAATTACATTCAGAGTGATATACACAGGGGGCTTTAAATCACAAATTGTGCGAATCTACTTACAAACCCCACAAAATCCAACAAAGCTAACCAAAGCCTGCACAAAAATATGGCTTTTAGGTTTTCTTTTAAGTTAATACTAATCTGAACACACATTCTAATAATATAATAGAGGGCAGTGTAGTTTATACAGTATGCATGAATAATTAATGTTCAATGATTGTTGAACAAGTGTGGGTACTTAAGCAGCATCATTAACAATTATTCAATGTTAAATGTAAAATTAATTTACAAATGACTAATCATGTATAATCGCAGCGTTAAGTGTTATAAACTTGGTCAATTGTGCTTATTCTGTCATAGGTGGAGCTGAATGATGATCTAGCAGGCGGCATGATTACATGACAAAACAAAGCATTTGTATGCATGTGTAAAACCAGGCTTAGGCATTTCAAGAGCATTCTTGGACTGAGCCCCAAGGTCAACAAAACAACTTTCGAATCTGTATGCGTTTGTGTGTGGCCCTCTACAAAATGTAACCTTTATGTCAATCAACTGACCATTTTCTTTTGCTCCCTCTGCCACTGCTCCTTGACCTCTTTTCTGAGTTTGTCCAGCTCATTCTTTCTGGCCAGGAGAGGCTGGAAAGAAACACACACACACAAAAAAACACACACACACACACACACACACACACACACACACACACACAGTCAGTAAGACTTTTGCTTTACCAACCCATGTCCCATTTCAGAAATGCATCTTTTTCTTTGTTGGTTTACCTGTATGAATTTGTTGCTTTGGAGTACTGCTGCAGTGTGAAGTACCAGCTGGCTATATTCAATGTCATTTTTGAAAGCAGTCATGTAGGTCTCACAGAAAGGCATAAATTCCTTAAATGAGGAGAAGGAAGTCTGAATGTCAGTCTCCAGCAGCTTAAAAGGTGGCAGCAAAATTGTAACCTGCGAGTCAAATCAGCTGCAACATTTACTCACCTGTTGACTTGCAAGCGTCTTGGCAGATTCTGCCATTTTGGCGTAGCTCTTTGCACACTCAATATCTGCAAACAGACCGCACTAAAGTTGACTTGAAATGAACAACATATACAGTGCTACTGCCAAACGAACTGTCTTCTAGGTGTGCGCAAATATTTGCACTGTGCTGCATTTTGTATCAAATGTTGTATCTTCCTTAAACACAAGACTAACTGACATTTTCTGATTGAATCACACAGTGTCCTTCAGTCATGAGCAAAATCTATAAAATCAAATCAGTAAATAAAGCTTTAACCAAAGGGGATGTGTTAAACAAACAACATGCATGTTTGCCTGATAACAAATGGACTGTACAGCATGACTGAGAGCTTTGTGTCACTGTGTTGACTGGCCAAGTATTAGACTGAAACCATTCATTAACTGGGGTACCAAACAAAAGCTCTCACACTGAGCGTGGATAAGACGTCATTGTTTTAAGTTCAGCTCAGGTGATGGAGAAAAAGCTCTCAGGACATTGTCCCCCAATTAATCTGCACATGTGTTGCTCTAGCTAAAATGACACAAGCATAGTTCAGATTTTAGAGCAATTTAAAACATTCTCAGCCATCTGCTGCTGCCAGGAGCTGTTTACATCCAAATGAACTGAAATTGTTGCTCGTTAAAGACCCTAAATGTACAAGACATGTACATGAAAACATTTCGTAAAGATATCCTGACATGAATGCCTACACTGAAGTATGCAATAAAGTGCTCAAGTACATGGTCCATGACACTTGACAGCTGACTTTTGGACCTCAGTGAGATAGGTGCTACTTAGCTGCTTCCTCCCTACATGTCAGGAAAACTCTTGTATTTATCCCCCCACCTGTGCCCCAACTCACCCATACTGAGACGCTTCTCCACCCATGCCAGCAGCTCTTTGGTGTATTTGGACCAGGCCTTGGCGTAGAGCAGCGCTGACTCCACCCCGCTGTCCTGCCGCTGCAGTGTCCTGTCCACCTCTTCTGCCCGAACCGGCGGAGACGGCCCTATGAAAACCACCGGAATCGGACAAGGGAGGTTATAGAAGATGGCCTTAAACATGACTGCAAGCAGCCATCTCACCAGTGCCCAATCTACTACATATATGTAAAGCTAGCAACAGTTGTGACTGTCAGTCACTGAGAAAAGCCCACACTGACCTTGGGTGAGTGTAATATGGGCTAATACCATTTGAAGCTAAGTATTGCTGACAGGAGATCAACTGCTGGATGTGTTAATAAGTGGTTCGGGGAACTGGTCATCAAACCTTGAAAGCTAGTTGTGGTCTTGCCCCAAATGACCCCCCATACACTCCAACGACAAGGACAAAGCACAAACAATGCCATAACCCAGATTGATAAAGCAGCAACAGGTCAGCCTATGACTGATTATGAATAAGCTTTTCTCCCGACAAATTTGCCAGGATTAGTTTCCCCCGACACTTTCACAGAGCAGCACCGGAGTACAGTAGCTGAGTGTTACAGAGATCCATCTTACCTGGCGGATCATCTTTCTCGGGACCGGATCCTCCAGATTCCACGGAGAGGTTCTCAAAAGACTGAAAAACAGACAGGTGAAAAAAAAGAATCTACAGTGAGAAGGATGGATTTCCTACTCAAGGCACGATATGCTCTGCTAACACGCTTAAAACAAGTCTAATCAGAACCTTACTTCCTCTTTAGAGCAGTTAGAATCGTGCAGCAGGAAAACAACAATGCATAACATCAATTCATCATTTGCAGAGACCATTTCAGGAACATGCATCAACCTGCAAGCAAACGCTTAACCCCTGAGCTCTGTTGGGTAATTTTTCATATCTTTTGCTTGACAATCAGAGGCAGTAGGCCACATCCTGGCATTCATGGGACATTGAATTAACTAATTATATATGTATGTTTAAGAATGGGGGCTATATGAATACACTAATAAAAAGGCCTTTAATTGTCAATACCAGCTATAGTTCTGGATGGTGGTAAGCGCCAATGTGATATCTCCCCTGTGCTGAATTAATCCAACCTTTGTCTGGGTGTAATGGACAGAACTAAACAATATAAACATTGTACTTTTCTTACCCTGCTTCTCTTAGTCAGGGGGAGCCCCAACACTGATCCATTCTCTACATCTCCCATAAGGAAGTCAGACACTCTGAGGAAAAACACAAAATCAACAGACTGGATTGAAAATAGATGAAACCGAGAAAGCAATGAGTTTAAAACCATAACTTAAATCCTATTTGTAGATTTGCTTAAAAAAGGGTTTAAAAAGGGGCGCTCCAGTGTTTTAGTATTTTTCCACAATGTTTGGTAAACACAAATCTGTCATGCAAGCATGGGTCGAGCTTTTTAGGGGACATGGAGGAACATGCAGGATGCTAGAATACATCACATAATACAACTCAATAATGTCAATCATGTCAATGGCATAAATGCCTCATTTTTTCCTCCTCATCTCCAGTTTGGTTTAAAAAAAACAAAACAAAAAAAAAATCCAATTTGAAATAATAAATAAATGTATGACATAATCAGGATTTTTTTTTTTCCAAACTTTGGAAAGCACCAGGTGTAATGTCAATGTTGCCATGAAAAAAACAAACAAAAAAACACCATGTTTGTTATGGTTAATTTATTATGATGTAGTTCTCCTTTATTCTCCTGATTTAATCTTTTAAACTTTAGTTACATCTTGTTCAATATTATCTCTGTTGTTAATTCCCTATTTTTGTTTTTATGTCCTTTTTTGCTTTGAATGAGTTGTTTAAAATGTGCTCTAAAAGTACTAATTGACTTACATTAATTATGCACTTTTAGAACTGACAAGGAGCAAATACATCTGGAAAAAAACTGCCTTTGAAATGAGTCATGAGAATTTAAATCATAGTGATGATATCATACTTACACATTGCCAAAGGTGAATGCCAATGTGTCGATAGCGGTGTAGATCTCTCCAAAAAGCTTCTGTTTGTTCTCTTCGTTCACCTCCTTAAAGTTCACCCCTGTCAAATTGGGATGAAGAAAGACTGAGTCAAGCTTTGGTAGTGTACCTAAACCCTGCATACCGAAGACATCCTGCACTGGCGCCATTGATGTAGCTGTTTTTAAGGCATGAATCTCATGGTATGATTCATCATCCTGTGCATGACGTCAAGAATGGAGTCTTTTGAGTCATGCTGTACTCCTCAAATCATACGGAGAGCCATCAAAGATCTAACAGTGCAGACATTTTAAAATGGCAGAGTCCCTCAGAGGCATCCAAAAACAACTTTGTACCTTAAATCAGAAAAGATAAGCAAAGACCGCAAGTGTGTATATTTTGCTGTAATCTGGAAAGGCAGTAGTTTCCTGCTGTAAGTCTAAACACAGTGATGACTGAGGACAGAATAGGGGAAAAACACTAGTGTAAATACGGCTGTAATCAGTCTTCACAATAAACTTCCTGTCCTGAGCAGAGAGAAAATAAACTAGGAGAGAGATGCTCAGAAAATGAGACCAAACACCAAGCAATAAATCAGTGATGTCATTGACCACTTTGCTGCCTCCATGATTTCCTCAGTCTTTCCTTTCCTTTAGAACAATGGAGATTTCTAGAGTTCAAACGGAATAGACATCTTAAAAAGAAAATCTACTGTCTTCTGTTATGGAGCTTTGTTTGAGTGCCTTTGTAACTTTTTTTGTAACTGTGTTTATAAAGTTCGTCTTGTGAATTGTGTCTTTGTAACAGAAATAGAAGAAATTTTGAAGTTGGGTAACTAATCTAATAAAAACTTATTTTTGAACGAATCATTAATGTTCTCTAAAATCCGTCAGTAAGACAGCTTCAAACTGTATCTTACTTACTCTTTAACTAGGCCTTTCCACATTTCTACCACATAATGAGAACTGAAGAGCAACCACCTACAAGTGCCTACCAGCTACTAAGATGCTTCCTCAGTAGCTATTACACATTGCATACAGTTATTTTGGTAAAGATTGCCAAAGAAGTCTACTGTGCTACAAATGGCAAAACTATCAATTACCTACCTCAAAACTTTCTTCAGCATTCCTCCTGTTTAACAGAAATAAGCCGTCTTAATCAGTGACGAGTTTTCTGTTGGAAAACCTTAAAAATGCCACTGAACAAGTTGCTGTTTTTAGGGGGTCCAATAGTATGTTCCTCAATCCAGCAAATAACTTCACAGAGAGATAAATCTAACAAAAAAGGATTGCTCTTTTAGACTTAGGCGCAGGAAGTGTTAAGGCTCTGTCGGAAGGGAGAAAAAAAAGGATTTTGACGGGTTCCAGTGTCCGTGGGGCCCTCTGAGCCTCTTTCAACCCCAGCCCAGCTACTGTAGCCACCACCATTCAAATCACGCAGCTCTCTTATGCTGTTACATCTACTCCTCTTCTGTCCAACCCCTACCCCCAACAGGACATCCTGAGGCTTGCTGGAATACAATGCCAGTACTCGCTCAGGCCCCAACCAGCGGTCCAATCGTGGAAGTTACATCATCAGGCAAAAATGGTATTGTTTCAGTGGAGAAGCTCGACACTGTCGAAACACTCGTCAGCTGCAACGTCCTACGCAAAATTTAGCTCTAGGAGGAACTTTTCTTCAAGTGAGGACTAAGGAAGATGAAACAACTTGGCATGTGATTGGACATGAAGTATTACAAGCTGGAAGAGGTGACAAAACTCTGTATGAACAACTATTTGATATAGTGTTGGGGTGTAGTGTAATCACGTAGATCCCCACAAGAAAAAAAAAGTTCTAGAATTCAAACTGTACACTTTTTTCCCCCCCCATTCATGTCAAAACAAAACACAATTTCCTGGTAACATAACACACCTCAATAAACAGTAGCATGACAGAATATCACACCTGCATGTTGTGCAACCTGTTGTGTTGGGAAAGATTTTGGTGTTAAGTATACTGCTGATGCCATCTCATTGTATGACGGTCAAGAAGTGAGCCATTCTGGCCACCTAGTGGTAGAAAAGTCATAACATGCTTCATTGCATATAATTATGAAAAGATTAAATTATTACAGCTAAACCTGTTAACATTATTTGCTATTTATAAAAACACACTTGTTCAGAGACATCACTACTACTGGTTTCCCTAAACCCGCTGCTATTAATAAAGAGGTTTGAGAAACAGCTAGATTTTAATTTACACACCCAAGAATCCTTCCACTCTAAAAATGCAATATCACTAAGGCCCAAGAACAAAGGCTTCTGTAGAACAACTATTATGCCGTCAAATCCAAGACTTCCTTATTCATGTATAATATGTCTCTAATGCACATCAACATATTTGAATGAAACACAAATGGTCAAGTTACCACACGAAAGATGGGACCTGCATGCACTCAGTAGTTGTTTGTGGTACACACAAGTACACACCCATGTGTGTCTGGACTCATTCCAAATATTTCAGTGAAGGTAAGCCACATTCATGCAGAGTCTCTTTGGGCTTTGTTCACTTCACCATGTCACCATTCCTTATTAAAGTGAAAGCTTTTCAAAAGGCTATGCAGCCCCTCTACGCCCCTCTTTGCAATGCAAATTGAGACGAGGTATACTCAGGGGATTCTTGTGTGGCAGCCAAGTTAAGAATTGACCTGCATGCCAGATCATAATCTCAGAATGAGAGATTGAATAGGATTCCTCAGTGTAGTTCCCTCTGGACTGGGAGACAAAGCACAAAGGACACCCGCTTCTCCCTGCCTCTTGAATCAGGTATCTGACTCCCAAATATTATTTTCTTACTCTCTGTATGGGGTTCGAAACACATGCTGCTGCATTCAAAACACTTCAGTGACTTCTGAAGAGCTGCATTGCTTTGAAGCTATGAAGCTTCCCATTCCCTGGGAGGATCTTTTTAAGACTAGGGGGGACAGTGTGAGGGAGAGGACATAGTAATAGTGGATGTTCAGTAGATAAAACTGTCAAGGAAGAAGGGGGATTAGATAAGCAGAGACAGAAAACAGACCAAAGGAAGAGTGGAGGAGTAGCTGGTAGGTTTAACAGCAAAGCTGTGAGTTATGTGTATGTGTTCAAGGGAGTTCTGGTCATCATAGCTCACCTTTGACCGTGGCGATGACGGTTCCAGCTGTACTGAGGATGTCCACAGAATTGAGGCTCTGGTGTTTGCTGATAATGGCCTTCAGGACTCGTAGCAGCTCCCCGAGACGCTCATGGACTGCTTGATGGAGGCAGTCCTGGTGCTCTAAAAAGTTACAAAGGCACTTTTATTGTGACAATACAATAATAATATATACTCTTACTTCCCCAAATTGATGCTTAGGACTCCCTTAGGTCAAAAAACTATTATACTGCAGGTAGCTTAAAGTCACAATGTGATAATAGATAGTTTTAGCCTCATGGCTTTGACTTGGCATATCATTTGCTACTTAGGCCAAGCTCTTACAGTAGATGTCACTGCAAATGTGAAAGCTGGATGCGGTTTATGGACTAAGCGTATTTAGCCTCTCTCATGTCATATTCCACAAAAGTTTCTCCTCATCAATCACCAATTAACAGTTCAACATAATGTCACTGGTCCTCGGAAAAACTTCTAGTGGAAATCAAGCACTGAAATCTCCAGGACAGCTACTATATTATCCATTAGTCTTGCTAACCTTTGACCAATAAGAGGATAAGAATTGAGTGTTTTGACAAATCATTGTGTCTTCAGACAGTAAAATGTTTCCATTATGAGACTTGTACTGTATTTCAACACTGAAGCTTAAGGATTTATCATGTGCTATAAAACCTGAGCAGAGTGGACCTAGAACCCAGCTATTCTCCCTGCTTTAAATGAATGGTGCACTGGCCTCATTGGAAACAGGATTACTACATGGCATTCCAGCTTTGTTGGTTGAAAGAGTGGCCATGGCAGCCATGGCAGACTGCTGCAATCCATTCACAGCAGTTCTAGTCGACACTGTAGCAATTAATTGGTTTGCAAATACAACATAAAGGAAAGATGATGGTGGGATTGCACACAACTCAGCAAACCTACACATAGAACTAAAATGGTGCTAACGTTATTGCAACATGCATACATAAACATGACCTTGTGCTTTCCCTGCAGTCAAGAGTTAGTTAGTTAGTTAGCTAACTAACCAAAGAAAACATAACATCTCAGGTATGTGGTTCTGTGTACTAGATGTGACTTTACAAACAGTGAGTCACCACCATTTAAAAGGCAACACAATGCACTTTGCTATCAAATAACCTTGATAGTGTGGTCTTGGCATGGTTGAGGAATGAGGTCATGAATGAGAAAACATAAACGAGTACAAGAACTACGGTTTTACTACTTATTGTAAACCTACTAAGTACAACTGTGTAGTACTAGTCACAGGACACAGAGTCCTGAAGATGACTCATAAGAAGGAAATGGCAAGGCAAAGGAAGGCGCATCGCTTTGCTCCTCTTGTACACACACACACGCATAATTGGCATTTTGACTAAATGTGTTCTGGTCCTAGGCTGTAATTACACTAAATATATAGCAGGCTGCTTGGCAGGTTGTTATCATAATTTCATGCTTTAAATGTAATCACAGTAGTGACATGTATTAATGAGTTTATTCTTGGTCAAATCTCCTCACAACTTCAGTAAATAATGGTTGAAAAAAAGAAAAAAAATACACATACACACACACACAAATAGACACACACAGACACGGAATGGATACAGGCAGTCAAAGCCACATTTTGTGCTGACGATCACCCCTGGATTACCCCTTCATGGAAAGGGGGATCAGAAAGACTTTAGCTGTCTCCCATTTTTTCTTTTATTCATTAGTCCTCTTTTTTGGAGTGGGACAAATAGTGCCGCCAGTGGGGCTAATAATGCAGGCTCTGTGTGGCCGACATGACAATGCTAGGCTGAGGCCTGACCCGGAAATCCAGCCAACTGACTAGCAGGAGACAAGTTCACGTTGACCAACGGGTCACAATAACACAACAATTATCAAACATCCAGTATGAAGCTCTGAGAAAACAACAAAATATGTGAGGTGTCAAAAAAGTGGACCAGACTTGTGTGTTTGTTGCAACCTTTTTTATAGGATTCTGGGAGCCCCTGTTTTTGCCTCAATTAATGAGGCAGGGCAGTCATACTGTGCCAAATGGTTGTACATGTTGCAGCTTTACTGACAACTTAAATGTAGCCAATCAGCGCACCCTGAAAATCAACAATGAGCCACTTCACATAAACCCAAAGATCTGGGTGATTAAGTGGGTTGCAATAACTCCAGGAAATAACACCTCAAAGAGGTCAAGTTGTAATTCCAGGTGAACATCAAGCAAATGATCCACCCACAAACAAATAAACTCAGCAAACAGACAGCTTAAAAACCCAGACCCACCAAAATTATTACATAAGACAAACACAAATCCCAGACTGTTCTACTACCACATGAACTACTCCATGCCAACATGCCCTGTTACTTCTAGCTTGCCAAAAACTTCTCCACGGGACCTGGAGAGTCCTATCCTTCACCATAGCGACCATCTTCATCCATCTTCATCAAATGTCATGTACAGCCCTTCTAAGTGCCAAGGATCTCATGGTTTTTGATGACAAAAGTCTCTCATCCTTTTGTTTCAGCTGCCCAGCTCTCCATGAGGCAGGAAAAGGGCCAGCGGTGTGCTTCTGGCACAACAACACACCAAATGGAGACTGAAATACTTCTATACAATCAATGCACATGGGTGTTACAGACAAGGTCATTCTCTTTGTTGGTAACTTGGATTACTACGTTATGTGAAAAATGACTGTATCTGTACAATCCAGAGTAAAGAATAAAAACTGTGCCAAGTGATTTTGTGGTAGTATGACATATACTCTTGTCATTTCTTTTCACAAACCCTTTGAATGGCATTTTCCCATTCCCACTGGCACAAATAAAACCACGTTCTGAAATAAACTAATGACTAAAAATGATTCAAAATGTTAAATATTTTCCTTTAACTAGATGTTTTGGCAGTGATTATACTTTACTGTACACAGAACTTAGTCTTCCCAAAGACCTCATCTCTCACAACCTTATACATGGACCCCAACCAACTATAATTTGATGAGGGTCAAAGTTTACAATGAGTCGCTTCAACCTCTAAGCCCTTAATTGGTCCTGGTCAGTTTAGATCCCATTTATGGGCATTATCCTTTCAATGACAAAACACACACAATGGCCTAAATCATCCCCACACAGGCTATACACCCCATTCATTGACCGAGTAACTGAATCCCAAGTCCTGGAGGCATCAAGACTGGCCAAGCTAGAGGTTTATTAAGGACGAGCCTAAACCATGAATGCCCACGAGACAGAGGGTCTTCCTTTGCAAAGCTCCATGGGCTTCAATCCTCAATGGCGGTTGTGTGGCCATCCTAAATGGAGGCTAATTAGCAAGACATTATGGTTGCGTCCACCAGCCCAGCAGGACACAGGATAATGTACAGAGACTGATTATTTAACCCCTCAACTGCCATTCTAGGCAAGACACAAAGAGAAAAAGACTCGTTCCCACCAGGGAGGGTCGGTTAAAGGAACATCTGACTAATGCATTTTGTTTCAGCAGCGTTATTGCTATGTTTAAGATGAGAAAGAAAATTTGGTTGAAATAACAGGAGGTGAAATCAGGGGGGAAAATGGGTTTAAAAAAAAAAAGCTGCTGCTTTTCCCCGGGAATGACCACTGGGTTTTGCGTGAGGACTTTTTTGAGTGCCGAAAACCTCACTATTGTCCCTGGGGCCACTAGCAAACAGAAGGACTAGTCGCCTCGTAGGTCTGCCACATGAAGCATTTATGGAACAATAAATCACAACGGCAGCTTTTCACTTTTCACGGGAAAGGATTGGAGTATGTGTGTATGGTCTTTGTCTGTGTGTGATGGTTAGCAGAGGGAGGATTGTAAGAAGTGATAGGGGAGGAGTTTTAGTGGCTATGGGGGAGGTTGTATCTTATTTGGGGTAGTACTCTCCCTTGGGATTTGTCCCAAATTTACCCCTGCACCCCACTTCCCTGCTTCAGTGGGGGTTATGAGAGAAGTAGAGAGTGAGAGACATTCCTGGGCATAATAAGCCTTGGTGAATGAAGGCTACAGGGGGATCAGACTCTGATCCTGATGAGAAGGAGGCCGCGGATCAGGAGCTGCTCTGAGGTTGCCAGTAACACATTGCCAGGTTTTTACTTCATTAGTGTCATGGAAACCCAACATTCCAGCCTCTTGTTTGGGAGCGAGGATGGGAGTTGCATGAACGAGGAGTGGAGGGGGATCCATAATGAAAACACTGTCGGATCATTCACCATCAAGATGACACCTCAATACCAAAACATTCTGATGCCCTTCTGGAGCAGAGACTCTGACATTTACATGCTATGAACCTACATATATACAAACATAAGGCCATAGACTAATTTGATAACATATAAGAACATCATATCTGTTGATTTAGTCTACGCCGTTTGTGAGGAGGTAATATTGGTGAGCATGAAACCTGTAGTGATAGCAATATTTTCTAGCTGGGACATTTATGAATTAGTATTATCAATTTTGTGGGGTATTCTCTAAAACCCCTGACCCCCAAATGATTACAGTTTGTGAAATTATTTCTTTAGTACTCCACTACAGGCGAGCACCTTTGTATATTAGCCTGCAATGTAAAGCTTGGTCGTTTGCATAATTGTCCAATTTTAGTTGCACCGTTGTGATGACATGGACATGGACATGGAAGAAGCTTGTTCCATTCTGACTTGTAATATACGCAACACAAAAACAATGTTAGAAAAAATGGCAACATCTGGAATATATGCATATTCTCCTTACCAAATGGAAGCTACATTTGCCCACAATGGATACATTACCTTTTTGTTGTGCAAGGCCATCAATGCTAAAAAAAAGATGCTGTTGCCTTTACTTGAGTGTGTACCATAAGGGAACTCTCTCACATTAGGCACTTAGCATCAATGGCTTGACTCTTTGAAGCACAAAACTTCCACTTGGGCCTGACACAATATGACTTGGCAACATTCCTTTCGCTCTGACCCTAGCTATGCTCAGTCATGCATTGCAAATCATGGGAGCAATGTGTTATGTATGCTTCAAAACATTTGAGGGAACAGAGGGGTGCTTATTGCCACAAAGCAAGTGTGAAATCACTAAACATGTCACAACTGGGCCTGCAGAGGTTTGATCAAATGGAAGCAGCTCATGGCAGAGGTGGCTAAATAGGATGTTGGGCTGGCTGGCCATGACCAATGTCAATCAAAACCTCTCAATGTGTCCTATTGAGTCAGACCACAGCTGGACATTCCAGCTACGCACCCCTAAATAACCAACTAGGACTCTGTAGCGGCAGTTGTTTCAAAGAAATTGTGCATTCATCAAAAACTATGGTAAGGCTAGGTTTCAAGGGGCTCTTTTGAGACTTGCCCCCTTTTTCAAAAGACAAGCAGCAAAATGTGGCTCTAATAATCAATCATTGTGTGACTCAATAACCTTTGGTTTGTTCAAATGAATTCTTCTTTAATTGGCTGGGGTGAAATGCCACATTCTTCGGCATAACCGTCTCACCAGTACCACATTTTTAAGAGGTATTTATGCTAAAATGACCCCATCATTTGAAACCAAATTTGAACTGTTTGCCGGACTATAAGGGGGTCTTGCAAAATGGGTCCACTTAACCTTTAACACTCGGGTAGGGTCACTGCAATGGGTGGCCCACACATCCCTTGATATCCCCCTCGTCAACATACTTCCTGTGGTCAGTGGCCCTGGTCCACCTCTGTCGACAGACCACCGGTGCTCCACTCTACGGATTAGCAGATTACATGCAGCTGGTAAAAGGCAGGGGAACTTTGCCTTCCCAAAGTTCTATGGTCATACCGAGGCATTCCCTGTTGCTTCACCTTTGAAGCTCTTTTTCCCATGACTGCATACACAAAGAGCTGCCGTTTAAAAAGAGCCCTAGGCTAGACACACAGCACCTTCCACCTAGGTGGGGGGCTTTTATGTTCCCACTCTGCAGGCTACTGCCTTTGTCAGGCTGGTTAGTTGTTAGCTGAGGAAACTAAAAGTGAATGAAAAATTATGCTCAATGAAGGTTGAAGGTATGAAATGCTTGATTTGACTATTTGGGAGGAACGTGAGATATAACCACATACTGCTAACTCCAGTAATAAAGATCCGACAGGGAATTGACAACTGTTGTAAAATTCATTGGTGAACTGGTAAAATGTTCCAAGATCTCTTTTTAGTCAACAAACACGTCTACCCATGCACATTTCTCTCTTTAGTCTTTAGCATATAAATGAGATACCCAGTGTGGAGTGAAGAATTTGTTTTTTCCCCCTCTTTCATTTCTCTTTGGAGCTGTCTGTCACAGTGAGGAAAGACAGGCAACCTTTCTCTCTGGATATCCCCCCACGTCTCCAACACCACCGCCTACTGTTGATGCAAAGCTCTGAAGGTTGGCATTCCAACTATGCTTTCTTTAAGAGAAACTGCAAATCCCCCCACCGTGCAAACCTCTAGCTGGCAGCCAAACTGGTCAGGCATTAGGCTCAAGAGACTACAGTTGCTCCCCAAGCTGTGTAAAGTAGGCAAAGGAACATCAGCAGGCCAAAGAGCAGGGAGAGCTGTCCAACAAGTCCAAAGACGGGCTCTTTTAGTACACCTGTCAAGGGGCTGAACTGGGAGGTGAGGGGGCTGAGGATGGGGGGGCAAACAGAGGGTTGAGAACAAGAGGACAGTGTTTAGCTTTATTTGCATCCTAATCCTGAGAGAATGGTCTTTGTGTGGTAAAAAGCTCACACTAGAAAACTTACTGTGATAACTGTCATTTAGTAAGATGTACTAAATAAAACAACTTTTTCTAATTCCAACTTTGGGCAATTTCGAGGGACTGGGAGAATGAGTTTGTTTAATGCATACACATCTGGAACACAGCTTATTATGTAAAGGGAATTGGAACAAATATACCTAGCATTTAGAGAATATGTTCAGTTGGATGATAAAGAAAAACATTTCTAGAGTTCAAGAAAAACAAGGGTCCTCTGTGAGCCCAAGGCACTGTTTGGATTCTTACCATGGTTACAATTCGCAGCTTGAGCAGACGGTCTTGCATAAGGGTGAAGGTATTCAGGACTGTGGAGGCTGATCTACACCTGCCAGTCTTGTCAAAAGTACTAAACATTTTAAAAAGGGGCCTCCTGCATATATTGGGCCCCTTCTTCATTCAATACTGGTAATCAAATGTGCAGAGCCTCTGAATTCTATCCTAACAAACAGTAAAAAGAAAGGCGCGCATATAGGTATTGTAGTTTGTGTCCTGTAAAAGTTCAATCCTATCCCAGTAGCTTCACTTTCCTCCCTTGCCCTTTTTACACTCCAATGGGACCTAATTTGAGTCTCACAAGACAGGGCAGACCCCAATTGGTCCTGGGTATGCTTCACGCTCAGTCTGTTTACCTCTACATCAAACAGCGTCTCTGTTCCTTTCATTAAGCACAGCCACCGAGTTCCTGAACTTACAGAATGTTATGGACAAAGACACTGGCTGGTTATCCTTCTCTCTCCCATCAGCTTCATTGGTCTTTAACAAGTTATGAGCTGTGCCCAGCATGAGGCTGACCCAGCCACATGCGAGCAGGCCCCAAGGTTGGCTCTGACAGAAAAACAAGGCCAATTATACACAGTAGAGCCCTTCCTACACAGGGCATTACTGATGGCAGAAATGTATGAAAAAATAAATCAAAATCAGTGAATATGATTGAGAAGGATTTGTCACAAATGTACTCTTAGACTACTGAATAGGGAGGCTGGAATACCTGTCATGCATTAAGTAAACACAAAGTTAGTGCCTGTGTTGTTAGAAACGAGCAAGTGGTTTTCCATGTGACAAGACATGCTAAAACCCATTACTTACCTTGATGACATGATGAAACTGAAATAAGCACCTGTCACCTACAGCATCTAACCAGTTCACTATGGCTGTTTTTTCTTCACAAATTCCCCCTTGCAAAGCTGACTCGCTAAATTTTAATAACACACACTTACAGGATATAGACAGTGGACTTATCTCTCACCACAAGCACTTACACAACAAAACACATGGACTTAAGGCAGCCCATGTGATTTTGCCTCTTGACATAGGGATTTGTAATCTACAGCTCCTCTGCTGATCTATGATAAATACTTTGTTTTCAGTGCAGTCCATGTTTAGTGTCCACTAATTTATGTCCAGAAGAGCCTGCATCTACTGGGAAATCATTATATTCAATCTTCAATGGCCGATTGAGGAGTAGCAGAATGAGTCAAAGTAGCAGTTTCAACTTCTGGTATTTTTTTATTTTGTTCTTGTTTGATTCAAATGATTTAGCTGAGTTTATTTAATTTATTCATATAATATACCTAATCAACTTGCCAGCAACCAATAAAGCATTTTTTATTCCAATAAAAAACATTTCAACCACAAAGACAAACATTCTACTAATCTTATTCAGAGGATAAATTTGCTGTCTTTGAAGGGCAAGGGAACATCTCCTGATCACACATCTACATGTTGGTTAAAACTGCCATCATTGTTCTGAGTTATATGGCCATCTTCGATGTCCCTACCACATTAAAGTTGGACAACTTCAACAGTGTAGATAAGAAGCTTCTGGCAATGAGTTTCTAAAATACAGCCCCTCATCAGAGAGCCCACAATCCTTGGTTTCTCCTGTGCAGTGTGGGAATCCTGGAGTTTTATCTTAGTGTGTGGCAGACATCGACAGCCTCCTTGAACAAAGCTGCCCCAGCAAAAACAGTGCCCATAACCATAAATCCTACCAGAGGGAAGGAAGGAGAGAGACACACAGAGAGGGAGCTCCCTTGGGTTACAACTTGAAAACAACATACAAATCTTCAAGTGCAGTTGGGCTGTTAGACTTGTCAGCGTGGTTTTGCCACCTGTACACAGTGTGCCACTGAACACATTGTGCATTGCCAAATGATAGCTGATGGTGCTCTGTACAGTATATAATTTCATGTTTTGTTTCCCTCATGCAGAGGGGATAAATGGACCAGCCATATGTCACAATACTTTTAATCCCAGGGGGGGTAACAATCTAACCTAATCTATCCCTAGCACTGCGTCAGTGCCGCTTTAAAAAAAAGAACACCCAAAACAATTAGGGTAATGTTATAAATCCTGCTAGGCAGCTTAGTTAAGACGATAAGTGTACAGTAAGATTAAATCGAGATCTTTGAAAAATTTAATTTAGGGAATGTAACTTGATCTTTAAGAGACGACTTTAAAGTACTGTAAAGAAGGCTAGTTGTCTTGTGCTTGTGATAATTTACAGTGGCTTTAAACATGGACACAGTAAAAGAACCATAAAAGGAACTTTTTGGAGGCAAGAAGAAGTTTGCAATGCTTTACAGTGTATCCAAGACCCAGTGGGATAGACTGTCTAAACAGAGCACAGTTACAGCCATTAAGAAAGTCTGGAATGGTTAGTGAAAAGCCCAAGTAGGGCTAATTTTAGGCTGGTATTTCACAAGGGGTGATTTAGAATACAAATCACTAAAATAGCATTTAGGCTTTCTCTGAGGACCCAGACCAGAGTCACTTTCCCACAAAGCTTTAGCATCATGGCAGAATACTCAACAGGCTTCCAAAAAGAGAAAAAGCACGCGTTTCCCACATCATTACAGCATATTTCAACTAAAAGCACAAAAAATGAAGACAAAATGCAACTTAGTAAAGTTTCACATCACTGCAACCATTTTCAGTACAGCCTTTGATTTGAAGGGGAAAAAAGAAACCGTAAAGATTTTTGGCTCTCTTCCACAAAATTGTATCTCAATAAGTGTTCAGGTGCATTACAGTGTATCATTGAACATTACACAAGACATGCAGCACATTTTTAGTAGGGATCGGTTAATCATTAAAACCCAGTACCACACATTCACTGTGAGGAGAGAGCCTCCAAAACCCGTACTGATTAACTGAGGACACTTATGACTCGATGCTGATATATGAAGTGTGGGGGTGCATATGAGTCATACATTAACACTGACAAATCAAAACTGTGACTAATGATGATGGAGCTGTGAAAACCTTGCTTTATGCATGCTTAATACACAGTTTCCTAGAAAGAATGCCTGGGCTCATTAGCCAAACCAGGTTTGCACAGTTTGACATTCATGTACTGCACTGAATACTGACATGGATTTCCTCAGATAATGGATGCTTGAATACATGATTTTAAAACAAATTAATGTCACACTGTCAGAGTTTTTGATAACTGCTGATTTAGAGACTGTAAAGCATGAAGCGGGTGTTTGTTCTGTAGGTACGCAGGTTATGTGAGACAGGGGAAGTACGAGTGGTATGTAAGATTGTATATAATTAAATACAGATAGCTGCTGTTTAGAGAATTGTTCATTGTATACATGAAGTAGCATGCAGACTAAAAAGCCTTCCTGTAAACATCGTGTGTCACTGGGTGAACAGCTTGCTAGTGCAGTTTTCATTCTTAAGCAGCTGACACACAAAATCGGCCATCGTTCTGCTTGGCAGAGTTGGAGCATGAAAACACATGATGACACACCTGTCCTCGTCAGGCAGGCAGCCACAACAATACACCCTCACTCCTAAAATAGGTGGTGAGGTGCACAAAAATCTTTGCATAGCTTCTGCAAAACATAGCAACTACAAAACAGTTTGAGTCTGTTGTTTTCTGAAAGGAAAACACGCCAGGGCCAAATGTTTGCTACGCTAATCTTATGATGGGAGAGCTTCAGAGGCCCCATTCAATGTCACAAACACAAAGGCCGGAGGGACCACCTCCACAGCATCATCTGGTCTCCTAACGTCCTCTGTGACCCCAGTTAAGAGCAACCTTCAAAATAATAATCCCCTCCAATTACTGACATGTCCTTCACAAGTGGCCATTGGACACGGTTGCGACCTTAAAGAAGAATGTAAATATCTGTCTTGCTGTGGAGATGCTGTGAAGAGAGCTCAACACTGACCTGACAACAATCAAGGAACACAAACAATTTTTTCTCAAGAACTAGTCAAAAAACAAAATTCGGTCATGCGTCATTGACTGCAACCACAACAGCAGCCACGTTATAATTACCATTTATGGTTGATGTGCATTGCCAGAAAAATAAACATTTTTTTGTAAGTAAAACATTCTTAATGGAATTGGCCAAAGAAACCCCAGAGGGACCAATCCCACAGGCCACAGCTATTCTTGACTTGGGAAAGAAGTATCATTTCTGCAAATGCTGCCTGTTAGCAGCAGCATGCTAGTCTGGAGATGCCTCGTGGGACAATGGGTGTCAGACTCACATCGTTGACTGTGAATGCAAGCACTGTTGCGAGGGCTACAAGGCTCTAAACTGAATATTGCTCTTGACTATTGGCCCTGCATGGTAAAAAAAAAAAAGGGTTTCAGTGAGTGGCCAGGGTAATGAGAGGTTTTAACTATTGTGAAGCGCTGCAGAGACAATATGGCCATAAATTAGGGCCGGATTTAAATCACATCTAATCACAGCACAAGTCAGTGACTCCCAACAATCTGATAGCAAGCTCTGCTAAAGCCCGAGAGTGTTAGACCTCAACAATGACACTTTGAAGATGTTTATTGACGACAAGCACAAACCGACCTGAAATGATCAACTGAATAAAATGTAAAGACCTCCAATATGATCTATGTCGGTGTGGGGTCATCACTGATTTGTCAAGCACTCTACACTCAGGCACAATGGTCCCTTTGGTGTGGAGAGGTCTATTTTCTTCATCATAATCAGCCCATTTGTCCAAATCTGCTCTTTCCTGTATTTAGCCAAAATAAACCCTCTAACGGGAATACTTTTCTTTACAATCACGTTGGCACCTAGGTGACTGCATTTGCATAATTGAACTTGCGCTTACTGGACCTGTGAATTGTGTCCAGTTACATTAGCAGAAGCGAGGGCTGACAGCTGCTGAATCATGTCCTTAGTGAGTGTGTTTTTAAGGCCATTTAATGTACGATGTTCTTAAGTTCTACTTGTGGTGCACGCAGTTATTTAGAGAGAACACAGATTATAAACCGGTTCTTAATAGCAAGCAGCAAGGGCAAAATGTCTAGTATGACAGCTATGCAACCTTATTACATAGCAAGAACCTGTGTGTGCATGTTGTGTGTTCATCACCTTTGATCCGCTATTAAACAAACAACAATTACAAGTCTATCGGTGGCTGATTACAGTTGAGTAAGTCAAAGACAGAAAATGTGCTGTGATGAGAGCTCGTGGTATATGTCCTTCAAACCAAGCCTTTTTTTGCTCTACAAAACTGCAGACATCGATCTCTTGCACATGACGGTTTACCGCTTTGATCCTCTGCACTGTGACGGGTCACGAAAAGTCTCTCAATCTTAAAAAGTGCTGCAAGTCCTACTCTCTATAATGTCCAGCCGGGTCAAGCACCTTTACTGACCTCTCCAGACAAAAAACAAAGCCTGGAATTCCTTTTTTTCCAGGGCTTGGGTGTCATGGCACAGTGTGGTAATGAGGCCGGGTGTGTAACACCACCACATGCAACTTCACCTCATCTTATTTAGACCTTTCTTACCAGGACTGGGGATTAACACATCTGAGTCTGAGCCAAAAGTCAACAACGAACATAGCAAGTCAGGAATGTAATAACCACCCACACAAATATACACAGTCACACAGACAGGAGCAGCCGTGCCTCTAAACTTTCCTATGGTTAGGAAAATTCATCAGTGATTAATTACTGTCTTTGAGGGTTTTTTGTCTACAAAAAGCTTGAGCATTAAAGTTTTTGTGGTTTAAAACAAAGTTATTACATTTTGAAGATTTAACAGAGAGAATGTCTAAAGCAAACCTGATTATATCAGGTTAAAATGTGTTTAAGATATCTCAAAATGTTCACTGTGTTGTAATTTATCAAACACTTCGTTAACAGTTTTGAGAGAGACGAGTAAATATACTTTCCTTGTATTTTCTACTTGATATACGGAAACAAAGAGGGCAAGAACCAAACTAACAGTGAGATAAGGCTGGTTGACTGACCGTACAGTCAAGGCCACAGCGGGATAAAACAGGTGGACAGACATTGTGTGTGTACATTATGGTGAAAGCAACAGTTTACACAGGAGTTGACTGGCAGCTAACCTCTGTTATAAATCAGCTTTGGCTGATAGTATTTACACCACTTTTTTCCTCCCTCTACACAGCCACAAGTTCAGATTTTAACGGGCGTGCAGATCTTGTTTATGAGACAAAAAATAATAATAGGACAGGGTTTAACCACAATGACGGGTTCATGTTATTACAGGAAACAGGAAAACAAGATGACATGTCATGGCTAATACGTAGAAGCAACATGTGTTATTAAAAGCCCACATCCACAACAGAGTCAGCGTCATAAAGCACAGCACATGCACTGCCACATTTCCGTCTATGCCAGAGTTCACTCTTTCCAAACATACCTTTGGAGTTGAAAACTTCTTTGAGTTGTAGAAGCACATCAGCAAACTTGCGCACATCGCTGACCAGCTGCATAATATAGTTTGGGTCTGAGGCAGGGATATCCGGGCTGTCCGAGCTCACTGAGCCACTTTTGGAGACCCTGCCCGGCACCCAAGGGCCTATGCTGGCAGGACTCGCTGAACCCAAGCTGGAGCTGGAGAGTCGGGAGATACCCAGAGGAAATTTTGTTCCACTCCCACCACCACCGCCGCCGCTGCCGCTTCCTGATCCTCCACCTGTACTCTGGCGCAGCATGGCAGCCAGCATGTCTTACTGGTCCAGTGGCCCTCAGGCCTGGTGACTGTTATCCTGCAGTTCAGCTCTCAGACCCAGCACCGTGCCACAACAGGGATGAAGGATGCTACCAAGGGAAAAAAAAAAAGAGAAGGCTCTAAACTTTGACAAGAACCATTTGAAACACTCAACTGTTTCACAGGTGTGGCACATTACCAGCTAAGGACAAAACCCTGAAACCATGAAATAGGTTGTCTCTGCCATTTGTTGAAAATACTCAACACGTCAATCTTCCATATTTCACAAGTAGTATGCTGTTTTTAACAGTGTGTGAGGTAATTCAATCAACTAGTTGTTGTAATGCTCAACAGGTCTCAGTATTCTTGGTCTTAATGCAGTAATGATACAAATTACAACCCAGAACATAATCTGACAGAGCAAACCAGTCTTTAACTGTGATACCAAACATGAAGTTATCCTTCAGCAGTCACACCATGACTATGTTTGGCTGTGAATCACATGCAACACTCCACATGGGGAATGAAACTTATAAAATGTAAACAGTAGATCGAATAGTTTAATACAGGTGTTCCTGTAGTGAGTGTAGGCGCATCTCCCCCTGCACAGGTAATTAAAGAACACGACACTGCTGGTTGTAAATCACAGACTGTGATGATTTCCTGCTTACAGCTGAATAAAACAAGGCGTTCTTGAGCCCCGTTAAGACCCCGTCGGGTCATTAAGGTCGACTAATTAATTCAGCATACATAAAAATATACCAAGCAACACTTTTTTGACATAACATTTCGACTTTTACATCCAGCTCTGACTGCTGAACCGCGGCCACCATTTGTGTTTTAACGTTAAATGTTAGCTCAGAAGACAAACTCGAAGAAAAATCTGGGGGTTTGTACTAATTCTTCGTGTATAAAAGGTATGCCGAATTGATGTTTTTATTGGAAAGAATATGTTTAAAGTAATTTCCCCTCAAGAACAAGTAATGTTAGGCTATATACCGGCAAAAGGCAGCATTAAAGTAGTAAAGTAAACGGCGTTCGCGTGAATTTCAGTGTAAAAAATACGCAGCTAACTTATCCACCGTGTCCAAACACTTCTCCTCTATCTTAAAATGTTATGTCACATTATTTATTAGCAGCTATTCGCTTTTGTAACTACTTAAATAACAGTGACGTTATCAGACAACATTACACACCGGCCGCTGGATCCTGTATCATTTCAGCCGAAGAAAATCCTGAAGTGAAAAAAGTCACAATGGCCAATCTTGAGAAATTAATCCACAGCCGCCGCGCTATCCGTGTGTTTCACAGCCGTGTCCCCCGAACCCCCTCACTGTCTGTCCGGCTCAGCTCCTCTGAGTTCACTCGGCTCCTCTCTCCATGTGATGTAGCCTGTAACTTGTGACTTGTGTGTGTATGTGTGGGTGCTTCGAGTAGAGTCCACCCTTAACAACAGGTGTCCAGAGTTTTAAAGTTTCAAGGCACCCATAATAAAACGTTACACATCCGGTTAGACCTTTCAAAACAAATGCATGGACTGGAACAACTTGCTGACATGACAGTGTGTTGGGGTAAGACTGCATTTTTTTAAACGTGTAAAATCCAAGTCTCAAAACACATTTATGTTAAATTTGTCATAAATACCAGCTTAAATAAAAAGCCCATTCATACAGTGTGTGCAAAACGAGATTTTCCCGAGTGAGACGTGTCAAGCTTTTATTTTGAACTCAAAATCGCTTTACTTCCGGTATCATTCTGACTGACTGACTTATTCGACCGACCTGAAATCTGAAATATCTCGAATACGTCACTGTTAAAGATTACAGACTCAATAAAAGTCCAATAAGGTGCATAAAGCAGACCGATTAGCATTTTATTTGTGCAGAGGATGCACAGAGATACATTGCACTACTGCTACACAGACACTTTACTACGTTTGCCTGGGTAGTAAATCCCTGCAGTTTATATAGAGGCCTGCTTGAATAGCAAGTTCGTGTGTGTGCTGCAGTCACAGTTTGCACTGCTCCTGAGAACAACACACAACTCTCCATGCTAGTAAAGAAAAAGGAGTGAACACCTGTGTTACCAACTGACTTATAATGTCATCAAGCAGGCTTCAAATAATATTTAAAGTACATCTACATCTGCAAAGCATAGCTTTACTTTATTTTAAAACACAAACTGTTAACTTTTTTTTCCTTTTCTTTTTTTTTTTTTTTTTTGTATTTCAATATGCTTTAAATGTATATGGTAATAAAAAAAGAAAGGCTCTTCAACCTTTGAGGTTTTTCAACCAGCTGAAAATGGATCCAGCACTGGAGGTTTCAAGCACCACAGTGCACATGGCTGACATCTGCTGGTGACATTCATGTAGTGTCAGTCAAATGAGATTCATTATGTCATCTGTGAATCTTAATATTTTACAATAAGTAAGGCATAGTTGTGCTTTGGTCCAAATGAGATTAGAGATTATCTTCACACACGACTGCACGTGTGTCCTGTCTGCCTGACCACTGGAGCTGTTTATTAAGTACATGTGGTGTTTATTGTTAATCTATTTAGTTAGTCTAAAGCAGAGGTGTCAAACTCATTTCAGTTCAGGGGACAACATGATGAGTCTCAAATTGGTGCTGAATATTAGATTCTACTGAAACCTGCTGCAAACACACCGAGCAATAGATAAATTTCAACTAGCAGCTAAAAAAATGCACTTAAAGATCAAGCATGGAAACTTTAGTGGCATCCGGTGGTGATGCCACTAAATTTGCCAGGGTGATGCCACTAAATGCCGACCCTCTCATTTCAAGCATAAAGGCCAAACTACGCTGGCCAAAACTCCTGACAAATGCAAAAGGTCCAATGTAGAGCCAGTGTTTGGTTTGTCCACTCTGGGCTGCTGTAGAAACATGGTGGTTCAACATGGCAGACTCCGTGGAAGAGGACCTGCTCCTTCTGTAGATATAAGTCTCATTCTAAGGTAACATAAATATAATAATTCTTATTTTCAGGTGATTATACACTAACTTTCTGTCAGTAGCTCCCCTTAGATGTTATACACTGGACCTTTAACGTAATTTTTACACTTTGCAAAGCAGCAGATGCACAAACAGTTAACAATTAAACTAAAAATGATGAAAGGACTTTAATGATTTTTTTTTTTTTTAATGAACACAGTGTTAAACAAAAACATATGCTTCGAGCTGCTCCATTATTGGGCATTATTGGGTGCCGCAGGGAAGACATTTTGCCAGGAAGAAGAGGGGACATCATACATCTGTAGATGGTACCACAGATGTAGAGGGGCAGCCGCTGGAATCTGGGATGGTGGCAGCTGCAGGACGGTGCTGGGGCCTGGCTCCATCACACCTGTCTGCAGGTGTGGAATGTTCATCACACCTGCCTGTGTGTGTGGAGCCATGATCAGCCTCTTGTCCTCTGGCCTGGATGCAGATGCTGCAACACAAACAAAAACACTGATCAGTTTTTTAAACTTTAAAAATGAGACACTGTTTCTTAAATGTGCATTAAATGTCAGTTTAATATTAATATTGAATGAAACGACATTTAACTCTGTTCTGATTTCTTTTGTATAAAATACATAATTCAGTCTTCAGATACAAAGAACCCTTGTGCCTCAGTGTTATCGTTCACTCTGTGGGGAAGTTGTTTTGTGCCGTTTATATTAAATCTAATAAAATTTGATTTATAATGACTCTGAACTCCATCTTAAAGGAAAAATGTAAAAATGTATCTTTTGTTTGTAAAATAAGTGTAAATTCACAATCTGTGATCTAATCTAGTCAAATATGATCCAGTGTGGATGTCATCTAGTTTTTATCACATTTCAGTACATTAAAGTAAATTGTCATTACTATATGACATAAAGAAATAAATATTCAGTCTTACCTTCAGCCGTGGAAACATTTCTCTGGTGTCTAACCCTCTTCTTCTTTTTGCCCTACACAAAAACAAACACATCAGACTTTCCATCAGATATCAGCTAATACAAACTCTCTGCAGTGATGTGTGCAGTGATGTCAACATGTGTGAGTTGTGTGTGAGCACAGTGTACTTACATAGTTATTCTTGTTTGTCCACTCAGGGTGTTGCTGGGTGTGGAGCTCTTTTTCTTTTTGGGCCTGTTCGTAGTATTTGGCCTGCTCCTCCTTTGTCAGAGACGTCCACTGTGGACAGACGACAACACACTGTCAGTAAGCACACGCACACTGTTACAGGCTTGTGCACGGACAAACATGAGCATAAAAACATATTAACAGACATTAATATGCACACACGTCCATATGAAGTGAAGTTTATGCTTTACAAACCTCGTCAGTACATTTGAGTCATAAAATACTACAAAACCCTTCAATGAAGGCAGTCAATGAAAAGCAGAAATCACTGTAATGATGTGAGGATTTAGAATTTGAGGACTTTTTACGAGCTCAACTGTAGAAAACAATTTTTATGAAACTTTGATCAAGTTTGTGACACTGAGTGTGTCAAACATGCAGAGCCAACACACATACCCTCTGTCCCAGGATGGTGTTCACAGCCGCACTACCTCTGGCCCACACTTCAGCCTCAATATTTGGCCTCTGCTCTTTCATAAAGAGCATGAAGGCATTTGGAGGTTTCTTTATGTACCGCTGGTCATCCTCCTGCTTGCTTTCACGCTTTTTCTTTCTGCAGGACAAAATCAGAGTCAGCTCGTGGTACCGCTGTGTTAAACTGTGAGGAAACAAGTCTCTTCAAAAGAAGAACATTTTGACCAAAACTGTCAGAGCAAACTTACTTTAAGGTGGAGGTGGGTGGTGCAGGAGGAGCATAGGCAGGAGGGGCAAGAACCTCTGGTCGAAGCTCGTATAACAGCTGTCCATTCCTGCACAGAAACAGATACACACTTTAGACAGTAGAAAGAGTGTGTGACGACACAAGCTGCGTTCACTCACTGTGTTTGTTTGCATTTATGTGTGTGTTACTTACAATATGCCAACACAGTGCAGGTTATGGTCTAAGCCTTCAGGCAGTCTCACCACTGGTGGATTATTATACTGGAGACACAAAACACACAGAGAACAGTTGATCAGACAAGCTGCAGTGTGTCATCTGTCCACCAGATGTCAGGATTTCCCCTCACTATAAACTGTAATAACTGTGACATCTGGAGGAAAAACACATCTGGAGAACCTACAACACACACACACGTGACCAGAATATGTCTGCATATTTCTGCTGAGGGTCAAAGGGGTCAGGAGTGTGTATTCATGTGAAGGTCAGGTGACCATAGCACAAAAACCTAAACAAGGGTCAAAATAATGTAGTCTTGCAGCACAACCTTGATTAAATTCACTGCAAATGTATCAGGATGTTCAATGAAAATCAGACTGAGCACCACAGAGACACATTATTGTCAGTGTAAAGAGAGTCTTTTGGCCTGCTCAGACACTTTCCATGTTTCATCTTTCAGTATTCATCTTCACCAAATCACTTGTATGATAACGAGGAGGCTGTATTAGCAACATATATTAAAGTAACAACTGAAGGTTCGTCACAGAGATGAGAACCATCACCATGAGTGCCGTCTACATAAAACTGGAATGTTCTCTTGTTTCTTATCCAGAAAACTGTTGAACCAGAACACAAACATACAACTGCAGGTGATCAAGCTTTAAATCAACTCTCTCTTGTGCTTGGTTCAGTGTGATATGGCTCAAATTTCTCTTCACAGGAGGGATATTTTGGTCAGTAATTACTGGAAGATTTTCATGATCGATTCATTATTTGGTCTCTATTCAGAAAATAGTAGCACACCAGTCCATGTTTTCCTCCTCATTTTATTTTGAAGACAGCTTCACTACGCTGAGCTCTTGTGAATTATTTCTTTTGAATAATAACTAATCTATCCCTAACCCATACTTAGTCTCTTACCTGTTCCTGGCTATAGGCACCTGCCTCACTGTATAGGGGAACTGGCTGTACAGTGGCATGCTCGTCATATCCTCCAACCTGACTCTCTGCTGGCTGGGCGGTGTTGAGCTCTAGCTCAGCAAGTTCGGTAGGAGTCAGCATGTCTCTTAACATGTCGTTGAGAGTGGAGACCACCTCTCCCCACTCCATCTCTGCCATTATACGGTCAAATTTCTGTCTGATCTCTCTCTCAAACATGATTTGATCCTCCATTGCACTTGTTATGGACTCCTGTCACACACAATGATAGGAAGCTGCTTTTGGGACTCTTATGGGGATAACATCATATATCATATTATACAAATTCATGGATATGTTGCATGTCGTAGTTCACTACATTTATTTGACAACTATAGTTACTAGTTTGCAGATATAGATTTTACATACAAAATATATGATAGATCCATAACAAAGCACCATCCTCAACAATATATAAAGCTGTAATTGTCTACACCTACAACATTAAAATGTTATTTACATCTTCATGCATCATTAATAATATTATAATGTAAATAATGATATGACACTTTACTTTTAACACTACTTTTATATTGCTGTTACTTTAAGATCTGAAGGCTGCTAGGACATTTTCTTGTATAATGAAGTATGTTTATGTTGTAATATTGGTAGTTTTACTTCACTAATAAAAGATTTGATATCAGTGTTATACATCTACTGAAGTTGTGTATTTAGAGTGAGTCCACTTATCATACTTTACATGCATTTTGCTGATAATGCTTCTGCACTTCAGCTAAGCACAATGTTGGATTACACAAACCTTAACTTTGAGGGATTTATCTGTTACTGCATGTAAAGGTATGATAGTTAATATTAACTGAAGAGCTATCAGTTTAACTACTTACCTAATAGCTTTAGTGTTCACTGTTGGTTCAGCTCGCTCTCGTCCTTCAGGTTTGGATATTTCACCTTTCCTTCAGTAGTGAGGCACTGCGTACATCTGACTGAGTTCATCTGACTCTCACTGTCTTATATATTCTGTATGAGCCTTCCACGATGAACTCACCACATTCCAGTATTCTACTCTAATTTATGAACTGGAACTCTTGACTAGTAACCATCACAACCGTTATCGATGTCCCCATGTCCATCTGTACCTACTGAAATATTCTTTATTTCAGTCCAGATGCACCAGAAAAATATATCCACACGTTCATAATCCTATATAATAAAGTTTATTATATAGGATTATATAAGAGCTGCACCAATATGTGCCGTACATGAAACTTAATAAAAACAACCCAAAATGTTTAAAACACTCAAACAGATTAACAATTTAAAATATTTTAACCATTAGTTAACCATTTAAAGCCTTAAGCTCACACAATTAAGATAAACAAATTCTTTGTAGGACATGATCTCTATTGTTGCTTCTGTGTACTTTATGTGAAAGACCATACAGCTGAATGTGATGGATGAAATACTGAAAGGAAGTTTAGAGCTCTATATTTCAGGAGGAATTGAGTTTAAAAATCTGGAGGCTCTTGTCTGACTCCACGCTCATTTGTGTTCAATGCCTTACTTACAAATAAACAACCAAAAACATGAAGTTAAATGACATATTCATGTGTACACATGACATATTATGTATGATAAATGTCAAGTGAGGGTTGGCATTAGCTACATGGGGAGTCTCTGCTGCATGTAGTCAAGGAGCTATACGATGTTATAATGTTGGATTTGTCTGTATCTAAAGTCTGCAGGCTCGTCAGAGCTGCCAGCTGTGTGAGATAGGACGTCACTGGAAACAAGTCCAATGTGAGTGAACCTGAGCTGTCAACTAGAAGATACTGAAATCATTTCATGTGAATAAACCTAAAATGACAACTCTGACTACCTCTTTCCGGTCCTGGCGGAGAACTATGGGATGGTTTTTGCATATTTTGACTGCCACCATTTTCTTGGTTCAAACGCCCAGCTTGTTGAGTGTGTGCAATTTTAGATACTGACCACGAGAGGGCGGTGTATACTTCTAGCTCTTATTACGGGAAACACGCTATGCTACAAAAAATGTTTTTGGATTATCTGATAACAAAACACAATCAAAATAACTCCTTGTATCACTTATTTTCTATTTTGTATGTATTTAATTGTAGTTTCTATACTTTGCATTTAATTTTCATATATTATTCCTTGATTGATATTATTATTTTATGAATAATTTTGTGACTGATATTTCATGTGACGATTGTTATAACTTTTTTTATTTGGACTTGATGTATTCAAGCATCAAACATGCTACGTTTAGTTAGGTTTGCTAGCCTAACAGGGGAAGTTCAGCAGCACTAGAATCAGGAGTGTCCAGTGACCCTGCAACACAGTAAATTAGTCAAGCTAGCGCCAACACAGCCATGATAGCATAACAGTACTTCTTGTACACATACAAAAATAAAGTTACCAAACCGAAGCGATCAGAAATGAACTAACAAATTATCATAAAATGATAATGTTGTTGTTTTCTCGTCAGTGGTCACAGTTTGAGACTACAACTACATTTTTCAGTAGGAATAACATATCTATTAATATTGGTTATACTATTATTACTTATTTGTATTCTTTATTACTACAGCTTGCTTATTTGTATCAATTATGGTGTTGATAAGCATGAAGTCTACCACTATATGTTACAAATACTGCGTATAAATAATCCATTGGCTGTGCTTTTTGTTATCAAACAATCCAAACAGACCATAAATGAGTGTCCCTGCATGTAGAGAGGTACAGTAACAGTGATACACCCAGGAGAAGTTAGCAGTTTGATCTTCCAAATAAGACATATATAATATAAATGTGCTACAGTACGTTAGTGCGGTTTTTAGTCCTTTACATCAATGCTTTTATTTTGAAGCAGACGCAGCGTGCATCCTGTCGTGATGCTTCCTGATGTGCGTGATGAGGGTTTGTGATTGGGATCCGCTGGCTAGCTTCGCACTGTGTTGTTCAGCTCATAGAGAGTGCTCGGCGTTTCACTGATTGTGTACTTCAGAGATGAAGTAATGTGGCGCTTGTGATTCAGATGTTAGCTTAGGTCGGTGCTGCAGTCATGTCTTCTCCTGACAGCAACACTGCTGGAGGGATTCACGGACTTCTTCTCAAACTTCACGATTCACTTTCAGACGAAGACAGTCGAGCTGCAGCTCTGAAATGTCACGATATTGTCGGTGACCTGGGACATGAGTGCATGGTAACACCAACCGAGAATGAACTTGGTAAGACAATGAAGTCCAATCGAAGAAGTCATTGAATACGCGCCAAACTCCGTTAACAATCTGGCTATTTAATGTTAATAATGCTTCTTTTAATAACTAACGTTAAACACCGTGTATGATACTGTGTTCAATGAATATTGAGAAGCTACTTATCAGTTCGGACTGCATAAATAATTTCAATAATAGTTTATTTACTTTGTCTATACCATATCAGCGCCTTCCGCCAAAACTCTGTGGTGGGCGGTAACGCTCATTCAGAACACAATATATAAAAACCACGTGATTCTTGGACAATAAGCAAAGTTTACAAGAAGTTACTAGAAGTGCATCAGAAGTCTGCAGTATTCATATAGTCAAATAATCCAAACGCAATGATTAAATGTTCCTGTATTAAAACACACACAAAGGGGTTCACAGGTCTGCAGGATGTTCCGACCACAGGTTCCCTCCATGCATCTTATTCCTCAGGGGGGTTCATGCTATATGCAACACAGCACATGTTCACATTATCACATTACAAGCCCTCTACCCAACTTTAAACCTTTAATTAGACAATCATTTCAGTTCCATGTAACTCTGGTCAATTTGTTTTCTGTAAAGGTTTAGTAGTCAAAAGATGTTTTCATATGTACAATGTTTTGTGGAGATTTTATTGTTGGTACTGTGATGCACTTCTTACCTTCTGATTCAGTTTTTGCCTTTTCATCCTGAAGCTTTACAGACATCCTTATTGTTCTCAAAAGACTATGGACTCCTCAGCTTTCTCAGGAAGTCCCTGCCATCAGAGGAGGTATATATCAAGGAACATCCCATAATAATATTATAATAAAATATAATAATAACACAATATAATATGGCAATAATCTAATGAGATTAAAAGCAGAAAGAAACATCTGTTTTTTTGCAGCTCCGGGACACCCGAGTTGAGATCGTATTGTTTTTGGAGAAGTTCTTGGACCGGGTCTCACCAAGAGTCAAAGGTTGGGAGAAGACTTATGCCGTTGACATAAGAGTAAGTCCCCAATTTAAGGAAAGATCTGACAGATTTTTTTTAACAGTGCACATTTCATCTGCTTTTTACATGTGTGCATGTGCACGAGAAAGACCTCAGACAGGGAAAGTATCGCTGTGACATCAGTGAAAGCAAAGGAAGGAATGATGCGTCCATGTGTTCAAAATAATGTCATACAATGTGCAACTAAAACAGGCTGAGACTAAGCAACCTCTTTATCAACCCATTTCTTTCAACAATTAGAAACACCTCTCGCATGACAGTTGAACAGTACCACAAAGTAACAAAACAAACTGGATCCATACATGTAATTCCACAAATGAATCATGTTTATTTCTTTTCATGCAGGACACGTGCATGGTTGTGTATACAAAGGAAAAAGTAGCCAAATGTAGGACTCCAGTGCTGGAGCTCCTTATTAAGGTTGGTTTCTCTTCACATCTTGTGTATTTTCTTCAACATAAGCTCAGTGTGTAAGGCGGGCAACATGAGCTGCCTTCAGACCAAAAGAATATATGAGAGTCTGTTTGATATATTTGTGATGTGTACTTAAATATGGGCTTGTTATTTAAAACACACTCCACAGGTTCTCCAAACAACAAAGGCTTCCAGTGTGGCTGCAGACCTTCGAATCTGTGAAATATTCAACAGATATTACAGCGAGCTTTGTCAGAAGAGCAAACTTCCAGATTCAGGTGAGTCTTCCTTTGATGCCTGAAACCAAGGTTTGGTTTAACACTGTAATGAGAATTTCACAAACATTTTTTGTTCATATTTTTCTTACTTTTGTGACAGTCCTTGGCAAAATCTATGAGTTGTTGGGAGTTCTTGCAGAGGTTCACCCCAGTGAGATGGTCAACAACTCAGAGAAACTCTACAAAGCTTATCTAGGAGAGCTCAAAGACCAGGTATGAAAATCATGATCTGTCATGCTGGCATGAACAAGTCTAACCAGTTTCAAACAGACTATTTAAATGTGTGTGTGTGTGTATTTATGTTTTTATTTTAGATGACTTCTTCAACAAAGGAACCAAAACTTTTTGTTGTAGCTGGATGTTTGCGAGGAATCACCGCTCTGATGGTCAACTTCACAAAAACCATGGAAGAAGGTGGGATGTTGTTTGTGTTTGCGTGTCCATGTTTATTACTACTTTCTTCGTAGTAAAAAAAATCTTACTTTTGTTTCTAAGACTGCATGATTAGTGTTTGTGTCTCTGACTTACAGACCCGGCAACGTCTAAGGACATTTTCCAGTATGCCCTGAAGGCGATCAGTCCTCAGGTAAATGTCACTGTCTCGACTATTTTGCTATCTTGCTTTCTGCACATTGTGTCATGAAATGTAGAACTGATACATTAAATGTCACTAAACTCTTGTTTTCCTATTCTTCTTGTAGATGGAAATGAATCGCTATGCTGTCACATATGGTAAATCTGTCCATTTTCTCAGCAAAATGAAGATAAACCTTCTTGAGAACTAACATCTCTTTGACTCTGTTTCTTGAACAGCTGGGCTTAGATTATTTGCCAGACATGCATCTCAGTTCAGCAGCTGTCTCATGGACCACTACAGAGCTTTGTTTGAGGTCATGTCTAAGCTTTGTGGACATATCAACGGTGAGATGAAGAAGACGAGTTACAGTGCACTTGAGGCCTTTCTCAAACAGGTAAACTCTTCCAGACAGACACGACAGCAGCTGAATTTAAGAGTCAAAATAATTCCAACAATGCTTGTATGATCATTTTAAGGTTGCAATGCTGGTGGCAGAGAATATTGAGGAGCACAAAAGCAAGTTAAAGTTCTTCATGCAGAAGTTCTGCGGCATCATTAAGACCATGGACTCAACGCACAAAGAACTGTCCATTGCCATACGAGGATATGGATTCTTTGCAGCCGTATGTTTATTACAGTTTGGTTTCTTATGTAATCCACCAGATAATCTTACATGAAATGTTTCATCTTCTGTTGACGTACAATCCAAACCTCTTAACATAAAATACAAAAATCTTTTTTTTTTTCTGTAGCCATGCAAGAAGGTTTGTCCACAAGACGTGGACTTGATGTACACAGAGCTGATTCAGCGCTGTAAGCAGATGTACCTGACTGAGTCTGATAGTGAGGATGACAGCTTCTACCAGCTGCCCAGCTTCCTGGACTCTATAGCTAGTGTCCTGATTCACCTGGACAAGGTAGCAGACTCACAGTCTGTCATTCCCTTTGACCAAATGTTGAATAATAAGAAGACCGGAGACTAAATCAAACTGACATGCATTGATTGTCTTATTTGAACTTCTGCTTTGTGTCCATGCCTGCAGATACCAGAGGTGTATACACCTCTACTGGAGCGTCTCCTTGTGGTGCAGATTGACAGCTTTCCTCAGTACAGCGAGAGAATGCAGTTTGCGTGCTGCAGGTCTATTCTTAAGGTGCTGGTAGCTATGGCCTCTAAAGGACCTGTCCTGTGGAGTTTCATTAGCTCAGTGGGTACGTCCATCATGAACACATTGCACCTGAAGGCCATCAGGATATTTTTAAACAAAACCCTGACCTTTATCAGATTTCTTAGCAACACCTGATATAATGTGTTCTGATAAGCGTGTGTACATGTGTATGCACAGTGCCTCCATGTCTTTCATGCATTTATCTTCTGTGGTAACGAAAAACAAAATGAATACACAAAATCAGTTATCCAGGATTGAATCTCAGGGTTGTAAAACCGATTGAGACTGTAATAGTGGCAAAAAGCCACTTAAATACTGTAAAGCTTGTTATCATAATCTGATTTTAACAGCATGCTGCATTGGTACGACTGTTATCTGAGATGAGATTGCACATATTATCTGTTGAAACTCTTTTGTTTATTTTTCAGTGCACCAGGGCTTGATTCGTGTCTGTTCAAAACCCATCATGCTTTCTGAGGTCAGATGCATGTTTTCATATGTTGTTGTCTTTGTTGAATTGACACAAATGTATATATTTACTCTGCTGGATGTTTCATTTTCAGTCAAATTCATAATCCTTGTTGATATTTTTACTGCTTTACTGTTTTTTTCTGATAGATTTACTGTTTACTTCTTTTCTCAGGACAGAGACAGTGTTTCCTCTGAGGCTTCCCAAGTTCGTGTTGGAAAGTGGAAAGTTCCATCTAGTCAGAACTATCTTGCCCTCTATAAAAGCCTTCTGGACTGTGATCAGCTGAAGGTACAGCTGTGATCTTTAAATTTGATCATTTTGAAAAAAATCATTTCGGCAGATTTGTTTGGTATGGCCTGTTATATATTGCATGTTACATAACATTTAGCCACTCAGCATCCCTTTTGTAGACAAAATGTATGCATTTTCAATCTGAAGTCTATTTTCAGATTATTATTATTACCATCTCTTCCATTACCCTCCTTCAATAGAGAGGCAGACTAAATAAAAAAAATTAAAAAACATCCCTTTCTGGGTAGAAAATGTTGTTAATGCACTGTAAAACATTCCAATAAGCACTACATTTTATTTAACGTCTTGTTACATTTGTGTCCTTCTCTGCAGGATTCAGGATTTCTGGACGGAGCTTTTGAGAGTCAGAACACCGCTCTGGTTTCTTTGAGCCGTCTCCTTTATGATGAGTTGGTGAAATCTATCCTCAGAATTGTGGAAAAACTGGACTTGTCTGTGCAGAAAGTGACAGCAGGGGAGGAGGTGAGCTCTCATGTTTAGATCCTATTGCAATATATTTTACTGACATTTGTAAAGGGCAATTGACAGGTGCACAGGCCAATACTACACCCTGTACACCACCTGATAGGCTACTGTACAGGCTATGTGTAATTCTTCTTCAGTCATTATGACTAATTCCTGGATAACTTTGTCTGTTTTTTTTCACAGCGAGAAAGAACATTCTTTTGCATGATGTGAAACTGTCAAAGCTTTTACATACTTTTTATTGGCAGTATGAAGTTAAACATGAGTTTCACCTAAGAAATCTTTCTGTTTGTTGAACACTAATCCATGGCATTTACCTCCTCATCTGTCAGAGTCCAGATGATACAGCTCATGCCCTGCCCTCCTCCGACCCAACAGCTCATCTGCTGCCCAATAAGATCAAAGATTTCACCGCTTTTATCAACTTGGTTGACTTCTGCAGGTAATAGAGACAACACACAGACGGTGTCAGGTGTCAGAATATGACTAGAACTGTGTAGGATGCTTCACATCTGTTACACGGTTTGTCCTTCTAGTCCTGCAGTGTCTACTATCAACATCCCAGACTCGGACATTGGTCTGTTATAAGCGTCTTAAAAAGTGACACATTTAACTCTGTGAAACAGACAAACTAATTGTTATCATACATTAACTGAACATCGTTGGTGTTCTAGCACATTTGTTCATTTTAAGCAGTAAAGATGTCAGTCTCAGGTGAACACTTTTTTCCTGTTTTGCAGTGAGTTGTTGCTAAAGAAACATGTGGAGTACTTTCAGTCCTGGGTGTATCCCTTAAGCCATGAACTTATCCTCCACTCCATACGAAACCCACTTGTCAGCGGTTTTTACAAGCTACTCTCTGTCACCATGAAAATCGCCAGGAGAATCAAGTTCTACCAGGTAATATTTCCACTAGTACAAAGCATCTTGTAAGCTCAGTCGTGTTTGGTATAGGATAGTTGCAGCGAAATTTCATATAGTGCACTTGTCACATCGAATACATCATTTAAATAACAAAAATCTGCTTTTGAACAGGGAGTTGGCCTCCGAAACTCTGCGTCCCCCCAGAGTGACACAGTGAAAAGTGCTTGTTTTGCACTCTTCTCTAAGTTTGGAAAAGAGGTAGCTGCTCTTTATAATATTTCCTGTGAATGCTGCTTGTTAGTGCAGTAAACTAAAGTAGAGATTTACCGAAGAGCTGACGTGTTTTTTTGTTTGTTTGTTTGTTTTCTCACTAGGTGTGTGTGAGAATGAAGCAGTACAAAGATGAGCTGCTGGCATCCTGCCTGACATTTGTCCTCTCGCTGCACCAAAACATCATAGCTCTGGACATCAAGGCCTACTGTCCTGCTCTTGAGGTGGGAATTTATTTTATTTTATTTTTATTTGTGAAGAAGAAGATGAATATGGTTAAATGCAGTACTAGGAAGGGTAATTGTACCCCAGTGGCCCCAACTTCAACAGTTGGCAGGGGACACATAAAAAAAGTAAAAAAAAAAAAAAAAAAAAAAAAGTAGTGACTAGATATTTGAGTTGAGTAGAGTATATTTACGAATTAATGAATGAAACGTGACCTGAACCTTAACAATTGTGTATGATGTGGATGGGGTGTCTAGGCGGCTCTGAAGCTTGGTCTGAGCCATGTTCCTTTGGCCAACGTAGCCCTAGATGCTCTTGAGGATTGGTCCTCCCACATACCCCTGGAGACTATGCAGCCCTGCTACAAGAAAGTTCTTCCTCTTCTGGATGGATACCTGAAAACCCCCTCCACCAACAGTAAGCCCATAATAGTCAACAGTCAAGCGCATCTGTTTGTCAGTTGATAGTTTATTTAAATTTTAAACGATGTTCGGTTAAATAAAAGACGATATCAGGCAAATGATATGACTAATGATATGAATGAACAAAAAGTCTAATTCAGATTTTTGTTGACTTTAGACAAAGACGACAGCAACTGGGAGGTGATGTCTTCTGTGTCTTCAAGAGGTGACAAAGGATACAGCCGAGTGATGACAAGGCTCCTGAAAAAGTCTAACCAGCTCACAATGGTACTGGATGGGAACGTTTACAGACACCCCCAAATGACTTCTGCTGGAATTATTTAATATCTGTTTTAATCACTCTATAATGAATTATTTTAGTTTTAGTATATTTAGTGCAAAAGAACAACTTATTGTTGTCCGATAGAGAAGTTGATTAGCTTCATATGAGAACACTGAAGTCCTTCTATGTGAACGCAGGAAGATGCTCCTCTTGTCTTGGTGAGGCTCAGAGTGGTGAAGTTGCTCGGTCACCTGGGAGGAAGGTTAAACAGGAACCTTGTCACTGGTGAGGATTTAATTAACCAGCACGACATGTTATTCTGCTGACAGTTTAGGTGTTGCTACAGTTTGGCCGCGCTCCAGAGTGATGAACACTTAGATTTTTGTTGTTTTTATTGATCATATGCCTCTGTTTTCACATTTAGCCGTCTCATCAGAGGAAATGATGAAGAAATTTGTCGCCTGGGATTCTGAGAAAAGGCTCAGCTTTGCAGTGCCATTTGCCGATATGAAGCCAGTCATCTACCTCGATCCATTTCTGCCTCGCATCAGTGAACTGGCTCTGTCCACCAGTGACAGACAAACCAAAGTATGTCGTCTAACATCAAAGCGACTCTGCTGTCCGTGGCACTTCACAAAACAGATTGACACAGCTTCAATATGCTGGCAATGGTATCAGCCAATAGAAACAAATGATTGTTTTAAGCCGGTTTCTCTTGTGTTTGTTGCAGGTAGCAGCTTGTGAGCTGCTCCACAGCTTGGTGATCTACATGGTTGGGAAAAGTGCTCAGATGGTTGAAGGGGAGAATACTTTGCCACCTATGTACAAGCTGCACAAGAGGCTGTTTCCTGTGCTACTGCGTCTGGCCTGTGATGTGGATCAGGTAATCCAGATAGGGAGAGACATTAATGTTAAACTCTCTTCAAAATCTGATTTGGAAGTTTAAGGATGTAGTTATAGTATAATGTTTTTAATTGGTATTATTCAACTACACTGTCAAGGGAGCTCTCTTTACAAAATATTGACTAACAAACCAGGAAGGAAGAACATTTGTAGCCCATGGACACGCTAAAGATGATTCACCAGCCTCAAGTTTGCTAATAGTTAATTTAGTTTGCCGTATTTCTCTGATATATTGTTATCAGCCTGGGTCTGTGTTGCACACAAGCAGCACACAGGTGTTGGTGGTTCTTAAAATGTGAAATTCTTTTCACCAGGTGACCAGACAGCTCTTTGAACCGCTGGTTATGCAGCTGATTCATTGGTTCACAAACAACAGGAAGTTTGAGAGCCAAGATACAGTGGCTGTTCTTGAGGCAATAATGGTAAGTGTTTAAACTCTAGGAAGGGCTTTATAGGATAAATGTTCAAATAAGACCTGAGATGATGCATTACTAAATGTCACCCAGCCGCTTTCTCAAGACACTGAATTTCCTATCTGGCATTCAGTTGAGTTTTTTTCTTTTTATTTGTTCTTTCTCTTCAGGATGGTGTAGTTGACCCAATGGATAGCACCCTCAGAGACTTCTGTGGCCGCTGCATTGAAGAGTTTGTGAAATGGTCAATCAAACAAACTACCCCCAAACAGCAAGAGAAGAGCCCCGCTAACATGAAGTCCTTGTTTAAGCGTATCTACAGTTTGGCTCTCCACCCCAATGGCTTCAAAAGGCTTGGCGCGGCCTTGGCATTCAATAGCATCTACAGGCTATTCAGGTATGATGCCTTTCTCTTTATTTGATCTATATAGGCCCCAAAAATATCTGAGACATTTACAGAATAGCAAGCTTTATGTTTTTGACTTTTGAAATAAATGATATGATGATAAAATGAATACATTTCATACCAAAAAATACACAAAAAACACATACTTTGTCACTGCAGGGAGGAAAATTCCTTGGTGGAGCAGTTTGTCTTTGAAGTTCTCGTCATATTTGTTGAAAGTCTGGCTCTCGCACACTCAGACGAGCGTTCTATGGGTAAGCAGTGGTCATGTACGCTTCATCAGGAGCTTTATCTTTAAAGGTGATATGCGTCTGTGTTACATAATCATGAGTTATGATTTTATTTTCATATTATGTTACAAAAATGTCACAGTATTTTAAGCCACTTGTTTGTTATTGTATTGAGAATGGGACTTTATTACTTTTTTCCTTTGTTTAATGCTCCCGTGTTGAGTTCAGAAAGGTATGAAACTGTTTTTTTTTTCCACCTTTCCATCTTCAGGTACATTGCAGCAGTGTGGCAGTGCCATTGATCATCTGAAAAGAATCATCAAACAAAAGGCTCCCACTCTCAATCAGCACAACGCTAAGAGACGCATCCCAAGGTTTGTATTGTGTTTCTAATAGTCAGTCTAATCCAACAAAATGACATGATGTGCTGTCTTTGAAATGAAGCTGTCAGATAAATTGTGTATAGTAAGATTACATTGAATGTATACGTATATGTATAAGTAGTATAGTAGTAGTAGTAATGTTTGTGCAATATTATAATCTCTATGTAGAAATGAATCTAAAATACCAATCTTTCTTCCTCCAGGGGCTTTTCACCTGATGAAAAGCTGTGCCTCTCTGATATGGTTTTATGGCTTTTGGAACAATGTGGCCGACCTCAGACTGAGTGTCGCCACAAATGCATGGAACTCTTCTATGAGTTTATACCTCTGCTCCCAGGTGAGCAATACCACCAAGATCATCCTTCAACAACTGCACTCATTTGCTTTCTACATGTGAATAAATAATTTGATGTGTGTGACTCAACTTAGGAAAGAAGTCTCCACCTCAGTGGTTGGACGGCATGTTGAAGGATCACGGCATAGGTTTCCTGATCTCACGGTGTGAAGGTGGGGGTCTCCTCTCCCAGCCCACTCTCAGGGACCTGACGGGACCTTTCAGTGTCAGAGCCAGCCTGCAGTGGATGGACCTACTGCTGGCTGCTCTCGACTGCTACAACACCTTCATCAGCTTACACATAATCAAGCCTCATCACATGCTCAGTAAGTCTTATTTGTGCAAGAGTTGAAAGATATTGCGATAATATACAATGAGCCAATATTCATAAGTGGATACATCATGTCATGTTGTAACATGCATTCAGCAAATTAATCAGAAACACACGGTATACTGTGTTTGTTCAATGTATTTAAATAGCATGAGTTTCAGTTTTAAATATATCTGTTTTCCCCTTCCTACTTTCTAACATGAAATGTCTTTTGACATTGGCTCTACAGAGAACACAATAATTACTGTTTTTATCCTTTCTTCGTTGTCAAGGCTCCAAAGAGAAGTCAAGCTTTCTGAAAGCTGTACATTTCTTTCTGACTGAGCTGGCAAATCATGAACTGACAGCAGCAGAGAGCTGTTTCCCTCTGGGTGAGAAAACCTCTCACTTCAGCCCAAGAGAGGTGGACCAGTACAACTTCAGCAAATGCACCATCATCGTCCGCCTGCTGGAGTTTGCCACCATGATTTTTGTCAAAGGAGATCAGGAGTTTGGGAAGGTATCACTGACACTCTGACAACAGGGAAAGTCATGATTCTTTGTTTAATAGTTACTTTTTTGCTCATTAAGTCCTTGATTTCTTCACAGCTTCTGGAACAAGACATTTTTGTCTCAGCTTTTTTTGAGCTGACTGCACTGGTGGTGTGTGAGCCATCCACTGTAGGTTTCAACATGGCAGATGTTGAAGTAATGAAGAACCTACCAGAAGTGTGTGTTCCTTTACTAAAGGCTCTGCTGGCTTCGCCTTACCGCACTCGTATTCAAAGTAGTTTGCAGACGAAAATCTCACGTAAAAGGTATGTATAACATCTTTGAGCCACATGCAATGGTAGTCATTAATCATCATTTTTTGATCAGGTAGTCTTTGTAAAACCTTGATGAGTCTTTATGATTTATAAATACATATAGTGTTCATTTATAAATAAATGCAGCAATCTAACAGATCACCTACAGGTCAATGCCAGCTGTAATAACCAAACTCCATCCACTGTGCCCATTTGAGACCAAAATGATTGTGATGATGGTATGGTTATCTACACCAGTAGTCAGTTATTAATTTCTTTCTTAATTTCTTTAATGATCTCTCCAGTGTTGAGGAGTTGTGTGCTGTAGACCTCTACCATTCCAGCACTCTGAGCCACCATGACCAGATGGAAATGGTTCTGTCCTCCTGTAAGCAGATCCATAAAGCCGACTTCCTCAGCTCCATTCTGCACAGCCAGGTATTTGACCTGCGACATATTCAAATGTGATCATGTATGACCATTAACCCACAATGAGCTTTATATTTGCAGCACCTCATAACCTTTAAATACTCAAGATAAAATTAATGTAAGGAATGCATTTTACTTTATGTACTGATGGCATATTTTGGGGAAAGAGTTTTTCCTCAGAGTGCTCATTCCATATCCTCCACCAAAGTAGAGGTCACACATTTATTTATGTTTTTGTCTTTCCCATCATGTTAAAGGATGTCACCTATGCCAGATCCCTTGGGTCCCGACTCCTAATGACAGTGTATAAAGGTATAGCACCTGGTGAGGACAGGAAGGCGCTTCCATCCTTGGACATAAATACCAAGAGGCTAGCAGACGGCCTGCTTCAGCTTGCGTTTTCTCTAAGTCAACAGGTCTGTACATCTGTTTGGATTAGATTTGATAAAATCAGATGAAATCGAGTCACTGCAGCTACTGAAATATAATAAATTAAAAATACTGTGAATATGATGCAAGTTTTTCAGTGTGTCACTGCTTCCTGATGTATATTGCTGTTTCTCTGCAGAGTGAGCAGCTGGTGGACTTGTTGTTGAACACCATCATGCTCTCTGTGCCAATATCTGGAAGTCATAGCCATAACTTCCTGAGCTTCTCGCACGGCGAGTACTTCTACAGCCTCTTCCAGATGACTATCAACACTGAGCTGCTGAGAAGTCTGGACCTAACAGTACCACGCCTCATGAAAGCTTCATCTCAAAACCCCAGCATGGTAGTCTTCTGCCTATTTTTGCATTTATGCATATTTTTAGCCTGACTGTGATCTTGATTGTTTACTATGCAGTTCATCACAGCCATGCACCTATGAAAGAACACTATTATCATGTGAGGTTTGTTTTTTCTCATGTGTTTAATGTATGTTTATCAGGTGAGTGTGTTGCTGAATGGCATGCTGGATCACAGCTTTAGAGAGCGTTGTGTGAGGAAGACTCAGGGAAAAAAGCTGGTCGAAGAGGTGCTAAGAAGATGGAAGAGCCTCCAGTCGTGGTGGGAAGGAGATTCTTCAACTCCAGAGAGCAAAACCGCCACGCTTCTGCTGCTCTCCAAACTTCTACAGGTATTATGAAGCTGAACTTATCACTGCATGTCCCCTAGCAACACAAAACCTTCATCTCAATAACCAGCAACTGTAGGGTTCATTTATTTCATGGGCACTTTTCCCTGTCTCATTAGATTGACTCCTCTGTATGCTCCGATATCAACCATGAAGCGTTCAGAGCGGTGTTTTCCACTTTCACTATGCTGCTGGTTGACATGAATTTGCCACTGAATCTCAAGGTAATGGATGTTTTGTCACAGCCAGCATAGTTTATTACTACAGTACAATTTTTACCTTTTCTGTTTGGGTTTCTTAATAAAGTAAATGAAGCTGAAATGCAAGTTTATTTTGTTGTACTCTCAACTCTTAAGAGTCAGGCCCTGTTGGTATTGCCCTTCTTCACAACCCTCCCTGAGGAGCCACTTGCTGAGCTGCAGAGAGCCTTAGACGACCTGGTAGCTTCCCACTTCCCCATGCAGTCAGATGAGTTTGCTAAGGGCTCGCTTCACCGCAACAACTACATGGATTGTATCCGAAAGGTAAAGACAGTGTTTTGGAGATTAAGGCAGATAACACAGCTTAAAGGGGAAAAGTTAATCTTATAGACCAAAGACTCTTTTGTGAGAAGTGTCTCTATTTGGTTCAACCAGGCATTTGGTGCTTGGTAGGTTGGAATGTTGCACCAACCTTGTCTTTCTTTCCATTTTTTAGTTGCTGGATGCCTTAGAGCTTTCTCGGAGCCCACTCCTGCTCAAAGTGATGGCAGGGATTCTGTGTCGAGATAGAAAACACATCATGGAGGAGCACTTCCAAACCTGCTTCCAAAGAATTGCTAAGCGGTTAGTAAAGCTTTCACAACCATTATTCATTCATGTGAGCTAACAGGTTACACACAACGTTTCTTTCTTTGTTTTTTGTTGTAGTGCAGTTGTAGTTAGACAGTTTAGCATCATAGTTATATCATGTTTCATTGCAGGATTGATTGTGTTACATTAGATCATACAGGATTTGCTTAGTTTGTGTCCCCTCCCTGTGTTTGTCAATGTCTAACCAGGTCAAGCAGTGAGCGGCAGCTAGAGCTACTGTGTTCAGTATATGGGGTGATCCAGCAGGGTGATGTGCCGATGAGCTCCATGCTGCAAGCCATAATGGAGAGGGTCCTGCTGACTCTCGCCACTCACTGTAGCACTAAAGCCCTCAATGACTTCTTTGTGGCAAATATCTCAGACATGACTGCTTTGCTGCTCAGCCGCTTCACCAAGGTTTGCTTGTTAACATTGTTACATTTAGGGAAATATTTGAAGATGCGCACTAAACACTGGAATAGCTGTTTCAGCTTTATTTGTGATTCTATTGTCTACGTTTATGGTGGTCATGGATTGCAGCTTCTTTTTTAATGTTAATCTGGTATTTTTAGCCTCTATTCAAACACTTGGTTGTTGTGTGTGACAACCTAAAGCTAGTATTGTGTTACGTAGTTGGGAGGACCACATTAGAATTAATTAATCCCTAATTTATTTATCAATTTCAGTCAATTGAAACAGAATTTGAGATCCAGTTGCTGAAGAAGAATGGCTGCTACAAGCTGATGGAGCTCCTGTATTCTCGGCTTCCCAAAGAAGAGGTTTACTCCAAAGAATCCCACATCAATCAAGCCTACTGTCGTTCAGACAAAACAGAGGGGAATGAGTTATCCAAGACCTTGATCAAGTAAAACTCCCCAACACTTTTAAATCCAAAAAGTGGCATGACAGTGATGTAAAATGTCCTTATTCTTCCATAAATAAATGATGAATATTGATTTTATTTCTGTTAGGTCATGTTTTGAGGCGTTCACTGAGAACATGGCCGGTGAGACTCAGCTCCTTGAACTTCGGAGACACTATCACTGCGCTGCGTACAACTGTGCCATCGCCGTCATCAGCTGCAGCTTCAATGAGGCCAAATTCTACCAGGGCTTCCTCTTCAGTGAGAAACCAGAGAAGGTGCTGGCTATTATAAACATATATCCAAGTCACTTCAGACTGCAGTCATCTTTTATTTTAAAACAACAGACTTAAGTGAATTACACAAGTCCCTTCACGTTTGTAATGTGGTCTGGTGGTAATGTTTTCTTTCCTTGTCTAGAATCAATTCATTCTGGAAAATATCATTGACACTGAAAGGACCTACAACTTTCCAGTAGAAATTGAGGTGTGTTTTGTTTTTTACATACCTGTTAAATTAACTGTAGCAGCTGCAGTCGTGATTTTTGAATTACATTTTTTATTTTTTCATCAACTTAGGTCCCACTTGAGAGAAAGAAGAAATACATCATGATTCGAAAAGAAGTGAGCGAGGAGAATGGAGGTATTTACTCTGCAATGCTTTGTTACAGGGCAGTTGAAATGTTACTGCACGTTTATATCTCTGCCCCAGATTGTGCAGTGTTAAGGTTTAATGATTAGACTTGCCTTAAATCAAATTAAAATGCCTTTATAATGCTGCTTCTTACAATGACTTGGGATGTGATGGGTCTAACATAGATAATTAGGTGACCAGAGGTTAATGGGTGACCCTGTTTTTTGAAGTTAATGATGTTTGTTCATGAGGCTTATGTTCTGGTTTCCACAGACGCGCCTGTGTATCTGTCCTCCCAGTCTTACATGGCCGACAGCAGCCTGAGCGAGGAGATGAGTCAGTTTGATTTCTCCACTGGAGTCCAAAGCTTTTCCGTCAGTTCCCAAAACCCTGAAGGACCCAGACGCACTGTTGCAAAAAGAGTCAGTCATGTTTAATTTTTTTTTTTTTTTTTTTTTTTTTTTTTACTACATTGTAAAACTTCATTGAGCTTTGAACATGTATTGGTATCTTATGATGATCTAAACAACTTTTAGAGACTTGTCCACCCTGCCATGAGGATGATTAAATATATGCATGTTTACATCTAGGAAACAGAGGAGGCAAATCCCTCCCAAGATGCATTGGTGGATCTAGAAATGGATGAGCTAAATCAGCATGAATGCATGGCAACCATGACTGGTCTTATTGGACACATGCAAAGGAACAACATCACCCCCAAAATTGAACAGGTGAGTGGCTCTGAAGAGTACGGCAGGTTTTGACTTTAGATCTGGAGACTGGAGAGAGAAATGAATGAGTTCACATATAAACATCAACAATATTATTTTGGAGCTTGAGTCATTCAAAGAGCTCTCTTCTTTTTCCATGAAACAGGGAAACACGCCTAGTGAACTTCCTCCATGGATGAAATTTCTAAATACAAAACTATCAAATCCAGCAACGCCTCTGAATATTAGACTCTTTATTTCAAAGCTGATCATCAACACAGAGGAAGTAAGTGTCCCTCAATACAAATGTATTTGATAATAAATTAATATGCATACAAATGTATATGAATACTGTATCCACCTGTATTTGACACCTCATACTCTGATTCTCTTATGGTTTTGGTCTTGGATTTCATCTTTGTTGTTGATCTTTCCAGGTTTTTCGACCATATGCCAAGCACTTCTTGGGGCCACTCGTGCAGGTTGTTGTCTCTGGAAACAATGGAGGAGAGGGGATCCATTTTATGGTGGTGGATATTGTGGTCACGGTGCTCTCTTGGACAAGCCTGGCCAGCCCCAAGGTTGCAAATACTTACATTTTAAAAACAGCAAATATAAATCATTTTTGTTATGATCTGTGCATATACCAGCTTAATATAAACATTCCATTAGTAACAGAAATCTTTTGTCCCAGGGTAACCCCAGAGATGAAGTGCTTGCCAACCGGCTGTTAGAGTTCCTGATGAAGCACAGCTTCCACTCCAAGAAGGCGGTTTTCCGCCACAACCTGGAGATTATTCGCACTCTGGTAGAGTGCTGGAAAGACTGTCTACATGTGCCTTACAGGTAATACTTGGACACTCTGAATGAACCGTTGATGTGCAGTGGACACAAGCCCAAGATCCAGTAATGTACTAGTATAAATTCTGTATTCATGAATTAAATGAATTTTAACTTCCTTGGCTCTATCTCTTTTCTTGGCCTTGCAGAGTGATATATGAGCGATTTTGTGGTACTGACCCAAACAGTAAAGACAACTCTGTTGGACTTCAGCTGCTGGGAATCATCCTGGCCAACAACCTCCCTGCTTATGATGCCTCATGCGGAATTGAGTATGAAAGGTAAAATGTAGTTTAGTCTAGTGTAGCTAAATGGCAACATATGCGTTAACTGACAGCTTAACTGTTTGAAACTGTTTTTATGTGTTAGTGCTGACATACTACTATCATGCAAAGTATCTTTAATCATTTCTGTCTTGTGTTTTTTCAGGTACATCCAGTCTCTCACCAACAACCTCTGCTTTGTAAGGTATAAAGACATCTACGCAGCTGCTGCCGAAATTATCGGCCTCATCCTGAAGAATATGACTGCAATGGACAATGTATGTGTTGAATTACAGTTATAAGTCATTTATGTTTGATCCTGATGATAAAACCCTCTTAAAAAGTTATCTGTTATCTGCAATACTCTATTTATTATTTTCTATTCTTTTCTCAGCATCATCAAGAACTTCTCAGTCATGCTGCAAGTAAGATAACAAATCTGAAGAAGAAAGACATGGATGACAAGTTCATAATTTGCTTGAACAAAGTGTCAAAGCACTTTCCTCCATTTATGGATCGGTGAGTTTGTAGTGCTGGTTTATGTTCTTCTACTACTTTTCTTCTAATACTTTTTCCTGTAATATAAATCATTTCAAAAGTCAACACGGTGGCTTACTGTCTGTAAATGGCCTTTAACCTGACCTTGGGTTTGGAAATTATGTAATCGTCTAACCTGTCTAAGTCTTAACGTAACTGTAGCTTTACTTTTCATTTTTCAGGTTTGTCAACTTTGTGTTCTTCCTCCTGCCGAAGTTGCACGGCATCTTGAAGACTAATTGTTTGGAGTGCGTGCTGAGCCGAGCTGAAGTCATCCCAGAGATCTTTATGCAGCTGAAGACCACAGGCTTCATCCAGATGATGGGCCACAGGTAAACCACAACCGTTATCTTCTCCATAATCTGCATGTTTATTGTTCTTTCTGGGTTGTTTTTGGTTCCATCAGAGGGATTACAAAAATTTGAAGACATTGATGTTTAGTACTGCGAGGAGCAAAAATCTTTGTTACAAAGACTGACAAAGAATTACAGTTTCTGTATATAGAACTCATTTTTTTAAATAACCAGTGTCACACAAAACAGTATGTCCAGTTCCTTTGTAAACATCACATGCAAAAAGTCAGAAAACTTTGACTTTCAGGATGTTCATCCTTTAGCTGATAAACTATTAAATAACAGGTGTAAATCAATACCACATTTGAAACTTTATTTGTGTTTCAACCATGTTCCTGTACATTACTCCTCTGTGTTCACAGGGATGAAGCAAGGCAGAGAGTTTGTCTGGACATCATCCACAAGATTATTGCCCTCCTGACTCCAGTTCAGCTTCAGGAGCTCATGGGAGCGGTGACAGCTTTTGTCTCCCATCCTTCACCGGTGTGCAGGGAGAGGATGTATGACATCCTCATGTGGATCCAGGATAACTACAGGTATTTTGAGCTTCAGGTTTCCGTTTTCATGCAAAAAAATAGAAGGGTAATAAATATAAATTGTAGAATTTTCTACTTCTTTGACGTTAACTTTAGTTATATATTGTTTTTAATTCTTCAAGTGACGCAGAGAGCATGGAAGACAATACCTCAATAGAGGTTTTGAACACAGCTAAAGAAACACTACTTCAGGGATTGTCTGAAGAAAACCAAGGCCTTCAGTAAGTACTTACCATTTCTCATTTGCCTTTATCTTATATTCTATTTATTTAATACAATGTCTTACTTATTTATATATTTAGTGTTTAATTGGAAAAAATGATGCTTTCAGGCTTTATGTCCGTAACTTCTGGAGTCAGGAGAAGCGTCTACCCACTACGACCCTGGAGCGAATGTTGACGGTGCTTCGTTCTCTGTACTCCTGTCAAATAGAAAGGTGTTTCCTAAGCCTTGCTACCAATCTGCTGCTGGAAATGACAAGCCAGAGTCCTGACTTCAAACGAAACATGTTTGAGTATCCACTGTCAGAATGTACCTTCCGGGTCAGTTACAGTCTGCAGCATTTATTTCTCTCAGTCGGTTAAAAATGAGCAAGTTTAAGATTTCAAGCTTTAGATTTCTATTCATATGCTACTGATTGCGTTTTTTCACTCACCAGGACTACGTGATCGATTCCAACTGGCGCTTCAGGAACACAGTGATGACTCCCATGTTTGTTGAAACCCAGAGCTCTCAGAGCCCAGAGAGTTTAGCAGCATCCCAGTCTGGGGCCATGACGGGGAAGATCCGAGCCACTCAGACCTCATTAGAGTTCTCCCAAACCCAAACACCAGGTACCACTGTATTTCATTAGCCTGGTGATAAAGCAGTACTAAAGATAAACCTGTGTGCTGGACCTATGGCTTTGCAGTTAGAAAATGTGCGATTAACACAGGTATATTTACCTTGTTTCCCCCAGGTCGACGTTCAGCATATAACTGGCTAACAGGCAGCAGTGTGGATACACTAGCAGAGTATACACTTAGCTCTGAGTCTCTGTCTTCATTGTTGGTGTTTGATAAGAAAGCTGAGAGGCGACCTACAGCAAGGAAACCAGTAGGAGAAGGCTTTGGCCTGAGGCGTCTTACATCATCAACCGATGAGGTGGACAGTCGCACCAGAGGTTAGTCTCTGAGAAAAGTGCCTACCTGTTTTTCCTTCAACCACAGTTTGTTTGTTTTAAACATTTCAAAAAGTTTTATTAACATGAATATCTTCTCTGTCGATATGTAAACAGCACAGAACGAGCAGCGTAATAACATCTTGAGATTGAGACGGCGATTTCTGAAGGATCAGGAGAAAGTCAGCTTGAACTATGCACAAAAAGAGATCCAACAACAAAGACAGAGAAAGGTATCAAATATGCAATAACCAATATGCTGATTAGTATTTACCCTTAGTCCAACTCATTTTTGAAATGCTTGATGGCAGCATATTAAAGTTTTAAGATTTCTTACTTTATAGTCCAGTACTTAGTGGTTTTGTTGGGTCTCCCACAGGAAGAAAAAGCTGATCAAAGGCTGCGAAAAGAGGCTCAGGTGACTCTCTATCGTAACTACAGGGTTGGAGACTTTCCAGACATCCAGATCTCATACAGTAGTCTCATAGCCCCCCTTCAAGCATTAGCCCAGGTGAGACTGCCACTGCTCCCTGTCCTTCCCACAAAGTAGTTGGGCTGTAAATATACTAAAGTTAAATGTGTACAAATAAAACAAAACATATATACATTAAAAAAACAGCTTTGATTACTATTAATGGATGTTTTTTTTTCTATGCATTTTCCTTCAGAGAGATCCAATTTTAGCCAAACAGCTGTTCAGCTCCCTGTTTGCTGGTATCCTCCAAGAAATGGAAAAACAAAAATCAAGAGGGGAGAGTGGGAGGATTAAAGAGGAGCTGCGGTGCAACATGAATACATTCCTGAGCAAGAGTACCCTCTGCTTCCCTCCATTTATAGCATGTGTGCAGGTACGACCTTCAGAAACTGTTTTAATATTTTCAAATCTTGAATCTGAAGTTACAGTTGCATTCATTAAGATGATCAAAATTAAATGAGTGCCACTATTAATTACACTAGCTGAATTTATGGTTAGTCAGAAAAAAACACTTAAAGCAGTTCTGATGGTTGTGTTGTTAGGACATGTGCTACCAGAATAAGGAGCTGCAGCAGCTCGATCCAGCAGCCATCAGCTCCACTTGCCTGGTGAGTCTCCAGCAGCCATCGGGCATCCTGCTGCTGGAAGAGGGCTTGTTGCATGCGTGTGGTCAGGATGAACCTCCTGCCAAACGGTCACGAGGACGCAAAGAAATCCCCCCAGACACCAATAAATGGATCCACCTCGCAAAGTATTACAATATTGTTTATTTTGATTCTGGTTCTATCTATCTGTTGGTTTGTAGCTGATACAGAAGATCATCTTTGGATGGTTATAATGGCTTTTGTTAAATGTAGTACATAGTGTGATCATTGTTTCCTCTGGTGTCCAGGCTTTACAGATCTTTGGAGGATTATGATGTCGTGCGCGGCATCTTCGGTGGCAAAGTTGGGACCAAGTCGATCACCTGTTCTGCACTTCAAGCTGAAGCCAACACTGACTTTGCAGAAGCTGTGAAGCTTTACAATGAGGTATTGTTTTCCCATGACAGTAGAAGCTGATGGTTCAATGCTGTTGTACATATGAAAACTTTTATTGTGCAAATACATTACAGTCTAGCATAGGGAGTGCTTAGGTATTATGTCAATGGATTGGTGCAGTTTTACCAGATTGCTAGCTGTGTGTGTAACACTGAAGTGTGAAAGTACATATTCTCGTTCATACTGGCAGGCTCTGAACACTGAGCATTGGAATGAGGGTGAGCCCACTGACTCTGAGAAGGACTTCTGGGAAATAGCTGCCATGGAAGCCTACAGTCATCTGACTGAGTGGAAGTCTCTTCAGTATTGCTCCACTGTGTACATAGATGAGGCCTCACCACCAAACCTTGAGAGGATGTGGTCAGAGCCTCTCTACCAGGTAAGAGATCTGAACTCTCACAGTATAGGAATTCTCAGTCATGTACCAGGGGACAGCTGACACCATGCAGATTTTAATTCCAACCAGGATAGTATTTTCTCTCTTGCTTAATGCCCAGTGATGGCTTGAAATAAAAACCTACATTACGTAAACCTAGCCCTACAGTCATCATTAGTAATAAAATACTGCGATGTGTGTGGGGAATGTTTTTATTGGCAGATTGGCACACTCAGATTGGCATGGTATTATTTACATCGTGTGTGTGTGTGACCCACACCGGAGTGGTATCTAAATTCAGAGCATCTGTGCTAAAGTTTAGCTGCTTAGCTGGCATGGACTTGCTTTTAATGAAAAATAAATGGAGATGGCCGTGACTGTAGTAGTCTGTGTGTTTGCTGTGAGTCGTCTTCTAGTTGCATCTAATGGAACCTCACTCAGTTTTTGGTGACAGATTTGTGTGCACACTCTTCTGTTTTCTGTCTTCTACTGAACAGTTTAAAGGACAGCGGCTCAAATTAAAGAGTAACTTACACACTGCGGGTTGTAACGATACATAGAATTGTCGTTTTTTAAATATTTGTGGTTCACTTAAACAAACCAAATACAACATGTTCACCATTACACATCTTAGGTGTTGATCTGAATAATTTAGATCTTTTGTCAGAGTTTGAGTTAACTGTTTTATGCCAAGTTAAGCTACGCTAACCATGTCCATTGTTTGGAAAAGTAAAACGTGAGACCAGCTTTGCAAAAAAAGTCTCATTTGATTTCATATATTAAAATTTTTAATTGAAAAGACAAAAAAGAAAAGTGTCAATCGAACAGCTGTTCAAAAGTATCCTCCTGTAAAACTATATTGGTCATGTATTCGAACTTGACGACTGCATTAGGGAACATGGTTATGTGTGGCGTGGTGCTGAAATCTTATGCATTGTGTTATTTCTTAAGCAGGGGTCAAGTACGTAATCTGTAACATGTTTCACAAATTGCAAATGGGGAATATGACTTGGCTATAGCTCAAAACAAAATTCAGTCAAAAGATGTTTTTTTGCTGTGTGTACAACATGAGCACAGTGTAGCCTGAATATTTCTAGTATCAAGTCTGTGTACCAGAGTTGTAATGCTTTTCTCACCTGAGCCTTTTGCTGTTGTTCCAGGAAATGTACTTGCATCACATGATCCACAGCATGTTGAAGCAGCTGCAGCTGGGCGAGACTGACCAAACTCTTCTCAGCTTTATCGACAAAGCCATGAGGGTGGAGGAGCGCAAAAAGCTCCTCGAGAGTCATTACAGCCAAGAGCTCAGCTTGCTCTACATCCTGCAGGAGGACTACGACCGTGCGAAATACTACACCAACTGCGCCATGCAGCTCTTCATGGAGGTCTGCTCATACACATCATTTCTGTCTGTCACCTCAGAGTTTTAGAACAACAGTGATCATTCATTCATTCATTTATTCATTCATTGGGTCTTTGTCCCCAATAGAATTACTCTAGTGTGGATACGTTGTTGACTCAAAGTCGGCTGACCACCCTGCAGTCAGTGCAGGCCTTGACTGAAATCCAGGACTTCCTGCTGTTCATTAAAGGAGAGGGTGAGAGGAGTCTTTTAAATCCCTGAAAATGTCTTTGTGTAATGCTTTAAATAAACCGTTTTTTTTGTCCAATCTCAAAATTAAAAATTTCCATTGTATTTCATTTATTAGTGTCTGTGAGCTCCCTCAAACAGCTCATCAGACAATGGACTGAGCGATATCCTGATGCTAAAGCAGATCCAGTGAACTTATGGGATGATATTATTATGTCTCGGTAAGATCTTTTAAAATATATTTTGCCTACAAATCTTTTGAATTATCAGATAACGCATTGTGACGCTGTGAAATTTGAAATTTCTGCATTTTAGATGTTTCTTCTTGGACAAGATCAGGGAAAAGCTGGGAGGCCCCACTCCCAGTGACAGCATGGAGGTGGACGGTTCAGAAGACCCAGCAGGCGACATTGACATGTTGGTCAATAACTGCAAGTTCAACATGAAGCTACAGATGGCTGATAGTGCATGGAAACAGGTGAAGAAATTACTGTTGGAATAACATTTTTTGTGCTGTCACTTTTTTTTTTTTATCACAAACTCAACTTGAAACATGAATATTGTTTTCAGAATAACTTTGCTGTGGCCACCAAGCTTCTGAAGGAACTTCACAAAGAAGCCAAAACAAACAGACGCTGGTTGTTGCGGTGGGTCCACAGTTTTAGCCGCTACAACCATAAGCGCAGCCAGGCCCAGGGTCCTGTGGATCAAATCAGTGTCATGCTGAAGACTATCCCACTCCTGGGTAAGCAGGGAAAAGGATTCTTGTACATTACCTTAGGGATTACACAACTGAGAATGATAGACTGGTGTCCTGTTTTATGGTGCAAACAGAACAAATCAAGAAGTACATTTGAAGAAAATTTCAACCAGAACTGCATACGTTTCACGTCAGGTCTTTTTTCTCTGCAGAGGATCTTCAGGATGACTGTCAGAGTGCCACAGCTAAAGTATTCAGATTCCAAAAGATACTCGAGGGTACGTCTTTCGACATCCTGGCCACAGCTGTAAGCAGAAGCCCCTCAGTCCTGGGAACTGTTGAAGCTGAAAAAGCACAGAGAGTGGCAAAGCTTTCTGGAGCTGCTTGGCCCAGTGACGATCCAAAGGTACTCTCCTTATATATTGTTTGTATTATTTTCAAACTTGATTAAACTATATGAGTTTAAGGCATTCATTCACTAAAAACTATTTACTCTGCAGAAAGTGGAAGTGGGGCTGCAGTTACAAGCGCTGAAGTTGCTGTGTGAAGCTACCAGAAAGGCCGATGAAGAGCTTCAGTCTTATTCTCAGGAGTGTGTGGAAAGCAGCAGTATCACTGAGACATACATGACTTTGGCTAACTTCTGCGACAAACGACTGCGAGAGGAGGAGCAGAGTGATACTGGCGAGTGATAATACTAACAAATTGTTTGCCTTTGTTGATTTACAAGTGATTTAATTGTGGAGGTAGTAATTGTTAACAACAGCCTGTTGCTACAGTTCAAAAAACATACACTTCTTACATGAAATAATGGTACACCTATTGTCGAGGAGTTCAGCAGGTTTTTATTGATAAAATAAGGTGGAATGTCTGTTGCTATAACCCTGGCGTGCTTATTTATCTGTAATACTGGCCACCCAGATATATTAGGAGGATAGCTACCATTGACATAATCAGTATAGCTATAAGTGTTGTTGTGTGTGTGTACCTCAAAGACGTGAGTTTCCTGCAACCAGTAATTTCCTATGTTTTTGTGTTTTGTTACAGAAAGCCAATTTCCAGACCTGTTGGCACTGCCTGTCTATGTAGTGGAGAGCATGCTGAAAGCACTGAAGATGAACTCAGAGGAAGCTCGCCTTAAGTTCCCACGTCTGCTGCAGATCATTGAGTCGTACCCCTCTGAGACACTGGACCTCATGACGAAAGAGGTACGTGTGTTAAGACCAGGGATGCAGTGGAGCGTAAACCCGCACTAATATTATCCCACTGCATATGCAAAAGGTATAACTTCTTTTTGACCTGAATATAGTAGTGATGTGCGATTTAATTGTAAACAGTGACAGTACTATCTTTCCACGTGTAGATGATGTCAGTTCCTTGCTGGATGCTGATTGGCTGGATCAGTCAAATGGTCGCCCTGTTGGATAAGCCAGAAGCTGTGGCAGTACAGCACTGCATTGGGCAGATAGCACAGTGCTACCCTCAAGCACTGGTTTACGCTCTAATGATCAGCAGTGAGAGTTACCAGTTTGAAGACTCTGCAACAGGACACCAGCAGCAGGAATTTGTCAACAGGTAAACTGCTGCTTTTCTCTGGGGAAGAAAGAAAAATTCCCAAAATTTCAGATGGATTGCTTTTGCTTTTCTGAGATCTTGTGTTTGTGCCAACAGGCTCAGGAGTATGCTGGATCAGGGGGGAGCTGTGAAGAAATTTGTGGATGCACTACAGCAGCTTACAAACCCTGAAATGATTTTTAAGGTAACACTAAATGTTCAATTATGAATTAATGGAGTTGCCACCTACTCATTTTGGTTTTTGTCATTGATTATTGTCATTTCTTCCACACAGGACTGGTGGGATGGTGTGAAGAATGAATTGGAAAAACCAAGCTTTGACAAGAAACGAATGAGCAACATGTATGAAGAGATGTACTCTTCACTAGTGGACCGTAACACAGACGGTCATGGAATGTTCCGCAAGAAATTTATCCAAGTTTGTAGATTTCTTAAATCTTTTTATCATTTGTTTAGCAAAGCTAATTATAGTGTACAAAAAAATGCACCTTCCATTCTTTTCATAAAACTTCAAAAGGTAAATCTGCAGGGTATCAGTTAATATTGTCTTTTCAGTTATACTGATTGTTGCATATGCGAACTACTCAGTTCTTCAGTTTCATTTCATTTTCACTATTTCAAACCAAAAATGCATCAGTATGAGTATGAGTCTCAGAAATTGAGAAAATGTTGAGTATATGCCAAAAATGTAACTCAATATATTAGCTTGTCAGCTAAAATGCTTTAACTGCTGTCACAAGATTTTAATACAGTAATGCCTAAACAATATGCAGTACAGTATGAAGATGAATAACATTGCGTACACTGCCTGGTGTAGTTTTATGATGAAACTTAGTAGCTAGCTGACTGGCTGGTGCCAGCCTCCCTCACTTTTAGTTAAACTAGCTAGCTACATCGTCACAGTTCTCTCAGTTGTTTCTCTGATGTTACACACATGCACGTGCAAACTCTGGATCAATTACAGCTCTGTTATAATGGTGTTTATTGCTTTATTTGTATTCAACAGAAATTCGCCAAAGATGTGGAGAAACAGCTTGGACCTAAAGGCAGCAAGCTGTTTGAGAAGAGAAAAGACAAAAGCTTTGTGCGGCAGGTCGAGGAACTGGTAACATCCATGCGTGGATTTCAGAAGGAACCAGGGAACTTGAAGGAATACTCACCTTGGCTGAGTGGATTCAAAGCAGACGCATTCAGCAATGAGCTGGAGATTCCAGGTCAGTATAGCTGAATACTCTACATGTGGTTGGTTGGTTTGGAACACCTGAATTAGGAGACATAAATTTCTGTCCACTGATGATGATCTTTTCCTTCCTCTTGTAGGACAGTATGATGGCAGATCTAAACCTTTGCCTGAGTATCATGCAAAGATAACAGGCTTTGACGAAAGGGTATGCTTTTATTGTCATTTACTGTAAAATAATAATGTAAATGTCCTAATAGTGTTGGCTGGTCAGTGTATTTGTGTGACTCTATGCCCTGAAGGTAAAGGTGATGTCCTCTATTCGACGCCCCAAACGTCTGATCATTCGTGGGGATGATGAACGTGACCACCCCTTTCTAGTTAAGGGTGGGGAAGACCTCCGTCAGGACCAACGCATTGAGCAGCTCTTTGCTGTCATGAACATTTTGCTGAGTCATAACGCTGCCTGCTCACACAGATGCTTGCAGCTGCGCACCTATCAAGTCATTCCTATTAACACAAGGTACTGGGCTTGTTTTTTTGTTTTTCCATCCATCGTTGTCCTTCAGATTAAACGTAATGCATATACTGATTACACTCATTAATGGTAGAAGGAGAACTACATAAAACAAATCTATTTTACAATAATGATTTTATTATTTTTATGAATTATTTATTGGGGACTATGTGGATGCCATAACACTGACACTCTGCATGCTGTTATACAAAATACTTTAGTAATTTATAGAGAAAAACTGAATTTACTTCTTTCACTGTCTTTACAGAATTGGGCTAATTGAATGGATGGAAAATACCTGTACTCTGAAAGAGTTCCTGTATAGCACAATGACTGAACAGGAAAAGCAAAGGACAGAGGGGTACAGTATATACATTTCACTCTTAATGACTTAGATGCCAGCCTACTGTCCAGTGACGAAATACAAGTGTCATCTTTAGAGCTATTAAAAATGCCTTTTTTCACTTCAAAGGGAAATAATTTTATCAGTTGAATTTGAAAGGTTTAGGTTTTTTAAGAATAAAATCAAAATACTGTATTGTACTTTGTATTATGCTCTTTCTCTTAAAGGTCCGCTGAAGTCTACAATAAATGGCTAAATTCCTTTGCTACAAATTCAAAAGTGCGTGTCATCGGACTATATGGTCTGGCTTACGAGTAAGTTTACTGAATGTTTCATTTTTATTCCTAAAAACACTGGAAATCGTTAGTAATTATGTAACTGTTTCAGCTAAATGTAGTTGATAGTAATGTACTATTAACTGATCTTTAAATCTGAAACCACCTTTTTCATCGTTTCATTGTTTTTTTTTTTGTTGTTGTTGTTGTTGTTGTTGTTTTTAACATCAGACCTTGTCACAGCGGAAAAATTGTCATTGTTTTAGCAAAAATGAAATAATAGACAGCCATGAAATACAGCATATATATATATATATAATTTTTTTTTTTTTTTTTTTTACTAGGAAAGCCAAACGTGCTGAGACAGTCAGCACCTTTGCGAAAATGTTGCAGCGTGTGCCCAGTGACCTCCTGAAGTAAGTTGACGCTCTTTATCTGTGTAATGAAGCAGCTCACGAAGGTTAACACATGGACTGAACCATTTTCTTCTTTTTTTCTTTCAATTTGTAGGAGAGCTTTTCTGAAGATGTGCAACAGTCCTGAGGCCTTTCTTTCCTTGCGCTCCCACTTCGTCAGCTCTCATGCCTTGCTGTGTGTGAGCCATTGGATTCTAGGTATTGGAGACCGCCATCTCTCCAACTTCATGATCAACATGGAAACAGGAGGCATGATTGGCATTGACTTTGGTCATGCATTCGGTTCAGCCACACAGGTTAGTCATACTTGTTATACTGGGGTCAGAATAGATGTACTGGTAGCGTGCCTAAATGGTTTGGCTCTGTGGTTCTCAGGTGTTAATGTGTCCAGCTATACAAATGTGAACACCACCTTGTTGTAAGAGTCACCACCATTTCTTGTATAAATCATTTCCTCTGCGATCTCGTCCTCACAGTTCCTGCCTGTGCCTGAGCTCATGCCTTTCCGGCTGACACAACAGTTTGTAAATCTAATGCAACCCTTGAAGGAATCAGGCTTGATCCAGAGCGTCATGGTCCACTCCCTCCGAGCTTACAGTGCTGAGCCAGACCTTTTGCTAAACACCATGGATGTGTTTGTCAAAGAGCCCTCACTGGACTGGAAGGTACCCATCACTCCTCTTACAATGATATTAATTTTTCTGAACTGTTTGTCAAGTGAACTATATATAAAGATGGCAAGGACACACAACAGCAACTAATGGCTGATACAAGCATCAGAAATATGTTTCCTACTCAGGGTGTCTGGGCTCACCTTTAGAGATAAGGTAAGAAGCTCAGACATCCGAAGCCTCTACTCCTTCATGTTGGAAGAAGCCAGTTGAGGTGGTTTTGGTATCCGAACAGGATCCTTCTGTCCGCCTTTCTTTGGAGTTGATTTTATGGGTACGTCCAACTGGTAGGAGACTCCAAAGTAAATCCGAAACATGCTACTGAGATTATATATGTCATCTGGCTTGGGAAAACCCCGGGATCCCACAGCAGGAGCTGCTGCCACTGCGACCAGGCCTCAGATAAGCATCAGAAAATAGATGAATTGTGGCAGATGTCAGTAAATTGGATGAAATCTAAAATGGGTTTTTTCATTGTACTTTGCTGTTTTTATTTTTTTCTACAGTCAACAGTGAATAAACTGCAGTACAAATTACACTTTCCATTTCTATTACACAGAATTTTGAGCTGAAACAACTGAAGAAAAGAGGCACATGGACTAAGGATGTAAACACCAAAGAAATCAACTGGTATCCCTTACAGAAGGTGAACTTCGCCAGAAGAAAACTAGAGGGAGCAAATCCAGCTGCTATAACCAGGTATATCATAAAATCATAATATGGCAGACCCAACAATCAGATTTAAATAAAGTAACACTGAGGGTTTTTAAATTAAAGATGAGATACTGTATAAGCTTGTTAATTTACAATATTAAACAGTTGCACAGTGCTACATTAGCCGTCTTTGGAAAACCTAATACTGGACCAATTGTTACAATTTTATCCAATTCAACACGATATTTATGTATACTAGAGGCAGAAACAAAATAATCTGTCACATATTGCAATCCAATATGATAGGTCTAAACACAGATATCATTTCAACCCTGAATTTTCCTTGTGTCTGATGAGTTGTTGCTTTATTTTGTCAGTGAGGAGCTGAAGCTGGGCTTCGAGAAGGACAGTGCCTTCTCGGGAATGCAGGCTGTGGCCTTGGGGACTGAGGAGCACAACATTCGTGCTAGGCTACCAGCTGCAGGCTTGTCGGTGGAGAAGCAGGTGGACTGTCTGCTTGACCAAGCCATGGACCCAAATGTGCTTGGCAGAGTTTGGGTGGGCTGGGAACCATGGTTCTGATTCATTGAGTTGTGAAGTATTTCTGAATAGTCATTCACAATAATTGGGAAGCAAATCTTATCATAGGTGAACAGCCATGGGTCATACAGATCCCTGTAATTTTAAATGTTTTCTCTTTTGTAGCCATGTAAAATAATTCTCATGTATTGCATTGTGGCAGAGTTTGTATGGCAGGATCAGCATATTATTGGGAATTGTAATATTGCAAGATCCTTGTTTAAAATCAGAAACAATATACACTAATATGTAACAGTATCATAATGTTGGCCATTTATTGCACTTCAGTTCTGTTTGAAGAAAACCTATCATGCCATAATTCTGTCTTCTGACTTCAGTTTAAAATAAAAAAAAATGTTAAAGTACCTTGAGAGGCAGATATATAAAATATATGAACATTTTGGTCATCTATCATCTATCTCAACTGATTCATACTGCAAACTCACACAAATCATTTTTTTCAAATGTCATCACTTGAAACACAACTTGACTTACTTATACTTACTTACTTGACATAAAAACCACAACACCACTTAATCAGTTTTTAGCCATATATGTTTCTTAAGTGATGGCCACTGTCTTGGTCAACAATTAAGTAGCTCAGCAACTATTGATTGAATTGCCTTGAACATTTATACAGACCGTTATGGTCCACAGAGGATTAATCTAAATGAATTTGATGATCACTGGGCATTTCCTTTAGCGGTTCCATGATTTGATGACAGTTTTGTAGCAAATACTACTACTACTAACACTCTAAATAGCCATTTGGTAGATTGTGTGGAACTTGGAACAAATATTTACGTTCATTACAGGATAAATTGTAATAGGTGATCCTTAAACTATCAGCATATGTTAGACATGCTGAACTACTATAGTGAATATGGTAAATATTCCTTGCTAAACATCAGCATGTTAGCCTGCATTAAAAGACTGTTCAACTGTTCAGAATTTCAATTTATTTAATGCTAACATTGCTGAAAATAGGCCTACTATTACACATTTTATCAAAGAGTGTTGCACAGTAATTTTCCTCCTTGTTGCACAGACAATAATTCTGTAGGCCTCCCTTTTCCCATGTGTCCAGTAGTGGTATGAACAAGACAAGATCTATTGTTCATTGTCTATTACTGCTGCAAGAAAGTACCAAAATATTCCTAGAACTTCAACATAACCGACTCATGGACTGACCATCCAAATGCTTAGTATGTACATGTTGGTGCACCAACCTCTCTTAACTGCAACAGCACTGGGAGAACGACCCAGCATGGAGATTCATAGTCTGGCTCCTACATCACACCCTCTTGCATGCAGGCACCCAGACCAACCAGTAGAAGTCACTAGTCACTAGTAAACCCACTGAGCATTTCTCAGTAGGTTTCCATCATTCAGTCACCTATCCAGTCTCAATAACTCAATAACAACATTTGCACATACAGTACATTTTACAAATTGCGGCAAATTGACATGTCCACTTTAATTTATGCAAATCCCTTTTTTTTTCATTACAGCAAATTATTTTAACCTTTATTTTTAAAACATTTAATTAACCAAAGACAGCAGTTACATTGAAATACATTTTATTAGATAACTCAAGGCTCAAAGCTGGACAGAATCTACTTTTTTCAAGTCTACAAGATTATTTTGGACAGAGGATAGCTAAAGACATCAATATAGGTCACTCAAACACGTTAATCATTAAATGTCTGTTACATTTTAAAATTGAAATGGTGAACATTAGCAAGATCAACATTGTATTAAGTAATGCTGTGATGCTGATGTGATGCATTTAGCTCAAAAGCATTGCAAGTACAGCCTCACAAAGCTGCTAGTATAGCTGTACACAAAAATTCAGTAGTTTTATACACAATGCGTACTATAAATCATCTTACCCAGCCTTTTTGCAGAGCATCATGACGCACTCTTCGGAGATTTAACAGTGCGTCGTGAGGCCCTTTTCGGAGATCTACTGCTCAAAGAACGCTGCGAGCTGCTCTTCTGAGATCTACGGTTAGAAGAGCGTTGTGAGGCACTCTGCCGAGATCTACTGCTGGAAGAGTGTCGTGAAGCTCTCTGTTGAGATCTACCATTAGAAGAGAGTTGAGAGGTGCTTTGCTGAGATCTACGGTTGGCAGGGGACACTGACATGCTGTTCTGAAGGTCTCTCTTGTAACACTAGAAGCTCATTTCACAGTTCTCACCATAGTACGGGTACTCGCACTTACACATAGCAATGAAAGTGCCTGTCACAATAACACATTTGCCATTTGGCCCACAGTTTTCTTTGGAGCATGGATCTACTCCCATTATCTCTTCATCACTTTAAATTAAGATTTAACCAAAGTGCTGTCTGCAGACTGGCTGTAAAATGTGACAACTTCTGTTTTGAGTGCTTCCTTTTTGGTGTTAGTTGTTTGTTGATAACCATGCATGAGCTCAGAGTATTTAATCCAGGCTTTCTCTGTATTGTTTACTGGCATTTGGTAGGCACCAGCTGCCCAGGCTTCCCATTTCAATTCTTCATGAAAGATATCAAGCTTAACACTAAGAGCTTTAAGTTCAGAGCCGACAACGTCTGCTTCTGGTGTTAGAAGCATTGCGTTCTTGACAGCAGCAGCAATGGGTGGCCCAGCTACTGGCACTGTTTCTAAAGTATTGGTAATGGCCTCTCCAATTTCTCTAGAATGTTCTTTTAACCAGCTGCGAAACTTTCGGTCCGGTTCCTCATTATCAAGAGAAGTGCCTGGTGGAGTGCTTAAGACAGAGAGGCAGGAGGACACCAACAGTAGGAACAGCAGGGCTGGAGATGACATGACAAAATACACACACAAAATATCACGTTAGTTACTTTAGTCACATCACTCTTAATAAAACAGTTTATTGAAAAAGATCTTAAGACGCAGCATTAGTGTCTTTAAAGCAAGGTGGAGAAAAAATTGTGTGTAAAGGTCATTAGCCTAATCTGTGTCTACAGTAGGTGATGGATGCTTACGAGTTCTGCCTTTACAGCATAGAGCAACTTTGGACACACTCAATAGTTTTTATTTATTGTTACATTATAGATGAACACTAAAGATATAAAAATTAAGACTATGAAATAAGAAAATCTATTTTATATTCCTCAAAGTACTTTTGCTTTGATGACTTTGCACACTCAGCATTCTCTCAATCAGCTTCATGAGGTCACCTGAATTGGTTTTGTAATTAACAAGTGTGCCCTGTCAAAAGTTAATTAGTGAAATTTGTTGCTTTCTTAATGCGTTTTGGACCATCAGTCAGATGCAATAAAGAGAAGCAAGAGTCCATCATTACTTGAAGGTCAGTCAGTCAAGAACTTTGAACTGTGATGAAACCGGCTCTCACAAGAACCACTCCAGGAAAGGAAGAGTGAAAAGTGAAAAGCATTGCCATAAAATGTGCAGCAATGGAGGGAAGGACATGACAGTTTTGGTCATGCATGGTCTTTCTCCAACCAGGAAAAGTTGCTTATAGTCATCAGATAGCAGCAGTATACAGTGTTATGGGGTAGGCTTAACATAATATGCATTCTAAATAATTTTATGTGACAATATATGAAATCTATCAAGAGAAACAGCAGACCTGGATGGAGGCTTGAAGAGCTGATCCGCCTGTGGGACGGATGCCCGGGAAGCTGATGGGTTGTGCAGCATTCGGCCCTCAGAATGGTCAGGTAGGATTTGGTTGTGTAGTCAGGAGTTGAATGGAGTCTTGGGGAGAAAGTTTCAGATCTTTTGTACCACACCAGTACCAGTGCAGTCAATTGCCATTTAATACTATGGTTCATGTAGGGATAAACTTCACAAATTTGTAGAATTAGTTTTTCCATATCTGTGAAATAATTAAACTTTGATTTGATTGAATAAAAGTATAAAGTTAATGCTCTTCTATTTTAGGTTAAGCATTTACAAAAAAATATTTAACTACTGTTGTCAAACAGGAACAAATTGTGTTCGTATTACTTAAGGCTGCAAATATAAACCACTTGAGTCATAAAAAGCAGAACTGCTGTTACTGTTTGAACTGTGAGATGTTAACCTGCTTGATGCAAGGCAGGAAACAATGGCTGCAATGCTTTACAAAAGCAGAACTGATGAAGCATTTACTAGTTCCTATAATACTTTAGAAACCCAGCAAACCTTGATGCAATTTGTTGACTGATTTTGTAATATCATTAGGGCTAATATCAAATATTTATAGTATTAGATGAATCAATCTAAAAAGAGATGATGTACAGATAGATAACAGCTTAGAACTAAATCTAATAGGGCTGCAACTAATTTTCATTATCAATGAATGAATTAGTATAGTCAATTACTTCAGTTCGAGTTTGGTGTATAAAACAAAAGAAAACTGCAAGAAATGACCATCACAATTTCCTAGAGCTCAAAGGAATGTCATCAGTCTTGTTTTGTCTAACCAAGAATTCAGGACCCAAAGATATTCAACTCACTATAATGTTAGGACAAAGAAAAGCAGCTAATAGTCATATTTATCTGGAACCGTCAATTTTTGCTTAGAATAATGAAAACTTATTCCTACAACGAAACTGCGTTAGCTGGTTTTGTTTATAATACACACACACACATACTTTGTAAAGACTGACTTTAACGCCCTTATCGACCAATTTTACCTATTATATGTTGCTTAAGTACAGATCCCTTTCATCATCCAGGTTTTGTTTGACATTGTTGTGCAATGTGAAGTCTTCAGCTAATTCCTAATGTCATATGAACGGTGCTGAACTGCTGCTTTATTTAAAAAAACAAAAAACACACACACACAAACATCAGTTAATCCATTTTTAATAGATTACATAATCAAAAATAAGGAAACAATAGTTGAGTAAGATAACTGTCCATAACTCAGTTTCGTAATGCTGACCAATACTGTTCCAGATGCTATCACACCCAGTGTTACAGTCATTTCCCTCCTTTTTGCACAAAAATGGCAACAAATTATGTAGGTATCAGTCCAGAGTTGACAAGATGGAATACCCTTTGGTATTAACTGCTTGATGGTGATGTATTTCTGGGACTGGGTCAGTTGTTGTAGTGTGTTCACAGTTATTGACTTGTAAGAATTCCTTTGGCATGCATGATTTTTCATTCCCCTGAAATTAACACTGTGGCAATTTCAATACACATAATACTCCATTGCCTTTTATTGTCACTTCATTGCTTAGTTGTTCTTGGTTTCTTTGCAGTGCCATGACTATTGCATAGGACATTAACCACCATATAATAATGACACTCATTCTTCATAGAAAATGTGGATACTGTGACAAAGTTACAAGAAAATCTGGAAAATTACCTGGACAAGTGGCTTATTAACGCTATTTTTTGGTCACTGTCCATGTAGTGTGACTGAGGCTGCAGGGTTGTTGTTTTTTTCCCCGTGACTAAGTATTATTTTAATGCTGGGGTTTATGAACCCAAGTAGAACCCAAGTTATACAGAATAAAAAAAAAACAGAACATTTGAACATAAGCTTTTTTTCTCAATAAAAATTTCAACATTAGTAATCACTTTCTATAAAAAATTACATGAAAGTTGCACTTGAAATAAAAATAAAATCAAGTAAAATATGTAACACCCCACTGCAAAAAGTGTCAGGGGATAACAGCTGTTTGTCAACAGATCAGACCTGCGTTGTAGAAAGGCTGTTGTTGCTGAGGCACCTTCATATATCAGCCACACGAACAGTCTGACAATTACTTTTCTGCATTTTTTCAAATTATGTTAAATGAGTTAAATAGCTGCGTAAATAAATATGAATCTAGACGATAAAAAAACTGTTTGGTACCAATATAAACCAATATTTCATTTTCGCAGGTCATTTTCACTTTTAGTCTACATGCCTCTCAAGGTCTCGGAGACACACACATCACATCTTTCCCTGATGTTCATGTAGAGACTAAATGAAAATATTTAGTCAAAAATGAAATATATATTTTAAGGACACTGGGTTAAGGCGCAGAAAAACTATCTTTTACTTGTTTCTTGCATTAGAGACACACAATGCAGACAATAAGAACAAAGGAGAAGTACCATTTTAGTTTTGAAAAAGCATGTAGTGCATTCTCAACATAGACAATCTTCTATAGGTTTTTATTTATTAACCTTAACTGCAGTTAATTAAGCTGATATCTACCAAAGTGCATGATGCATAATTTGCATTTTATGTAGAACGTCATGGTCCATTATGTCTGTTGGTTATTTCCATGTTAGTTTTGGAGTAAGGACATCATTTTGTTAGGCCCCAGTCAGTCTTTTTCAGATATAACTGTGTTTTTTTTGTTTTTTTTAAACATAGACATTTTATGTTAAAGTAGTAATGTAGTTGAATTCAAATTTAGATAAAAGCATCAAGCAGAACTAAGATCTTGCATACGCGGAGTTGACAAATACGACATGTTGCACAAGAGGGACCGTGTTAAACATTTGATTGGGGTCACTCTTGAGAGCGTAGTTCCATAAATTAGAATATCACACCAAGAATGCAGATATGACTTGTGATGGCCAACATAGCTCAGATGGCTTAAAAGCAACAATTAATCTTCTGAAACTGAAGTTCACTAAAGTAAACCGACACTCTTACCTGATATCAGATTGATGCACAGATGGCTACTTCTCTGTTTACATTAAAAGCTGTTTCTTCTGGTTTTATCCAAGTCTGTCCTCAAAAAGGATTTTATTATGTATAAAATAAATTCAAATCATATTTATTAATGTCACAACTCCTGTCTCATTTTTCCAATTCATTCATCTGTACATCAGTATGATAACACAGGCTCAAAGACTGTTTCTTGATTTGTTCACCAAGCTTAAAACTCAAAAGCTCAAACGAGTGGATTTTTAACTTTTTATCTTAATACCGTTATACTGTTAGCAGTTGACTGGCCTCCACTTCATTCAAGAGTAGTGACTTAAATTGAGTTTTTAGAAATTAATTCGCAGCAACATTCTCCATCCCTGACCTCGTGAAAACGAAGAGTTGAAAAGCAGTGCGTATATCGTATGTCACTAACTCCATAATAATTGTATGCTTGACACATTCGCTTGTAATTACTAAAATAAAAATATATAAAATACCAACATTTTTTGGATTACCAAAATTTCCAACTGTGTATTCACTTTAAAATCAAATTGCTTTTTCATGTAGCAAATAAGCAACATTTACTATAGCCCACCATTCGGTTGTGCTCTTTTAAAAATCCTAGAACTAGCACAATGTTACGAGAGTCCCCTTCCAAGAACAGAGTCATACATGTCTTCATCAAGGAGATCTCTTAATTATGTTTCCCTGTCCTCGTCAGGTCAAGGTTTTCCATTAAATATGTTGTCGTCTATTAGGATTTGTGTAACAACATGAACACTCATAGGCTTTGGGTCAAAAAGTACTAAGTAGCTGACATGAAAATGTCTTCATGAAAGTGCCAAATGATTCCATTCAGTTAGTAAATAGCAGTCACAGACTTAAGTAGGCTGGGAAATCTTATCCAACTATCTTCCCCACAATGTAGTAACAAGGAAATAAATTCATATTATACAAAAAGAAACTCTTTGTGGCTTGGTGTGCATAGCATATATACTGAAGGCATGATCTTCTCTGCGTTATAACAGGATTTAGTGTCATATACTGTTAGTTATATCTTGGGTCTCCACCCATTTATGAACTGCATGAGTTTCTTCACCTGCAGTTTGCTTAGCTTGAAGTCCTCAGACAAAATCTCCTCAGTGAGCTGCAGGAGTAAATTCCCATCAATCTTCTCCGACACAAAAAGAGAAACAATGTCATCTGGCAGGCCAATAAACCTTAGAGATTTGGACACCTCTTCAATAGAAAGACCAGCCAGACTGGACGGGGGCTGCCACTGTGCAGTGGGAGACAGGGATGGACAGTTAAGGGTTAATGAGTTAGAGATGGAATATATCTCTTTTGTGCCCTGCTCATGTTGAGCAAGTGAGCAATCTGAAGTCTCTTGCTCGCTGCCGCAAATTGATCCTGACAGTAAATCTGTGCACATTTTTATGGCATTTGATTTTGGTGTTCTCGGTGGCAAGATGGGGCAAGAGAGGCTCTGCTTAGCGTTAGATTCCTCTATTGGCTTGTCTCTGTACATTTCTGAATTGTAACTTGAAGATTTGGTGCAAAACTGATTCAGAGAAGCTTTCTGCAGCCCGAAGTCCTTACTGCAGTGTGCGTGCTCTCGGCCATCAAAGTCAACAAGGCTGGACGTACAGGTTTTTGGGGTGCTCGGGGATCTCTTTCTGGGGTAACTGTAGTAGCTTCGGCAGCTCGCTGGCAGAAATTCATCCATGCCGTGCGATTCTCCTCCACTGAAGTTATTTGGCCAAGACAACCTGGACGACATCCCTTTCGAAGGCAGGCTACCACTGGGCAACGTAGTATTTGGCTCAGTGCTGTTGGACTTACCCCAGTTACAGGGGTAGCACATGTGCTCCTGTGGGTCTGCTGCCTCTTGCTCACACGCCCCACTACTGATGGAAAAACATAAGATTAATTTTTGGGACAAGATCAAACCCATGTAGACCTCATCATATGATTTAAAACATAAGCTTGAGATTTTAGAGCCGATACAGAATGCAGGGGAAGGAAAGAAGAAACAACAACAGTGCTGATGCATAACTGGAGAAAAAAGTGTCAATAAAAGACAGATCTAGTACAGATCTAAGATCAAAAGATTTAGGCCGACTTCAGGGGGAAGTTAAACAAGAGGGAAAAAATACAATGACAACACAGTTCTCTAAAACAGTTCTCTAAAATGAAATGTAAATGAGCTGGTTTATCCTCACTTTTGTCAAAGTAAATGTAGTCTCTTGATTTTTTTTCTGTTATTACAAAGAATGATGTCACATGAGTGCTATGGAATGGCTCGAATGCTTACATGTTGTGGAGACCAGAAGAATAATAGGAGAGGGTTGGACTTGGAGACCGAGTCTCTTGCTGCCGTGGTTTAGACAGGATGGGCACTGATGGCATCTGTTTCAAGCTTCGTGGAGGAATTGGTGGGGCATTTAAAAGACGGCATTCTTCCCTCACCTAGAAAAGAAATCAACTGACACTGAAACTGACAGCAAAATCAACAAAACATCAACATGTCTTACATTATGGTCTTCTTGTTATCTGAAACAGCCATTCAAAGTATTTACATTCACTAAACATCTCTCTATATTAGAGCCCAACTGATATATCAGTAAGCCGATTTTATATGCCAATACTGCAGTATCGGCATATATGCTAGATATTAAAAGCTTTTTTTACAGGATATAATGCAGAAAAAGATGCATGTATGCATAGTTATTCCCGAGTTAAGTTTACTATTTCAGTCCACAAATAATAACCATAATATTGATTGTTAAACTGCAAAATATCCTGCCTCCATTACATACCTTTGTCATAAATGTTTATAACCACATTTGAAAGCAAAAAATGTGTTTATTTATATAAATTGTCCGATACATTTATCAGAATTTTTTTACTCACTGGTATCTGTATCTGCATCAACCCCAAAAATGCGGTATCTGCGTATCGGGCTCTATTCTATATAGTAGTTTTAATTATAGGGCTGGAGTCTGCCATTCAGACTTATTGGATTCAGATTTTATCTAGGTATTAGGGAATTTATGCATGAAATCCAGTGAAATCTCATTGATAACAGCCTCACTGTTTACCGTTACTCCTTATACTGTCAGAGTTGTATTAAACAGTCAGACAATCCTACTGCTGCTGCTTTACCCTGAAATCTTTCAAATGGAGAAATACGGAGAGCCTTTCATTGCGAAGCAGCCACAGGAAACCTATATTGTATGTATTTATCGCTGCAGTTAGTACAGCACCACCGGTGACCTTTCCTTAAAGATGCAGCTACATAACACAAACAAATAATTTTTACAAAGGAATAGTGGAACAAGGTGACAGGCTGCACTCCTTCCATCCTAAAGCATGGTAACCAACTTTACTGTGTCCTGCTGTTGTGTGGAAAAGTACAATCAGAAATCAGAATTGCAGTTGTATTTATTACTGAATAACTAAAACAATGTTTGTTTGGTTGCACTGTAAACTGATACACCAGATATCAAAGAATCTGCTCTCTGAGTGTTTGCTGTAGCATTAAACTGTACTTGCTGTTGCCACAGTAACCATGGGTGTTGCCACATCAACCAAGACTTAAATCTTAAGGACTTTAAGTATAACAGATTATACTCACTGCTTCAGACTTGGGTGGGACCGGTGGTGGAATAAGGGACGCATCTGAACTGGTTGCTGCACCAAGAGGACATGTAACTGGGTATGAGAGTGCTGCTGTTGTACCACAGCCATTGTTGATCCCTCGAATCCCCTCATTTAGAGGAGGCTTTGGGATCTGACCTCTCAAGTGATCCAACCACAGCTCCTCATAGGGAACATCCAACTTGTTGAGGGATGGTTGTTGGTTTGTGCTCTCCAACAGCTCGGGGAAGAAATGTTCATTTTCTCCTGAGTCTGAAGGGATGCTATCAGAGGGCAGAAGAGCCCAATCTCCACATAGTGTCATACAGCCCTGCAAATTGACCTCGCTGTTACCGTGCAGGTTGCTGCCATACACACACACAGATAGTCGGTGAAAAGACTGGGTGAGCTCATCCCGGGCGTAAGTTAAAGAGCTGGGAATCTGCATGTGGTTGGGACACCCGTTGGTGCTGCTGCTGCCTCCACTGCTTCCACTGCAACTACCATTCCCACTGCTTTTCTTGGGGCTCTTACCATCGTCGTTCCAGTCTGTCCTCACATCCCGGACGGCTCGAGAATAGTCATCTATGTCAAACTGCTCCTGGCAGAAGGAGAACCAGCGATGTACCATTGTATCGAGCCACAACTCTCCTTGCAGCAGTTCCTCTGGAATAATAAATCTTGGCATGGCCATGTGAAAGGGAAAATGGATCGGGATAATTTTGTTGCTTCGCAGAATGCAGCACACAACCACTGTTTTTGTCTGAATGTTGACCAATTTGTAGCGATGACCCTCACGGATGAGGTGGAGGTCATGCTGGTTGCGGGGTGGACTACTGGGTACTGTGACGTTGACTGGGAGACGTGTTTTTTCCACAATGTTCCTGATGGTGTGTTCACCGTCCTGCATCTGAAGTTCCAGTGGACTACAAGTGCTGAACCGACCTTTGCACTGGAAAGGCAGGCTGATGCTCTCATTGGTGCGATGGTTCATGCAGATCAAGCAAGGCATCTTGCCTCGACCGATCTTACTGATGGAATTTAGCTTCCCAATCTTCTTGAAAATAGTGTTGAATCTTGACTTTTCTTTGGAGGTCTTGGCATATAGGATCTCAGCCTGACCCATTAATGTCAGTTCATCACCGGTGCTTAGTGTAATGTTGTAAACTTCAGTGTCTTCATTGCAATCCCCTGAGGCCATCTGTAAACACGTGAAATATGGATTAAGTAATGAAGAAAGGAAAGAACATTTTCACCTCATGATTAAGATTTTTAAGTAAAAACCCTGTCAGTAAACATTAGGTTCTGCTTTCTGTATAGATTCTGTCAGTGGTAAATATAAGTCAACATTTTGACCCTATGAAAGATTTAGTACAAGTATAATTGTATTTAGAATTGATATAATAGAATTGTCCTAGTTTAAGTAGTTTTTCAACCTGTTTTGCAGCGCTGAATTTTTCTCAAAATAAACCCAAATTAATTAAATATGCTGTATTAGGAGTTTTAACAGGATTTCTAGTCTGAACTGGAAATCTTAGTTTATCAAATATCCCTGACATCAGAGTTGAAATCAGAATTCTAAATAACAAAGCATGAAAAGTACAAATAAGATATATTCATTTTAATTAACGCCACAGAATCCACAACCAATCTTAACAATGCCTTCAACACAATAGATGTACCTTAACATTGAATGTGATTTCTTCCATAACGTATACCCTCTCAGGAAATGCTTTAGCCACTTCCTCCACGCTGTTAAAGTACTGCACAGGCTCCTTGACATCTCTGTCCTGCTCCAGTAGCTTAAACTGACCTAAAATAGGAAAGCACATATGAATGCAACTGACAGGGTAAAGCATGGGTTGTACTAGGTTTGAAAATCATCAAAAGACAAGATCAGGCAAATCATAGAGCACTGAGCATCCATGCAGATGTAGCTCACCTTCATAGTGCACTGGGATCTCTATTTTGGGCCCAATGACATAGTGTCCCTCCTCCAAACTGTGAGCAGTAATAGTCGTCCACTGACGACAGGAATGAATCAAGAGGTAGTCGTTGTCTCTGAGCCCTTCGACCAACTGACCTGTAGGAATGGAAACAACAAGCAGAACACACATTACACCTTGCAATTAAGGTGATACTGAAATACTGCAAGGTGCAATAGACAAAAAATGTCATAATAACTATAATAATTTCCAGAAGGACTTTTAAATGCCACTTTTGCACAATCAAAATTTTAACTGTCACTATCAACAACTGCCATGTAACACATGAAACACAGTGTTGTCTAGAATGTGGATTATGGCAGTATAAAAATAAATGAGACATAATTTAAATGATTATCCCACTTAATTAAAGTAAGTATCTTGAGGAATGCCATGATTACGGTTTCCTTCTTTACACCAATTGCAAGCTATGCAGGCTGCTCCACTCAGGCCAAGGCAATGGATTACTCAGCACACTCAAGTCACTATCCTCCATGGTAAATGACTAATGCCCTAATCCATACTGCTCTAAAAAGCGAGCACTGCCATTTAAAAATACAATACAGCACCACAGTTCTGCACAAGAGGCTGAGCAGAGTGTGGCAAAAGATGCAAAGACAAAGAACAAAATCTAAAATCAACTATTGACGTGCTTTTTTAACGGTTTCAGGCAAACATGCATGCTTTAGTAAACATGCTTGTTGCACAACTTTCAGGCAAAACAGCTGTTGTAGAGATAAATTCCCTGACCCGATAATACACCAACATCACTTAGTAGTTTTGTTCTAGGTTTTTCTTTCATGTAACTTTGCTATTTTGCTTGAATGAATCTGATATTGCGCCCAGGTTGTCACCAATGATTTTCCACCTTGACTTAATAAATACAATAAACTTGGTTCATCCTGCAACAATTGTCACTTGGGCAAAAATGGCATTACCCTGCATGTGTGTCCTTTATAATGCTATGCACACATTTTCAAATAGTCACTGTGTTTTACTCTTGTCTTTATATATTGTCCCTACCATGAAATAACGTACTATTGCTGTTATGACAATAGTTGTTTTACTCTAACTTACTGCCTTCACTTACATGGCCGGAGAGTGACAACAGAGGTTAAGGGACATCTATATTAACACTGACTTAGTATACGGTAACACAAGACATATAGACAAAACTTCCATAACTAGAAAATGCCAACTGTTTAATGACTATTCAATTTTGCTGACAATTACTAAGATATCCTGACAAAATCAACCTTAATGTGTCTTACAGGCGGCTTAGTTTACTTTAGCTGCTGCTAACTAGCAACTTCGCAGCTCTCAAAGAAAAACTTAGTAACGTTAGTGACAGAAAGTTACTAACCGTTGTCCAGCTTGGCAATTTGAGGCAACCTATAAGCACTGACAAGTTGATCTAATGGTAAGGACGTCGTACTCCATGTTACATCTTTTAAATTGTTGTACAACATTGTTCCAAGGTCCATTTTTGCTAGCTTACATTAGCCAACTGGAGAGCTAGCAATGTGTAAACACGGTGACAAAGAGCTACACTAAGCTAACTAACTTGATACTATATCAGCTCTCCATCTACAGCTTTACATTTGGCACATTTCGTATTAATCGTCGCATACGTCTACGTATCATTAAGGTCCGTTGTTTCATAATGTAGCAGAGCCATGTTTGTTTAGCTAGCGACGGCTGCATCAAGGCAACTGGTCTAGAGTTAACGAGAGGACTAACGGAAATACGTATTTTTTCTTTTAAAATAAAAGCATTATTTACTTTGGGGTATACACGATAGTGTGAGCAACAGCGGTTGGACGCTAGAAACTAATATATTCATACTTTCTTGGTGAATTTGTTCAGTAATTTAAAAATATACAGTAAGATATTGTGTGCTAGAGTGCATGCCATTTGCTACAAGCGATGTATTTTTGAAAGCATTGAGCGGAAGTTGTAGTTTTGCACTGTAAAGCGTGGCACTGATGGTGATAACCATAGACATAATAAAGTGTAAATGTAAAGGTGTAAATTATGTCTATGAGTTTATGTCTATGTCTACTTTTTATTATGTCTATGGTGATAACTAAAAGACAAGCAGACGGCCTGTTACAAAATAAAACTCCACCTGGTGCTCCTCATGTTAAGCTTGTAAATCATGATCAAAAACACAGTTGCTTATCTCAGTCAAAGCAGAGACTGACCACTACCAAAATATTTAATGTACCTAATTTATGATATATAACTTTTATGTTATGTCTTAACTGTTATGTTAATGGAAAGTATATCAACACACACACTGCATTGCAACACAGATGCCAGAGAATCACATGGATGTAAAGCAACAACCATTGGTGGTGACATTGTCGTCACACTTCCTCATCTCCCTGGTACAAATCAGAAGAGCTTCCTCAATTTGGTCTGTTACTCACTGTACTCCTAACCTGCGACTATGTCTTTTCTAGACACGCTGCGCCAATGGGACATTGCTATAACTTGTGTTGACAGACAGGATTTGTCAGAAGCACTCAAGATTTTCCTGTCTATCCAAGAACCAAACTCCAAAATTTATTTTGACATAGGCTGTCTTCATCTTCTTAACCAAGACCTGGATGCTGCTGAAAAGGTATACCTGACCTTTAAAATATTACACACATACAGGCCTATGATATTTTGTAATTTTACTTATCAAAAAGTAAAATCTTGACTAGATGTAATTGATAAAACTGGGAGGAAATACTGTGAGATTTTGTAGCTTCAACGTGCAAGTCACTGTGAAAGAAGAAGTACAATTTACCGTTTCTCTTTTCTTCTAGAGGAAGTTACTTTGTTTTCTAATGTTTCTCAGGCATTTGACTGCAGCATACGCAAGGATGAGCATTTGGCTGTTGCTTTCTTTCAAAGAGGAATCACGTTTTACAAAAAGCAGAGGCAAGATGCACCTATCATCTCATTACAATGTCCACATTCATTTACACATTTAACTTTGTTGTTTAAAAATATTGTATACCAGACACAAAATGCTAAAATTATAATAAAATCTGACTGGCAAACGCACCTCTTTTTTCAACTTCTGCAATTTCAATGCAAAAATAATTAACTGGATTATTTATATTCAAAGGTATGAGGAGAGTTTAGCTGATTTCCAGCAGGCCTTCAAAGCACTAAGAGGCAATCAGCTGATAGATTACAAAGCACTTGGTCTCATATACAAGTTATATGCATGTGAGGTAAGTATTTACAAATTATTAGACTACTTAAGACTATTCTTCTATATCCTGTCTACTACTACAGATTAGAGAGTATCATTCAGAACAGCGTTTTCTAATCTGCTCTAATGACTAATTTGATGTTGTGGTTCAAACCAGTTTTTATTTGGCACTGTTGATGTTCTTACCAAGTACAATATGACATATTTTACACCACTTTATAATTCTGTGGTCTGCATGAGGGATTCAAATAGTGACAAGCTTCTAATCAGCATTTCCTGCCACAGGTTCTCCACAATATGGCCCTGGCTCAGGCTCAGCTGGGTAACTGGGAAAAAGCCCAGGAAAACCTTGTGAAGGCTCTCGACTACAAGACAGATGCCAAGCTCAATATCATTGACAAAGCTCTGCAATCCACCCTGGTCAGTCAATCCTCAGGCTCATGACAAAAGTTTATTTTACATATTTTGATAATCAATCACATTCATGACAAAAAACAAGTGTCAGCTTTTCTTCAGAATTGTATTTTTGTCAGTGAAACTCAAATTAACTTTCTGAGCGGGATAGCAACTCCATGGATAGCCATTTATTAGTGTAAGCTCTATATCAGTCAGCGCATTTGCAAATAAATGTACGTAAATATCAGTCTAATCAGTGCTATTTCTTTACATTGGTATAGCTCAAAATTATAAAAATGCTTGACAAATATAATGATAATACAATAACTGCAATGCAATTTCATCAACAGAAACAGAAACTTTTCAAACCAGTTGAGTTTCCCTCAAAAGTGCTATTTAAACCAAACAAGCACTATGTTGCTGAGCTGGAGAAGAAGGACTACCTGGGCAAAGCAACGGTAATACTTCATGTGATGACATGCCTTTGCTTTAGTGACAGTTGGGACTTCATTATTCATCAGTGTAATATGAACCCCATTAAACTGAACCAGCTCAGTAAAATGTCAGTCAGCGTTTCATCTACAGTATATACAGTGGATGAAAACGTTATAATTAATTGTTTTAAATCCATCTCCATTTTTTCTCTCTTGATCTTTAGGTTGTTGCCTCAGTCATTCCTCAGGATGAATTCTCTGGATTTGCCCCATTACAGCCACAGGTGACATATGGGATCTTCTTTGGCAATAAACAAACGATACAATCAAACGACAAAGAAATCAGCATGCAATTATTAGCATATGTTACATAAAATAATAAATAATGAAAAAATATATATATATATTATATAGAAGATTTTGAAACCTTAAGAGGCACTAAATTATTATAAAGATAAACCTGTATTGGTGACCATGATGCAAGGAAACTCTGATGTATCAGAAGGTGCATTATATGTCTCTACATATAGTATAGATCCCTACTTAATGTCACAAGCTCTAATGTAATTACACTTTTCCATGTCAAAACTATGAGAATATTTTTTTAAATAAAAAGACTTGTGCCGTGATGCTGTGTTGCATTATGTCAGCAATAAAAACATCTTAAAGCATTTTCAACACTATTGATTGGGTGCCTTTTGTTTTTGTTTACATCTAACAGGTCGAAGACAGTCCAGCTCGTCCGAAAGAGCCTGAAGTTCTAAGGTAGAACACTCACTTTGAAGGTGTAGAAACTAGTTGCTCTCTAAATACATATATTATATTCAGGTAGAGGTTATAATTTGTTTCTAGTTATAATTCACCTTGATAAAATTTTTGTGATAGATGATGGATTTTGCACTGTATGATGTGTATAAATGCTCTTAATGTAGAAAGGAAAATAGGGGGAAAAGCTTCAAGCAAATCTATGAAATGTTTTGCTTTTATAAGAGTTCAAATGTTGAATCACTGTGTAAATGTTAACAATAGAAGAGTAGAAATGTATTATTACACAGTAATAATAATCAAGACTAGTGTGCCATCAGGTCTTTTGATGCCTTGTGGATGTCTCCTGTCTTCACAGGGCTTTAGAAGGAGAACCACACATTGTCCTGTTTGAGTTTGTTCCTGAGACCAGTGATGAGTTGGCTGTAGTGCCAGGCAATATTGTGTTTGTACTGAAGAAGGATGCTGACAACTGGGCATCTGTGATCTTCAATGAAAGAGTAAGACTGCTAGGCACAGAAGCTGTACATCTGCAGCCTCTTTGTTACTGTATCTCTCAAGACTTCCAGTTAGCACATTTTTCATTTTATGAAATGTGCAAAAAAAAAAAACTATTATTCATGTCTTATTAATAGAATTTATATGATGAAACTGTCTTTACAATTCTGAGTATTTATCATCATCATGTCAATTATAGAGGGGACTTGTTCCTTACAATTACCTGGAACGTTTGGAGATCTCCTTGGCTTCCAAACAGAATGGGGTAAGTTCACTTTATTTCTTATTTTCTAAGTATCCTCAGCAAGTTTCTGACATGCCATTTACTGAAATATATGGTTCAAATTTTGTAGTATGTTAAAATAACATTATTATCCTCATTTATTTCTATATTTTGAATGGCATTCTTTGCATGGTATTAACATTGGCAGGGAAAATCTGAGCCTCCTACTCGAGAACCACCAGCCAGACCTGAAAGGAAACCAGGTAGACTTATGTGACATACAGTTTGAGCAAACTAAAATAACTACAGGCAACATTCTCTGATTGGTGCTAAATGCTATTACATTACAATTCAACCCATTTAACTCAAACTTTTTTTAATATGTATTTAAGGTCTTACTCCTGATAACAGCAGTAGAGACACAAAACGAAAGGTATGCTGATTTAAATCCCTGATCTGTCCTGCCCATGAATCAAGTAATCAAGTGTTTTAGGGTGGATTTGATTTTGATTTCGGACTTAATTCCACTGATGTGTCCTTTCATTAATGCTAGGACGCACAGGCTACCGACAATTCATTTATTGTCAAGGTCAGATTCACATTCAACTTTGCTGTCTCAGTACCACCTGGGTCTCCCTATGCCTTACTCATAGAGAAAATCAGCAAGAAACTCAGTCTCCCCACTACTGCAATCATCTTGAGGTACTCTGCACATTTTAAAACAAATCTTCCAGTTTAATTGGTATAATGTGTTGCTGACAGAGTACAAAACCCAATCCTTCTGTTCGATTTAGTTTAACCTCCGAGGCAACTGGACAAAGTGTAATCAATGCCAACACAGAAATGGAAAGTGTGTGGAGCTCTGCTAGTGGCAGGCGCCTCACCTTGTGGTGTTATGCCAAAGAGGTAAGTGAGTGGTAATCATAAAATAGTTATTCTGGTTTATACTGCGGTTTCCTAATATGAATATTGGGAGAACAATATTTATGAATAGAACAGGCTTGTTGCTTTTACTGATAAACAGTATTCTTGTATTAAGTATCAGGTTCATTTTTGTCAGAGTTGAAAACCAACATTAGACTAGTACAACCGCCCTCTTTCAGCATTATGCAACTGAATCAGGTGCTTCTCTGTATGGAGATTTCAAACTTCCAATAGGTAAAAAGGCCTCAAGAAGACTAGTGAATTTTCAGCCTTTAATTGCAAACATACAGATGGTGTTTCATCCTCAATCATGGTGGTCCTACATTCAAATATCAATACATGGCAGACAGACATAATTTAAAGGACATTTGAGCAGAAAATGATTATCTGTGTGTGTTTTGTGTTTTTAGCAAACTGATGGAAAGCCACAGAACGAGATTCACTTGGTGGCACTGCATTCTTACGAGTCATCAAATCCAGAGGATCTCAGTTTTCATGAAGGTGACAAGATCACATTGCTCTCAAGAGGTAAGACTTCAAAAAATTTTTTGGACATATCCCAAATATTTAGAATATTATGATTTGTCAAGGAAATATGATTCTAATTCATAATTTCATCTTTTGTTTTAGTCAACCAGGATTGGTTTGAAGGACAATGTAATGGGAATACTGGTATATTTCCTGCATCCTTTGTGGAAGAAGTTCCTAGCAATGGCCAGTGATTTAAATAAATAAATGTACAGAAAAGATGCTTAAACCAGAAATACAATGAAGTGGCTGAAGCAGAAACGTGGCCCTACCAAAACCATTGTATCAGAAATTAAATCTGATTTTTCAGGGCCTACATACTCTTAATTTATTTTGAAACATATTTTCCCTTAAAATAAACCTTTTTTCACATGACCAAAATACCTTTGGACAAGTTGTGTGACAAGTTGTAATGTTTGGAGAAAATCATAGATTACATTCTGTGATTCATTAAGTAATATAAAAAACTAGCTTTCCAGCGATTAGAAGCAACATACTTTTAATACCTGCAGCTGCAGGCAGACATGATAAAATACTCTGTATAATACTGGTAAATTATCACGAAGGCGTTCCTTCCTCTTCATAGGCAATAGCTATGCCCTTCCTGCCCTTTCCTGCCTTTACCACAGGTGTCTCTCCCAACTTCTGCTCTAAGCCTCTCCAGCTTCGTGTTGCCAGGAAAGATGCTGAAAAGAGAAAGTATAAATATATAGTTTAATACAGTACAATTTAGTGCAGTCTGTTTGTGCCAGAACGCAACAACTGAAGTGTGTTTTTTGTTGTTTGGAGAAATGCTCACATGCACAAGGTGTAACAACTACTTTATGTGTGAAAAATTCTACAATAAAATTATGGGTGTATGAAAACTAAAGAAAGCAGCGTCTTTTAATCAACATACCAGCTGTGTTAGTGTTGGCTACAGTCAGTGTCTGATTCCTGAGGACCACGGAAGAGCCACATGAGGACTCTGCAGGCTCACTGATCAACAGATTCTGGCTGCGCAGAGCACCTGTGATTAAAGACACGTCAGTCTCATCGCCATCCTCCTGCTGATCAGCCAAAGGCACATGACTCGGCCCACCTGGTGAAAGTTTAATATAAAAAACAAAAACAAATTAGCAACATGCTAGCAAAGACTTCAATTAGCTTTCATGGGGTTACTGGTGCTAAAAAAAATTATAGGCATGACATGTTTGGCTAATAGAGATATATAGACAGAATGGAAATTATTGAGGTGAAGAGCAGGACTCAAAATTATATTTCACTTTTCAATATTTTTTGCTTTTCTTTGGACCGTCCTCTTGATTTAGAAAAATGGAAAACCATCCCCTTAATATCTACAAATATTGTACAGAGTTGGTACAAATCCTTTTACCATTAAGACTTTGAGATGGTGTATTCTACTTTAAATCATAATTACCTATATTTATACTATAATATTCACTGTGGCCACTAATGCACATTAGAAGGGAATTAGACATTTCTAAATCTATCACAAACATAATCTAACCATCTCTAGTTTTGTATAACACCTTATTATATTGGCAAACTTTACACATAACTTTGGAGTTTATATGATATATATGACGTTAAAAGGATATGAAACATTACTGTTCTTTGCATACGGAAAATGCAACTTTTCCTGCTTCTCCCACGCCTTATAATTTTCATACAGTCCCTTAACATACTGTGAATGAAAAGTGAAGAGTTGATATAGGAAATAATGATGTGAATAAATCTCAATCTAACCTGGCAGGAGATGTCGAAAGTCTATGACATATTCCTCTGACCACTCCCTCTTCTTGTTGCAGGCCAACTCCATCTCAAATGGTGTCACTACAGGTTTATAGAACTCACTTGAGTCCAGCAGTGAGTTCTCAGGACATGCAATTAACACAAAAATGTCAATTTCCAGAAAGTTTGCTAGTTTGGGCACGTTCAGTTTTCCCATGGCAAACATGTAGCTCTTCTTGCCAGCTCTGCGGATGGTTTCCTTCAACTGCTGGATGATGCTGAGATAGTCAGCCACCCCAAGTGTGCCGACCAGGATGCCAACCACATTGGCATCTTTGGCCCTTTCTATAGCGTAATAACGCTTCATCAGTGCACGGTTAATACTTACTGACTCAGTCCTTCCAATCATTGTTATGGGGTCAAAAGAACAAAATGAGCAGCGATTCCAAGTCATCATGAAGTTCCTCAGGGTTGCTCCCTCTTGGCCAACATAGAACACACTGTAATCTGTTATGCTTAAACCACTTTTCAAGGAGAACTGCCTTCCAAACTGACAAATAACCTGACTGTCGTCTTGCTTTGAAGGACAGGTGTCATCATTTTGTCTTTTAATCCAGCTGTGACTGTAACACTGCTCCCCTTCGACAAGTTCTGAGATAACAAGGTTTGGATACTCCGGTGAAAGGTGTGTGAGAAGATCATCTGAAAAAAATAAGACCACATGTTGTATTCAGTCACTGACAGGAAATCATTAAAAAAAACTTTATTATGTTATTAAGTTTATTTGGCTTTGTAGAATTGCTTACTTATGGCGTGAACATAGCTGACATCATAGAGGAGGATGATGTGACTCTGTGTGTCAGGGTAGAGTTCTCTAAAGGTGGAAGTGCACTTCTCAAGATCCACAGGTCTTCTCTCAAACACGTACATCAGGGGCAGCCTTTTAGACGGGCTGAGGCAGGCGCTGCCATAGTGCACAATGCAGTCAGCTCCAACATGCTCTGCAGCTACCTCATCCACACAGCAACTGCTCAAAAGAATTATGAAAAATATTAAATATGTATGCAAAAATGACAGTACCTTTATCAAACAAACGGACAGCTAAATCCCAAAGCATTTCACTTACATCCTGTTTTTTTTAATAGCCATTAATGAATTAAAAATATGCACTTAAATATTAAAATAAAACTCATAGTATAGTGACCACAGCTTGTATTTTTCAAGTTTAACCAGCCACTTTATTATGGCATATTATCACATGATGATGATAAATAAATCATCAAAATAAAATAAATGAAACTGTCTAAAGCGTAATATCTTTGCTTAGTGAAGATTAATTATTTCAAAATTTGTAAGTGATATAAATACCTGTAAAATGTGTCTTTTTCAGAAGCGCCAGTAAACATACCACTGGTGCTACTATTTCACTTCACTGAATGAAGAATCCAAATACTAAAATTGACATATGGAGCATGTTGCTTTATTAAACCAAGACTTTTCTCTGTTAAACCTGGTGTGTTACCTGCCATAGGATGTATCTCCCAAAATGAACGGCTTGACATTGCAGTTTCTCTCAATCTCCACTGCTACTGCAACAGAGTCCACCAGCAGCTCATCAGAAAACTGCAGAGCAACCTGTGAACATTAAGCATTTTAGACTAACTTCTCATACGTGTGCCCTGCATATAGTAATATAGGGCGGCACATTAACTTGGACTGATGTTGTTCGCTCTTCACTTTTTACAATGTTAAGTTGACTGACTCGCTCAGGGGCTGCCAACTCTCACACAATGACCGTGAGACTCACGCAATTAACCCTTTTCACATGCTCTCACTTGTCTGTCAATTATCAATTAGTTTTTGACCGACTGCCTCCTTTTGATAGGCGGTTTGTCAAGTTTTGTGAGAACACGTCTGACAAAACGGCTTCATTCTGCGGCAGCACAGTGTCTCTACCTCCCGTCTGGCACTGTGAGTTACTATGGTTACGGGAACGCCCTGAAACTTTATGATTCTCAATAAAATCATGAATGCAGCCTGATTGTTCCTCAATGCTGAAATATTATAACATAACTGTACGTGACAAATCTAAAGCCAAATAAAAAGGTTAGCCTCAGAGCCCCTCCCTCATGAAAATATTATGTATGTTAAATTGTCCTGTGTGTAAATCATCATCATGTTTTGGTATTTATCCTCGCTCTGATTGATCAGACAGGTCGTCTGGTTAATATCTTCATTTGGCTGTAAACCTGTCAGAAGATGAAGTGCCTGTGTAGTCTTTTAATAACTTAGTCTCGTTTAATAACAACTAGTTTCTTTGTTTTCTGGACAAAATGATCCTCCATGATCTTTGAACAGTTTGTTTTGTTTTCTCCATCATTTATTTTTCACATTATGGTTCTGTTTGTAGTTACTTGCCAACCCTCAAATACAGCAAGAGATTTGATGTTGAATGATTTGTCCATATCTGTTGTGTGAGTGTTTATTCAGTTATGAGTGATGTGTGTGATTTGTTGACCGCACTAGGAGTTTTTTGGGGCCACAAACGAAATCTTGCTTAGAACCACTGAATGCCTGGGGCCAGCCCTGAGTGATGTTCTCACCTTTTGAAACTGACGCTCAGTGATGAACTCGCAAGTCTTCTTAATTTGATACAACTCTTCAAGTTTTTCCAGAGGGGTATTTGTCTTCACTGTTACGTCCACCACACGCTGAATTACCGTTTCCGAGCTGCTGCTGAATGCATCAGCCATTGTTACACTCAAGAGTACCTGCAAAAACAGAATTAACTACATTTCAGCATATCAGGTGGTGAATATTGAGCAACCGAGATAAAGAACACATAACTTACATTTGTGACATCTTTAATGGTCCATTATAACATGTCTGACTGAACTTCAAATCAAATTATTCAACCAACTCAGATAACAGGCAATATTGTAACACCCAGGAAAGGCTAAATAAAGCAGAACAAAACTGTCAACCACTTAACTGCATTGCCAATTGGAAGTTATGTTATTTTCTTACAGGATAACGACACAAAACGCGCCAAATACAAATTTAACCAGCCCTGAATTAACAGTACCTAGCTTCTATAACGCTGCCTTACCTAAGTTAGCTTAGCCGCTAGCTAATTTGACTCCAGAGGTCTTTGTTTAAACACCCAGTCATTACAAACTATCACTTATAACTTATGACACGTTGAACTTGCATTGCAAAATACATGAAGCCTTACAATTCAATGTCATGTGTGTAGCTGTTGACGGATAAAAGCTTCTTTGACAGCTACACACGTGTCGATAACACAGCTATACTACTGCAGTTACACTTCAGACAAACACTTCCGGTTCAAACGTTTTTCAAAGTAAAAGCCTGGATAAACTAGCAAAATGGCGTGTTTATTTTCCCCGCATTGTTCACTGATAATTCATTCTCCTCTCTTCTCTTCTCCTTCTCTACTCAACCCTGACTTTATTTAAAAAACAAACAAAAAAACTGTACTAAAACATACTCACTTTTCCAGATCACTGAGTGGAAGTACTCTAACAAGTCACATATTATGTTAGTTATCAGTCCATCACTGGAGATGCAGTAAATCAAACTGTGTTAAAGTAAGACATACAGTGTGGAGCAAAATAAAATCATATTGACATGGCCAGTTCCCAACAACAGTACCACAAAATAACAAACATACAAAAATAAATTTCTTTGGTTGACAACTCATTTTATTCAAATAGCAGCAATTAATCAATCATTAAAACATTTCTGAAACTGCAAAGCAGACAGATACAAGTTAAATATCTGTGATAATATAATGGAGGGGTCAAGAGTCAAACTGACCAGTCCTCCTTATCTCTTCTGCAAAATAAATACACAACATTTTTAAAAAGGTTAACTTCAGTTTTAAACAACATTATCTAAATAAGAGCTTAGTATTTAATTGTCTGTGCACTTTTTTGAGTTTCTTTTTGGGACGTTAAAGGTACAGTGTGTAGAATTTAGTTGCATTTAGTGGTCCAATCACTGCATTGTAATCTCCTCACATCACCCTCACCTTCCTAATGTAAAGGAGAAACAACACTTTAAGGACCCTGTTTAGAGTCAGTATTTAGTTTGTCTGTTCTGGACTACTGTATAAATAAGGTGTTTCAACATGGCGGCCTCCATGAAAGGGGACCCTCTCCCACTGTAGATATAAAAGGATATTTTTTAAGTAACAAACATAAAAAGATTCTTATTTTCAGGTGATTATACATGCATTAAAACATAGTTATGAATATTATATTCCATGTTTGCCTTATTCTGAAAATAGAGGCCCCAAATCTTACACACTGTACCTTTAAATTCCCAACCCAATACAATTATTCTGTCCAAAACATTAATAAAGTATACTTGTTCGCAACTATGTTCCAGCACCAAAAAATAATGACAGGCAGCTAAAAAAAACGACTGGCCTCTGTCAAAACTCCTACTTCTGTGAAAATAAAAAAGATTGCATCAAAAAATGCAAATTTAACTACATGAAAGAGATTTGGTTTCTGACTGTTGTTAGATTCAGAGGATGCATTAAAAGCAAGTGTTACCAGGGATTATGTGAAAACCAATCAAATTGTGTCTTGTTTACATCCAAATACGATAGAAACCCAAGACCACGGTGAGACAGGTAAACACTGAACCTAAAAGAGAAAAAAGCAGGTCAGTCATTAGTCTGCTGGCTTCAGTAAGTCACAGTGATAGACTATTATTTCAATCAAAAGTTTCATAACTTGAAAACTCAGTTACCTCACAATTCAAGTTTAATTAAACATTCAATGTACTGAATAACTGTGAGTGGCTCTGATGGGGGTTACAGGTTCCTGGCTCAACTTTAAAAACTGTTTCTTCCCCACTGCAAAAGACATTTTACATTAAAATGTAGTTATTTGAGTTCTCAAGGCTATGAATGTTGACTCTACATAACAAGTGCCATAACCTACCTGCAAGGTATTTTATAGTATCCAGCTTGTGAGACTCTAACATGGTTTTCAAACCAGCCACTTCAGTGTCTATTTTCATGTTGGTCTGAGTTAGATGACGATCTTGCTCTGCAGTCTGTAAAAAAGGCAATTAGACACAGGCGTTAAAGATACTGTAGCTTTTATGGACTGAGAATATGCCTTTTATTTGAAGCAATACACTTCTATTTGCATGTTGATACAGCAATAATGCTGTGATGATAGAGCAATAATGAAAGTAGGGAACAAAATACTGGGTATTTTACAACAGAGAAAGTAATTATTTATTTATTTATTATTTATCTAAAAGAATACTACTATATCTATTGTATCACTGTCCGTCCTAGGATTATATATTATGTAGATTATCATGAACTACAATTAGATGTGATAAGATAAGATAAGATAATGAGAAAGATAAAGTTCATGTGCTGTTGGTTTACTGTACATATACGAACCATTTCCATTATGTCATTGCGCGTTTCGAGAAGTTTCTTCTCATGTTCTGCTTTCTGAAAATAATGAATAATGTTTTATTTAGAAAAGAAATACAAGGCATGGCCTATCAAGTTAACGTTTTATACATTCCCCACAGCTTTCTAATAACAGGAAACAGCCATTATTTAGTCCATGTCTCTCTGTCCCACTTGCTTAAAACACAGTGAAAAATATGGGATCAAGATTCCATTGCATTCAATGAGACACATTTGTAATTTTACACAAATATACACCAAGACAAAAAAGATGAAATTTAAAGTGACCAAACATTAATTTAATCCGTGGTTTAATTTTTTCAAACACTTACCAATTCTTTTACACGACTTTTCTCCAAATTCATGTCCAAAATATTGTCTGAGCGCAATTTGTTCATAACATCCTGCAATGGAGATACACAAAGCAAAGTCACTACCACTAAAAAACAAAAACTTGGGCATAAACTGATTTGAGTAAATCAGAATTATCACTTACAGCCAGCTGGACCTTGAGCTGCGATAACTGGATCTTGAGTTTCTGGGAGAAATGTTAAAATATTGAAAATCTTAAGTGGTGTGGATCAAAAACAGAACAACATGGACGTGAATTCAGGGACCACAGAGATTAACAACCAAGTAGTGGTAAAACACAGTGGATGCAATGCAACACATTTACCTCGTTCTCTGCCAGTAAAGTAGAGAACTCGCTCTTCTCAAGGATTATCAGTGGATGCAATGCAACACATTTACCTCGTTCTCTGCCAGTAAAGTAGAGAACTCGCTCTTCTCAAGGATTATCATGTCCTTCTTCACAGCTGCTATTTGAGACATCACACGCTGCAGCATGATCTCCTGCCAAAATCACACAACCAATACTCATGTTAAACAGAAAACCCTAGTACTGCAAATCATTATCGACACAAAAATGAAAGAGAAGCCTTGACGGGACTACAGACACGGCCTTTGAGTGATAGTGACAGTGACAGAGAAGAAGTAAATGTACAATATCCAACCCTACGGTCTCACCTGCTGCACTTTGGTTACCATGTCTTTATAGATGACATCCATGTTAGAGTTTGTCATCCTCACTAGTATTTTAACCAACACCTCAGCTTGCTGAGTAGTGAAGCCTGTTAATGGAAAACATTCATTAGCAAATCAACAGCTTCTTATTAAGAAAGCAGAGTAACATTGTGACCATCTTTGAAGAGAACAAAAGAAGCCAAACCATTTTCCTCAAAGAGTTGCACCACTGCGTGTGTATCAAAAAATAGCCTCCCGCCTTCAGGCTTGGGCACACCTGGTTTCAGAACATACTGGAAGGATTTGGTGGAGGTACTCAGCTCTGAAATCAATGATACAAAGACAGGAGTGATTAAACAATACCTGGACACTGTAATTGCAGCTAGATGGGACTTCCCTTCCTTTCTTTTTTGCAATATACACTGTATGTCACTACACTAGTAGTCAGTAGACAGTGGTCAGTGCACTACCAGTTTGGAGAAACAGACAGAAGTCCCACCACAGAATTAGAGATACACAGATATAGATTTTTTTTAGTGGAACTTTTTATGTAGCTAAAACACATTTTTCCTGCTAACCCTGTCCACTCTACTTCTGTGCCAGTCTGCTTGTTTAAACTGGCTGTGCACTGACTGCTGTCTACTGTAGGTAACACACTGAATGCCTACGTACCTCATACAATACAATGATGTAAACGACACATTGTCTACACATGCTTTCAGCAATTATAAGTAATAAGGTGTTTTATTGGTGAAAGTATTAGAGCTTTGATCAAGCCTAAAAATATCAGGCCCAACCCAGGCTGAGCCCAAAGAAATTCTGACCGAGCCTGAACCGAGCCTTGGGGCTGACCCAAACTCATTCATTTTCAAAAACACAACAATAATATTCTGTGAGGGTGACACACCTGGAAAAATGGGAGGGCATGAGGTATATTATATATTATGTAAACACAGTGTGGGATGTGGGCAAAGGTTTCTATTAAAAACATTCAGAATCAGGGTCTGGCTTTAGAAATATCTAACACTGAGCTGAGGTTTACAAACAGTTGGGACTGTATTAGATAGTAATTTGTGGGTTTACAGGGCAACAGCAATCATTATATTCAACTGTGTCCTATTGATGTATTTATGAAATAAATGGATCTGCAGCAGTGATGAGCCCTAAACTGAGTCAGTGTGAAGTCTTGAGAGGGCTTTTATTTTGACATTCAAAAAACAGACACATGATCTGACCCCATGTTAACAGTAACTGTGTATGACAGACAGGTCTGATGAATACAGCTAATAACAAGAAAAAAATAACTTTAATTTGCCACTTCTGTACTGCGTCACTGCAATCAAGCACAAACCGGGGCTATTACTGTTCATACGCTTGTTTAAATTGAGTTTTTTGACATTTGTCATGTAACTAGATGCCATGTTTATGCTATCAATTAAGAGACCATAAGAGGTTACCTCTTGCGGACATCTGTGTCACTGTAGAAAGATGAATAATCTTCAGTCCAGAGGCTCGTCTTCTTCTCCACAGCGGCTGCTCAAAGTAGCTGAAAGGTGGACTGATGACACCGTGGACACACGGTGAGGTGTTGACAGCTGTCAAACCCGAAAAGCTTGTGGAAATGGACGACTGAGCTGTCACAAAGCTGCTAACTCTGTCTTTGTTCAAACAAAGGTCATACCACTTTTCCGGGTTGTTGACACGAAAATGTTTAAACCGCGAATGACACTGTTTTAGCACCATTGTTAAAGCTCGTGTTTCGCTAGCAGCAAGGCTGTACTTCTGTCTGTCCTCGGAATATTTCTGCCTCTATCGTTACTGCAGTGTAACTTTTAACGCAGTCTTTACCGCCTCACCATGAGTCAGGGTGAGACACAATGAGGCGGAGATTGATTGAAACGTGAAACTTCCAAACATCCGGTCGTACACTTCAGAATAAAGCTCCCGTGTGTCACAAATATTACTCATACAGTTGTGCTCATAAGTCTATGATGCTTTGACCATTTTCCAGAGAATATGAATGATAACACAAAAACATTTTTTCCACTCATGCTTAGTGGTTGGGTGAAACCATTTATTGTCAAACGACTGTGTTTTCTCTTTTTAAATCATAATGACAACAGAAACTACCCAAATGACCCTGATCAAAAGTTCACATACCCTGGTGATTTTGGCCTGATAACATGCACAAAAGTTGACACAAATGGGTTTGAATGGCTACTAAAGGTAACATCCTCACCTGTGATCTGTTTGTAATCAGTGTGTGTGCATAAAAGCTGAGTGAGTTTCTGGGATCCAGACAGACTCTTGCATCTTTCATCCAGCCACTGACGTTTCTGGATTCTGAATCATGGGGAAAGCAAAAGAATTGTCAACGGATCTACGGGAAAAGGTAGTTGAACTGTATAAAACAGGAAAGGGATACAAAAAGATATCCAAAGAATTGATAATGCCAGTCAGCAGTGTTCAAACTGTGATTAACAAATGGAAAATCAGGGGCTCTGTTAAAACCAAACCACGGTCAGGTAGACCAACAAAAATTTCGGCCACAACTGCCAGGAAAATTGTTCGGGATGCAAAGAAAAACCCACAAATAACATCAGCTGAAATACAGGACTCTCTGAAAACTAGCGGTGTGGCTGTTTCAAGATGCACAATAAGGAGGCACTTGAAGAAAAATGGGCTGCATGGTCGAGACGCCAGAAGAAAGCCATTACTGCGCAAATGCCACAAAGTATCTCGCCTACAATACGCCAAACAGCACAGAGACAAGCCTCAAAACTGGAACAAGGTAATTTGGAGTGATGAGACCAAAATTTAACTTTTTGGCCACAACCATAAACGTTACATTTGGAGAGGTGTCAACAAGGCTTATGATGAAAGGAACACCATTCCTACTGTAAAGCACGGAGGTGGATCGCTGATGTTTCGGGGATGTGTGAGCTACAAAGGCACAGGAAACTTGGTCAAAGTTGAAGGAAAGATGAATGCAGCATGTTATCAGCAAATACTGGAGGCAAATTTGCACTCATCAGCCCGGAATCTGCGCATGGGACGTACTTGGACGTTCCAACATGACAACGATCCAAAACACAAGGCCAAGTCGACCTGCCATTGGCTACAGCAGAACAAAGTGAAGGTTCTGGAGTGGCCATCTCAGTCTCCTGACCTCAATATCATTGAGCCACTCTGGGGAGATCTCAAGCGCGCAGTTCATGCAAGACAGCCCAGGAATTTACAGGAACTGGAGGCTTTTTGCCAAGAAGAATGGGCAGCTTTACCATCTGAGAAAATAAAGAGCCTCATCCACAACTACCACAAAAGACTTCAAGCTGTCATTGATGTTAGAGGGGGCAATACACGGTATTAAGAACTGCGGTATGTAAACTTTTGATCAGGGCCATTTGGATGTTTTTTGTTGTCATTATGATTTAAAAATAGAAAACACAGTTTATCAATAAATGGCTTCACCCACCCACTAAGCATGCGTGGAAAAAAAGTTTTTGTGTTATCATTCATATTCTCTGAAAAAAGGCAAAGCAAAAATTCTGCTGGGGTATATAAACTTTTGAGCACAACTGTAGATGACAATGTATTAGCAGGGGGATATCAAGCTCTTGCCAGGTAAAATAAATTAAACATTTTTTTTGACTAGATGTAGTAGTTGTACTTGCATTAAGGATTGCATTTAAGGATTAAGAAGCAGAAAAAAAACAGAATTCACCTTTTATTTCATGTATTACCCATGTAGCCATACATGAGTTATTTGGGACAGTTATTTGAATATTATATTACAGATTTGTGACATTTGGAATTCTGTAATCTGTTTCTAAAAGTTTGATGTACAAAAAACAAACACATTTTACAATATTCATTATGCCTACATTAATACAGAATTTAAAATATTACAATAATGCAATGCTATCTTCAACAAGGCTGTCATACTACATATAAGTTTTGCATCAAATGAGTTAAACAGAAATTAAAGCATGCCTTGGTCTATTTAAAGCTATAATTGCTGAACCATACTTAATCACAAATTACTGGTTGGATGACCTCTTGGTGTTATGTTAAATGATTGTTGTTCAGTAAGTTTTACAAATGCATATGCACAGATTCACTTCATCCACACAATTAGCAGAAAAGAAAATAATACGTCTCCTCATCAATGATCATATTAACAAAAGCCATCCTGACAAACACAGACACAGGATCGGGTGCCCCCTAAAGAAACTCAAGCATTTACAGAGCAACAAATAAGATATCAAAGTCTCGCCCATAATGTTTGTGATCTCTGTGCCGTGAAGAAATGCTTCAATAAACAGCTCTCAGTAACAATGATTGAAACACAGAATTGAACCCACTTCTGCCTATTTGAGTTTACAGAGCTCAGCAGTCTCTCTAAAATTAACCCGAATTCCTGCATAGAGAGGCTCAGTGAATGTGGTATTCACTCTGTGGAGGACAGTCATGGTTTCAGAGATGCTGTAGAAGGACAGAATACCTGCACTATAATCCAGGTACACTCCAACTTTGGTGGACCGAGGACCTGAGACAGGAGTTTGGATACTGTTGTACATAAACTTATAACTGTCATCAGAACATGATAACACCCAAGATTTGTCATCATGTCCAAACCCAGTTTCACCTGAGTCTGCTCTGCTGTTATTCTTATATGAAACTGCTATACCAACTCCCCCACTCCACTCCACCTCCCAATAACAACGTCCAGTCAGATTCTCTGTACTCAGAACCTGATTCCAAATAACATACCGTTCTGGGTGACTAGAATAATAATGTAATTGGTGTTTCATTCTTGTAGCTTTTCTGTCCCCATTGGATAATGCTATGTGTCTATATGCTGTGTTTGAATCCAGTGTGATTTTACATGAATATTTTAAGAATTCATCTCTGGTCTTAGGTTGTGGTTCTGACAGTAAAACATCCACTTCACTTACTGCCAGTGAAATGTTTACCCATGTCTGACTCAGAACATCCTGTAATTTATCTCTGATCTCTGACACAGCAGTCGGCACATCTTCAAAGTACTTCCGAGGACGGATATTGATGCTGGATGAGGCTGTAGATTCACTGAGAGAGGGATAATTGTGCAGAAGCTCGTTGTAATCCTCTGTCTGTGAAAGCTGCTTCAGTTCATCGTCTTCCCTCTTCAGCTCAGCGATCTCCTCCTTCAGCTTCTCCTGAAGATCTTTGACTCGAGTCACTTCAGTTTCCTGCTGAGTTCTGAGCTGCTGCTTCGCATCAGAGCCTCTTTCCTCCATGAGACGGATCAGTTCAGTGAAGATCTTCTCACTGTCCTCCACTGCTTTATCAGCAGAGCTATTGATAGCCTCCACCTCCTGTTCAAGCTCCTTCAGATCGTTCTCTTTGTCCTGGATTCTCTGCTGGATTGTTTGTCGACTCACCTCAAGCTCTGCACGCCTCTCAGCACTTTCTGCTGCAGCTGAGACTGTGTCGTGGCCTTTGTGTTCATTCACAGGGCAGAGATGACATATACGCTGCTGATCAGTGCGGCAAAACATAGTCATCGGCTCATCATGATGAGAGCAGATGTTCTCCTGGAGCTTCTTGGAGGGGTCCACCAGCTTGTGTTTCTTCAATGGGACTACATCATAATGAGGCTGAAGGTGTTTTTCACAGCAAGACACCAGACAAACCATACAGGATTTGATGGCTTTCCGTTTTCTCCCTGTGCAGAAATCACAGACCACATCCTCAGGTTCAGTATAGCAGTGATCAGCAGGAGGATCTTGAAGCCCAGTCTTCCTCAGTTCCTCCAGTGCAACTGCTAACATGGTGTTTTTCAGCAGAACAGGTCTCGGTGTGAAGGTCTGGCCACACTGAGGGCAGCTGTGGATTTTGTTCTCATCCTCTTCATCCCAGAAGCTTTTAATACAGTTCATGCAGTAGCTGTGTCCACAGCGAATAGTCACCGGATCAGTCAGTAGATTCAGACAGATCGAACAAAAGAAGGTTTCCCTGTCCAGCTGAACTCCTTTCTGTGCCATTTCACCTCTCAGTGGCAATGACTTTATGAGATTCACTTCCTCAAAACTGAAACTATATTGAGGAAAAAAAGGTAGGGGTTATCAAGTGCTGACATAGTCCAGGAGGAGGAGCTGCACTGTGAATCTGTCCTTTTTTTATTCATTTGAGCTCTCAGTGGCAAAGACTGTCTGAGTTTCATTTCCTTAGAACTGAAACTATATTTAGGAAAACGAAAGAGGGTTTATCAAGTGTTGATACAGTTCTGGAGGAGCAGCACCGTCCGTGAATCTGAACTTATTTTTACTCATTTCACCTGTCAGTGGCTCAACTGTCTGAGTTTCATTTCCTTAGAACTGAAACTGAAGAAAAAAAGGTTATCAACGGTTATCAAGCTTTAATTCAGTCCAGGGAGAGGAGCAGAATCTGAACTTTTGCAATTAGGATGTATTTACAATAAATCCTCAGCTAAAACCTGATCCCCATTTGAAAACATCTAAGTATTTAGATGTAGAACGTCTTGGGTCTTAGGCTTGGCTGATGGCTCCATATGGAGTTACCAAACTATTATACAATTTCATCCTGATCCAGATGAATCTGTAGAATTTAATGACTTCAGTTTAGTTTTTGCATTTGATTAATATTTTTAGTTTTTCCACACTCAAACCACCTTGAAATTAGTCTAAAAGAAGCTAGATCACTTTTATAAAACTTGGGTGATTTGAAATTGAAATAGAGGAAGGCAAACTAAAGTAAAACCTCCAGTCAGAGAGTATCACAAGCCAAATAACCATAATTTCAGCCTTTCTTATTTTGGATGAATCCTTTATTTCAACAAATTATTCAGGAGGGCAAACTGAAGTTTCTTGTCAGAGAGAATCATAAGACAAATAACCACAAATAAAGACAATCATTTCAGCTTTAATCCTAGAATGCACATAAGCACATCAAGTCCTTTTTGCAAAATAAATACAACTAGAATGCTGAATGCAAAGCCAACTCAGGATTTCCCAAACATGTTCTGCCCATTTATCTAGTTGAGAAGTTAGTAGAACAAAGACATTTGATAAACATGACCTGTCCTGTCTCTGTCCTGGCAATTTTTGCAAAGGGCCACATGCAGAATTTTCTAAGATTGGCAGTTCGGTTCTTGGCTCCTCCAGTCCACCTGTCGAAGTGTCCTTGGGCAAGACGCTGAACCTGAAGTTGCCATGGATGCTGTGCATCAGCGTGTGAATGTGTGTGTAAATAATTAGGCCTCCCTCATGAGCTCCCTCATGGGTTGGCACCCTGGTAGAGCCTGCCATCAGTGTGTGACTGGGTGAATGATAGACATGTATTGTAGAGTGCTTTGAGCGGTTGATAATACTAGAAAAGCACTTTATATGCAAGAACAATCAATTTGCCATATTCTTCACTGTGTCCCTGTACTTCACACAGCAAAGAACCTATAGTTGTGCATCACCTGTGTGATCATGAGAAGGCTGAAGAACCAGTATGACAAGATATCACCGGCTGCTGGGGTGCAAACTCGGACAGGTAGTCAAGCAGAGGCGAAACATACAGAGAATGGATTTGTTTTATGAAACCAAGTTCACATCAGTCATAATAAGAATATTATGTAAGAATGAATGTATGTGTGAGGCTGTTGAGTAATATTTTGCATGTCTATGTCTCCAATGGTAAGCTGGCTAATATTGTTTGTTTGTGTGTGTGTGTCTTCCCCTCATGATCCAAACAATATAGAAATGAAAAGTCTCCTGCCACAGGATCTTCGGAGCCAGTGAGTATTCATGTTATCCTGACATAAAGACCGTGAATGGATAATGTGCATACTATTGGCCATATTACTGCCAGTTTGTCAGCACAAAGACAGACTATATTGTACTCATCTATGCTGTGTATGAATCCAGTGGTGCCAAATGGTTAACAATGGTTAAACAACTTCTTTCAAATATGAAAATGTACACAGTGCCTCAAACATGAATCCCTGTTTTCTATGACTTTTCCATCATGCTGGCCAGTAGTATCTGTAACACAATGGGAGTGCACAGTTATGTAAGTTGGCTGCTCATTCCCCAAAGTTATCCAGGAAATAGCTCTGCAGTCCAATGGCCACTTTAACATCCTTTCTGGGTAAAAACCTTTAACTATAATGTCTCATAGAAAAAGAGTAGTTCACTTTAAATGAAAAATCAGTCCTTACCTAACCCTCATGCTGAAAGAAGGTCAGGTTATTTTTTTCAATTCACAAAACACTCCTGGAGTTTCACATGAAAAAACAGCTTGCAGCATCCTCCCAAACAACTGTAGTCAACAGCGGCTTTGTTTCAAATGTTAAACAACTTAACATAAAAATGCCTTCATACTGCTTGTCTATCGTAATCCAAGATTTCAAAAGTCCAGACATGCCAAGTTGACCTGAAAAGTCGTCATTTACACCATGTGTTAAAAAGAAATCCTCACTGTAGCTTCTTAGCTGGAAAGTGCGTTGACGTACACACTGTCTGATCTGTGGGTGTGGGTTTGCTTGACCGCAGTGCAGAGCTAAGAACCTGAGGATTCTTCAGTTGTTTTTTGCATTTAAAACGTAGTCACTATTTACTGCAGTTGATGGGGACTGAATTTTCATTTAAAGTGAACTATAAATGAAATTCTACTTTCATCCTACTACAACACACCACAGCAAGGACCTTTCAGTAATAGTTTCTCTCTGTGTGTGTCCCCCCCAGGATCACCAAAGATCCAGACGATTACTGGCAATTTGGAGGAGGATTCTGATTTTTCTGCCTTTTCTGCTGTGTTGCACCTCTGTTACAGATTCATTGACCTTTTGTGGTATGTTTTGATTTTACTTAATAATAAATACACTGTATAGTTAGGATTCTTAATTAAAACACTGCAATGCTTGTCCACAAATGATATCAGAACTACCTTATACAGAGCCCTCAAGGGTTAGGAGAATATTGTGGAAACAATATAAAACTTAGTGAAAAATAAAAGCTAAAAAAACACAAGACCACAACCCCTCAGCTCAACAGCACAATTTGTTTGTACATTACAGTCTGACAACAGTTTGTTGCTTTCTCTATCCATTTCAAAGGTGAAATCTTGACCTCATTTTGATAGAAATGCTAACAGAAACACATTACACACATGGACAAAACCATTTTTAGTTTTTCATTTCCTCCTGGGGGGCTCTACAGAACTGTTTGTGAATAATCGGTTGATATTGTAAATTTACATCTTAATACATTAAATAAAAGGGTTTTAGAATCAACAGTGGTGTGTACTTTATTTGTAATTAATTTCCCACGACATTTAGCATTGTCCCTTTATTGAAGGTGATCGATCATAATTATGTGGGAAAAAGCTGTAAAATAACGGTATTTTCCTGCAGAACTTTTAGGATTGTCCCTTTATTGAAGGTGATTGCTCATAATTATTTGGGAAAAGCAGGGTGTCCATGCGGTATTAAAAAGTATTAAAAGGTAGTAAATGAACTTAGTGAAAATTAAGGCCCTTAAAAAGTATTAAAAGGTAGTAAATGTCTGATTGCGAGTTTTTTTTTTTTTTAAAGAATAGTACGTGATTTGTTGTAAAAAGTTCGCCAGAATTTATTACATAGACTGTGCAGTAGACTTATTTTCCATAGCGCACAGCAGTAGACTCAGGATTGAGTTGTTTGTAAAGTCTAGTCAACATGTGAGAACTCGTCTGACACAGAGAGTCTCCTGTTGTTGCTTCATGTGTGAAACAATGACTCTGCTCTGGACTTTGTGCATTATCGGATAGAAACGGCATTCAGCGTCACTTCTTTTCCTCTGGCACTGTGAATTACATGGTTACGGGAACGCCCTGAAACTTTGTAATGATTCTCAAGAAGTTTGTGGTTAGTATGACGGTACAGCATCACTGAATACTGAAAAGTTCTCTACATGGTTGGTTGCTGGAGTAAAACTTGAAACAAGCGTTGCACAAAAAAGTTTGATTTCATCGACTGAAAATTACATTGAAAAGACAAAAAAGAAAAGTGTGAATAGAACAGCTGTTCACAAGCATCCTCCTGTAAAACACTGTTGGTCAAGTATACTTGATGTCTTCATTAGAGAACATGGTTATGTGTGGAGTGGTACTGAACTCTTAGGCATTGTGTCATTTCTTTAGCAGGTAACTCAAATTATGTAGTTGGATCTATCTACAGTGTTCAGTTGACTGAGAGGGAGAGCTGATGGGAGAGCAGCCATTAATGCCCAGTACACTGCTCCAAACTAGTCCCACCACCAGTCAAACTTCCACTGCAGCCATCGCATCTTCTCTGAAAGTCGCTTTGGATAAAAGCGTCAGCTAAATGACTAAATGTAAATAATTAAGGGATTGACCGTAACAGTGCGTGTGTCCTCCAATTTATCGATCCTGTTTTTGCTATATGACTAGAAGCAAGTTGCGTTGAGGTTTTAAAAAATATTTAGAAGGTATTAAAAAGGTTTTATTTGCTATTAAATTTAACCTCAGGATTCCTGAATAAACCCTGAAAAATCTGTAAAATAACGGTATCTTCCTGCAGAACTTTTAGGATTGTCCCTTTATTGAAGGTGATTGATCATAATTATTTGGGAAAAATCTGTAAAATAATGTTATTTTTCTGTAAAAATTTTAATGTAAATTTAATGTTTTTGCACATTATTTGAATTACGTTTTTTTACTGTAATTTTACGGTGTTTGTTTGGCAGCCGTAGCTGCCAGTCATTTACCGTTTTTGTCTTACAGTGTACGCATGCAATAATGTTTTCAGCTTCCAGGAACTGTGTTCAGATTCTTGCACAATAGAGCTGAGCATTATTACGATGCAACATGAGGTGATGGCAGTGGTTGAATTGCTCAACAAAGGGCCTCAGATTCTTGTCATCTCAAGGTTCGTATTTTGTGCCTGCCCCTGCCATAGGCACGCTGTTCACAACAACACTCAATCACTGTCTGTTATTTGTCCAATACAGTGTCAACCAGGTTCATTCATCCATGAAGAGAGCTCTTCTTTCAAGTGCCAGATGCCATCAAAAGTGAGCATTTGTCTACTCAGTTCAACTACAATGATGAACTGCAGTCAGATCAAGCACGTGGTGAGGGAGACGAGCATGCAAATGAACTTCCCTAAGTTGGTTTGCGCCAAATTATTGGAAATTATATTACAAGGGCCTTGTGGTAGAGAAATAAACATTCAACTCATGGGCAACAGTTCTGGACATTCCTGCAGTCAACATACCATGTGATAAAAATGCACATTTTCAAGAGGCCTTTTATTGTGACCAGCCCAACTGTACAACTAAAATATGGTAATTACTGGGAGAGTATTTAATGCTTTAAATCAACAAAAATGGAGAACAACAGTGTCATATTAAAGTTGATACTTTTATAATGCATAACTATATGATTATGTATACAGTTCTCAGGAGTATATATACAATGAGTAACACAGAATCAAAAAAAAAAGTTTCATTCATTGGAAGTAAATATTTTGCTTATTACAGTATATCATCTACAAAGCATCAGCACCTATGTTTTTTAATGGCAACGAGGAATAAAATGTAACAAGTGTCTTCTGATTCATGAAATCAGAAATTGTTTATGTATCACAAACTAGTCAGAATTTACTGTACATAAACAAAGGGAAAATATAAGGTCTATCTACAACTGAGTAAATTAAATCAACCGTCCTAAACTGTAATATTTTTTCAGTTCTAACTGGCAGCTGTGTTTTTATTATAATTTTGTTCAACAAAGTATATAGTATGAATGTATATGGCAGCTTTGGATTCACTGCAATACATGGCAAACTGGTTGACAGATTTATTATTTAAAAATTATCTTATGCACTAGTAGATACAGACAGTTGACAAATTAAAAGAAAAAAAAAAAACATAAAGTGTCTTATTAAGGTGTTGGGCCACCACATACTGTACAGCCAGAGCAGCTTCAATGCAGTTTGGCATTGATTCTTGCATTGAGTCTCTGGAAATGTACTGGTGGGATGAACACCATTCTTCCAAAACATATTCCTTATATATACACATTTAGTGTTGATGATGGTGGGGGAGAGAGCCGTGTTACACATTGGTCCTAAATCTCACATGTATGTTCAGTTGGGTTGAGATCTGGTGATAGCATATGATTCACATCCCATCCATGATCATCAAACCATTCAGTGACCCCCCATCTGCATTTATTACATTACTCCATTAATTTATTTAAGTTTTTCCTTTAATGTGTCACTGTCTGTAATTTAGCTGTTATATTAACCTTTTTTGGGAAATATGCAAAGAGAAAACTGCTGTACTCAGAACTTTTACAGTGCTACAATGGAGCATTGGAGGTTTTATAGAAGAAAAAAAAAAATAAGTTGAGTGTATTAAGGTTTTGTTCATGGAAATAAGACAATACAGACAAATAAAGCTCCTGCCACCAAAACAACAGCAAACAGCACTAAGAAAGCAATGATTTGATTGCGCTGGCATAGACGCTGCTGTCCAGGCTGCTCCTCATCAACAGAGAGCAGAGCCAGGGAGGCGCTGTCGGTGCTGCTGAGTGGGTCAGCGTACTGTGGCCCATGGGGCTCCACCATCCAGCGCAACACGTTCACTTTCATCTCCATGTCTTCAATCATGTGGTCAATTTGGTTGATCTCCTGCTCCATGGCGCTGTGCTCCTGGTTTTCTAGGCCATCAGGGAGGGTTGGACTCAGAGCTTGGTTCAGGTCTGGCAGACTGAGTGCCCGGGCTGCTACCTCACTGCCTCCTCCTGCATTACCAAAATTAAAATGAGATAATTGTTATATATAATTATATGCAAGAACTGTAGAAACAAATAAGTGTATTTATGTGCATTATAGATGTAAGTGATGCTGGGAAACAGTACACCTACACCCAGTCAGCTATACCAGATGGTCACAGTAGCACAAATTAACATGGCTGAATTTAATGTGACTACTTTATAATAAACTTTAGTCTACCTGTTGAAGCAAAAGGCCCTATGAAACTCATTCACATGTGAACAACATGATTTGGAGCTGCAAGACCAACTGGCTTAGAGAGACAAACATTCACCTGTTGTCCCCACAAATTATTAAATTGATATAGCGTCAAAGCACAACAAATGTTATCTCTTGACACTATATAGAGCAGCAATTCCCACCATGAGCAAGCACTTGGCAATGGTGGTAAATAAACCTTGAGCAGGACCCAAGCTCATGGTGGGCAACCCCAAGGCACATCCTCCTCTGAACAGAGCCACCGGTATCAGCCTTTACTTCAGCAACAGTTAAATAAAATGCTGGTGTTTTCTGATAATTCAAAGTAACATTTGGTCATGACTGAAGGCGGGATTCAATCTCAGGTCAACGCAGCAAGGCCTTTGCACACGGGCCACGCACTCTACCAGGTGAGACATACAAATGATTCATACTGGATGCCCAGGTTAAACCTTGCTTTACATTATTTACCCGAATACAATTTGCATAAAATGGGAGTTACCTTGTAGGCCAGTCTGCACCAGGGTGTTAGTATTGGTCAGAGAGAAGATGTTTCCCATGTTGAAAACTTTGCACATGTCAACATGGAGAAGCTCTAGGCTGGAGGAGAAAGCCACCCAGAGGAGCTCCATCTCCTTACGCTGCTCTTCAGGCAGGTTCTTGTCTCGGAGGTGTGAGGTTAGATGATGACAGATGGCCACGGCCAACTTTTGGGCCTTTTCTCGTGTTTGGCGCAACTCATCCCGCAGCTGCAAGCTGTCTGTGCACCCACCAACACATGAGGCCAAGTGCCGGTAACATGCCACCACCTGTATGAGGAAAAAGAAATAACATAATAATAAGATTTCATTTTGTGAATAAATATGCAGGACTTAAAGTTCTGGTTGTTTGGGCATGCTCCATTTCAACCACTCAGACCTAAATACTGCCTGATCCACAGGCTGTGGAGGAAAGAATACACCTTTCTTCCATAACTCAAAGGTTGTTACAGCCATGATCAATTTCTTTGGTATCAGTATGAATGCCCCTTCTGTGTACCTCACCAATAGACAGTAGACCACTAATCACTGTTACAGTACACCCATCAGCCCACAGCCCATACCATAGCTCATCTAAAGCTACTTGAAACAAGAACTGTAATATGTGTCAAATGGGATTCTAGTTTTATTATCTAAATCATACAGTAACAGTGTTTTATTAATAGGTATTAGCTCTGGCCCTAGAGGATTAGTAGGTGTGGTTTCAATGAAAAATTAAAATAATCTTATTATCACTGATCTGTTTCTACATAAGCCAAAACAACCCCGTGCACTCATAGAGAGGAGAGAACACAACAATAACTGTGCATGCTATATTAGTTAGATTTGTGTACTGCATGTATGATTTGCCATGTATAGTTTTCCATACTGTATTTGTACATTAATTCTTTGTATTTCTCATAAACCGTGGCACCGTTTCACTTGTTCATGACTTGTTTTTTTTACTATACTCCAAACCTACACAGTGCGCTTGCTCACATTATCTTGATTACCTACTCAGAGCCCTTATATATAACTTGTCACATTACACATCATTGTACTTATCGCCTACTTATAAGTAGAAATACTTATGTTGCCCTGCACAATGGCACAACTGAAATCATTTGTATTATTTTCTTTAAGTACCACTTTCTGATGTGCCCAAGTGTCAAAGGTTAATATATAAAATACATTTTAATAATACATAGCAAAACCTAATGGTTCTTACAGTAGAGTTGCAGCAAACAGCAATGGAGGTCTGTTTAAGTTCATCGTGCAAGCTTTTAGTACCAAGAAATATATGAACTTCATATCAAGCAAATATTCAGTAATAAAATGTGAAGCAAAATGTGTATAATTTACTACAATATGTTTGTTGTTTTGTTCAAACAGCATAATACATGCCAATAACTGAGAAAAAATGTCCAAACATGGCCAGGGCATTATCTAACACATACTTGAACAGTCACAAATATGCAGTGGACCAAGAAATCCTTTTCAGTGAGAGTGCTTTTATAGCCACAGGGAGGGGAAAAAAGATGCTTCGATGTCTTGTGTGTGTGTTTAGTCTGAAATATTAACATTAGAATAATAAAACAAAACACAGTGAAGATGCTAATGCAAAATATATTGCCATACTGCCCAAACAATTCTATAAGTCACATATCAAATATTTGTAAATAGAATCAACTTGATAGTGTTAAAAGCAGCAACAGAGCAGAATTACACACATACCATTCTTTGTTTTTAAAAGTCAATTAAAATAAAAAATGAACTTGGAGTAGCTTACCTTTATCAGAGAATCCACCAGAGCCTTTCCATCAACCAAAGCCTTATCTGTGCCAACTGTGCAATCATTGCCCACTTTGTTATTTACAAGTGGCATGAGGATGACTTGTCCAGAGTCTTAGACTCTGCCACAGCAGGCAAGATTTTGGCCCAGCAGCCCTTCACTTTTCTTGCTGCCCCTGCTCCTGAGGATGCTTCATTCAGTGGCTGAGGATTGAGACAGACTCAGTCCCAAAGCCGCACGATGCATTGCAATGTTGTACTCCAGTAACCAAATTGCAATTACCAAACATGCTTCAGATGCTGAAAAAAAGAGTCCCACAAAGAGCCAGAGGTGGAAAAGTCAAAGTAATGAGGGAAAAAAAGTGTAATAAACTGATGTAACTCTTAAGCAAGGTGCTAATCCTGTGAGTGACCTCTTTGGACTGACGCAGGCTAAGACGAATAGCTAATCTCATTAACTGACACTGAGGCCAGAGAGATAGAAGAGCAGCTGGCTGTCTCAACCACAATAGTCCTTTCACTGAGGAGGCTGCGCTCTGTTACCTCATGCACACTACACTGGATACACCTCATTTACTCAACTGTAAAAGCCAATATGCTACACAACAAATATATATTTTATTGGTGGAAATATTAGTCTCATGTTTCTTGTATTGCATTGGTTAAGAATTGACAGAATTTAGTATAAAGTATAAAGCTAGGCACATAAGTAAAATAATGAGTACTGTAGTGATGCACTTTAAGTACATGGTTCTTTTATCCCATCAGGGTCTTTTATAGTGTATTTTCCCTCAGGCTTTAGATAATGGATGGCCTCATTTGACCAGGTTGATACAGGGTTCACTATGTTCCAAGCATGAATTCCCTAGCGTGACTTTTCTATAGCAGGGTGTGTAAAAAGGTTTCTATGTGGAAAAATGCACACCATAAGAAAAAAAAACATATGCATGTGTTGTGGCCATTAAGTGGCATGGCAATGATGCTTGGAATTGGGTAAATGGAAGAATAGAATAACTTCATGCCTAGAAATTTGAGCAATTTAATTTTATTACAAATAAATTAGAACATAAAAAAAAAAAATCTTAAAAAAAACATACTGCATCTGAATGAAATAAAGAGTCACTCTTTTTCTGGGTATCCTAAAAAAACTTTTCATGATAGGTTTTAAAATCCTACAGGAATCTCTGTTGCTCTCCTTTTGTCCAGATTCTGGGCTTTTCAGTGGTGTGCAGTCCTAACCGTTTTCCTGAGGGTTCGGCCAGATGTACCCTTCCGGGGAGAAGTCACTGCCTCCCTTATGTTGGCAAGCAGACCTCGCTTGGTTTTGGGCTGCACAGGGGACTTCTGGGAGATCTTGACAAGTTCTGCCTTGGCAAGTTCTGCCTTTAGGGAGGCAATCTCCCTGTCCTTCTCAATGTTCTGACGTAGGATGTCCTCCATAGACTTTTTCTGTACAGAAAAATAAACAAAGCATTCAAACCACATGCAATAATAACTTCCATCAAGTCTTTGCATTTATACCCTTACTCTGAGTTGTCATACCTGATCATCAGCTTTCCTCTGCAGAGCCTCCAGATCAGCAGATTTCTTCATGAAGTCATCGCTGACCTTCTGAAGTGTTTCACTAAGGGACATTAGTCTGCTCTCTAGGGACAAAATCAACTGAACCAAACATTAACTAGCAAGTGATAACAAAGCCAGAATGAGCCAACCTTTAATAGATATAGATACATCATTTCTTACCTGCTGTTTATCCTCACACATCCTCTCTATGGCACATTTTTCTTTGTAAAGCCATTTGCATCGATCATCCGCTTTGGAGATAAAATAGGTTCTATGAATCTTACTGACCTTAGGACAAAATGGGTGTTTGTGTGAATAGATGAATAGACTGGATGCTAACCTGCTGCTTCTGACGCTTTAGATGGTGGAGTCTGGCACGACTGATCCACTGTTGGAGCTGCACACACTCCTCCTCCGGTACTGGATGTTAAGGCTTCCAACTCTGACATTTTTCGTTTGAGGGCCTACACAGTCGAGCCACATTTGAAGTTTTAATGATAACCCAAGAGTCTGAGGACAATACCAGAGTACTATAAAGCCAATTTGACTATTTGTTAACTATTTAAGTCATGGAGATGTACGTATGATTGCATTATAGATGTAATATGAACCCAGTCTTGGGACTGGCAGGGGCTTTCCCTTAAGAACAATTAAAACTGAATTCTTCTGACCACTTAACAGCTGATTGAATGACATACCTCTACTTTCTCCTGTTCAGCAATGAACTCATCAAGAGGTACATAGTCATCTTCTAGATTGTTCATAGCACTCTGGTAGGCATGCTCTTTGATAGCATCCTTGTACATCTCAAAGGTGTTCTCCAGCTTCTCTTGGTAGCTCTCCTTCAGCTCTTCTATCTGTCGACTAAACATTTAACGCAAATCTCATTCTTCAAGTTTCATTCGGACTTTACCAAGAGAGATCATATTTATAGCATATATGAAAATGGTTTGTGCTATCAGTACCAATTTCCCAAACAACCTGAAATTAAAAAATAAAATAAAAGCAGGCATACGAGATAAGAAAACTGCATTGCCTGCCTTCTCTTGCAAACAAAAACCACAAACCAACCTGCGGAGTTCTTCGCTCTCCATGATCTGTTGTAACATCGCATCTCCCATTTCCTTGCGGATCTCCATTTCCTGAACCAGGTTTTTTCTTCGCTCAGCCAGGAGTTTTGCTCGCAGACTCTCAATCATGTTCAGAACCTCCTGGGAGAGATTAGGTAAAACTTTTAATGGAGATATCTTTGATCCACACAGTACATGTTGTAATGAACATTAAATATTCCCCAATTATTGTAGTTAAGTAGAAAAACACACTCATTAGATATCGTATGAGTTTACAGACATGCTTGCAGCTCTATGAGACTGTATTACTTACAGTTTTGCTTTGAGCTAAAGGCTGACAGACATGTTCACAATGACATGCCAAACATGTGGATCTATAAAAAGGTAATGTTTCATGTTCACCATCTAATTTAGTGTGTTTGATTCCTAATGTTTGCCATTTAGCATTGTCTTTTTTTAGTAGGCTATTTGGGCGAGGCTATTGGATAACCTGGCAACACGACATGAAAAGCTAAAGGATTAAAGTTTTAACTGGAGAATGTCTGACATACTCCATCTCTGATAATCAATGTTTGAATGTGACATGGAGTAGTAGTTGTACATTCTGTGGCAGCAAAGACATATCAGCCTCGTCTTCCTCATCCAGCAGTTCCTCCTCAGACAGGTAGCTCTCCAGGGCCTGGCTGTCGATCACACCATTCCTCACCAAAGGCTTGCCATCACGGCCAACCAAACAAGGAGCCAGAGATTCCACAGGCTTGTCTGGGATCACCTGCACCACCTAAAGACAGCACAGGTCACATTAGTGGTGATGAAGATGTGCTACAGCTTGATTCTTTTTGATCCAGCTCATTACATCGCTTCCTCTCACAACATTATGTACTCAGGCCAACCTGTTTGGCAACGGCAGAGAATTTCATAACATGGAGGGTCTCGTCATAGGTGGAAGCACACTGGTTAATGTTGACGATCATTGACGCTTTGCCTTTGCCGCAGAAAACAGCCTGGAAGAGCTTGGTGAGCTTACTCTCTCTGAAAGGGATGTAGCTGCTCTTCATCCTGACGAACAACACAGAAGAAAGAGGACTTGAGTGCCACATGACAGCCATCTCACTGATAGTTCCCGTCACTGGCATTTTATGACAAAGAAATAATTGCAGCTGGTGGCAGACGTCTGACGAAAATCTAACCAGCTGTACCTGTCGGTCTGGTTGTTGCGAAGAGCAGTGATGCATTTCCCCAGAATGAGCAGGGAGTTGTTTATGTTCCCTGCCTCCTTCAGCCTCTCTCCAAACGTCTTGGTCTTGTTGCACCTTTCTGAGCCAGCCAGGTCACACAGAGAAAATCTGAAAACCACAAATCAGTTTATGAATTATTGTCTGTATTAGTGCTCTTTTGCTCACGTGTAATAACATCATTTCAGTCAGTGAACTATAGTTGACTGCTTTAGAAAGACTTTTATACACACCCTCCAAAAAGCACCAACTCTGGGAAGTTGATCACAACCTCCACTACAGAGTCGTTCAAGACTGCCATATAACTGGACCAAATATTTTAGACCACTGGTGAATAGGGATGGACTACATTGCTTTATTTTATTGTCCATCATGATGGTGGTACTTGGAGAGACAAATTTGAACGAACACAAAAACCATCGCTTGAATATTTATGATGTCACTGCGAGACACTTACTCTGAGATCCTTTTCACTGTGCTGTCATCAATCTTCAGTAACTTCATGGTAAATATGCTGTGACTGTAAGGACAATGGGTGTGAGTTTTAAAAGTGATGCGTAAACCAAGTAATGATGTCATGAAATTAATAGTTTACCTTCTGCTAGACGACTGGTTCATCTTTGTAGCTGCAGCACTTCTGTTCTTGTTTCCAAACTGTAGCAGTTTGCTGGCTTCACACAACGACTGGATGTTAATCCACCTGAGATCTGAAATAAATCAAAACACACATTTTAAGCCTTGGGCAATATAAAATCTATCACTGATGTGTTTCTTCCCACATAAGAACACACGATAAAGACATGTTCACACCTTTAACGTAAGCATTCCCAGCACCGTCATCACAAACTCTGAGAGCAGCACGTTTCTTAGACTTGGAGCACAGGGCAGGTTGAAGCAGATCATATACACACTCATTGTAGATTTCAAAGAATGCCACCCATAAGGTAAACTGGCTGCCGCCTGCTTCTGTTGGGTTGCTTGCCAACACTAAAGGAGAAGAACAGAGAAGATGAGGCTAAGCAACAAGACCGAAACCTCAGAGGAAGAATTGGCAATACATTGAACTGCTTACTGTTAAGTTCATCTTCAAGCTTAAACTGACAATATGTTCAGTGTGTACAATTAGTGAATACTACCTGTTTGATCGTAGGACAAAGAGGAGGATGAGAGAGCAGAGGTGGAACAAGACAAAGACTCTAAACCACCACTGGCTCTGAGAGGATCACACTCCTAAATAAGCAAAAAAATATGCACATTATGACATGACCTGCAGAGAACATTTGCAATGTCTCACTACAGGAATTAAAAGATGCAAACCCTGAGGAAAGATGGATATAAATTTCTCTCACTTCTTTGACTGAAGCAAAAATTGCAGCTTTAACACTTCTCTCCTGCTTGACTTGGTCAGGATCCAGATATTGTGCATCATTCCTGAGGTAAGGTTTCAGGTCCATCCGCTCATACTGACGACCTCCAATGTAGTGAAAGGTGGCGTCCAGCACTCTGGGAAGTATTCCAGGATCTTTTGGAGTTCCTAAAAACATTTCACAGCATATTTAGACAGGCAGAAGAGCTCCATAGGACTAACACTCATCAAAATGTTGCTGTTTCCATCTTTACCTTGGATTGTGTAGGTTTTCCCAGCATTGGTTACGCCATAGCTGAAAATCAGTGCATTCTTCCCATCCAAGAAATCATACATTTGGCTTTTGACGGTATGTTCAAATAGCTCAGACTGTGTCATCCCTGGTCCAAAAATCTAAAAGCCAAAAAGAAAGTGTTCAAGTAGAGATTTGTTTGTGTGCCTATCAAAATGGCACAAAGATCATCCAGAGTGTTTTAGGAATAATTGTATACAAAGGGCTCTACCACAGGTTCAGATAGCTAGGTAAACAGTACTACAATGTCAAATGTTGCTGACCTGTGAGAAGGAGAACTTGTGGAGTGACATGCCGATTCCCTTCTCACTGCTTTTCATGGTGGCTGAACCCTTTGGTGCATTCAGTGTCACTGTTTGACTGTTTTCAATCACTACACAACCCTGAGGGGGGAAAAAAATTGCAGGACAGTTTGAATAAACAGCAAGAAGTACAATTTCAGTCAAGATCAACTCAAAAATCAGATTAGGACAGAGGTCACTGATTTTATTAATACTTATTTTTAGCTATTTAAAATTATATCTAAAGAGAATGACTCATTTGTCACTAGTCTACAGCAGCTTTTTAATTCTGCATCATAACAGAAGGCAGAACAATAAAATGAATGAATAAGTTAAACATGTTACACAAAGTTACCCTGTAATATTTTTAAGTTCAGTGCATTTAAATGAAGGCCAGGATATATAGGAGTGTACTACACCTACGGCAAGAATTTCACAGTCCCTTACCTTGATGGAAATCAAATACATTAACAGAAACACACTTACAGAAGTAAGAAAGTAGGCTACACAGTGATATTTCAACTTAATTTCAGGTCAACATGCATCTGTGTAGCATTGTGGAGTTGTGTGGTCAGATTCGTTGTCATGACTTTTAGCTAGTCCTGTATTGAACATTAGATGGACTTGATGACACAGTTTAGTACCTGATCCTCGTTGTCAGCGAGTTCCTCTTTAGAGAAGGGCCTGACTCGGAGGTAAACTCTCATGGTCTGCTGCTCAGCACCTCCTGGCACTTCAGTCTACAGAAAAATATGACAACAATCATACTATAAACTAAACCTTAGTGCAGTTTGGGGTTTTTTTTCACAGCCAAGGAAATCTAAACACATATACTTAAATGAATCTAACTTGGGAGTACAAAATGAAATCTGAAAACATTAGAAGCTGATAAAAAAAAAATTAAAAAGGGGAAAACTTTTACCTGCTGGGATGAAGTTCTGACAGAAGGAACATTACAGGTCAAGTCCATTTCAACAGGCTCCATGAGGTTGCTTTCTTCATTGGTCGTATGAATAACTACACTCATCTTGATGCATGGGATTGAGAAAATATCTAATATCTATTGATTCATGTGCTTCTTCACTTTCTGCACAAATGAAGATTTACCAGCCTCTGACACTTTGGAAAACAATTCACAAACGTTTGGCCTTGAAAATGACTTACTTCTCCTCCATGTGGGAAGTTTTTGCAAAAGTCAAAGAGGAGCTTGTAATCAGTTCTGATTGAAAGCATGTGTGATGTCAAGCAACTCAGCAGGAATGACCAACCAACTTAAAGGACTTCGTTCACTGACGCAGTGACAGTGTTCAAATCAAATAATGTTCAACTCAGTATATGAAAGAATATGCTAATGCAGGACTTCATTTTGAACACCCAAATAGTATCAGGGCTTGTTTTCCACCAGCCATTTAATGCTTCTACAATATTCCAGTAAAAGGAAGATATTTGTGTTTCCTGATCATTCATTCATGTTCACTGACACAAGCCAACCAAGAACTGTTGCACAAATAAGAGAACTTTGGGGCCACACAAAAGCTGCTTAATGTCTACAGAGCAAATTATTTTCATGAGTATATATTATAAATCCAAAGATGAAAGGCATTAGTATTCCTTCAATATTCAATCAAAAAGTTGAATTCATGAGCAATAAAACACATTCTTGTTTGAGTTCACATACTGAGAAGTTTTGCTGCTATATACAAACATTATCTAGGTATGGTGTTAGTTACCTGACTTAATCTTGTGCAACTTTTTTGGCCTGCACTATTATCCTGTATATGTCACTTGTGCAAATAAAGTGCAACATTTGTGAGGAACAATGTTTAAGCATTTTATATTTTGCAAAAGCTTCATAACAGAGATCCTCTGCGTGTGGTTCTTGATCTTCTATTGTTGCCATTTCATTACAAGTGGACCCTTCACTCTTTAACTCATACTTTTCTAGTTCACCTATGACTATTGATGTAGATATTGTAGTGAATTAAAAGAATGACATAATGTAAAATGTATCTGCACACATACCACCGCTTATAAAAGCTGTTGATTCAAAATATAAAGTCGTGCCAAGCAAGATGGTTTTATGTCTGGTGTGTTGACCAACTTCTTACTTAGTAGTCATTTAGACAGCTCTCAAAATACAGAGAATCCTGTCCAGGGTACATTTTTCAACCCTAGGTAAACTGTTCATGGTCAGATGGCTATTAAATGTTGAGTAGTGATTTAATTTATGCAAAACTGATTAACAAGCAGTCATGTTCAGATGATGTTACCTGAGGGTTGCCCATTCCCATCATGATGAGTCATCTTTAAAGTGCCAAGTTGCCAGATTAAGGCCTCATTTTGGATCACTTCATTAGAACCCAAGTGACAAACATTTTCTGTAAGTCATGCTTAGTGTTAACTCTCCTCCCTGCAGACAAGACACACTTCTGCTTTTTACACAAATTGAGAATTTTCATGTTGCACACATTAATAGTCCAGCCAACAACGACATCAGTTTCCTTTTTCATTTCTTTATTGAATCATCTGCATCGTTTATGCGTCTGCGATGGTGACTTCAACCTCTACACCAGGTTCGATGCTGATGGAGGTGATCTGCTTGACGATCTCAGATGGACTGTGCAGATCAATCAGACGCTTGTGGATCCTCATCTGGAAGCGATCCCAGGTTTTGGATCCCTCACCACAGGGGGTTTTCCTGGTGGTGATGCGCAGAGTCTAGAGGGTGCAAAGAAACAAGAATTTAGCTCCATACCCTCATCCACATTGATGGTAGTCACATTCACACTGCTTTCGTCATGCTCCCATGGCAAGCTACAATCAAGTATCAAGTGTTTTTCAGGGTAGAGCGCAGGAAAGTTCAACTTCAGATTGAGTGGCATCTGACAGTGTAGTTTTGGATTATAACCACACACAGAAACCCTCCCGCTCCAAGCCTGAGAGACTAAACACCCCATGTAGAGCTGCTGTTTACTTTGTCCATTCTGAGCTACTGTAAAACATGGCGGACACAAAGAAAGCAGACACGTGGCTTCTATAGATATAAAATGCTCATTGTAAAAGGTAACAAGCATCGATTCTTTCAGGCAATTACACACTGAAATATTCTATAAAGTAATTACTGTAATTACAGCCAATTACTGCCATATCCTGTAAATGGCCTCCAAATCTTACACACTGGACCTTCAACTCAACAAGCAACACCCGGCAAACAGAATTACCAAACTAATATAAGTTCAGTAAAAAAAAAAAAAAAAAACGTTCATCAAGCTCCTGCAGTTCAGTACCTTGGTTGGCATGCGGACAGGTCCCTTCACCTTCAGGTTCTTCTCCTTAGCGCCGCGGATCAGGTCAGCGCAGACTGTGGATTATGAAAGGACGCGACATTAATAACACGAGCAACCAACCATCACTTCATGATACTGCTAAAGGCCGTGGCTCAGAATAGCGTATAGGTCGTCAGGGTTCATCAGGTGAAAATTTTATCCTCATAGCTCAGGTCAAGGTTCTCATGTCATTCTTAATTATTTTGAGCTTCCTTACCCTTCTCCAGAGATTTGACATTGCGGCTGGTGAGGGTGATACGGATGCGGTGGATGGCGACCTCTGTCTCAACAGGTGCCTTACCGGTGTCCTTGAAAGCCTGAAAGTGTGGAAACAAGGACAGTTACCTACAATGTCGTGTGAATGGATTACAATGGACTGCAAAACAATTTGGTACGCATGATGTACTGGTGAGTCTGACAATATTTGCCTGTTTTACACAGTAGCTGCACTATGTTGGCTTCACTTGCATTGGTGTATGTTTTGTACTGAAGAGCGGTCACTTTAAAAACGAAGTAAACCCCTATTGACATCTCGACCTCAAACACGTTGGAGATTTACGTGGAGCACTTAAACGCAACACCAGCTAGCTAGCACGTGGAGCGCCTAAAATTGAAATTAACTATACTTAACTAAGAAGAAAATACGTTTTAGTGTAGCTAACATCGTCTAAGTTTATCTCTGGATTAATTCCCATATTAATTTCTCCACTGGTCTTGTCAAAAGTAGTCATAAAGACGGCGTTTGATTCAGCTAATGTTGGTAAATTGTCCACTTTGCCGATGCTCGTTTTACAAATATGCTAAGTTCAGTTACAGTCTGAGCCCAGTGGAATATTCTGGGGCTTTTTTATCGTTAACCAATAAACATTTACAGATATTACTAAAGAGTTCAGTATGTGAATGATTTGTGGCGGGACTTCTACCTCGAGCGACACAAGCTGTCGGTGAACGGATCCGTAGTTTCAGAGTGCAAACTGAGCTATGTAATTACTAACTCACTCTAATGTGTGCTTCGTACAAAGCAGCGACACTTGTATTAAAAGAGTACGTACCATTGTGAATACTCCTGACCGACTTATTCGGGTAAAAATCAAGCGAACAGCGGTGAGCCAGGAACGGGCACAACCAGCGTGGTTAGCTCTTCACGAAAAAGGCTGAGCAGAGGCCCGCTTCCTCATTATGTACCGCTCATCCGGGGTCCTCAGACTTCTTCTGTAGTGTTTAAACTTAACAAGAATAAACAGCGCCATCTAGTGGCTGCGCTCGCCTATTGGATTTAACACACTGTTGTAGGTTGTAATTGTGACCACTGGGGGGCAGTATGCGCTAAACTCAGAGCTGTCAACACACCAGTATCTAGTCAGATGTATGCTCTATCTCATAAATACAAATACTGTTAACTGAAAACTATTGAATAATTACGAATAAATTAATAAGATGCCATAAAGGTTCATATTTATATATGGCAAATGTTAACATGCACAAACGCAAGAATGAAAGAAAAAATAAAGAGATGTAGTTCACATTTGTGACCACCGGATGGCAATAAAGTGCTGTCACCGCTCGAAAACTGCCGGCTGCACAAGTGTGGTGTCAAGGTAGACGTAATTATATACTATTATATCCGGTATTTATTTTCAAAATAAAACAAGTACGTTAACATTGGCATTTTCATTTCGAAAATCAAAATTAATTTAGAATGTGGAGTTGTTGTTACCGTCTGTGAGTACAATGAGCACATTTGGGACAGTTCAAACCCATTTTTTGAGGCAGACATAAAACCATGCTAATACTTTTAGTAAAAAATGTTTAATTTGATTATCAATTGTGTATATAGACCACCCACAAATATATGATAAGTGAGTGTATATTATGAATATTACATTACTGAAATTTGTAGCGAGCCATACTGTAACTCTGAGTATTGGCATTATGATTATCTTTTGCATTTTAAATTGTAATAAAAGACTTTTTGTGAAGTCATGTGTTGACACAAGAATTATATCCAATTTGTTCAAAGTGTATCATCTTGTAGAATTCTGCATGACTTGATTGTCAATTGTCGCATTTTCTGTTAATAGGCTCTCTCTTTCTTCAACAATTCCTGGTAATTGAGGTACACTCGAGCAAAAAACACGAAACCCAAAAACACTGAGTCAGGTAAATAAACCGACTTTTCCTTTGAAAGGTGAAAGCGGAAGTCGTGTGTTGTGTTGTAGGTGTGTTGCTGCTGGTCAGACTCCCAAACAAGTAACGGAACCGGGGTAGTACCGGCCGGTTGCCAGAAAGTTGTTTTGTCGAAACTTGTTAAGATATCCATAAAGGGGTTTGGTTGTGAAAAGATGATTTCCCAGTTGTAGAGTTTGAGAAGAACACCCTCTAGTCCTTAACTTGTGGATTAAACTTTATTTTACTGTGCGTCATGATTTCCAAACACAGGCCGCCGCCGAGTGACAGAGGAAAAGTTGTCCGTTATCGTCGATGAAAGTAACGGGAGTTGAATGGAGAAGGAGTAACACTTTAAATGAGGCGATGAATTTCGGAGTCCCCGCTAATTCGCTGCTGCTTTTCCGTGCCTGCGACGAGGGGGACTATGAAACCGCTCGGGGGATCCTGGAGCCCGGAGCCCCGAAAGAGTCCGGGCGGCAAAGCAGGCTGCGGTCAGAGGCTGGGTCGGAGTGCAACACCGCGGACATGTTGTCTCTGGTACCGGTGGACTGCACGGACGAGGAGGGGAACACCGCCCTGCAGTTTGCGTCCGCCAGCGGTCATGAGAACCTGGTCCGCTTTTTACTACGAAAGGGAGCCTCGGTTGACATCCGCAACAACTACGGCTGGACCCCGCTGATGCAGGCTGCTAGGTGGGGCTGCGGCTGGAGCTCATTCCACTGTGTTTTAATGTGTGAAGAGAAGGACACACCAAACTCCATTAAAACATCTGGTTATCTTATCTGGCACTCTATGTCGGGGATGGCGAATTACTTAAAATGCAGTGTAGGAATTGTCTAGATCCACTCTTTTTTTTCTTTTTTTTTTACAACGAATCAGTCATACCACAACACCCTGGCGGAATTTTACAGCCAGTAGAAGTATTTCTATATAAATCAATGGTATGCACATAACAGTATGTCAAACTCTTGCCTGTTCTGTGAACATTTAATAATCAATTGTCAGATTCTTTAATGAAGTTGGTTGAGCAATATATATCATTTTAAATAACGAAATCACATTTCTCAGCATTGTGGTATTAACAAAGTTCATACTGAGGTTAAATTAATCAAAATATTTGAACTGTCAATCATCTTTGAATAATCATTACTCTGGAGTTCAAGCTGTTTTTTCAACCTGGGATTGGGATGAAAGAGGGGAGAGCCTGTGATGAAAACCACTGGCTTGTACTGTTGACTTGTAGTTGGATTTAAATATTCCACAATTCTCAAACCAAAAAAATCTACTAATGTTGATTGTATTTTAAGCATTAGATGCCTTTACCTCCAACATGATCAACAACATGAGCAGTGAAGTGGGTCACAGCAAGAGTCTTCATTTCAACACCTGCCTGCAGCCTTTCTTTCTAAGAGGAGTTTGTATGTTTGTATGGCTTTCTAGACATACGGTATAAACTAGATTGAATCTCCCCATGGGAAAAGTGTGACATAGTTTAATTTTGTGGTGCTAGGCAACAGGAGTTAATTGAGAGAAGTTCAACATGAACTGTCTTAAACTGGGAAACATACATACTCTGAATATCATTCTTTGTGTGTCTGATTTTACACCCAGGTTTGGTCACCTGACTGTTGCCCACATCCTGTTGGAGAACGGGGCAGAGATTAACGGACGGAACAGGCTCGGTGCGAGTGTCCTGACTATGGCGGCCCGTGGGGGACACACTCATGTAGTGAAGCTACTCCTGGAGAGCGGAGCCTATGTTGATGACTATGATCATCTGGCTGTTGCTGCAGATGCAGTCTCAAATGGCAACAACAACAACAGCTGCAGGTTTGGACTGATTTTCTGACAAGCAGTAGACCTACTCCTAAATTTCATCTTTAGATTACAACAGTTCTCTATCTCTATCCACAGCACAGCTGGTTTTGGAGGCAGTGAAAACTGTCTGGGAGGAGGAGGCGGCAGAGACTTCATGGACATCATAGCTCTGATGGTGGCAGCTCAACATGGCCATGAAGCTGCGGTGCGCCTGCTGCTAGAGTGGGGCTCTGATGTCAACTTTTCCCAGAAGACAACTGGCTGGGGACCACTGATGGTGGCCACCCTCAGCGGGAAGGTGGGGTCAATGGATGGATGGATGATTGGATAATACATTTTGGGTATTATTGTAGGTGTCTTTTAGATACGGCATTATATAGCATGTGTCACTAAAATGTTTCTACATCTTAATACAGGCTTGTTGCAGCACAATTGTATATAGCATTCTCACTGGTAGAAAATCAGAGTCTGTTTTGAGTTACTGGAGCAGCGGACAGATAATGTGCTGTGTGTTTTGGAGGTGGCTGTGGCTCAGCAACTCGTGGAACGTGGAGCTGACCCAGACCGAGTAAATGTCCTGTCCAAAACGGCATTTGAACTAGCCATGCAGCTTAAACAGAGAGACATCAAGGCCTATCTAGACTCCATCACTACTGTCCGACCTCAGACAGGTAAGGCTCCACTCTGTTTCAATTCAAATTTGCCTTATTGGCATGAGGACGATAAAGTATAGTTTTGTCAAAGCAGGTTTTACAGCTTGCATGGTGAGAATATGAAGATTTTGTACAGTTTGATTGTTGCAGTTTTCCTCCCAGTTCTGACATGGTTTTCTATACCAATAATCAAATTTTAGTTCCTCCTCGTAAATATTTCATTATATTAAATTGCTTTGGTCTGTCTGTGTGTTCAATTCTATCTGACCTTTATTTTGGCAAAAAACAGTTGTTGTTTTTAATGTGTCTCTACAGTTTAACAGGGTGTGTTGATCAGTCTCTACCTTGTTGACAAAGATGACAGCTTACCTCTGCTTCTGTCTCACACTGATGTGAGAGCGAAACCAACAGTGATAGCTCTCAGCCGCTTTGATGTTAAATAGCTCTTCTCACCAGAAGTTCAGGTTTTGGCTCAGGTTTCCTGTGCTGTCTTTTGAAAGCTCTTACTGTGGCAGTAATATAAAAACAGAGAGAAGGATGTAATTTCTACTCATTCAAGTCTCTCTAAATATTGTTCTCAGAATATCCGGCAAGCAGTTGTTAGAGCTGTTTGCAGCCTGAAAGGAGTACCTGCAGACACTACTTAGGGCTGAAAAACACTGTTGTTTCAGAGTATATCTCTCCAGAAAACTCTTTTCTGCTCTCAGTCTTGTTTTTTTCTTCACAGACGATGAAAGAAGAAGACCAGATGTATTCAGTGCCCTCAAGTTGGGTGAGTTAGTACTTAAAGATGCAGCAAAACTACAAGTAAATTACATTCTAGTTGTAAGATAAACAGGTGATTACACTGCAATGGAAGACACAATCAAGTAAAGTAATATGCATATTTATGCACCCATGTGTGTTTGTTGACTCAGGAAATTCCCAGCTAGTCAAAGAGATCTTGGAGGAGGATCCCACACAGGTGAATTCATCCAATCAGGAGGGAGCGTCACCTCTCATGATGGCAGCAGTGAGCGGTCAGTTAGAAGTGGTGCAGCTGATGGTGGAGAAGAATGCCGACATAGACAAACAAGATGGTGTCCATGGGTGGACCGCTTTAATGCAGGCCACCTATCACGGGTAAGAGGGAGCCGCTGGTTTATTGTGGTAAACTTGTTCATTGAGTGGGTCTTTATAGCAGGCCTCAAATCAATAAAAAAGAGAAGATCTGATGGAATATGAAGTCATCTGACAATGTAAAGTACATATGCTCTGTGTTCTGACATTATCATCAGTCCTTTCCTAACTCTTCCTCTTGTTTACTCTCTCTCTCCCTCCTTCTTCCAGTAATAAAGACATTGTCAAGTATCTGTTGAGTCAAGGGGCAGATGTCAACCCTCGAGCTAAGAATGGATACACAGCCTTTGATTTGGTTATGTTGCTGAATGACCCAGGTACCCCCACTATTGACACTTTACAGCACTTTGGGAAAATGTGCTCAGACTGAACAAACATTTTTTTATGTACCCATCGAGTCAAGAAGTAAGCTTAAGACTTTGACAGAGGATTGAGGATAGAGGCAAAGGTGATTTTATAATATTAACCAGTAATAATTCAGAAGCATAATTTTACCAAAATGTAGATAAACTATTCTGGAATTAAATCATTTGGATGTTGCAATGACTATAAATTGTAGAACTGAATTAATTATTCAAATTTTCAGTAGACTGAAAACCAATTAGCAACAAATGTGATAATTGATTAATACTGTAAGTAAATATGCCAAAGGTTCACTGTTGTGAGCTTGTCGTATGTGAATATTTGCCTTGACAAAGTCATTTTACCTGCGGTCCACTTACTAGCTTTCAGCTGCATCTCACAGTCTTGAATGTTTGCTTGTTTTCTTAGTGTTCTGTGATGTTATTTTATTTATGGTTCAGTAGTTGTAATATGTTATGAGATATGTCTCATGCTACGAAAAATAGACAGTAGCACACAGTCCATGTTAGGTTGTTTCCATGATGGATGTTGCTTCTTCTTTCCATCCACTGAATCCTTGTTTATTTTCTCTGTGTCTGCTTTGGATTTTCTCAGACACTGAGTTGGTGCGTCTTTTAGCATCGGTGTGTATGCAAGTAGACAAGGACAAGTCGAAACACCGTGGCAGAGCCTTAATGACTCGCTCCAAAAGCCGACAGTCCCTCAACAATGTCCCTGTGCCACCTGATGACAAGGGAGGCCTTAAGGTAAAGGAGAAGTAAAGTCCTGTTGTATTTATGTGAAACAGTGTATTACTCCATGTTGTAGGCATGAATATAAATCCACCCCTTGTAGTACTGATCTATTATTTGTATAGTATTCAATTTAAAAAACACATTTTATCTATGATATAATAATAACGACTGCATGACTTTGTTTAAATTTTGAAGAAAAAACTGCTGTCTTTAAAACTCTGCCCCATGACGCTAACATGTTTGACTCCACCTCCTTCCAGTCCTGGTGGAGTCGGATGTCAAATCGGTTCCGACGCCTTAAGTTGACTCACACCCTGAGGCATGGCCTTTCATCCAACCGCCTGGCTCCGTTTCCAGACGATGCTGAAACTTCACTGGATGCCACAATGAAGGCGAATCGGAAGCCTGCTGCTGTGTCTAATGGAGCGCTGGCACCAACTCCTGCCCTGGGAGGGAATGATATCAGCACTGCTTGGGCAGTCAAGACCAAAGATGCCGGTGAGACACAGTGATATCATCTTTTTAGAACATAATTACTACAGAGTAATTTATCTGAAAGGAAAACTCCACATATTTTACACATCATAATCTTGTTACAGATTTTGGTGAAACAAAGTCAAGCCTTTTGTGGCTTCAGAGGACGCTGCAGCTTTTAATTGTTGGCAGCATGAGTGGAACTTGTGTGGACTTGAATAAATGTGATTTCTGTTCCTTTTCCAGGTCTTTGCAGGGCGTCTTCAGAAAAGGAGGACTTTCTTATCACCACAATGGTAGGAGTGTTTGATTTGATGTAGGCTATGTTTCACTGTGCATTTCTTCAAGTGCTGCATGGATAAAGTTTATGGTTAGTAGTATTAGTAGTGTTGTAATTGTCCCGTGTTCAATCTCTTCTAGCTCAGAAGTGGTGCGCCCTTGACCCGACTGCCCAATGACAAGTTAAAAGCAGTGATCCCTCCCTTCCTGCCTCCGTCCAACTTTGAACCGTGGAACTCGGACCGTTCGCGTCTTCTCAGGGAGGGAAAGAGTGAAGCACCTCGCCTCCCCATGCCACCTCAGAGGAAGCTGAACAGCAGTGGAAACTCAGATATTGTGAGAGTTTTTTCAGGAGTGTTGCTGCTAAAACCAGTTTGTGTGATTGTCATTATTCAAACATCTTCTCTCTCTTCTGTATGTTAGACGTCCATCAGCCGTGTAGTTAGCAGATCCATGAAGTTCCCCAGCATCCCCAAGGGGCCGTCCTCTTCCTCTCCTTCAAACTCTGGTCACTACCACTCCCCCCACTCCTCGGGAGGCTCCAATGGAGTGGCAGGGATCAACCGGGACTCCCACAACCGTTCAGGTTTACACAAACAGACAAATACAAACATATCCTGACACAATATGGACATTAGCAACCAGATTACATACTCTTGCCTCTTTCTTCCACCAGGGGGCAGTGCAGACAGCGTTCTCTCTCAGATAGCAGCCCAAAGGAAGCGAGCAGCAGGCCTGATAGATGTGAAGGCCCAACCTCCAGAGAAACAGCACAGCCAGACGCAGAACCCCCCCTTACTGCCACCCTCAGCCCCCGGCCTGCCTCTGCCTGATATCAGCCTTCCTGACATCCACTCCCACCCTAGCCTAGTTGCTTCTGACATCCACTCGAGAAGGGTCTGTGTTTTGTTTCCTTTCTGTCATTACTTTGGTGAATGTGTAAAACAGTTTAAAAACAGTTTAAAAGGTTAAGCTATCATGTCAGTGAACTGGTGCTACTGTCCCCCTGTAGAAAATGGAGCTGAAGAAGAGACCTCAGTCAGGGAATTCCTCCACCTCCAAGAGCACATCGCCCACGCTGACTCCATCTCCTTCCCCAACGCCCAAGCCTCCTACTGGACCGGGAGACTCTCTGTCCTCAGCCTCTTCCCATCCTCGTTCAAAGAGCAGTGGTGGCTCCAGCAGTGGAACCATAACTGATGAAGGTAATCCCATGTTGAACTCAGCATAAACGGAAATCATTGTTCTGTGTGCCACCATTTTCGGCCATGACATGAGACCAATTCTGTAAATCTTCAAGAGAGTGGAGTAAAATGGTATTCAGTGATTCTTGAAAACTTTGTAGCACTTTGCAGTGTCAACCATTTAACCAGCAGAGGATTTTGGGGTACATGATGTCCTTACCTCAGATCATACGATGTGTTGTTTTTGTCTTTTTCAGATGAGCTGTCAAGTATATTGAAGAAACTGTCCCTCGAGAAATACCAGCCCATATTTGAGGAGCAGGAGGTATCCGATCTTTTATGTCAACAAACGTTTTTCCTTCAAACATAAAGTCTGTTTTTCCTTTGTTTCCGTTTGATTCACGAGTCCTCAACATGAAGGTAACTGCTTTCCCATAACTGTATCACTGAACTGCATAGCCTGAAATGACTGTACGGATAACTTTGAAGTTATATTAAATCTAAAAAAGCGTATATATTTAATTTATCGCATATATTTTATACAGTGTTTTCATCAGTGTTTGTCCTTTCTCTTCTTCTAGGTGGACATGGAGGCATTCCTGACTCTAACAGATGGAGATCTGAGGGAGCTGGGCATTAAAACAGATGGACCCAGACAGCAGATCTTGGCTGCCATATCAGAGCTCAATGCTGGAAAGGTGCATTTGTTTAAATATACATTATGCTTCCAGTGGTATGTTTCCAGGGATCTTGGGGCTTATATTTTTTTCCACTTCCAGTTTTCCACAGTATAACCCAACATTAATGTCATAATAAGCTGTTAACATTGTGAGCCAGCAGAGACAGGTAGAATTACTTTGAACAAGGATGGAAACTGCTAAAAGGAACAACTTGCGGTGGATACCAGAGGGACACGATATCTGAAAGTATAGCATCATCTCTGCCTGTTAACTGGCTTATAATGACTGTTGTTGGCTCTCATCAGGGCCGAGAAAGGCAGATCCTTCAAGAGACCATCCATAATTTCCAGTCTTCTTTTGGTAGCAGCGCCAGTAACCCAAGACAACCAGGTGAACCACGCTGTGAGTGTCAAAGGTTAAAACTGAGCTATGATCTCTGGTGGAGCACCAGTACACGCAAAGACAACATCACGATCTGTCTCTTTATCTCTTTGTCTGATTTCCTCTCTCCACATTTCTTTCTACTTCATCAGCACCAACAGGTTGGATGAGACACCAGGTTCGTTCCTCCAACAAAAGGTAACCCAGCAGCCCTCATGCCCTGCAGGAAGTACACCAAAGGTACTTAAACTAAGATAAGGCACGAATTATACAGTATGGAGTCTTCTGGACCTCAGTGTCCCGGACCACTAGCGGTGTTATGCGAGAGGACGCTGCAAACAACCAACCATGCCCTGATAAACTATCTTTATTGGACCCTCCAGGACCAAACTGCCTTAAAGAATTCCTCTTATGGATCCTAAAGCAGGGGAGGTGTGACAGGGCTTGCTGAGTCCAGTGCCCCGCTGCTATCTGACAAAGCATGCCATGTGTGGCAAATGATATGTTTTGCCATAGTGATATGGTTGCCACATCTAGAGCTAATGCAGCACATGGGTGACACAGAGAGGTTAAAGAGAGTTCTGAAAGACAAGTAGATCAAACACAAAGCAGAGGGAGATAGAGTGTGAGCCAAAAGAGAGATTTTTATTTTATCTGAAAAAATGTGAGACATAGAGCATATGTATTATAGAAGTGTCAAGATAAGTCGAGAGAAAAGAAGAAAGAGATCATGGGTACATCTATAAACTAAATGAAACAGGTATTATCCAGTAAAACTGTGACTGAAGTGTGCAATGACGAGGAAAGCTTCTAGAGAAAGAAAGAGGCATCAGCCAAGCTATATTTTGTCATCCAGTCTCTTGGACTGCTGTTGCTAGTGTGTTTATGTCTTTGGTTTATGGGCCACTATGTAAAGTAAATTCTTAGTCAAGACTGTGCTGTCATGAATAAATAAACATTATGATGATGCAATAACTATATGCTTTTTTTTTACCCTTTAAAATCTTATTGGACTTGAGATGAGAAGACATTGGCAAAAACATTCTGGGAGCATTTTTATGAGCAGTGTAAATTTTGTTTGAAAGAGGTGCATTGAGCAATAGTTTCCACTGAGCCTCGTCTATGTTTTTGCATCTGGCTCCACCATTAAACAGTCGGTCCACATGCAGACAGATGGAGCGCTATATCATCCCAAAATATCAGGTACTTAATAATCCATGTGGGCTGTGGCAGTGTTCAGATTGGTCAGTTAAATATGAGATGACACAGATATCACATCCTCTCTCATGTACTCTGTCAAGAAAACTTGAATAAACATACTGTACCGTTTCAAAAGGGTGCTTTCAAAAGAATCTGGATGATGAATTGAATCATTAAACACAGGAATATACTGTGTCCAGACTTAAATGCCGCAAAATAAGATAAAGTTGAATACAAACTACACTCAGTGGTGCTCAGATTTAATAGTCAGAAACTGCTGCTTTCAGGTCCAGCTTTGCTTGCATGCAAAACCAAATCTAATGTGAAACCATCTTCTTTCCACAAGATGGCAGTGACCCTCTAATGCTGCAATAAATCATCAGTGTGGTACTGTCCAGCTGTAATGTACTCTACGGACTCTGTGATGCACAATAAAACTCAACGTTACTCAATTCAGCGCACTTAGGAGTTTTGTTGCTATAACCTTTCCTGGTCTGATATGACCAGTAGTTTATGGTGACTAATTTTTGTAAACGTTAGATGGATTTAACCGTATAATTGACATTATTGAGTCAGTTTGCAGACTTGTTGACTCTTCTCTACTTGTGCTACTGTAACACCATGTTTTAGCGTTGACCATTATGCTGTAATGACTGCCTGCAGCACAGCAAAAGTGACAATGGCTTGCTTTGAAACCTCCAGGGAGCCAAAAACTATTCTGCTCTGAATAATAATTTGTTTCTAATATGGTTTTATTATTAGTTAAAACTGTTAAGAAAATCCATAATCTATTAATCTGCAAATATTGTTTAAGTCAGTTAGACACTCCTACTTCAGTGAAATATCCATTCTCAGTGAATCTGAATTGGTGGTCACAGTCATGTAAGTTGCTTACTGGACCATGTTTGGCACCAAACTTTATGATGTCACAAAATCCTGCAGGTACATACACGTGTTGAGCTGAGATTTAAAGTGAACATAGAGAAACTCCTCTTTCAGCAGGCGTATGTGCAAACAGACTTTTAGTGATGAACTCTCCACACACATCATTCTGTGCACAGGAGCTCAAAATGAAGTATGAAAACACATTTCTAAGTGGAGGAAGGCTTTAAAAAAACACATGTTTAGTATATACACTATTGCCCATTTTTGTTTTTTGGCTCTATTGTCACCACGCGAGCAAAATCAGCTGAAAATGTGTCGGTTTAAAATGAGGAGTTTTTCAAACCGCTTTCACCAAAGTTCAGAAACATGGGCCATCACCAAACATGACCAAATAGCAACACACTGGCGTTGTTGAAATCATTATTGATGACCTGGATATAGACTGGCCCGACAGGCAGGCGACAGGGTTCCTGTAGAGTTTAATGAAAAGCATCACTCAGTGTAGGAAAGCTTTCCTCTCCAGGGCTGTGGCAGATTGAGTGCTCAGATGTACAGTCATATGTGAGCTGTACGAAACTGTAGGAGAGAAAAATACATTTGGAATATATTAACATCGCTGTGGCATGTGGGCAGCAAATGGAGTGACTCATTCAATTTCCCCCCAATTGATTTCACTCACATACGGTTTTGATTGGATTGAATAACATTTAACAATATTGTTTGTAAATGTCAACACAGTAGTCATGCAGTAGTAAGGAACTGTGGACATAGATCGCAAAGGTCACAAAATCAGTGATGTAGATAGTGACTCGGGAAGATTCAAGATTTGATTCAATTTAAAATTTAATGAATAAATAGTTTCTCTCGAGCTGGCTATGTTTTTTTAACTACCCCTGCTACTGGTCGGATCCAGACAGCCTTGGCCAAGATGTCTGCCTCACTGGCTGAAAGTGGTCTTCTCTCTGTGGTAAAATGGGCTGACTGAAGAAACCCGAGTCTGCCTGAGTTAAAACTTAGGTTGAGATCCCCAGAAAAGATACATTTTCACCAAGCGCCAGTTTTCCGATCTTTGTTCTACATACTGTTTTCCTCAACAGATGCACTGAGGGCAGACGAACACTACACTACACCAAGAAGAAAATGTATCATATTGTTCAGGTCGCTAAATTCACAAATGCAAACGTGTGCTGCAAAATCATTTACCTAAAGTCAACTAAAATTCTGCCTATTTCAAAGCCATTTCATCTGTTTCTTAAAAGTACTGGAACCAGTGACATTGTCCCAGCACAAACTAGAATATGGTGAATCAATCCTACAGTCAGGAAAATTGATTCTCATGATTGATGTAAAGTCTTCCCGCAATTTATTTCACTCGCTAAAAGTGATACAAGATTTTACGATTAAGTACTAAACCTAATTCATTGTGATGGTGCTGTGCTCTATCAGTTTATGTGTGGAAATATTTGGGATTGTGGTGGTGAACAGATTTTTCTTAAGTTGCCAGATAAAGACGCTTCTCTAAAAGCTTGGGTGCCATTACTATGAAATTCACTTTGCGGCCATCGGCCTCTGGCTGTACAAGCCAGTGCGGTTTTCAGATGTACATCACCTAGGGCAATGGCTTTACACCCATCTGTGTGTGTCCTGTGGTGCTTGGTCTCTCACACTGTGATTTAGTGGGGAGCAAAGATTGGACGATTGGAGCCCACTGGAGCTTTCACTTTGAGCACATATTGTACACTTTCCTCTCTAGGCTGTTTCCTTTGACTTCTCTTCACCACTTTGCCCTCCTCCTCCTCACTGAAGACCTGTCAGCAGTCATACACAACCATCAATCTGTACACATTTTAAACAGTTGTTGATAAAAGCAAAAGCAGATCCAATAAACAGCGCACATAACTATCATAGCCTTGTGTATTGTTTGTGCAAACTATACCCAAACAAACAGTTGCTGCCTGATTTCGCATCAGCATTCCACTGTCAACATTCATCCTTGCAAAAGTGACTCATCTGCTCCTCGGATTTCCCAGCATCCTCTGTGTTACACAACATTGTGGTCCTTTCTCCGTCTCTCTCTTTATCCGTGCACTTCGCAAACACACACACAGATAGAAACAGAAGCACAGACATGGGACGCAGCAGATTACAGACGATTTGGGGAAGCAAAGGAGGAAGACAACCTGCATCTGACCCTTGTTCTGACCATAAAATGACCTTTGAAAAACCCAAATCCAAATGTCAACAAAAGATTATCCCCACTGAGTCCCAAAAAACAATTTCCTCCCAAACCGATTGACACAGCTCTTGCAACAGGGACGGACTGAGTTTCAGGCATATTTGGCGTCACATTTAGGTCCATTGGTTAATGTTTTCTTATTGTATGTAACCAGCAAACAGTTATTTGAAACTCATAACTACTACTGCCACTGCACAATCGTGTATGTTACTTTAAACCAGAATGGAATGAAAAAATGCCAGACTTTTCATAACTAATATAATCAGAGAAATTTGTTACCTGGTTGACACAAAATCTGTCTAGAACATCTCATGTCTTTGATTTACCTTTACTTCATCCAAAGCATAAATAAATACACTAGTACCACAGAGGAAAAGTCCTACCAAAAAGTGAAATTTACCTTAGCTATTTTAAGTGTCTTGGTTCACTTCTAGGAGTGTACACACTACTGTGGCGTTGTATTATAATTTCTTTGAAGACAGGTGAATACTTCTGAAGCCATAATAAAACTATCAAGTACGTCAAGTATAAATATTTAAATGTTTTTTATTGTTTTGTAATGAGCGGTTCTGTGTTTTACTTGATGGTTCTTGGACCTTGGATCATTTGTGAGATCTCTCCTGACACCCCAGATACTTCCTAGTCAATAACCAATACATTTCTAAGTTTTGTATGTCATGTTTTGTGATCATTTTGTGCACCGCAGGCTGTTTCATTCCACACCTCAAGTTCAACTTCATTGTTTAATATCATCCTGGATTTAATTTCATAGTCTTATAGGATCAAAGCAGATCTATCTCTTGTCCCCTCCGAAAAAACTCCAATCTGTTCAAATGTGGTATTAAACACATTTGGGTCAGTGTGTTACAGTGTTCCAGAATTTGTGAAAGTGAATTTAACCAGTTGAAACTGCACCATCTTTGTACAATGGAATTATCTGTGCATATACAGTATGTCTGTACAGAATTTCATGTCATAATATGCATCCTGTGTGACCTAACATGACCGCTTGAGCTTGTCTTGTCCAATAACAACTCACTGATGTCATGGATTATACTCTGGCTCCACAAATCCTGACAACATCATTCCTGCTTTGTAACAGCACATCCCAGACTATGAACTCTCCTCCTGCTTTCTAAATTCAGGGTCATCTATGGGTGAGGTGCTCCCCTCTGTTGATTCCACTCATTGTTAGAAAATAGACAAAATTCAGACCAGCAACTTAAATTCTAGATTTTCTCCTCTCACAAACACAAACTCTTCACAAGTTTACTGATGCACATACACTTATTTATGTACACGATCAAAATTGTTAGCTACACAGTTCTATGTTAAGTTCTCTTTCCAGTATTGAACATCATCAATTATGAATGTCCATTAAAATCAGACATGTCACAGCTCTGCATGTCTCCTGAAATCCCACGATGATGCTAACAGAGAGGTCTTAATCAATGAAAGCCACAGTATTGCACCTGGCAGATGGCTTTCAGTAAGTCCTATTTGGCTCTGTGGTCATTATTCTGAAATGTGTATTAAGCCACATACACATGCGCAGCAGACAAAGACATGCGCTCAAACACACACACACACACACACACACACAGTGTTGCGTGCAAAGATCTTCCCAGTAGCACAGCTTTAAACCTGGGCTAATCTGGACAGCAGCTTGGATAGTGTTACCAGTGGATTTGCAGTGATACCAAAGCTCCCTGTAGCTTTAATGGCAGCCACTGATAGTGTTAACAGGACCTTAGGACCTCTTCAGATCCCCAACTCCACCAGTGACAACAAATAAAACATCAGCCCTGATGGACACTTTAATACAATGGCATGATATTTGGAAATAATCGTATTGGTTGAATTAAACCATAAAAAGTGGAGCCACTCCACAGCACCACATCATGGCCATGTGACTGTAGACGGTGTTGATATCTTTATAAGTAAAGATTTTACACACACACACACACATATGCGTTATATGATAAATAAAATTAAATAAAAGCAACCATGCAGACTTTGCATTTATTTAATGTACAGTCTGTGAAATTGCAAATATACTTACAACTAACTTTGAATTTCAAACACAGCCCTTCTGTTGTTTCAGATATTTTTTATTGAGCTGCAGAAAACTATACATACAATATAATGATGTATCTGTGCTCATTTTCATCTGTAAAAAAGAATTATAAAAATATATTCATGCGCATTCATATATACAGATGAAATAAAAGATACAGGATTGTATTTTTAGAATCAAACCATATCGAATATAAAGAAAATAATTAATTTAAATAAAAAGTGAAAGGATAAAATAAATGTACATATAAATAAAACGAAGCAGAAGTCAGTTAAATCTGAATTTAAAAATAGGAGCATAAAGCCGTTCTGGATATTATTGTTGGTAGTATTATTATTTTGTAAGTATAGAGATGCTACAACAGCCACAGTGCCTTTGTTTTTGTCATTAAATGTTCATTACTCTTGTTGGGAAAGAAGACATCTACATTGCCCCCCTCCTCCTCCATTAAAGGTTATCCTATTCCTGTTGTTGTATGTGTGATCACATGTAGCACATCATCAAGGGGATTCTCCTCTACTATGCCATCTTTATTTAAAGACCAAAAGTATCTCAGCACCAAGCTTGCATGATTTAGTACACATAAATACACAATAAGCACTGTGTGCTCATTGACTGTTGACTGACTGTAGTGCATGAGTTTGCACACAAGGGTGCAGCACAGTAGACTGCCAGACACACTACATACTGTGGATATATTCTCAGACTATTGTTATATATTATCATGTTTCAATAACAAGACACAGCATATTACAATGGAATGTTTTATTAGGTTAAAGTTTTACAAGTGACCATAAAAACAAAAATGGACATTAAAAAGTCAAAGGATACCTTTAATTATTTTACAAACTAAAAGTACACACAAAAACATGTTTGTTTGACAGGTGGTTATTTTTAGATCAGTGAGGGTTTCTTCTTTATTCTTTCTTTTATCTGTAAAACATAAATACACCAGATTTGCATTCTTTAGTCACAACCGCTTTAGTGTGGAATCACATGAGCGTGGTGAAGGGATCCTTTCATGTCCTGATAATAGAGCAGTATTGAACAGTCTTTATGTTTCAAGTCTTCTTAGTTTTGCAGGCATTTGTAGCTTTAGGGAGCATCATTCATTTATTCACATAACAAGCTTTTTTTTTTTTATGTCCAACCATTTACACACTGCGCTTTAAAATAACCAGTCACACTGTAAAACTTGACAGGTTGTTGACGTTTTTATTGATTACTAAAATCGGGTTCAACCAATGAAACAATAGGTAGAAAATGATAAAATCACGATGTAATGATTTCAGGAGGGGTGACGAGTTATCAAACCCCGCATCAAAACGCCTCTCTTTACTCTAGTCTGTGCGTCGTATCTATCGGTGTCGTGTCGCTCAATTAATCAATAAATAATTAAAGAGGGTGTACAATATTTTACAGAGAACCAAAGTAACTCAGGCAAATCCACCAAATTGTAACCGCACTTCCGGTTATAAAATTCCAAAATAAAATCGTTCACTATATATTTAGGCGTAGAGACTTCTTAAAGGCAGCACAGGTTCGACATAGCAATGCGTTTCAGTCATTTCTAATGAAGTTCAACATTAAAACTACACATCACTTCAATGAGATAGAAAGACTACAACCTTACATCCTTTCACACTCACAGTGCTGTTTATTCCAGGGCTTCTACAGATGAACCCCACTATACTGCGAAGGGTATTAAATCCGTGACACGTTAATGCTTTTGCTTTGAAGGCATAATCATCTTATTTCCGGCGCAAACCTGTCATCTTTACCGAGTTTCACGCAGCTGCCAAATCTGTCCCAGAGAGCCAGCTTGAATCCGAGAGCTACGTCCACTGAATTCATTACTCGTTACAGGAAGCGCAGTCCCATCCAACGCGGTATAACAACTCAAGTACAGCAGGTTTCATTGTAAAAATGTGTATTTGTCTTTAACGGGCCGCTGTGGTAGAAACCGTCCGGTCCGTAAGTGCCGTCGTCGACGCGTAGCCTCGGTGTGAATGTGGAGATATGTGGCTCCGCTGCCCCTCGCGTGTGATCCCTCCCCTCGCGCTGCTCACAAAATGTGTGTGTGCAGCGCGCGGCTGCAGGCTGGGGTCGGGTTGGGCTACTGCTACTTTCAGGACTCCTCGTAAATAATAAAACTGCACACACATTTAAAAATATTCAAGTCGAAAACACATATAGGCTTAGTTTAATACATTTATCACACTCATACAGTATGGTGTTGTTAGTAGTGTTGTTTTTGTTGTTTTAGTAGGCCGAACAGAAGCTGAAGCCACAGAATGAAGAAAAATGCGTGTAGACACGTAACTTCATGTTGCCTAGTGTTCATCGAAGCTATGCCAACATGAGTAATAGCCACAGTGAGAAAAAATGTCATGTATTTTATTATTAGAACAGATATAAACAGAATTAACACAGATACAAAAGCCATATAAAAATGGAAAAAGCCATAAAAGAATTATCATAAACAGACAGCACCTGAAAGCAGCATAGGCTAAGTCTAGTGTGTGTGTGTGTGTGTGTGTGTGTGTGTGTGCGCCCTCGCGCTCTGTTTGTGAGGCAGAGAGTTGCGTGCGAAGAGCTCGACATGTCATTCAGAGGAATCCGCCACCTGAAACGCGAGGAAGTGAAGGCGACTCAATTGGGTATAAAGCATCAGCCAACATCTGCCCCGAGCAGTGCAAAGCTGATGAAAACATCAGCTCGGAGCTCTTATCGGACCTCACCGAATTATTTTATTTCCCTTGGATTTATCATTTGGCATAACGGAGTCGGTGCAACCAGGGAGACGCATCTCTTTTCTGCTCTTAAAGTGAATGTGACTCAACACAACATCCAACATTATACTGGAATTAACTGATATCCACCGAGATTCTGGGTTGGTGCTTTTTATTTTTTAACGTTTTGATTTGAATGTAATAAGATTATTATTTTATTGTTTATTTCCAGGGATCCGGCATGTCTTCTGTGCTTTTCAAAATACAGAATTAATATTAAGTTTCACCTGCTTGTTGCTTTACTTTGTGCCTATTTGCAACTGCTAGTAGGCTATTAAGCTTTCATATGCCACGAATTTCAACACTATTTTATTTACATATTAACTATACCTTAATTAGGGGTATTTTACTTTAATTTTATGAATGCAGATTTACTGCAAATTCCAACAAGTCTGAACACGTTTTAAAGCTCACTGTCTTACATGTGTTAAGTGTTTCTCTGCAGCCACGCTGAAGTTAACGTGCCCTCTCTCTCTCTCACCCGCAGCGCACCTGTTACCTCCACGGAGCGCAAGATCATGATCCCTCCGGGAGACTGCATGTATGCGGGCAGAAAGAGGAGGAAGCCCATCCAAAAACAGTTAAGGAGCGACACGCTGTTGAATATGTTAATTTATTGTCTACCTGGGTTTCTTTTTACGTGCAGGGGTGACCTCACTCTCAGCCTTATGAATTGGTATTTTAAAGAGAAGCTAAATTAAAATGAATTACAGGAAGTTGGTGAGGTGACAGCAGCATGATGGTGCGAATATAACCGTACTCTAAATTCCAGTCTTAACAGACATGTAGCACTGAATAACATGCTATCATAATATTATTTGTTGAGAACATACTATTGATAATTTAGCACCTATTTATAGTGCTAATAGTTATTATAAAGTGTTTATTTATTGCTTGTCTTTACCCGCATGCGTAGGAGTCAAAGTGTGTGTTTGACTGATGGTGTTTTGGGTGTCCATATTTTTTGAGGACAACTCTTTTTGGATAGTCTCATCAGCTGATTGTCATGAATAGTAAATTGTAAGTTGTATAAGATTTCTGAATAGGGAAGTGGTATTTTAACTAGGCCCTGTGACATTTATAAAGTTTTCGTGTTTTGCCCTGCTGCTGCCGCTGAACTGAAAGGAAATCTTTGCCACATCAAAACAATACTGTATGTGCACTGGGCATAAATTTTAGTCTGCAATTCTAAAGATTTTGAATTATAATTCAGTGCATCTAGTTATCCATTGCTCTGTCTTTGTTTATTCTTGAAATACTGTTTCTTTGGTACCCTTAGCTCCTCATATAAACTGTTGAACTAACAAGTGAAGTAAACTTTAGTTTAGCCGATTAATCAGATCAAACCGTGACATTCACGCGGATTCCTTTCTGTGTTTTTCAATAGTAATGCGGAGAATATGTGATTATGAGTTGGTTCATGAGAATAAAACAAAAGGTCAAAGCATTCATGTAAAAGTGTTGTGTCTGTGGAGATGAACACAAACTCTCAGCTGTGGAAATTGGAGCTGACCATTACATGTGCGGATCATGTTAAGTTCAGCTGGTAAAGCTGTGTTACACCTTACTAAAATACACAAGTTACTGTGTGCCTGAGCAGCATTTTACATTCTCAGCGGCAAAGCAATAGTGCAATATGTCCGACACCTTTTAATGGATTTTTGCAAATACAGAATTATTACTTTAATGTAAACATATGGATTTATGTCAGCGTTTAAAGTGAGAGAAACTTTACATAAGTAATTTGTTTTGTCTTGTTGCGAGGAAACAAATCCAGCTGACAAATAAAGAGATTTGGAGAAAACAAATCAGTGTGTTTGGTGTATTGGGGAAGGCTGAGTCAAAAGGAAATATATTTTTAAGAGAGAGGGACTTGTGCAGAGTGTGGTTTATTTGGTCATATGTCTCTACTTGGGTTCGCTTGCCATATTTAACCCATCAGTAAAACACGATCCTGTAGTTGTATTGAAGAAATATTAAGCAACATTGACAGGTTACTATTTCTGAAAAATAAATTTGTACCATTGCTTCCTTAAATAGTTGGTGATATTGATCCAGAATACAAATAGTCACACGTGTGACTGTGTAAGCTTCATAAGCCTGTGTCGTAAAATGTGGATGAGTTTTAAACTAACTTTGCCATTAACAGCAGCATGGCTCCAACAAGTCAAGTTAAACAAGTTAATCCTTTTCCATGTGCCGCTGTCACTTACGGCCTGCTGAAGTGGATCTCTGGTATGTTTGCAGTGAGAGAAAAAACGATTTAGTTGTGGCCATTTAGCTAAAACATTTCTTATTTTACAGCTAAATGCATGACCTCTGTCCACACTCACACACACACACACATACGTCCTGTTGGCCATTCAACCCTATCTATCTCTTTCTCCCTATGTCCGTCTCATCATCAGGAAGCCGTCTTCTTCCAGTGAGAAAACCAACCCGTCCAAGCGGCACAGAGACAGGCTGAATGCTGAGCTGGACCGGCTGGCCAGCCTGCTGCCGTTCCCCCCGGATGTCATCTCCAAGCTAGACAAGCTGTCCGTGCTGCGTCTTGCAGTTTCCTACCTCCGCGTCAAGAGTTTCTTCCAAGGTAGAGGTCGAAAGATGACATTTGTGGTGGAGAGGCTTGAGTATTTGGTTTGTGTGTATGTGTGTTTGCTGAGTTGATATGAGTTTGACCAATAGATGGAGTTGATGCTGCTGTAAATTGTCTACATTTGATACAGATCTATTCTAAAACAGACCCACGAATATGCTGCATGCCTGTAACAAATGTACATTTATTCTAAGATTCTGCAAAATATATAATATAATTATTAATATATAATAATATTTATCTACATTAGAGGTAATAATGTGTATTTGTAGTAGTAATTGCTCTATAAGTATCCTGGTTTCAGTAGAATAGAAACATGAATACTAATTTTGCAATATTTAGGAAATTGACACTTTAAAGATTTTCTGCATAATTTCTAAAATATTGCCTTTTAGAAGCTAGAAAAAATCTAGCTTACCCTCAAAATATATTAGTCAATATATCCTGAATGATGATTCAGGTGGTCAAAGACAAATGATACAGAAAGAGATTACGCGCAATATATGAATTTGTCTTTTGTTATTATTTGTCAGTAGTGCATCGGGGGACTAAATCTGATCTAAAATACAATTGCATTATAGGAGGTGTACTCTCTGCATTGCGTGGATACATTGTTTGTTTTTTTCCGGTCATAATATTTTGCGGTCATGCCTCATTAACTGATATTGAAGATAATATATTTCTTATGTTGTCTCATTCTGCTGTGTTGCCGCTCACTGTAGATATGAGCCATTGTTTGCCTAGTCACCCATCCCAAATCCCTATCATCCTTTTGTGTCTTGTAGTCACATGTAATTAAAAGGTATATTCTGGCCCACTCTTGTTTTCCCACCCTCCCACCATCCAATGAATGCCTCCTTTACTCTCCTCGTGTTGCTCCACAATCCACTTCAAATATTCATGGGCCGCTTCAGAACGTATTTCGTTGCCGGCGGCCTCTGCAGTTGCTTTATCCACTCAGGGGCTACTGGCATGACTGGATGCAACAGCTGTAAAGACAAGAGGTAATTAGTAGTTAGAAGGAAATGAATGAGCATCTTCGCTCTGTCTTTACCAGGGAAAATGCTTGTGAGTAGACGGAGGTTGATGGAAAAGGGATGGAAGTGGAGTAAGGAGTCCTGTGTGGCTCACTGCTTCCCTAGTCCTGGGAGTTGAAAGAAAGTCCACACCGAAAGCTGTTTTCTTCGAGAAGTTTTGATTTTTCACTGACCAACTGAAAGTTTTGCAGCCATCTCCTCTTCAACACATGTGGCATTCCTCTTTCACCTTCTCTCCCTCTGATCCCTGCAGTACCCTTCATCTCCATCATCTTGGTTTGGCATGGCACCCAACAGCTGGCATCCTGTTGACCAGAGTCATGCAACTTTACACACACACACACACACACACACACACACACACACACTAACTTGTTTTACCCTGAATGCTCATTTAGCTTAGCCATCACGCAAAGTTGCAGCACAGGTGCTAATCGGACTTTTTAAAGGGGTCTTTCCCGGATAAGGGATCAGGCAGTGATAAAGACAGCAATCCGCTGCCACAATGAAGAGTGATGCTGAGGAGTGTCAGTGCCAAGCGAGGGCTGTAAAGGGACCCTCCCTACTGAAAAATGGAGAAAGTTCAGTCATGTGTGTGAAACAGCTAAAAGTGTTGAAAGTGAATGGTGAGATTGCTTGACAGTGGTAATAGCATCCTGTACACACCTTTAAAGTTACATTAAGTTAAGACACTAGTATTAACAGTAAGGATGGTATTTATCAGGAATTATTTTAGGAGCTGCTATTCTCAACTCTTTGAACATGCATTAGTGCCAAAGCCTCTATTTGTTTGCTCCACCCTGGCTGGATATTATCAGTGGTAGTAGTGACAAGCTTAGCTGTCTTTTGATGCTGTACTAATGAGATTAATCAGAGTGGAACATGAGGGATTTTGGCTCTGTATCCATCTCTGCGATCTCTGCCCTCCCTCTCTTTGGTCAACTCACTTCGCCTCTTACAGTTGCAGTATTTCCACTGATATTTAAACATGGAGAGTGGCCAGAATTTTTCCAGATAAATCTAAGATGAGCAGCAAGTACATATTCACATCCTTCCTGTGGTTTGGAACAACAGTCATAATCATTTTTTTTTCCCTTCTTCTTCTTTTTTGAACAGTGAGTCATTCACTGACAACATGCTATGAAACCACGAAACCTGCAACCTTAAGTTGAGTTTGCACTTATAAACAGAGGAAGAATGAAGATTTTTCCACTTATACTGCTGCAGTTCTCCTTTTTGTCCACAGGGGGGACTGTGTGAAGTTGCTAGTCATGACTTAGGTCCAGTTCACTTCAGATGAAGTGTGTATGGGATTTGGCTACAGGTTGCAGTGTCATTTGTTTTGTCTTTTTAGATTTACTGATTTAATTTACATTGTTGAGGGAATATAAGGTCACATACAAGGTTTAGAGACAGAGAAGGAGTAGTAGGTGTAGCAGGTGGTTTTGGTTTTAGCACACTGAGATTCTACCTGTTTTCTGTATTGCGTGACAACTCAAGGGTGGAGCACAGTGTACCTATGCACTGTATGCAAATATACCCCTAGGCTGTGCATGTCTGCATGCCTTCCTATGTGTATGTGTAAATAAAAAAACAACATCAAACAGAGATTCTCTTAAGCTTGTTTCCCTTATTCATCATGTTCCATGATATTCAGTTGTGATGTTTTTATAGCCACAGTGGCATATGACACGTTAGATGACTCAACAAGACTGTTTGTCTTTACCATTGATTGATAAAATTAAGTTTCTCTTTTTGTATCAGTTTGTTTTGCCTGCAGGGTGTAAATATTCACATTTAGTCAGATTTTAAACTATTTTTAAGCCCAACTGGTCAAACATTCGTCTTTAATAGACATTCAACTTTATTAACTGTATAGAAAATCTTTCAAAATATATACCTTAGCATACACTTGCAGACTTAAGACACGACATTCACTACTTCCTACCTTTGCGAAGGTGCCACAGTTGTCTGCAGTTGAACTGTCAACTGTGGCAAAATTTGAATCCATGTTTGCCATGGCGCAGGTAAACAATGCCAAGCCAGTATAAATGAGCCAGAAGTCCAGAGGGACAAACTACCCCTTAAAAAAATAATGACAATAATTCAAAAATACAAATCATCAGCTTATAGCCTCTGGGCTGTGTGGGACTCTTTATCCCATGTTTTTTTATTTTAGGTCAGGATATCTATATTTTCAGCATTTTTAGGTTCCTCAAGCATGTAGATCCACGGGAGTGTATGTGTGTGTGTGTGTGTGTGCGTGTGTGTTGACAGTCCCTTCTCTTCCATGTTAGGTCTCTGCCCTCACTGTAATTGCTGAGCTTGTTAAATATTTACCCTAAGGATTAAGTATCCCTCCTGCTTTGTCTTTCTGCCCTGATTGCCTTTAATTCTTCTCCGGTCTGTGTATGTGTTTTTTGGAGTCTGTTTTTTATCTCATTATTTGAAACTAGAAGTTTGGTTCAAAAATTAATCAGGTTATGACCATACTTTCAGAAGCGATCAGCTAATTAGAAGCAAACCTTTACGGGAGTATTCTCTTTTTAATTAATTGTACTTTTGCTGAGATGCAGGCACAGGGTTGTTTTTTGTATTTCAGTAACATAAAAGCAATCATGATATCAAAAGCAACTGATGAGGAATCGTTACTTTGATTCAGAATGTGAATCAAGGAAATGTGACATGCACCCTTACTCTCCTCAATCACTTTTGCTTTATTTCCTCCTCTTTTCTCCCTTATCCTGCGTTCCTGGACTAATATGAATTGAAACTGGCTCTAACAAGAGCAGAAGTCAACAGAGCTTGTGATGAGAATCAGATGGGAGTTATAAGGCAGAGGCTTTGGAGACTGCATAATAAAGGACAGACCCTCCTCCCTAACGCTCTTATTTATAAGGCTAATGTATTACATTGCTACAGGCCTGAAATCAGTCGATGTAATTCATGCTAATGCACTAATATTACCTGCTGGCATACTACGTATTTCTATAAATCTAAAGCAATGAGGCCTTTGTGTGTAACCTAGTCATATCTTAAGGTTTTCCTGTCACAGCTTCTGAATTGAAATGCTGTGACCAACATCGAATTTCATTGGTTGTAGTCCAACGCATCACTTTCTCTTAAAATAGATGAGGTTGCTGATTGTGGCTTGTGCCAAGAACTTAGATGTTTTCATCTTTTAGGAATTGTGTACAGATCCTTGCATCATGGAGTCATGTATTATCATGTTGCAACATGAGCCGATGGTAGCCGACGAATGGCACAACAAAGAGCCTCAGGATCCTGTCACGATATCTCTGTGCATTCAAATTGCCATCAATTAAAATGCACCTGTGTTTGTTGTCTGTAATCTGTCCATGCCATAACCCCACCACCACCATGGGGCACTCACAATGATGACAGAAACAAACGCGCCCACACAACGCCATTCACGCTATATGCCCGATACATTGTAAACCAGGATTAATCTGTGCCAAAGTGCCAGACGCCATCAAAGGTGAGCATTTTCCTACTCAAGTGGGTTATGACAACGAACTGTAGTCAGGTTAAGACCCCAGGGGGGACAGCGAGCAATTAGATGAGTCCCTGTCAGTGCCCTGTCCTTCTGCACAACTGACAGTTTGTGCAGAAATTCAGTTGCACAAACCAACTGTTGCATCAGTTGTCCAGGCTGACGTAGTTACACATGGTGTGCGGGTGTGAAGCCGGCGGGATGTGCTGCCAAATTCTTTTAAACAACTTTGGAGACGGCTTATTAAATTAAGGTTCTCCGGTAACAGCCTCCCTCAAAACCTGCAACTGTCTGTGGCATTGTGTTGATAAAGTTGTGTATTTTAGAGTGGCCTTTTGTGGTGACCCGTGCAAGGCAAACCTGTGCAATAATCACGGAGCTTAATCGACATCTATCCCACACCTGTCAGGCGGATGGATTATCTTGGCAAAGGTGAAGTGCTCACTAACAGATTTGAACGGACTTAGATCATTTATTTGAACTCATCTTGTATTTTAGCCTGCCATTGTACAATCTTTTTACTCTAACCAGTAACAACACTGAAAACAACACCAAAAATTCCATTAAGAACTTTTAATTTCCTTCTAAATGGAAACACACACACACGTACACAAACTACTTTCAACACAATGCAGAGATATCTTCCACTTTGGCTTTTGTCCTTTATTTCCACTCTGCCCTGCATAACTTATGTATTTTTACATACAAAATAGACCTGCACATTGCCTTCCATGAAATATCAACAACCTGAAAACCATCTATATGAATTGCACTGCTTTGCTTTCAGTAAATCATCTGCCCTGAAAATCATCAACCCTTTCAACATATCATAGCAACCCCTAAAGTTACCACCAAAACAAATCTCATGGCCAAATTTAAATGTCTGTGGTGTAAATGTATCCACGTCGTAGCTGGGTGTATTTATAAGTGTGTGTGTCTGGAAGCCCTCAATTAAAGCCCCACCTTTTCTCATAGCTGTCAGTCCAGTCAGGGTGTTGACAGCATATGGGAACACACATACAGAGACGTGCACAAATGTGATGAGAGATTCCAGTGCAAGTATACCTATCAATGCCAAGTTTGATGACTTGACATGTTGATGCCATACAACAGCCATCAGTGTTCAGATCTGCGCTATATATCTGCGTTGCTCATCTCTGAGCAAGTGCCAGTCAGTTTCATTATGTGTGTTGTTTCACTCTAAATGCTTGGTGAGCTATAATAAAAGAGGAAGAGGAAGGCCGCAGAGCCCTCAGACTCACGCCAGGCATACGCCACTCATGACGTCAGCCAGCAGACAGGACACGGTTTTGTAACCAACCCACCACCACCGCGCGATAGAGGAAGGAGAGAACAAGACAAAACAATCAGTCTAGATCATAATTCTTTCATCTACAAATTCTGAGAGAATTTCATGCGCGTAAGCCTACTTTTCCTTGACTATTTGGGTTAATCCTTTTCATGTCAAATCTGTATCAAATCAAGTCTTTACAAATGTGGACCATTCGATTTACCAAACAGAGGAAGTGCTGCAGCAACATGACTGTTTTTGAATAGAGTCTTTGCTCAGGGGTGAAAATGAAAAATCAGGTCACATTATAGACGGACTTGGTGTTTACTAAACTCTCAGTGACCCCACACTTTTTCCTTCCTTATACCCTGCAACCCAAAGGCAGACAAGACGGTAGGGCAGAGGCCAAGACAAATCAGCAAGCTGCGTGGACTATAAATGAAGTGAAAAGGCTTTGCAACACAAAGGTCAAAATATGGTCACCGTTGTTTTGTGTTTTTGAAACAGATTGCTTAGCTTTCGAAATTTCCAGTCAGTCGCTGACTCCAACTCACAGTTGTTCCTAAATCTTGCAAAGAGATAGCACTGACAGTTTGTTCACCTTCTATTCCAGGACATATCGCCACATGTTATTACCCTAAACAATCTGTCATCTTTTGTTTGCTCCTTAAAGCAACAGTTCATCATTTTTGTGAATATATTTATTCACTTTCTTGCTGAGAGTTAGAAGATCAATACCACTCCTATGATTTGTAATGTAAATACTAAGCTTCTGCCAGCAGCCAGTTATCTAAGTTAGTTAATGAATGAGTTTTAGTTACATTTGAAAGAGCTAAGCCGAGCTAACCCTCAGCAGGATATTTACCAAAATGTGAAACTATTCTTTTAATTTAATTTACCCACTGACAGTATATCTACTCAGTGTTATGTTGACCTTAAGCCTGTCCCATCATGGGTGTATGGTCGGCAAACACCTTTGACAGGTCACAGTAAACCAAAGATCCACTGTTTAAATATTTACGTCCACTTGTAGTTTTCACACTTATTCCTGTGTTCTTACCAATTACATAGTCCCATTAATATTTTTATGCTCAAAATAAAATGACACAAAGTTGTAAGTAAACAAAGATGTATTCATTTTTATATTTTGCAGTGTTTTTTAGCCAAACTATTGGCAGTATGTCTCTGCTGGTTGGTTGACCACTTTGGTTCAGACGAATGCAGCAGATGCACTGCCATGAAATTGCTACACATAGTACAGACATTCATTGTGCCCAGAGGATAGATCCTACTAATGCTGGTGATCCCATGACATCTTTTCTAGTGCAATAATCAAATAATCAAACTATATAATGGTCCAATACCTGCATATGAAATTCTTAGCAGCTTTAGCTGTAGTGCTAATAAGAAAATGTTTGTACACTAACTAAGATGGTAAATATTATACCTGCTTAGCATCACCGTGTTAGCATTCTGATTTTGAGCATGTTAAGATGCTAATAGCATTTAATGAATACAGCCTCCTAGAGCTGTTAGCATTGCTCATCAAGGTTTCTTCTTGTTCACTGACCATCTCATTAGATGGGCTCTTTCAAAGAACTTATTCAGGTTCACTAGTATGACCAGTACTACTATGATATGCTCCTAGGTTGTGACCATACGCTGATTCCTTGACTGCACAGCTCATTAACCCATTTGTACATCTGTCTGTACCTTTTTTCAAGTGAACACTCAAACTCACTGAAGGTCAAATCCTTTGACCTTTCCATTCACCCCTGTTGTTTGACTCAATCGCAGCGTTAGCGGCACTAGGAGATAGAAATCACTAGGAATCAGTTAAACTTCTTGGGTAATTAGTATCAACTTGATGAGCTGTGAATCAATGCTTACATGCTGATTTCGTGGTGCCTTAGTTGCGCCGGATGATTGCACATTTGAGTCCTCAAGCACGCTATGCATCAAAGCCCAAAGGATACAAGGACTTTAACCCATCAGCCCATCATATCAGTTAAACCTCATATGTCACAACAAGCCTGAAGACATACAAGCAAACTGGCCAGCGCTGTTCTGGTGTTGGTGGCACGACATCTCAAGTTCACCCTGAGCTGTTACATTACAAGACCTTTACATTACGATTAATAAAAAGTAATGCTATGCTATAAATGACATTTTATTCTGAAAGTGAACAAAAGTAGCATAACCAGCACTATTGCCAACAGGTTGCATTCACACAATTTCTTTCATGATTGCTTCTCTTTCTGATTCGTCTAAGTTGATCAACACACATTACCAAACCCTCATAAGATGCAGTGATGTGTATTGACTAAGAGCATCCAAGGAAATAATGAATCACAACAATCTGTGTGTGCGTGTATGCTGTTGAAGCAGAGAAAATTTGCTCTTACGTGTGATCATCATCTTCAAATGGGGGTCAGTTTAGATTTACCCTCTTCCCTTGATTTGTTTTATTAAACATTTCTTTTTTCTCCTTCTTTCTTTATTTTCCCTTTTTTATTTGACCCTGACAAACATTTCTGTCTCTCCCTCCTCCGTGCTCTTCCCTTCTTCCTCCCTTTGGGGTTCTGCCCTTCTGTTTGTTTCTCTGACCTCTGTGAAAGAAAATCACCTCTCATCTCCATGTGCTTCATGAAGAGTGCGTGATCAGGCTAAATGTCAGTGCTCAGGCTTTTCTCCTTCCTCTTTCCTCCACATGCGATGTCTGTAATACCGTGCTACAAGTTCTGTATACAAAGATAGACGTATAGCTGCTTAATACATTTCCAACGTAAATGTTAATGTGTTCTCACTGTTATGACTACGCTAATGCCAGTGCTCAGGGTCTTATCATTCCTTTCCTTTATTTTGGTATGCAGAAACCCTGTTCATTTGTTGTGACTGCTGTTGGACAGAAATAGGTTTATACATTACAGAAACATGGATACTGGATACCCAAACTAAAATATAGTTTGTTTGTGGACTGTTATTATGTACTCTAGCTCTGTTAGAGTAAATGCATTAAGTCCTTAAGTTTGTCACAGTCACACTAATAAAATTATTTAGATGGGATAACAGCTTCCTAAGGTGGGATGAGACCATTTTATTAAATTATCCCCACAAGCTGTTAAGAAAATCACACTGGAACTAGTTACTTTTATATTTGCAGTTAACATATAGTAAGCCGCAACAAACAACATTAATTCCATGCTAAATTACGCATTAGTTGCATGTCGGCTCACTCTCCCAGCCTCTTGCATGTGTGTTTCCCACTTCTGCAGTAATCACCCACACAATAGCTGTTAACTAGTGCGACAGGCCAGCCATGCTAATCTCTTGTATGTGTCGAGAACTATGAATGGAGAAGCCGCCTTATGCATTTAGGATCCTCACAGCTAACTCATTAGTTGCTTGAATCAAAGGCATGACACTTGCTTTGTCCCTGCCTGGCCTCTCGTGCCACAGACACTGAACTCGCTTGAGTGGAGTTGGGCTCTGTTGGCCTGCGGGGCCAACCGAGCCCCCTGGAATCACAAAAGGCCATAAGTGAATTACTCAAATCATTGCCGAGAGGGCCCCCGTTAGTCGCTAACTGTAACAGCTAGTGGCGGTCGTGCTGCAATGGGAGGTGTGTTTGTGTGCAAGTATGTGTGTGCAAACAGACGGGTAGAGTGTGTGTTTGAGTTTGAGTGAGTGTGAATAGACAGCCAGGACTCATGCAGAGGGGGCAGAAGCCTTTGTTGGCCCAACACTATTGTTGGAAGCTGTCTTGTGTAATTACTGCCACAGCTACCGCCTAGCGCGCCACTCTGCCTGCACAGAGCACATAGGGACAAGGAGGGAAGCAACAAGCGGACCAAAGCCCCTGGAGTTTAAGTTGATAATTATATTATGGAAGTGCTTTAAGAATGCTGTGGCGCTACAAACACTCTTACAAATCCCAGCTGTTGTTTTACTGTGTGTAATATCATGGCATCCTATTAGAAATCTCACATGCTGCTCTGACGTCAAGTATATTTTAAGTTCACAGAGTGTGCAAACTGTAGTTAATCAACAGTTATTAAATGGTAATGTTATTGGCAGACATATTTCTTACTACAAACATTTGTTTTGCTATTGGCTTGCAGTGAAGCTGTGCTATTTTTATAAGCACATTACTAGCATGCTTAACCCCAGCTACACTGCTTTTGGCTTAGATGTACAAATTTCACATTGCCAATTTATATCCATCCCCGCACACAACAAACAAATAGACTTTGTTAATCTCCATGCAAACATGCAATGTGGCTTAGAGAGTCAGTACTGCCCCAAAGCCACATGTTGAAAGCCCATTTGATAACTTATTAAGCCTCAGAACAGGCATTTGTTTATTTGTTGTGACATGCGGGCACTTCTGCGCAGAAACAGCTTCCTGAGTTTAGGAAAAAGTTTTGTGACTGTTTATTGTGGGATCACTGAATATGAGAAAACTGAATATATTTCGCAACAATACTTGAAAGTACATGAACAAAGAAAAAGTTCAAAATGTGGACTTGATTGCAATTTCGCATTGCACAGCTAGCCAAATCAGTAGTACAATCCAAGAATCAGACTTTATTATTTTCAAGCTTGCCTGTGTCCATTCATGGTCCTGTTTGCATGCCTTAGAGACAGAACACAATGAAGTGATTGATGACACGACAAAGATTCACTCCTCTGAATTGAATGTTGGCCGTCATCCTGGCGCAAATGGTCATCAGTTTTCTTCCCAGTGAACACCCAAGGCCTATTAGCTACAGCACAACCAATTTAACATGGCCACCCACATAAAAAGCTCACTGGTGTCAGTAATGCGATCTGTTGATGGCTAAACCGAGCGAATGGAGAGACTATTCAAAGTAGCTGATGAATGTACTCAGTGACGCTACTGCACTGGCACGATGCAGATCAACATCTCAAGCCAAATAACTGATAATAAAGTGAACAAATTGTCAGTAAACTGGGTTAATGTTCTGTAGTCATGGTCCTGGACTCTAACCCTATCATATTAGCCACAAAAAAGTGCTAAATCCTTCACAAATTATGGCTTTTAACTACATGCGTTTGGTGTATCTTTAAATACCAACACTGATTTGATTGATGGAATGAATAAACAATATTACTGATAAGAATCAGGATCGTGTTTGTTCTCTGAAGACAACTACATGCCAAGACTCGTGTACTACATGTCATCAGGTTGTGTCTTTATGCTGGCTGTCTGGCTGTACTGTACATCAGACTGTTTGTTTTGTCTGTCGCCTCCATTTATCTTAATTGAAGCATGCTTCAGTGTGCAACAGTGGCCAGGCCTGGTCCCTGCTGTTGTTCCCTAATGTAAATCGATATGTTTCCATGCGGTTGGAAAGATCACTAACCAAAGGTGGCATCTGACCCGATACAGCTCAATACGCTAACTACCGTCAGCCAGATGAGGTCCCCTTTCATCAGCATTTGATATGGGAAAACAGGAGCGCGTAACTCGCCCGAGTAAAAATAGTTCTTCAGATCATGTCATATAAAGTTAGGGTTATTTGAAGAAGCTCTGGGGGGAGCTCCTTTTTTTCAATCTCAGTCAGAGAGTGTTGTAAACTTGCCATACAAGCTTAACTGATACAGACCCCAAATATCTTGTAAAAAAAACATGTATTTCAGTGAGAAAGGGGCATGCTAAGAGCTAATTAAAGAGGACCGAGAGAGCGTGATGCACGAGGGTGTTTAAAAGGGTTTGTATGGTTTTTTTTTTGGTTTTTTTGGGCTGGCAGTCCTTCGCTGCACTCTGAGCACCCGGAGCAGGCTGAACTCTGAGTGAACTCCTGCTCTCTGCCGAATTATGATCGAATGAGTGAGCCTGACAAAATATTTTTAGGATGGGGAGAGATGCAAGCAGAGGGTACAGCAAGAGGGAGAGTGGGTAAAGGCAACCCTCATCACACATACACACACTTGTACTTTGGCACCACAAAGAAAGACAACGTGAACAGCAAACATCAGCTAACAGCAGCAGGATGGTCTCTGACTTGACAGCGTCCAGGCACATTGTTAAAGGGGAACAGCTCTGCAGGGGCAAATATCTCACTCGGGCAGCCAGGTATTAAATGAGTCAGGATGGGTGTGTGTGTCTGTGTGTGTGGGTGAAAGAGAGAGATAGAGAGAGAGAGAGAGAGAGAGGCAATTGCGTGACTAGCGCTTGGCTGTGCTCTTCAGCCCCCCCCCAGGCATTATTTGTTAGCCAGGAGAAAAGAAGGTATATCTGAAGTGGTGAACAGCAAACACAGCCGTAACGGTACTCTAATGCTTACTGGGATTGAGTGTGTGTGCATGTGTGTGTGCATGTGTGCACTGCAAAAAATGTTAGGTCAGGGCAAGGGATTTCATCTTGTATGCAGCATGTATCAACCCCACTTGAAATGTCATCACACTGAAGAAGTCAATAAGAAAAACATCAGAGGGAAGTGGTGATTTAGCATAACCACACAGTACATATACACTTACACAAAGTACAAAAAAGTTTGGCAAGATGCTATTGACTCAAGGCACTCATTTTAGAAGCATTTTCTTTATTTCTAAATGTGTTGAAATTGTTAACTCAACCAAAAGTTTTCTTAATAAAAATTCCCTGGAAGACAAGTCTGGTAGCAAGCCAGTGTTTGTATGCGTGTGTCTGCATGCTGGATCGCTGGCCCCCGCTGGAGGTTTTCACTAACAACACTTGCACTGGGCCCACTGGGGGGAGTTTATAGTAAAAGCTCTCTGAGGCTTTCTGAGCGGCTTAAACTGTAATTTTAAATGAAAAGAATAAAAGATGTAGTGAGTGAATAATAGAGAAGAAGGCTATTTTTAAATGTGATGTTGAAACCTTTCTTGGGGTGAGTTGTGGTTGTTTTGTCTGTTCATGACATTTTTTGTGTTAAAGGTATTAGTGATTTTTATTAAAAGTGAATAAAGGAGTAACATTTCCAGCTTGTCTTTTGTAAAGATTAGTATGTCAGACTTATTTTATTTGCTCCTGTCATTACTGTTATTAACTCAGAGGTTGCTTAATTTGATGAAATGAAATAAAAATCTCTTGATTCAGCCCTAATTGAATCTTACACACACACACACACAGTCTTTTAAAGGCCATCAGAATTACACAAATTTCAGTTTTAAATATTTTTTTCTGGTGAGAAGCTGTTGTTAAGCTTTATTTAGTGTCTTTCATTGCTGTCACTTTTAACCTTTTTCAGATCGTTTGCAGCTTCACTGCATTTGCTTTCAGTAGGCTACTTACACTCCAGCCGACACTTCAACTGACATCTTCTTTTCAAATCATATATTTGAGCTGGCACTAATCTCTTTTTAGACTTAAACCTAACTGACACATCCAATCCATTTCATCCACTACACCTCAGCTGACATTTCAATTCCTTTCAGCACTTTCACTTCAACTTCAGTGAGCACTTACACTCAAGTTAGCAATTCTTCTTTATTCAGTGCTTACACTTTGACTCATTTCAGCACATCCATTTCAACTGCTTTTATTATTTGTATCATTTCAACTGTTTCAGATTTTTATTTTTAAAGATTTTAATTGCAGCCTCATTTAGTTAAATCTGACCTTTTTATTGCCAAAACACTCCCAATCTCCCTATCTGCAAGGATCATGCCATGGCTGTTGTCTGTCACGGATGTTCCTTTGTGTTTGTGACCTTATTAGAAATGGAGCCAGAGGCACCAAGCCTCTGGACCATTCAGGGACAAACATAGCGCTGATCTAATGACTTATTCATCAGGCACAATGGCACAACCTCTTAAAGATGGTACATGACAGAGAGCAAAGGGATCAAGTCAGATCACCATATCAGGTGCCGGAGCTCATCATGGCTAATGCAGCGAGATAAGTGAGCTCTGTGTGCAGAACATGCTGCAGCGATCGATATTATAGTCTTTGTTGGATTCAGATTTAGAGTGAGGCAACATAGTGGACATTTGCAACAACGGCAAAAAGAAAAAGAAGGACGGAGAGTAAAAGTTGAAAAAGTGAGAAAATGACAGAAAGAGGTGGTGAAGAGAAGTGTCAGAGTCTGTTTCTGTCCCAGAGGATCGTGTTTAAATTGGCATGTTGCAGGGAGAGCACTGTTAGACTGAATTTAAACAGCTGCCGGCTTCACCCACAGCAACACACACATACTCACCCACACTGGGGCCCTCCCCTGCTCTAAGTTTGCGTGCGGAGCTGGGAAATTCTCCATGCTAATGTGCCAGGGTTTGTTTTCATCATCAAATTGCAAATGTTTTAAATATGCATCACACACGCATACACACACACACTTGCACACACACACATACATTGACAGTCTAATCCTTGTTTTCATACAGTGTCATCTGTCAAATATAGAGCTGGAAGTGGCTTCCACCCATGTTTATTTTTCATACACCACTCCCATAATTTTTCAATCATATTTGATCTCTAACGCGGCATTTCTTGACCTATAATGGATCTCATTGCTTTCCCTGGCTGTGTCGGCAGATTAACGCATGCAAGGGCTTTTTACAGTGTGGGATAACAATTAGCTTGAGAACACGGAGATTAAAGAGGGAGCTGAGTGTAGTCTCGGCATGTTTATATATCGACTCTATAGCCCGGAATTTAAGGCTTTCACATCTTAAGCCTTTAAACAGCAAGTTACCACAAAAACCAAAACAGGACATGTGTTTTAACCAGTCATTTAGTATAGCATTTCTTTGTATAAATCTATTTCCTGAAAACAAACAATCTAGCTAATGGGATGAGATTTTAATTATTTTAAATGCACTTTCACCTGTGTGTTGAAATGGATGCATGCAGCATATTTTGTAGACCTACCACAAGTGCCAAGATAGTGTTAATGTGGAACAGGAAAAAAAGTAACCTTCATTTGCTTTGCATGAATTAAAACTCTTTTCGGGATGGTTTGACAAATTAAATGTGATAAAATTGTCATTCTGAAGTCTAACCCAGTTTCTCACTGTCAAGAGTTAGCCCGTCCCAGCAAACATTCTGACAGTGAAAAGATGTTGATATGACAGCCTGCACCGATGTTGAGAGCATGTGTAAATATAGCACGAAAATCAAAACTGAGTCACATCCTTTTGTCGTCCATGGCTGCCACCCGCGTCATTTTGTGAAACCAGGACGTGAATATCTGTCTGATATAAGTTTATACAAGCGGTTTGCACATGCATCCTTGCTGTGCTGTACAATCATACTGTAAAAACTTTGGGCTTGCTCAGGATGGTGTTGAATTTTGATCTCTTTTGCATATTACCACCTGTCAAATGTTTTCCGGGGGTTTTATTTGATTTTCTGGGTGAAGAAATAGGTCTTGGCTTAAAGATACGTATGAGTCAATGTGAAACGCTTGTTTGCTCAAGGTTAAGACCAAAGTCAGTTTAAGGATATAACTTCATAAGTAATATTAGTCCACTGCTTATTGGAGGAGAACTTTCTCTTGTACTTTTCCATCACATTTCACACAATTATTCTCCTTTACCTTTAAACAACGATAATTTATTTTTCTTCCCTTGCCAGAAAACCGCACAGTTTGCATGTCAAATGTTTTTGTCATCCTTTCGTCTCAATAAAATAAATGTTGTGTGAAAGCACTTCTACCCGCTTAATTCTCAGCAGGGTAAACAAAGATAATCATAGCTTTTGGATAATTCATCTTCAGTCTCTCTTAGAGGGAGCGATAACAAAAACCATCTTTTAAACTGAAATTGAAGCAATGATTCGTCCAAGTCCTACCATGAGTAATATGAGGGTAAACAACAGATCGCTGGAGACTCCTTCCTTGTGACTCATGAGCAACAAGTTCTCAGAAAGGAGAGAGAAGCTTGGGGAAGAGGGGGGGGGGACCATAATAACATCATTGTGGCTGTTTGAAGTCGCATCAGGCCTATTTCCCAGATACAGTAAGTACAGGCTGTCTGCATGTCTACTGGCCTCTCGCCACTCAAAGGCCACATTCATGGAGGCGCTGCCGCCCTCACAGAGGGCAATTGGATCCACCGGATACCCTTCCCTTCTCACGCAATGTTGTGTAAACCCGGGGAAAATGACCTCAATATGTCCTAAACGAGTTAAGGATGAAGATGCCGCACCCGCTCACATGTCTCAGGCATGATAATTTGGTGATAGTTTTATAAATACCCTCTCTCATGCACACACAGAAGCAGCAAATACTGATTGTCCTGTGCCTGTCAATGTTTCTCGCTTGAGCTGATGCGCTGCTGGATCTCCGTAAAGTCTAACAGGTCATCTGTACCATCTGTTCATATTTGAATCCTTTGTCTTTCATGTCGGCTTAAATAAAAGATTTGTCTGTAGCTTCTTATGGAAAACAAGTCTAGAGAACAAAGTACAAAGATTTGAAGTCTCGAACTCAACAGGGTGAGTTTAACCTGATGATGATGTTTTGTTATGAATTATTAAAGAATAATGAAATATACTGCACTACACAGCAGCAGTATAGACATATTTGTTCTCTCTTTTGAAGCTGTAGGTTTGCCTCTTCTGGGTTTGTCCTCCTGCAGCTTTATGGGACAGAATTACCTTGAAAATTGGTTCCTAATCCAGCGGAAAATAGCCGTTGAAATGAAAGTTAAACACTTTTAAGTTTAATTAATGTCATCTTAAATTAACCTGACATAAATCAGCGAGTAATATAAAAGCAAACTGGTTTAGTCTACCTAAAATAAACTCTCTAATCACGTTCTTATTATTTCTTTCTTGATCTATCAATTTCATTGTCTTTGTATATTCAAATGTCAAGGCAGCTGTGTATTTGCCATCTTTGAGCTTGTTAACCTTCCATTTAATCCTTCCTCTCTTGTGGTACCACCACTCCTTGGCCTGGAGGCCTGGACAACTTCAACCTGACTGCCGACGGGTGTGACTTCATCCTGCCTCCCACTCTTTATCTCTCACTCACTTTTCATTGTTTCTGTCTTAGTGACTGAAGCTGCTGATTTCTTATTTTCGTTACTTTACTTCCCTCATCTGTCCACTTCATGTCATCCTGCTCCCATTCTTGCTTTCCCTTGACCATACCTTAAACATGACCATGAAAGATTGGCAATGACATTTCATTAAATGTCTCTGTAAATAAGCATAGCAACTACTAAACAAGAAGGCTCTTCCAATGAGGTCAACATGTCACGCAATGAGATAAAACCATGAATGATTTTAACACAGTGCCGTGTTCTAGAGAGGTGGATGGGGGTTGTAAAAGGCAGAAAGAGGCATAAAATAGAAGGATAGCAGCCCTATTGCATAATTCATTGGGCCATCACAATACCAATTCACCATTCATCCATCCTTGGACTGGCATCTTTGTTAAAATGTCAGATGGGCCAATTCATGTAGAAAACTCTTAGACTTGACCTAATTGGCAGAGCCACATGATCGCTGATGGGGCTGATGCTGCTGTGGTAGACAATTAAGTATGATTCATATTTTCCAGAGAAAATGATCTTTATTTTGTTGAAAGACTGTGGTTGACTCTATTTATCTAGTAAGACTCGTGTTTTTGAACATTTTCAGGATTCTTAGAAATTAGTTATAGGACAGAAGATTACAGAGATTACAGCCTGTCTGCACAGCTAATAGATTCTCTTGTAACACCTCCCATGTTTTAAGTCAGCAGCTGGATGGATAGCAGAATCAAAACACCTGCCAAAAGCCTTCAGGCCTGAGCCTTTTCTTTTGGCAGACTTCTCCTCCCTGCTACTTCAAGTCCTTCTCCTTCTCATGCAACCCCTCCTGGCCAAATTCTCAGTCAATTTCCAGGCCATATTGAGGCTGTTTTGTGGCCTCCCCTCCCCTGCTGGTGATGTCATGACAAAAAACACAAACTGAGATTTGATGAGCTGGAAAATCTCATTCCAGCTTGTAAAGAATTATTGTCCACTCTGTGTAGAGTAAGTGTCAAAGTGTCATCTTTGATTATACAGCTAGAGTGCAGGTAATGATATTTGAAATCAACAAGCTCTATGTGTGTTCATACATATATACAATACATCCTTGCATTTACGCTGTTTGGGCATATGCTCATATGCAGAAGGTGTAGGACTGTGGGGAAGAGAGGGACTGAGTCTGCAGGACCCTCCTGTGTGAATGAATAGCTGTAGGTGCAGGGAAGGGAATGGGGATTGTTGAGCCAGCCATTATTGATGTCCAGTCAGCTTACCACCTATAATAATAACTTAACCCCGCATTACTTCCAAGACTGGGGGCATTTCATGCTAGATATTTTGGAGTTACAGGTTAAAAAAAAACCCTGTTGAAGACAAACACATCTACTCTGTAGTATTTCCTCACTGTATAGGATGCTGTTATATAAGAGTGTAGACTACCATTAGCAGGTCTGTCCCGCTCTATTAAATCTGGTGGTGTTTAAACTCCAGCAACCTCAGCCAGACCTAATATAGTGTTACGTTCTCCAAATGCATTGGTCGTCCTCATCCTAAAAAGTCTAGAAGTCAGACGAAAAGTTTTATTCTTATAAAACTACTCAGCAAACATTGAAATTCAGCCGGAGATGCATTTTGAACTGTGAACTTTTTTAATGTGTTTTAATTAGCTTGCTAGCTACAGTGGATGGAACCTGCTAGCAACACCTTGTTTCCATGCAGAAAACTGTTGGTCACAAGCTAAAACTGACTGACTGAACTTCTTTCTATCTTAGTCTGAATCAGTTACTCATTTTTAGAAAACAACTATGAATTTAGTGTTGTCAATCTATTATTGTAAACTGCATGTGCTGAATGTGAGGACAGAAAACACACAGTTAGCAGCACAATCATAGATTAAAAGTCTGCTAATGAACCTAACCTAATGTTCCAGTGATGGGTAAGGCTGGCTGCAAATTACAGCCTTATGTAATAAAAGATACTAAATACAGCTGACATAAAAGCGTACCTTTTTCAGTCTGGCTGACTTTGATGTATGTAGTATGAGTAACTATTTAGTTGAAACCATAAATATGTTAACAACGATAGGTAGGAGAATTGAAGGTACAAAAAAGAATGTGATGGAGGATTTTTATGCACATCTTTTCAACATCACTGTCACTCCACATTGGTATCAGGTCTCAGACACATCCATCATATGTAAGAGACGTCCAACAAACCAGACCTTTGTAAGAATTTGCGAGTATTTTAGAAGGCCAGCAATGTGAATGATCCCTTTGTTTCTCTCCCTTCCTAAACGTGTTCAAATCACTAGCACTCACTTTCTCCATGCCCACTGTGTTTTCCTCTGGTTCCCTGTCATCCCCTGTTACTGTATATTCCTTCTTGGGCTATCCTGGTGGTGGAAGGAAGGTGATGATAGGATAGAAAGGTGTTGGGAGAGGCAACAAGACAGAAACAAGAGGACAGAGAGAAGCAAAGAGAAAGATGGATAGGCCTGGTCAGGGCAGGACAATGTGAGGGTCTGTCTTCTTGACGCTGAAAGAATTTAACTACTTCACATGGTCATCACCATGTTATACACACATGAGTAAATTTCTACAAATTGAAAAACTGTCAGAGGTTAAATAGAAATTCTTTGGTCCTCCCTTCATCTTTGCATGCATTGTTCCGGAATTACGTCTCACCTGTACTAGCAAGTGGCATCCTTAGTTTTCATGTGGTTTATGAGGCAAAAGCAAAGCACTTGCTTCTTAAGTATGCACCAGCCACATCAAGAGATCATTTCTATGTATGCCCTGAAGCAGAAAGTTACAAGAACTGGTGTGCTGCCATTGTAATTAATTCATTTTTACACCTGCATTCAAAAGTAAATATGACTTATTTTTATTAGATGATTACAGTCAGGTTTAACCTGACAGTCAGCTCAAGCCCATGTTGCATTTACACTCCGCAGCCACAGGTTGCATGTGTGTTGCCAGAAGCGGAGAAATGCTCTGAGAGCCAAAAATAGACATGCTGACCCTTTAAAAGCAGAGTCTGTAACATGTTGTGGCTGCTGGGAGAGAGCCGCACTGTCTCTTTAAGACAGGCTTTTGTGTAGTGTAGTATTACTGTAGTAGTGTGTGTGCGCGTGTGTGTACATGTAAAGCTGACTGAGCAGGCGAGGGGTTGCGTGACTACTGCAGACGAGGCTGTGACCTCAGAAAAGTGGTTATGAAAACGATCTGTCGAAGCGAGCGGAGAGAGAGTCAGAGAGAGCGCGAAAGAGAGAAAGAGAGAGAGAGAGAGAGTGAGTGAATGAAAGAGAAAAGGAGGGAGTGAACGACAAAGAGAGACAGAGAGACCAGCCCTGCATAAATGAGTTCATTTGCTGCCTACGCTACACTATCACTGAATGACACCAGAGAGCTGTCACACACGGATATAGTTATTCAATGCATATGCACATGAGCTAACATGCACACATCCTGGTCTACTGTACATTCAGTTTATCTGTACTGCACTTAGAGCATTTTAATAAAGTCACGAGTAAAGGCCAGTGCACACAGGGCAACAGACAGTGTATTTGGACATAAGCATCAGAGACAAAAAACAAGAGGAAGGGAATATTTTTGTCACTGAGACTCGAGAGGAGGAAAAAAACAGGGGAGAGATGGAGAAAGAAAGTCAGGTATCATATTCCTACTGTGGCAGTGGCATGCTCTGAATATCCAGGAGAGATTCCTGAGGCCGACCACATGGAAACAATTGGAGACAGACGGGAGATAGGACAGACTTGGACTATACTGTTAAATTACATATTGCTGTATATTGTATTTATTCTTAGTATGAAAAACAACTGGTGCAATTAAATTAATTTAAAGGACTTTTATAGTTGAAATTGTTGGTTTGATTATGCATTACTTATTTCCTTTGCGGTTATAGGCATCAATCATCAACAGTTTCATATAAACTCATGTACATACAGTAATTCTGATTCAACCTATATCAAGTTCATTAAAGGTTCAACTTTCCTAAATACAGAGTGACTTAATGTGTTTTATGTTTCCAGTTTCCAGTGAAATAATTAGAAGGAGAACATCAGGTTAGTTTCCATAATGTGATTGTGGTGAGACCAGTGACTGTTTTTTCTCATTGCTTGGTGAGCAAGAGAGGCTGTAAACCTGTACTGTGTAATCAAAGAAATATGTAAGCTGTTAATTTTCTTTGTCAGTGCTCATACTGCATATTTTGTTAACCAAGCTTTCAGGACAAATGAGCAAAAACATTAGTAACGTTTAGCAACTTCAAAAAACAATAATTACAGGATGAATGTGATTATATACATGAAGAGAATTAGGTAATCTTCACTAAGGTAAAAATAGAAATTAGCTATACAACCTGTCCAGGAGAAAGGTTTAAATATTACTGAAGCTCTACCAGTTTCCATAGCTCTTTCTTAAGAAATATTGAAGAAGGGATAAAAGATGGAAGAGGGAAAAAAATGAAAGAGAGAGAGAGCGGAAGGGCGGGAGAAACATATCGGTGTTTGGTGCAGATTGCGTGTGAACAGTAATGCTAGCCTTCAAAGAACACAGTGGAGCACATTGTATCCACGCATGAGTCGCTCAACAGGGACAGCGGCATGACGGAGGGAGGGAGGGCACACCAGGACAAGGGCCTTGAGAGAGAGAGAGAGAGATGGAGAAAAGGGGAGAGAAAAGAGAAGAAGGGTGAACGAGTCTGTGTCATGACAATTGTGATCTTTGTTATGAGCAGGGTTGCCAACTCTCACGCTTTTGGCGTGACATACACACTTTGAAGCTCTGTCCCACACTCCACATACAAGTCCAACACCAAGGACAGTGTAATTATAAAAACAAAGCTGGGCTGTGTAAAAACATATATCACATTGCATATAGCTTGCAGGTTGCTTTGTTCACTTCAGCATTTTGTTGAGTGCAAAAGAGAAGCAGCAGTAATATCAGGTCTGCACTGTAAATATCTCTAATTGTAACCTCATGTTACTGGCGTGCTATAATAAGTAATCATTTCAATGAAAATTAAATTGATGACAGACAAAAACAGCCTCAGTACAACAAGAAATTGGGTTTTTTCTTTTTCAATTCTGGGTATAAACAATCCAAACTAACAGTGATGATTCAATAAACATATATTTTTACATTAACTACACAGATATGCCCAGAGTCTTGCTCTCTGAAAAATGTTTATGAACTCTTCTTGGAAAACACTGTTACTCTAGAAAGTGCTGTATAATAAGGTGAGAGTGGAAAGTAGCTTTGTTCTTGTTAAATCCTGGGCAGCTGTGAGGATCTTGGCAAATAAAAGAGTAACAATAGCTCACTGCTTTAAAAACAGTTATTACAGCTAACATATTAATAATGATAATGACAACAAAATTTATTTTTAACACACTCTTCATCAAGAGTGCAAAAAAAGCAAAGCAGTAATTAAAAATGCATAGAAAAGCACATCATGACTAAGAAGTAAGGTCAGTGTGAATAGCAAAAAATTATGCCTTCCTAAACTAAAAGTCCAAAGCTACTCGTAGATGGTGGGGAAGTGCATTCCAAAGCTGAAGAACAGTTCAGTTTAAGGCCCGATCTGCCATGAGGATTAGTCATGGGGTGCAAAAGGTCAAGAGGCCATCTGATTTAAGGTTGTGGAGTTGGGGAGTGAGCTTCTGGAGTTGCTAATAAGTCTTCATTCATTTAAATAAAAGCTGCCAGTGCAATGCTGAAAACTGAAAAGAGCAGTAAGTCACAGCACAAGCAATAAAGAGACAGATTAAAAAATATATATGCAACAAAGCACTAAACTTATAAAGAAGGTGTTTATGATTTACTAGCACACAGACTTCTCAAACCGCTTGTCACTAGCAAGGAGGCCTGATAACAAACACCTGACTGCTTCTTCTTTGTTATCCAAACTTCATAGCATCAAGTAATGTGTGTGTGTGTGTGTGTGTGTGTGTGTGTGTGTGTGTCTGTGTGTGTCCATCTCAAAAAATGCTCTCAGGAAAATCTGTTCTAAAACTAGACACGTTAGCTCTGCAACTGATGTTTATCTCGTCTCAATAAGATTCATAGCTACTGCATTTTCCAGACCAGTGAAGAGCTTGAACTGTGTGTGTTGTGTTTGTGTGTGTCTCCCTGCTGGTGCAGGGAAACGATATCACACACACGATATTGCACCCACGTATTGCCCTCCTCTCCCAGGGTCAATATTTACAGTTTATCCTCTTCTGCAAAATCACTCAGTCACAATGTCTTACCATATCTGCCTCTCTCCCCACTGCCTGTCACTTCCACTGTATGTTTCAATGGATGAGCGTGATCCAAGGCAATTACGGCTTGTTCTGAGCGTGCAGGGCATCCTGTGGAAGCAATACATTACTGCCAACTCGTGCCAATCCACCTCTCTCTCCATATGTGTATCCTCCCCTCCATCTCTCCATCCCTCGTGCTAGTACTACATGTAGTAATTCATTCTCCGCACAGCTGTTGCATCCAGTTGGAATGTGGGTAAATGTGAATTTAATGGTGTGTCATTCCTTATGTATATAGAGGCGTCTCTCTCTCTTCCTTGGGCATAGAACTAGAGGATGTTCGATACCCCGCTTTTCCAAAGAGGATTATTATGTTCCATTTCTTGCACGGATCTGGTGGCCAGACCTGATAAAGTCTGGACCTTTTGTTGATTTTCTCCTCGGACCGTGTAAAAGAATAAAATATGAAATTCATATGAAACAAATTTGGCTCCGAAGTAAAATATCTAGAATTTAACATTAGAAACACCTGGCTTTTGATCCCTGCATGTAGGTCAAAAGTTGTTGTGAAAGTGTTGCAGCCTCAGCGACTGGATGTTATAAAACGACATGGTGTAAAAATCCAGATCGCAAAAGACAGCAAGTCACGCATAGGTAATAACTAATATTAATGTCATCCCCTTCATCAATACTGGTTGCCATGTTGCAGATTTGTTTATTTAAACTGATTTTAAACAGGATGATATTTAACGCTATTAATTATTTGATTAATATGAATTAATTAGTGGTTATTGTCTATATATTTTCTTAAATTTGAACTGTAATGTTTTCAATTTATCTGTTCCTTTAAGCAGCTCTATTATAATTAGTCTTTTACTTACATTTAGCTTTTCATTCATTACTTTTTCATATCGCTATCTATTTCGACAATTTGCCTACAACTTGGGCTATCTCCATCATGTATTCATTACTTTTAGAAAACTATCTCAACTATTTATCCATTACTTTTAGATAATTATTGCAAAAGTTTCCCTATGATATTTAGCTAACTATTTGAACTGTGCATTTATTACTTTTACTAATTGAACTACTGAATTTCAAATTGTGTATTTCCCAAATTTTAAAAATTGTAAAAATACATTCAGAGCAGAAATATTTAATGAATGGGATGCAAGGATAAGAATACTGCATTTACAGCTTTAGAGAAATTTATTTTAGATTTTAAATCTCAACTGAGTCTTACTTAGGATCCAGCTGAATATGTGTGAGGAATGAAAATGATTCGTTATGGAAGGAATCAAAGAATTGGGTTGCTTTTTTAACATCCCCAAGGTAAATAACGTTTGCCTTCTATTTTGGTGATAGAGCGATAAAGATCTAGGAGTATTACAAAGCATAGACCTTCAAAAGGTAGCGTGGAGATTCAAAAGAGAAAAATATTCTCTATTGTTGTACGTCCGTTTCAGTTGAAGTGTTGGGGAGGCAGGAGGTAGGAAGGAGGTGTCAACACACACCAACACAATGGTACGGTTTCCCTCTGCTTCTCCACAGGATGCTGCCTACATATGGACACACGCGCAACACACACACAAACCAACACACACAGAACAATGGATCCGCACATGATGCTTTCATTGAGTTTACTACTGCTGACTTCACTTGTAAAAGAAAAACGTTAAGTCCGTAGATTCATATCACCTGTTGAATCAGTTCTCAAATTTCCCATGAAATGCAGTGTGCATCTGCCAAAAAGACAGGACAGGATATGGAAAACAAGTGGAGGAATCTTGGATTTTTAGTCTCTTCACACTTCTTTTTTTCCTCCATCATGTGTAGCATATGTTTGGATTTGCTACAATTTTAATTCTCCCAGTACTTTATAGAAATTTCCAAGCATTTCCATATGCAATCAAATCAAACGAAAAAGGTAAAAAAAAAGAAGGTGTTTTTAATTGTTTTCCATTTTACATCATCATTAATTAGGACCAAACTTCACATCTGATTTCTTCTGGTTACCATCCTCTGGGTATTTGATGATCACTCTTGCCAAATTCAAGACGCAATACCTATAAAATCTCAATTGCATAATCATATTGGGTTCCTAAGATTAGTATAATCAAATCATAAAAAGACATTTTCACTATAAATTGCCCTTTGTGCCAGGTTTCCCACACACCACCGTCACACAAATTGGATTTTTAACAGTGCTTGATGCCTAAATGAGCTGAATCTTGGCATCTTATCGGTCAACAATACCACAATTATCCTGTTTGGGGTATTTAAGCGTGTTTAAAGGTGATTTTGGACAAAGAAAATTGAAATACCAACGATTACTGAGGGTGAGATGTATTAGAGTGGTTATAAAGTCTGCAAGACAACCTTCTGTCTGGCTTCCTGCCAGTCTAGTGTGGTGGCGATTATATGAACATTACACAGCATACAGTACCTCAAAGAAGCAGTCACATGTTTCTTATTAACCGTTAAGTACACGCTTTAGTCCAGTTCTCTCAGATCATCACCTCATCATCACGATTGGTGCCATGTAATTGTATTACATTGTCATTTTCTGTTCGCTTTGCTCATTCATTTCTTATAGCTTGTGCATCATTGCTCCTATTTTCATCAATGGCTCCAAAAGTAGAAGACATCGCGTGTCCATGCTGCAGTGTTAAGTCTATTTAAGGCCCCAACTTATGTCAGGAAAAACTCAGTGGCATGTTGCTGAGCTAATAATGTCTGACCACTTTCCCCGTGAGCTGCACAAGTGCTCCTCTGGGAATGAGGGAGAGAGAGAGAGAGAGAGAGAGAGAGAGAGAGAGAGAGAGAAAGAGAGAGAGAGCAGTAAGACTCTCCAGTGTATAAAATGACCTCGCTGCAGTTGCGTGCCATGGTTTGTTTTCAATACTGGCCACATGTTTGAACACTGCATAACTTCTCAGATGCGGTTTGTAAATCATGAAGTATTTTGGGGTGTAGAGGTGTGTGTGTGTGTGTGTGTGTCTGTGTGCTGACAGCCACCTTACTAACAGCTTTAGCTTGTTTATCTTGATGTAAATATCTTTTTTATTAAAAGGCATTACGTCATAATGCATGCAGCTCTCATAACTGCTGATCACACCATTGAAAATGACAGATTACTGACTGGTAGATGTAGGGGAAAAGTCATTTTCCAGCCATTCATACAGTTAATCTCCGTTCTCTGCTCCTGTTTGTTCCACAGCTGTCTGGTTGTGTCTCACTGTCCTAACTGTGGGAGCTGTGGCTCAATTAAAGGCTAATTAAAGGGCCATTCCATGAAAACAGGGAAGTCTTTGTAGTGCTGTTTGCACAGGTGGTGTACATCACATGTTGTAATGGTGTCAGGTTCACACATCAAGACTTACACACATGGATACGCATTAAAGTGTATGTACTGTACACTTGTATGCACACACTAAGATGAGGCAGGTTGCACGCTTTAAAAGTCTAGTATGTAGGACTTAGCAGCATTAAGCAGTGAGGTTGCAGATTGCTGCAAAGTGAATACCCCTCGCCTCACCTTTCCCTTTCAAGCATGTATGGTGTTGAAAAACATGAAAGGCCTATAAGACTATATTCAATTCCCTTCATAATCTGTCTAAATCTTGCACACTGGATGTTTTTTCTTAATAGTGTTAATAGTGTTAATTTCCAGACTCTAACTGTTTAATCAATGAGTCAGTCTGATAAACTAAACAGTTCTGGGATGTTCCACTTTGGCCGAAAACTGCAGAACATAACAGCTGTCTGGATAAGATAGTAAATCTCTCCAGAGACACCCTTCCTGAACCTCCTTATCTCTTCTA